>CATKUP010000030.1:1385928-2771856 GCA_949786385.1 Onychomys leucogaster
AGCATGCCCAGAAAAAAAGAACTGTGTTTCCTAGTCATACGGACAATATGTAGTTCAACTCTGCTTATAAAAGTGATACAAACCACAGCTTCTCTTACTAACTGCTCTTTAGTTAATAGTGAGAATCGGTTTGCGTTGGTGAACTGCGAATAATCATTTCAGCCAAAAATTTACTTGGTTTACCAGCTTTGAACTCTTGCTTGTAGGATGACACAGATCCTGGGGTGTAACTCCGTTTCTGAAGAAAATTCAGACCAGCATTCTCATCCCTGCAACACACACTGTTTTAAGGCAAGAATCATCCTCCTCTTTAAAGCATATCCAATACAGTACGAACCATTTGCATTCCCAGAAAAAAAGAACTGTTTCCTACTCATACGGACCATATGTAGTTCAACTCTGCTTATGAAATGATACGGACCACAGCTCCTCTTACATAAATGCTCTTTAGTTAATAGTGAGAATCATGTTAGGTTCGTGAACTGCGAAAAATCATTTTTGTCCAAAATTCACTGGGTTTACCAGAAATGAAATCTTGCTTGTAGGAAGATACAGATCCTGGGGTTTAACTCCGTTTCTGAAGAGAAATTCAGACCAGAATTCTCAGCCATGAAAAACATTCTGTTTTAAGGCAAGAATGATCCTCTTCTTTCCAGCGTCTCCAATACAATACGAACTATGAGCATATCCAGAAAAAAAGAACTGTGTTTCCTACTCATATGGACCATATATAGTTCAACTCTGCTTATGAAACTGATACAAACCAAAGATCCTCTTACATAAATGCTCTTTAGTTAATAGTGTGAATCATGATGTGTTCGTGAACATTGAAAAATCATTTGAGCCCAAAATTCTCTGCGTTTACCAGAAATGAACTCTTGCTTGTAGGAAGATACAGATCCTGGGGTTTAACTCCGTTTTGGAATGCAAATTCAGACCAGAGTTCTCATCCTTGAAAAACACTGTTTTCACGCGAGAAGCAAGCTCTACTTTCCAGCGGCTCCAATACATCAAGAACCATGATATTCCCAGTAAAAAAGAACTGTGTTTCCTACTCATACGGACCATATGTATTTGAACTCTGCTTATGAAACTGATACAAACCACAGCTCCTCATAAATAAATGCTCTCTAGTTAATAGTGAGAATCGCATTCGGTTCTTGAACTGGGAATAATCATTTGAGCCCAAAATTTAATGGGTTTACCTGAAATGAACTCTTGCTTGTAGAAAGACACAGATCCTGGGGATTAACTCCGTTTCTGAATGCAAATTCAGAACAGAATTCTCATCCCTGAAAAACACTCTGTTTTAAGGCAAGAATCATCCTCTACTTTGCAGCGTCTCCAATACAGCAAGAACCATGTGCATGCACTGAAAAAAAGAACAGTGTTTCCTACTCATACAGACCATATGTAGGTCAACTCTGGTTATGAAACTGATACAAACCACAGCACCTCTTAAATAAATGCTGTTTAGTTAATAGTGAGAATCGCATTGGGTTTTTGAACTGTATAAAATCATTTGAGCCCAAAATTCACTGGGTTTACCAGAAATAAACTCTTCCATGTAGGAAGACACAGATAATGGATTTTAACTCTGATATTGAATGTAAATTCAGACCAGTGTTCTCATTCATGAAACATATTCTGTTTTCATGCAAGAATCATTCTCTTCTTTCCAGCGTCTCCAATACAGCAAGAACCATGAGTATGCCCAGAAAAAAGAACTGTATTTCCTACTCATACGGACCTTATGTAGTTCAACTCTGCTTATGAAACTGATACAAACCACAGCTCCTCTTACATAAATGCTCTTTAGTTAATAGTGAGAATCATGTTGGGTTCGTGAACTGCAAAAAACCATTAGAGCCCAAAATTCACTGGGTTAACCAGAAATGAACACTTGCTTGTAGGAAGATACAGATCCTGGGGTTTAACTCCATTTTTTGAAGGAAATTCAGACCAGAGTTCTCATCCCTGAAACACACTCTGTTTTAAGGCAAGAATCATCCTCTTCTTTAAAGCGTGTCCAAAACAGTACGAAATATGACCATTCCCAGAAAAAAAAAAACTATGTTTCCTACTCATACTGACCATATGTAGTTAAACTCTGCTTATGAAAGTGATACAAACCACAGCTCCTCTTAAATAAATGCTCTTTAGTTAATAGTGAGATTCGGTTTGGGTTGGTGAACTGTGAAAAATCATTGAGCCAAAAATTCACTTGGTTTACCAGAAATGAACTCTTGCTTGTAGGAAGACACAGATCCTGGGGTTTAACTCCGTTTCTGAAGGGAAATTCAGACCAAAGTTCTCATCCCTGAAAAAAACTCTGTTTTAAGGCAAGAATCATCCTCTACTTTCCAGCATCTGTAATAAAGTAAGAACAATGAGCATGCCCAGAAAAAAGAACTGTGTTTCCTACTCATACGGACAATATGTTGTTCAACTCTGCTTATGAAACTGATACAAACCACAGCTCCTCTTACATAAATGCTCTTTAGTTATTAGTGATAATCACATTTGGTACTAGAACTGTGTAAAGTCATTTGGGCCCCAAAATCACTGGGTTTACCAGAAATGAACTCTTGCTGGTAGGAAGACACAGATCCTGGGTTTAACTCCGGTTCTGAAGGGAAATTCAGACCAGTGTTCTCATCCATGAAACACACTCTGTTTTCACACAAGAAGCTAGCTCTTCTTTCCAGAGGCTCCAATAAATCAAGAACCATGAGCATGCCCAGAAAAAAAGAACTGTGTTTCCTAGTCATACGGACCATATGTGGTTCAATTCTGCTTATGAAACTGATACAAACCACATCTCCTCTTACTAACTGCTCTTTAGTTAATAGTGGGAATCGGTTTGGGTTGGTGAACTGCGAAAAATCATTTAAGCCAAAAATTTCCTTGGTTTACCAGAAATGAACTCTTGCTTGTAGGAAGACACAGATCCTGGGGTTTAACTCCGTTTCTGAAGGAAATTCAGACCAGAGTTCTCATCCCTGCAACACACTCTGTTTTAAGGCAAGAATCATCCTCTTCTGTAAAGCATGTCCAATACAGTACGAAACATGAGCATTCCCAGAAAAAAAGAACTGTGTTTCCTTCTCTCACGGACCGTTTGTAGTTCAACTCTGCTTATGAAATTATACAGTCCACAGCTCCTCTTATATCAATGCTCTTTAGTTAATAGTGAGAATCGCAATGGGTTCGTGAACTGCGAAAAATCATTTGAGCCCAAAATTCACTGGGTTAACCAGAAATGAACTCTTGCTTGTAGGAATACACAGATCCTGGTGTTTAACTCCATTTCTGAAGAGAAATTCAGACCAGAGTTCTCATCCCTGAAAAACACTCTTTTTTTAATGCAAGAATCATCCTCTTCCATCCAGCGTCTGCAATACATTAAGAAACATGAGCATGCCCAGAAAAAAGAACTGTGTTTCCTAATCATATGGACCTTATGAAGTTCAACTCTGCTTATGAAACTGATACAAACTACAGCTCCGCTTACATAAATGCTCTTTAGTTAATAGTGAGAATCGCGTTGGGATCGTGGACTGTGAAAAATCATTTGCGCCCAAAATTCACTGGGTTAACCAGAAATGAACTCTTGCTTGTAGGAAGTCACAGATCCTGGGGTTTAACACCATTTCTGAAGGGTAATACAGACCAGAGTTCTCATCCCTGAAAAACACTCTTTTTAAAGGCAAGAATCAACCTCTTCTTTCAGATTCTCTAATACAGTAAGAACCATGAGCATGCCCAGAAAAAAGAACTGTGTTTCCTACTCATACGGACCTTATGTTGTTCAACTCTGCTTATGAAACTAATACAAACCACAGCTCCTCTTGCATAAATGCTCTTTAGTTAATAGTGATAATCGTGTTGGGTACTAGAACTGTGTAAAGATATTTGGCACCAAAATTCACTGGGTTTACCTGAAATGGACTCGTTCTTGTAGGAAGACACAGATCCTGGGGTTTAACTCCGTTTCTGAAGGGAAATTCAGACCAGTGTTCTCATCCATGGAACACACTCTGTTTTCACGCAAGGAGCAAGCTCTTTTTTCCAGAGGCTCCAATACATCAAGAACCATGAGCATGCCCAGAAAAAAAGAACTGTGTTTCCTAGTCATACGGACAATATGTAGTTCAACTCTGCTTATAAAACTGATACAAACCACAGCTCCTCTTACTAACTGCTCTTTAGTTAATAGTGAGAATCGGTTTGCGTTGGTGAACTGCGAATAATCATTTCAGCCAAAAATTTACTTGGTTTACCAGCTTTGAACTCTTGCTTGTAGGATGACACAGATCCTCGGGTGTAACTCCGTTTCTGAAGAAAATTCAGACCAGCATTCTCATCCCTGCAACACACACTGTTTTAAGGCAAGAATCATCCTCCTCTTTAAAGCATATCCAATACAGTACGAACCATTTGCATTCCAGAAAAAAGAACTGTTTCCTACTCATACGGACCATATGTAGTTCAACTCTGCTTATGAAATGATACGGACCACAGCTCCTCTTACATAAATGCTCTTTAGTTAATAGTGAGAATCACGTTAGGTTCGTGAACTGCGAAAAATCATTTTTGTCCAAAATTCACTGGGTTTACCAGAAATGAACTCTTGCTTGTAGGAAGATACAGATCCTGGGTTTTAACTCCGTTTCTGAAGAGAAATTCAGACCAGAATTCTCAGCCATGAAAAACATTCTGTTTTAAGGCAAGAATGATCCTCTTCTTTCCAGCGTCTCCAATACAATATGAACTATGAGCATATCCAGAAAAAAAGAACTGTGTTTCCTACTCATATGGACCATATATAGTTCAACTCTGCTTATGAAACTGATACAAACCAAAGATCCTCTTACATAAATGCTCTTTAGTTAATAGTGTGAATCATGATGTATTCGTGAACATTGAAAAATCATTTGAGCCCAAAATACTCTGCGTTTACCAGAAATGAACTCTTGCTTGTAGGAAGATACAGATCCTGGGGTTTAACTCCGTTTTGGAATGCAAATTCAGACCAGAGTTCTCATCCTTGTAATACACTGTTTTCACGCGAGAAGCAAGCTCTACTTTCCAGCGGCTCCAATACATCAAGAACCATGATATTCCCAGAAAAAAAGAACTGTGTTTCCTACTCATACGGACCATATGTATTTGAACTCTGCTTATGAAACTGATACAAACCACAGATCCTCTTAAATAAATGCTCTCTAGTTAATAGTGAGAATCGCGTTCGGTTCTTGAACTGGGAATAATCATTTGAGCCCATAATTTAATGGGTTTACCTGAAATGAACTCTTGCTTGTAGAAAGACACAGATCCTGGGGATTAACTCCGTTTCTGAATGCAAATTCAGAACAGAATTCTCATCCCTGAAAACACTCTGTTTTAAGGCAAGAATCATCCTCTACTTTGCAGCGTCTCCAATACAGCAAGAACCATGTGCATGCACTGAAAAAAAGAACAGTGTTTCCTACTCATACAGACCATATGTAGGTCAACTCTGGTTATGAAACTGATACAAACCACAGCATCTCTTAAATAAAGGCTGTTTAGTTAATAGTGAGAATCGCATTGGGTTTTTGAACTGTATAAAATCATTTGAGCCCAAAATTCACTGGGTTTACCAGAAATAAACTCTTCCATGTAGGAAGACACAGATAATGGATTTTAACTCTGATATTGAATGTAAATTCAGACCAGTGTTCTCATTCATGAAACATATTCTGTTTTCATGCAAGAATCATTCTCTTCTTTCCAGCGTCTCCAATACAGCAAGAACCATGAGTATGCCCAGAAAAAAGAACTGTATTTCCTACTCATACGGACCTTATGTAGTTCAACTCTGCTTATGAAACTGATACAAACCACAGCTCCTCTTACATAAATGCTCTTTAGTTAATAGTGAGAATCATGTTGGGTTCGTGAACTGCAAAAAACCATTAGAGCCCAAAATTCACTGGGTTAACCAGAAATGAACACTTGCTTGTAGGAAGATACAGATCCTGGGGTTTAACTCCATTTTTGAAGGAAATTCAGACCAGAGTTCTCATCCCTGAAACACACTCTGTTTTAAGGCAAGAATCATCCTCTTCTTTAAAGCGTGTCCAAAACAGTACGAAATATGACCATTCCCAGAAAAAAAAAACTGTGTTTCCTACTCATACTGACCATATGTAGTTAAACTCTGCTTATGAAAGTGATACAAACCACAGCTCCTCTTAAATAAATGCTCTTTAGTTAATAGTGAGATTCGGTTTGGGTTGGTGAACTGTGAAAAATCATTGAGCCAAAAATTCACTTGGTTTACCAGAAATGAACTCTTGCTTGTAGGAAGACACAGATCCTGGGGTTTAACTCCGTTTCTGAAGGGAAATTCAGACCAAAGTTCTCATCCCTGAAAAAAACTCTGTTTTAAGGCAAGAATCATCCTCTACTTTCCAGCATCTGTAATAAAGTAAGAACAATGAGCATGCCCAGAAAAAAGAACTGTGTTTCCTACTCATACGGACAATATGTTGTTCAACTCTGCTTATGAAACTGATACAAACCACAGCTCCTCTTACATAAATGCTCTTTAGTTATTAGTGATAATCACATTTGGTACTAGAACTGTGTAAAGTCATTTGGGCCCCAAAATCACTGGGTTTACCAGAAATGAACTCTTGCTGGTAGGAAGACACAGATCCTGGGTTTAACTCTGGTTCTGAAGGGAAATTCAGACCAGTGTTCTCATCCATGAAACACACTCTGTTTTCACACAAGAAGCTAGCTCTTCTTTCCAGAGGCTCCAATAAATCAAGAACCATGAGCATGCCCAGAAAAAAAGAACTGTGTTTTCTAGACATACGGACCATATGTAGTTCAATTCTGCTTATGAAACTGATACAAACCACATCTCCTCTTACTAACTGTTCTTTAGTTAATAGTGGGAATCGGTTTGGGTTGGTGAACTGCGAAAAATCATTTAAGCCAAAAATTTCCTTGGTTTACCAGAAATGAACTCTTGCTTGTAGGAAGACACAGATCCTGTGGTTTAACTCCGTTTCTGAAGGAAATTCAGACCAGAGTTCTCATCCCTGCAACACACTCTGTTTTAAGGCAAGAATCATCCTCTTCTTTAAAGCATGTCCAATACAGTACGAAACATGAGCATTCCCAGAAAAAAAGAACTGTGTTTCCTTCTCTCACGGACCGTTTGTAGTTCAACTCTGCTTATGAAATCAAACAGACCACAGCTCCTCTTATATCAATGCTCTTTAGTTAATAGTGAGAATCGCAATGGGTTCGTGAACTGCGAAAAATCATTTGAGCCCAAAATTCACTGGGTTAACCAGAAATGAACTCTTGCTTGTAGGAATACACAGATCCTGGTGTTTAACTCCATTTCTGAAGGGAAATTCAGACCAGAGTTCTCATCCCTGAAAAACACTCTTTTTTTAAGGCAAGAATCATCCTCTTCAATCCAGCGTCTGCAATACATTAAGAAACATGAACATGCCCAGAAAAAAGAACTGTGTTTCCTAATCATATGGACCTTATGAAGTTCAAATCTGCTTATGAAACTGATACAAACCACAGCTGCGCTTACATAAATGCTCTTTAGTTAATAGTGAGAATCGCGTTGGGATCGTGAACTGTGAAAAATCATTTGCGCCCAAAATTCACTGGGTTAACCAGAAATGAACTCTTGCTTGTAGGAAGTCACAGATCCTGGGGTTTAACACCATTTCTGAAGGGTAATACAGACCAGAGTTCTCATCCCTGAAAAACACTCTTTTTAAAGGCAAGAATCAACCTCTTCTTTCAGCTTCTCTAATACAGTAAGAACCAGGAGCATGCTCAGAAAAAAGAACTGTGTTTCCTACTCATACGGACCTTATGTACTTCAACTCTGCTTATGAAATGATACGGACCACAGCTCCTCTTACATAAATGCTCTTTAGTTAATAGTGAGAATCACGTTAGGTTCGTGAACTGCGAAAAATCATTTTTGTCCAAAATTCACTGGGTTTACCAGAAATGAACTCTTGCTTGTAGGAAGATACAGATCCTGGGGTTTAACTCCATTTCTGAAGAAAAATTCAGACCAGAATTCTCAGCCATGAAAAACATTCTGTTTTAAGGCAAGAATGATCCTCTTCTTTCCAGCATCTCCAATACAATACGAACTATGAGCATATCCAGAAAAAAAGAACTGTGTTTCCTACTCATATGGACCATATATAGTTCAACTCTGCTTATGAAACTGAAACAAACCAAAGATCCTCTTACATAAATGCTCTTTAGTTAATAGTGATAATCACGTTGGGTACTAGAACTCTGTAAAGATATTTGGCACCAAAATTCACTGGGTTTACCTGAAATGGACTCGTTCTTGTAGGAAGACACAGATCCTGGGGTTTAACTCCGTTTCTGAAGGGAAATTCAGACCAGTGTTCTCATCCATGGAACACACTCTGTTTTCACGCAAGGAGCAAGCTCTTTTTTTTTTCCAGAGGCTCCAATACATCAAGAACCATGAGCATGCCCAGAAAAAAAGAACTGTGTTTCCTAGTCATACGGACCATATGTATTTGAACTCTGCTTATGAAACTGATACAAACCACAGCTCCTCTTAAATAAATGCTCTCTAGTTAATAGTGAGAATCGCGTTTGGTTCTTGAACTGGGAATAATCATTTGAGCCCAAAATTTAATGGGGTTACCTGAAATGAACTCTTGCTTGTAGAAAGACACATATCCTGGGAATTAACTCCGTTTCTGAATGCAAATTCAGAACAGAATTCTCATCCCTGAAAAACACTCTGTTTTAAGGCAAGAATCATCCTCTACTTTGCAGCGTCTCCAATACAGCAAGAACCATGTGCATGCACTGAAAAAAAGAACAGTGTTTCCTACTCATACAGACCATATGTAGGTCAACTCTGGTTATGAAACTGATACAAACCACAGCACCTCTTAAATAAATGCTGTTTAGTTAATAGTGAGAATCGCATTGGGTTTTTGAACTGTATAAAATCATTTGAGCCCAAAATTCACTGGGTTTACCAGAAATAAACTCTTCCATGTAGGAAGACACAGATAATGGATTTTAACTCTGATATTGAATGTAAATTCAGACCTGTGTTCTCATTCATGAAACATATTCTGTTTTCATGCAAGAATCATTCTCTTCTTTCCAGCGTCTCCAATACAGCAAGAACCATGAGTATGCCCAGAAAAAAGAACTGTATTTCCTACTCATACGGACCTTATGTAGTTCAACTCTGCTTATGAAACTGATACAAACCACAGCTCCTCTTACATAAATGCTCTTTAGTTAATAGTGAGAATCATGTTGGGTTCGTGAACTGCAAAAAACCATTAGAGCCCAAAATTCACTGGGTTAACCAGAAATGAACACTTGCTTGTAGGCAGATACAGATCCTGGGGTTTAACTCCATTTTTGAAGGAAATTCAGACCAGAGTTCTCAACCCTGAAACACACTCTGTTTTAAGACAAGAATCATCCTCTTCTTTAAAGCGTGTCCAAAACAGTACGAAATATGACAATTCCCAGAAAAAAAAAAAGGGTTTCGAACTCATACTGACCATATGTAGTTCAACTCTGCTTATGAAACTGATACAAACCACAGCTCCTCTTAAATAAATGCTCTTTAGTTAATAGTGGGAATCGGTTTGGGTTGGTGAACTGCGAAAAATCATTTAAGCCAAAAATTTCCTTGGTTTACCAGAAATGAACTCTTGCTTGTAGGAAGACACAGATCCTGGGGGTTAACTCCGTTTCTGAAGGAAATTCAGACCAGAGTTCTCATCCCTGCAACACACTCTGTTTTAAGGCAAGAATCATCCTCTTCTTTAAAGCATGTCCAATACAGTACGAAACATGAGCATTCCCAGAAAAAAAGAACTGTGTTTCCTTCTCTCACAGACCGTTTGTAGTTCAACTCTGCTTATGAAATGATACGGACCACAGCTCCTCTTACATAAATGCTCTTTAGTTAATAGTGAGAATCACGTTAGGTTCGTGAACTGCGAAAAATCATTTTTGTCCAAAATTCACTGGGTTTACCAGAAATGAACTCTTGCTTGTAGGAAGATACAGATCCTGGGGTTTAACTCCGTTTCTGAAGAGAAATTCAGACCAGAATTCTCAGCCATGAAAAACATTCTGTTTTAAGGCAAGAATGATCCTCTTCTTTCCAGCGTCTCCAATACAATACGAACTATGAGCATATCCAGAAAAAAAGAACTGTGTTTCCTACTCATATGGACCATATATAGTTCAACTCTGCTTATGAAACTGATACAAACCAAAGATCCTCTTACATAAATGCTCTTTAGTTAATAGTGTGAATCATGATGTGTTCGTGAACATTGAAAAATCATTTGAGCCCAAAATTCTCTGCGTTTACCAGAAATGAACTCTTGCTTGTAGGAAGATACAGATCCTGGGGTTTAACTCCGTTTTGGAATGCAAATTCAGACCAGAGTTCTCATCCTTGAAAAACACTGTTTTCACGCGAGAAGCAAGCTCTACTTTCCAGCGGCTCCAATACATCAAGAACCATGATATTCCCAGAAAAAAAGAACTGTGTTTCCTACTCATACGGACCATATGTATTTGAACTCTGCTTATGAAACTGATACAAACCACAGCTCCTCTTAAATAAATGCTCTCTAGTTAATAGTGAGAATCGCATTCGGTTCTTGAACTGGGAATAATCATTTGAGCCCAAAATTTAATGGGTTTACCTGAAATGAACTCTTGCTTGTAGAAAGACACAGATCCTGGGGATTAACTCAGTTTCTGAATGCAAATTTAGAACAGAATTCTCATCCCTGAAAAACACTCTGTTTTAAGGCAAGAATCATCCTCTACTTTGCAGCGTCTCCAATACAGCAAGAACCATGTGCATGCACTGAAAAAAAGAACAGTGTTTCCTACTCATACAGACCATATGTAGGTCAACTCTGGTTATGAAACTGATACAAACCACAGCACCTCTTAAATAAATGCTGTTTAGTTAATAGTGAGAATCGCATTGGGTTTTTGAACTGTATAAAATCATTTGAGCCCAAAATTCACTGGGTTTACCAGAAATAAACTCTTCCATGTAGGAAGACACAGATAATGGATTTTAACTCTGATATTGAATGTAAATTCAGACCAGTGTTCTCATTCATGAAACATATTCTGTTTTCATGCAAGAATCATTCTCTTCTTTCCAGCGTCTCCAATACAGCAAGAACCATGAGTATGCCCAGAAAAAAGAACTGTATTTCCTACTCATACGGACCTTATGTAGTTCAACTCTGCTTATGAAACTGATACAAACCACAGCTCCTCTTACATAAATGCTCTTTAGTTAATAGTGAGAATCATGTTGGGTTCGTGAACTGCAAAAAACCATTAGAGCCCAAAATTCACTGGGTTAACCAGAAATGAACACTTGCTTGTAGGAAGATACAGATCCTGGGGTTTAACTCCATTTTTGAAGGAAATTCAGACCAGAGTTCTCATCCATGAAACACACTCTGTTTTAAGGCAAGAATCATCCTCTTCTTTAAAGCGTGTCCAAAACAGTACGAAATATGACCATTCCCAGAAAAAAAAAAACTATGTTTCCTACTCATACTGACCATATGTAGTTAAACTCTGCTTATGAAAGTGATACAAACCACAGCTCCTCTTAAATAAATGCTCTTTAGTTAATAGTGAGATTCGGTTTGGGTTGGTGAACTGTGAAAAATCATTGAGCCAAAAATTCACTTGGTTTACCAGAAATGAACTCTTGCTTGTAGGAAGACACAGATCCTGGGGTTTAACTCCGTTTCTGAAGGGAAATTCAGACCAAAGTTCTCATCCCTGAAAAAAACTCTGTTTTATGGCAAGAATCATCCTCTACTTTCCAGCATCTGTAATAAAGTAAGAACAATGAGCATGCCCAGAAAAAAGAACTGTGTTTCCTACTCATACGGACAATATGTTGTACAACTCTGCTTATGAAACTGATACAAACCACAGCTCCTCTTACATAAATGCTCTTTAGTTATTAGTGATAATCACATTTGGTACTAGAACTGTGTAAAGTCATTTGGGCCCCAAAATCACTGGGTTTACCAGAAATGAACTCTTGCTGGTAGGAAGACACAGATCCTGGGTTTAACTCCGGTTCTGAAGGGAAATTCAGACCAGTGTTCTCATCCATGAAACACACTCTGTTTTCACACAAGAAGCTAGCTCTTCTTTCCAGAGGCTCCAATAAATCAAGAACCATGAGCATGCCCAGAAAAAAAGAACTGTGTTTCCTAGTCATACGGACCATATGTGGTTCAATTCTGCTTATGAAACTGATACAAACCACATCTCCTCTTACTAACTGCTCTTTAGTTAATAGTGGGAATCGGTTTGGGTTGGTGAACTGCGAAAAATCATTTCAGCCAAAAATTTCCTTGGTTTACCAGAAATGAACTCTTGCTTGTAGGAAGACACAGATCCTGGGGTTTAACTCCGTTTCTGAAGGAAATTCAGACCAGAGTTCTTATCCCTGAAAAACACTCTTTTTTTAAGGCAAGAATCATCCTCTTCAATCCAGCGTCTGCAATACATTAAGAAACATGAGCATTCCCAGAAAAAAGAACTGTGTTTCCTAATCATATGGACCTTATGAAGTTCAAATCTGCTTATGAAACTGATACAAACCACAGCTCCGCTTATATAAATGCTCTTTAGTTAATAGTGAGAATCGCGTTGGGATCGTGAACTGTGAAAAATCATTTGCGCCCAAAATTCACTGGGTTAACCAGAAATGAACTCTTGCTTGTAGGAAGGCACAGATCCTGGGGTTTAACACCATTTCTGAAGGGTAATACAGACCAGAGTTCTCATCCCTGAAAAACACTCTTTTTAAAGGCAAGAATCAACCTCTTCTTTCAGATTCTCTAATACAGTAAGAACCATGAGCATGCTCAGAAAAAAGAACTGTGTTTCCTACTCATACGGACCTTATGTTGTTCAACTCTGCTTATGAAACTAATACAAACCACAGCTCCTCTTGCATAAATGCTCTTTAGTTAATAGTGATAATCGTGTTGGGTACTAGAACTGTGTAAAGATATTTGGCACCAAAATTCACTGGGTTTCCCTGAAATGAACTCGTTCTTGTAGGAAGACACAGATCCTGGGGTTTAACTCCGTTTCTGAAGGGAAATTCAGACCAGTGTTCTCATCCATGGAACACACTCTGTTTTCACGCAAGGAGCAAGCTCTTTTTTCCAGAGGCTCTAATACATCAAGAACCATGAGCATGCCCAGAAAAAAAGAACTGTGTTTCCTAGTCATACGGACAATATGTAGTTCAACTCTGCTTATAAAACTGATACAAACCACAGCTCCTCTTACTAACTGCTCTTTAGTTAATAGTGAGAATCGGTTTGCGTTGGTGAACTGCGAATAATCATTTCAGCCAAAAATTTACTTGGTTTAACAGCTTTGAACTCTTGCTTGTAGGATGACACAGATCCTGGGGTGTAACTCCGTTTCTGAAGAAAATTCAGACCAGCATTCTCATCCCTGCAACACACACTGTTTTAAGGCAAGAATCATCCTCCTCTTTAAAGCATATCCAATACAGTACGAACCATTTGCATTCCCAGAAAAAAAGAACTGTTTCCTACTCATACGGACCATATGTAGTTCAACTCTGCTTATGAAATGATACGGACCACAGCTCCTCTTACATAAATGCTCTTTAGTTAATAGTGAGAATCACGTTAGGTTCGTGAACTGCGAAAAATCATTTTTGTCCAAAATTCACTGGGTTTACCAGAAATGAACTCTTGCTTGTAGGAAGATACAGATCCTGGGGTTTAACTCCGTTTCTGAAGAGAAATTCAGACCAGAATTCTCAGCCATGAAAAACATTCTGTTTTAAGGCAAGAATGATCCTCTTCTTTCCAGCGTCTCCAATACAATACGAACTATGAGCATATCCAGAAAAAAAGAACTGTGTTTCCTACTCATATGGACCATATATAGTTCAACTCTGCTTATGAAACTGATACAAACCAAAGATCCTCTTACATAAATGCTCTTTAGTTAATAGTGATAATCACGTTGGGTACTAGAACTCTGTAAAGATATTTGGCACCAAAATTCACTGGGTTTACCTGAAATGGACTCGTTCTTGTAGGAAGACACAGATCCTGGGGTTTAACTCCGTTTCTGAAGGGAAATTCAGACCAGTGTTCTCATCCATGGAACACACTCTGTTTTGACGCAAGGAGCAAGCTCTTTTTTTTTTCCAGAGGCTCCAATACATCAAGAACCATGAGCATGCCCAGAAAAAAAGAACTGTGTTTCCTAGTCATACGGACCATATGTATTTCAACTCTGCTTATGAAACTGATACAAACCACAGCTCCTCTTAAATAAATGCTCTCTAGTTAATAGTGAGAATCGCGTTTGGTTCTTGAACTGGGAATAATCATTTGAGCCCAAAATTTAATGGGGTTACCTGAAATGAACTCTTGCTTGTAGAAAGACAAATATCCTGGGGATTAACTCCGTTTCTGAATGCAAATTCAGAACAGAATTCTCATCCCTGAAAAACACTCTGTTTTAAGGCAAGAATCATCCTCTACTTTGCAGCGTCTCCAATACAGCAAGAACCATGTGCATGCACTGAAAAAAAGAACAGTGTTTCCTACTCATACAGACCATATGTAGGTCAACTCTGGTTATGAAACTGATACAAACCACAGCACCTCTTAAATAAATGCTGTTTAGTTAATAGTGAGAATCGCATTGGGTTTTTGAACTGTATAAAATCATTTGAGCCCAAAATTCACTGGGTTTACCAGAAATGAACTCTTCCATGTAGGAAGACACAGATCCTGGGGTTTAACTCCGTTTCTGAAGGGAAATTCAGACCAAAGTTCTCATCCCTGAAAAAAACTCTGTTTTATGGCAAGAATCATCCTCTACTTTCCAGCATCTGTAATAAAGTAAGAACAATGAGCATGCCCAGAAAAAAGAACTGTGTTTCCTACTCATACGGACAATATGTTGTACAACTCTGCTTATGAAACTGATACAAACCACAGCTCCTCTTACATAAATGCTCTTTAGTTATTAGTGATAATCACATTTGGTACTAGAACTGTGTAAAGTCATTTGGGCCCCAAAATCACTGGGTTTACCAGAAATGAACTCTTGCTGGTAGGAAGACACAGATCCTGGGTTTAACTCCGGTTCTGAAGGGAAATTCAGACCAGTGTTCTCATCCATGAAACACACTCTGTTTTCACACAAGAAGCTAGCTCTTCTTTCCAGAGGCTCCAATAAATCAAGAACCATGAGCATGCCCAGAAAAAAAGAACTGTGTTTCCTAGTCATACGGACCATATGTGGTTCAATTCTGCTTATGAAACTGATACAAACCACATCTCCTCTTACTAACTGCTCTTTAGTTAATAGTGGGAATCGGTTTGGGTTGGTGAACTGCGAAAAATCATTTAAGCCAAAAATTTCCTTGGTTTACCAGAAATGAACTCTTGCTTGTAGGAAGACACAGATCCTGGGGTTTAACTCCGTTTCTGAAGGAAATTCAGACCAGAGTTCTTATCCCTGAAAAACACTCTTTTTTTAAGGCAAGAATCATCCTCTTCAATCCAGCGTCTGCAATACATTAAGAAACATGAGCATTCCCAGAAAAAAGAACTGTGTTTCCTAATCATATGGACCTTATGAAGTTCAAATCTGCTTATGAAACTGATACAAACCACAGCTCCGCTTATATAAATGCTCTTTAGTTAATAGTGAGAATCGCGTTGGGATCGTGAACTGTGAAAAATCATTTGCGCCCAAAATTCACTGGGTTAACCAGAAATGAACTCTTGCTTGTAGGAAGGCACAGATCCTGGGGTTTAACACCATTTCTGAAGGGTAATACAGACCAGAGTTCTCATCCCTGAAAAACACTCTTTTTAAAGGCAAGAATCAACCTCTTCTTTCAGATTCTCTAATACAGTAAGAACCATGAGCATGCTCAGAAAAAAGAACTGTGTTTCCTACTCATACGGACCTTATGTTGTTCAACTCTGCTTATGAAACTAATACAAACCACAGCTCCTCTTGCATAAATGCTCTTTAGTTAATAGTGATAATCGTGTTGGGTACTAGAACTGTGTAAAGATATTTGGCACCAAAATTCACTGGGTTTCCCTGAAATGAACTCGTTCTTGTAGGAAGACACAGATCCTGGGGTTTAACTCCGTTTCTGAAGGGAAATTCAGACCAGTGTTCTCATCCATGGAACACACTCTGTTTTCACGCAAGGAGCAAGCTCTTTTTTCCAGAGGCTCTAATACATCAAGAACCATGAGCATGCCCAGAAAAAAAGAACTGTGTTTCCTAGTCATACGGACAATATGTAGTTCAACTCTGCTTATAAAACTGATACAAACCACAGCTCCTCTTACTAACTGCTCTTTAGTTAATAGTGAGAATCGGTTTGCGTTGGTGAACTGCGAATAATCATTTCAGCCAAAAATTTACTTGGTTTACCAGCTTTGAACTCTTGCTTGTAGGATGACACAGATCCTGGGGTGTAACTCCGTTTCTGAAGAAAATTCAGACCAGCATTCTCATCCCTGCAACACACACTGTTTTAAGGCAAGAATCATCCTCCTCTTTAAAGCATATCCAATACAGTACGAACCATTTGCATTCCCAGAAAAAAAGAACTGTTTCCTACTCATACGGACCATATGTAGTTCAACTCTGCTTATGAAATGATACGGACCACAGCTCCTCTTACATAAATGCTCTTTAGTTAATAGTGAGAATCACGTTAGGTTCGTGAACTGCGAAAAATCATTTTTGTCCAAAATTCACTGGGTTTACCAGAAATGAACTCTTGCTTGTAGGAAGATACAGATCCTGGGGTTTAACTCCGTTTCTGAAGAGAAATTCAGACCAGAATTCTCAGCCATGAAAAACATTCTGTTTTAAGGCAAGAATGATCCTCTTCTTTCCAGCGTCTCCAATACAATACGAACTATGAGCATATCCAGAAAAAAAGAACTGTGTTTCCTACTCATATGGACCATATATAGTTCAACTCTGCTTATGAAACTGATACAAACCAAAGATCCTCTTACATAAATGCTCTTTAGTTAATAGTGATAATCACGTTGGGTACTAGAACTCTGTAAAGATATTTGGCACCAAAATTCACTGGGTTTACCTGAAATGGACTCGTTCTTGTAGGAAGACACAGATCCTGGGGTTTAACTCCGTTTCTGAAGGGAAATTCAGACCAGTGTTCTCATCCATGGAACACACTCTGTTTTGACGCAAGGAGCAAGCTCTTTTTTTTTTCCAGAGGCTCCAATACATCAAGAACCATGAGCATGCCCAGAAAAAAAGAACTGTGTTTCCTAGTCATACGGACCATATGTATTTCAACTCTGCTTATGAAACTGATACAAACCACAGCTCCTCTTAAATAAATGCTCTCTAGTTAATAGTGAGAATCGCGTTTGGTTCTTGAACTGGGAATAATCATTTGAGCCCAAAATTTAATGGGGTTACCTGAAATGAACTCTTGCTTGTAGAAAGACACATATCCTGGGGATTAACTCCGTTTCTGAATGCAAATTCAGAACAGAATTCTCATCCCTGAAAAACACTCTGTTTTAAGGCAAGAATCATCCTCTACTTTGCAGCGTCTCCAATACAGCAAGAACCATGTGCATGCACTGAAAAAAAGAACAGTGTTTCCTACTCATACAGACCATATGTAGGTCAACTCTGGTTATGAAACTGATACAAACCACAGCACCTCTTAAATAAATGCTGTTTAGTTAATAGTGAGAATCGCATTGGGTTTTTGAACTGTATAAAATCATTTGAGCCCAAAATTCACTGGGTTTACCAGAAATAAACTCTTCCATGTAGGAAGACACAGATAATGGATTTTAACTCTGATATTGAATGTAAATTCAGACCTGTGTTCTCATTCATGAAACATATTCTGTTTTCATGCAAGAATCATTCTCTTCTTTCCAGCGTCTCCAATACAGCAAGAACCATGAGTATGCCCAGAAAAAAGAACTGTATTTCCTACTCATACGGACCTTATGTAGTTCAACTCTGCTTATGAAACTGATACAAACCACAGCTCCTCTTACATAAATGCTCTTTAGTTAATAGTGAGAATCATGTTGCGTTCGTGAACTGCAAAAAACCATTAGAGCTCAAAATTCACTGGGTTAACCAGAAATGAACACTTGCTTGTAGGCAGATACAGATCCTGGGGTTTAACTCCATTTGTGAAGGAAATTCAGACCAGAGTTCTCAACCCTGAAACACACTCTGTTTTAAGACAAGAATCATCCTCTTCTTTAAAGCGTGTCCAAAACAGTACGAAATATGACAATTCCCAGAAAAAAAAAGTGTTTCGTACTCATACTGACCATATGTAGTTCAACTCTGCTTATGAAACTGATACAAACCACAGCTCCTCTTAAATAAATGCTCTTTAGTTAATAGTGAGATTCGGTTTGGGTTGGTGAACTGCGAAAAATCATTGAGCCAAAAATTCACTTGGTTTACCAGAAATGAACTCTTGCTTGTAGGAAGACACAGATCCTGGGGTTTAACTCCATTTTTGAAGGAAATTCAGACCAGAGTTCTCATCCCTGAAACACACTCTGTTTTAAGACAAGAATCATCCTCTTCTTTAAAGCGTGTCCAAAACAGTACGAAATATGACAATTCCCAGAAAAAAAAAAGGGTTTCGTACTCATACTGACAATATGTAGTTCAACTCTGCTTATGAAACTGATACAAACCACAGCTCCTCTTAAATAAATGCTCTTTAGTTAATAGTGAGATTCGGTTTGGGTTGGTGAACTGTGAAAAATCATTGAGCCAAAAATTCACTTGGTTTACCAGAAATGAACTCTTGCTTGTAGGAAGACACAGATCCTGGGGTTTAACTGCGTTTCTGAAGGGAAATTCAGACCAAAGTTCTCATCCCTGAAAAAAAACTCTGTTTTAAGGCAAGAATCATCCTCTACTTTCCAGCATCTGTAATAAAGTAAGAACAATGAGCATGCCCAGAAAAAAGAACTGTGTTTCCTACTCATACGGACAATATGTTGTTCAACTCTGCTTATGAAACTGATACAAACCACAGCTCCTCTTACATAAATGCTCTTTAGTTATTAGTGATAGTCACATTTGGTACTAGAACTGTGTAAAGTCATTTGGGCCCGAAAATCACTGGGTTTACCAGAAATGAACTCTTGCTGGTAGCAAGACACAGATCCTGGGGTTTAACTCCATTTCTGAAGGGAAATTCAGACCAGAGTTCTCATCCCTGAAACACACTCTATTTTAAGAGAAGAACCATCCTCTTCTTTCCAGGTCTCCAATACACTAAGAACCATGAGCATGCCAAGAAAAAAATAACTGTGTGTCCTACTCATGCGAACCATATGTAGTTCAAATCTGCTTATGAAACTGATGCAGACCACAGCTCCTCTTACATAAATGCTCTTTACATAATAGTGATAATCATGTTGTGTTCTAGAACTGTGGAAAAAAATTTGAGCTGAAAATTCACTTGGTTTACCTGAAATAAACTCTTGCTTGTAGGAAAAAACAGATGATGGGGGTTAACTCCTTTTCTGAAGCGAAATTCAGACCACTGTTTTCATCCATGAGCACACTCTGTTTTAATGCAAGAAGCAAGCTCTTCTTTCCAGAGTCTCTAATACAACAAGACCATGAGCATACCCCCGAAAAAAGTACTGTGTTTCCTACTCATACGGACCATATGCAGTTCAACTCTGCTTATCAAACTGATACAAACCACAGATCCTCTTACATAAAGGCTCTATAGTTATTAGTGAGAATCGGTTTCTGTTGGTGAACTGCGAAAAATCATTTGAGCCCAAAATTCACATGGTTTACCAGAAATGAACTCTTGCTTGTAGGAAGACACAGATCCTGGCGTTTAACTCCGTTTGTGAAGGGAAATTCATACTAGCATTCTCATCCCTGAAACACAATCTGCTTTAACGCAATAAGCAAGCTCTTCTTTCCAGATTCTAAAATACAGCAAGACCAATGAGCATGCCCTGAAAAAAAGAAATGTGTTTCCTACAAATACGGACCATATGTAGTTCAACTCTGCTTATGAAACTGATACAAACCACAGGTCCGCATACATAAATGCTGTGTAGTTAATAGTGAGAATCGCGTTGGGTTCGGAACTGTGAAAAATCATTTGAGCCCAAAATTCACTGGGATAACCAGAAATGAACTCTTTCTTGTAGGAAGACACAGATCCTGGGGTTTAAATCCATTTCTGAAGGGAAGTTCAGACCAGAGTTCTCATCCCTGAAACACACTCTATTTTAAGTCAAGAAGCATTCTCTTCTTTCCAGGGTCTCTAATACAGTATGAAACATAAGCATGCCAAGAAAAAAGAGCGGTGTTTCCTACTCATACAGACCATATGTAGTTCAAATCTGCTTATGAAACTGATACAGACCACAGCTTCTCTTACATGAATGCTCCTTAGTTAATAGTGATAATCGTGTTGTGTTCTAGAACTGTGGAAAATCATTTGAGCCAAAAATTCACTGGCTTAACCAGAAATGAACTCTTGCTTGTAGGAAGACACAGATCCTGGGGTTTAACTCACTTTCTGAAGGGAAATTCAGACCAGAGTTCTCATCCCTGAAACACACTCTGTTTTAAGGCAAGAATCATCCTCTTCTTTCCAGCGTCTCCAATACAGTACAAAACATGATCATTCCCAGAAAAAAAGAACTGTGTTTCCTACTCATAAGGACCATATGTAGTTCAACTCTGCTTATGAAATGATACAGACCACAGATCCACTTACATAAATGCGCTTTAGTTAATAGTGATAATCGCGTTGGGTACTAGAACTGTGTAAAGTCATTTGAGCCCACAATTCACTTGTTTTACCTGAAATTAACTCCTGCTTATAGGAAGACACAGCTCATGGGATTAACTCCGTTTCTGAAGGCAAATTCAGACCAGTGTTCTCAAACATGAACCACACCCTGTTTTCACGCAAGAATCTTCCTCCTCTTTCCAGCGTCTCCAATACAGCCAGAACCATGAGCATGCCCAGAAAAAACAACTGTGTTTCCTACTCATACGGACCTTATGTTGTTCAACTCTACTTATGAAACTGATACAAACCACGGCTCCTCTTACATATATGCTCTTTAGTAAATAGTAGAATCATGTTGGGTTCGTGAACTGCAAAAAATCATTTGAGCCCAAAATTCACTGGGTTAACCTGAAATGAATTCTTGCTTGTAGGAAGACACAGAGGCTTTAGGTTAACTCTGTTTCTGAAGGGAAATTCAGACCAGAGTTCTCATCCCAGAAACACACTCTGCTTCATTGCAAGAAGCAAGCTCTTCTTTCCAGAATCTAAAATACAGCAAGAACCATGAGCATGCCCTGAAAAAAAGAAATGTGTTTCCTACTCATATGGACCATATGTAGTACAACTCAGCTTATGAAACTGATACAAACCACAGCTCTGCTTTCATAATGCTCTTTAATTAATAGTGAGATACGCGTTGGGTTCTTTAACTGTGAAAAATCATTTGAGCCCAAAATGCACTGGGTTAACCAGAAATGAACTCCTGCTTGTAGGAAGACACAGATCCTGGGGTTTAACTCCATTTCTTAAGGGAAAATCAGACCTGAGATCTCCTCCCTGAAACACACTCTGTTTTAGGACAAGAAGAACACTCTTCTTTCCATTGTCTCCAATACAGCATGAACCATGAGAATGCCGAGAAAAAAAGAAATGTATTTCCTACTCATACAGACCATATGTAGTTCAACTCTGCTAATGAAACTGATACAAATCACAGCTCTTCTTATATAAAGGATCTTTAGTTAATAGTGAGAATTGTGTTCTGTTGGTGTACTGTGTAAAAACATTTGAGCCTAAAATTCACTTTGCTTACCAGAAATGAACTCATGCTTGTAGGAAGAAACAGATCATGGGGTTTAACTCCTTTTCTGAAGGGAAATTCAGACCAGTGTTCTCATCCATGAAACACACTCTGTTGTAAAACAAGAAGCAAGCTCTTCTTTCCTGAATCTCCAAGACAACAAGACCATGAACATGCCCAGAAAAAAGAACTGTGTTTCCACTCATAAGGACCTTAAGAAGTTCAAATCTGCTTATGAAACTGATACAAACCACAGCTCCTGTTACATAAATCCTCTTTAGTTAATAGTGAGAATAGCGTTTGGTTTGTGAACTGCGAAAAATCATTTGAGCTGAAAATTCACTGGGTATACCATAAATGAACTCTTGCTTGTAGGAAGACACAGATCATGGGGTTCAAGTCCGTTTCTGAAGTGAAATTCAGACCAGAGTTCTCATACCTGAAACACACTCTGTTTTAACTAAGAAGCAAGCTCTTCTTTCCAGATTCTAAATTACAGCAAGAACCATGATCATGGCCTGAAAAAAAGAATTGTGTTTCCTATTCATTCAGACCATATGTACTTCAACTCTGCTTATGAAACTGATACAAACCACACTTCCTCTTACATAAATGCTCTTTAGAAAATAGAATAGCGTTGGGTTCTTGAACTGTGAAAAATCATTTGATCCCAAAATTCACTGCGTTTACCTGAAATGAACTCGTTCTTGTAGGAAGACACAGATCCTGGGGTTTAACTCCGTTTCTGAATGGAAGTTCAGACCAGTATTCTCATCCATGAAACACACTCTGTTCTCACGCAAGAAGCAAGCTCTTCTTTCCAGAGGCTCCAATATATCAAGAACCATGGGCATGCCCAGAAAAAAAGAACTGTTTTTCCTAGTCATATGGACCATATGTGGTTCAACACTGCTTATGAAACTGATACAAACCATAGCTCCTCTTACTAACTGCTCTTTAGTTAATAGTGAGAATCGGTTTCGGTTGGTCAACTGCGAAAAATCATTTAAGCCAAAAATTTCCTTTGTTTACCAGAAATGAACTCTTGCTTGTAGGAAGACACAGATCCTGGGGTTTAACTCCGTTTCTGAAGGAAATTCAGACCAGAGTTCTCATCCCTCCAACGCACTCTGTTTTAAGGCAAGAATCATCATCCTCTTCTTTAAAGCATGTGCAATAAAGTACTAAACATGAGCATTCCCAGAAAAAAAGAACTGTGTTTCCTTTTCTTATGGACAGTATGTAGTTCAACACTGCTTATGAAATTATACAGACCAAACCTCCTCTTACATAAATGCGTTTAGTTAATGGTGTAAATCATGGTGGGTTCGTGAATGGCGAAATATCATTTGAGCCCAAAATTCACTGGGTTTACAAGAAATGAACTCTTGCTTGTAGGAAGACACAGATCCTGGGGTTGAACTCCGTTTCTGAAGGCAAATTCAGACCAGAAATCTCAGCCGTGAAAAACACTCTGTTTTAAGGCAAGAATCATCCTCTTCATTCCAGCGTCTCCAATATAATACGAACCATGAGCATGACCAGAAAAAAAGAACTGTGTTTCCTACTCATATGGACCATATGTAGTTCAACTCTGCTTATGAAACTGATACAAACCACACCTAGTCTTATATAAATGCTCTTTAGTTAATAGTGAGAATCATGTTGGGTTCGTGAACTGCGAATAATCAATTGAGCCAAAATTCACTGGGTTAACCGGAAATGAACTCTTGCTTGTAGGAAGATACAGATCCTGGGGTTTAACTCCGTTTCTGAAAGGAAATCCAGACCAGAGTTCTCATCCTTGAAACACACTCTGCTTTCACGCAAGAAGCAAGCTCTTCTTTCCAGAAGCTCCAATATATCATGAACCATTACCCTGCCCTGAAAAAAAAGAACTGTGTTTCCTACTCATACGAACCATATGTAGTACAACTCTGCTTATGAAACTGATACAAACCACAGCTCTGCTGACATAAATGCTCTTTAGTTAATAGTGAGAATTGCGTTGGGTTCGTGAACTGCGAAAAATCATTTGAGCCCAAAATTCACTGGGTTAACCAGAAATGAACTCTTGCATGTAGGAATACACAGATCCTGGTGTTTAACTCCATTTCTGAAGAGAAATTCAGACCAGAGTTCTCATCTCTGAAAAACACACTTTTTTATGGCAAGAATCATCCTCTTCATTCAAGCAACTGCAATACAGTAAGAAACATGAGCATGCCCAGAAAAAAGAACTGTGTTTCCTACTCATAAGGACCTTATGTAGTTCAAATCTGCATATGAAACTGATACAAACCACAGCTCCTCTTACATAAATGCTCTTTAGTTAATAGTGAGAATCATGTTGGGTTCCTGACCTGAAAAAAACCATTTGAGCCCAAAATTCACTGGGTTAACCAGAAATGAACTTTTGCTTGTAGGAAGATACAGATCCTGGGGTTAACTACGTTTCTGAAGGGAAATTCAGACCAGATTTCTCATCCCAGAAACACACTCTGTTTTAAGGCAAGAAACATCCTCTTCTTTCCAGCGTCTCCAATACAGTACGAACCATGAGCATTCCCAGAAAAAAAGAACTGTGTTTCCTACTCATACGGACCATATGTAGTTCAACTCTGCTTTTGAAATGATACAGACCACAGCTCCACTTACATAAATGCGCTTTAGTTAATAGTGATAATCTCGTTGAGTACTAGAACTGTGTAAATCATATGAGCTCACAATTCACTGGGTTTACCTGAAATGAACTCGTGCTTGTAGGAAGACACAGATCATGGGGTTTAACTCATTTCTGAAGGGAAATTCAGACCAGTGTTCTCAACCATGAAACACACTCTGTTTTCACGCAAGAAGCAAGCTCTTCTTTCCAGCATCTCCAATACATCAAGAACCATGAGCATGCCCAGAAAAAAAGAACTGTGGTTCCTACTCATACGGACCATATGTAGTTCAATTCTGCCTTTGAAACTGATACAAACCACAGCTCCTCTTACATAAATGCTCATTATTTAATAGTCATAATCGCGTTGGGTTCGTGTACTGCGAATAATAATTTGAGCCCAAAATTCACTGGGTTAACCAGAAATTAACTCTTTTTTGTCGGACGACACAGTTCCTGGGGTTTAACTGCGTTTCTGAAGGCAAATTCAGACCAGAGTTCTCATCCCTGAAAAACACTGTGTTTTCATGCAAGAAGCAAGCTCTTCTTTCCAGCGGCTCCAATACATCAAGAACCATGAGCCTGCCCAGAAAAAAATAACTGTGTTTCCTACTCATACGGACCATATGTAGTTCAACTCTGCTAATGAAACTTTTACAAACAACAGCTCCGCTTACATATATGGTCTTTAGTTAATAGTGAAAATCGCGTTGGTTTCGTGAACTGCAAAAAATCATTTGAGCTCAAAATTCACTGGGTTTACCTGAAATTAACTCCTGCTTGTAGGAAGACACAGATCATGGGGATTAACTCCGTTTCTTAAGGCAAATTCAGACCTGATTTCTAATCAGGGAAAAACACTCTGTTTTAAGACAAGAATCATCCTCTTCTTTGCAGCGTCTCCAATACAGCAAGAACCATGTGCATGCCCTGAAAAAAAGAACAGTGTTTCCTATTCATACAGACCGTATGTAGATCAACTCTTGTAATGAAACTGATACTAACCACAGCACCTCTTAAATAAATGCTGTTTAGTTAATAGTGAGAATCGCATTGGGTTAATGAACTGTGTAAAATCATTTGAACGCAAAATTCACTTGGTTTACCAGAAATAAACTCTTCTATGTAGGAAGACACTGATCCTGCATTTTAACTCCGATTTTGAAGGTAAATTCAGACAAGTGTTCTCATCCATGAACCACACTCTCTTTTCACGCAAGAATCATCCTCTTCTTTCCAGCGTCTCCAATACAGCAAGAACCATGAGAATGCCCAGAAAAAAGAACTGTGTTTCCTACTCATACGGACCTTATGTAGTTTAACTCTGCTTATGAAACTGATACAAACCACGGCTCCTCTTACATAAATGCTCTTTAGTTAATAGTGAGAATCGGTTTGGGTTAGTGAACTGCGAAAAATCATTTGAGCCAAAAATTCACTTGGTTTACCAGAAATGAACTCTTGCTTGTAGGAAGACACATATCCTGGCGTTTAACTCCGTTTCTGAAGGGAAATTACGACCAAAGTACTCATCCCTGAAAAAAAACTCTGTTTTAAGGCAAGAATCATCCTCTTCTATCCAGCCTCTCCAATACAGTAAGAACCATGAGCATTCCCAGAAAATAAGAACTGTGTTTCCTACCAAACGGACATTATGTTGTTCAACTCTGCTTATGAAACTGATACAAACCACAGCTCCTCTTAGATAAATGCTCTTTAGTTAATAGTGATTATCACGTTGGGTACTAGAACTGTGTAAAGTCATTTGGGCCCAAAATTCACTGGGTTTACCTGAAATGAACTCGTTCTTGTAGGAAGACACAGATCCTGGGGTTTAACTCTGTTTCTGAAGGAAGTTCAGACCAGAGTTCTCATCCCTCCAACACACTCTGTTTTAAGGCAAGAATCATCCTCTTCTTTCCAGCGTCTCCAATATAGTACAAACCATGAGCATGCCCAGAAAAAAAGAACTGTGTTTCCTACTCATATGGACCATATGTAGTTCAACTCTGCCTATGAAACTGATACACACCACAGCTCATCTTACATAAATGCTCTTTAGTTAATAGTGTGAATCATGATGGGTTCGTGAATGGCGAAAAATAATTTGAGCCCAAAATTCACTGCGTTTTCCACAAATGAACTCTTGCTTGTAGGACGACAGAGATCCTGGGGTTTAACTCCGTTTCTGAAGGGAAATTCAGACCAGAGTTCTCATCCCTGAAACACACTCTGCTTTCATGCAAGAAGCAAGCTCTTCTTTCCAGAAGCTCCAATACATCATGAACCATTAACCTGCCCAGAAAAAAAATGAACTGTGTTTCCTACTAATACGGACCATATGTAGTTCAACTCTGCTTATGAAACTGATACAAACCACAGCTCCGCATACATAAATGCTGTTCAGTTAAGAGTGAGAATCGTGTTTGGTACGTGAACTGAGAAAAATCATTTGAGCCCAAAGTCCCTGGGGTAACCAGAAATGAACTCTTGCTTGTAGGAAGACACAGATCCTGGGGTTTAACTCCATTTCTGAAGGGAAATTCAGACCAGAGTTCTAATCCCTGAAACACACTCTTTTTTAAGACAAGAAGCATCCTATTCTTTCCAGGGTCTCCAATACAGTAAGAACAAGAAGCATGCCAAGAAAAAAGAACGGTGTGTCCTACTCATACAGTCCATATGTATTTCAAATCTAATTATGAAACTGATATAAACCTCTGCTCCTCTTACATAAATGCTCTTTAGTTAATAGTGATAATCGCGTTGTGTTCTAGAACTGTGGAAAATCATTTGAGCCAAAAATTCACTTGGTTTACCAGAAATGAACTCTTGCTTTTAGGAAGACAGACCCTGGGGTTTAACTCCCTTTCTGAAGGGAAATTCAGACCAGAGTTCTCATCCCTGAAACACACTCTATTTTAAGAGAAGAACCATCCTCTTCTTTCCAGGTCTCCAATACACTAAGAACCATGAGCATGCCAAGAAATAAATAACTGTGTGTCCTACTCATGTGAACCATATGTAGTTCAAATCTGCTTATGAAACTGATGCAGACCACAGCTCCTCTTACATAAATGCTCTTTACATAATAGTGATAATCATGTTGTGTTCTAGAAGTGTGGAAAAAAATTTGAGCCGAAAATTCACTTGGTTTACCTGAAATGAACTCTTGCTTGTAGGAAAAAACAGATGATGGGGGTTAACTCCTTTTCTGAAGGGAAATTCAGACCACTGTTTTTATCCATGAGCACACTCTGTTTTAATGCAAGAAGCAAGCTCTTCTTTCCCGAGTCTCTATTACAATAAGACCATGAGCATACCACGGAAAAAAGTACTGTGTTTCCTACTCATATGGACCATATGCAGTTCAACTCTGCTTATCAAACTGATACAAACCACAGATCCTCTTACATAAAGGCTCTATAGTTATTAGTGAGAATCGGTTTCTGTTGGTGAACTGCGAAAAATCATTTGAGCCCAAAATTCACATGGTTTACCAGAAATGAACTCTTGCTTGTAGGAAGACACAGATCCTGGCGTTTAACTCCGTTTGTGAAGGGAAATTCATACTAGCATTCTCATCCCTGAAACACAATCTGCTTTAACGCAAGAAGCAAGCTCTTCTTTCCAGATTCTAAAATACAGCAAGACCAATGAGCATGCCCTGAAAAAAAGAAATGTGTTTCCTACAAATACGGACCATATGTAGTTCAACTCTGCTTATGAAACTGATACAAACCACAGGTCCGCATACATAAATGCTGTGTAGTTAATAGTGAGAATCGCGTTGGGTTCGGAACTGTGAAAAATCATTTGAGCCCAAAATTCACTGGGGTAACCAGAAATGAACTCTTTCTTGTAGGAAGACACAGATCCTGGGGTTTAAATCCATTTCTGAAGGGAAATTCAGACCAGAGTTCTCATCCCTGAAACACACTCTATTTTAAGACAAGAAGCATTCTCTTCTTTCCAGGGTCTCTAATACAGTATGAAACATAAGCATGCCAAGAAAAAAGAGCGGTGTTTCCTACTCATACAGACCATATGTAGTTCAAATCTGCTTATGAAACTGATACAGACCACAGCTTCTCTTACATGAATGCTCCTTAGTTAATAGTGATAATCGTGTTGTGTTCTAGAACTGTGGAAAATCATTTGAGCCAAAAATTCACTTGGTTTGCCAGAAATGAACTCTTGCTTTTAGGAAGGCACAGATCCTGGGGTTTAACTCACTTTCTGGAGGGAAATTCAGACAAGAGTTCTCATCCCTGAAACACACTCTATTTTAAGACAAGACGCATCCTCTTCTTTCCAGCGTCACCAATATAGCATGAACCATGATCATGCACAGAAAAAAAAGAACGGTGTTTTCTACTCATACAGACCATTTGTAGTTCAACTCTGCTTATAAAACTGATACAAACCACAGCTCCTCTTACATAAAGTCTCTTTAGTTAATATTGAGAATCATGTTCTGTTCATGTACTGTGTAAAAACTTTTGAGCCCAAAATTCACTTTGTTTACCAGAAATTATATCCTGCTTGTAGGACAACACAGATCCTGGGGTTTAACTCCGTTTCTGAAGGGAAATTCAGACCAGAGTTCTCATCCCTGAAACACACTCTGTTTTAACTAAGAAGGAAGCTCTTCTTTCCAGATTCTAAATTACAGCAAGAACCATGATCATGTCCTGAAAAAAGAACTGTGTTTCCTACTCATACGGACCATATGTAGTTCAACTCTGCTTATTATACTGATACAAACCACAGCTCCTCTTACATAAATGCCCTTTAGTTAATAGTGATTATCGCGTTGTGTTCTAGAACGGTGGAAAAAAATTTGAGCCCAAAGTTCACTTGGTTTACCAGAAATGAACTCTTGCTTGTAGGAAGACACAGATCATGGGGTTTAACTCCGTTTCTGAAGGGAAATTCAGACCAGTGTACTCATCCATGAAACACACTCTGTTTTAATGCAAGAAGCAAGCTCTTCATTCCAGAGTCTCCAATACAACAAGAACCATGAGCATGCCCAGAAAAAAAGGACTGTGTTTCCTACTCAAACGGACCATATGTAGTTCAACACTGCTTATGAAACTGATACAAACCACAGCTCCTCTTACATAAATCCTCTTTAGTTAATAGTGAGAATAGCGTTTGGTTTGTGAACTGCGAAAAATTATTTGAGCCGAAAATTGACCAGGTTTACCATAAATGAACTCTTGCTTGTAGGAAGCCACAGATCATGGGGTTTAACTCCGTTACTGAAGGGAAATTCAGACCAGAGTTCTCATACCTGAAATACACTCTGTTTTAACGAAGAAGAAAGCTCTTCTTTCCAGAGTCTAAAATACAGCAAGAACCATGATCATGCCCTGAAAAAAAGAAATGTGTTTCCCACTCATAGGGACCATATGGAGTACAACTCTGCTTATGAAACTGATACAAACCACAGCTCTGCTTACATAACTGCTCTTTAGTTAATAGAGAAAATCTCGTTGGGATGGTGAACTGCGAAAAATCATTTGAGCCCAAAAATCACTGGGGTAACCATAAATGAACTCTTGCTGGTAGGAAGACACAGATCCTGGGGTTTCACTCCGTTTCTGAAGGGAAATTCAGACCAGAGTTCTCATCCCTGAAACACACTCTGTTTTAACGAAAGAAGCAAGCTCTTCTTTCCAGGGTTTCCAATACAGTAAGAACCATAAGCATGCCAAGAAAAAAGAACTGTGTTTCCTACTCATACGGACCATATGTAGTTCAACTCTGGTTATGAATCAGATACAAACCACAGCTCCACATACATAAATGCTGTGCAGTTAATAGTGAGAATCACGTTGGGTTCGGAACTGCAAAAAATCATTTGAGTCCTAAATTCACTGGGGTAACCAGAAATGAACTCTTGCTTGTAGGAAGACACAGATCCTGGGGTTTAACTCCCTTTCTGGAGGGAAATTCAGACCAGAGTTCTCATCCCAGAAACACACTCTGTTTTAAGACAAGAAGCATTCTCTTCTTTTCAGCGTCACCATTACAGCAAGAACCATGATCATTCCCAGAAAAAAAGAACTGTGTTTCCTACTCATACGGACCATATGTAGTTCAACTCTGCTTATGAAACTGATACAAACCACAGCTCCTCTTACATAAAGTCTCTTTAGTTAATAGGGAGGATCATGTTCTGTTGGTGTACTGTGTAAAATCTTTTGAGTCCAAAATTCAATTTGTTTACCAGAAATGATATCCTCCTTGTGGGACAACACAGATCCTGGGGTTTAACTCCGTTTCTGAAGGGAAATTCTGACTAGAGTTCTTATTCCAGAATCCCACTCTGTTTTAACGCTAGAAGCAAGACCTTCTTTCCAGAGTCTAAAATACAGCAAGAACCATGAGCATGCCCTGAAAAAAAGAACTGTGTTTCCTACTCATACGGATCATATGTAGTTCAACTCTGCTTATCAAACTGATACAAACCACAGCTCTTCTTTCATAAATCCTCTTTAGTTAATAGTGAGAATAGCGTTGGGTTTGTGAACTGCGAAAAATCATTTGAGGCGAAAATTCACTAGGTTTACCATAAATGAACACTTGCTTGTAGGAACACACAGATCCTGGGATTTAACTCCGTTTCTGAAGCGAAATTCAGACAAGAGTTCTCATACCTGAAACACACTCTGTTTTAAATAAGAAGCAAGCTCTTCTTTCCAGAATCTAAGTTACAGCAAGAACCATGAGCATGGCCCGAAAAAAAGAACTGTGTTTCCTACTCATACGGACCATATGTAGTTCAACTCTGCTTTTGAAACTGATACAGACCACAGCTCCTCTTACATAAATGCTCTTTAGTTAATAGTGATTATCGCGTTGTGTTCTACAACTGTGGAAAAAAATTTGAGCCCAAAATTCACTTGGTTTACCAGAAATGAACTCTTGCTTGTAGGAAGATACAGATCATGGGGTTTAACTCCGTTTCTGAAGGGAAATTCAGACCAGTGTTCTCATCCATAAAAAACACTCTGTTTTAATGCAAGAAGTAAGCTCTTGTTTCCAGAGTCTCCAATACAACAAGAACCAGGAGGATGCCCAGAAAAAAAGGACTGTGTTTCCTACTCAAAAGGACCATATGTAGTTCAACACTGCTTATGAAACTGATACAAACCACATCTCCTCTTACATAAATCCTCTTTAGTTAATAGTGAGAATAGCGTTTGGTTTGTGAACTGCGAAAAATTAATTGAGCCGAAAATTGACCAGGTTTTCCATAAATGAACTCTTGCTTGTAGGAAGCCACAGATCATGGGGTTTAACTCCGTTACTGAAGGGAAATTCAGACCAGGGTTCTCATACCTGAAATACACTCTGTTTTAAAGAATAAGAAAGCTCTTCTTTCCAGAGTCTAAAATACAGCAAGAACCATGAGCATGCCCTGAAAAAAAGAAATGTGTTTCCTAATTCAAGGGACCATATGGAGTTCATCTCTGCTTATGAAACTGATACAAACCACAGCTCTGCTTACATAAATGCTCTTTAGTTAATAGTGAGAATCTCGTTGGGATCGAGAACTGCGAAAAATCATTTGAGCCCAAAATTCACTGGGGCAACCATAAATGAACTCTGGCTGGTAGGAAGACACAGATCCTGGGGTTTAACTCCGTTTCTGAAGGGAAATTCAGACCAGAGTTCTCATCCCTGAAACACACTATGTTTGAAGACAAGAAGCATCCTCTTCTTTCCAGCGTCACCAATACAGAAAGAACCATGATCATGCCCAGAAAAAAAGAACTGTGTTTCCTACTCATACGGACCATATGTAGTTCAACTCTGCTTATGAAACTCATACAAACCCCAGCTCCTCTTACATAAAGTCTCTTTTGTTAATAGTGAGAATCATGTTCTGTTGGTGTTACTGTGTAAAATCTTTTGAGCCCAAAATTCACTTGTTTACCAGAAATGATCACCTGCTGTAAGACAACACAGATCCTGGGGTTTCACTCCGTTTCTGAAGGGAAATTCAGACCAGAGTTCTCATTCCTGAAACACACTCTATTTTAAGAGAAGAAGCATCCTCTTCTTGCCATGTCTCCAATACAGTAAGAACCATGAGCATGCCAAGAAAAAAATAACTGTGTTTCCTACTCATGGGAACCATATGAAGTTCAAATCTGCTTATGAAACTGATGCAGACCACAGCTCCTCTTACAAAAATGTTCTTTAGGTAATAGTGATAATCATGTTGTGTTCTAGAACTGTGGAAAAAAATTAGAGCCGAAAATTCACTTGGTTTACCTGAAATGAACTCTTGCTTGTAGGAAGAAACAGATCATGGGGGTTAACTCCTTTTCTGAAGGGAAATTCAGACCAGTGTATTAATCCATGAGCACACTATGTTTTAATGCAAGAAGCAAGCTCTTCTTTCCAGAGTCTCCAATACAACAAGACCATGAGCATGCCCAGGAAAAAAGAACTGTGGTTCCTATTCATACGGACCATATGCAGTTCAACTCTGCTTATCAAACTGATACAAACCACAGATCTTCTTACATAAAGTCTCTTTTGTTAATAGTGAAAATCGCGTTGTGTTCTAGAACTGTGGAAAATCATTTGAGCCCAAAATTCACATTGTTACCAGAAATGAACTCCAGCTTGAGGGACGACACAGATCCTGGGGTTTAAATCCGTTTGTGAAGGGAAATTCAGAACAGAGTTCTCATCGCTGAAACACACTCTGTTTTAAAGCAAGAAGCAAGCTCTTCTTTCCAGAGTCTAAAATACAGCAAGAACCATGAGCATGCCCTGAAAAAAAGAACTGTGTTTCCTACTCATCCAGACCATATGAAGTTCAACTCTGCTTATGAAACTGATACAAACCACAGCTCCTCTTACATAAATGCTCTTTAGTTAATAGTCAGAATCAGATTGGGTTCTTTACCTGCGAAATATCATTTGAGCCCAAAATTCACTGGGTTTACCAGAAATGAACTCTTGCTTGTAGGAAGACACAGATCCTGGGGTTTAACTCCGTTTCTGAAGGGAAATTCAGACCAGAATTCTCATCCCTGAAAAACACTCTGTTTCAAGACATGAATCATCCTCTGCTTTCTACGGTCTCCAATACAGTCAGAAGCATGAGCATGCCAGGAAAAAAAGAACTGTGTTTCCTACTCATACGGACCATATGTAGTTCAACTCTGCTTATCAAACTGATACAAACCACAGCTCTTCTTTCATAAATCCTCTTTAGTTAATAGTGAGAATAGCGTTGGGTTTGTGAACTGCGAAAAATCATTTGGGGCGAAAATTCACTAGGTTTACCATAAATGAACACTTGCTTGTAGGAACACACAGATCCTGGGATTTAACTCCGTTTCTGAAGGGAAATTCAGACAAGAGTTCTCATACCTGAAGCACACTCTGTTTTAAATAAGAAGCAAGCTCTTCTTTCCAGAATCTAAGTTACAGCAAGAACCATGAGCATGGCCCGAAAAAAAGAACTGTGTTTCATACTCATATGGACCATATGTAGTTCAACTCTGCTTTTGAAACTGATACAGACCACAGCTCCTCTTACATAAATGCTCTTTAGTTAATAGTGATTATCGCGTTGTGTTCTACAACTGTGGAAAAATATTTGAGCCCAAAATTCACTTGGTTTACCAGAAATGAACTCTTGCTTGTAGGAAGACACAGATCATGGGGTTTAACTCCGTTACTGAAGGGAAATTCAGACCAGTGTTCTCATCCATGAAAAACACTCTGTTTTAATGCAAGAAGCAAGCTCTTCTTTCCTGAGTCTCCAATACAACAAGAACCATGAGCATGCCCAGAAAAAAAGAAATGTGTTTCCTAATCATAGGGACCATATGGAGTTCATCTCTGCTTATGAAACTGATACAAACCACAGCTCTGCTTACATAAATGCTCTTTAGTTAATAGTGAGAATCTTGTTGGGATCGTGAACTGAGAAAAATCATTTGAGCCCAAAATTCACCGGGGCAACCGTAAACGAACTCTTGCTGGTAGCAAGACACAGATCCTGGTGTTTAACTCTGTTTCTGAAGGGAAATTCAGACCAGAGTTCTCATACCTGAAACTCACTCTGTTTTAAGACAAGAAGCATCCTCTTCTTTCAAGCGTTACCAATACAGCAAGAACCATGATCATGCCCAGAAAAAAAGAACTGTGTTTCCTACTCATACGGAACATATGTAGTTCAACTCTGCTTATGAAACTGATACAAACCCCAGCTCCTCTTACATAAAGTCTCTTTTGTTAATAGTGAGAATCAGGTTCTGTTGCTGTACTGTGTATAATCATTTGAGCCCAAAATTCACATTGTTTACCAGAAATGAACTCCAGCTTGAAGGACAACACAGATCCTGGGGTTCAACTCAGCTTCTGAAGGGAAATTCAGAACAGAGTTCTCATCGCTGAAACACACTCTGATTTAAAGCAAGAAGCAATCTCTTCTTTCCAGAGTCTAAAATACAGCAAGAACCATGAGCATGCCCTGAGAAAAAGAACTGTGTTTCCTACTCATCTGGACCATATGTAGTTCAACTCTGCTTATGAAACTGATACAAACCACAGCTCCTCTTACATAAATGCTCTTTAGTTAATAGTCAGAATCAGATTGGGTTCTTTACCTGTGAAATATCATTTGAGCCCAAATTCACTGGGTTTACCAGAAATGAACTCTTGCTTGTAGGAAGACACAGATCCTGGAGTTTAACTCAGTTTCTGAAGGGAAATTTAGACCAGAGTTCTCATCCATGAAACACACCCTGTTATAATGCAAGAAGCAAGCTCTTTTTCAAGAGTCTAAAATACAGCAAGAACCATGAGCATTCCCTGAAAAAAAGAACTGTGTTTCCTACTCCTACGGACCATATATACTTCAACTCTTCTCATGGAACTGATACAAACCACAGCTCCGCTTACATAAATGCTCTTTAGTTAACAGTGTGAATCATGTTGGGTTGGTGAACTGCGAAAAATCATTTGAGCCCAAAACTCACTGGTTTTAAGAGAAATTAACTCTTGCTTGTAGGAAGACACTGATCCTGGGTTTAACTCCGTTTCTGAAGGGAAATTCAGACCAGACTTCTCATCCCTGAAACTCACTCTGTTTTAAGACAAGAAGCAACCTCTTCTTTCCAGCGTTACCAATACAGCAAGAACCATGATCATGCCCAGAAAAAAAGAACTGTGTTTCCTACTCATACGGAACATATGTAGTTCAACTCTGCTTATGAAACTGATACAAACCACAACTCCTCTTACATAAATGCTTTTTAGTTAATAGTGAGAATAGTGTTGGGTTCTAGAACTGTGTAAAATCATTTGAACCCAAAATTCACTTGGTTTATAAGAAATGAACTCTTGCTTGTAGGAAGACACAGATCATGGGGTTTAACTCCGTTTCTGAAGGGAAATTAGGACCAGAGTTCTCATCCATGAAACACACTCTGTTTTAATGCAAGAACCAAGCTCTTCTTCCAGCGTCTCCAATACAGCAAGAACCATGAGCATGCCCAGAAAAAAAGAACTGTGCTTCCTACTCATACGGAATATATGTAGTTCAACTCTGATTATGAAACTGATACAAACCATAGCTCCTCTTACATAAATCCTCTTTAGTTATTAGTGTGAATAGAATAGGGTTCATGAACTGCAAACTATCCTTAGAGCCCAAAATTCACTGGGTATACCAGAAATGAACTCTTGCTTGTAGGAAGACACATATCATGGGGTTTACCTCCGTTTCTGAAGGGAAATTCAAACCATAGTTCTCATCCCTGAAACACACTCTGTTTTAATGCAGGAAGCAAGCTCTTCTTTAAAGCGTCTCCAATACAGCAAGAACCATGAGCATCCCCAGAAAAAAGAACTGTGTTTCCTACTCCTACGGACCATATATACTTCAACACTGCTCATGGAACTGATACAAACCACAGCTCCGCTTACATAAATGCTCTTTAGTTAACAGTGAGAATCATGTTGGGTTGGTGAACTGCGAAAAATCATTTGAGCCCAAAACTCACTGGTTTTACGAGAAATTAACTCTTGCTTGTAGGAAGACACTGATCCTGGGTTTAACTCCGTTTCTGAAGGGAAATTCAGACCAGACTTCTCATCCATGAAACACACTCTGTTTTAATGCAGGAAGCAAGCTCTTCTTTCTAGCGTCTCCAATACTGCAAGAATCATGAGCATGCCCAGAAAAAAGAGTTGTGCCTCCTACTCATACGGAATATATGTAGTTCAACTCTGCTTATGAAACTGATACAAACCATAGCTCCTCTTACATAAATCCTCTTTAGTTATTAGTGAGAATAGAATAGGGTTCATGAACTGCCAACAATCATTTGAGCCCAAAATTCACTGGGAATACCAGAAATGAACTCTTGCTTGTAGGAAGACACAGATCCTGGGGTTTAACTCCGCTTCTGAAGGGAAATTCAGACCAGAGTTCTCATTCCTGAAACACACTCTGTTTTAACGCCAGAAGCAAGCTCTTCTTTCCATAGTCTGAAATACAGCAAGAACTATGAGAATGCCCTGATAAAAAGAACTGTGTTTCCTACACATCCGGACCATATGTACTTCAACTCTGCTCATGAAACTGATACAAACCACAGCTCCGCTTACATAAATGCTCTTTAGTTAATAGTGAGAATCATGTTGGGTTGGTGAACTGCTAAAAATCATTTGAGCCCAAAACACACTGGTTTTACGAGAAATCAACTCTTGCTTGTAGGAAGACACAGATCCTGGGGTTTAACTCCGTTTCTGAAGGGAAATTCAGACCAGAGTTCTCATCCCTCAACCACACTCTGTTTTAAGACAAGAAGCATCCTCTTCTTTCCAGCGTCACCAATACATAAAGATCCATGATCATGCCCAGAAAAAAAGAACTGTGTTTTCTACTCATACGGACCATATGTAGTTCAACTCTGCTTGTGAAACTGATACAAACCACAGCTCCTCTTACATGAAGTCTCTTTAGTTTATAGTGAGAATCATGTTCTGTTGGTGTACTGTGTATAATCATTTGAGCCCAAAATTCACATTGTTTACCAGAAATAAACTCCAGCTTGAGGGACAACACAGATCCTGGGGTTTAACTCTGTTTCTGAAGGGAAATTCAGAACAGAGTTCTCATCGCTGAAACACACTCTGTTTTAAAGCAAGAAGCAAGCTCTTCTTTCCAGAGTCTAAAATACAGCAAGAACCATGAGCATGCCCTGAAAAAAAGAACTGTGTTTCCTACTCATCCGGACCATATGTAGTTCAACTCTGCTTATGAAACTGATACAAACCACAGCTCCTCTTACATAAATGCTCTTTAGTTAATAGTCAGAATCAGATTGGGTTCTTTACCTGTGAAATATCATTTGAGCCCAAATTCAATGGGTTTACCAGAAATGAACTCTTGCTTGTAGGAAGACACAGATCCTGGGGTTTAACTCCGTTTCTGAAGGGAAATTCAGACCAGAGTACTCATCCATGAAACACACTCTGTTTTAATGCAGGAAGCAAGCTCTTCTTTCCAGCGTCTCTAATACAGCAAGAATCATGAGCATGCCCAGAAAAAAGAGCTGTGCTTCCTACTCATACGGAATATATGTAGTTCAACTCTGCTTATGAAACTGATACAAACCATAGCTCCTCTTACATAAATCCTCTTTAGTTATCAGTGAGAATAGAATAGGGTTCATGAACTGCCAACAATCATTTGAGCCCAAAATTCACTGGGAATACCAGAAATGAACTCTTGCTTGTAGGAAGACACAGATCCTGGGGTTTAACTCCGCTTCTGAAGGGAAATTCAGACCAGAGTTCTCATTCCTGAAACACACTCTGTTTTAACGCAAGAAGCAAGCTCTTCTTTCCATAGTCTAAAATACAGCAAGAACCATGAGAATGCCCTGAAAAAAAGAACTGTGTTTCCTACACATCCGGACCATATGTACTTCAACTCTGCTCATGAAACTGATACAAACCACAGCTCCGCTTACATAAATGCTCTTTAGTTAATAGTGAGAATCATGTTGGGTTGGTGAACTGCTAAAAATCATTTGAGCCCAAAACACACTGGTTTTACGAGAAATCAACTCTTGCTTGTAGGAAGACACAGATCCTGGGGTTTAACTCCGTTTCTGAAGGGAAATTCAGACCAGAGTTCTCATCCCTCAACCACACTCTGTTTTAAGACAAGAAGCATCCTCTTCTTTCCAGTGTCACCAATACATAAAGATCCATGATCATGCCCAGAAAAAAGGAACTGTGTTTTCTACTCATACGGACCATATGTAGTTCAACTCTGCTTGTGAAACTGATACAAACCAAAGCTCCTCTTACATGAAGTCTCTTTAGTTTATAGTGAGAATCATGTTCTGTTGGTGTACTGTGTATAATCATTTGAGCCCAAAATTCACATTGTTTACCAGAAATGAACTCCAGCATGAGGGACAACACAGATCCTGGGGTTTAACTCCGTTTCTGAAGGGAAATACAGAACAGAGTTCTCATCGCTGAAACACACTCTGTTTTAAAGCAAGAAGCAAGCTCTTCTTTCCAGAGTCTAAAATACAGCAAGAACCATGAGCATGCCCTGAAAAAAAGAACTGTGTTTCCTACTCATCCGGACCATATGTAGTTCAACTCTGCTTATGAAACTGATACAAACCACAGCTCCTCTTACATAAATGCTCTTTAGTTAATAGTCAGAATCAGATTGGGTTCTTTACCTGTGAAATATCATTTGAGCCCAAATTCAATGGGTTTACCAGAAATGAACTCTTGCTTGTAGGAAGACACAGATCCTGGGGTTTAACTCCGTTTCTGAAGGGAAATTCAGACCAGAGTACTCATCCATGAAACACACTCTGTTTTAATGCAGGAAGCAAGTTCTTCTTTCCAGCGTCTCTAATACAGCAAGAATCATGAGCATGCCCAGAAAAAAGAGCTGTGCTTCCTACTCATACGGAATATATGTAGTTCAACTCTGCTTATGAAACTGATACAAACCATAGCTCCTCTTACATAAATCCTCTTTAGTTATCAGTGAGAATAGAATAGGGTTCATGAACTGCCAACAATCATTTGAGCCCAAAATTCACTGGGAATACCAGAAATGAACTCTTGCTTGTAGGAAGACACAGATCCTGGGGTTTAACTCCGCTTCTGAAGGGAAATTCAGACCAGAGTTCTCATTCCTGAAACACACTCTGTTTTAACGCAAGAAGCAAGCTCTTCTTTCCATAGTCTAAAATACAGCAAGAACCATGAGAATGCCCTGAAAAAAAGAACTGTGTTTCCTACACATCCGGACCATATGTACTTCAACTCTGCTCATGAAACTGATACAAACCACAGCTCCGCTTACATAAATGCTCTTTAGTTAATAGTGAGAATCATGTTGGGTTGGTGAACTGCTAAAAATCATTTGAGCCCAAAACACACTGGTTTTACGAGAAATCAACTCTTGCTTGTAGGAAGACACAGATCCTGGGGTTTAACTCCGTTTCTGAAGGGAAATTCAGACCAGAGTTCTCATCCCTCAACCACACTCTGTTTTAAGACAAGAAGCATCCTCTTCTTTCCAGTGTCACCAATACATAAAGATCCATGATCATGCCCAGAAAAAAGGAACTGTGTTTTCTACTCATACGGACCATATGTAGTTCAACTCTGCTTGTGAAACTGATACAAACCAAAGCTCCTCTTACATGAAGTCTCTTTAGTTTATAGTGAGAATCATGTTCTGTTGGTGTACTGTGTATAATCATTTGAGCCCAAAATTCACATTGTTTACCAGAAATGAACTCCAGCATGAGGGACAACACAGATCCTGGGGTTTAACTCCGTTTCTGAAGGGAAATACAGAACAGAGTTCTCATCGCTGAAACACACTCTGTTTTAAAGCAAGAAGCAAGCTCTTCTTTCCAGAGTATAAAATACAGCAAGAACCATGAGCATGCCCTGAAAAGAAGAAGTGTGTTTCCTACACATCCGGACCATATGTAGTCCAACTCTGCTTATGAAACTGATACAAACCACAGCTCCTCTTACATAAATGCTCTTTAGTTAATAGTCAGAATCAGATTGGGTTCTTTACCTGTGAAATATCATTTGAGCCCAAATTCACTGGGTTTACCAGAAATGAACTATTGCTTGTAGGAAGACACAGATCCTGGGGTTTAACTCCGTTTCTGAAGGGAAATTCAGACCAGAATTCTCATCCCTGAAAAACACTCTGTTTTAAGGCATGAATCATCCTCTCCTTTCCACGGTCTCCAATACAGTCAGAAGCATGAGCATGCCAGGAAAAAAGGAACTGTGTTTGTTACTCATACGGACCATATGTAGTTCAGCTCTGCTTATGAAATTGATAAAGACCACAGCTCCTCTTACATAAATGCTCTTTAGTCAATAGTGAGAATAGCGTTGGGTTCGTGAATTGCGAAAAATCATTTGAGCCCAAATATCACTGGGTTTACCAGAAATGACTTCTTGATTGTAGGAAGTCACAGATCCTGGGGTTTAACTCCGTTTTGGAGGGAAATTCAGACCAGAATTCTTCCCTGGGAAAAACTCTGTTTTAAGGCATGAATCATCCTCTCCTTTCCAGGGTCTCCTATACAGTAAGAAGAATGAGCATGCCAGGAATAAAAGAACTGTGATCCCTATTCATATGGACCATATATAGTTCAACTCTGCTTATGAAACTGATGTAAACCACACCTCCTCTTACATAAATGGTCTTTACTTAATAGTGAGAATAGCGTTGGGTTATAGAACTGTGTAAAATCATTTGAGCCCAAAATTCACTTGGTTTACCAGAAATGAACTCTTGCTTGTAGGAAGACACAGATCATGGGGTTTAACTCCGTTTCTGAAGGGAAATTCAGACCAGAGTTCTCATCCATGAAACACACTCTGTTTTAATGCAGGAAGCAAGCTCTTCTTTCCAGCGTCTCCAATACAGCAAGAATCATGAGCATGCCCAGAAAAAAGAGCTGTGCTTCCTACTCATACGGAATATATGTAGTTCAACTCTGCTTATGAAACTGATACAAACCATAGCTCCTCTTACATAAATCCTCTTTAGTTATTAGTGAGAATAGAATAGGGTTCATGAACTGCCAACTATCATTTGAGCCCAAAATTCACTGGGAATACCAGAAATGAACTCTTGCTTGTAGGAAGACACAGATCCTGGGGTTTAACTCCGCTTCTGAAGGGAAATTCAGACCAGAGTTCTCATTCCTGAAACACACTCTGTTTTAACGCAAGAAGCAAGCTCTTCTTTCCATAGTCTAAAATACAGCAAGAACCATGAGAATGCCCTGAAAAAAAGAACTGTGTTTCCTACACATACGGACCATATGTACTTCAACTCTGCTCATGAAACTGATACAAACCACAGCTCCGCTTACATAAATGCTCTTTAGTTAATAGTGAGAATCATGTTGGGTTGGTGAACTGCTAAAAATCATTTGAGCCCAAAACACACTGGTTTTACGAGAAATCAACTCTTGCTTGTAGGAAGACACAGATCCTGGGGTTTAACTCCGTTTCTGAAGGGAAATTCAGACCAGAGTTCTTATCCCTCAACCACACTCTGTTTTAAGACAAGAAGCATCCTCTTCTTTCCAGCGTCACCAATACATAAAGATCCATGATCATGCCCAAAAAAAAAGAACTGTGTTTTCTACTCATACGGACCATATGTAGTTCAACTCTGCTTGTGAAACTGATACAAACCATAGCTCCTCTTACATGAAGTCTCTTTAGTTTATAGTGAGAATCATGTTCTGTTGGTGTACTGTGTATAATCATTTGAGCCCAAATTTCACATTGTTTACCAGAAATGAACTCCAGCTTGAGGGACAACACAGATCCTGGGGTTTAACTCTGTTTCTGAAGGGAAATTCAGAACAGAGTTCTCATCACTGAAACACACTCTGTTTTAAAGCAAGAAGCAAGCTCTTCTTTCCAGAGTCTAAAATACAGCAAGAACCATGAGCATGCCCTGAAAAAAAGAACTGTGTTTCCTACTCATCCGGACCATATGTAGTTCAACTCTGCTTATGAAACTGATACAAACCACAGCTCCTCTTACATAAATGCTCTTTAGTTAATAGTCAGAATCAGATTGGGTTCTTTACCTGTGAAATATCATTTGAGCCCAAATTCACTGGGTTTACCAGAAATGAACTATTGCTTGTAGGAAGAAACAGATCCTGGGGTTTAACTCCGTTTCTGAAGGGAAATTCAGACCAGAATTCTCATCCCTGAAAAACACTCTGTTTTAAGGCATGAATCATCCTCTCCTTTCCACGGTCTCCAATACAGTCAGAAGCATGAGCATGCCAGGAATAAAGGAACTGTGTTTCCTACTCATACGGACCATATGTAGTTCAACTCTGCTTATGAAACTGATAAAGACCACAGCTCCTCTTACATAAACGCTCTTTAGTCAATAGTGAGAATAGCGTTGGGTTCGTGAATTGCGAAAAATCATTTGAGCCCAAAAATCACTGGGTTTACCAGAAATGACTTCTTGTTTGTAGGAAGTCACAGATCCTGGGGTTTAACTCCGTTTTGGAGGGAAATTCAGACCAGAATTCTCATCCCTGAGAAAAACTCTGTTTTAAGGCATGAATCATCCTCTCCTTTCCAGGGTCTCCTATACAGTAAGAAGAATGAGCATGCCAGGAAAAAAAGAACTGTGATCCCTATTCATATGGACCATATATAGTTCAACTCTGCTTATGAAACTGATGCAAACCACACCTCCTCTTACATAAATGGTCTTTACTTAATAGTGAGAATAGCGTTGGGTTATAGAACTGTGTAAAATCATTTGAGCCCAAAATTCACTTGGTTTACCAGAAATGAACTCTTGCTTGTAGGAAGACACAGATCATGGGGTTTAACTCCGTTTCTGAAGGGAAATTCAGTCCAGAGTTCTCATCCATGAAACACACTCTGCTTTAATGCAGGAAGCAAGCTCTTCTTTCCAGCGTCTCCAATACAGCAAGAATCATGAGCGAGCCCAGAAAAAAGAGCTGTGCTTCCTACTCATACGGAATATATGTAGTTCAACTCTGCTTATGAAACTGATACAAACCATAGCTCCTCTTACATAAATCCTCTTTAGTTATCAGTGAGAATAGAATAGGGTTCATGAACTGCCAACAATCATTTGAGCCCAAAATTCACTGGGAATACCAGAAATGAACTCTTGCTTGTAGGAAGACACAGATCCTGGGGTTTAACTCCGCTTCTGAAGGGAAATTCAGACCAGAGATCTCATTCCTGAAACACACTCTGTTTTAACGCAAGAAGCAAGCTCTTCTTTCCATAGTCTAAAATAGAGCAAGAATCATGAGAATGCCCTGAAAAAAAGAACTGTGTTTCCTACACATCCGGACCATATGTACTTCAACTCTGCTCATGAAACTGATACAAACCACAGCTCCGCTTACATAAATGCTCTTTAGTTAATAGTGAGAATCATGTTGGGTTGGTGAACTGCTAAAAATCATTTGAGCCCAAAACACACTGGTTTTACGAGAAATCAACTCTTGCTTGTAGGAAGACACAGATCCTGGGGTTTAACTCCGTTTCTGAAGGGAAATTCAGACCAGAGTTCTCATCCCTCAACCACACTCTGTTTTAAGACAAGAAGCATCCTCTTCTTTCCAGCGTCACCAATACATAAAGATCCATGATCATGCCCAGAAAAAAGGAACTGTGTTTTCTACTCATACGGACCATATGTAGTTAAACTCTGCTTGTGAAACTGATACAAACCAAAGCTCCTCTTACATGAAGTCTCTTTAGTTTATAGTGAGAATCATGTTCTGTTGGTGTACTGTGTATAATCATTTGAGCCCAAAATTCACATTGTTTACCAGAAATGAACTCCAGCATGAGGGACAACACAGATCCTGGGGTTTAACTCCGTTTCTGAAGGGAAATACAGAACAGAGTTCTCATCACTGAAACACACTCTGTTTTAAAGCAAGAAGCAAGCTCTTCTTTCCAGAGTCTAAAATACAGCAAGAACCATGAGCATGCCCTGAAAAGAAGAAGTGTGTTTCCTACTCATCCGGACCATATGTAGTCCAACTCTGCTTATGAAACTGATACAAACCACAGCTCCTCTTATATAAATGCTCTTTAGTTAATAGTCAGAATCAGATTGGGTTCTTTACCTGTGAAATATCATTTGAGCCCAAATTCACTGGGTTTTCCAGAAATGAACTCTTGCTTGTAGGAAGACACAGATCCTGGGGTTTAACTCCGTTTCTGAAGGGAAATTCAGACCAGAATTCTCATCCCTGAAAAACACTCTGTTTTAAGGCATGAATCATCCTCTCCTTTCCACGGTCTCCAATACAGTCAGAAGCATGAGCATGCCAGGAAAAAAGGAACTGTGTTTCCTACTCATATGGACCATATGTAGTTCAACTCTGCTTATGAAATTGATAAAGACCACAGCTCCTCTTACATAAACGCTCTTTAGTCAATAGTGAGAATAGCGTTGGGTTCGTGAATTGCGAAAAATCATTTGAGCCCAAATATCACTGGGTTTACCAGAAATGACTTCTTGATTGTAGGAAGTCACAGATCCTGGGGTTTAACTCCGTTTTGGAGGGAAATTCAGACCAGAATTCTTCCCTGGGAAAAACTCTGTTTTAAGGCATGAATCATCCTCTCCTTTCCAGGGTCTCCTATACAGTAAGAAGAATGAGCATGCCAGGAATAAAAGAACTGTGATCCCTATTCATATGGACCATATATAGTTCAACTCTGCTTATGAAACTGATGTAAACCACACCTCCTCTTACATAAATGGTCTTTACTTAATAGTGAGAATAGCGTTGGGTTATAGAACTGTGTAAAATCATTTGAGCCCAAAATTCACTTGGTTTACCAGAAATGAACTCTTGCTTGTAGGAAGACACAGATCATGGGGTTTAACTCCGTTTCTGAAGGGAAATTCAGACCAGAGTTCTCATCCATGAAACACAATCTGTTTTAATGCAGGAAGCAAGCTCTTCTTTCCAGCGTCTCCAATACAGCAAGAATCATGAGCATGCCCAGAAAAAAGAGCTGTGCTTCCTACTCATACGGAATATATGTAGTTCAACTCTGCTTATGAAACTGATACAAACCATAGCTCCTCTTACATAAATCCTCTTTAGTTTTTAGTGAGAATAGAATAGGGTTCATGAACTGCCAACTATCATTTGAACCCAAAATTCACTGGGAATACCAGAAATGAACTCTTGCTTGTAGGAAGACACAGATCCTGGGGTTTAACTCCGCTTCTGAAGGGAAATTCAGACCAGAGTTCTCATTCCTGAAACACACTCTGTTTTAACGCAAGAAGCAAGCTCTTCTTTCCATAGTCTAAAATAGAGCAAGAACCATGAGAATGCCCTGAAAAAAAGAACTGTGTTTCCTACACATACGGACCATATGTACTTCAACTCTGCTCATGAAACTGATACAAACCACAGCTCCGCTTACATAAATGCTCTTTAGTTAATAGTGAAAATCATGTTGGGTTGGTGAACTGCTTAAAATCATTTGAGCCCAAAACACACTGGTTTTACGAGAAATCAACTCTTGCTTGTAGGAAGACACAGATCCTGGGGTTTAACTCCGTTTCTGAAGGGAAATTCAGACCAGAGTTCTCATCCCTCAACCACACTCTGTTTTAAGACAAGAAGCATCCTCTTCTTTCCAGCGTCACCAATACATCAAGAACCTTGATCATGCCCAGAAAAAAAGAACTGTGTTTTCTACTCATATGGACCATATGTAGTTCAACTCTGCTTGAGAAACTGATACAAACCACAGCTCCTCTTACATGAAGTCTCTTTAGTTTATAGTGAGAATCATGTTCTGTTGGTGTACTGTGTATAATCATTTGAGCCCAAAATTCACATTGTTTACCAGAAATGATCTCCAGCTTGAGGGACAACACAGATCCTGGGGTTTAACTCCGTTTCTGAAGGGAAATTCAGAACAGAGTTTTCATCGCTGAAACACACTTTGTTTTAAAGCAAGAAGCAAGCTCTTCTTTCCAGAGTCTAAAATACAGCAAGAACCATGAGCATGCCCTGAGAAAAAGAACTGTGTTTCCTACTCATCCGGACCATATGTAGTTCAACTCTGCTTATGAAACTGATACAAACCACAGCTCCTCTTACTTAAATGCTCTTTAGTTAATAGTCAGAATCAGATTGGGTTCTTTACCTGTGAAATATCATTTGAGCCCAAATTTACTGGGTTTACCAGAAATGAACTATTGCTTGTAGGAAGACACAGATCCTGGGGTTTAACTCCGTTTCTGAAGGGAAATTCAGACCAGAGTTCTCATCCCTCAACCACACTCTGTTTTAATGCAGTAAGCAAGCTCTTCTTTCCAGCGTCTCCAATACAGCAAGAATCATGAGCATGCCCAGAAAAAAGAGCTGTGCTTCCTACTCATACGGAATATATGTAGTTCAACTCTGCTTATGAAACTGATACAAACCATAGCTCCTCTTACATAAATCCTCTTTAGTTATTAGTGAGAATAGAATAGGGTTCATGAACTGCCAACAATCATTTGAGCCCAAAATTCACTGGGAATACCAGAAATGAACTCTTGCTTGTAGGAAGACACAGATCCTGGGGTTTAACTCCGCTTCTGAAGGGAAATTCAGACCAGAGTTCTCATTCCTGAAACACACTCTGTTTTAACGCAAGAAGCAAGCTCTTCTTTCCATAGTCTAAAATACAGCAAGAACCATGAGAATGCCCTGAAAAAAAGAACTGTGTTTCCTACACATACGGACCATATGTACTTCAATTCTGCTCATGAAACTGATACAAACCACAGCTCCGCTTACATAAATGCTCTTTAGTTAATAGTGAGAATCATGTTGGGTTGGTGAACTGCTAAAAATCATTTGAGCCCAAAACACACTGGTTTTACGAGAAATCAACTCTTGCTTGTAGGAAGACACAGATCCTGGGGTTTAACTCCGTTTCTGAAGGGAAATTCAGACCAGAGTTCTTATCCCTCAACCACACTCTGTTTTAAGACAAGAAGCATCCTCTTCTTTCCAGCGTCACCAATACATAAAGACCCATGATCATGCCCAGAAAAAAAGAACTGTGTTTTCTACTCATACGGACCATATGTAGTTCAACTCTGCTTGTGAAACTGATACAAACCACAGCTCCTCTTACATGAAGTCTCTTTAGTTTATAGTGAGAATCATGTTCTGTTGGTGTACTGTGTATAATCATTTGAGCCCAAATTTCACATTGTTTACCAGAAATGAACTCCAGCTTGAGGGACAACACAGATCCTGGGGTTTAACTCTGTTTCTGAAGGGAAATTCAGAACAGAGTTCTCATCGCTGAAACACACTCTGTTTTAAAGCAAGAAGCAAGCTCTTCTTTCCAGAGTCTAAAATACAGCAAGAACCATGAGCATGCCCTGAAAAAAAGAACTGTGTTTCCTACTCATCCGGACCATATGTAGTTCAACTCTGCTTATGAAACTGATACAAACCACAGCTCCTCTTACATAAATGCTCTTTAGTTAATAGTCAGAATCAGATTGGGTTCTTTACCTGTGAAATATCATTTGAGCCAAATTCACTGGGTTTACCAGAAAAGAACTATTGCTTGTAGGAAGACACAGATCCTGGGGTTTAACTCTGTTTCTGAAGGGAAATTCAGACCAGAATTCTCATCCCTGAAAAACACTCTGTTTTAAGGCATGAATCATCCTCTCCTTTCCACGGTCTCCAATACAGTCAGAAGCATGAGCATGCCAGGAAAAAAGGAACTGTGTTTCCTACTCATACGGACCATATGTAGTTCAACTCTGCTTATGAAACTGATAAAGACCACAGCTCCTCTTACATAAACGCTCTTTAGTCAATAGTGAGAATAGCGTTGGGTTCGTGAATTGCGAAAAATCATTTGAGCCCAAAAATCACTGGGTTTACCAGAAATGACTTCTTGTTTGTAGGAAGTCACAGATCCTGGGGTTTAACTCCGTTTTGGAGGGAAATTCAGACCAGAATTCTCATCCCTGGGAAAAACTCTGTTTTAAGGCATGAATCATCCTCTCCTTTCCAGGGTCTCCTATACAGTAAGAAGAATGAGCATGCCAGGAAAAAAAAGAACTGTGATCCCTATTCATATGGACCATATATAGTTCAACTCTGCTTATGAAACTGATGCAAACCACACCTCCTCTTACATAAATGGTCTTTAGTTAATAGTGAGAATAGCGTTGGGTTATAGAACTGTGTAAAATCATTTGAGCCCAAAATTCACTTGGTTTACCAGAAATGAACTCTTGCTTGTAGGAAGACACAGATCATGGGGTTTAACTCCGTTTCTGAAGGGAAATTCAGACCAGAGTTCTCATCCATGAAACACACTCTGTTTTAATGCAGGAAGCAAGCTCTTCTTTCCAGCGTCTCCAATACAGCAAGAATCATGAGCATGCCCAGAAAAAAGAGCTGTGCTTCCTACTCATACGGAATATATGTAGTTCAACTCTGCTTATGAAACTGATACAAACCATAGCTCCTCTTACATAAATCCTCTTTAGTTATTAGTGAGAATAGAATAGGGTTCATGAACTGCCAACAATCATTTGAGCCCAAAATTCACTGGGAATACCAGAAATGAACTCTTGCTTGTAGGAAGACACAGATCCTGGGGTTTAACTCCGCTTCTGTAGGGAAATTCAGACCAGAGTTCTCATTCCTGAAACACACTCTGTTTTAATGCAAGAAGCAAGCTCTTCTTTCCAGAGCCTAAAATACAGCAAGAACCATGAGCATGCCCTGAAAAAAAGAACTGTGTTTCCTACTCATCCGGACCATATGTAGTTCAACTCTGATTATGAAACTGATACAAACCAGAGCTCCGCTTACATAAATGCTCTTTAGTTAATAGTGAGAATCATGTTGGGTTGGTGAACTGCTAAAAATCATTTGAGCCCAAAACACACTGGTTTTACGAGAAATCAACTCTTGCTTTTAGGAAGACACAGATGCTGGGGTTTAACTCCGTTTCTGAAGGGAAATTCAGACCAGAGTTCTCATCCCTCAACCACACTCTGTTTTAAGACAAGAAGCATCCTCTTCTTTCCAGCGTCACCAATACATAAAGATCCATGATCATGCCCAGAAAAAAAGAACTGTGTTTTCTACTCATACGGACCATATGTAGTAAAACTCTGCTTGTGAAACTGATACAAACCACAGCTCCCCTTACATGAAGTCTCTTTAGTTTATAGTGAGAATCATGTTCTGTTGGTGTACTGTGTATAATCATTTGAGCCCAAAATTCACATTGTTTACCAGAAATGAACTCCAGCTTAAGGGGCAACACAGATCCTGGGGTTTAACTCCGTTTCTGAAGGGAAATTCAGAACAGAGTTCTCATCGCTGAAACACACTCTGTTTTAAAGCAAGAAGCAAGCTCTTCTTTCCAGAGTCTAAAATACAACAAGAACCATGAGCATGCCCTGAAAAAAAGAACTGTGTTTCCTACTCATCCGGACCATATGTAGTTCAACTCTGCTTATGAAACTGATACAAACCACAGCTCCTCTTACATAAATGCTCTTTAGTTAATAGTCAGAATCAGATTGGGTTCTTTACCTGTGAAATATCATTTGAGCCCAAATTCACTGGGTTTTCCAGAAATGAACTCTTGCTTGTAGGAAGACACAGATCCTGGGGTTTAACTCCGTTTCTGAAGGGAAATTCAGACCAGAATTCTCATCCCTGAAAAACACTCTGTTTTAAGGCATGAATCATCCTCTCCTATCCACGGTCTCCAATACAGTCAGAAGCATGAGCATGCCTGAAAAAAGGAACTGTGTTTCCTACTCATACGGACCATATGTAGTTCAACTCTGCTTATGAAACTGATAAAGACCACAGCTCCTCTTACATAAACGCTCTTTAGTTAATAGTGAAAATAGCGTTGGGTTCGTGAATTGCGAAAAATCATTTGAGCCCAAAACTCACTGGTATTACGAGAAATTAACTCTTGCTTGTTGGAAGACACTGATCCTGGGTTTAACTCCGTTTCTGAAGGGAAATTCAGACCAGAGTTCTCATCCATGAAACACACTCTGTTTTAATGCAGGAAGCAAGCTCTTCTTTCCAGCGTCTCCAATACAGCAAGAATCATGAGCATGCCCAGAAAAAAGAGCTGTGCTTCCTACTCATATGGAATATATGTAGTTCAACTCTGCTTATGAAACTCATACAAACCATAGCTCCTCTTACATAAATCCTCTTTAGTTATTAGTGAGAATAGAATAGGGTTCATGAACTGCCAACAATCATTTGAGCCCAAAATTCACTGGGAATATCAGAAATGAACTCTTGCTTGTAGGAAGTCACAGATCCTGGAGTTTAACTCCGCTTCTGAAGGGAAATTCAGACCAGAGTTCTCATTCCTGAAACACACTCTGTTTTAATGCAAGAAGCAAGCTCTTCTTTCCAGACCTAAAACACAGCAAGAACCATGATCATGCCCAGAAAAAAAGAACTGTGTTTCCTACTCATACGGACCCTATGTAATTCCACTCTGCTTATGAAACTGATACAAACCGCAGCTCCTCTTACATAATTCCTCTATAATTAATAGTGAGAATTGCATAGGGTTCAAGAACTGCAAAAAATCATTTGAGCCCAAAATTCACTGGGTATACCAGAAATGAACTCGTGCTTATAGGAAGTCACAGATCCTTGGGTTTAACTCCGTTTCTGAAGGGAAATTCAGACCAGAGTTATCATCCCTGAAAAACACTCTGTTTTAAGGCAAAAATCATCCTCTTCTTTCCAGCGTCTCCAATACATTAAGAACCATGGGCATTCCCAGAAAAAAGAACTGTGTTCCCTATTAATATGGACCATTTATAGTTCAATTCTGCTTATGAAACTGATACAAACCATAGCTCCTCTTACATAAATCCGCTTTAGTTATTAGTGAGAAGAGAATAGGGTTCATGAACTGCCAACAATCATTTGAGCCCAAAATTCACTGGGTTTACCAGAAATGATCTCTTGCTTGAAGGACGACACAGATCCTTGGGTTTAACTCCATTTCTGAAGGGAAATTCAGACCAGAGTTCTCATCCCTGAAACACACTCTGTTTTAAGGAATGAATCATCCTCTTCAGTCCAGATTCTCTAATACAGTAAGAACCATGACCATGCCAAGAAAAAAAGAACTGTGTTTCCTACTCATACAGACCATATGTAGTTAAACTCTGCTTAGGAAACTGATTCAAACCACAGCTCCTCCTACATAATTCCTATTTAGTTAATAGTGAAATCGTGTTGGGTTCCTGAACTGTGAAAAATCATTTCAGCACAAAATTCACTGGGTTTACCTGAAATGAAATCTAACTTGTAGGAAGACACAGATCTAGGGTTTAACTCCATTTAAGAAGGCAAATTCAACCAGAATTCTCAACCCTGAAAAGCACTCTGTTTTAAGGCAAGAATCATCCTCTTCTTTCCAGCTTCTCCAATACTGTAAGAACCATGAGCATACCCAGAAAAAAAAAACTGTTTTTCCTACTCATACGGACCATATGTAGTTCAACACTAATTATGAATTGATACAGAATATAGCTCCTCTTATATAAATGCTCTTTAGTTAATAGTGATAATCGCGTAGGGTTCTAGAACTGTGTAAAGTAATTTAGCTGAAAATTCACTGGGTTTACCAGAAATGAACTCTTGCTTGTAGGAAGTAACAGATCCTGGGGTTTAACTCCGATTCTGAAGACAAATTCAGACCAGAGTTCTCATCCCTGAAAAACACTCTGTTTTTGCGCAAGAAACACGCTCTTCTTTCCAGTGTCTAAAATACATCAAGATCCATGAGTATGCCCTGAAAAAAAGAACTGTGTTTCCTACTCATCCGGACCATATGTAGTTCAACTCTGCTTATGAAACTGATACAAACCACAGCTCCTCTTACATAAATGCTCTTTAGTTAATAGTCAGAATCAGATTGGGTTCTTTACCTGTGAAATATCATTTGAGCCCAAATTCAATGGGTTTACCAGAAATGAACTCTTGCTTGTAGGAAGACACAGATCCTGGGGTTTAACTCCGTTTCTGAAGGGAAATTCAGACCAGAGTACTCATCCATGAAACACACTCTGTTTTAATGCAGGAAGCAAGCTCTTCTTTCCAGCGTCTCCAATACAGCAAGAATCATGAGCATGCCCAGAAAAAAGAGCTGTGCTTCCTACTCATACGGAATATATGTAGTTCAACTCTGCTTATGAAACTGATACAAACCATAGCTCCTCTTACATAAATCCTCTTTAGTTATCAGTGAGAATAGAATAGGGTTCATGAACTGCCAACAATCATTTGAGCCCAAAATTCACTGGGAATACCAGAAATGAACTCTTGCTTGTAGGAAGACACAGATCCTGGGGTTTAACTCCGCTTCTGAAGGGAAATTCAGACCAGAGTTCTCATTCCTGAAACACACTCTGTTTTAACGCAAGAAGCAAGCTCTTCTTTCCATAGTCTAAAATACAGCAAGAACCATGAGAATGCCCTGAAAAAAAGAACTGTGTTTCCTACACATCCGGACCATATGTACTTCAACTCTGCTCATGAAACTGATACAAACCACAGCTCCGCTTACATAAATGCTCTTTAGTTAATAGTGAGAATCATGTTGGGTTGGTGAACTGCTAAAAATCATTTGAGCCCAAAACACACTGGTTTTACGAGAAATCAACTCTTGCTTGTAGGAAGACACAGATCCTGGGGTTTAACTCCGTTTCTGAAGGGAAATTCAGACCAGAGTTCTCATCCCTCAACCACACTCTGTTTTAAGACAAGAAGCATCCTCTTCTTTCCAGTGTCACCAATACATAAAGATCCATGATCATGCCCAGAAAAAAGGAACTGTGTTTTCTACTCATACGGACCATATGTAGTTCAACTCTGCTTGTGAAACTGATACAAACCAAAGCTCCTCTTACATGAAGTCTCTTTAGTTTATAGTGAGAATCATGTTCTGTTGGTGTACTGTGTATAATCATTTGAGCCCAAAATTCACATTGTTTACCAGAAATGAACTCCAGCATGAGGGACAACACAGATCCTGGGGTTTAACTCCGTTTCTGAAGGGAAATACAGAACAGAGTTCTCATCGCTGAAACACACTCTGTTTTAAAGCAAGAAGCAAGCTCTTCTTTCCAGAGTATAAAATACAGCAAGAACCATGAGCATGCCCTGAAAAGAAGAAGTGTGTTTCCTACTCATCCGGACCATATGTAGTCCAACTCTGCTTATGAAACTGATACAAACCACAGCTCCTCTTACATAAATGCTCTTTAGTTAATAGTCAGAATCAGATTGGGTTCTTTACCTGTGAAATATCATTTGAGCCCAAATTCACTGGGTTTACCAGAAATGAACTATTGCTTGTAGGAAGACACAGATCCTGGGGTTTAACTCCGTTTCTGAAGGGAAATTCAGACCAGAATTCTCATCCCTGAAAAACACTCTGTTTTAAGGCATGAATCATCCTCTCCTTTCCACGGTCTCCAATACAGTCAGAAGCATGAGCATGCCAGGAAAAAAGGAACTGTGTTTGTTACTCATACGGACCATATGTAGTTCAGCTCTGCTTATGAAATTGATAAAGACCACAGCTCCTCTTACATAAATGCTCTTTAGTCAATAGTGAGAATAGCGTTGGGTTCGTGAATTGCGAAAAATCATTTGAGCCCAAATATCACTGGGTTTACCAGAAATGACTTCTTGATTGTAGGAAGTCACAGATCCTGGGGTTTAACTCCGTTTTGGAGGGAAATTCAGACCAGAATTCTTCCCTGGGAAAAACTCTGTTTTAAGGCATGAATCATCCTCTCCTTTCCAGGGTCTCCTATACAGTAAGAAGAATGAGCATGCCAGGAATAAAAGAACTGTGATCCCTATTCATATGGACCATATATAGTTCAACTCTGCTTATGAAACTGATGTAAACCACACCTCCTCTTACATAAATGGTCTTTACTTAATAGTGAGAATAGCGTTGGGTTATAGAACTGTGTAAAATCATTTGAGCCCAAAATTCACTTGGTTTACCAGAAATGAACTCTTGCTTGTAGGAAGACACAGATCATGGGGTTTAACTCCGTTTCTGAAGGGAAATTCAGACCAGAGTTCTCATCCATGAAACACACTCTGTTTTAATGCAGGAAGCAAGCTCTTCTTTCCAGCGTCTCCAATACAGCAAGAATCATGAGCATGCCCAGAAAAAAGAGCTGTGCTTCCTACTCATACGGAATATATGTAGTTCAACTCTGCTTATGAAACTGATACAAACCATAGCTCCTCTTACATAAATCCTCTTTAGTTATTAGTGAGAATAGAATAGGGTTCATGAACTGCCAACTATCATTTGAGCCCAAAATTCACTGGGAATACCAGAAATGAACTCTTGCTTGTAGGAAGACACAGATCCTGGGGTTTAACTCCGCTTCTGAAGGGAAATTCAGACCAGAGTTCTCATTCCTGAAACACACTCTGTTTTAACGCAAGAAGCAAGCTCTTCTTTCCATAGTCTAAAATACAGCAAGAACCATGAGAATGCCCTGAAAAAAAGAACTGTGTTTCCTACACATACGGACCATATGTACTTCAACTCTGCTCATGAAACTGATACAAACCACAGCTCCGCTTACATAAATGCTCTTTAGTTAATAGTGAGAATCATGTTGGGTTGGTGAACTGCTAAAAATCATTTGAGCCCAAAACACACTGGTTTTACGAGAAATCAACTCTTGCTTGTAGGAAGACACAGATCCTGGGGTTTAACTCCGTTTCTGAAGGGAAATTCAGACCAGAGTTCTTATCCCTCAACCACACTCTGTTTTAAGACAAGAAGCATCCTCTTCTTTCCAGCGTCACCAATACATAAAGATCCATGATCATGCCCAGAAAAAAAGAACTGTGTTTTCTACTCATACGGACCATATGTAGTTCAACTCTGCTTGTGAAACTGATACAAACCATAGCTCCTCTTACATGAAGTCTCTTTAGTTTATAGTGAGAATCATGTTCTGTTGGTGTACTGTGTATAATCATTTGAGCCCAAATTTCACATTGTTTACCAGAAATGAACTCCAGCTTGAGGGACAACACAGATCCTGGGGTTTAACTCTGTTTCTGAAGGGAAATTCAGAACAGAGTTCTCATCACGGAAACACACTCTGTTTTAAAGCAAGAAGCAAGCTCTTCTTTCCAGAGTCTAAAATACAGCAAGAACCATGAGCATGCCCTGAAAAAAAGAACTGTGTTTCCTACTCATCCGGACCATATGTAGTTCAACTCTGCTTATGAAACTGATACAAACCACAGCTCCTCTTACATAAATGCTCTTTAGTTAATAGTCAGAATCAGATTGGGTTCTTTACCTGTGAAATATCATTTGAGCCCAAATTCACTGGGTTTACCAGAAATGAACTATTGCTTGTAGGAAGACACAGATCCTGGGGTTTAACTCCGTTTCTGAAGGGAAATTCAGACCAGAATTCTCATCCCTGAAAAACACTCTGTTTTAAGGCATGAATCATCCTCTCCTTTCCACGGTCTCCAATACAGTCAGAAGCATGAGCATGCCAGGAAAAAAGGAACTGTGTTTCCTACTCATACGGACCATATGTAGTTCAACTCTGCTTATGAAACTGATAAAGACCACAGCTCCTCTTACATAAACGCTCTTTAGTCAATAGTGAGAATAGCGTTGGGTTCGTGAATTGCGAAAAATCATTTGAGCCCAAAAATCACTGGGTTTACCAGAAATGACTTCTTGTTTGTAGGAAGTCACAGATCCTGGGGTTTAACTCCGTTTTGGAGGGAAATTCAGACCAGAATTCTCATCCCTGAGAAAAACTCTGTTTTAAGGCATGAATCATCCTCTCCTTTCCAGGGTCTCCTATACAGTAAGAAGAATGAGCATGCCAGGAAAAAAAGAACTGTGATCCCTATTCATATGGACCATATATAGTTCAACTCTGCTTATGAAACTGATGCAAACCACACCTCCTCTTACATAAATGGTCTTTAGTTAATAGTGAGAATAGCGTTGGGTTATAGAACTGTGTAAAATCATTTGAGCCCAAAATTCACTTGGTTTACCAGAAATGAACTCTTGCTTGTAGGAAGACACAGATCATGGGGTTTAACTCCGTTTCTGAAGGGAAATTCAGTCCAGAGTTCTCATCCATGAAACACACTCTGCTTTAATGCAGGAAGCAAGCTCTTCTTTCCAGCGTCTCCAATACAGCAAGAATCATGAGCATGCCCAGAAAAAAGAGCTGTGCTTCCTACTCATACGGAATATATGTAGTTCAACTCTGCTTATGAAACTGATACAAACCATAGCTCCTCTTACATAAATCCTCTTTAGTTATCAGTGAGAATAGAATAGGGTTCATGAACTGCCAACAATCATTTGAGCCCAAAATTCACTGGGAATACCAGAAATGAACTCTTGCTTGTAGGAAGACACAGATCCTTGGGTTTAACTCCATTTCTGAAGGGAAATTCAGACCAGAGATCTCATTCCTGAAACACACTCTGTTTTAACGCAAGAAGCAAGCTCTTCTTTCCATAGTCTAAAATAGAGCAAGAACCATGAGAATGCCCTGAAAAAAAGAACTGTGTTTCCTACACATCCGGACCATATGTACTTCAACTCTGCTCATGAAACTGATACAAACCACAGCTCCGCTTACATAAATGCTCTTTAGTTAATAGTGAGAATCATGTTGGGTTGGTGAACTGCTAAAAATCATTTGAGCCCAAAACACACTGGTTTTACGAGAAATCAACTCTTGCTTGTAGGAAGACACAGATCCTGGGGTTTAACTCCGTTTCTGAAGGGAAATTCAGACCAGAGTTCTCATCCCTCAACCACACTCTGTTTTAAGACAAGAAGCATCCTCTTCTTTCCAGTGTCACCAATACATAAAGATCCATGATCATGCCCAGAAAAAAGGAACTGTGTTTTCTACTCATACGGACCATATGTAGTTCAACTCTGCTTGTGAAACTGATACAAACCAAAGCTCCTCTTACATGAAGTCTCTTTAGTTTATAGTGAGAATCATGTTCTGTTGGTGTACTGTGTATAATCATTTGAGCCCAAAATTCACATTGTTTACCAGAAATGAACTCCAGCATGAGGGACAACACAGATCCTGGGGTTTAACTCCGTTTCTGAAGGGAAATACAGAACAGAGTTCTCATCGCTGAAACACACTCTGTTTTAAAGCAAGAAGCAAGCTCTTCTTTCCAGAGTCTAAAATACAGCAAGAACCATGAGCATGCCCTGAAAAGAAGAAGTGTGTTTCCTACTCATCCGGACCATATGTAGTCCAACTCTGCTTATGAAACTGATACAAACCACAGCTCCTCTTATATAAATGCTCTTTAGTTAATAGTCAGAATCAGATTGGGTTCTTTACCTGTGAAATATCATTTGAGCCCAAATTCACTGGGTTTTCCAGAAATGAACTCTTGCTTGTAGGAAGACACAGATCCTGGGGTTTAACTCCGTTTCTGAAGGGAAATTCAGACCAGAATTCTCATCCCTGAAAAACACTCTGTTTTAAGGCATGAATCATCCTCTCCTTTCCACGGTCTCCAATACAGTCAGAAGCATGAGCATGCCAGGAAAAAAGGAACTGTGTTTCCTACTCATATGGACCATATGTAGTTCAACTCTGCTTATGAAATTGATAAAGACCACAGCTCCTCTTACATAAACGCTCTTTAGTCAATAGTGAGAATAGCGTTGGGTTCATGAATTGCGAAAAATCATTTGAGCCCAAATATCACTGGGTTTACCAGAAATGATTTCTTGATTGTAGGAAGTCACAGATCCTGGGGTTTAACTCCGTTTTGGAGGGAAATTCAGACCAGAATTCTTCCCTGGGAAAAACTCTGTTTTAAGGCATGAATCATCCTCTCCTTTCCAGGGTCTCCTATACAGTAAGAAGAATGAGCATGCCAGGAATAAAAGAACTGTGATCCCTATTCATATGGACCATATATAGTTCAACTCTGCTTATGAAACTGATGTAAACCACACCTCCTCTTACATAAATGGTCTTTACTTAATAGTGAGAATAGCGTTGGGTTATAGAACTGTGTAAAATCATTTGAGCCCAAAATTCACTTGGTTTACCAGAAATGAACTCTTGCTTGTAGGAAGACACAGATCATGGGGTTTAACTCCGTTTCTGAAGGGAAATTCAGACCAGAGTTCTCATCCATGAAACACACTCTGTTTTAATGCAGGAAGCAAGCTCTTCTTTCCAGCGTCTCCAATACAGCAAGAATCATGAGCATGCCCAGAAAAAAGAGCTGTGCTTCCTACTCATACGGAATATATGTAGTTCAACTCTGCTTATGAAACTGATACAAACCATAGCTCCTCTTACATAAATCCTCTTTAGTTTTTAGTGAGAATAGAATAGGGTTCATGAACTGCCAACTATCATTTGAGCCCAAAATTCACTGGGAATACCAGAAATGATCTCTTGCTTGTAGGAAGACACAGATCCTGGGGTTTAACTCCGCTTCTGAAGGGAAATTCAGACCAGAGTTCTCATTCCTGAAACACACTCTGTTTTAACGCAAGAAGCAAGCTCTTCTTTCCATAGTCTAAAATACATCAAGAACCTTGATCATGCCCAGAAAAAAAGAACTGTGTTTTCTACTCATATGGACCATATGTAGTTCAACTCTGCTTGAGAAACTGATACAAACCACAGCTCCTCTTACATGAAGTCTCTTTAGTTTATAGTGAGAATCATGTTCTGTTGGTGTACTGTGTATAATCATTTGAGCCCAAAATTCACATTGTTTACCAGAAATGATCTCCAGCTTGAGGGACAACACAGATCCTGGGGTTTAACTCCGTTTCTGAAGGGAAATTCAGAACAGAGTTTTCATCGCTGAAACACACTCTGTTTTAAAGCAAGAAGCAAGCTCTTCTTTCCAGAGTCTAAAATACAGCAAGAACCATGAGCATGCCCTGAGAAAAAGAACTGTGTTTCCTACTCATCCGGACCATATGTAGTTCAACTCTGCTTATGAAACTGATACAAACCACAGCTCCTCTTACTTAAATGCTCTTTAGTTAATAGTCAGAATCAGATTGGGTTCTTTACCTGTGAAATATCATTTGAGCCCAAATTTACTGGGTTTACCAGAAATGAACTCTTGCTTGTAGGAAGACACAGATCCTGGGGTTTAACTCCGTTTCTGAAGGGAAATTCAGACCAGAGTTCTCATCCCTCAACCACACTCTGTTTTAATGCAGTAAGCAAGCTCTTCTTTCCAGCGTCTCCAATACAGCAAGAATCATGAGCATGGCCAGAAAAAAGAGCTGTGCTTCCTACTCATACGGAATATATGTAGTTCAACTCTGCTTATGAAACTGATACAAACCATAGCTCCTCTTACATAAATCCTCTTTAGTTATTAGTGAGAATAGAATAGGGTTCATGAACTGCCAACAATCATTTGAGCCCAAAATTCACTGGGAATACCAGAAATGAACTCTTGCTTGTAGGAAGACACAGATCCTGGGGTTTAACTCCGCTTCTGAAGGGAAATTAAGACCAGAGTTCTCATTCCTGAAACACACTCTGTTTTAACGCAAGAAGCAAGCGCTTCTTTCCATAGTCTAAAATACAGCAAGAACCATGAGAATGCCCTGAAAAAAAGAACTGTGTTTCCTACACATACGGACCATATGTACTTCAATTCTGCTCATGAAACTGATACAAACCACAGCTCCGCTTACATAAATGCTCTTTAGTTAATAGTGAGAATCATGTTGGGTTGGTGAACTGCTAAAAATCATTTGAGCCCAAAACACACTGGTTTTACGAGAAATCAACTCTTGCTTGTAGGAAGACACAGATCCTGGGGTTTAACTCCGTTTCTGAAGGGAAATTCAGACCAGAGTTCTTATCCCTCAACCACACTCTGTTTTAAGACAAGAAGCATCCTCTTCTTTCCAGCGTCACCAATACATAAAGACCCATGATCATGCCCAGAAAAAAAGAACTGTGTTTTCTGCTCATACGGACCATATGTAGTTCAACTCTGCTTGTGAAACTGATACAAACCACAGCTCCTCTTACATGAAGTCTCTTTAGTTTATAGTGAGAATCATGTTCTGTTGGTGTACTGTGTATAATCATTTGAGCCCAAATTTCACATTGTTTACCAGAAATGAACTCCCGCTTGAGGGACAACACAGATCCTGGGGTTTAACTCTGTTTCTGAAGGGAAATTCAGAACAGAGTTCTCATCGCTGAAACACACTCTGTTTTAAAGCAAGAAGCAAGCTCTTCTTTCCAGAGTCTAAAATACAGCAAGAACCATGAGCATGCCCTGAAAAAAAGAACTGTGTTTCCTACTCATCCGGACCATATGTAGTTCAACTCTGCTTATGAAACTGATACAAACCACAGCTCCTCTTACATAAATGCTCTTTAGTTAATAGTCAGAATCAGATTGGGTTCTTTACCTGTGAAATATCATTTGAGCCAAATTCACTGGGTTTACCAGAAAAGAACTATTGCTTGTAGGAAGACACAGATCCTGGGGTTTAACTCTGTTTCTGAAGGGAAATTCAGACCAGAATTCTCATCCCTGAAAAACACTCTGTTTTAAGGCATGAATCATCCTCTCCTTTCCACGGTCTCCAATACAGTCAGAAGCATGAGCATGCCAGGAAAAAAGGAACTGTGTTTCCTACTCATACGGACCATATGTAGTTCAACTCTGCTTATGAAACTGATAAAGACCACAGCTCCTCTTACATAAACGCTCTTTAGTCAATAGTGAGAATAGCGTTGGGTCCGTGAATTGCGAAAAATCATTTGAGCCCAAAAATCACTGGGTTTACCAGAAATGACTTCTTGTTTGTAGGAAGTCACAGATCCTGGGGTTTAACTCCGTTTTGGAGGGAAATTCAGATCAGAATTCTCATCCCTGGGAAAAACTCTGTTTTAAGGCATGAATCATCCTCTCCTTTCCAGGGTCTCCTATACAGTAAGAAGAATGAGCATGCCAGGAAAAAAAAGAACTGTGATCCCTATTCATATGGACCATATATAGTTCAACTCTGCTTATGAAACTGATGCAAACCACACCTCCTCTTACATAAATGGTCTTTAGTTAATAGTGAGAATAGCGTTGGGTTATAGAACTGTGTAAAATCATTTGAGCCCAAAATTCACTTGGTTTACCAGAAATGAACTCTTGCTTGTAGGAAGACACAGATCATGGGGTTTAACTCCGTTTCTGAAGGGAAATTCAGACCAGAGTTCTCATCCATGAAACACACTCTGTTTTAATGCAGGAAGCAAGCTCTTCTTTCCAGCGTCTCCAATACAGCAAGAATCATGAGCATGCCCAGAAAAAAGAGCTGTGCTTCCTACTCATACGGAATATATGTAGTTCAACTCTGCTTATGAAACTGATACAAACCATAGCTCCTCTTACATAAATCCTCTTTAGTTATTAGTGAGAATAGAATAGGGTTCATGAACTGCCAACAATCATTTGAGCCCAAAATTCACTGGGAATACCAGAAATGAACTCTTGCTTGTAGGAAGACACAGATCCTGGGGTTTAACTCCGCTTCTGTAGGGAAATTCAGACCAGAGTTCTCATTCCTGAAACACACTCTGTTTTAATGCAAGAAGCAAGCTCTTCTTTCCAGAGCCTAAAATACAGCAAGAACCATGAGCATGCCCTGAAAAAAAGAACTGTGTTTCCTACTCATCCGGACCATATGTAGTTCAACTCTGATTATGAAACTGATACAAACCACAGCTCCGCTTACATAAATGCTCTTTAGTTAATAGTGAGAATCATGTTGGGTTGGTGAACTGCTAAAAATCATTTGAGCCCCAAACACACTGGTTTTACGAGAAATCAACTCTTGCTTGTAGGAAGACACAGATGCTGGGGTTTAACTCCGTTTCTGAAGGGAAATTCAGACCAGAGTTCTCATCCCTCAACCACACTCTGTTTTAAGACAAGAAGCATCCTCTTCTTTCCAGCGTCACCAATACATAAAGATCCATGATCATGCCCAGAAAAAAAGAACTGTGTTTTCTACTCATACGGACCATATGTAGTAAAACTCTGCTTGTGAAACTGATACAAACCACAGCTCCCCTTACATGAAGTCTCTTTAGTTTATAGTGAGAATCATGTTCTGTTGGTGTACTGTGTATAATCATTTGAGCCCAAAATTCACATTGTTTACGAGAAATGAACTCCAGCTTAAGGGGAAACACAGATCCTGGGGTTTAACTCCGTTTCTGAAGGGAAATTCAGAACAGAGTTCTCATCGCTGAAACACACTCTGTTTTAAAGCAAGAAGCAAGCTCTTCTTTCCAGAGTCTAAAATACAGCAAGAACCATGAGCATGCCCTGAAAAAAAGAACTGTGTTTCCTACTCATCCGGACCATATGTAGTTCAACTCTGCTTATGAAACTGATACAAACCACAGCTCCTCTTACATAAATGCTCTTTAGTTAATAGTCAGAATCAGATTGGGTTCTTTACCTGTGAAATATCATTTGAGCCCAAATTCACTGGGTTTTCCAGAAATGAACTCTTGCTTGTAGGAAGACACAGATCCTGGGGTTTAACTCCGTTTCTGAAGGGAAATTCAGACCAGAATTCTCATCCCTGAAAAACACTCTGTTTTAAGGCATGAATCATCCTCTCCTATCCACGGTCTCCAATACAGTCAGAAGCATGAGCATGCCTGAAAAAAGGAACTGTGTTTCCTACTCATACGGACCATATGTAGTTCAACTCTGCTTATGAAACTGATAAAGACCACAGCTCCTCTTACATAAACGCTCTTTAGTTAATAGTGAAAATAGCGTTGGGTTCGTGAATTGCGAAAAATCATTTGAGCCCAAAACTCACTGGTATTACGAGAAATTAACTCTTGCTTGTAGGAAGACACTGATCCTGGGTTTAACTCCGTTTCTGAAGGGAAATTGAGACCAGAGTTCTCATCCATGAAACACACTCTGTTTTAATGCAGGAAGCAAGCTCTTCTTTCCAGCGTCTCCAATACAGCAAGAATCATGAGCATGCCCAGAAAAAAGAGCTGTGCTTCCTACTCATACGGAATATATGTAGTTCAACTCTGCTTATGAAACTCATACAAACCATAGCTCCTCTTACATAAATCCTCTTTAGTTATTAGTGAGAATAGAATAGTGTTCATGAACTGCCAACAATCATTTGAGCCCAAAATTCACTGGGAATACCAGAAATGAACTCTTGCTTGTAGGAAGTCACAGATCCTGGAGTTTAACTCCGCTTCTGAAGGGAAATTCAGACCAGAGTTCTCATTCCTGAAACACACTCTGTTTTAATGCAAGAAGCAAGCTCTTCTTTCCAGACCTAAAACACAGCAAGAACCATGATCATGCCCAGAAAAAAAGAACTGTGTTTCCTACTCATACGGACCCTATGTAATTCCACTCTGCTTATGAAACTGATACAAACCCCAGCTCCTCTTACATAATTCCTCTATAATTAATAGTGAGAATTGCATAGGGTTCAAGAACTGCAAAAAATCATTTGAGCCCAAAATTCACTGGGTATACCAGAAATGAACTCGTGCTTATAGGAAGTCACAGATCCTTGGGTTTAACTCCGTTTCTGAAGGGAAATTCAGACCAGAGTTATCATCCCTGAAAAACACTCTGTTTTAAGGCAAAAATCATCCTCTTCTTTCCAGCGTCTCCAATACATTAAGAACCATGGGCATTCCCAGAAAAAAGAACTGTGTTCCCTATTAATATGGACCATTTATAGTTCAACTCTGCTTATGAAACTGATGCAAACCACACCTCCTCTTACATAAATGGTCTTTAGTTAATAGTGAGAATAGCGTTGGGTTATAGAACTGTGTAAAATCATTTGAGCCCAAAATTCACTTGGTTTACCAGAAATGAACTCTTGCTTGTAGGAAGACACATATCATGGGGTTTAACTCCGATTCTGAAGGGAAATTCAGACCAGAGTTCTCATCCATGAAACACACTCTGTTTTACTGCAGGAAGCAAGCTCTTCTTTCCAGCGTCTCCAATACAGCAAGAATCATGAGCATGCCCAGAAAAAAGAACTGTGCTTCCTACTCATACGGAATATATGTAGTTCAGTTCTGCTTATGAAACTGATACAAACCATAGCTCCTCTTACATAAATCCGCTTTAGTTATTAGTGAGAAGAGAATAGGGTTCATGAACTGCCAACAATCATTTGAGCCCAAAATTCACTGGGTTTACCAGAAATGATCTCTTGCTTGAAGGACGACACAGATCCTTGGGTTTAACTCCATTTCTGAAGGGAAATTCAGACCAGAGTTCTCATCCCTGAAACACACTCTGTTTTAAGGAATGAATCATCCTCTTCAGTCCAGATTCTCTAATACAGTAAGAACCATGACCATGCCAAGAAAAAAAGAACTGTGTTTCCTACTCATACAGACCATATGTAGTTAAACTCTGCTTAGGAAACTGATTCAAACCACAGCTCCTCCTACATAATTCCTATTTAGTTAATAGTGAAATCGTGTTGGGTTCCTGAACTGTGAAAAATCATTTCAGCACAAAATTCACTGGGTTTACCTGAAATGAAATCTAACTTGTAGGAAGACACAGATCTAGGGTTTAACTCCATTTAAGAAGGCAAATTCAACCAGAATTCTCAACCCTGAAAAGCACTCTGTTTTAAGGCAAGAATCATCCTCTTCTTTCCAGCTTCTCCAATACTGTAAGAACCATGAGCATACCCAGAAAAAAAAAACTGTTTTTCCTACTCATACGGACCATATGTAGTTCAACACTAATTATGAATTGATACAGAATATAGCTCCTCTTATATAAATGCTCTTTAGTTAATAGTGATAATCGCGTAGGGTTCTAGAACTGTGTAAAGTAATTTAGCTGAAAATTCACTGGGTTTACCAGAAATGAACTCTTGCTTGTAGGAAGTAACAGATCCTGGGGTTTAACTCCGATTCTGAAGACAAATTCAGAACAGAGTTCTCATCCCTGAAAAACACTCTGTTTTTGCGCAAGAAACACGCTCTTCTTTCCAGTGTCTAAAATACATCAAGATCCATGAGTATGCCCTGAAAAAAAGAACTGTGTTTCCTACTCATACGGACCATATGTAGTTCAACTCTGCTTATGAAACTGATACAAACCCCAGCTCTTCTTACATAAATGCTCTTTAGTTAATATTGAGAATCATGTTGGGTTCGTAAACTGCAAAAAATCATTTGAGCCCAAAATTGACTGGCTTCACCAGAAATGAACTCTTGCTTTTAGGAAGACACAGATCATGGGGTTTAACTCCGTTTCTGAAGGCAAATTCAGACCACAGTTCTCATCCCTGAAAAACACTCCGTATTCAGGCAAGAATCTTCCTCTTCTTTCCAGAGTCTCCAATATAGTAAGAAACATGAGCATGCCCAGAAAAAAAGAACTGTGTTTCCTACTCATAGGGACAATATGTAGTTCAACTCTGCTTATGAAACTGATACAAACCACAGCTCCTTTTACATAAATCCTCTTTTGTTAATGTGAGAATTGTGTTGTGTTCGTGAAAGACGAATTATCATTTCAGCGCAAAATTCACGGGGTTCACCAGAAATGAACTCTTGCATGTAGGAAGACACAGATCTTGTGGTTTAACCCCATTTCTGAAGGGAAATTCAGACCAGAGTTCTCATCCCTGAAACACACTCTGTTTTAACGCAAGAAGGAAGCTCTTCTTTCCAGTGTCTCAAATACAGCAAGAACCATGAGCATGCCCTGAAAAAAAATCCGTTTTTCCTACTCATAAGGACCATATGTAGGTCAACTTTGCTTATGAAACTGATACAAACCACAGCTCCTCTTTCTTAAATGCTCTTTATTTAATAGTGAGAATCGCATTATGTTCGTGAACTGTGAAAAATCATTTGATCCCAAAATTTACTGGGTTTACCTGAAATGAACTCTTGCTTGTAGGAAGAAACAGATCCTGGGGTATAACTCCATTACTGAACGCAAAATCAGACCAGAATTCTCAACCCTGTAAAAACTCTGTTTTAAGGCAAGAATCATCCTCTTCTTTCCAGCATCTCCAATACAATAAGAACCATGAGCATGCCCAGAGAAAAAGAACTGTGTTTCCTACTCATACGGAAAATATGTAGTTCAACTCTGCTCATGAAATGATACAGACCACAGTTCCTCTTACATAAATCTTCTTTAGTTAATAGTGATAATCGCGTTGGGTTCTAGAACTGTGTAAAGTCATTTGAGCCAAAAATTCACTTGGTATACCAGAAATGAACTCTTGCTGTTAGGATAACACAGATCATGGGGTTTAACTCCGTTTGTGAAAAGATATTCAGAGCAGAGTTCTCATCCCTGAAAATCACACTGTTTTAACGCAAGAAGCAAGCTCTTCTTTCCAGTGTCTCAAATACAGCAGGAACCATGAGCATGCCCTGAAAAATAGAACTGTGTTTCCTCCTCATAAGGACCATATGTAGTTCAACTCTGCTTATGAAACTGATACAAACCACAGCTCTGCTTACATAAATACTCTTTAGTTAATAGTGAGAATCGTGTTGGTTTCGTGAACTGTGAAAATCATTTGAGCCCAAAATTCACTGGATTTACCAGAAATGAACTCTTGCTTGTAGGAAGACACTGATACTGTGGTTTAACTCCATTTCAGAAGGCAAATTCAGACCAGATTTCTCATCCCTGAAACACGCTCTGATTTAACGCAGGAAGCAAGCTCTTCTTTCCAGAGTCTAAAATACAGCAAGACCCATGAGCATGCCCCCCAAAAAAGAACTGTGTTTCCTACTCATGCGGACCATATGTAGTTCAACTCTGCTTATGAAACTGACACAAACCACAGCTCTTCTTTCATAAATGCTCTTTAGTTAAGAGTGAGAATCATGTTGGGTTAGTAAACTGCGAAAAATAATTTGAGCCCAAAATTCACTGGGTTTACCAGAAATGAACTCTTGCTTGTAGGAAGAAAAAGATCATGGGGTTTAACTCCATATCAGAAGGCAAATTCAACCAGAATTCTCAACCCTGAAAAACACTCTGTTTTAAGGCAAGAGTCATCCTCTTCTTTCCAGCTTCTCCAATATTGTAAGAACCATGAGCATGCCCAGAAAAAAAACTGTTTTTCCTACTAATACGGAACATATGTAGTTCATCACTAATTATGAAATGATACAGACTACCGCTCCTCTTACATAAATGCTCTTTAGTTAATGGTGATAATCGCGTAGGGTTCTAGAACTGTGTAAAGTAATTTAGCTGAAAATTCACTGGGTTTACCAGAAATGAACTCTTGCTTGTAGGAAGTAACAGATCCTGGGGTTTAACTCCGATTCTGAAGACAAATTCAGACCAGAGTTCTCATCCCTGAAAAACACTCTGTTTTTGCGCAAGAAGCACGCTCTTCTTTCCAGTGTCTAAAATACATCAAGATCCATGAGTATGCCCTGAAAAAAAGAACTGTGTTTCCTACTCAAAAGGACCATATGTAGTTCAACTCTGCTTATGAAACTGATACAAACCCCAGCTCCTCTTACATAAATGCTCTTTAGTTAAAAGTGATAATTGCGTTTGGTTCTAGAACTGTCTAAAGTCATTTGAGCGGAAAATTCTCTTGGTTTACCAGAAATGAACACTTGGTTGTAGGAAGACACAGATCCCGGGGTTTAACTCCGTTTCTGAAAGGAAATTCAGACCAGAGTTCTCATCCCTGAAACACACTCTGGTTTAACGCAAGAAGCAAGCTCTTCTTTCTAGAGTCTAAAATATAGCAAGAACCATGATCATGCCCTGAAATAAAGAACTGTGTTTCCTACTCAGACAGATCATATGTAGTTCAACTCTGCTTATGAAACTGGTACAAACCACAGTTCGTCTTACATAAATGCTCTTTAGTTAATAGTGAGAATCATGTTGGGTTCTTGAACTGCGAAAACTCATTTGGGCCAAAAAATCAGTGGGTTTACCAGAACTGAACTCTTGCTTGTAGGAAGACAATGATCCTGGGCTTTAACTCGGTTTCTGAATGTAAATTCAGTCCAGAGTTCTCATCCCTGAAAAACACTCTGTTATAACGCAAGAAGCAAGCTCTTCTTTCCTGAGTCTCCAATATAGTAAGAAACATGAGCATGCCCAGAAAAAAAGAACTGTGTCTCCGACTCATACAAACCATCTGTAGTTCAACTCTGCTTATGAAACTGATACAAACCACGGCTCCTCTTACATAAATGCTCTTTAGTTAATAGTGAGAATCATGTTGGGTTCGTGACCTGCGAAAAATCATTTGAACCCAAAATTCACTGTGTTTAGGGGAAATGAACTTGCTTGTATGAAGACACAGATCCTGGGGTTTAACTCCGTTTCTGAAGGGAATTTCAGACCAGTGTTCTCATCCATGAAACACATTCTGTTTTACCGCAGGAAGCCAGTTCTCCTTTCCAGAGTCTAAAATACAGCAAGAACCATGAGCATGCCCTAAATAAAAGAGCTGTGTTTCCTACTCAGATGGACCATATGTAGTTCAACTCTGCTTATGAAACGGATACAAAACACAGCTCCTCTTACATAAATGCTCTTTAGTTAATAGAGAAAGTAGCGTTGGGTTCCTGAACTGCGAAAAACCATTTGAGCCCAAAATTCACTGGGTTTACCAGAACTGAAATATTGCTCGTAGTAAGAAACAGATCATGGGGTTTAACTCCGTTTATGAAGGCAAATTCAGACCAAATTTCTCAACCCTGAAAAACACTCTGTTTTAAGGCAAGAGTCATCCTCTTCTTTCCAGCGTCTCCAATACTGTAAGAAAAGTGAGCATTCCTAGAAAAATAGAATTGTGTTTCCTACTCATAGGGACCATATGTAGTTCAACTCTAATTATGAAATGATACAGATCGCAACTCCTCTTACATAAATTCTCATTAGTTAATAGTGAGAATAGCGTAGGGTTCGTGAACTGCGAAAAATCATTTGAGCCGAAAATTCACTGGGTTTACCAGAAATGAGCTCTTGCTGGTAGGAAGACAAAGATCATGCTGTTTATCTCCGTTTGTGAAGGGAAATTCACACCAGAGTTCTCATCCATGAAACACATCCTGTTTTAATGCATGAAGCAAGCTCGTCTTTCCAGAGTATAAAATACAGCAAGAACCATGACCATGCCCTGAAAAAAAGAACTGTGTTTCCTATTCATACGTACCATATGTTGTTCAACTCTGCTTATGAAACTGATACAGACAACACTTCCAGTTAAATAAATGCTCTTTAGTTAATTGTGAGAATAGCGGTGGGTTCCTGAACTGCGAAAAATCATTTGAGCCCAAAATTCACTGGGTTTACCAGAACTGAACACTTGCTTGTTGGAAGACACTGATCTTGGGGTTTAACTCGGTTTTGGAATGTAAATTCAGACCAGAGTTCTCATCCCTGAAAAACACTCTGTTATAACGCAAGAAGCAAGCTCTTCTTTCCTGAGTCTCCAATATAGTAAGAAACATGAGCATGCCCAGAAAAAAAGAACAGTGTTTCCGACTCATACAGACCATATCTAGTTCAACTATGCTTATGAAATTCATACAAACCACAACTCCTCTTATATAAATCCTCTTTAGTTAATAGTGAGAATCATGTTGGGTTCGTGAAATGCGAAAAATCATTTGAGAGCCGAAATCACAGGGTTTGCCAGAAATGAACTCTTGCTTGTAGGAAGACACTGATCCTGGTGTTTAACTCCGTTTCTGAAGACAAATTCAGACCCGAGTTCTCAACCCTGAAAAACACTCTGTTTTAAGGCAAGAATCATCCTCTTCTTTCCAGCGTCTCCAATATAGTAAGAAACATGAGCATGCCCAGAAAAAAAGAACTGTGTTTCCTACTCATACGGACCATATGTAGTTCAACTCTGCTTATGAAATGATACAGACCACAGCTCCTCTTACATAAATTCTCTTTAGTTAATAGTGAGAATAGCGTAGGGTTCGTGAACTGCAAAAAATCATTTGAGCCAAAATTCACTTGGTTTACCAGAAATGAACTCTTGCTGGTAGGAAGACAAAGATCATAGTTCTTAACTCCTTTTGTTTATTGAAATTCATACCAGAGTTCTCAACCATGAAATACACCCTGTTTTAATTCAAGAAGCAAGCTCTTTTTCCAGTGTCACAAGTACAGCAAGAACCATGAGCATGCCCTGAAAAAAAGAACTGTGTTTCCTACGAAAATGGACCATATGTAGTTCAACTCTGCTAATGAAATTCATACAAAACACAGTTCCTCTTACATAAATGTGCTTTAGTTAATAGTTTTAATAGCGTTGGGTTCCTGATCTGTGAAAAATCATTTGAGCCAAAATTCACTGGGTTTACCAGAAATGAACTCTTGCTTCTAGGAAGACACAGATCCTGGGGTTTAACTCCGTTTCTGAAGGCAAATTCAGACCAGAGTTCTCATCCCTGAAAAACACTCTCTTTTAAGGCAAGAATTATCCTCTTCTTTCCAGCGTCTCTTATATAGTAAAAAACATGAGCATGCCCAGAAAAAAAGAACTGTGTTTCCTACTCATACGGACCTTATGTAGTTCCACTCTGATTATGAAACTGATACAAACCACAACTCCTCTTACATTAATGCTCTTTAGTTAATAGTGAGAATCAGTTTGGTTTGCTGAACTTAAAAAATCATTTGAGCCCAAAATTCACTTTGTTTACCAGAAATGAACACTTGCTTGTAGGAAGACAAAGATCCTGGGGTTTAACTCCGTTTCTAAAGGCAAATTCACACCATAAATCTGAAACCTGAAAAACACTCTGTTTTAAGGCAAGAATCATCCTCTTCTTTCCAGCATCTCCAATACAGTAAGAACCCTGAGCATGCCCAGAAAAAAAGAACTGTGTTTCCTACTCATACGGACCATATGTAGTTCAATTCTGCTTATGAAATGAAACAGACCGCAGCTCCTCTTACATAAACGCTCTTTAGTTAAAAGTGATAATCGCGTTGGGTTATAGAACTGTCTAAAGTCATTTGAGCGGAAAATACTCTTGGTTTATCAGAAATGAAGACCTGCTTGTAGGAAGAAACAGATCCTGGGGTTTAACTCCATTTCCAAAGGGAAATTCAGACCAGAGTTCTCATCCCTGAAACACACTCTGTTTTAACGCAAGAAGCAAGCTCTTCTTTCTAGAATCTAAAATACAGCAAGAACCATGAGCATGCCCAGAGAAAAAGAACTGTGTTTCCGACTCATACGCACCATCTGTAGTTCAACTCTGCTTATGAAATTGATACAAACCTCCGCTCCTCTTACATAAATCCTCTTTAGTTAATAGTGAGAATCATGGTGGGTTCTTGAACTGCAAAAAATCTTTTGAGCCCCAAAATCACTGTGTTTACCAGGAATGAACTCTTGCTTGTAGGAAGACACAGATCCTAGGATTTAACTCTGTTTCTGCAGCGAAATTCAGACCAGAGTTTTCATCCCTGAAAAACACTCTGTTTTAAGGCTAGAATCATCCTCTTCTTTCCAGCGTCTCCAATATAGTAAGAAACATGAGCAATCCCAGAAAAAAAGAACTATGTTTCTTACTCACACAGACCATATGTAGTTCAACTCGGCTTTTGAAACTGATACAAACCACAGCTCCTCTTAAATTAATGCTCTTTAGTTAATACTGAGAATCGGTTTGGATTGCTGATCTGTGAAAAATCATTTGAGGCCAAAATTCAATTTGATACCAGAAATGAACACTTGCTTGTAGGAAGCCACAGATCCTGGGGTTTAACTCGGTTTCAGAAGGGAAATTCAGACCTGAGTTCTCATCCATAAAACACACTATGTTATAACGCAAGAAGCAAGCTCTTCTTTCCATAGTCTATAATAGAGCAAGAACCATGAGCATGCCCTGAAACAAAGAACTGTGTTTCCTACTCATAAGGACCATATGTAGTTCAACTCTGCTTATGAAACTGATACAAACCACGGCTCCTCTTACATAAATGCTTTTTAGTTAATAGTGAGAATCATTTTGGGTTCGTGACCTGCGAAAAATCATTTGAACCCAAAATTCACTGTGTTTAGGAGAAATGAACTTGCTTGTAGGAAGACACAGATCCTGGGGTTTAACTCCGTTTCTGAAGGGAAATTCAGACCAGTGTTCTCATCCATGACACAAATTCTGTTTTACCGCAAGAAGCAAGCTCTCCTTTCCAAAGTCTAAAATACAGCAAGAACCATGAGCATGCCCTGAATAAAAGGACTGTGTTTCCTACTCAGATGGACCATATGTAGTTCAACTCTGCTTATGAAACGGATACAAAACACAGCTCCTCTTACATAAATGCTCTTTAGTTAATAGAGAAAATAGCGTTGGGTTCCTGAACTGCGAAAAATCATTTGAGCCCAAAATTCACTGGGGTTACTGGAACTGAAATATTGCTTGTAGTAAGAAACAGATCATGGGGTTTAACTCCGTTTATGAAGGCAAATTCAGACCAAATTTCTCAACCCTGAAAAACACTCTGTTTTAAGGCAAGAATCATCCTCTTCTTTCCAGCGACTCCAATACAGTAAGAAACGTGACCATGCCCAGAAAAAAAGAATTGTGTTTCCTACTCATAGGGACCATATGTAGTTCAACTCTAATTATGAAATGATACAGATCGCAACTCCTCTTACATAAATTCTCATTAGGTAATAGTGAGAATAGCGTAGGGTTCGTGAACTGTGAAAAATCATTTGAGCCGAAAATTCACTTGGTTTACCAGAAATGAACTCTTGCTGGTAGGAAGACAAAGATCATGGTGTTTATCTCCGTTTGTGAAGGGAAATTCACACCAGAGTTTTCATCCATGAAACACACCCTGTTTTAATGCATGAAGCAAGCTCTTCTTTCCAGAGTATAAAATACAGCAAGAACCATGAGCATGCCCTGAAAAAAAGAACTGTGTTTCCTACTCATCCGGACCATATGTAGTTCAACTCTGCTTATGAAACTGATACAAACCACAGCTCCTCTTACATAAATGCTCTTTAGTTAATAGTCAGAATCAGATTGGATTCTTTACCTGTGAAATATCATTTGAGCCCAAATTCACTGGGTTTTCCAGAAATGAACTCTTGCTTGTAGGAAGACACAGATCCTGGGGTTTAACTCGGTTTTGGAATGTAAATTCACACCAGAGTTCTCATCCCTGCAAAACACTCTGTTATAACGCAAGAAGCAAGCTCTTCTTTCCTGAGTCTCCAATATAGTAAGAAACATGAGCATGCCCAGAAAAAAAGAACAGTGTTTCCTACTCACACAGACCATATCTAGTTCAACTCTGCTTATGAAATTGATACAAACCACAGCTCCTCTTATATAAATCCTCTTTAGTTAATAGTGAGAATCATGTTGGGTTCGTGAAATGCGAAAAATCATTTGAGAGCCGAAATCACAGGGTTTACCAGAAATGAACTCTTGCTTGTAGGAAGACACTGATCCTGGTGTTTAACTCCGTTTCTGCAGACAAATTCAGACCCGAGTTCTCAACCCTGAAAAACACTCTGTTTTAAGGCAAGAATCATCCTCTTCTTTCAAGCGTCTCCAATATACTAAGAAACATGAGCATGCCCAGAAAAAAAGATCTGTGTTTCCTACTCATACAGACCATATGTATTTCAACTCTGCTTATGAAACTGATACAAACCACAGCTCTTCTTACATAAATCCTCTTTAGTTAATAGCGAGAATAGTGTAGGGTTCGTGAATTGTGAAAAATCATTTGAGCCCGAATTCACTTGGTTTACCAGAAATTAACACTTGCTTGTAGGAAGACACATATCCTGGGGTTTAAATCCGTTTCTGCAGGGAAATTCAGACCAGAGTTCTCATCCCTGAAACACACTCTGTTGTAACTCAAGAAGCAAGCTCTTCTTTCCAGAGTCTAAAATACAGCAAGAACCATGAGCATGCCCTGAAAAAAAGAACTGTGTTTCCTACTCAGACAGACCATATGTAGTTCAACTCTTCTTATGAAACTGATACAAACCACAGCTCCTCTTACATAAATGCTCTTTAGTTAAAAGTGATAATTGCGTTTGGTTCTAGAACTGTCTAAAGTCATTTGAGCGGAAAATTCTCTTGGTTTACCAGAAATGAACACTTGGTTGTAGGAAGACACAGATCCCGGGGTTTAACTCCGTTTCTGAAGGGAAATTCAGACCAGAGTTCTCATCCCTGAAACACACTCTGTTTTAACGCAAGAAGCAAGCTCTTCTTTCTAGAGTCTATAATAGAGCAGGAAGCATGAGCATGCCCTGAAACAAAGAACTGTGTTTCCTACTCAGACAGATCATATGTAGTTCAACTCTGCTTATGAAATTGATACAAACCACAGTTCGTCTCACATAAATGCTCTTTAGTTAATAGTGAGAATCATGTTGGGTTCTTGAACTGCGAAAAACCATTAGGGCCAAAAAAATCACTGGGTTTACCAGAACTGAACTCTTGCTTGTAGGAAGACAATGATCCTGGGCTTTAACTCGGTTTCTGAATGTAAATTCAGACCAGAGTTCTCATCCCTGAAAAACACTCTGTTATAACGCAAGAAGCAAGCTCTTCTTTCCTGAGTCTCCAAAATAGTAAGAAACATGAGCATGCCCAGAAAAAAAGAACTGTGTTTCCGACTCATACGCACCATCTGTAGTTCAACTCTGCTTATGAAATTGATACAAACCTCCGCTCCTCTTACATAATTCCTCTTTAGTTAATAGTGAGAATCATGGTGGGTTCTTGAACTGCGAAAAATCTTTTGAGCCCCAAAATCACTGGGTTTACCAGGAATGAACTCTTGCTTGTAGGAAGACACAGATCCTAGGATTTAACTCTGTTTCTGCAGCGAAATTCAGACCAGAGTTTTCATCCCTGAAAAACACTCTGTTTTAAGGCTAGAATCATCCTCTTCTTTCCAGCGTCTCCAATATAGTAAGAAACATGAGCAATCCCAGAAAAAAAGAACTATGTTTCTTACTCACACAGACCATATGTTGTTCAACTCGGCTTTTGAAACTGATACAAACCACAGCTCCTCTTAAATTAATGCTCTTTAGTTAATACTGAGAATCGGTTTGGATTGCTGATCTGTGAAAAATCATTTGAGGCCAAAATTCAATTTGATACCAGAAATGAACACTTGCTTGTAGGAAGACACAGATCCTGGGGTTTAACTCGGTTTCAGAAGGGAAATTCAGACCTGAGTTCTCATCCATAAAACACACTATGTTATAACGCAAGAAGCAAGCTCTTCTTTCCATAGTCTATAATAGAGCAAGAACCATGAGCATGCCCTGAAACAAAGAACTGTGTTTCCTACTCATAAGGACCATATGTAGTTCAACTCTGCTTATGAAACTGATACAAACCACGGCTCCTCTTACATAAATGCTTTTTAGTTAATAGTGAGAATCATTTTGGGTTCGTGACCTGCGAAAAATCATTTGAACCCAAAATTCACTGTGTTTAGGAGAAATGAACTTGCTTGTAGGAAGACACAGATCCTGGGGTTTAACTCCGTTTCTGAAGGGAAATTCAGACCAGTGTTCTCATGCATGAAACAAATTCTGTTTTACCGCAAGAAGCAAGCTCTCCTTTCCAGAGTCTAAAATACAGCAAGAACCATGAGCATGCCCTGAATAAAAGGACTGTGTTTCCTACTCAGATGGACCATATGTAGTTTAACTCTGCTCATGAAACGGATACAAAACACAGCTCCTCTTACATAAATGCTCTTTAGTTAATAGAGAAAGTAGCGTTGGGTTCCTGAACTGCGAAAAATCATTTGAGCCCAAAATTCACTGGGGTTACCAGAAATGAACTCTTGCTGGTAGGAAGACAAAGATCATGGTGTTTATCTCCGTTTGTGAAGGGAAATTCACACCAGAGTTCTCATCCATGAAACACACCCTGTTTTAATGCATGAAGCAAGCTCTTCTTTCCAGAGTATAAAATACAGCAAGAACCATGAGCATGCCCTGAAAAAAAGAACTGTGTTTCCTATTCATACGGACCATATGTTGTTCAACTCTGCTTATGAAACTGATACAGACAACATTTCCAGTTAAATAAATGCTCTTTAGTTAATTGTGAGAATAGCGGTGGGTTCCTGAACTGCGAAAAATCATTTGAGCCCAAAATTCACTGGGTTTACCAGAACTGAACACTTGCTTGTAGGAAGACACTGATCTTGCAGTTTAACTCGGTTTTGGAATGTAAATTCACACCAGAGTTCTCATCCCTGCAAAACACTCTGTTATAACGCAAGAAGCAAGCTCTTCTTTCCTGAATCTCCAATATAGTAAGAAACATGAGCATGCCCAGAAAAAAAGAACAGTGTTTCCTACTCACACAGACCATATCTAGTTCAACTCTGCTTATGAAATTGATACAAACCACAGCTCCTCTTATATAAATCCTCTTTAGTTAATAGTGAGAATCATGTTGGGTTCGTGAAATGCGAAAAATCATTTGAGAGCCGAAATCACAGGGTTTACCAGAAATGAACTCTTGCTTGTAGGAAGACACTGATCCTGGTGTTTAACTCCGTTTCTGAAGACAAATTCAGACCCGAGTTCTCAACCCTGAAAAACACTCTGTTTTAAGGCAAGAATCATCCTCTTCTTTCAAGCGTCTCCAATATACTAAGAAACATGAGCATGCCCAGAAAAAAAGATCTGTGTTTCCTACTCATACAGACCATATGTATTTCAACTCTGCTTATGAAACTGATACAAACCACAGCTCTTCTTACATAAATCCTCTTTAGTTAATAGTGAGAATAGTGTAGGGTTCGTGAATTGTGAAAAATCATTTGAGCCCGAATTCACTTGGTTTACCAGAAATTAACAATTGCTTGTAGGAAGACACATATCCTGGGGTTTAAATCCGTTTCTGCAGGGAAATTCAGACCAGAGTTCTCATCCCTGAAACACACTCTGTTGTAACTCAAGAAGCAAGCTCTTCTTTCCAGAGTCTAAAATACAGCAAGAACCATGAGCATGCCCTGAAAAAAAGAACTGTGTTTCCTACTCAGACAGACCATATGTAGTTCAACTCTTCTTATGAAACTGATACAAACCACAGCTCCTCTTACATAAATGCTCTTTAGTTAAAAGTGATAATTGCGTTTGGTTCTAGAACTGTCTAAAGTCATTTGAACGGAAAATTCTCTTGGTTTACCAGAAATGAACACTTGGTTGTAGGAAGACACAGATCCCGGGGTTTAACTCCGTTTCTGAAGGGAAATTCAGACCAGAGTTCTCATCCCTGAAACACACTTTGTTTTAACGCAAGAAGCAGGCTCTTCTTTCTAGAGTCTATAATAGAGCAGGAAGCATGAGCATGCCCTGAAACAAAGAACTGTGTTTCCTACTCAGACAGATCATATGTAGTTCAACTCTGCTTATGAAACTGATACAAACCACAGTTCTTCTCACATAAATGCTCTTTAGTTAATAGTGAGAATCATGTTGGGTTCTTGAACTGCGAAAAATCATTAGGGCCAAAAAATCACTGGGGTTACCAGAACTGAACTCTTGCTTGTAGGAAGACAATGATCCTGGGCTTTAACTCGGTTTCTGAATGTAAATTCAGACTAGAGTTCTCATCCCTGAAAAACACTCTGTTATAACGCAAGAAGCAAGCTCTTCTTTCCTGAGTCTCCAAAATAGTAAGAAACATGAGCATGCCCAGAAAAAAAGAACTGTGTTTCCGACTCATACGCACCATCTGTAGTTCAACTCTGCTTATGAAATTGATACAAACCTCCGCTCCTCTTACATAAATCCTCTTTAGTTAATAGTGAGAATCATGGTGGGTTCTTGAACTGCGAAAAATCTTTTGAGCCCCAAAATCACTGGGTTTACCAGGAATGAACTCTTGCTTGTAGGAAGACACAGATCCTAGGATTTAACTCTGTTTCTGCAGCGAAATTCAGACCAGAATTTTCATCCCTGAAAAACACTCTGTTTTAAGGCTAGAATCATCCTCTTCTTTCCAGCGTCTCCAATATAGTAAGAAACATGAGCAATCCCAGAAAAAAAGAACTATGTTTCTTACTCACACAGACCATATGTTGTTCAACTCGGCTTTTGAAACTGATACAAACCACAGCTCCTCTTAAATTAATGCTCTTTAGTTAATACTGAGAATCGGTTTGGATTTCTGATCTGTGAAAAATCATTTGAGGCCAAAATTCAATTTGATACCAGAAATGAACACTTGCTTGTAGGAAGACACAGATCCTGGGGTTTAACTCGGTTTCAGAAGGGAAATTCAGACCTGAGTTCTCATCCATAAAACACACTATGTTATAACGCAAGAAGCAAGCTCTTCTTTCCATAGTCTATAATAGAGCAAGAACCATGAGCATGCCCTGAAACAAAGAACTGTGTTTCCTACTCATAAGGACCATATGTAGTTCAACTCTGCTTATGAAACTGATACAAACCACGGCTCCTCTGACATAAATGCTTTTTAGTTAATAGTGAGAATCATTTTGGGTTCGTGACCTGCGAAAAATCATTTGAACCCAAAATTCACTGTGTTTAGGAGAAATGAACTTGGTGTAGGAAGACACAGATCCTGGGGTTTAACTCCGTTTCTGAAGGGAAATTCAGACCAGTGTTCTCATCCATGAAACAAATTCTGTTTTACCGCAAGAAGCAAGCTCTCCTTTCCAGAGTCTAAAATACAGCAAGAACCATGAGCATGCCCTGAATAAAAGGACTGTGTTTCCTACTCAGATGGACCATATGTAGTTCAACTCTGCTTATGAAACGGATACAAAACACAGCTCCTCTTACATAAATGCTCTTCAGTTAATAGAGAAAGTAGCGTTGGGTTCCTGAACTGCGAAAAATCATTTGAGAGCCGAAATCACAGGGTTTACCAGAAATGAACTCTTGCTTGTAGGAAGACACTGATCCTGGTGTTTAACTCCGTTTATGAAGGCAAATTCAGACCCGAGTTCTCAACCCTGAAAAACACTCTGTTTTAAGGCAAGAATCATCCTCTTCTTTCCAGCGTCTCCAATATAGTAAGAAACATGTGCATGCCCAGAAAAAAAGAACTGTGTTTCCTACTCATACGGACCATATGTAGTTCAACTCTGCTTATGAAATGATACAGATCGCTACTCCTCTTACATAAATTCTCATTAGTTAATAGTGAGAATAGCGTAGGGTTCGTGATCTGCGAAAAATCATTTGAGCCGAAAATTCACTTGGTTTACCAGAAATGAACTCTTGCTGGTAGGAAGACAAAGATCATGGTTCGTGAATCAGTTTGTTCATTGAAATAAATACCAGAGTTCACAACCATGAAATACACCCTGTTTTAATTCAAGAAGCAAGCTCTTTTTCCAGTGTCACAAGTACAGCAAGAACCATGAGCATGCCCTGAAAAAAAGAACTGTGTTTCCTACGAAAATGGACCATATGTAGTTCAACTCTGCTAATGAAATTCATACAAAACACAGTTCCTCTTACATAAATGCGCTTTAGTTAATAGTAAGAATAGCGTTGGGTTCCTGAACTGTGAAAAATCATTTGAGCCAAAATTCACTGGGTTTACCAGAAATGAACTCTTGCTTCTAGGAAGACACAGATCCTGGGGTTTAACTCCGTTTCTGAAGGCAAATTCAGACCAGAGTTCTCATCCCTGAAAAACACTCTGTTTTAAGGCAAGAATTATCCTCTTCTTTCCAGCGTCTCTTATATAGTAAAAAACATGAGCATGCCCAGAAAAAAAGAACTGTGTTTCCTACTCATACGGACCTTATGTAGTTCCACTCTGTTTATGAAACTGATACAAACCACAGCTCCTCTTACATTAATGCTCTTTAGTTAATAGTGAGAATCAGTTTGGTTTGCTGAACTTAAAAAATCATTTGAGCCCAAAATTCACTTTGTTTACCAGAAATGAACACTTGCTTGTAGGAAGACAAAGATCCTGGGGTTTAACTCCGTTTCTAAAGGGAAATTGAGACCATAATTCTGATCCCTGAAAATCACTCTGTTTTAAGGCAAGAATCATCCTCTTCTTTCCAGCATCTCCAATACAGTAAGAACCATGAGCATGCCCAGAAAAAAAGAACTGTATTTCCTACTCATACAAACCATATGTAGTTCAAATCTGCTCATGAAACTGATAGAAACCACAGCTCCTCTTACATAAATGCTCTTTAGTTAATAGTGAGAATCATGTTGGGTTCGTGAACTGCAAAAAATCATTTGAGCCGAAAATTCAATGAGTTTACCAGTAAAGAACTCTTGCTTGTAGGAAGACACAGATCCTGGGGTTTAACTCTGTTTCTGAAGGTAAATTCAGACCAGAGTTCTCATCCCTGAAACACACTCTGATTTAACGCAAGAAGCAGGTCTTCTTTACAGAGTCTAAAATACAGCATGAACCGTGAGCATGCCCTGAAAAAATGAACTGTGTTTCCTTCTCATGCGGACAATATGTAGTTCAACTCTGGTTGTGAAACTGATACAAACCACAGCTCCTCTTACATAAATGCGCTTTAGTTTATAGTGAGAATCGCGTTGGGTTCCTGAACTGGGAAAAATCATTTGAGCCCAAAATTCACTGGGTTTACCAGAACTGAATTCTTGCTTGTAGGAAGACACTGATCCTGGGATTTAACTCCGTTTCTGAAGGCAAATTCAGACCAGAATTCTCATCCCTGAAAAACACTCTGTTTTAAGGCAAGAAAGATCCTCTTCTTGCCAGCTTCTCCAATACAGTAAGAACCATGAGAATACTCAGAAAAAAGAACTGTGTTTCCTATTCATACAGACCATATGTAGTTCAACTCCTGTTATGAAACTGATACAAACCACAGCTCCTCTTACATAAATGCTCTTTAGTTAATAGTGAGAATCGCATTGGTTTCCTGAACTGTGAAAAATCATTTGAGCCCAAAATTCACTGGGTTTACCAGAACTGAACTATTGCTTGTAGGAAGACACAGATCCTGGCGTTTAACTACGTTTCTGAAGACAAATTCAGACCAGAATTCTCAACCCTGAAAAACACTCTGTTTTTAAGCAAGAAGCAAGCTCCTCTTTCCAGCGTCTCCAATACAGCAGGAACCATGAGCATTCCCTGAAAAAAGAAGTGTGTTTCCTACTCATACGGACGATATTTAGTTCTTCTCTGCTTATGAAACTGATACAAACCACAGCTCCTCTTACATAAATGCTCTTTAGTTAATAGTGAGAATCGCGTTGGGTTCCTGAACTGCGAAAAATCATTTGAGCCCAAAATTCACTGGGTTTACCAGAACTGAACTCTTGCTTGTAGGAAGACACAGATCCTGGGGTTTAACTCCGTTTCTGAAGGGAAATTCAAACCAGAGTTCTCTTCCATGAAACACACCCTGTTTTAACGCAAGAAGCAAGCTCTTTTTTCAAGAGTCTAAAATACAGCAAGAACCATGAGCATGCCCTGAAAAAAAGAATTGTGTTTCCTACTCATACGGACCATATTTAGTTCAACTCTGCTTATGAAACTGATACAACCCACAGCTCCTCATACATAAATGCTCTTTAGTTAATAGTGAGAATCGCATTTTGTTTCGTGAAATGCAAAAAATCATTTGAGCCGAAAATTCACTTGGTTTACCAGAAATGAACTCTTGCTGGTAGGAAGACACAGATCATGGTGTTTAACTCTCTATGTAAAGTAAAATTCAGACCAGAGTTCTCATCCATGAAACACACCCTGTTTTAATGCAAGAAGCAAGCTCTTCCTTCCAGAGTCTAAAATACAGCAAGAAACATGAGCATGCCCGGAAAAAAATAACTGTGTTTCCTACTCATACAGACCATATGTAGTTCAACTCTGCTTATGAAACTGATACAAACCACGGCTCCTCTTACATGAATCTCTTTAGTTAATAGTGAGATTGATGTTGGGTTCGAGAACTGCGAAAAATCATTTGAGCCCAAAATACACTGGTTTTACCAGAAATGAACTCTTGCTTGTAGGAAGACACTGATCCTGCGGTTTAACTCCGTTTCTGAAGGCAAATTAAGACCAAAATTCTCATCCCTAAAAAACACTCTGTTTTAAGGCAAGAAAGATCCTCTTCTTTCCAGCTTCTCCAATAGAGTAAGAACCATGAGCATGTCCAGAAAATAGAACTGTGTTTCTTATTCATATAGACCATATGTAGTTCAACTCCTGTTATGAAACTCATACAAACCACAGCTCCTCTTACATAAATCGTCTTTAGTTAATAGTGAGAATCGCGTTTTGGTTCTAGAATTGCGAAAAAACTTTTGAGCCGAAATTTCACTGTGTTTCCCAGAAAACCACTCTTGCTTGTAGGAAGACACAGATCCTGGGGTTTAACTCCGATTCTGATGGTAAATTCAGACCACAGATCTCATGCCTGAAACACACTCTGATTTAACACAAGAAGCAAGTCTTCTTTACAGATTCTAAAATACAGCATGAACCGTGAGCATGCCCTGAAAAAAAGAACAGTGTTTCCTAATCATGCGGACCTTATGTAGTTCAACTCTGCTTATGAAACTGATACAAACCACAGCTCCTCTTACATAAATGCTCTTTAGTTAATAGTGAGAATCGCGTTGGGTTCCTGAACTGTGAAAAATCATTTGAGCCCAAAATTCACTGGGTTTACCAGAACTGAACACTTGCTTGTAGGAAGACACTGATCCTGGGATTTAACTCCATTTCTGAAGGCAAATTCAGACCAGAATTCTCATCCCTGAAAAACACTTTGTTTTAAGGCAGGAAAGATCCTCTTCTTGCCAGCTTCTCCAATACAGTAAGAACCATGAGCATGCCCAGAAAAAAGAACTGTGTTTCCTATTCATACAGACCATATGTAGTTCAACTCCTGTTATGAAACTGATACAAACTACAGCTCCTCTTACATAAATCGTCTTTAGTTAATAGTGAGAATCGCGTTTTGGTTTGTGAACGGTGAAAAATCATTTGAGCAGAAAATTCAATGAGTTTACCAGAAAAGAACTCTTGCTTGTAGGAAGGCACAGATCCTGGCGTTTAACTCAGTTTCTGAAGACAAATTCAGACTAGAATTCTCAACCATGAAATAAACTCTGTTTTTAAGCAAGAAGCATGCTCCTCTTTCCAGCGTCTCCAACACAGCAGGAACCATGAGCATTCCCTGAAAAAAATAACTGTGTTTCCTACTCATACAGTCCATATGTAGTTCAACTCTGCTTATGAAACTGATACAAACCACGGCGCCTCTAACATAAATGCTCTTTAGTTAATAGTGAGAATCATGTTGGGTTTGAGAACTGCGAAAAATCATTTGAGCCCAAAATACACTGGTTTTACCAGAAATGAACTCTTGCTTGTAGGAAGACACTGATCCTGCGGTTTAACTCTATTTCTGAAGGCAAATTCAGACCAGAATTCTCATCCCTGAAAAACATTCTGTTTTAAGGCAAGAAAGATACTCTTCTTGCAAGCTTCTCCAATACAGTAAGAACCATGAGCATGCCCAGAAAAAAGAACTGTGTTTCCTATTCATACAGACCATATGTAGTTCAACTCCTGTTATGAAACAGATACAAACCTCAGCTCTTCTTACATAAATCCTCTTTAGTTAATAGTGAGAATCGCGTTTTGGTCGTAAACTTCGAAAAATCATTTGAGCCCAAAATTCAATGAGTTTACCAGAAAAGAAATCTTGCTTGTAGGAAGACACAGATCATGGTGTTTAACTCCATATGTAAAGGGAAATTCAGATCAGAGTTCTCATCCATGAAACACACCCTGTTTTAAGGTAAGAAGCAAGCTCTTCTTTCCAGATTCTAAAATACAGCAAGAACCATGAGCATTCCATGAAAATAAGAACTGTGTTTCCTACTCATAAGGACCATATGAAGTTCAACTCTGCACATGAAATGATACAGACCGCAGCTCCTCTAACATAAACACTCTTTAGTTAATAGTGATAATCACGTTGGGTTTTAGAACTGTGTAAAGTCATTTGAGCCGAAAATTCACTTGGTTTACCAGAAATGAACTCTTGCAGGTAGGAAGGCACAGATTATGGGGTTTAACTACGATTGTGAAGGGAAATACAGACCAGAATTCTCATCCATGAAACACACCCTGTTTTAATGCAAGAAGCAAGCTCTGCTTTCCAGAGTCTAAAATACAGCAAGAACCATGATCATGCCCTGAAAAAAAGAACTGTTTTTTCCACTCATACAGACCATATGTAGTTCAACTCTGCTTATGACACTGATACAAACCACAGCTCCTCTTACATATATGATCTTTAGTTAATAGTAAGAATAGCTTTGGGTTCCTGAACTGCGAAAAATCATTTGAGCCCAAAATTCACTGGGTTTACCAGACCTGAACTCTTGCTTGTAGTAAGACACAGATCCTGGGGTTAAACTCCGCTTCTGAAGGCAAATTCAGACCAGAGTTCTCATCCCTGAAAAACACTCTTTTTTAAGGAAAGAAGCAAGATCTTCTTTCCAGGGTCTACAATACAGCAAGAATATGAGCATGCCCTGAAAAAAAGAACTGTGTTTCCTACTCATACAGAAAATATGTAGTTCAACTCTGCTTATGAAACAGATACAAACCGCAGCTCCTCTTACATAAATGCTCTTTAGTTCATAGTGAGAATCGCGTTGGGTTCGTGAACTGCGAAAAATCATTTTAGCCCAAAATTTACTGGGTTTACGAGAAATGATCTCTTGCATGTAGGAAGACACAGATCCGGGGGTTTAACTCCGTTTCTGAAGGCAAATTCAGACCAGCGTTCTCTTTCCTGAAAAACACTCTGTTTTAAGGCAAGAAGCAAGCTCTTCTTTCCAGCGTCTCCAATATAGTAAGAAATATGAGCATGCTCAGAAAAAAAGAACTTTGTTTCCTACTCATACGGAGCATATGTAGTTCAACTCTGCTTATAAAACTAATAGAAACCACAACTCCTCCTACATTAATGCTCTTTAGTTAATAGTGAAAATCGGTGTGGGTTGGTGAACTGCGAAAAATCATTTGAGCCAAAAATTCACTAAGTTTACGAGAAATGAACTCTTGCTTGTAGCAAGAAACAGATCATGGGGTTTAACTCCGATTCTGAAGGGAAATTCAGACCAGAGGTCTCATCCCTGAAACACACTCTGTTTTAACGCAAAAAAGCAATCTCTTCTTTCCAGAATCTAAAATACAGCAAGAACCATGAGCATGCCCTGAGAAAAAGAACTGTGTTTCCTACTCAGATGGACCATATGTAGTTCAACTCTGCTTATGAAATGATACAGACCGCAGCTCCTCTTACATAAACACTCTTTAGTTAATAGTGATAATCGCGTTGGGTTTAGAACTGTGTAAAGTCATTTGAGCAGATAATTCACTTGGTTTACCAGAAATGAACTCTTGCTGGTAGGAAGGCACAGATCATGGGGTTTAACTCCGTTTGTGAAGGGAAATTCAACCAGATTTCTCATCCATGAAACACACCCTGTTTTAACGCAAGAAGCAAGCTCTTCTTTCCAGAGTCTAAAATGAAGCAAGAACCATGAGCATGCCCTGAAAAAATGAACTGTGTTTCTGACTCATACGGACCATATGTAGTTAAACTATGCTTATGAAAGTGATACATACCGCAGCTCCTCTTACATAAATGCTCTTTAGTTTATCGTGAGAATAGTGTTGGGTTCCTGAACTGCGAAAAATCATTTGAGCCGAAAATTCTCTGGGTTTACCAGAACTGAACTCTTGCTTGTAGTAAAACACAGATCCTGGGGTTTAACTCCGATTATGAAGGCAAATTCAGACCAGAATTCTCAACCGTGAAAAACACTGTTTTAAGGCAAGAATCATCTTCTTATTTCCAGCGTCTCCAATACAGTAAGAACCGTGAGCATGCCCAGAAAAAAAGAACTGTGTTTCCTACTCATATGGACCATATGAAGTTCAACTCTGCTCATGAAATGATACAGACCGCAGCTCCTCTTACATAAACACTCTTTAGTTAATAGTGATAATCGCGTTGGGTTCTAGAACTGTGTAAAGTCATTTGAGCCGAAAATTCACTTGGTTTACCAGAAATGAACTCTTGCTCGTAGGAAGGCACAGATCATGGGGTTTAACTCCGATTGTGAAGGGAAATTCAGACCAGAATTCTCATCCATGAAACACACCCTGTTTTAATGCAAGAAGCAAGCACTTCTTTCTAGAGTCTAAAATACAGCAAGAACCATGAGCGTGCGCTGAAAAAAAGAATTGTGTTTCCTAATCTTATGGACCAAATGTAGTTCAACTCTGCTTATGAAACTGATACAAACCACAGCTCCTCTTACATAAATGCTCTTTAGTTAATAGTGAGAATCGCGTTGGGTTCGTGAACAGCGAAAAAACATTTGGGCCAAAAAAACACTGGGTTTACCAGAAATGAACTCTTGGTTGTAGGAAGACACTGATCCTGGTGTTTAGCTCCGTTTCTGAAGGCAAATTCAGACCAGAGTTCTCATCCCTGAACAACACTCTGTTTTATGGCAAGAATCATCCTCTTCTTTCCAGCGTCTACAATATAGTAAGAAAATTGAGCATGCCCAGAAAAAAAGAAATGTGTTTCCGACTCATACAGAAAATATGTAGTTCAACTCTGCTTATGAAATGGATACAAACAACAGCTCCTTTTACATAAATCCTCTCCAGTTAATAGTGAGAATAGCGTAGGGTTCGTGAACTGCGAAAAATCATTTGGGCCCAAAATTCACTGGGTTTACAAGAAATGAACTCTAGCTTGTAGTAAGACACAGATCCTGGGGTTTAACTCTGTTTCTAAAGGCAAATTCAGAACAGAATACCTCAACCCTGAAAAACACTCTGTTTTAAGGCAAGAATCATCCTCTTATTTCCCGCGTCTCCAATACAGTAAGAACCGTGAGCATGCCCAGAAAAAACGAACTGTGTTTCCTACTCATATGGACCATATGAAGTTCAACTCTGCCCATGAAATGATACAGACCGCAGCTCCTCTAACATAAACACTCTTTAGTTAATAGTGATAATCACGTTGGGTTTTAGAACTGTGTAAAGTCATTTGAGCCGAAAATTCACTTGGTTTACCAGAAATGAACTCTTGCAGGTAGGAAGGCACAGATTATGGGGTTTAACTACGATTGTGAAGGGAAATACAGACCAGAATTCTCATCCATGAAACACACCCTGTTTTAATGCAAGAAGCAAGCTCTGCTTTCCAGAGTCTAAAATACAGCAAGAACCATGATCATGCCCTGAAAAAAAGAACTGTTTTTCCCACTCATACAGACCATATGTAGTTCAACTCTGCTTATGACACTGATACAAACCACAGCTCCTCTTACATATATGATCTTTAGTTAATAGTAAGAATAGCTTTGGGTTCCTGAACTGCGAAAAATCATTTGAGCCCAAAATTCACTGGGTTTACCAGACCTGAACTCTTGCTTGTAGTAAGACGCAGATCCTGGGGTTAAACTCCTCTTCTGAAGGCAAATTCAGACCAGAGTTCTCATCCCTGAAAAACACTCTTTTTTAAGGAAAGAAGCAAGATCTTCTTTCCAGGGTCTACAATACAGCAAGAATATGAGCATGCCCTGAAAAAAAGAACTGTGTTTCCTACTCATACAGAAAATATGTAGTTCAACTCTGCTTATGAAACAGATACAAACCGCAGCTCCTCTTACATAAATGCTCTTTAGTTCATAGTGAGAATCGCGTTGGGTTCGTGAACTGCGAAAAATCATTTTAGCCCAAAATTTACTGGGTTTACGAGAAATGATCTCTTGCATGTAGGAAGACACAGATCCGGGGGTTTAACTCCGTTTCTGAAGGCAAATTCAGACCAGCGTTCTCTTTCCTGAAAAACACTCTGTTTTAAGGCAAGAAGCAAGCTCTTCTTTCCAGCGTCTCCAATATAGTAAGAAATATGAGCATGCTCAGAAAAAAAGAACTTTGTTTCCTACTCATACGGAGCATATGTAGTTCAACTCTGCTTATGAAACTAATACAAACCACAACTCCTCCTACATTAATGCTCTTTAGTTAATAGTGAAAATCGGTGTGGGTTGGTGAACTGCGAAAAATCATTTGAGCCAAAAATTCACTAAGTTTACCAGAAATGAACTCTTGCTTGTAGCAAGAAACAGATCATGGGGTTTAACTCCGATTCTGAAGGGAAATTCAGACCAGAGGTCTCATCCCTGAAACACACTCTGTTTTAACGCAAAAAAGCAATCTCTTCTTTCCAGAATCTAAAATACAGCAAGAACCATGAGCATGCCCTGAGAAAAAGAACTGTGTTTCCTACTCAGATGGACCATATGTAGTTCAACTCTGCTTATGAAATGATACAGACCGCAGCTCCTCTTACATAAACACTCTTTAGTTAATAGTGATAATCGCGTTGGGTTTAGAACTGTGTAAAGTCATTTGAGCAGATAATTCACTTGGTTTACCAGAAATGAACTCTTGCTGGTAGGAAGGCACAGATCATGGGGTTTAACTCCGTTTGTGAAGGGAAATTCAACCAGATTTCTCATCCATGAAACACACCCTGTTTTAACGCAAGAAGCAAGCTCTTCTTTCCAGAGTCTAAAATGAAGCAAGAACCATGAGCATGCCCTGAAAAAATGAACTGTGTTTCTGACTCATACGGACCATATGTAGTTAAACTATGCTTATGAAAGTGATACATACCGCAGCTCCTCTTACATAAATGCTCTTTAGTTTATCGTGAGAATAGTGTTGGGTTCCTGAACTGCGAAAAATCATTTGAGCCGAAAATTCTCTGGGTTTACCAGAACTGAACTCTTGCTTGTAGTAAAACACAGATCCTGGGGTTTAACTCCGATTATGAAGGCAAATTCAGACCAGAATTCTCAACCGTGAAAAACACTGTTTTAAGGCAAGAATCATCTTCTTATTTCCAGCGTCTCCAATACAGTAAGAACCGTGAGCATGCCCAGAAAAAAAGAACTGTGTTTCCTACTCATATGGACCATATGAAGTTCAACTCTGCTCATGAAATGATACAGACCGCAGCTCCTCTTACATAAACACTCTTTAGTTAATAGTGATAATCGCGTTGGGTTCTAGAACTGTGTAAAGTCATTTGAGCCGAAAATTCACTTGGTTTACCAGAAATGAACTCTTGCTCGTAGGAAGGCACAGATCATGGGGTTTAACTCCGATTGTGAAGGGAAATTCAGACCAGAATTCTCATCCATGAAACACACCCTGTTTTAATGCAAGAAGCAAGCACTTCTTTCTAGAGTCTAAAATACAGCAAGAACCATGAGCGTGCGCTGAAAAAAAGAATTGTGTTTCCTAATCTTATGGACCAAATGTAGTTCAACTCTGCTTATGAAACTGATACAAACCACAGCTCCTCTTACATAAATGCTCTTTAGTTAATAGTGAGAATCGCGTTGGGTTCGTGAACAGCGAAAAAACATTTGGGCCAAAAAAACACTGGGTTTACCAGAAATGAACTCTTGGTTGTAGGAAGACACTGATCCTGGTGTTTAGCTCCGTTTCTGAAGGCAAATTCAGACCAGAGTTCTCATCCCTGAAAAACACTCTGTTTTATGGCAAGAATCATCCTCTTCTTTCCAGCGTCTACAATATAGTAAGAAAATTGAGCATGCCCAGAAAAAAAGAAATGTGTTTCCGACTTATACAGAAAATATGTAGTTCAACTCTGCTTATGAAATGGATACAAACAACAGCTCCTTTTACATAAATCCTCTCCAGTTAATAGTGAGAATAGCGTAGGGTTCGTGAACTGCGAAAAATCATTTGGGCCCAAAATTCACTGGGTTTACCAGAAATGAACTCTAGCTTGTAGTAAGACACAGATCCTGGGGTTTAACTCTGTTTCTAAAGGCAAATTCAGAACAGAATACCTCAACCCTGAAAAACACTCTGTTTTAAGGCAAGAATCATCCTCTTATTTCCCGCGTCTCCAATACAGTAAGAACCGTGAGCATGCCCAGAAAAAACGAACTGTGTTTCCTACTCATATGGACCATATGAAGTTCAACTCTGCTCATGAAATGATACAGACCGCAGCTCCTCTAACATAAACACTCTTTAGTTAATAGTGATAATCACGTTGGGTTTTAGAACTGTGTAAAGTCATTTGAGCCGAAAATTCACTTGGTTTACCAGAAATGAACTCTTGCAGGTAGGAAGGCACAGATTATGGGGTTTAACTACGATTGTGAAGGGAAATACAGACCAGAATTCTCATCCATGAAACACACCCTGTTTTAATGCAAGAAGCAAGCTCTGCTTTCCAGAGTCTAAAATACAGCAAGAACCATGATCATGCCCTGAAAAAAAGAACTGTTTTTCCCACTCATACAGACCATATGTAGTTCAACTCTGCTTATGACACTGATACAAACCACAGCTCCTCTTACATATATGATCTTTAGTTAATAGTAAGAATAGCTTTGGGTTCCTGAACTGCGAAAAATCATTTGAGCCCAAAATTCACTGGGTTTACCAGACCTGAACTCTTGCTTGTAGTAAGACGCAGATCCTGGGGTTAAACTCCTCTTCTGAAGGCAAATTCAGACCAGAGTTCTCATCCCTGAAAAACACTCTTTTTTAAGGAAAGAAGCAAGATCTTCTTTCCAGGGTCTACAATACAGCAAGAATATGAGCATGCCCTGAAAAAAAGAACTGTGTTTCCTACTCATACAGAAAATATGTAGTTCAACTCTGCTTATGAAACAGATACAAACCGCAGCTCCTCTTACATAAATGCTCTTTAGTTCATAGTGAGAATCGCGTTGGGTTCGTGAACTGCGAAAAATCATTTTAGCCCAAAATTTACTGGGTTTACGAGAAATTATCTCTTGCATGTAGGAAGACACAGATCCGGGGGTTTAACTCCGTTTCTGAAGGCAAATTCAGACCAGCGTTCTCTTTCCTGAAAAACACTCTGTTTTAAGGCAAGAAGCAAGCTCTTCTTTCCAGCGTCTCCAATATAGTAGGAAATATGAGCATGCTCAGAAAAAAAGAACTTTGTTTCCTACTCATACGGAGCATATGTAGTTCAACTCTGCTTATGAAACTAATACAAACCACAACTCCTCCTACATTAATGCTCTTTAGTTAATAGTGAAAATCGGTGTGGGTTGGTGAACTGCGAAAAATCATTTCAGCCAAAAATTCACTAAGTTTACCAGAAATGAACACTTGCTTGTAGCAAGAAACAGATCATGGGGTTTAACTCCGATTCTGAAGGGAAATTCAGACCAGAGGTCTCATCCCTGAAACACACTCTGTTTTAACGCAAAAAAGCAATCTCTTCTTTCCAGAATCTAAAATACAGCAAGAACCATGAGCATGCCCTGAGAAAAAGAACTGTGTTTCCTACTCAGATGGACCATATGTAGTTCAACTCTGCTTATGAAATGATACAGACCGCAGCTCCTCTTACATAAACACTCTTTAGTTAATAGTGATAATCGCGTTGGGTTTAGAACTGTGTAAAGTCATTTGAGCAGATAATTCACTTGGTTTACCAGAAATGAACTTTGCTGGTAGAAAGGCACAGATCATGGGGTTTAACTCCGTTTGTGAAGGGAAATTCAACCAGATTTCTCATCCATGAAACACACCCTGTTTTAACGCACGAAGCAAGCTCTTCTTTCCAGAGTCTAAAATGAAGCAAGAACCATGAGCATGCCCTGAAAAAATGAACTGTGTTTCTGACTCATACGGACCATATGTAGTTAAACTATGCTTATGAAAGTGATACATACCGCAGCTCCTCTTACATAAATGCTCTTTAGTTTATCGTGAGAATAGTGTTGGGTTCCTGAACTGCGAAAAATCATTTGAGCCGAAAATTCTCTGGGTTTACCAGAACTGAACTCTTGCTTGTAGTAAAACACAGATCCTGGGGTTTAACTCCGATTATGAAGGCAAATTCAGACCAGAATTCTCAACCCTGAAAAACACTGTTTTAAGGCAAGAATCATCTTCTTATTTCCAGCGTCTCCAATACAGTAAGAACCGTGAGCATGCCCAGAAAAAAAGAACTGTGTTTCCTACTCATATGGACCATATGAAGTTCAACTCTGCTCATGAAATGATACAAACCGCAGCTCCTCTTACATAAACACTCTTTAGTTAATAGTGATAATCGCGTTGGGTTCTAGAACTGTGTAAAGTCATTTGAGCCGAAAATTCACTTGGTTTACCAGAAATGAACTCTTGCTCGTAGGAAGGCACAGATCATGGGGTTTAACTCTGATTGTGAAGGGAAATTCAGACCAGAATTCTCATCCATGAAAGACACCCTGTTTTAATGCAAGAAGCAAGCACTTCTTTCTAGAGTCTAAAATACAGCAAGAACCATGAGCATGCCCTGAAAAAAAGAATTGTGTGTCCTAATCTTATGGATCAAATGTAGTTCAACTCTGCTTATAAAACTGATACAAACCACAGCTCATCTTACATAAATGCTATTTAGTTAATAGTGAGAATCGCGATGGGTTCGTGAACAGCGAAAAAACATTTGGGCCAAAAAAACACTGGGTTTACCAGAAATGAACTCTTGGTTGTAGGAAGACACTGATCCTGGTGTTTAGCTCCGTTTCTGAAGGCAAATTCAGACCAGATTTCTCATCCCTGAAAAACACTCTGTTTTACGGCAAGAATCATCCTCTTCTTTCCAGCGTCTACAATATAGTAAGAAAATTGAGCATGCCCAGAAAAAAAGAAATGTGTTTCCGACTCATACAGAAAATATGTAGTTCAACTCTGCTTATGAAATGGATACAAACAACAGCTCCTTTTACATAAATCCTCTCCAGTTAATAGTGAGAATAGCGTAGGGTTCGTGAACTCCGAAAAATCATTTGGGCCCAAAATTCACTGGGTTTACCAGAAATGAACTCTTGCTTGTAGGAAGACACAGAGCCTGGGGTTTAACTCCGTTTCTGCAGGAAAATTCAGACCAGAATTCTCATCCCTGAAACACACTATGTTTTAACGAAGAAGCAAGATCTTCTTTCCAGAGTCTAAAATACAGCAAGAACCATGAGCATGGCCTGAAAAAAAGTACTGTGTTTCATACGCATAGGGACCATATGTAGTTCAACTCTGATTATGAAACTGATACAGACAACAGCTCCTCTTACATAAATGCTCTGTAGTTAATACTGAGAATCGTGATGTGATCCAGAATTGTGTAAAATCATTTGAGCCTAAAATTCACTTTGTTTAACAGAAATGAACTGTTGCTTGTAGGAAGACAGAGATCCTGGGGTTTAACTCCGTTTCTGAAGGGAAATTCAGACCAGAGTTCTCATCCATGAAACACACTCTGTTTTAACGCAAGAAGCAAGCTCTTCTCTCCAGAGTCTAAAATAAAGCAAGAACCATGAGCATGCCCTGAAAAAAAGAACTGTGGTTCCTCCTCAGACGGACCATATGTAGATCAACTCTGCTTATGAACTGATACATACCACAGGTCCTCTAACATAAATGCTCTTTAGTTAATAGTGAGAATAGCGTTGGGTTCCTGAACTGCGAAAAATCATTTGAGCCCAAAATTCCCTGGGTTTACCAGAACTGAACTCTAGCTTGTAGTAAGACACAGATCCTGGGGTTTAACTCTGTTTCTGAAGGCAAATTCAGAACAGAATTCTCAACCCTGAAAAACACTCTGTTTTAAGGCAAGAATCATAATCTTATTTCCCGTGTCTCCAATACAGTAAGAACCGTGAGCATGCCCAGAAAAAACGAACTGTGTTTCCTACTCATATGGACCATATGAAGTTCATCTCTGCTCATGAAATGATACAGACCGCAGCTCCTCTAACATAAACACTCTTTAGTTAATAGTGATAATCACGTTGGGTTTTAGAACTGTGTAAAGTCATTTGAGCCGAAAATTCACTTGGTTTACCAGAAATGAACTCTTGCAGGTAGGATGGCACAGATTATGGGGTTTAACTACGATTGTGAAGGGAAATACAGACCCGAATTCTCATCCATGAAACACACCCTGTTTTAATGCAAGAAGCAAGCTCTGCTTTCCAGATTCTAAAATACAGCAAGAACCATGATCATGCCCTGAAAAAAAGAACTGTTTTTCCCACTCATACAGACCATATGTAGTTCAAATCTGCTTATGACACTGATACAAACCACAGCTCCTCTTACATATATGATCTTCAGTTAATAGTAAGAATAGCTTTGGGTTCCTGCACTGTGAAAAATCATTTGAGCCCCAAATTCACTGGGTTTACCAGAACTGAACTCTTGCTTGTAATAAGAAACAGATCCTGGGGTTAAACTCTGCTTCTGAAGGCAAATTCAGACCAGAGTTCTCATCCCTGAAAAACACTCTTTTTTAAGGCAAGAAGCAAGATCTTCTTTCCAGGGTCTACAATACAGCAAGAATATGAGCATGCCCTGAAAAAAAGAACTGTGTTTCCTACTCATACAGAAAATATGTTGTTCAACTCTGCTTATGAAACAGATACAAACCGCAGCTCCTCTTACATAAATGCTCTTTAGTTATTAGTGAGAATCGCGTTGGGTTCGTGAACTGCGAAAAATCATTTTAGCCCAAAATTTACTGGGTTTACAAGAAATGATCTCTTGCATGTAGGAAGACACAGATCCGGGGGTTTAACTCCGTTTCTGAAGGCAAATTCAGACCAGCGTTCTCATTCCTGAAAAACACTCTGTTTTAAGGCAAGAAGCAAGCTCTTCTTTCCAGCGTCTCCAATATAGTAAGAAATATGAGCATGCTCAGAAAAAAAGAACTTTGTTTCCTACTCATACGGAGCATATGTAGTTCAACTCTGCTGATGAAACTAATACAAACCACAACTCCTCCTACATTAATGCTCTTTAGTTAATAGTGAAAATCTGTGTGGGTTGGTGAACTGCGAAAAATCATTTGAGCCAAAAATTCACTAAGTTTACCAGAAATGAACTCTTGCTTGTAGCAAGAAACAGATCATGGGGTTTAACTCCGATTCTGAAGGGAAATTCAGACCAGAGGTCTCATCCCTGAAACACACTCTGTTTTAACGCAAAAAAGCAATCTCTTCTTTCCAGAATCTAAAATACAGCAAGAACCATGAGGATGCCCTGAAAAAAAGAACTGTGTTTCCTACTCAGAAGGACCATATGTAGTTCAACTCTGCTTATGAAATGATACAGACCGCAGCTCCTCTTACATAAACACTCTTTAGTTAATAGTGATAATCGTGTTGGGTTTAGAACTGTGTAAAGTCATTTGAGCAGATAATGCACTTGGTTTACCAGAAATGAACTCTTGCTGGTAGGAAGGCACAGATCATGGGGTTTAACTCCGTTTGTGAAGGGAAATTCAACCAGATTTCTCATCCATGAAACACACCCTGTTTTAACGCAAGAAGCAAGCTCTTCTTTCCAGAGTCTAAATGAAGCAAGAACCATGAGCATGCCCTGAAAAAATGAACTGTGTTTCCGACTCATACGGACCATATGTAGTTAAACTATGCTTATGAAAGTGATACATACCGCAGCTCCTCTTACGTAAATGCTCTTTAGTTTATAGTGAGAATAGTGTTGGGTTCCTGAACTGCGAAAAATCATTTGAGCCGAAAATTCTCTGGGTTTACCAGAACTGAACTCTTGCTTGTAGTAAAACACAGATCCTGGGGTTTAACTCATGATTATGAAGGCAAATTCAGACCAGAATTCTCAACCCTGAAAAACACTGTTTTAAGGCAAGAACAGTGAGCATGCCCAGAAAAAAAGAACTGTGTTTCCTACTCATATGGACCATATGAAGTTCAACTCTGCTCATGAAATGATACAGACCGCAGCTCCTCTTACATAAACACTCTTTAGTTAATAGTGATAATCGCGTTGGGTTCTAGAACTGTGTAAAGTCATTTGAGCCGAAAATTCACTTGGTTTACCAGAAATGAACTCTTGCTCGTAGGAAGGCACAGATCATGGGGTTTAACTCCGTTTGTGAAGGGAAATTCAGACCAGAATTCTCATCCATGAAACACACCCTGTTTTAATGCAAGAAGCAAGCACTTCTTTCTAGAGTCTAAAATACAGCAAAAACCATGAGCATGCCCTGAAAAAAAGAACTGTGTTTCCTACTCATACGGACAATATGTAGTTCAACTCTGCTTATGAAACTGATGCAAACCACTGCTCCTCTTACATTAATGCTCTTTAGTTAACAGTGAGAATCGGTTTGGGTTGGTGAACTGCGAAAAATCATTTGAGCCGAAAATTCACCAGGTTAATCAGAAATGAACTCTTGGTTGTAGGAAGACACAGATCCTGGTGTTTAACTCCGTTTCTGAAGACAAATTCAGACCAGAGTTCTCATCCCTGAAAAACACTCTGTTTTACGGCAAGAATCATCCTCTTCTTTCCAGCGTCTACAATATAGTAAGAAAATTGAGCATGCCCAGAAAAAAAGAAATGTGTTTCCGACTCATACAGAAAATATGTAGTTCAACTCTGCTTATGAAATGGATACAAACAACAGCTCCTTTTAGATAAATCCTCTTCAGTTAATAGTGAGAATAGCGTAGGGTTCGTGAACTGCGAAAAATCATTTGGGCCCAAAATTCACTGGGTTTACCAGAAATGAACTCTTGCTTGTTGGAAGACACAGAGCCTGGGGTTTAACTCCGTTTCTGCAGGAAAATTCAGACCAGAATTCTCATCCCTGAAACACACTATGTTTTAACGAAGAAGCAAGATCTTCTTTCCAGAGTCTAAAATACAGCAAGAACCATGAGCATGGCCTGAAAAAAGTACTGTGTTTCATACGCATAGGGACCATATGTAGTTCAACTCTGATTATGAAACTGATACAGACCACAGCTCCTCTTACATAAATGCTCTGTAGTTAATACTGAGAATCGTGATGTGTTCCAGAATTGTGTAAAATCATTTGAGCCTAAAATTCACTTGGTTTACCAGAAATGAACTCTTGCTTGTAGGAAGACAGAGATCCTGGGGTTTAACTCCGTTTCTGAAGGGAAATTCAGTCCAGTGTTCTCATCCATGAAACACACTCTGTTTTAAAGCAAGAAGCAAGCTCTTCTTTCCAGAGTCTAAAATAAAGCAAGAACCATGAGCATGCCCTGAAAAAAAGAACTGTGGTTCCTACTCAGACGGACCATATGTAGATCAACTCTGCTTCTGAACTGATACATACCACAGGTCCTCTAACATAAATGCTCATTAGTTAATAGTGAGAATATCGTTGGGTTCCTGAACTGCGAAAAATCATTTGAGTACAAAATTCCCTGGGTTTACCAGAACTGAACTCTAGCTTGTAGGAAGACACAGATCCTGTCGTTTAACTCCATTTCTGAAGACAAATTCAGACCAGAATTATCAACACTGAAAAACACTCTGTTTTAATGCAAGAAGCAAGCTCTTCTTTCCAGCGTCTCCAATACAGCAAGAACCATGAGCATGCCCTGAAAAAAAGAACTGTGTTTCCTACTCAGACGGACCATATGTAGTTCAACTCTCCTTATGAAACTGATACAAACCACAGCTAATCTCACATAAATGCTCTTTAGTTAATAGTGCGAATTGTGTTGGGTGTTGAAATATGAAAAATCATTTGAGCCCAAAATTCACTGGGTTAACCAGAAATGAACTCTTGCTTGTAGGATGACACAGATCCTGGGAATTAACTCCGTTTCTGAAGGGAAATTCAGACCAGTGTTCTCATCCATGAAACACACTCTGTTTTAACGAAAGAAGCAATCTCTTCTTTCCTGGGTATAAAATAAAGCAAGAACCATGAGCATGCCCTGAAAAAAAGAAATGTGTTTGCACTCAGACGGACCATATGTAGTTCAACTCTGCTTATGAAACTGATACAAACCACAGCTCCACTTACAAAAATACTCTTTAGTTAATAGTAAGAATCATGTTGGGTTCGTGAACTGCGAAAAATCATTTTGGCCAAAAAAATCACTGGGTTTACTAGTAATGAACTGTTGCGAGTAGGAAGACACTGATCCTAGGGTTTAACTCCGTTTCTTAAGGCAAATTCAGACCAGAGTTATCATCCCTGAAAAACACTCTGTTTTAAGGCAAGAATCATGCTCTTCTTACCAGCGTCTCCAATATAGTAAGAAACATGAGCATGCCCAGAAAAAAAGAACTGTGTTTCCGACTCATACAGAAAATATGTAGTTCAACTCTGCTTATGAAGCTGATACAAACCACAGCTCCTCTTACATAAATCCTCTTTAGTTATTAGTGAGAATAGCGTAGGGTTCATGAATTGCGAAAAATCATTTGAGCCCAAAATTCACTGGTTTTACCAGAAATGAACTCTTGCATGTAGGAAGACACAGATCCTGGGGTTTAACTCCATTTCTTCAGGGAAATTCAGACCAGAGTTCTCATCGCTGAAACACACTCTGTTTTAACGAAGAAGCAAGCCCTTCTTTCCAGAGTCTAAAATACAGCAAGAACCATGAACATGGCCTGAAAAAAAGAAAAAAAGAACTGTGTTTCCTATTCATACGGACCATATTTAGTTGAACTCTGCTTATGAAACTGATACAGACCACACCTCCTCTTACATAATTGCTCTTTATTTAATAGTGAGAATAGCGTTGGGTTCCTGAACTTCTAAAAATCATTTGAACCCCAAATTCACTGGGATTACCAGAACTGAACTCTTGCTTGTAGGAAGACACAGATCCTGGGGTTAACTCCGTTTCTGAAGACAAATTCAGACCAGAATTCTCACCCCTGAAAAACACTCTGTTTTAATGCAAGAAGCAAGCTCTTCTTTCCAACGTCTCCAATTCAGCAAGAACCATGAGCATGCCCTGAAAAAAAGAACTGTGTTTCCTACTCATACGGACCATATGTAGTTCCCCAATCCTTATGAAAATGATACAAACCACAGCTCATCTCAAATAAATGCTCTTTAGTTAATAGTGAGAATTGTGTTGGGTGTTGAAATACGAAAAATCATTTGAGCCCAAAATTCACTGGGTTAACCAGAAATGAACTCTTGCTTGTAGGATGACACAGATCCTGGGGTTTAACTCCGTTTCTGAAGGGAAATTCAGACAAGAGTTCTCGACCCTGAAACCCACTCTGTTTTAACACAAGAAGCAAGCTCTTCTTTCCAGAGTCTAAAATAAAGAAAGAACCATGAAAAGGCCCAGAACAAAAGAAATGTGTTTACGACTCAGACGGACCATATACAGTTCAACTCTGCTTATGAAACTGATACAAACCACAGCTCCTCTTACATAAATACTCTTTAGTTAATAGTAAAAATCATGTTGGGTTCGTGAACTGCGAAAAATCATTTGGGCCAAAAAATCACTGGGTTTACTAGAAATGAACTGTTGCGAGTAGGAAGACACTGATCCTAGGGTTTAACTCCGTTTCTTAAGGCAAATTCAGACCAGAGTTCTCATCCCTGAAAAAACTCTGTTTTAAGTCAAGAAGCAAGCTCTTCTTTCCAGCATCTCTAATACGGCAAGAACCATGAGCATGCTCTAAAAAAAAGAACTTTGTTTCCTAGTCATACGGACCATATGTAGTTCAACTATCCTTATGAAACTCATACAAACCACAGCACATCTCACATAAATGCTCTTTAGTTAATAGTGAGAATCGCGTTGGGTTCGTAAACTGTGAAAAATCATTTGAGCCCAAAATTCAATGGGTTTACCAGAACTGAACTCTTGCTTGTAGGAAGACACAGATCCTGGGGTTTAACTCCGTTTCTGAAGGCAAATTCAGACCAGAGTTCTCATCCGATAAAAACACTCTGATTTAAGGCAAGAATCATCCTTTTCTTTCCAGCGTCTCCAATATAGTAAGAAATATGAGCATGCTCAGAAAAAAAGAACTGTGTTTGGTACTCATATGGAGCATATGTAGTTCAACTCTGCTTATGAAACTAATAACAACCACAACTCCACCTACATTAATTCTCTTTAGTTAATAGTGAGAAACGGATTGGGTTGGTGAACTGCGAAAAATCATTTGAGGCGAAAATTCACTGGGTTAACCAGAAATGAACTCTTCTTGTAGCAAGACACAGATCATGGGGTTTAACTCCGATTCTGAAGGGAAATTCAGACCAGAGGTCTCATCCCTGAAAAACACTCTGTTTTAACGCAAGAAGCAAGCTCTTCTTTCCAGCGTCTCCAATACAGCAAGAACCATGAGCAGGCCCAGAAAAAAAGAACATTGTTTCCGATTCATACAGAAAATATGTAGTTCAACTCTGCTTATGAAACTGATACAAACCACAGCTCCTCTTACATAAATCCTCTTTAGTTAATAGTGAGAATAGAGTAGAGTTCGTGAACTGTGAAAAATCATTTGAGCCCAAAATTCACTGGGTTTACCAGAAATGTATTCTTGCTTGTAGGAAGACAGAGATCCTGGGGTTTAACTCCGTTTCTGAAGACAAATTCAGACCAGAATTCTAAACCCTGAAAAACACTCGGTTTAAATGCAAGAAGCAAGCTCTTCTTTCCACTATCTCCAATACAGCAAGAACCATGAGCATGCCCTGAAAAAAAGAACTTTGTTTCCTAGTCATACGGACCATATGTAGTTCAACTATGCTTATGAAACTCATACAAACCACAGCTCCTCTTACATAAATGCTCTTTAGTTAATAGTGAGAATTGTGTTGGGTGTTGAACTAAGAAAAATCTTTGAGCCCAAAATTGACTGGGTTAACCAGAAATGAACTCTTGCTTGTAGGATGACACAGATCCTGGGGTTTAACTCTGTTTCTGAAGGGAAATTCAGACCAGAGTTCTCATCCCTGAAACACACTCTGTTTTAACGCAAGAAGCAAGCTCTTCTTTCCAGAGTCTAAAATAAAGCAAGAACCATGAGCAGGCCCAGAAAAAAAGAAATGTGTTTACGACTCAGACGGACCATATGTAGTTCAACTCTGCTTAAGAAATGATACAGACCGCAGCTCCTCTTACATAAACACTCTTTAGATAATAGTGATAATCGTGTTGGGTCCTAGAACTGTGTAAAGTCATTTGAGCCGAAAATTCACTTTGTTTACCAGAAATGAACTCGTGCTGGTAGGAAGGCACAGACATGGGGTTTAACTCCGTTTGTGAAGGGAAATTCAGACCAGAATTCTCATCCATGATACACACTCTGTTTTAACGCAAGAAGCAAGCTCTTCTTTCCAGAGTCTAAAATAAAGCAAGAACCATGAGCAGGCCCTAAAAAAAAGAACTGTGTTTACGAGTCAGACGGAACATATGTAGTTCAACTCTGCTTATGAAACCGATACAAACGACAGCTCCTCTTACATAAATGCGCTTTAGTTAATAGAGAATCATGTTGGGTTTGTGAGCTGCAAAAAATCATTTGGGCCAAAAAACCACTGGGTTTACCAGAAGTGAACTCTTGCTTATAGGAAGACAAAAATCCTGGGGTTTATCTCCGTTTCTGAAGACAAATTCAGACCAGAATTCTCAACCCTGTAAAACACTCTATTTTAAGGCAAGAAGCAAGCTCTTCTTTCCAGCATCTCCAATACAGCAAGAACCATGAGCAGGCCCAGAAAAAAAGAACTGTGTTTCTGATTCATACAGAAAATATGTAGTTCAACTCTGCTTATGAAACTGATACAATCCACAGCTCCTCTTACATAAATCCTCTTTAGTTAATAGTGAGAATAGAGTAGGCTTCGTGAACTGTGAAAAATCATTTTAGCCCAAAATTCACTGGGTTTACCAGAAATGAACTCTTGCTTGTAGGAAGACACAGATCCTGGGGTTTAACTCCGTTTCTGAAGACAAATTCAGACCAGAATTTGCAACCCTGAAAAACACTCTGTTTTAAGGCAAGAAGGAAGCTCTTCTTTCCAGCGTCTCCAATACAGTAAGAACCATGAGCATGCCTTGAAAAAAAGAACTGTGTTTCCTACTCATACGGAGCATATGTACTTCAACTCTGCTTATGAAACTAATACAAACCACAACTCCTCCTACATTAATGCTCTTTAGTTAATAATGAGAATCGGTTTGGGTTGGTGAACTGCGAAAAATCATTTGAGCCGAAAATTCACTAAGTTAACCAGAAATGAACTCTTGCTTGTAGCAAGACACCGATCATGGGGTTTAACTCCGATTCTGAAGGGAAATTCAGACCAGAGGTCTCATCCCTGAAACACACTCTGTTTTAACGCACAAAGCAAGCTCTTCTTTCTAGTGTCTAAAATACAGCAAGAATCATGAGCATGCCGTGAAAAAAGAACTGTGTTTCCTACTCAGACGGACCATATGTAGTTCAACTCTGCTTATGAAACTGATACAAACCACAGCTCTTCTTACATAAATGCTCTTTAGTTAATAGTGAGAATCGCCTTTGGTTCGTGAACTGCGAAAAATATTTGAGCCCAAATTTGACTGGGTTAACGAGAAATGAACTCTTGCTTATAGGAAGACACAGATCCTGCGGTTAAACTACGTTTCTGAAGGGTAATTCAGAGCAGAGTTATCATCCCTGAAACACACTCTGTTTTAACGCAAGAAGCAAGCTCTTCTTTCCAGAGTCTAAAATGAAGCATGAACCATGAGCATGCCCTGAAAAAAGAACTGTCTTTCCTACTCATACGGACCCTATGTAGTTCAACTCTGCTTATGAAATGATACAGACCGCAGCTCCTCTTACATAAACACTCTTTAGTTAATAGAGATAATCGCGTTGGGTTCTAGAACTTTGTAAAGTCATTTGAGCCGAAAATTCACTTGTTTTACCAGAAATGAAATCTTGCTGGTAGGAAGGCAGAGACATGGGGTTTAACTCCGTTTGTGAAGGGAAATTCAGACCAGAATTCTCATCCATGAAACACACCCTGTTATAATGCAAGAAGCAAGCACTTCTTTCTAGAGTCTAAAATACGGCAAAAACCATGAGCATGCCCTGAAAAAAAGAACTGTGTTGCCTACTCATACGGACCATATGTAGTTCAACTCTGCTTATGAAACTGATATAAACCACTGCTCCTCTTACATTAATGCTCTTTAGTTAATAGTGAGAATCGGTTTGGGTTGGTGAACTGTGAAAAATCATTTGAGCCGAAAATTCACCAGGTTTACCAGAAATGAACTCTTGCTTGTAGGAAGACACAGATCCTAGGATTTAATTCCGTTTCTGAAGGGAAATTCAGACCAGAATTCTCATCCCTGAGACACACTCTGTTTTAATGCAGGAAGCAAGCTCTTCTTTCTAGAGTCTAAAATACAACAAGAACCATGAGCATGCCCTGAAAAAAAGAATTGTTTCCTACTCATACGAACCATATTTAGTTGAACTCTGCTTGAGAAACTGATACAGACCACACCTCCTCTAACATAATTGCTCTTTATTTAATAGTGAGAATAGCGTAGGGTTCGTGAATTGCGAAAAATAATTTGAGCCCAAACTTCACTGGGTTTACCAGAAATGAACTCTTGCTTGTAGGAAGACACAGATCCTGGTGTTTAACTCCGTTTCTGAAGACAAATTCAGACCAGAATTCTCATCCCTGAAACACACTCTGTTTTAACGCAAGCAGCAAGCTCTTCTTTCTAGAGTCTGAAATACAGCAAGAACCATGAGCATGCCCTGAAAAACAGAACTGTGTTTCCGACCCATACACAACCATATGTAGTTCAACTCTGCTTATGAAACTGATCCAACCACGGCTCCTCTTACATAAATGATCTTTAGTTAATAGTGAGAATCGTGTTGGGTTCGTGAACTTTGAAAAATCATTAGAGCCCAATATTCACTGCGCTTACCGGAAATGAACTCTTGCTTGTAGGAAGACACAGATTATGGGGTTTAACTCTGATTCTGAAGGGAAATTCAGACAAGAGTTCTCATGCCTGAATAACACTCTGTTTTAAGGCAAGAAGCAAGCTCTTCTTTCTAGAGTCTAAAATACAGCAAGAACCATGAGCATGCCCTGAAAAAAAGAACTGTGTTTCCGACTCAGTCGGACAATATGTAGTTCAACTCTGCTTATGAAACTGATACAAACCACAGCTCCTCTTACATAAATCCTCTTTAGTTAATAGTGAGAATCATGTTGGGTTCGTTAACTGCGAAAAAATCATTTGAGCCCAAAAATCACTGGGTTTACCAGAAATGAATTCTTGCTTGTAGGAAGACACTGATCCTGGGGTTTAACTCCGTTTCTGAAGACAAATTCCGACCAGAGATCTCATCCCTGAATAACACTCTGTTTTAAGCCAAGAATCATCCTCTTCTTTCCAGCGTCTCCAGTATAGTAAGAAACATGATCAAGCCCAGAAAAAAAGAACTGTGTTTCCTACTGATACAGAACATATGTAGTTCAACTCTTCTTATGAAACTGATACAAACCACAGCTCCTCTTACATTAATGCTCTTTAGTTAATAGAGAGAATAGGTTTGGGTTGATGAACTACGAAAAATCATTTGATCCAAAAAATCACTAGGTTTACCAGAAATGAACTCTTGCTTGTAGGAAGACACAGATCATGGAGTTTAACTCCGATTATGAAGGGAAATTCAGACCTGAGTTCTCATCCCTGAAACACACTCTGTTATAATGCAAGAAGCAAGCTCTTCTTTCTAGAGTCTAAAATACAGCAAGAACCATGAGCATGCCCTGAAAAAAAAACTGTGTTTCCAACTCAGACTGACCATATGTAGTTCAACTCTGCTTATGAAACTGATCCAACCACGGCTCCTCTTACATAAATGCTCTTTAGGTAATAGAGAATCACGTTGGGTTCGTGAACTGTGAAAAATCATTTGAGCCCAAAAATCAGTGGGATAACCAGAAATGAACTCTTACTTGTAGGAAGACACAGATCATGGGGTTTAACTCTGTTTCTGAATGGAAATTCAGACTAGAGTTCTCATCCCTAAAACACACTCTGTTTTAACGCAAGAAGCTAGCTCTTCTATCCAGAATTTAACATAAAGCAAAAACCATGAGCATGCCCAGAATAAAAGAACTGTGTTTCCGATGCATACAGACCATATGTAGTTCAACTGTGCTTGTGAAACTGATGCAACCACGTCTCCCTTTACATAAATTCTCTTTAGTTAATAGTGAGAATCGTGTTGGGATTGTGAACTGTGAAAAATCATCTGAGCCTAATAATCACTGAGTTTACCAGAAATGAACTCTTGCTTGTAGGAAGACCCTGATCTTGGGTTTAACTCCGATATGAAGACAAATTCAGACCAGAGTTCTCATACCTGAAAAACACTCTGTTATAACGGAAGAAGCAAGCTCTTCTTTCCAGCGTCTCCAAAATAGTAAGAAACATGGGATTGCCCAGAAAAAAAGAACTGTGTTTCAAACTCATACAGACCATATGTAGTTCAACTCTGCTTATGAAACTGATACAAACCACAGCTCCTCTTACATTAATGCTCTTTAGTTAATAGTGAGAATCGGTTTGGGTTGGTGAACTGCGAAAAATCATTTGAGCCGAAAATTCACTAACTTAACCAGAAATGAACTCTTGCTTGTAAGAAGACACAGATCATGAGGTCTTACTCCGATTCTGAAGGGAGATTCAGACCAGAGTTCTCATCCCTGAATAACACTCTGTTTTAAGGCAGGAAGCAAGCTCTTCTTTCTAGAGTCTGAAATACAACATGAACCATGAGTATGCCATGAAAAACCGAACTTTGTTTCCGACTCATAACCATATGTAGTTCAACTCTGCTTATGAAACTGATCCAAGCATGGCTCCTCTTACATAAATGCTCTTTAGTTAATAGTGAGAATCGTGTTGGGTTCGTGACCTGCGAAAAATCATTTGAGCCCAATATTCACTGGGTTTACCAGAAATGAATTCTTGCTTGTAGGAAGACACTGATCCTGGGGTTTAACTCCATTTCTGAAGGCAAATTCAGACCAGAGTTCTCATCCCTGAAAACCACTCTGTTATAATGAAAATGCAAGCTCTTCTTTCCAGCGTCTCCAAAATAGTAAGAAACATGGGCATGCCCAGAAAAAAAGACCTGTGTTTCCGACTCATACAGACTATATGTAGTTCAACTCTACCTATGAAACTGATACAAACCACAGCTCCTCTTACATAAATCCTCTTTAGTTAATAGTGAGAATAGAGTAGGCTTCGTGAACTGTGAAAAATCATTTTAGCCCAAAATTCACTGGGTTTACCAGAAATGAACTCTTGCTTGTAGGAAGACATAGATCCTGGGGTTTAACTCCGTTTCTGAAGACAAATTCAGACCAGAATTTGCAACCCTGAAAAACACTCTGTTTTAAGGCAAGAAGGAAGCTCTTCTTTCCAGCGTCTCCAATACAGTAAGAACCATGAGCATGCCTTGAAAAAAAGAACTGTGTTTCCTAATCATACGGACCATATGTAGTTCAAATCTGCTTATGAAACTGATACAAACCACAGCTCATCTTACATAAAGTCTCTTTAGTTAATAGTGAGAATCGTGTTGGGTTCGTAAACTGTGAAAAAACATTTGAGCCCAAAATTCACTGGGTTTACCAGAACTGAAATCTTGCTTGTAGGAAGACACAGATCCTGGGGTTTAACTCCGTTTCTGAAGGCAAATTCAGAGCAGAGTTCTCATGCGAGAAAAACACTCTGTTTTAAGGCAAGAATCATCCTCTTCTTTCCAGCGTCTCCAATATAGTAAGAAATATGAGCATGCTCAGAAAAAAAGAACTGTGTTTCCTACTCATACGGAGCATATGTAGTTCAACTCTGCTTATGAAAATAATACAAACCACAACTCCTCCTACATTAACGCTCTTTAGTTAATAATGAGAATCGGTTTGGGTTGGTGAACTGCGAAAAATCATTTGAGCCGAAAATTCACTAAGTTAACCAGAAATGAACTCTTGCTTGTAGCAAGACACAGATCATGGGGTTTAACTCCGATTCTGAAGGGAAATTCAGACCAGAGGTCTCATCCATGAAACACACTCTGTTTTAACGCACAAAGCAAGCTCTTCTTTCTAGTGTCTAAAATACAGCAAGAATCATGAGCATGCCGTGAAAAAAGAACTGTGTTTCCTACTCAGACGGACCATATGTAGTTCAACTCTGCTTATGAAACTGATACAAACCACAGCTCTTCTTACATAAATGCTCTTTAGTTAATAGTGAGAATCGCCTTTGGTTCGTGAACTGCGAAAAATATTTGAGCCCAAATTTGACTGGGTTAACGAGAAATGAACTCTTGCTTATAGGAAGACACAGATCCTGCGGTTAAACTACGTTTCTGAAGGGTAATTCAGAGCAGAGTTATCATCCCTGAAACACACTCTGTTTTAACGCAAGAAGCAAGCTCTTCTTTCCAGAGTCTAAAATGAAGCATGAACCATGAGCATGCCCTGAAAAAAAGAACTGTCTTTCCTACTCATACGGACCCTATGTAGTTCAACTCTGCTTATGAAATGATACAGACCGCAGCTCCTCTTACATAAACACTCTTTAGTTAATAGAGATAATCGCGTTGGGTTCTAGAACTTTGTAAAGTCATTTGAGCCGAAAATTCACTTGTTTTACCAGAAATGAAATCTTGCTGGTAGGAAGGCAGAGACATGGGGTTTAACTCCGTTTGTGAAGGGAAATTCAGACCAGAATTCTCATCCATGAAACACACCCTGTTTTAATGCAAGAAGCAAGCACTTCTTTCTAGAGTCTAAAATACAGCAAAAACCATGAGCATGCCCTGAAAAAAAGAACTGTGTTTCCTACTCATACGGACCATATGTAGTTCAACTCTGCTTATGAAACTGATATAAACCACTGCTCCTCTTACATTAATGCTCTTTAGTTAATAGTGAGAATCGGTTTGGGTTGGTGAACTGTGAAAAATCATTTGACCCGAAAATTCACCAGGTTTACCAGAAATGAACTCTTGCTTGTAGGAAGACACAGATCCTAGGGTTTAATTCCGTTTCTGAAGGGAAATTCAGACCAGAATTCTCATCCCTGAAACACACTCTGTTTTAATGCAGGAAGCAAGCTCTTCTTTCTAGAGTCTAAAATACAACAAGAACCATGAGCATGCCCTGAAAAAAAGAATTGTTTCCTACTCATACGAACCATATTTAGTTGAACTCTGCTTGAGAAACTGATACGGACCACACCTCCTCTAACATAATTGCTGTTTATTTAATAGTGAGAATAGCGTAGGGTTCGTGAATTGCGAAAAATAATTTGAGCCCAAACTTCACTGGGTTTACCAGAAATGAACTCTTGCTTGTAGGAAGACACAGATCCTGGTGTTTAACTCCGTTTCTGAAGACAAATTCAGACCAGAATTCTCATCCCTGAAACACACTCTGTTTTAACGCAAGCAGCAAGCTCTTCTTTCTAGAGTCTGAAATACAGCAAGAACCATGAGCATGCCCTGAAAAACAGAACTGTGTTTCCGACCCATACACAACCATATGTAGTTCAACTCTGCTTATGAAACTGATCCAACCACGGCTCCTCTTACATAAATGATCTTTAGTTAATAGTGAGAATCGTGTTGGGTTCGTGAACTTTGAAAAATCATTAGAGCCCAATATTCACTGCGCTTACCGGAAATGAACTCTTGCTTGTAGGAAGACACAGATTATGGGGTTTAACTCTGATTCTGAAGGGAAATTCAGACAAGAGTTCACATGCCTGAATAACACTCTGTTTTAAGGCAAGAAGCAAGCTCTTCTTTCTAGAGTCTAAAATACAGCAAGAACCATGAGCATGCCCTGAAAAAAAGAACTGTGTTTCCGACTCAGTCGGACAATATGTAGTTCAACTCTGCTTATGAAACTGATACAAACCACAGCTCCTCTTACATAAATCCTCTTTAGTTAATAGTGAGAATCATGTTGGGTTCGTTAACTGCGAAAAAATCATTTGAGCCCAAAAATCACTGGGTTTACCAGAAATGAATTCTTGCTTGTAGGAAGACACTGATCCTGGGGTTTAACTCCGTTTCTGAAGACAAATTCCGACCAGAGATCTCATCCCTGAATAACACTCTGTTTTAAGCCAAGAATCATCCTCTTCTTTCCAGCGTCTCCAGTATAGTAAGAAACATGATCAAGCCCAGAAAAAAAGAACTGTGTTTCCTACTGATACAGAACATATGTAGTTCAACTCTTCTTATGAAACTGATACAAACCACAGCTCCTCTTACATTAATGCTCTTTAGTTAATAGTGAGAATCGGTTTGGGTTGCTGAACTACGAAAAATCATTTGATCCAAAAATCACTAGGTTTACCAGAAATGAACTCTTGCTTGTAGGAAGACACAGATCATGGAGTTTAACTCCGATTATGAAGGGAAATTCAGACCTGAGTTCTCATCCCTGAAACACACTCTGTTATAATGCAAGAAGCAAGCTCTTCTTTCTAGAGTCTAAAATACAGCAAGAACCATGAGCATGCCCTGAAAAAAAAACTGTGTTTCCAACTCAGACTGACCATATGTAGTTCAACTCTGCTTATGAAACTGATCCAACCACGGCTCCTCTTACATAAATGCTCTTTAGGTAATAGAGAATCACGTTGGGTTCGTGAACTGTGAAAAATCATTTGAGCCCAAAAATCAGTGGGATAACCAGAAATGAACTCTTACTTGTAGGAAGACACAGATCATGGGGTTTAACTCTGTTTCTGAATGGAAATTCAGACTAGAGTTCTCATCCCTAAAACACACTCTGTTTTAACGCAAGAAGCTAGCTCTTCTATCCAGAATTTAACATAAAGCAAGAACCATGAGCATGCCCAGAAAAAAAGAACTGTGTTTCCGACGCATACAGACCATATGTAGTTCAACTCTGCTTATGAAACTGATACAAACCACAGCTCCTCTTACATAAATCCTCTTTAGTTAATAGTGAGAATCATGTTTGGTTCGTTAACTGTGAAAAAATCAATTGAGCCCAAAAAACACTGGGATTACCAGAAATGAATTCTTGTTTGTAGGAAGACACTGATACTGGGGTTAAACTCCGTTTCTGAAGACAAATTCACACCAGAGATCTCATCTCTGAATAACACTCTGTTTTAAGGCAAGAATCATGCTCTTCTTTCCAGCGTCTCCAGAATAGTAAGAAACATGGGATTGCCCAGAAAAAAAGAACTGTGTTTCAAACTCATACAGACCATATGTAGTTCAACTCTGCTTATGAAACTGATACAAACCACAGCTCCTCTTACATTAATGCTCTTTAGTTAATAGTGAGAATCGGTTTGGGTTGGTGAACTGCGAAAAATCATTTGAGCCGAAAATTCACTAACTTAACCAGAAATGAACTCTTGCTTGTAAGAAGACACAGATCATGAGGTCTTACTCCGATTCTGAAGGGAAATTCAGACCAGAGTTCTCATCCCTGAAACACACTCTGTTTTAACGCAAGAAGCAAGCTCTTCTTTCTAGAGTCTGAAATACAGCAAGAACCATGAGCATGCCCTGAAAAACAGAACTGGGTTTCCGACCCATACACAACAATATGTAGTTCAACTCTGCTTATGAAACTGATCCAACCACGGCTCCTCTTACATAAATGCTCTTTAGTTAATAGTGAGAATCGTGTTGGGTTCATGAAGTTTGAAAAATCATTAGAGCCCAATATTCACTGCATTTACCGGAAATGAACTCTGGCTTGTAGGAAGACACAGATTTTGGTTTTACCTCCGATTCTGAAGGGAAATTCAGAACAGAGTTCTCATCCCTGTAACACACACTGTTTTAACGCAAGAAGCAAGCTCTTCTTTCTAGAGTCTGAAATACAGCAAGAACCATGAGCATGCCCTGAAAATCAGAACTGTGTTTCCGACCCATACACAACCATATGTAGTTCAACTCTGCTTATGAAACTGATCCAACCACGGCTACTCTTACATAAATGCTCTTTAGTTAATAGTGAGAATCGTGTTGGGTTCGTGAACTTTGAAAAATCATTAGAGCCCAATATTCAATGCTTTTACCGGAAATGGACTCTTGCTTGTAATAAGACACAGATCATGGGGTTTAACTCCGATTCTGAAGGGAAATTCAGACCAGAGTTCTCATCCCTGAAACACACTCTGTTTTAAGGCAGGAAGCAAGCTCTTCTTTCTAGAGTCTAAAATACAGCAAGAACCATGAGCATGCCCTGAAAAAAGAACTGTGTTTCCGACTCAGTCGGACCATATGTAGTTGAACTCTGCTTATGAAACTGATACAAACCACGGCTCCCTTTACAAAAATTCTCTTTATTTAATAGTGAGAATCGTGAGGGATTGTGAACTGCGAAAAATGATTTGAGCCCAATAATCACTGAGTTTACCAGAAATAAACTCTTGCTTGTAGGAAGACACTGATCCTGGGTTCAACTCCGTTTCTGAAGGCAAATTCAGACCAGAGTTCTCATCCCTAAAAAACACTCTGTTATAACGAAAGAAGCAAGCTCTTCTTTCCAGCGTCTCCAAAATAGTAAGAAACATGGGAATGCCCAGAAAAAAGAACTGTGTTTCCAACTCATACAGACCATATGTAGTTCAACTCTGCTTATGAAACTGATACAAACCACAGCTCCTCTTACATAAATCCTCTTTAGTTAATAGTGAGAACCATGTTGGGTTCGTTAACTGAGAAAAAATCATTTGAGCCCAAAAATCCCTGGGTTTACCAGAAATGAATTCTTGCTTGTAGGAAGTCACTGATCCTGGGGTTTAAATCCGTTTCTGAAGACAAATGCAGACCAGAGATCTCATCCCTGAAAAACACTCTGTTTTAAGGCAAGAATCATCCTCTTCTTTCCAGCGTCTCCAAAATAGTAAGAAACATGGGCATGCCCAGAAAAAAAGAACTGTGTTTCCGACTCATACAGACCATATATAGTTCAACTCTGCTTATGAAACTGATACAAACCACAGCTCCTCTTACATTAATGCTCTTTAGTTAATAGTGAGAATCGGTTTGGGTTGCTGAACTACGAAAAATCATTTGATCCAAAAATTCACTAGGTTTACCAAAAATGAACTCTTGCTTGTAGGAAGACACAGATGAGGGAGTTTAACTCCGATTCTGAAGGCAAATTCAGACCAGAGTTCTCATCCCTGAATAACACTCTGTTTTAAGGCACGAAGCAAGCTCTTCTTTCTAGAGTCTGAAATACAGCATGAACCATGAGTATGCCATGAAAAACAGAACTTTGTTTCCGACTCATAACCATATGTAGTTCAACTCTGCTTATGAAACTGATCCAAGCATGGCTCCTCTTACATAAATGCTCTTTAGTTAATAGTGAGAATCGTGTTGGGTTCGTGACCTGCGAAAAATCATTTGAGCCCAATATTCACTGGGTTTACCAGAAATGAATTCTTGCTTGTAGGAAGACACTGATCCTGGGGTTTAACTCCATTTCTGAAGGCAAATTCAGACCAGAGTTCTCATCCCTGAAAACCACTCTGTTATAACGAAAATGCAAGCTCTTCTTTCCAGCGTCTCCAAAATAGTAAGAAACATGGGCATGCCCAGAAAAAAAGAACTGTGTTTCCTACTGATGCAGACGATATGTAGTTCAACTCTGCTTATGAAACTGATACAAACCACAGCTCCTCTGACATTAATGCTCTTTAGTTAATAGTGAGAATCGGTTTGGGTTGGTGAACTGCGAAAAATCATTTGAGCCGAAAATTCACTACGTTTACCAGAAATGAACTCTTGCTTATAGGAAGACACAGATCATGGGTTTTAACTCCGATTCTGAAGGGAAATTGATACCAGAGTTCTCATCTCTGAAACACATTCTGTTTTAACGCAAGAAGCAAGCTCTTCTTTCTAGAGTATAAAATACAGCAATAACAATGAGCATGCCCTGAAGAAAAGAACTGTGTTTCCTACTTACACGGACCATATGTAGTTCAACTCTGCTTATGAAACTGATACAAACCACAGCTCCTCTTACATAAATGCTCTTTAGTTAATAGTGAGAATCAGGTTGGGTTCGTGAACAGCATAATATCATTTGAGCCCAAAATTCACTGGGTTAACCAGAAATGAACTCTTGCTTATAGGAAGACACTGATCCTGGGTTTGACTCCATTTCTGAAGGGAAATTCAGACCAGAGTTCTCGTCCCTGAAACACACTCTGTTTTAATGCAAGAAGCAAGCTCTTCTTCAAAGAGTCTAAAATACAGCAAGAACCATGAGCATGCCCAGAATAAAAGAACTGTGTTTCCGACTCATAACCATATGTAGTTCAACTCTGCTTATGAAACTGATCCAACCACCGCTACTCTTACATAAATGCTCTTTAGTTAATAGTGAGAATCGTGTTGGGTTCTTCAACTGCGAAAAATCATTTGAGCCCAATATTCACTGGGTTTACCAGAAATGAACTCTTGCTTGTAGGAAGACACTGATCCTGGGGTTTAACTTCGTTTCTGAAGGAAAATTCAGACCAGAGTTCTCATCCCTGAAAACAACTCTGTTATAACAAAAAAGAAAGCTTTTCTTCCCAGCGTCTCCAAAATAGTAAGAAACATGGGCATGCCCTGAAAAAAAGAACTGTGTTTCCGACTCATACACACCATATGTAGTTCAACTCTGCTTATGAAACTGATACAAACCACAGCTCCTCTTACATAAATACTCTTTAGTTTATAGTGAGAATCATGTTGGGTTCATGAAATGCGAAAAAATCATTTGAGCCCCAAAATCACTGGGTTGACCAGAAATGAATTCTTGCTTGTAGAATGACATTGATCCTGGGGTTTAACTCTGTTTCTGAAGACAAATTCAGACCAGAGATCTCATCCCTGAAAAACACTCTGTTTTAAGGCCAGAAGTAAGCTCTTCTTCTGATCCAAACCACAGCTCCTCTTACATAAATGCTCTTTAGTAAATATTGAGAATCGAGTTGGGTTCGTGAAGTGCGAAAAATCATTTGAGCCCAATATTCACTGGGTTTACTAGAAATGAACTCTTGCTTGTAGGATGACACTGATCCTGGGGTTTAATTCCGATTCTGAAGGGAAATTCAGACCAGAGTTCTCATCCCTGAAACACACTCTGTTTTAACGCAAGAAGCAAGCTCTTCTTTCTAGAGTCTAAAATACAGCAAGAACCATGAGCATGCCCAGGAAAAAAGAACTGTGTTTCTGACTCATACACAACCATATGTAGTTCAACTCTGCTTATGAAACTGATCCAACCATGGCTCCTCTTACTTAAATGCTCTTTAGTTAATAGTGAGCATCGTGTTGGGTTCGTGAACTGCGAAAAATCATTTGGGCCAAAAATTCACTGGGTTTACAAAAAATGAACTCTTGGTTGTAGGAAGACACTGATCCTGGGGTTTAACTCCGTTTCTGAAGGCAAATTCAGACCAGAGTTCTCATCCCAGAAAACACTCTGTTTTAAGCCAAGAAGAAAGCTCTTCTTTCCAGTGAATCCAATACAGCAATAACCATGAGGATGCCATGAAAAAAAGAACTGTGTTTCCTACTCAAACGGACCATATGTAGTTCAACTCTGCTTATGAAACTAATACTAACTACAGCTCCTCTTACATAAATGTTCTTCAGTTAATAGTAAGAATAGCGTTTGGTTCCTAAATTGCGAAAAATCATTTGAGCCAAAATTCACTGGGTTTACCAGAACTGAACTCTTGCTTGTAGGAAGACACAGATCCTGGGTTTAACTCTGTTTCTGAAGGGAAATTCGAACCAGAGTTCTTATCCCTGAAACACATTCTGTTTTAACACAAGAAGCAAGCTCTTCTTTCTAGAGTCTAAAATACAGCAAGAACCATGAGCATGCCCATAAAAAAAGAACTGTGTTTCCGACTCATAACCATATGTAGTTCAACTCTGTTTATGAAACTGATCCAACCACGGGTCTTCTTACATACATGCTCTTTAGTTAATAGTGAGATTTGTGTTGGGTTCATGAACTGCGAAAAATCATTTGAGCCCAAAAATCACTGGGTTTACCAGAAATGAATTCTTGCTTGTAGGAAGACACTGATCCTGGGGTTTAACACCGTTTCTGATTGCAATTTCAGACCAGAATTCTCATCCCTGAAAAACACTCTGTTATAACGAAAGAAGCAAGCTCTTCTTTCCAGCGTCTCCAAAATAGTAAGAAACATGGGCATGCCCAGAAAAAAAGAACTGTGTTGCCGACTCATACAGACCATATGTAGTTCAACTATGCTTATGAAACTGATACAAACCACAGCTCCTCTTACATAAATCCTCTTTAATTAATAGTGAGAAACATGTTGGGTCGTGAACTGCGAAAAAATCATTTGCGCCCAAAAATCACTGGGTTTACCAGAAAAGAATTCTTGCTTGTAGGATGATATTGATCCTGGGGTTTCACTCTGTTTCTGAAGACAAATTCAGACCAGAGATCTCATCCCTGAATAACACTCTGTTTTAAGGCAAGAATCATCCTCTTCTTTCCAGCGTCTCCAAAATAGTAAGAAACATGGGCATGCCCAGAAAAAAAGAACTGTGTTTCCTACTGATGCAGACCATATGTAGTTCAACTCTGCTTATGAAACTGATACAAACCACGGCTCCTCTTATATAAATGCTCTTTAGTTAATAGTGAGAATAGCGTTGGGTTCGTGAACTCCGAAAAATCATTTGGGCCAAAAAATCACTGGGTTTACAAAAAATGAACTCTTGGTTGTAGGAAGACACTGATCCTGGGGTTTAACTCCGTTTCTGAAGGCAAATTCAGACCAGAGTTCTCATCCCAGAAAACACTCTGTTTTAAGCCAAGAAGCAAGCTCTTCTTTCCAGTGAATCCAATACAGCAATAACCATGAGGATGCCCTGAAAAAAAGAACTGTGTTTCCTACTCATACAGAACATATGTAGTTCAACTCTGCTTATGAAAATGATACAAACCACAACTCCTCTTACATAAATGCTTTTTAGATAATAGTGAGAATCGCATGGGGTTCGTGAACTGCAAAAAATCATTTGAGCCCAAAATTCACTGGGTTAACCAGAAATGAACTCTTGCTTGAAGGAAGACACAGATCCTGGGGTTTATCTCTGTTTCTGAATGAAATTTCAGGCCAGAATTCACATCACTAAAACACACTCTGTTTTAATGCAAAGAGCAAGCTCTTCTTTCTAGAGTCTAAAATAAAGCAAGAACCATGAGCATGCCCAGAAAAAAAAAACTGTGTTTCCGACTCATACAAACCATATGTAGTTCAACTCTGCTTATGAAACTGATCCAACCACGGCTCCTCTTACATAAATGCACTTTAGTTAATAGTGAGAATCGTGTTGGGTTTGTGAACTGCGAAAAATCATTAGAGCCCAATATTCACTGGGTTTACCAGAAATGACCTCTCGCTTCTAGGAAGACACATATCCTGGGTTAAACTCCGTTTCTGAAGACAAATTCAGACCAGAGATCTCCTCCATGAATAACTCTGTTTTACGGCAAGAATCATCCTCTTCTTTCCAGCGTCTCCAGTATAGTAAGAAACAGGATCAAGCCCAGAAAAAAAGAACTGTCTTTCCTATGATACAGACCATATGTAGTTCAACTCTGCTTATGAAACTTATGTAAACCACTGCTCCTCTTATATTAAGGCTCTTTAGTTAATAGTGAGAATCGGTTTGGGCTGGTGAACTGCGAATAATCATTTGAGCTGAAAATTCACTAGGTTTACCAGAAATGAACTCTTGCTTGTAGGAAGACACTGATCCTGGGGTTTAACTCCGATTCTGAAGGGAAATTCAGACCAGAGTACTCAACCCAGAAACACACTCTGTTTTAACGCAAGAAGCAAGCACATCTTTCTAGATTCTAAAATACAGCAAGAACCATGAGCATGCGCTGAAAAAAAGAACTGTGTTTCCTACTCAGACATATCATATGTAGTTCAACTCTGCTTATGAAACTGATACAAACCACAGCTCCTCTTACATAAATGCTGTTTAGTTAATAGTGGGACCGTGTTGGGTTCGTGAACTGCGAAAAATCATTTGAGCCCAAAATTCACTGGGTTAACCAGAAATGAACTCTTGCTGGTAGGAAGACACAGTTCCTGGGATTTAACTCCGTTTCAGAAGGGAAATTCAGACCAGAGTTCGCATCCCTGAAAAACACTCTGTTTTAACGCAAGAATCATCCTTTTCTTTCCAGCGTCTCAAAAATAGTAAGAAACATGGGCATGCCCAGAAAAAAAGAAATGTGTTTCCTACTGATACAGACCATATGTATTCAACTCTGCTTATGAAACTGATACAAACCACAGCTCCTCTTACATTAATGCTCTTTAGTTAATAGTGAGAATCGGTTTGGTTTGGTGAATTGCGAAAAATCATTTGAGCCCAAATTTCACTGGGATTACCAGAAATGAATTCTTGCTTGTAGGAAGACACTGATCCTGGGGTTTAACTCCATTTCTGAAGACGAATTCAGACCAGAGATCTCCTCCCTGAATAACCCTCTGTTTTAAGGCAAGAATCATCCTCTTCTTTCCAGCGTCTCCAGAATAGTAAGAAACATGATCAAGCCCAGAAAAAAAGAACTGGGTTTCCTACTGATACAGAATATATGTATTCAACTCTGCTATTGAAACTGATACAAACCACAGCTCCTCTAACATTAATGCTCTTTAGTTAATAGTGAGAATCAGTTTGGGTTGGTGAACTGCGAAAAATCATTTGATCCGAAAATTCACTAGGTTTACCAGAAATGAACTCTTGCTTGTAGGACGACATTGATCCTGGGGTTTAACTCCGTTTCTGAAGGGAAATTCAGACCAGAGTTCAAATCCCAGAAACACACTCTGTTTTAACGCAAGAAGCAAGCTCTTCTTTCTAGAGTCTAAAATAGGCAAGAACAATGAGCATGCCCTGAAAAAAAGAACTGTGTTTCCTATTCAGATGGACCATATGTCGTTCAACTCTGATTATGAAACTGATACAAACCACAGCTCCTCTTACATAAATGCTCTTTAGTTAATAGTGAGAATCATGTTGGGTTCATGAACTGCGAAAAATCATTTGGGGCAAAAAATCACTGGGTTTACCAGAAATGAACTCTTTGTTGTAGGAAGACACTGATCCTGGGGTTTATGTCCGTTTCTGAAGGCAAATTGAGACCAGAGTTCTCATCCCTGAAAAACCCTCTGTTTTAAGCCAAGAAGCAAGCTCTTCTTTCCAGCATCTCCAATACAGCAATAACCATAAGGATGCCCTGAAAAAAAGAACTGTGTTTCCGACTCATACGGACCATATGTAGTTCAACTCTGCTTATGAAACTGATACAAACCACAGCTCCTCTTACATAAATCCTCTTTAGTTAATAGTGAGAATCATGTTGGGTTCGTTAACTGCGAAAAAATCATTTGAGCCCAAAAATCACTGGGTTTACCAGAAATGAATTCTTGCTTGTAGGAAGACACTGATCCTGGGGTTTAACTCCGTTTCTGAAGACAAATTCCGACCAGAGATCTCATCCCTGAATAACACTCTGTTTTAAGCCAAGAATCATCCTCTTCTTTCCAGCGTCTCCAGTATAGTAAGAAACATGATCAAGCCCAGAAAAAAAGAACTGTGTTTCCTACTGATACAGAACATATGTAGTTCAACTCTTCTTATGAAACTGATACAAACCACAGCTCCTCTTACATTAATGCTCTTTAGTTAATAGAGAGAATAGGTTTGGGTTGATGAACTACGAAAAATCATTTGATCCAAAAAATCACTAGGTTTACCAGAAATGAACTCTTGCTTGTAGGAAGACACAGATCATGGAGTTTAACTCCGATTATGAAGGGAAATTCAGACCTGAGTTCTCATCCCTGAAACACACTCTGTTATAATGCAAGAAGCAAGCTCTTCTTTCTAGAGTCTAAAATACAGCAAGAACCATGAGCATGCCCTGAAAAAAAAACTGTGTTTCCAACTCAGACTGACCATATGTAGTTCAACTCTGCTTATGAAACTGATCCAACCACGGCTCCTCTTACATAAATGCTCTTTAGGTAATAGAGAATCACGTTGGGTTCGTGAACTGTGAAAAATCATTTGAGCCCAAAAATCAGTGGGATAACCAGAAATGAACTCTTACTTGTAGGAAGACACAGATCATGGGGTTTAACTCTGTTTCTGAATGGAAATTCAGACTAGAGTTCTCATCCCTAAAACACACTCTGTTTTAACGCAAGAAGCTAGCTCTTCTATCCAGAATTTAACATAAAGCAAAAACCATGAGCATGCCCAGAATAAAAGAACTGTGTTTCCGATGCATACAGACCATATGTAGTTCAACTCTGCTTGTGAAACTGATGCAACCACGTCTCCCTTTACATAAATTCTCTTTAGTTAATAGTGAGAATCGTGTTGGGATTGTGAACTGTGAAAAATCATCTGAGCCTAATAATCACTGAGTTTACCAGAAATGAACTCTTGCTTGTAGGAAGACCCTGATCTTGGGTTTAACTCCGATATGAAGACAAATTCAGACCAGAGTTCTCATACCTGAAAAACACTCTGTTATAACGGAAGAAGCAAGCTCTTCTTTCCAGCGTCTCCAAAATAGTAAGAAACATGGGATTGCCCAGAAAAAAAGAACTGTGTTTCAAACTCATACAGACCATATGTAGTTCAACTCTGCTTATGAAACTGATACAAACCACAGCTCCTCTTACATTAATGCTCTTTAGTTAATAGTGAGAATCGGTTTGGGTTGGTGAACTGCGAAAAATCATTTGAGCCGAAAATTCACTAACTTAACCAGAAATGAACTCTTGCTTGTAAGAAGACACAGATCATGAGGTCTTACTCCGATTCTGAAGGGAGATTCAGACCAGAGTTCTCATCCCTGAATAACACTCTGTTTTAAGGCAGGAAGCAAGCTCTTCTTTCTAGAGTCTGAAATACAACATGAACCATGAGTATGCCATGAAAAACCGAACTTTGTTTCCGACTCATAACCATATGTAGTTCAACTCTGCTTATGAAACTGATCCAAGCATGGCTCCTCTTACATAAATGCTCTTTAGTTAATAGTGAGAATCGTGTTGGGTTCGTGACCTGCGAAAAATCATTTGAGCCCAATATTCACTGGGTTTACCAGAAATGAATTCTTGCTTGTAGGAAGACACTGATCCTGGGGTTTAACTCCATTTCTGAAGGCAAATTCAGACCAGAGTTCTCATCCCTGAAAACCACTCTGTTATAATGAAAATGCAAGCTCTTCTTTCCAGCGTCTCCAAAATAGTAAGAAACATGGGCATGCCCAGAAAAAAAGACCTGTGTTTCCGACTCATACAGACTATATGTAGTTCAACTCTACCTATGAAACTGATACAAACCACAGCTCCTCTTACATAAATCCTCTTTAGTTAATAGTGAGAATAGAGTAGGCTTCGTGAACTGTGAAAAATCATTTTAGCCCAAAATTCACTGGGTTTACCAGAAATGAACTCTTGCTTGTAGGAAGACATAGATCCTGGGGTTTAACTCCGTTTCTGAAGACAAATTCAGACCAGAATTTGCAACCCTGAAAAACACTCTGTTTTAAGGCAAGAAGGAAGCTCTTCTTTCCAGCGTCTCCAATACAGTAAGAACCATGAGCATGCCTTGAAAAAAAGAACTGTGTTTCCTAATCATACGGACCATATGTAGTTCAAATCTGCTTATGAAACTGATACAAACCACAGCTCATCTTACATAAAGTCTCTTTAGTTAATAGTGAGAATCGTGTTGGGTTCGTAAACTGTGAAAAAACATTTGAGCCCAAAATTCACTGGGTTTACCAGAACTGAAATCTTGCTTGTAGGAAGACACAGATCCTGGGGTTTAACTCCGTTTCTGAAGGCAAATTCAGAGCAGAGTTCTCATGCGAGAAAAACACTCTGTTTTAAGGCAAGAATCATCCTCTTCTTTCCAGCGTCTCCAATATAGTAAGAAATATGAGCATGCTCAGAAAAAAAGAACTGTGTTTCCTACTCATACGGAGCATATGTAGTTCAACTCTGCTTATGAAAATAATACAAACCACAACTCCTCCTACATTAACGCTCTTTAGTTAATAATGAGAATCGGTTTGGGTTGGTGAACTGCGAAAAATCATTTGAGCCGAAAATTCACTAAGTTAACCAGAAATGAACTCTTGCTTGTAGCAAGACACAGATCATGGGGTTTAACTCCGATTCTGAAGGGAAATTCAGACCAGAGGTCTCATCCATGAAACACACTCTGTTTTAACGCACAAAGCAAGCTCTTCTTTCTAGTGTCTAAAATACAGCAAGAATCATGAGCATGCCGTGAAAAAAGAACTGTGTTTCCTACTCAGACGGACCATATGTAGTTCAACTCTGCTTATGAAACTGATACAAACCACAGCTCTTCTTACATAAATGCTCTTTAGTTAATAGTGAGAATCGCCTTTGGTTCGTGAACTGCGAAAAATATTTGAGCCCAAATTTGACTGGGTTAACGAGAAATGAACTCTTGCTTATAGGAAGACACAGATCCTGCGGTTAAACTACGTTTCTGAAGGGTAATTCAGAGCAGAGTTATCATCCCTGAAACACACTCTGTTTTAACGCAAGAAGCAAGCTCTTCTTTCCAGAGTCTAAAATGAAGCATGAACCATGAGCATGCCCTGAAAAAAAGAACTGTCTTTCCTACTCATACGGACCCTATGTAGTTCAACTCTGCTTATGAAATGATACAGACCGCAGCTCCTCTTACATAAACACTCTTTAGTTAATAGAGATAATCGCGTTGGGTTCTAGAACTTTGTAAAGTCATTTGAGCCGAAAATTCACTTGTTTTACCAGAAATGAAATCTTGCTGGTAGGAAGGCAGAGACATGGGGTTTAACTCCGTTTGTGAAGGGAAATTCAGACCAGAATTCTCATCCATGAAACACACCCTGTTTTAATGCAAGAAGCAAGCACTTCTTTCTAGAGTCTAAAATACAGCAAAAACCATGAGCATGCCCTGAAAAAAAGAACTGTGTTTCCTACTCATACGGACCATATGTAGTTCAACTCTGCTTATGAAACTGATATAAACCACTGCTCCTCTTACATTAATGCTCTTTAGTTAATAGTGAGAATCGGTTTGGGTTGGTGAACTGTGAAAAATCATTTGACCCGAAAATTCACCAGGTTTACCAGAAATGAACTCTTGCTTGTAGGAAGACACAGATCCTAGGGTTTAATTCCGTTTCTGAAGGGAAATTCAGACCAGAATTCTCATCCCTGAAACACACTCTGTTTTAATGCAGGAAGCAAGCTCTTCTTTCTAGAGTCTAAAATACAACAAGAACCATGAGCATGCCCTGAAAAAAAGAATTGTTTCCTACTCATACGAACCATATTTAGTTGAACTCTGCTTGAGAAACTGATACGGACCACACCTCCTCTAACATAATTGCTGTTTATTTAATAGTGAGAATAGCGTAGGGTTCGTGAATTGCGAAAAATAATTTGAGCCCAAACTTCACTGGGTTTACCAGAAATGAACTCTTGCTTGTAGGAAGACACAGATCCTGGTGTTTAACTCCGTTTCTGAAGACAAATTCAGACCAGAATTCTCATCCCTGAAACACACTCTGTTTTAACGCAAGCAGCAAGCTCTTCTTTCTAGAGTCTGAAATACAGCAAGAACCATGAGCATGCCCTGAAAAACAGAACTGTGTTTCCGACCCATACACAACCATATGTAGTTCAACTCTGCTTATGAAACTGATCCAACCACGGCTCCTCTTACATAAATGATCTTTAGTTAATAGTGAGAATCGTGTTGGGTTCGTGAACTTTGAAAAATCATTAGAGCCCAATATTCACTGCGCTTACCGGAAATGAACTCTTGCTTGTAGGAAGACACAGATTATGGGGTTTAACTCTGATTCTGAAGGGAAATTCAGACAAGAGTTCTCATGCCTGAATAACACTCTGTTTTAAGGCAAGAAGCAAGCTCTTCTTTCTAGAGTCTAAAATACAGCAAGAACCATGAGCATGCCCTGAAAAAAAGAACTGTGTTTCCGACTCAGTCGGACAATATGTAGTTCAACTCTGCTTATGAAACTGATACAAACCACAGCTCCTCTTACATAAATCCTCTTTAGTTAATAGTGAGAATCATGTTGGGTTCGTTAACTGCGAAAAAATCATTTGAGCCCAAAAATCACTGGGTTTACCAGAAATGAATTCTTGCTTGTAGGAAGACACTGATCCTGGGGTTTAACTCCGTTTCTGAAGACAAATTCCGACCAGAGATCTCATCCCTGAATAACACTCTGTTTTAAGCCAAGAATCATCCTCTTCTTTCCAGCGTCTCCAGTATAGTAAGAAACATGATCAAGCCCAGAAAAAAAGAACTGTGTTTCCTACTGATACAGAACATATGTAGTTCAACTCTTCTTATGAAACTGATACAAACCACAGCTCCTCTTACATTAATGCTCTTTAGTTAATAGTGAGAATCGGTTTGGGTTGCTGAACTACGAAAAATCATTTGATCCAAAAATCACTAGGTTTACCAGAAATGAACTCTTGCTTGTAGGAAGACACAGATCATGGAGTTTAACTCCGATTATGAAGGGAAATTCAGACCTGAGTTCTCATCCCTGAAACACACTCTGTTATAATGCAAGAAGCAAGCTCTTCTTTCTAGAGTCTAAAATACAGCAAGAACCATGAGCATGCCCTGAAAAAAAAACTGTGTTTCCAACTCAGACTGACCATATGTAGTTCAACTCTGCTTATGAAACTGATCCAACCACGGCTCCTCTTACATAAATGCTCTTTAGGTAATAGAGAATCACGTTGGGTTCGTGAACTGTGAAAAATCATTTGAGCCCAAAAATCAGTGGGATAACCAGAAATGAACTCTTACTTGTAGGAAGACACAGATCATGGGGTTTAACTCTGTTTCTGAATGGAAATTCAGACTAGAGTTCTCATCCCTAAAACACACTCTGTTTTAACGCAAGAAGCTAGCTCTTCTATCCAGAATTTAACATAAAGCAAGAACCATGAGCATGCCCAGAAAAAAAGAACTGTGTTTCCGACGCATACAGACCATATGTAGTTCAACTCTGCTTATGAAACTGATACAAACCACAGCTCCTCTTACATAAATCCTCTTTAGTTAATAGTGAGAATCATGTTTGGTTCGTTAACTGTGAAAAAATCAATTGAGCCCAAAAAACACTGGGATTACCAGAAATGAATTCTTGTTTGTAGGAAGACACTGATACTGGGGTTAAACTCCGTTTCTGAAGACAAATTCACACCAGAGATCTCATCTCTGAATAACACTCTGTTTTAAGGCAAGAATCATGCTCTTCTTTCCAGCGTCTCCAGAATAGTAAGAAACATGGGATTGCCCAGAAAAAAAGAACTGTGTTTCAAACTCATACAGACCATATGTAGTTCAACTCTGCTTATGAAACTGATACAAACCACAGCTCCTCTTACATTAATGCTCTTTAGTTAATAGTGAGAATCGGTTTGGGTTGGTGAACTGCGAAAAATCATTTGAGCCGAAAATTCACTAACTTAACCAGAAATGAACTCTTGCTTGTAAGAAGACACAGATCATGAGGTCTTACTCCGATTCTGAAGGGAAATTCAGACCAGAGTTCTCATCCCTGAAACACACTCTGTTTTAACGCAAGAAGCAAGCTCTTCTTTCTAGAGTCTGAAATACAGCAAGAACCATGAGCATGCCCTGAAAAACAGAACTGGGTTTCCGACCCATACACAACAATATGTAGTTCAACTCTGCTTATGAAACTGATCCAACCACGGCTCCTCTTACATAAATGCTCTTTAGTTAATAGTGAGAATCGTGTTGGGTTCATGAAGTTTGAAAAATCATTAGAGCCCAATATTCACTGCATTTACCGGAAATGAACTCTGGCTTGTAGGAAGACACAGATTTTGGTTTTACCTCCGATTCTGAAGGGAAATTCAGAACAGAGTTCTCATCCCTGTAACACACACTGTTTTAACGCAAGAAGCAAGCTCTTCTTTCTAGAGTCTGAAATACAGCAAGAACCATGAGCATGCCCTGAAAATCAGAACTGTGTTTCCGACCCATACACAACCATATGTAGTTCAACTCTGCTTATGAAACTGATCCAACCACGGCTACTCTTACATAAATGCTCTTTAGTTAATAGTGAGAATCGTGTTGGGTTCGTGAACTTTGAAAAATCATTAGAGCCCAATATTCAATGCTTTTACCGGAAATGGACTCTTGCTTGTAATAAGACACAGATCATGGGGTTTAACTCCGATTCTGAAGGGAAATTCAGACCAGAGTTCTCATCCCTGAAACACACTCTGTTTTAAGGCAGGAAGCAAGCTCTTCTTTCTAGAGTCTAAAATACAGCAAGAACCATGAGCATGCCCTGAAAAAAGAACTGTGTTTCCGACTCAGTCGGACCATATGTAGTTGAACTCTGCTTATGAAACTGATACAAACCACGGCTCCCTTTACAAAAATTCTCTTTATTTAATAGTGAGAATCGTGAGGGATTGTGAACTGCGAAAAATGATTTGAGCCCAATAATCACTGAGTTTACCAGAAATAAACTCTTGCTTGTAGGAAGACACTGATCCTGGGTTCAACTCCGTTTCTGAAGGCAAATTCAGACCAGAGTTCTCATCCCTAAAAAACACTCTGTTATAACGAAAGAAGCAAGCTCTTCTTTCCAGCGTCTCCAAAATAGTAAGAAACATGGGAATGCCCAGAAAAAAGAACTGTGTTTCCAACTCATACAGACCATATGTAGTTCAACTCTGCTTATGAAACTGATACAAACCACAGCTCCTCTTACATAAATCCTCTTTAGTTAATAGTGAGAACCATGTTGGGTTCGTTAACTGAGAAAAAATCATTTGAGCCCAAAAATCCCTGGGTTTACCAGAAATGAATTCTTGCTTGTAGGAAGTCACTGATCCTGGGGTTTAAATCCGTTTCTGAAGACAAATGCAGACCAGAGATCTCATCCCTGAAAAACACTCTGTTTTAAGGCAAGAATCATCCTCTTCTTTCCAGCGTCTCCAAAATAGTAAGAAACATGGGCATGCCCAGAAAAAAAGAACTGTGTTTCCGACTCATACAGACCATATATAGTTCAACTCTGCTTATGAAACTGATACAAACCACAGCTCCTCTTACATTAATGCTCTTTAGTTAATAGTGAGAATCGGTTTGGGTTGCTGAACTACGAAAAATCATTTGATCCAAAAATTCACTAGGTTTACCAAAAATGAACTCTTGCTTGTAGGAAGACACAGATGAGGGAGTTTAACTCCGATTCTGAAGGCAAATTCAGACCAGAGTTCTCATCCCTGAATAACACTCTGTTTTAAGGCACGAAGCAAGCTCTTCTTTCTAGAGTCTGAAATACAGCATGAACCATGAGTATGCCATGAAAAACAGAACTTTGTTTCCGACTCATAACCATATGTAGTTCAACTCTGCTTATGAAACTGATCCAAGCATGGCTCCTCTTACATAAATGCTCTTTAGTTAATAGTGAGAATCGTGTTGGGTTCGTGACCTGCGAAAAATCATTTGAGCCCAATATTCACTGGGTTTACCAGAAATGAATTCTTGCTTGTAGGAAGACACTGATCCTGGGGTTTAACTCCATTTCTGAAGGCAAATTCAGACCAGAGTTCTCATCCCTGAAAACCACTCTGTTATAACGAAAATGCAAGCTCTTCTTTCCAGCGTCTCCAAAATAGTAAGAAACATGGGCATGCCCAGAAAAAAAGAACTGTGTTTCCTACTGATGCAGACGATATGTAGTTCAACTCTGCTTATGAAACTGATACAAACCACAGCTCCTCTGACATTAATGCTCTTTAGTTAATAGTGAGAATCGGTTTGGGTTGGTGAACTGCGAAAAATCATTTGAGCCGAAAATTCACTACGTTTACCAGAAATGAACTCTTGCTTATAGGAAGACACAGATCATGGGTTTTAACTCCGATTCTGAAGGGAAATTGATACCAGAGTTCTCATCTCTGAAACACATTCTGTTTTAACGCAAGAAGCAAGCTCTTCTTTCTAGAGTATAAAATACAGCAATAACAATGAGCATGCCCTGAAGAAAAGAACTGTGTTTCCTACTTACACGGACCATATGTAGTTCAACTCTGCTTATGAAACTGATACAAACCACAGCTCCTCTTACATAAATGCTCTTTAGTTAATAGTGAGAATCAGGTTGGGTTCGTGAACAGCATAATATCATTTGAGCCCAAAATTCACTGGGTTAACCAGAAATGAACTCTTGCTTATAGGAAGACACTGATCCTGGGTTTGACTCCATTTCTGAAGGGAAATTCAGACCAGAGTTCTCGTCCCTGAAACACACTCTGTTTTAATGCAAGAAGCAAGCTCTTCTTCAAAGAGTCTAAAATACAGCAAGAACCATGAGCATGCCCAGAATAAAAGAACTGTGTTTCCGACTCATAACCATATGTAGTTCAACTCTGCTTATGAAACTGATCCAACCACCGCTACTCTTACATAAATGCTCTTTAGTTAATAGTGAGAATCGTGTTGGGTTCTTCAACTGCGAAAAATCATTTGAGCCCAATATTCACTGGGTTTACCAGAAATGAACTCTTGCTTGTAGGAAGACACTGATCCTGGGGTTTAACTTCGTTTCTGAAGGAAAATTCAGACCAGAGTTCTCATCCCTGAAAACAACTCTGTTATAACAAAAAAGAAAGCTTTTCTTCCCAGCGTCTCCAAAATAGTAAGAAACATGGGCATGCCCTGAAAAAAAGAACTGTGTTTCCGACTCATACACACCATATGTAGTTCAACTCTGCTTATGAAACTGATACAAACCACAGCTCCTCTTACATAAATACTCTTTAGTTTATAGTGAGAATCATGTTGGGTTCATGAAATGCGAAAAAATCATTTGAGCCCCAAAATCACTGGGTTGACCAGAAATGAATTCTTGCTTGTAGAATGACATTGATCCTGGGGTTTAACTCTGTTTCTGAAGACAAATTCAGACCAGAGATCTCATCCCTGAAAAACACTCTGTTTTAAGGCCAGAAGTAAGCTCTTCTTCTGATCCAAACCACAGCTCCTCTTACATAAATGCTCTTTAGTAAATATTGAGAATCGAGTTGGGTTCGTGAAGTGCGAAAAATCATTTGAGCCCAATATTCACTGGGTTTACTAGAAATGAACTCTTGCTTGTAGGATGACACTGATCCTGGGGTTTAATTCCGATTCTGAAGGGAAATTCAGACCAGAGTTCTCATCCCTGAAACACACTCTGTTTTAACGCAAGAAGCAAGCTCTTCTTTCTAGAGTCTAAAATACAGCAAGAACCATGAGCATGCCCAGGAAAAAAGAACTGTGTTTCTGACTCATACACAACCATATGTAGTTCAACTCTGCTTATGAAACTGATCCAACCATGGCTCCTCTTACTTAAATGCTCTTTAGTTAATAGTGAGCATCGTGTTGGGTTCGTGAACTGCGAAAAATCATTTGGGCCAAAAATTCACTGGGTTTACAAAAAATGAACTCTTGGTTGTAGGAAGACACTGATCCTGGGGTTTAACTCCGTTTCTGAAGGCAAATTCAGACCAGAGTTCTCATCCCAGAAAACACTCTGTTTTAAGCCAAGAAGAAAGCTCTTCTTTCCAGTGAATCCAATACAGCAATAACCATGAGGATGCCATGAAAAAAAGAACTGTGTTTCCTACTCAAACGGACCATATGTAGTTCAACTCTGCTTATGAAACTAATACTAACTACAGCTCCTCTTACATAAATGTTCTTCAGTTAATAGTAAGAATAGCGTTTGGTTCCTAAATTGCGAAAAATCATTTGAGCCAAAATTCACTGGGTTTACCAGAACTGAACTCTTGCTTGTAGGAAGACACAGATCCTGGGTTTAACTCTGTTTCTGAAGGGAAATTCGAACCAGAGTTCTTATCCCTGAAACACATTCTGTTTTAACACAAGAAGCAAGCTCTTCTTTCTAGAGTCTAAAATACAGCAAGAACCATGAGCATGCCCATAAAAAAAGAACTGTGTTTCCGACTCATAACCATATGTAGTTCAACTCTGTTTATGAAACTGATCCAACCACGGGTCTTCTTACATACATGCTCTTTAGTTAATAGTGAGATTTGTGTTGGGTTCATGAACTGCGAAAAATCATTTGAGCCCAAAAATCACTGGGTTTACCAGAAATGAATTCTTGCTTGTAGGAAGACACTGATCCTGGGGTTTAACACCGTTTCTGATTGCAATTTCAGACCAGAATTCTCATCCCTGAAAAACACTCTGTTATAACGAAAGAAGCAAGCTCTTCTTTCCAGCGTCTCCAAAATAGTAAGAAACATGGGCATGCCCAGAAAAAAAGAACTGTGTTGCCGACTCATACAGACCATATGTAGTTCAACTATGCTTATGAAACTGATACAAACCACAGCTCCTCTTACATAAATCCTCTTTAATTAATAGTGAGAAACATGTTGGGTCGTGAACTGCGAAAAAATCATTTGCGCCCAAAAATCACTGGGTTTACCAGAAAAGAATTCTTGCTTGTAGGATGATATTGATCCTGGGGTTTCACTCTGTTTCTGAAGACAAATTCAGACCAGAGATCTCATCCCTGAATAACACTCTGTTTTAAGGCAAGAATCATCCTCTTCTTTCCAGCGTCTCCAAAATAGTAAGAAACATGGGCATGCCCAGAAAAAAAGAACTGTGTTTCCTACTGATGCAGACCATATGTAGTTCAACTCTGCTTATGAAACTGATACAAACCACGGCTCCTCTTATATAAATGCTCTTTAGTTAATAGTGAGAATAGCGTTGGGTTCGTGAACTCCGAAAAATCATTTGGGCCAAAAAATCACTGGGTTTACAAAAAATGAACTCTTGGTTGTAGGAAGACACTGATCCTGGGGTTTAACTCCGTTTCTGAAGGCAAATTCAGACCAGAGTTCTCATCCCAGAAAACACTCTGTTTTAAGCCAAGAAGCAAGCTCTTCTTTCCAGTGAATCCAATACAGCAATAACCATGAGGATGCCCTGAAAAAAAGAACTGTGTTTCCTACTCATACAGAACATATGTAGTTCAACTCTGCTTATGAAAATGATACAAACCACAACTCCTCTTACATAAATGCTTTTTAGATAATAGTGAGAATCGCATGGGGTTCGTGAACTGCAAAAAATCATTTGAGCCCAAAATTCACTGGGTTAACCAGAAATGAACTCTTGCTTGAAGGAAGACACAGATCCTGGGGTTTATCTCTGTTTCTGAATGAAATTTCAGGCCAGAATTCACATCACTAAAACACACTCTGTTTTAATGCAAAGAGCAAGCTCTTCTTTCTAGAGTCTAAAATAAAGCAAGAACCATGAGCATGCCCAGAAAAAAAAAACTGTGTTTCCGACTCATACAAACCATATGTAGTTCAACTCTGCTTATGAAACTGATCCAACCACGGCTCCTCTTACATAAATGCACTTTAGTTAATAGTGAGAATCGTGTTGGGTTTGTGAACTGCGAAAAATCATTAGAGCCCAATATTCACTGGGTTTACCAGAAATGACCTCTCGCTTCTAGGAAGACACATATCCTGGGTTAAACTCCGTTTCTGAAGACAAATTCAGACCAGAGATCTCCTCCATGAATAACTCTGTTTTACGGCAAGAATCATCCTCTTCTTTCCAGCGTCTCCAGTATAGTAAGAAACAGGATCAAGCCCAGAAAAAAAGAACTGTCTTTCCTATGATACAGACCATATGTAGTTCAACTCTGCTTATGAAACTTATGTAAACCACTGCTCCTCTTATATTAAGGCTCTTTAGTTAATAGTGAGAATCGGTTTGGGCTGGTGAACTGCGAATAATCATTTGAGCTGAAAATTCACTAGGTTTACCAGAAATGAACTCTTGCTTGTAGGAAGACACTGATCCTGGGGTTTAACTCCGATTCTGAAGGGAAATTCAGACCAGAGTACTCAACCCAGAAACACACTCTGTTTTAACGCAAGAAGCAAGCACATCTTTCTAGATTCTAAAATACAGCAAGAACCATGAGCATGCGCTGAAAAAAAGAACTGTGTTTCCTACTCAGACATATCATATGTAGTTCAACTCTGCTTATGAAACTGATACAAACCACAGCTCCTCTTACATAAATGCTGTTTAGTTAATAGTGGGACCGTGTTGGGTTCGTGAACTGCGAAAAATCATTTGAGCCCAAAATTCACTGGGTTAACCAGAAATGAACTCTTGCTGGTAGGAAGACACAGTTCCTGGGATTTAACTCCGTTTCAGAAGGGAAATTCAGACCAGAGTTCGCATCCCTGAAAAACACTCTGTTTTAACGCAAGAATCATCCTTTTCTTTCCAGCGTCTCAAAAATAGTAAGAAACATGGGCATGCCCAGAAAAAAAGAAATGTGTTTCCTACTGATACAGACCATATGTATTCAACTCTGCTTATGAAACTGATACAAACCACAGCTCCTCTTACATTAATGCTCTTTAGTTAATAGTGAGAATCGGTTTGGTTTGGTGAATTGCGAAAAATCATTTGAGCCCAAATTTCACTGGGATTACCAGAAATGAATTCTTGCTTGTAGGAAGACACTGATCCTGGGGTTTAACTCCATTTCTGAAGACGAATTCAGACCAGAGATCTCCTCCCTGAATAACCCTCTGTTTTAAGGCAAGAATCATCCTCTTCTTTCCAGCGTCTCCAGAATAGTAAGAAACATGATCAAGCCCAGAAAAAAAGAACTGGGTTTCCTACTGATACAGAATATATGTATTCAACTCTGCTATTGAAACTGATACAAACCACAGCTCCTCTAACATTAATGCTCTTTAGTTAATAGTGAGAATCAGTTTGGGTTGGTGAACTGCGAAAAATCATTTGATCCGAAAATTCACTAGGTTTACCAGAAATGAACTCTTGCTTGTAGGACGACATTGATCCTGGGGTTTAACTCCGTTTCTGAAGGGAAATTCAGACCAGAGTTCAAATCCCAGAAACACACTCTGTTTTAACGCAAGAAGCAAGCTCTTCTTTCTAGAGACTAAAATAGGCAAGAACAATGAGCATGCCCTGAAAAAAAGAACTGTGTTTCCTATTCAGATGGACCATATGTCGTTCAACTCTGATTATGAAACTGATACAAACCACAGCTCCTCTTACATAAATGCTCTTTAGTTAATAGTGAGAATCATGTTGGGTTCATGAACTGCGAAAAATCATTTGGGGCAAAAAATCACTGGGTTTACCAGAAATGAACTCTTTGTTGTAGGAAGACACTGATCCTGGGGTTTATGTCCGTTTCTGAAGGCAAATTGAGACCAGAGTTCTCATCCCTGAAAAACCCTCTGTTTTAAGCCAAGAAGCAAGCTCTTCTTTCCAGCATCTCCAATACAGCAATAACCATAAGGATGCCCTGAAAAAAAGAACTGTGTTTCCGACTCATACGGACCATATGTAGTTCAACTCTGCTTATGAAACTGATACAAACCACAGCTCCTCTTACATAAATGCTCTTTAGTTAATAGTGAGAATCGCGTTGGGTTCGTGAACTGCGAAAAAATCATTTGAGCCCAAAATTCACTGGGGTAACCAGAAATGAATTCTTGCTTGAAGGGAGACACAGATCCTGGGGTTTAACTCTGTTTCTGAATGGAATTTCAGGCCAGAGTTCTCATCCCTAAAACACACTCTGTTTTAATGCAAGAAGCAAGCTCTTCTTCCTAGAGTCTAAAATAAAGCAAGAACCATGAGCATGCCCAGAAAAAAAGAACTGTGTTTCCGACTCATACAAACCATATGTAGTTCAACTCTGCTTATGAAACTGATCCAACCACGGCTCCTCTTACATAAATACTCTTTAGTTAATAGTGAGAATCGTGTTGGGTTTGTGAACTGCGAAAAATCATTAGAGCCCAATACTCACTGGGTTTACCAGAAATGACCTCTCAATTGTAGGAAGACAAATATCCTGGGTTTAACTCCGTTTCTGAAGGCAAATTCAGACCAGAGTTCTCATCCCTAAAACACACTCTGTTTTAACGCAAGAAGCAAGCTCTTCTTTCTAGAGTCTAAAATACAACAAGAACCATGTGCATGCCCTGAAAAAAAGAAATGTGTTACCTACACCTATGGACCATATGTCGTTCAACTCTGCTTATGAAACTGATCCAACCACGGCTCCTCTTACATAAATGCTCTTTAGTTATTAGTGAGAATCGTGTTGGGTTTCTGAACTGCGAAAAATCATTAGAGCCAAATATTCACTGGGTTTACCAGAAATGAACTCTTGCTTGTAGGAAGACACATATCCTGGCTTTAACTCCGTTTCTGAAGGCAAATTCAGACCAGAGTTCTCATCCCTGAAAAACACTCTGTTTTAAGGCAAGAATCATCCTTTTCTTTCCAGCGTCTCCAAAAAAGTAAGAAACATGATCAAGCCCAGAAAAAAAGAACTGTGTTTCCTACTGATACAGAATATATGTATTCAACTCTGCTTATGAAACTGATACAAACCACAGCTCCTCTTACATTAATGCTCTTTAGTTAATAGTGAGAATCAGTTTGGGTTGGTGAACTGCGAAAAATCATTTGATCCAAAAATTCACTAGGTTTACCAGAAATGAACTCTTGCTTGTAGGACGACACTGATCATGGGGTTTAACTCCGATTCTGAAGGGAAATTCAGACCAGATTTCTCACCCGAGAAACACACTCTGTTTTAACGCAAGAAGCAAGCTCTTCTTTCTAGAGTCTAAAATAGAGCAAGAACCATGAGCATGCCCTGAAAAAAAGAACTGTGTTTCCTATTCAGATGGACCATATGTCGTTCAACTCTGCTTATGAAACTGATACAAACCACAGCTCCTCTTACATAAATGCTCTTTAGTTAATAGTGAGAATCATGTTGGGTTCATGAACTGCGAAAAATCATTTGGGGCAAAAAATCACTGGGTTTACCAGAAATGAACTCTTTGTTGTAGGAAGACACTGATCCTGGGGTTTATGTCCGTTTCTGAAGGCAAATTGAGACCAGAGTTCTCATCCCTGAAAAACCCTCTGTTTTAAGCCAAGAAGCAAGCTCTTCTTTCCAGCATCTCCAATACAGCAATAACCATGAGGATGCCCTGAAAAAAAGAACTGTGTTTCCTACTCATACGGACCATATGTAGTTCAACTCTGCTTATGAAACTGATACAAACCACAGCTCCTCTTACATAAATGCTCTTTAGTTAATAGTGAGAATCGCGTTGGGTTCGTGAACTGCGAAAAAATCATTTGAGCCCAAAATTCACTGGGGTAACCAGAAATGAATTCTTGCTTGAAGGGAGACACAGATCCTGGGGTTTAACTCTGTTTCTGAATGGAATTTCAGGCCAGAGTTCTCATCCCTAAAACACACTCTGTTTTAATGCAAGAAGCAAGCTCTTCTTCCTAGAGTCTAAAATAAAGCAAGAACCATGAGCATGCCCAGAAAAAAAGAACTGTGTTTCCGACTCATACAAACCATATGTAGTTCAACTCTGCTTATGAAACTGATCCAACCACGGCTCCTCTTACATAAATACTCTTTAGTTAATAGTGAGAATCGTGTTGGGTTTGTGAACTGCGAAAAATCATTAGAGCCCAATACTCACTGGGTTTACCAGAAATGACCTCTCAATTGTAGGAAGACAAATATCCTGGGTTTAACTCCGTTTCTGAAGGCAAATTCAGACCAGAGTTCTCATCCCTAAAACACACTCTGTTTTAACGCAAGAAGCAAGCTCTTCTTTCTAGAGTCTAAAATACAACAAGAACCATGTGCATGCCCTGAAAAAAAGAAATGTGTTACCTACACCTATGGACCATATGTCGTTCAACTCTGCTTATGAAACTGATCCAACCACGGCTCCTCTTACATAAATGCTCTTTAGTTATTAGTGAGAATCGTGTTGGGTTTCTGAACTGCGAAAAATCATTAGAGCCAAATATTCACTGGGTTTACCAGAAATGAACTCTTGCTTGTAGGAAGACACATATCCTGGCTTTAACTCCGTTTCTGAAGGCAAATTCAGACCAGAGTTCTCATCCCTGAAAAACACTCTGTTTTAAGGCAAGAATCATCCTTTTCTTTCCAGCGTCTCCAAAAAAGTAAGAAACATGATCAAGCCCAGAAAAAAAGAACTGTGTTTCCTACTGATACAGAATATATGTATTCAACTCTGCTTATGAAACTGATACAAACCACAGCTCCTCTTACATTAATGCTCTTTAGTTAATAGTGAGAATCAGTTTGGGTTGGTGAACTGCGAAAAATCATTTGATCCAAAAATTCACTAGGTTTACCAGAAATGAACTCTTGCTTGTAGGACGACACTGATCATGGGGTTTAACTCCGATTCTGAAGGGAAATTCAGACCAGATTTCTCACCCGAGAAACACACTCTGTTTTAACGCAAGAAGCAAGCTCTTCTTTCTAGAGTCTAAAATAGAGCAAGAACCATGAGCATGCCCTGAAAAAAAGAACTGTGTTTCCTATTCAGATGGACCATATGTCGTTCAACTCTGCTTATGAAACTGATACAAACCACAGCTCCTCTTACATAAATGCTCTTTAGTTAATAGTGAGAATCATGTTGGGTTCATGAACTGCGAAAAATCATTTGGGGCAAAAAATCACTGGGTTTACCAGAAATGAACTCTTTGTTGTAGGAAGACACTGATCCTGGGGTTTATGTCCGTTTCTGAAGGCAAATTGAGACCAGAGTTCTCATCCCTGAAAAACCCTCTGTTTTAAGCCAAGAAGCAAGCTCTTCTTTCCAGCATCTCCAATACAGCAATAACCATGAGGATGCCCTGAAAAAAAGAACTGTGTTTCCTACTCATACGGACCATATGTAGTTCAACTCTGCTTATGAAACTGATACAAACCACAGCTCCTCTTACATAAATGCTCTTTAGTTAATAGTGAGAATCGCCTTGGGTTCGTGAACTGCGAAAAAATCATTTGAGCCCAAAATTCACTGGGGTAACCAGAAATGAATTCTTGCTTGAAGGAAGACACAGATCCTGGGGTTTAACTCTGTTTCTGAATGGAATTTCAGGCCAGAGTTCTCATCCCTAATACACACTCTGTTTTAATGCAAGAAGCAAGCTCTTCTTCCTAGAGTCTAAAATAAAGCAAGAACCATGAGCATGCCCAGAAAAAAAGAACTGTGTTTCCGACTCATACAAACCATATGTAGTTCAACTCTGCTTATGAAACTGATCCAACCACGGCTCCTCTTACATAAATACTCTTTAGTTAATAGTGAGAATCGTGTTGGGTTTGTGAACTGCGAAAAATCATTAGAGCCCAATACTCACTGGGTTTACCAGAAATGACCTCTCAATTGTAGGAAGACAAATATCCTGGGTTTAACTCCGTTTCTGAAGGCAAATTCAGACCAGAGTTCTCATCCCTAAAACACACTCTGTTTTAACGCAAGAAGCAAGCTCTTCTTTCTAGAGTCTAAAATACAACAAGAACCATGTGCATGCCCTGAAAAAAAGAAATGTGTTACCTACACCTATGGACCATATGTCGTTCAACTCTGCTTATGAAACTGATCCAACCACGGCTCCTCTTACATAAATGCTCTTTAGTTATTAGTGAGAATCGTGTTGGGTACGTGAACTGCGAAAAATCATTAGAGCCAAATATTCACTGGGTTTACCAGAAATGAACTCTTGCTTGTAGGAAGACACATATCCTGGCTTTAACTCCGTTTCTGAAGGCAAATTCAGACCAGAGTTCTCATCCCTGAAAAACACTCTGTTTTAAGGCAAGAATCATCCTTTTCTTTCCAGCGTCTCCAAAAAAGTAAGAAACATGATCAAGCCCAGAAAAAAAGAACTGTGTTTCCTACTGATACAGAATATATGTATTCAACTCTGCTTATTGAACTGATACAAACCACAGCTCCTCTTACATTAATGCTCTTTAGTTAATAGTGAGAATCAGTTTGGGTTGGTGAACTGCGAAAAATCATTTGATCCAAAAATTCACTAGGTTTACCAGAAATGAACTCTTGCTTGTAGGACGACACTGATCATGGGGTTTAACTCCGATTCTGAAGGGAAATTCAGACCAGATTTCTCACCCGAGAAACACACTCTGTTTTAACGCAAGAAGCAAGCTCTTCTTTCTAGAGTCTAAAATAGAGCAAGAACCATGAGCATGCCCTGAAAAAAAGAACTGTGTTTCCTATTCAGATGGACCATATGTCGTTCAACTATGCTTATGAAACTGATACAAACCAAAGCTCCTCTTACATAAATGCTCTTTAGTTAATAGTGAGAATCATGGTGGGTTCGTGAACTGCGAAAAATCATTTGGGGCAAAAAATCACTGGGTTTACCAGAAATGAACTCTTTGTTGTAGGAAGACACTGATCCTGGGGTTTAAGTCCGTTTCTGAAGGCAAATTCAGACCACAGTTCTCATCACTGAAAAACACTCTGTTTTAAGCCAAGAAGCAAGCTCTTCTTTCCAGCGTCTCCAATACAGCAATAACCATGAGGATGCCCTGAAAAAAAGAACTGTGTTTCCTACTCATACGGACCATATGTAGTTCAACTCTGCTTATGAAACTGATACAAACCACAGCTCCTCTTACATAAATGCTCTTTAGTTAATAGTGAGAATCGCGTTGGGTTCGTGAACTGCGAAAAAATCATTTGAGCCCAAAATTCACTGGGGTAACCAGAAATGAATTCTTGCTTGAAGGGAGACACAGATCCTGGGGTTTAACTCTGTTTCTGAATGGAATTTCAGGCCAGAGTTCTCATCCCTTAAACACACTCTGTTTTAATGCAAGAAGCAAGCTCTTCTTCCTAGAGTCTAAAATAAAGCAAGAACCATGAGCATGCCCAGAAAAAAAGAACTGTGTTTCCGACTCATACAAACCATATGTAGTTCAACTCTGCTTATGAAACTGATCCAACCACGGCTCCTCTTACATAAATACTCTTTAGTTAATAGTGAGAATCGTGTTGGGTTTGTGAACTGCGAAAAATCATTAGAGCCCAATACTCACTGGGTTTACCAGAAATGACCTCTCAATTGTAGGAAGACAAATATCCTGGGTTTAACTCCGTTTCTGAAGGCAAATTCAGACCAGAGTTCTCATCCCTAAAACACACTCTGTTTTAACGCAAGAAGCAAGCTCTTCTTTCTAGAGTTTAAAATACAACAAGAACCATGTGCATGCCCTGAAAAAAAGAAATGTGTTACCTACACCTATGGACCATATGTCGTTCAACTCTGCTTATGAAACTGATCCAACCACGGCTCCTCTTACATAAATGCTCTTTAGTTATTAGTGAGAATCGTGTTGGGTTTCTGAACTGCGAAAAATCATTAGAGCCATATATTCACTGGGTTTACCAGAAATGAACTCTTGCTTGTAGGAAGACACATATCCTGGCTTTAACTCCGTTTCTGAAGGCAAATTCAGACCAGAGTTCTCATCCCTGAAAAACACTCTGTTTTAAGGCAAGAATCATCCTTTTCTTTCCAGCGTCTCCAAAAAAGTAAGAAACATGATCAAGCCCAGAAAAAAAGAACTGTGTTTCCTACTGATACAGAATATATGTATTCAACTCTGCTTATGAAACTGATACAAACCACAGCTCCTCTTACATTAATGCTCTTTAGTTAATAGTGAGAATCAGTTTGGGTTGGTGAACTGCGAAAAATCATTTGATCCAAAAATTCACTAGGTTTACCAGAAATGAACTCTTGCTTGTAGGACGACACTGATCATGGGGTTTAACTCCGATTCTGAAGGGAAATTCAGACCAGATTTCTCACCCGAGAAACACACTCTGTTTTAACGCAAGAAGCAAGCTCTTCTTTCTAGAGTCTAAAATAGAGCAAGAACCATGAGCATGCCCTGAAAAAATGAACTGTGTTTCCTATTCAGATGGACCATATGTCGTTCAACTCTGCTTATGAAACTGATACAAACCACAGCTCCTCTTACATAAATGCTCTTTAGTTATTAGTGAGAATCATGTTGGGTTCATGAACTGCGAAAAATCATTTGGGGCAAAAAATCACTGGGTTTTCCAGAAATGAACTCTTTGTTGTAGGAAGACACTGATCCTGGGGTTTATGTCCGTTTCTGAAGGCAAATTGAGACCAGAGTTCTCATCCCTGAAAAACCCTCTGTTTTAAGCCAAGAAGCAAGCTCTTCTTTCCAGCATCTCCAATACAGCAATAACCATGAGGATGCCCTGAAAAAAAGAACTGTGTTTCCTACTCATACGGACCATATGTAGTTCAACTCTGCTTATGAAACTGATACAAACCACAGCTCCTCTTACATAAATGCTCTTTAGTTAATAGTGAGAATCGCGTTGGGTTCGTGAACTGCGAAAAAATCATTTGAGCCCAAAATTCACTGGGGTAACCAGAAATGAATTCTTGCTTGAAGGAAGACACAGATCCTGGGGTTTAACTCTGTTTCTGAATGGAATTTCAGGCCAGAGTTCTCATCCCTAATACACACTCTGTTTTAATGCAAGAAGCAAGCTCTTCTTCCTAGAGTCTAAAATAAAGCAAGAACCATGAGCATGCCCAGAAAAAAAGAACTGTGTTTCCGACTCATACAAAACATATGTAGTTCAACTCTGCTTATGAAACTGATTCAACCACGGCTCCTCTTACATAAATACTCTTTAGTTAATAGTGAGAATCGTGTTGGGTTTGTGAACTGCGAAAAATCATTAGAGCCCAATACTCACTGGGTTTACCAGAAATGACCTCTCAATTGTAGGAAGACAAATATCCTGGGTTTAACTCCGTTTCTGAAGGCAAATTCAGACCAGAGTTCTCATCCCTAAAACACACTCTGTTTTAACGCAAGAAGCAAGCTCTTCTTTCTAGAGTCTAAAATACAACAAGAACCATGTGCATGCCCTGAAAAAAAGAAATGTGTTACCTACACCTATGGACCATATGTCGTTCAACTCTGCTTATGAAACTGATCCAACCACGGCTCCTCTTACATAAATGCTCTTTAGTTATTAGTGAGAATCGTGTTGGGTACGTGAACTGCGAAAAATCATTAGAGCCAAATATTCACTGGGTTTACCAGAAATGAACTCTTGCTTGTAGGAAGACACATATCCTGGCTTTAACTCCGTTTCTGAAGGCAAATTCAGACCAGAGTTCTCATCCCTGAAAAACACTCTGTTTTAAGGCAAGAATCATCCTTTTCTTTCCAGCGTCTCCAAAAAAGTAAGAAACATGATCAAGCCCAGAAAAAAAGAACTGTGTTTCCTACTGATACAGAATATATGTATTCAACTCTGCTTATTGAACTGATACAAACCACAGCTCCTCTTACATTAATGCTCTTTAGTTAATAGTGAGAATCAGTTTGGGTTGGTGAACTGCGAAAAATCATTTGATCCAAAAATTCACTAGGTTTACCAGAAATGAACTCTTGCTTGTAGGACGACACTGATCATGGGGTTTAACTCCGATTCTGAAGGGAAATTCAGACCAGATTTCTCACCCGAGAAACACACTCTGTTTTAACGCAAGAAGCAAGCTCTTCTTTCTAGAGTCTAAAATAGAGCAAGAACCATGAGCATGCCCTGAAAAAAAGAACTGTGTTTCCTATTCAGATGGACCATATGTCGTTCAACTATGCTTATGAAACTGATACAAACCAAAGCTCCTCTTACATAAATGCTCTTTAGTTAATAGTGAGAATCATGGTGGGTTCGTGAACTGCGAAAAATCATTTGGGGCAAAAAATCACTGGGTTTACCAGAAATGAACTCTTTGTTGTAGGAAGACACTGATCCTGGGGTTTAAGTCCGTTTCTGAAGGCAAATTCAGACCACAGTTCTCATCACTGAAAAACACTCTGTTTTAAGCCAAGAAGCAAGCTCTTCTTTCCAGCGTCTCCAATACAGCAATAACCATGAGGATGCCCTGAAAAAAAGAACTGTGTTTCCTACTCATACGGACCATATGTAGTTCAACTCTGCTTATGAAACTGATACAAACCACAGCTCCTCTTACATAAATGCTCTTTAGTTAATAGTGAGAATCGCGTTGGGTTCGTGAACTGCGAAAAAATCATTTGAGCCCAAAATTCACTGGGGTAACCAGAAATGAATTCTTGCTTGAAGGGAGACACAGATCCTGGGGTTTAACTCTGTTTCTGAATGGAATTTCAGGCCAGAGTTCTCATCCCTTAAACACACTCTGTTTTAATGCAAGAAGCAAGCTCTTCTTCCTAGAGTCTAAAATAAAGCAAGAACCATGAGCATGCCCAGAAAAAAAGAACTGTGTTTCCGACTCATACAAACCATATGTAGTTCAACTCTGCTTATGAAACTGATCCAACCACGGCTCCTCTTACATAAATACTCTTTAGTTAATAGTGAGAATCGTGTTGGGTTTGTGAACTGCGAAAAATCATTAGAGCCCAATACTCACTGGGTTTACCAGAAATGACCTCTCAATTGTAGGAAGACAAATATCCTGGGTTTAACTCCGTTTCTGAAGGCAAATTCAGACCAGAGTTCTCATCCCTAAAACACACTCTGTTTTAACGCAAGAAGCAAGCTCTTCTTTCTAGAGTTTAAAATACAACAAGAACCATGTGCATGCCCTGAAAAAAAGAAATGTGTTACCTACACCTATGGACCATATGTCGTTCAACTCTGCTTATGAAACTGATCCAACCACGGCTCCTCTTACATAAATGCTCTTTAGTTATTAGTGAGAATCGTGTTGGGTTTCTGAACTGCGAAAAATCATTAGAGCCATATATTCACTGGGTTTACCAGAAATGAACTCTTGCTTGTAGGAAGACACATATCCTGGCTTTAACTCCGTTTCTGAAGGCAAATTCAGACCAGAGTTCTCATCCCTGAAAAACACTCTGTTTTAAGGCAAGAATCATCCTTTTCTTTCCAGCGTCTCCAAAAAAGTAAGAAACATGATCAAGCCCAGAAAAAAAGAACTGTGTTTCCTACTGATACAGAATATATGTATTCAACTCTGCTTATGAAACTGATACAAACCACAGCTCCTCTTACATTAATGCTCTTTAGTTAATAGTGAGAATCAGTTTGGGTTGGTGAACTGCGAAAAATCATTTGATCCAAAAATTCACTAGGTTTACCAGAAATGAACTCTTGCTTGTAGGACGACACTGATCATGGGGTTTAACTCCGATTCTGAAGGGAAATTCAGACCAGATTTCTCACCCGAGAAACACACTCTGTTTTAACGCAAGAAGCAAGCTCTTCTTTCTAGAGTCTAAAATAGAGCAAGAACCATGAGCATGCCCTGAAAAAATGAACTGTGTTTCCTATTCAGATGGACCATATGTCGTTCAACTCTGCTTATGAAACTGATACAAACCACAGCTCCTCTTACATAAATGCTCTTTAGTTATTAGTGAGAATCATGTTGGGTTCATGAACTGCGAAAAATCATTTGGGGCAAAAAATCACTGGGTTTTCCAGAAATGAACTCTTTGTTGTAGGAAGACACTGATCCTGGGGTTTATGTCCGTTTCTGAAGGCAAATTGAGACCAGAGTTCTCATCCCTGAAAAACCCTCTGTTTTAAGCCAAGAAGCAAGCTCTTCTTTCCAGCATCTCCAATACAGCAATAACCATGAGGATGCCCTGAAAAAAAGAACTGTGTTTCCTACTCATACGGACCATATGTAGTTCAACTCTGCTTATGAAACTGATACAAACCACAGCTCCTCTTACATAAATGCTCTTTAGTTAATAGTGAGAATCGCGTTGGGTTCGTGAACTGCGAAAAAATCATTTGAGCCCAAAATTCACTGGGGTAACCAGAAATGAATTCTTGCTTGAAGGAAGACACAGATCCTGGGGTTTAACTCTGTTTCTGAATGGAATTTCAGGCCAGAGTTCTCATCCCTAATACACACTCTGTTTTAATGCAAGAAGCAAGCTCTTCTTCCTAGAGTCTAAAATAAAGCAAGAACCATGAGCATGCCCAGAAAAAAAGAACTGTGTTTCCGACTCATACAAAACATATGTAGTTCAACTCTGCTTATGAAACTGATTCAACCACGGCTCCTCTTACATAAATACTCTTTAGTTAATAGTGAGAATCGTGTTGGGTTTGTGAACTGCGAAAAATCATTAGAGCCCAATACTCACTGGGTTTACCAGAAATGACCTCTCAATTGTAGGAAGACAAATATCCTGGGTTTAACTCCGTTTCTGAAGGCAAATTCAGACCAGAGTTCTCATCCCTAAAACACACTCTGTTTTAACGCAAGAAGCAAGCTCTTCTTTCTAGAGTCTAAAATACAACAAGAACCATGTGCATGCCCTGAAAAAAAGAAATGTGTTACCTACACCTATGGACCATATGTCGTTCAACTCTGCTTATGAAACTGATCCAACCACGGCTCCTCTTACATAAATGCTCTTTAGTTATTAGTGAGAATCGTGTTGGGTACGTGAACTGCGAAAAATCATTAGAGCCAAATATTCACTGGGTTTACCAGAAATGAACTCTTGCTTGTAGGAAGACACATATCCTGGCTTTAACTCCGTTTCTGAAGGCAAATTCAGACCAGAGTTCTCATCCCTGAAAAACACTCTGTTTTAAGGCAAGAATCATCCTTTTCTTTCCAGCGTCTCCAAAAAAGTAAGAAACATGATCAAGCCCAGAAAAAAAGAACTGTGTTTCCTACTGATACAGAATATATGTATTCAACTCTGCTTATTGAACTGATACAAACCACAGCTCCTCTTACATTAATGCTCTTTAGTTAATAGTGAGAATCAGTTTGGGTTGGTGAACTGCGAAAAATCATTTGATCCAAAAATTCACTAGGTTTACCAGAAATGAACTCTTGCTTGTAGGACGACACTGATCATGGGGTTTAACTCCGATTCTGAAGGGAAATTCAGACCAGATTTCTCACCCGAGAAACACACTCTGTTTTAAGGCAAGAAGCAAGCTCTTCTTTCTAGAGTCTAAAATAGAGCAAGAACCATGAGCATGCCCTGAAAAAAAGAACTGTGTTTCCTATTCAGATGGACCATATGTCGTTCAACTATGCTTATGAAACTGATACAAACCAAAGCTCCTCTTACATAAATGCTCTTTAGTTAATAGTGAGAATCATGGTGGGTTCGTGAACTGCGAAAAATCATTTGGGGCAAAAAATCACTGGGTTTACCAGAAATGAACTCTTTGTTGTAGGAAGACACTGATCCTGGGGTTTAAGTCCGTTTCTGAAGGCAAATTCAGACCACAGTTCTCATCACTGAAAAACACTCTGTTTTAAGCCAAGAAGCAAGCTCTTCTTTCCAGCGTCTCCAATACAGCAATAACCATGAGGATGCCCTGAAAAAAAGAACTGTGTTTCCTACTCATACGGACCATATGTAGTTCAACTCTGCTTATGAAACTGATACAAACCACAGCTCCTCTTACATAAATGCTCTTTAGTTAATAGTGAGAATAGCGTGGGTTCGGGAACTGCGAAAAATCATTTGAGCCTAAAATTCACTGGGTTAATCAGAAATGAACTCTTGCTTGAAGGAAGACACAGATCCTGGGGTTTAATTCTGTTTCTGAATGGAAATTCAGACCAGAGTTCTCATCCCTAAAACACACTCTGTTTTAATACAAGAAGCAAGCTCTTCTTTCTAGAGTCTAAAATAAAGCAAGAACAATGAGCATGCCCAGAAAAAAAGAACTGTGTTTCCTACTCAGACGGACCATATGTAGTTCAACTCTGCTTATGAAACTGATACAAACCACAGCTCCTCTTACATAAATGCTCTTTAGTTAATAGTGAGAATCATATTGGGTTCGTGAACTGCGAAAAAATCATTTGAGCCCAAAAATCACTGGGTTTACCAGAAATGAATTCTTGCTTGTAGGAAGACACTGATCCTGGCGTTTAACTCCGTTTCTGAAGACAAATTCAGACCAGAGATCTCATCCTTGAATAACACTCTGTTTTAAGGCAAGAATCATCCTCTTCTTTCCAGCGTCTCCAGTATAGTAAGAAACATGTTCAAGCCCAGAAAAAAAGAACTGTGTTTCCTACTGATACAGACCATATGTAGTTCAACTCTGCTTATGAAACTGATACATACCACAACTCCTTTTACATTAATGCTCTTGAGTTAACAGTGAGAATCGGTTTGGGTTTGTGAACTGCGAAAAATCCTTTGAGCCAATAATTCACTAGGTTTACCAGAAATGAACTCTTACCTGTAGGAAGACACAGAACATGAGGTTTAACTCAGATTCTGAAGGGAAATTCAGACCAGATTTCTCATCCCTGAAACACACTCTGTTTTTACGCACGAAGCAAGCTCTTCTTTCCAGCGTCTCCAATACAGCAATAACCATGAGGATGCCCTGAAAAAAAGAACTGTGTTTCCTACTCATACGGACCATATGTAGTTCAACTGTGCTTATGAAACTGATACAAACCACAGCTCCTCTTACATAAATGCTCTTTAGTTAATAGTGAGAATAGCGTTGGGTTCGTGAAATGCAAAAAATCATTTGAGCCCAAAATTCACTGGGTTAACCAGAAATGAACTCTTGCTTGAAGAAAGACACAGATCCTGGGGTTTAACTCTGTTTCTGAATGGAAATTCAGACCAGAGTTCTCATCCCTAAAACACACTCTGTTTTAATACAAGAAGCAAGCTCTTCTTTCTAGAGTCTAAAATAAAGCAAGAACCATGAGCATGCCCAGAAAAAAAGAACTGTTTTTCTGACTCATACAGACCATATGTAGTTCAACTCTGCTTATGAAACTGATACAAACCACAGCTCCTCTTACATAAATGCTCTTTAGTTAATAGTGAGAATAGCGTTGGGTTTGTGAACTGCGAAAAATCGTTTGAGCCAAAAATTCACTGGGTTAACCAGAAATGAACTCTTGCTTGAAGGAAGACACAGATCCTGGGTTAAACTCCGTTTCTGAAGACAAATTCAGACCAGAGATCTCCTCCATGAATAACACTCTGTTTTACGGCAAGAATCATCCTCTTCTTTCCAGCGTCTCCAGTATAGTAAGAAACACGATCAAGCCCAGAAAAAAAGAACTGTCTTTCCTATGATACAGACCATATGTAGTTCAACTCTGCTTATGAAACTTATGTAAACCACTGCTCCTCTTATATTGAGGCTCTTTAGTTAATAGTGAGAATCGGTTTGGGCTGGTGAACTGCGAATAATCATTTGAGCCGAAAATTCACTAGGTTTACCAGAAATGAACTCTTGCTTGTAGGAAGACACTGATCCTGGGGTTTAACTCCGATTCTGAAGGGAAATTCAGACCAGAGTACTCAACCCAGAAACACACTCTGTTTTAACGCAAGAAGCAAGCACATCTTTCTAGATTCTAAAATACAGCAAGAACCATGAGCATGCGCTGAAAAAAAGAACTGTGTTTCCTACTCAGACGGACCATATGTAGTTCAACTCTGCTTATGAAACTGATACAAACCACAGCTGCTCTTACATAAATGCTCTTTAGTTAATAGTGAGAATCGCTTTGGGTTCGTGAACTGCGAAAAAATCATTTGAGCCCAAAATTCACTGGGTTAACCAGAAATGAATTCTTGCTTGAGGGAAGACACAGATCCTGTGGTTTTCTCTGTTTCTGAATGGAATTTCAGGCCAGAGTTCTCATCCCTAAAACACACTCTGTTTTAATGCAAGAAGTAAGCTCTTCTTCCTAGAGTCTAAAATAAACCAAGAACCATGAGCATGCCCAGAAAAAAAGAACTGTGTTTCCGACTCATACAAACCATATGTAGTTCAACTCTGCTTATGAAACTGATCCAACCATGGCTCCTCTTACATAAATGCTCTTTAGTTAATAGTGAGAATCGTGTTGGGTTTGTGAACTGCGAAAAATCATTAGAGCCCAATAATCACTGGGTTTACCAGAAATGACCTCTCGCTTGTAGGAAGACATATATCCTGGGTTTAACTCCGTTTCTGAAGGCAAATTCAGACCAGAGTTCTCATCCCTAAAACACACTCTGTTTTAACGCAACAAGCAAGCTCTTCTTTCTAGAGTCTAAAATACAACAAGATCCATGAGCATGCCCTGAAAAAAAGAACTGTGTTTCCTACTCAGACGTATCATATGTAGTTCAACTCTGCTTATGAAACTGATACAAACCACAGCTCCTCTTACATAAATGCTGTTTAGTTAATAGTGGGACCGCGTTGGGTTCGTGAATTGCGAAAAAACATTTGAGCCCAAAATTCACTGGGTTAACCAGAAATGAACTCTTGCTGGTAGGAAGACACAGTTCCTGGGATTTAACTCCGTTTCAGAAGGGAAATTCAGACCAGAGTTCTCATCCCTGAAAAACACTCTGTTTTAACGCAAGAATCATCCTTTTCTTTCCAGCGTCTCCAAAATAGTAAGAAACATGGGCATGCCCAGAAAAAAAGAAATATGTTTCCTACTGATACAGACCATATGTATTCAACTCTGCTTATGAAACTGATACAAACCATAGCTCCTCTTACATTAATGCTCTTTAGTTAATAGTGAGAATCGGTTTGGTTTGGTGAATTGCAAAAAATCATTTGAGCCCTAATATCACTGGGATTACCAGAAATGAATTCTTGCTTGTAGGAAGACACTGATCCTGGGGTTTAACTCCATTTCTGAAGACGAATTCAGACCAGAGATCTTCTCCCTGAATAACCATCTGTTTTAAGGCAAGAATCATCCTCTTCTTTCCAGCGTCTCCAGAATAGTAAGAAACATGATCAAGCCCAGAAAAAAAGAACTGGGTTTCCTACTGATACAGAATATATGTATTCAACTCTGCTATTGAAACTGATACAAACCACAGCTCCTCTAACATTAATGCTCTTTAGTTAATAGTGAGAATCGCGTTGGGTTCGTGAACTGCGAAAAAATCATTTGAGCCCAAAATTCACTAGGTTTACCAGAAATGAACTCTTGCTTGTAGGACGACATTGATCCTGGGGTTTAACTCCGTTTCTGAAGGGAAATTCAGACCAGAGTTCAAATCCCAGAAACACACTCTGTTTTAACGCAAGAAGCAAGCTCTTCTTTCTAGAGTCTAAAATAGGCAAGAACAATGAGCATGCCCTGAAAAAAAGAACTGTGTTTCCTATTCTGATGGACCATATGTCGTTCAACTCTGCTTATGAAACTGATACAAACCACAGCTCCTCTTACATAAATGCTCTTTAGTTAATAGTGAGAATCATGTTGGGTTCATGAATTGCGAAAAATCCTTTTGGGCAAAAAATCACTGGGTTTACCAGAAATGAACTCTTTGTTGTAGGAAGACACTGATCCTGGGGTTTATGTCCGTTTCTGAAGGCAAATTCAGACCAGAGTTCTCATCCCTGAAAAACACTCTGTTTTAAGCCAAGAAGCAAGCTCTTCTTTCCAGCATCTCCAATACAGCAATAACCATGAGGATGCCCTGAAAAAAAGAACTGTGTTTCCTACTCAGACGGACCATATGAAGTTCAACTCTGCTTATGAAACTGATACAAACCACAGCTCCTCTTACATAAATGCTCTTTAGTTGATAGTGAGAATCGTGTTGGTTTCGTGAACTGCGAATAATCATTAGAGCCCAATACTCACTGGGTTTACCAGAAATGAACTCTTGCTTGTAGGAAGACACATATCCTGGCTTTAACTCCGTTTCTGAAGGCAAATTCAGACCAGAGATCTCATCCCTAAATTACACTCTGTTTTAAGGCAAGAATCATCCTCTTCTTTCCAGCGTCTTCAGTATAGTAAGAAACATGTTCAAGCCCAGAAAAAAAGAACTGTGTTTCCTACTGATACAGACCATATGTATTCAACTCTGCTTATGAAACTGATACAAACAACAACTCCTCTTACATTAATGCTCTTTAGTTAATAGTGAGAATCGGTTTGGGTTGGTGAACTGCCAAAAATCATTTGAGCCCAAAAATCACTGGGATTACCAGAAATGAATTCTTGCTTGTAGGAAGACACGGAACCTGGGGTTGAACTCCATTTCTGAAGACAAATTCAGACCAGAGATCTCCTCCATGAATAACCCTCTGTTTTAAGGCAAGAATCATCCTCTTCTTTCCAGCGTCTCTAGTATAGTAAGGAACATGTTCAAGCCCAGAAAAAAAGAACTGTGTTTTCTACTGATACAGACCATATGTAGTTCAACTCTGCTTATGAAACTGAAACATACCACAACTCCTTTTACATTAATGCTCTTGAGTTAACAGTGAGAATCGGTTTGGGTTTGTGAACTGTGAAAAATCTTTTGAGCCAAAAATTCACTAGGTTTACCAGAAATGAACTCTTGCATGTAGGAAGACACAGATCATGAGGTTGAACTCAGATTCTGAAGGGAAATTCAGACCAGAATTCTCATCCCTGAAACACACTCTGTGTTTACGCAAGAAGCAAACTCTTCTTTCTAGATTCTAAAATACAGCAAGAACCATGAGGTTGCCCTGAAAAAATGAACTGTGTTTCCTACTCAGACGGACCATATGTAGTTCAAATCTGCTTATGAAACTGATCCAACCACGGCTCCTCTTACATAAATGCTCTTTAGTTAATAGTGAGAATCGTGTTGGGTTCGTGAACTGCGAAACATCATTAGAGCCCAATATTCACTGGGTTTACCAGAAATGAACTCTTGCTTGTAGGAAGACACATATCCTGGGTTTAACTCCGTTTCTGAAGGCAAATTCAGACCAGAGTTCTCATCCCTGAAAAACACTCTAAGGCAAGAATCATCCTTTTCTTTCCAGCGTCTCCAAAATAGTAAGAAACATGATCAAGCCCAGAAAAAAAGAACTGTGTTTCCTACTGATACAGACCATATGTATTCAACTCTGCTTATGAAACTGATACAAACCACAGCTCCTCTTACATTAATGCTCTTTAGTTAATAGTGAGAATCGGTTTGGGTTGGTGAACTGCGAAAAATCATTTCAGACGAAAATTCACCAGGATTACCAGAAATGAACTCTTGCTTGTAGGAAGACACAGATCATGGGGTTTAAGTCCGATTCTGAAGGGAAATTCAGACCAGAGTTCTCATCACTGAAACACACTCTATTTTAACGCAGAATCATCCTTTTCTTTCCAGCGTCTCCAAAATAGTAGGAAACATGGGCATGCCCAGTAAAAAAGAACTGTGTTTCCGACTCATACAAACCATATGTAGTTCAACTCTGCTTATGAAACTGATCCAACCACGGCTCCTGTTACATAAACGCTCTTTAGTTAATAGTGAGAATCGTGTTGGGTTTGTGAACTGCGAAAAATCATTAGAGCCCAATATTCACTGGGATTACCAGAAATGACCTCTCGCATGTAGGAAGACATATATCCTGAGTTTAACTCCGTTTCTGAAGGCAAATTCAGACCAGAGTTCTCATCCCTAAAACACACTCTGTTTTAACGCAAGAAGCAAGCTCTTCTTTCTAGAGTCTAAAATACAACAAGAACCATGAGCATGCCCTGAAAAAAAGAACTGTGTTTCCTACTCAGAAGGACCATATGTAGTTCAACTCTGCTTATGAAACTGATACAAACCACAGCTCCTCTTACATAAATGCTCTTTAGTTAATAGTGAGAATCATGTTGGGTTCGTGAACTGCGAAAAAATCATTTGAGCCCAAAAATCACTGGGTTTACCAGAAATGAATTCTTGCTTGTAGGAAGACACTGATCCTGGCGTTTTACTCCGTTTCTGAAGACAAATTAAGACCAGAGATCTCATCTCTGAATAACACTGTGTTTTGAGGCAAGAAACATCCTCTTCTTTCCAGCGTCTCTAGTATAGTAAGAAACATGTTCAAGCCCAGAAAAAAAGAACTGTCTTTTCTACTGATACAGACCATATGTAGTTCAACTCTGCTTATGAAACTGATACATACCACAACTCCTTTTACATTAATGCTCTTGAGTTAACAGTGAGAATCGGTTTGGGTTTGTGAACTGTGAAAAATCTTTTGAGCCAAAAATTCACTGGGTTTACCAGAAATGAACTCTTGCATGTAGGAAGACACAGATCATGAATTTGAACTCAGATTCTGAAGGGAAATTCAGACCAGAATTCTCATCCCTGAAACACACTCTGTTTTTACGCAAGAAGCAAACTCTTCTTTCTAGATTCTAAAATACAGCAAGAACCATGAGGTTGCCCTGAATAAATGAACTGTGTTTCCTACTCAGACGGACCATATGTAGTTCAACTCTGCTTATGAAACTGATACATACCACAACTCCTTTTACATTAATGCTCTTGAGTTAACAGTGAGAATCGTGTTGGGTTTGTGAACTGCGAAAAATCATTAGAGCCCAATATTCACTGGGTTTACCAGAAATGACCTCTCGCTTAAAGGAAGACACATATCCTGGGTTTAACTCCGTTTCTGAAGGCAAATTCAGACCAGAGTTCTCATCCCTGAAAAACAGTCTGTTTTAAGGCAAGAATCATCCTCTTCTTTCCAGCGTCTCCAAAATAGTAAGAAACATGGGCATGCCCAGAAAAAAAGAACTGTGTTTCCTACTGATACAGACCATATGTATTCAACTCTGCTTATGAAACTGATACAAACCACAGCTCCTCTTACATTAATGCTCTTAAGTTAATAGTGAGAATCGGTTTGGTTGGTGAACTGCGAAAAATCATTTGAGCCCAAAAATCACTGGGATTACCAGAAATGAATTCTTGCTTGTAGGAAGACACTGATCCTGGGGTTTAACTCTGTTTCTGAAGACAAATTCAGACCAGAGATCTCCTCCCTGAATAACACTCTGTTTTATCGCAAGAAGCAAGCTCTTCTTTCTAGAGTCTAAAATAGAGCAAGAACCATGAGCATGCCCTGAAAAAAAGAACTGTGTTTCCTACTCAGACGGACCATATGTAGTTCAACTCTGCTTATGAAACTGATACAAACCACAGCTCCTCTTACATAAATGCTCTTTAGTTAATAGTGAGAATCATGTTGGGTTCGTGAACTGCGAAAAAATCATTTGAGCCCAAAAATCACTGGCATTACCAGAAATGAACTCTTGCTTGTAGGAAGACACATATCCTGGGTTTAACTCCGTTTCTGAAGGCAAATTCAGACCAGAGTTCTCATCCCTGAAAACACTCTGTTTTAAGGCAAGAATCATCCTTTTCTCTCCAGCGTCTCCAAAATAGTAAGAAACATGGGCATGCCCAGAAAAAAAGAGCTGTGTTTCCTACTGATACAGACCATATGTATTCAACTCTGCTCATGAAACTGATACAAACCACAGCTCCTCTTGCATTAATGCTCTTTAGTTAATAGTGAGAATCGGTTTGGGTTGGTGAACTGCGAAAAATCATTTGATCCGAAAATTCACTAGGTTTACCAGAAATGAACTCTTGCTTGTAGGATGACACTGATCCTGGGGTTTAACTCCGTTTCTGAAGACAAATTCAGACCAGAGATCTCATCCATGAATTACACTCTGTTTTAAGGCAAGAATCATCCTCTTCTTTCCAGCGTCTTCAGTATAGTAAGAAACACGATCAAGCCCAGAAAAAAAGAACTGTGTTTCCTACTGATACAGACCATATGTAGTTCAACTCTGCTTATGAAACTGATACAAACCACAACTCCTCTTATATTAAGGCTCTTTAGTTAATAGTGAGAATCGGTTTGGGTTGGTGAACTGCGAATAATCATTTGAGCCGAAAATTCACTAGGTTTACCAGAAATGAACTCTTGCTTGTAGGAAGACACTGATCCTGGGGTTTAACTCCGATTCTGAAGGGAAATTCTGACCAGAGTTCCCATCCCAGAAACACACTCTGTTTTAACGCAAGAAGCAAGCTCTTCTTTCTAGAGTCGAAAATACAGCAAGAAACATGAGCATGCCCTGAAAAAAAGAACTGTGTTTCCTACTCAGACGGACCATATGTAGTTCAACTCTGCTTATGAAACTGATACAAACAATAGCTTCACTTACATTAATGCTCTTTAGTTAATAGTGAGAATCGGTTTGGGTTAGTGAACTGCGAAAAATCATTTGAGCCCAAAAATCACTGGGATATCCAGAAATGAATTCTTGCTTGTAGGAAGACAATGACCCTGGGGTTGAACTCCATTTCTGAAGACAAATTCAGACCAGAGATCTCCTCGATGAATAACCCTCTGTTTTAAGGCAAGAATCATCCTCTTCTTTCCAGCGTCTCCAGTATAGTAAGAAACATGATCAAGCCCAGAAAAAAAGAACTGTGTTTCATACTGATACAGAATATATCTATTCAACTCTGCTTATGAAACTGATACAAACCACAGCTCCTCTTACATTAATGCTGTTTAGTTAATAGTGAGAATCGGTTTGGGTTGGTGAACTGCAAAAAATCATTTGATCCGAAAATTCACTAGGTTTACCAGAAATGAACACTTGCTTGTAGGAAGACACTGATCCTGGGGTTTAACTCTGATTCTGAAGGGAAATTCAGACCAGAGTTCTCATCCCAGAAACACACTCTGTTTTAACACAAGAATCAAGCACTTCTTTCTAGAGTCTAAAATAGAGCAAGAACCATGAGCATGCCCAGAAAAAAAGAACTGTGTTTCCTACTCATATGGACCATATGTAGTTCAACTCTGCTTATGAAACTGATACAAACCCCAGCTCCTCTTACATAAATGCTCTTTAGTTAATAGTGAGAATCGCGTTGGGTTCGTGAACTGCGAAAAATCATTAGAGCCCAATATTCACTGGGTTTACCAGAAATGAACTCTTGCTTGAAGGAAGACACAGATCCTGGGGTTTAACTATGTTTCAGAATGGAAATTCAGACCAGAGTTCTCATCCCTAAAACACACTCTGTTTTAATGGAAGAAGCAAGCTCTTCTTTCTAGAGTCTAAAATAAAGCAAGAAACATGAGCATTCCCAGAAAAAAAGAACTGTGTTTCCGACTCAAACAAACCATATGTTGTTCAACTCTGCTTATGAAACTGATCCAACCACGGCTCCTCTTACATAAATGCTCTTTAGTTAATAGTGAGAATCGTGTTGGGTTTGTGAACTGCGAAAAATCATTAGAGCCCAATATTCACTGGGTTTACCAGAAATGACCTCTCGCTTGTAGGAAGACATATATCCTGGGTTTAACTCCGTTTCTGAAGGCAAATTCAGACCAGAGTTCTCATCCCTGAAAAACAGTCTGTTTTAAGGCAAGAATCATCCTCTTCTTTCCAGCGTTTCCAAAATAGTAAGAAACATGGGCATGCCCAGAAAAAAAGAACTGTGTTTCCTACTGATACAGACCATATGTATTCAACTCTGCATATGAAACTGATACAAACCACAGCTCCTCTTACATTAATGCTCTTAAGTTAATAGTGAGAATCGGTTTGGGTTGGTGAACTGCGAAAAATCATTTGAGCCCAAAAATCACTGGGATTACCAGAAATGAATTCTTGCTTGTAGGAAGACACTGATCCTGGGGTTTAACTCTGTTTCTGAAGACAAATTAAGACCAGAGATCTCCTCCCTGAATAACACTCTGTTTTAAGGCAAGAATCATCCTCTTCTTTCTAGCGTCTCCAGTATAGTAAGAAACACGATCAAGCCCAGAAAAAAAGAACTGTGTTTCCTACTGATACAGACCATATGTAGTTCAACTCTGCTTATGAAACTGATACAAACCACAGCTCCTCTTATATTAAGGCTCTTTAGTTAATAGTGAGAATCAGTTTGGGTTGGTGAACTGCGAAAAATCATTTGATCCGAAAATTCACTAGGTTTACCAGAAATGAACTGTTGCTTGTAGGACGACACTGATCCTGGGTTTAACTCCGTTTCTGAAGTCAAATTCAGACCAGAGTTCTCATCCCTGAAAAGACTCTGTTTTAAGGCAAGAATCATCCTCTTCTTTCCAGCGTCTCCAAAATAGTAAGAAACATGGGCATGCCCAGAAAAAAAGAACTGTGTTTCCTACTCAGACGGACCATATGTAGTTCAACTCTGCTTATGAAACTGATACAGACCACAGCTCCTCATACATAAATGCTCTTTAGTTAATAGTGAGAATCATGTTGTGTTCGTGAACTGCGAAAAAATCATTTGAGCCCAAAAATCACTGGGTTTACCAGAAATGAATTCTTGCTTGTAGGAAGACACTGATCCTGGCGTTTAACTCCGTTTCTGAAGACAAATTCAGACCAGAGATCTCATCCCTGAATAACACTGTGTTTTAAGGCAAGAATCATCCTCTTCTTTCCAGCGTCTCCAGTATAGTAAGAAACATGTTCAAGCCCAGAAAAAAAGAACTGTGTTTCCTACTGATAGGGACCATATGTAGTTCAACTCTGCTTATGAAACTGATACATACCACAACTCCTTTTACATTAATGCTCTTGAGTTAACAGTGAGAATCGGTTTGGGTTTGTGAACTGCGAAAAATCTTTTGAGCCAAAAATTCACTAGGTTTACCAGAAATGAACTCTTGCATGTAGGAAGACACAGATCATGAGGTTGAACTCAGATTCTGAAGGGAAATTCAAACCAGAATTCTCATCCCTGGAACACACTCTGTTTTTACACAAGAAGCAAACTCTTCTTTCTAGATTCTAAAATACAGCAAGAACCATGAAGTTGCCCTGAGAAAATGAACTGTTTTTCCTACTCAGACGGACCATATGTAGTTCAAATCTGCTTATGAAACTGATCCAACCACGGCTCCTCTTACATAAATGCTCTTTTGTTAATAGTGTGAATCGTGTTGGGTTCGTCAACTGCGAAAAGTCATTAGAGCCCAATATTCACTGGGTTTACCAGAAATGAACTCTTGCTTGTAGGAAGACACATATCCTGGGTTTAACTCCGTTTCTGAAGGCAAATTCAGACCAGAGTTCTCATCCCTGAAAAACACTCTAAGGCAAGAATCATCCTTTTCTTTCCAGCGTCTCCAAAATAGTAAGAAACATGGGCATGCCCAGAAAAAAAGAACTGTGTTTCCTACTGATACAGACCATATGTATTCAACTCTGCTTATGAAACTGATACAAACCACAGCTCCTCTTACATTAATGCTCTTTAGTTAATAGTGAGAATCCGTTTGGGTTGATTTATTGCGAAAAATCATTTGTGCCCAAAAATCACTGGGATTACCAGAAATGAATTCTTGCTTGTAGGAAGACACTGATCCTGGGGTTTAACTCTGTTTCTGAAGACAAATTCAGACCAGAGATCTCCTTCCTGAATAACCCTCTGTTTTAAGGCAAGAATCATCCTCTTCTTTCCAACATCTGCAGTATAGTAAGAAAAATGATCAAGCCCATAAAAAAAGAACTGTGTTTCCTACTGATACAGAATATATGTATTCAACTCTGCTTATGAAACTGATACAAACCACAGCTCCTCTTACTTTAATGCTCTTTAGTTAATAGTGAGAATCGGTTTGTGTTGGTGAATTGCGAAAAATCATTTGAGCCCAAAATTCACTGGGATTACCAGAAATGAATTCTTGCTTGTAGGAAGACACTGATCCTGGGGTTTAACTCCATTTCTGAAGGGAAATTCAGACCAGAGTTCTCATCCCAGAAACACACTCTGTTTTAACGCAAGAAGCAAGCTCTTCTTTCTAGAGTCTAAAATACAGCAAGAACCATGAGCAAGCCCTGAAAAAAAGAACTGTGTTTCCTACTCAGATGGACCATATGTCGTTCAACTCTGCTTATGAAACTGATACAAACCACAGCTCCTCTTACATAAATGCTCTTTAGTTAATAGTGAGAATCATGTTGGGTTCATGAACTGCGAAAAATCATTTGGGGCAAAAAATCACTGGGTTTACAAGAAATGAACTCTTGCTTGTAGGAAGACACTGATCCTGGGGTTTAACTCCGTTTCTGAAGGCAAATTCAGACCAGAGATCTCCTCCCTGAATAACACTGTGTTTTAAGGCAAGAATCATCCTCTTCTTTCAAGGGTCTCCAAAATAGTAAGAAATATGGGCATGCCCAGAAAAAAAGAACTGTGTTTCCTACTGATACAGACCATATATATTCAACTCTGCTTATGAAACTGATACAAACCACAGCTCCTCTTACATAAATGCTCTTTAGTTAATAGTGAGAATCATGTTGGGTTTGTGAACTGCGAAAAATCATTTGAGACCAAAAATCACTGGGTTTACCAAAAATGAAATCTTGCTTGTAGGAAGACACTGATCCTGGGGTTTCACTCCATTTCTGAAGACAAATGCAGTCCAGAGATCTCATCCCTGAATTACACTCTGTTTTAAGGCAAGAATCATCCTCTTCTTTTAGCGTCTCCAGTATAGTAAGAAACATGATCAAGCCCAGAAAGAAAGAACTGTGTTTCCTACTGATAAGGACCATATGTAGTTAAACTCTGCTTATGAAACTGATACATACCACAGCTCCTCTTACATTAATGCTCTTTAGTTAACAGTGAGAATCGGTTTGGGTTGGTGAACTGCAAACAATCATTTGAGCCAAAAATTCACTAGGTTTACCAGAAATGAACTCTTGCTTGTAGGAAGACACAGATCATGGGGTTTAACTCCGATTCTGAAGGGAAATTCAGACCAGAGTTCTCATCCCTGAAACACACTCTGTTTTAACGCAAGAAGCAAGCTCTTCTCTCTAGATTCTAAAATACAGCAATAACCATGAGGATGCCCTAAAAAAAAAGAACTGTGTTTCCTACTCAGACGGACCACATGTAGTTCAAATCTGCTTATGAAACTGATACAAAGCACAGCTCCTCTTACATAAATTCTCTTTAGTTAATAGTGAGAATCGCGTTGGGATCGTGAACTGAGAAAAATCATTTGAGCCCAATATTCACTGGGTTTACCAGAAATGAACTCTTGCTTGTAGAAAAACACAGATCCTGGGGTTTAACTCCGTTTCTGAAGGCAAATTCAGACCAGAGTTCTCATCCCTAAAAAACACTCTGTTATAACGAAAGAAGCAAGCTCTTCTTTCCAGTGTCTCCAAAAAAGTAAGAAACATGGGCATGCCCAGAAAAAAAGAACTGTGTTTCCAACTCATAACCATATGTAGTTCAACTCTGCTTATGAAACTGATCCAAATACGGCTCCTCTTACATAAATGCTCTTTAGTTAATAGTGAGAATCCTGTTGGGTTCGTGAATAGCGAAAAATCATTTGAGCCCAATATTCACTGGGTTTGCCAGAAATGAACTCTTGCTTGTAGGAAGACACTGATCCTGGGGTTTAACTCCGTTTCTGAATGCAAATTCAGACCTGAGTTCTCATCCCTGAAAAACTCTCGGTTATAACGAAAGAAGCAAGCTCTTCTTTCCAGTGACTCCAAAATATTAAGAAACATGGGCATGCCCAGAAAAAAGGAACGGTGTTTCCGACTCATAGACCATATGTAGTTCAACTCTGCTTATGAAACTGATACAAACCACAGCTCCTCTTACATAAATCCTCTTTAGTTAATAGTGAGAATCGGTTTGTGTTGGTGAACTGCAAAATAAACATTTGAGCCAAAAATTCACTAGGATTACCAGAAATGAACTCTTGCTTGTAGGAAGACACAGATCATGGGATTTAATTCAGATTCGGAAGGGAAATTCAGACCAGAGTTCTCATCCCTGAAAAACACTCTGTTTTAAGGCAAGAAGCAAGCTCTTCTTTCCAGCGTCTCCAATGCAGCAAGAACCATGAGGATGCCCTGAAAAAAGAACTGTGTTTCCTACTAATACGGACCATATGTACTTCAACTCTGCTTATGAAACTGATACAAACCACAGCTCCTCTTACATAAATGCTCTTTAGTTAATAGTGAGAATCATGTTGGGTTCGTGAACTGTGAAAAAATCATTTGAGCCCAAAAATCACTGTGTTTACCACAAATGTATTCTTACCTGGAGGAAGACACTGATCCTGGGGTTTAACTCTGTTTCTGAAGACAAATTCAGACCAGAGATCTCATCCCTGAATAACACTCTGTTTTAAGGCAAGAATCATCCTCTTCTTTCCAGCGTCTCCAGTATAGTAAGAAACATGATCAAGCCCAGAAAAAAAGAACTGTGTTTCCTACTGATACAGACCATATGTAGTTCAACTCTGCTTTTGAAACTGATACATACCACAGCTCCTCTTACATTAATGCTCTTTAGTTAACAGTGAGAATCGGTTTGGGTTGTTGAACTGCGAAAAATCATTTGAGCCTAAAATTCACTAGGTTTACCAGAAGTGAACTCTTGCTTGTAGGAAGACACAGATCATGGGGTTTAACTCAGATTCTGAAGGGAAATTCAGACCAGAGTTCTCATCCCTGAAACACACTCTGTCTTAAGGCAAGAAGCAAGCTCTTCTTTCTAGATTCTAAAATACAGCAAGAACCATGAGGATGCCCTGAAAAAAAGTACTGTGTTTCCTACTCAAACGGACCATATGTAGTTCAAATCTGCTTATGAAACTGATACAGACCACAGCTCCTCTTACATAAATGCTCTGTAGTTAATAGTGAGAATCGCGTTGGGTTCATGAACTGCAAAAAATCATTTGGGCCCAAAATTCATTGGGTTTACCAGAAGTGAACTCTTGCTTGTAGGAAGACACTGATCCTGGGGTTTAACTCCGTTTTTGAAGAAAAATTCAGACCAGATATCTCATCGCTGAATAACACTCTGTTTTAAGGCAAGAATCATCCTCTTCTTTCTAGAGTCTAAAATACAGCAAGAACCATGAGGATGCCCTGAAAAAAAGAACTGTGTTTCCTACTCATACGGACCATATGTAGTTCAACTCTGCTTATGAACCTGATACAAACCACAGCTCCTCTTACATAAATGCTCTTTAGTTAATAGTTGGAATCGCGTAAGGGTTCGTGTACCGCGAAAAATCATTTGAGCCAAAAATTCACCGGGTTTACCAGAACTGAACTCTTGCTTGTAGGGAGACACAGATCCTGGGGATTAACGCCGTTTATGAAGGGATATTCAGACCAGAGTTCTTATCCCTGAAAAACACTAGGTCATAACACATAAAGCAAGCTCTTCTTTCCAGCGTCTCCAAAATAGTAAGAAACATGGGCATGCCCAGAAAAAAATATCTGTGTTTCCGTCTCATACAGACCATATGTAGTTCAACTCTGCTTATTAACTGATACAAACTACAGCTCCTCTTACATAAATCCTCTTTAGTTAATACTGAGAATCGCGTTGGGTTCCTGAAATGCAATAAATCATTTGAGCCCAAAATTCACTGGGTTAACCAGAAATGAACTCTTGCTTGAAGGAAGACACAGATCCCGGGGTTTAAATCTGTTTCTGAATGGAAATTCAGAACAGAGTTCTCATCCCTAAAACACACTCTGTTTTAATGCAAGAAGCAAGCTCTTCTTTCTAGAGTCTAAAATAAAGCAAGAACCATGAGCATGCCCAGAAAAAAAGAACTGTGTTTCCGACTCATACAGAGCATATGTAGGTCAACTCTGCTTATGAAACTGATCCAACCACGGCTCCTCTTACATAAATGCTCTTTAGTTAATAGTGAGAATCATGTTGGGTTTGTGAACTGCGAAAAATCATTTGAGACCAAAAATCACTGGGTTTACCAAAAATGAATTCTTGCTTGTAGGAAGACACTGATCCTGGGGTATCACTCCGTTTCTGAAGACAAATGCAGTCCAGAGATCTCATCCCTGAATTACACTCTGTTTTAAGGCAAGAATCATCCTCTTCTTTTAGCGTCTCCTGTATAGTAAGAATCATGATCAAGCCCAGAAAGAAAGAACTGTGTTTCCTACTGATAAGGACCATATGTAGTTAAACTCTGCTTATGAAACTGATACATACCACAGCTCCTCTTACATTAATGCTCTTTAGTTAACAGTGAGAATCGGTTTGGGTTGGTGAACTGCAAACAATCATTTGAGCCAAAAATTCACTAGGTTTACCAGAAATGAACTCTTGCTTGTAGGAAGACACATATCATGGGGTTTAACTCCGATTCTGAATTGAAATTCAGACCAGAGTTCTCATCCCTGAAACACACTCTGTTTTAACCCAAGAAGCAAGCTCTTCTTTCTAGAGTCTAAAATACAGCAAGAACCATGAGTATGGCCTGAAAAAAAGAACTGTGTTTCGTACAGATACAGACCATATGTAGTTCAACTCTGCTCATGAAACTGATACATACCACAGTTCCTCTTACATTAATGCTCTTTAGTTAACAGTGAGAATCGGTTTGGGTTGGTGAACTGCGAAAATTCGTTTGAGCCAAAAATTCACTAGGTTTACCAGAAATGAACTCTTGCTTGTAGGAAGACACAGATCATGGGGTTTAACTCCGTTTCTGAAGGGAAATTCAGACCAGAGTTCTCATCCCTGAAACACACTCTGTTTTAACGCAAGAAGCAAGCTCTTCTCTCTAGATTCTAATATACAGCAAGAACCATGAGGATGCCCTAAAAAAAAGAACTGTGTTTCCTACTCAGAAGGACCACATGTAGTTAAAATCTGCTTATGAAACTGATACAAAGCACAGCTCCTCTTACATAAATTCTCTTTAGTTAATAGTGAGAATCGCGTTGGGTTCGTGAACTGAGAAAAATCATTTGAGCCCAATATTCACTGGGTTTACCAGAACTGAACTCTTGCTTGTAGGAAAACACAGATCCTGGGGTTTAACTCCGTTTCTGAAGGCAAATTCAGACCAGAGTTCTCATCCCTGAAATACACTCTGTTATAACGAAAGAAGCAAGCTCTTCTTTCCAGTGTCTCCAAAATATCAAGAAACATGGGCATGCTCAGAAAAAAGGAACGGTGTTTCAGACTCATAGACCATATGGAGTTCAACTCTGCTTATGAAACTGATACAAACCACAGCTCCTCTTACATAAATCCTCTTTAGTTAGTAGTGAGAATCGGTTTGTGTTGCTGAACTGCGAAATAAACATTTGAGCCAAAAATTCACTAGGATTACCAGAAATGAACTCTTGCTTGTAGGAAGACACAGATCATGGGATTTAATTCAGATTCGGAAGGGAAATTCAGACCAGAGTTCTCATCCCTGAAAAACACTCTGTTTTAAGGCAAGAAGCAAGCTCTTCTTTCCAGAGTCTACAATGCAGCAAGAACCATGAGGATGCCCTGAAAAAAAGAACTGTGTTTCCTACTAATACGGACCATATGTAGTTCAACTCTGCTTATGAAACTGATACAAACCGCAGCTCCTCTTACATAAATGCCCTTTAGTTAATAGTGAGAATCATGTTGGGTTCGTGAACTGCGAAAAAATCATTTGAGCCCAAAAATCACTGGGTTTACCAGAAATGTATTCTTACCTGTAGGAAGACACTGATCCTGGGGTTTAACTCTGTTTCTGAAGACAAATTCATACCAGAGATCTCATCCCTGAATAACACTCTGTTTTAAGGCAAGAATCATCCTCTTCTTTCCAGCGTCTCCAATATACTAAGAAACATGATCAAGCCCCGAAAATAAAAACCGTGTTTCCTACTGATACAGACCATATGAAGTTCAACTCTGCTCATGAAACTGATACATACCACAGCTCCTCTTACATTAATGCTCTTTAGTTAATAGTGAGAATCTGTTTGTGTTGGTGAACTGCAAAATAAACATTTGAGCCAAAAATTCACTAGGTTTATCAGAAATGAACTCTTGCTTGTAGGAAGACACAGATCATGGGATTTAACTCAGATTCTGAAGGGAAATTCAGACCAGAGTTCTCATCCCTGAAACACACTCTGTCTTAAGGCAAGAAGCAAGCTCTTCTTTCTAGAGTCTAAAATACAGCAAGAACCATGAGGATGCCCTGAAAAAAAGAACTGTGTTTCCTACTCAGACGGACCATATGTAGTTCAAATCTGCTTATGAAACTGATACAGACCACAGCTCCTCTTACATAAATGCTCTTTAGTTAATAGTGAGAATCGCGTTTGGTTCATGAACTGTAAAAAATCATTTGGGCCAAAAAATCACTGTGTTTACCTGAAATGAACTCTTGGTTGTAGGAAGACACTGATCCTGGGGTTTAACTCCGTTTCTGAAGGCAAATTCAGACCAGAGTTCTCATCTCTCAAAAACACTCTGTTATAACGAAAGAAGTAAGCTCTTCTTCCCAGCGTCTCCAATATAGTAAGAAACATGGGCATGCCCAGAAAAAAGAACTGTGTTTCCGACTCATACAGATCATATGTAGTTCAACTCCGCTTATTAAACTGATACAAACTACAGCTCCTCTTTCATAAATCCTCTTTAGTTAATAGTGAGAATAGCGTAGGGTTTGTGAACTGCGAAAAATCATTTGAGCCCAAAATTCATTGGGTTTACCAGAAGTGAACTCTTGCTTGTAGGAAGACACTGATACTGGGGTTTAACTCCGTTTTTGAAGACAAATTCAGACCAGATGTCTCATCCCTGAATAACACTCTGTTTTAAGGCAAGAATCATCCTCTTCTTTCTAGAGTCTAAAATACAGCAAGAACCATGAGGATGCCCTGAAAAGAAGAGCTGTGTTTCCTACTCATACGGACCATATCTAGTTCAACTCTGCTTATGAACCTGATACAAACCACAGCTCCTCTTACAAAAATGCTCTTTAGTTAATAGTTGGAATCGCGTAAGGGTTCGTGTACCGCGAAAAATCATTTGAGCCAAAAATTCACTGGGTTTACCAGAACTGAACTCTTGCTTGTAGGGAGACACAGATCCTGGGGATTAACGCCGTTTATGAAGGGAAATTCAGACCAGAATTCTCAACCCTGAAAAACACTAGGTCATCGCACATAAAGCAAGCTCTTCTTTCCAGCGTCTCCAAAATAGTAAGAAACATGGGCATGCCCAGAAAAAAAGATCTGTGTTTCCTTCTCATAATGACCATATGTAGTGCAACTCTGCATATGAAACTGATACAAACCACAGCTCCTCTTACATAAATGCTCTTTAATTAATAGTGAGAATCGTGTTGGGTTCGTGAACTGCGAAAAATCATTTGAGCCCAAAATTCACTGGGTTAACCAGAAATGAACTCTTGCTTGAAGGAAGACACAGATCCTGGGGTTTAACTCTGTTTCTGAATGGAAATTCAGACCAGAGTTCTCATCCCTAAAACACACTGTGTTTTAATGCAAGAAGCAAGCTCTTCTTTCTAGAGTGTAAAATAAACCAAGAACCATGAGCATGCCCAGAAAAAAAGAACTGTGTTTCCTACTGATACAGACCATATGTATTCAACTCTGCTTATGAAACTGATACAAACCACAGCTCCTCTTACATTAATGCTCTTTAGTTAATAGTGACAATCGGTTTGGGTTGGTGAACTGCGAAAAATCATTTGAGCCCAAAAATCACTGGGATTACCAGAAATGAATTCTTGCTTGTAGGAAGACACTGATCCTTGGGTTTAACTTTGTTTCTGAAGACAAATTCAGACCAGAGATCTCCTCTCTGAAAAACACTCTGTTTTAAGGCAAGAATCATCCTCTTATTTCCAGCCTCTCCAAAATAGTAAGAAATATGGGCATGCCCAGAAAAAAAGAACTGTGTTTCCTACTGATACAGACCATATGTATTCAACTCTGCTTATGAAACTGATACAAACCACAGCTCCTCTTACAAAAATTCTCTTTAGTTAATACTGAGAATCGCGTTGGGTTCGTGAACTGCGAAAAAACATTTGAGCCCAAAATTCACTGGGGTAACCAGAACTGAACTCTTGCTTGAAGGAAGACACAGATCCCGGGGTTTAACTCTGTTTCTGAATGGAAATTCAGAACAGAGTTCTCATCCCTAAAACACACTCTGTTTTAACGCAATACGCAAGATCTTCTTTCCAGAGTCTAAAATAAAGCAAGAACCATGAGCATGCCCTGAAAAAAAGAACTGTGTTTTCTACTCAGACGGACCATATGTAGTTCGACTCTGCTTATGAAACTAATACTAACTACAGCTCCTCATACATAAATGATCTTCAGTTAATAGTAAGAATAGCGCTGGGTTCCTGAACTGGGAAAAATCATTTGAGCCAAAAATTCACTGGTTTTACCAGAACTGAACTATTGCTTGTAGGAAGACACAGATCATGGGGATTAACTCCGTTTCTGAAGGGAAATTCAGACCAGAGTTCTAATCCCTAAAACACACTCTGCTTTAACGCAAGACGCAAGCTCTTTTTTCCAGAGTCTAAAATTAAGCCAGAACCATGAGCATGCCCAGAAAAAAAGAACTGTGTTTCCGACTCATACACACCATATGTAGTTCAACTCTGCTTATGAAACTGATCCAAACACGGCTCCTCTAACATAAATGCTCTTTAGTTAATAGTGAGAATCGTGTTGGGTTTGTGAACTGCAAAAAATCATTTGAGCACAATATTCACTGGGTTTACCAGAAATGAACTCTTGCTTGTAGGGAGACACATATCCTGTGTTTAACTCCGTTTCTGAAGGCAAATTGAGACCACAGTTCTCAACCCTCAAAAACACTCTGTTATAACGAAAGAATCAAGCTCTTCTTTCCAGCGTCTCCAAACTATTAAGAAATATGGGCATGCCCAGAAGAAAGGAACTGTGTTTCCTACTCAGACGGACCTTATGTAGTTCAACTCTGCTTATGAAACTGATACAAACCACAGCTCCTCTTACATAAATGCTCTTTAGTTAATAGTGAGAATCATGTTGGGTTTGTGAACTGCGAAAAATCATTTGAGACCAAAAATCACTGGGTTTACCAAAAATGAATTCTTGCTTGTAGGAAGACACTGATCCTGGGGTTTCACTCCGTTTCTGAAGACAAATGCAGTCCAGAGATCTCATCCCTGAATTACACTCTGTTTTAAGGCAAGAAACATCCTCTTCTTTTAGCGTCTCCAGTATAGTAAGAAAAATGATCAAGCCCAGAAATAAAGAACTGTGTTTCCTACTGATAAGGACCATATGTAGTTAAACTCTGCTTATGAAACTGATACATACCACAGCTCCTCTTACATTAATGCTCTTTAGTTAACAGTGAGAATCGGTTTGGGTTGGTGAGCTGCAAACAATCATTTGAGCGAAAAATTCACTAGGTTTACCAGAAATGAACTCTTGCTTGTAGGAAGACACATATCATGGGGTTTAACTCCGATTCTGAAGGGAAATTCAGACCAGAGTTCTCATCCCTGAAACACACTCTGTTTTAACCCAAGAAGCAAGCTCTTCTTTCTAGAGTCTAAAATACAGCAAGAACCATGAGTATGGCCTGAAAAAAAGAACTGTGTTTCGTACAGATACAGACCATATGTAGTTCAACTCTGCTCATGAAACTGATACATACCACAGTTCCTCTTACATTAATGCTCTTTAGTTAACAGTGAGAATCGGTTTGGGTTGGTGAACTGCGAAAATTCATTTGAGCCAAAAATTCACTAGGTTTACCAGAAATGAACTCTTGCTTGTAGGAAGACACAGATCATGGGGTTTAACTCCGTTTCTGAAGGGAAATTCAGACCAGAGTTCTCATCCCTGAAACACACTCTGTTTTAACGCAAGAAGCAAGCTCTTCTCTCTAGATTCTAAAATACAGCAATAACCATGAGGATGCCCTAAAAAAAAAGAACTGTGTTTCCTACTCAGACGGACCTCATGTAGTTCAAATCTGCTTATGAAACTGATACAAAGCACAGCTCCTCGTACATAAATTCTCTTTAGTTAATAGTGAGAATCGCGTTGGGATCGTGAACTCAGAAAAATCATTTGAGCCCAATATTCACTGGGTTTACCAGAAATGAACTCTTGCTTGTAGAAAAACACAGATCCTGGGGTTTAACTCCGTTTCTGAAGGCAAATTCAGACCAGAGTTCTCATCCCTAAAAAACACTCTGTTATAACGAAAGAAGCAAGCTCTTCTTTCCAGTGTTTCCAAAAAAGTAAGAAACATGGGCATTCCCAGAAAAAAAGAACTGTGTTTCCAACTCATAACCATATGTAGTTCAACTCTGCTTATGAAACTGATCCAAACACGGCTCCTCTTACATAAATGCTCTTTAGTTAATAGTGAGAATCGTGTTGGGTTCGTGAACAGCGAAAAATCATTTGAGCCCAATATTCACTGGGTTTGCCAGAAATGAACTCTTGCTTGTAGGAAGACACTGATCCAGGGGTTTAACTCCGTTTCTGAACGCAAATTCAGACCAGAGTTCTCATCCCTGAAAAACTCTCGGTTATAACGAAAGAAGCAAGCTCTTCTTTCCAGTGACTCCAAAATATTAAGAAACATGGGCATGCCCAGAAAAAAGGAACGGTGTTTCCGACTCATAGACCATATGTAGTTCAACTCTGCTTATGAAACTGATACAAACCACAGCTCCTCTTACATAAATCCTCTTTAGTTAATAGTGAGAATCGGTTTGTGTTGGTGAACTGCAAAATAAACATTTGAGCCAAAAATTCACTAGGATTACCAGAAATGAACTCTTGCTTGTAGGAAGACACAGATCATGGGATTTAATTCAGATTCGGAAGGGAAATTCAGACCAGAGTTCTCATCCCTGAAAAACCCTCTGTTTTAAGGCAAGAAGCAAGCTCTTCTTTCCAGCGTCTCCAATGCAGCAAGAACCATGAGGATGCCCTGAAAAAAGAACTGTGTTTCCTACTAATACGGACCATATGTACTTCAACTCTGCTTATGAAACTGATACAAACCACAGCTCCTCTTACATAAATGCTCTTTAGTTAATAGTGAGAATCATGTTGGGTTCGTGAACTGTGAAAAAATCATTTGAGCCCAAAAATCACTGTGTTTACCACAAATGTATTCTTACCTGGAGGAAGACACTGATCCTGGGGTTTAACTCTGTTTCTGAAGACAAATTCAGACCAGAGATCTCATCCCTGAATAACACTCTGTTTTAAGGCAAGAATCATCCTCTTCTTTCCAGCGTCTCCAGTATAGTAAGAAACATGATCAAGCCCAGAAAAAAAGAACTGTGTTTCCTACTGATACAGACCATATGTAGTTCAACTCTGCTTTTGAAACTGATACATACCACAGCTCCTCTTACATTAATGCTCTTTAGTTAACAGTGAGAATCGGTTTGGGTTGCTGAACTGCGAAAAATCATTTGAACCTAAAATTCACTAGGTTTACCAGAAGTGAACTCTTGCTTGTAGGAAGACACAGATCATGGGGTTTAACTCAGATTCTGAAGGGAAATTCAGACCAGAGTTCTCATCCCTGAAACACACTCTGTCTTAAGGCAAGAAGCAAGCTCTTCTTTCTAGATTCTAAAATACAGCAAGAACCATGAGGATGCCCTGAAAAAAAGAACTGTGTTTCCTACTCAAACGGACCATATGTAGTTCAAATCTGCTTATGAAACTGATACAGACCACAGCTCCTCTTACATAAATGCTCTGTAGTTAATAGTGAGAATTGCGTTGGGTTCATGAACTGCAAAAAATCATTTGGGCCAAAAAATCACTGTGTTTACCTGAAATGAACTCTTGGTTGTAGGAAGACACTGATCCTGGGGTTTAACTCCGTTTCTGAAGGCAAATTCAGACCAGAGTTCTCATCCCTCAAAAACACTCTGTTATAACGAAAGAAGTAAGCTCTTCTTCCCTGTGTCTCCAATATAGTAAGAAACATGGGCATGCCCAGAAAAAAGAACTGTGTTTCCGACTCATACAGATCATATGTAGTTCCACTCCGCTTATTAAACTGATACAAACTACAGCTCCTCTTTCATAAATCCTCTTTAGTTAATAGTGAGAATAGCGTAGGGTTCGTGAACTGCGAAAAATCATTTGAGCCCAAAATACATTGGGTTTACCAGAAGTGAACTCTTGCTTGTAGGAAGACACTGATCCTGGGGTTTAACTCCGTTTTTGAAGAAAAATTCAGACCAGATATCTCATCGCTGAATAACACTCTGTTTTAAGGCAAGAATCATCCTCTTCTTTCTAGAGTCTAAAATACAGCAAGAACCATGAGGATGCCCTGAAAAAAAGAACTGTGTTTCCTACTCATACGGACCATATGTAGTTCAACTCTGCTTATGAACCTGATACAAACCACAGCTCCTCTTACATAAATGCTCTTTAGTTAATAGTTGGAATCGCGTAAGGGTTCGTGTACCGCGAAAAATCATTTGAGCCAAAAATTCACTGGGTTTACCCGAACTGAACTCTTGTTTGTAGGGAGACACAGATCCTGGGGATTAACGCCGTTTATGAAGGGAAATTCAGACCAGAGTTCTCATCCCTGAAAAACACTAGGTCATAACACATAAAGCAAGCTCTTCTTTCCTGCGTCTCCAAAATAGTAAGAAACATGGGCATGCCCAGAAAAAAAGATCTGTGTTTCCGTCTCATACAGACCATATGTAGTTCAACTCTGCTTATTAACTGATACAAACTACAGCTCCTCTTACATAAATCCTCTTTAGTTAATACTGAGAATCGCGTTGGGTTCCTGAAATGCAATAAATCATTTGAGCTCAAAATTCACTGGGTTAACCAGAAATGAACTCTTGCTTGAAGGAAGACACAGATCCCGGGGTTTAACTCTGTTTCTGAATGGAAATTCAGAACAGAGTTCTCATCCCTAAAACACACTCTGTTTTAATGCAAGAAGCAAGCTCTTCTTTCTAGAGTCTAAAATAAAGCAAGAACCATGAGCATGCCCAGAAAAAAAGAACTGTGTTTCCGACTCATACAGAGCATATGTAGGTCAACTCTGCTTATGAAACTGATCCAACCACGGCTCCTCTTACATAAATGCTCTTTAGTTAATAGTGAGAATCGCGTTGGGTTCGTGAACTGAGAAAAAATATTTGAACCCAAAATTCACTGGGTTTACCAGAACTGAACTCTTGCTTGTAGGAAGACAGAGATTCTGGGGATTAACGCCATTTCTGAAGGGAAATTCAGACCAGAGTTCTCATCCCTGAAAAACATTATGTCATAACGTAAAAAGCAAGCTCTTCTTTCCAGTGTCTAAAATACAGCAAGAACCATGAGCATGCCCAGAAAAAAAGAACTGTGTCCGGCTCATACAGACCATATGTAGTTCAACTCTGCTTATGAAACTGATCCAACCACGGCTCCTCTTACATAAATGCTCTTTAGTTAATCTTGAGAATCGTGTTGGGTTCGTGAACTGTGAAAAATCATTAGAGCCCAATATTCACATTGTTTACCGGAAATGAACTCTTGCTTGTAGGAAAACACAGATCCTGGGGTTTAACTCTGTTTCTGAAGGCAAATTCAGACCAGAGTTCTCATCCCTAAAAAACACTCTGTTTTAGCGAAAGAAGCAAGCTCTTCTTTCCAGCGTCTCCAAAATAGTAAGAAACATGGGCATGCCCAGGAAAAAAGAACTGTGTTTCCAACTCATAACCATATGTAGTTCAACTCTGCTTATGAAACTGATCCAAACACAGCTCCTCTTACATAAATGCTCATTAGTTAATAGTGAGAATCGTGTTGGGTTCGTGAACTGCGAAAAATCATTTGAGCCCAATATTAACTGGGTTTGCCAGAAATGAACTCTTGCTTGTAGGAAGACACTGATCCTGGGGTTTAACTCCGTTTCTGAATGCAAATTCAGACCAGAGTTCTCATCCCTGAAAAACTCTCGGTTATAACGAAAGAAGCAAGCTCTTCTTTCCAGCGTCTCCAAAATATTAAGAAACATGGGCATGCCCAGAAAAAAGGAACTGTGTTTCCGACTCATACAGACCATATGTAATTCAACTCTGCTTATGAAACTGATACAATCCACAGCTCCTCTTACATAAATCCTCTTTAGTTAATAGTGAGAATCGGTTTGTGTTGGTGAACTGCAAAATAAACATTTGAGCCAAAAATTCACTAGGATTACCAGAAATGAACTCTTGCTTGTAGGAAGACACAGATCATGGGATTTAATTCAGATTCGGAAGGGAAATTCAGACCAGAGTTCTCATCCCTGAAAAACACTCTGTTTTAAGGCAAGAAGCAAGCTCTTCTTTCCAGCATCTCCAATGCAGCAAGAAACATGAGGATGCCCTGAAAAAAAGAACTGTGTTTCCAACTCATAACCATATGTAGTTCAACTCTGCTTATGAAACTGATACAAACCACAGCTCCTCTTACATAAATGCTCTTTAGTTAATAGTGAGAATCATGTTGGGTTCATGAACTGCGAAAAAATCATTTGAGACCAAAAATCACTGGGTTTACCAGAAATGTATTCTTACCTGTAGGAAGACACTGATCCTGGGGTGTAACTCCGTTTCTGAAGACAAATTCAGACCAGAGATCTCATCCCTGAATAACACTCTGTTTTAAGGCAAGAATCATCTTCTTCTTTCCAGCATCTCCAGTATAGTAAGAAACATGATCAAGCCCCGAAAATAAGAACCGTGTTTCCTACTGATACAGACCATATGAAGTTCCACTCTGCTCATGAGACTGATACATACCACAGCTCCTCTTACATTAGTGCTCTTTAGTTAATAGTGAGAATAAGTTTGTGTTGGTGAACTGCAAAATAAACATTTGAGCCAAAAATTCACTAGGATTACCAGAAATGAACTCTTGCTTGTAGGAAGACACAGATCATGGGGTTTAACTCAGATTCTGAAGGGAAATTCAGACCAGAGTTCTCATCCCTGAAACACACTCTGTTTTAAGGCAAGAAGCAAGCTCTTCTTTCTAGAGTCTAAAATACAGCAAGAACCATGAGGATGCCCTGAAAAAAAGAACTGTGTTTCCTACTCAGACGGACCATATGTAGTTCAAATCAGCTTATGATACTGATACAAACCACAGCTCCTCTTACATAAATGCTCTTTAGTTAATAGTGAGAATCGCGTTGGGTTCATGAACTGCAAAAAATCATTTGGGCCAAAATATCACTGTGTTTACCAGAAATGAACTCTTGGTTGTAGGAAGACACTGATCCTGGGGTTTAATTCCGTTTCTGAAGGCAAATTCAGACCAGAGTTCTCATCCCTCAATAACACTCTGTTATAACGAAAGAAGCAAGCTCTTCTTTCCAGCGTCTCCAAAATAGTAAGAAACATGGGCGTGCCCAGAAAAAAGAACTGTGTTTCCGACTCATACAGACCATATATAGTTCAACTCTGCTTATTAAACTGATACAAACGACAGCTCCTCTTACATAAATCCTCTTTAGTTAATAGTGAGAATAGCGTAGGGTTCGTGAACGGGGAAAAATCATTTGAGCCCAAAATTCATTGGGTTTACCAGAAATGAACTCTTGCTTGTAGGAAGACACTGATCCTGGGGTTTAACTCCGTTTTTGAAGACAAATTCAGACCAGATATCTCATCCCTGAATAACACTCTGTTTTAAGGCAAGAATCATCCTCATCTTTCTAGAGTCTAAAATACAGCAGGAACCATGAGGATGCCCTGAAAAAAAGAACTGTGTTTCCTACTCAGACGGACCATATGTAGTTCAAATCTGCTTATCAAACTGATACAAACCACAGCTCCTCTTACATAAATGCTCTTTAGTTAATAGTGAGAATCGCGTTGGGTTCATGAACTGCAAAAAATCATTTGGGCCAAAAAATCACTGTGTTTACCTGAAATGAACTCTTGGTTGTAGGAAGACACTGATCCTGGGGTTTAACTCCGTTTCTGAAGGCAAATTCAGACCAGAGTTCTCATCCCTGAAAAACACTAGGTCAAAACACATAAAGCAAGCTCTTCTTTCCAGCGTCTCCAAAATAGTAAGAAACATGGGCATGCCCAGAAAAAAAGACCTGTGTTTCCGTCTCATACAGACCATATGTAGTTCAACTCTGCTTATTAACTGATACAATCTACAGCTCCTCTTACATAAATCCTCTTTAGTTAATAGTGAGAATCGGTTTGAGTTGGTGAACTGTGAAAAATCCTTTGAGCCCAAAATTCACTGGGTTTACCAGAATTGAACTCTTGCTTGTAGGAAGACAGAGATCCTGGGGATTAACGCCAATTCTGAAGGGAAATTCAGACCAGAGTTCTCATCCCTGAAAAACACTAGGTCATAACGGAAAAAGCAAGCTCTTCTATCCAGTGTCTAAAATACAGCAAGAACCATAAGCATGCCCAGAAAAAAAAGAACTGTGTTTCCGACTCATACAGACCATATGTAGTTCAACTCTGCTTATGAAACTGATCCAAGCACGGCTCCTCTTACATAAATGCTCTTTAGTTAATAGTGAGAATCGTGTTGTGTTCGTGAACTTCAAAAAATCATTAGAGCCCAATATTCACTGGGTTTACCGGAAATGAACTATTGCTTGTAGGAAAACACAGATCCTGGGGTTTAACTCCGTTTCTGACGGCAAATTGAGACCAGAGTTCTCATCCCTCAAAAACACTCTGTTATAACGAAAGAAGCAAGCTCTTCTTTCCAGCGTCTCCAAAATAGTAAGAAACATGGGCATGCCCAGAAAAAAGAACTGTGTTTCTGACTCATACAGACCATATGTAGTTCAACTCTGCTTATTAAACTGATACAAACTACAGCTCCTCTTACATAAATCCTCTTTAGTTAATAGTGAGAATAGCGTAGGGTTTGTTAACTGCGAAAAATCATTTGAGCCCAAAATTCATTGGGTTTACCAGAAATGAACTCTTGCTTGTAGGAAGACACAGATCATGGGATTGAACTCAGATTCTGAAGGGAAATTCAGACAAGAGTTCTCATCCTTGAAACTCACTCTGTTTTAACGCAAGAAGCAAGCTCTTCTTTCTAGAGTCTAAAATACAGCAAGAACCATGAGCATGCCCTGAAAAAAAGAACTATGTTTCCTACTCAGACGGACCATATGTAGTTCTACTCTGCTTATGAAACTGATACAAACCACAGCTCCTCTTACATAAATGCTCTTTAGCTAATAGTGAGAATCATGTTGGGTTCGTGAACTGCGAAAAAATCATTTGAGCCCAAAAATCACTGGGTTTACCAGAAATGAACTCTTGGTTGTAGGAAGACACTGATCCTGGGGTTTAACTCCGTTTTTGAAGTCATATTCAGACCAGAGTTCTCATCCCTGAAAAACACTCTGTTTTAAGGCAAGAAGCAAGCTCTTCTTTCCAGCGTCTCCAATGCAGCAAGAACCATGAGTATACCCTGAAAAAAAGAAATGTGTTTCCTACTCATACGGACCATATGTAGTTGAACTCTGCTTATGAAACTGATACAAACTACAGCTCCTATTACATAAATGCTCTTTAGTTAATAGTGAGAATCGGTTTCAGTTGGTGAACTGCGAAAAATCCTTTGAGCCCAAAATTCACTGGGTTTACCAGAATTGAACTCTTGCTTGTAGGAAGACAGAGATCCTGGGGATTAAGGCCATTTCTGAAGGGAAATTCAGACCAGGGTTCTCATCCCTGAAAAACACTACGTCATAACGCAAAAAGCAAGCTCTTCTATCCAGTGTCTAAAATACAGCAAGAACCATGAGCATGCCCAGAAAAAAAGAACTGTGTTTCCGACTCATACAGACCATATGTAGTTCAACTCTGCTTATGAAACTGATCCAACCACGGCTCCTCTTACATATATGCTCTTTAGTTAATAGTGAGAATCGTGTTGTGTTCGTGAACTGCAAAAAATCATTAGAGCCCAATATTTACTGGGTTTACCGGAAATGAACTCTTGCTTGTAGGAAAACACAGATCCTGGGGTTTAACTCCGTTTCTGACGGCAAATTGAGACCAGAGTTCTCATCCCTCAAAAACACTCTGTTATATCGAAAGAAGCAAGCTCTTCTTTCCAGCGTCTCCAAAATAGTAAGAAACATGGGCATGCCCAGAAAAAAGAACTGTGTTTCTGACTCATACAGACCATATGTAGTTCAACTCTGCTTATTAAACTGATACAAACTACAGCTCCTCTTACATAAATCCTCTTTAGTTAATACTGAGAATAGTGTAGGGTTTGTGAACTGCGAAAAATCATTTGAGCCCAAAATTCATTGGGTTTACCAGAAATGAACTCTTGCTTGTAGGAAGACACTGATCCTGGGGTTTAACTCCGTTTTTGAAGACAAATTCAGACCAGATATCTCATCCCTGAATAACACTCTGTTTTAAGGCAAGAATCATCCTCTTCTTTCCAGCGTCTCCAGTATAGTAAGAAACATGATCAAGCCCGAAAAAAGAACTGTGTTTCCTACTGATACAGACTATATGTAGTTCAACTCTGCTTATGAAAATGATACAAATCACAGCTCCACTTACATTAATGCTCTTTAGTTAATAGTGAGAATCTGTTTGGGTTGGTGAACTGTGTAAAATCATTTGAGCCCAAAATTCACTGTGTTTACCAGAACTGAACTCTTGCTGGTAGGAAGATAGAGATCCTGGGGATTAACGCCGTTTCTGATGGGAAATTTAGATCAGAGTTCTCCTCCCTGAAAAACACTATGTCATAACACAAAAAGCAAGCTCTACTTTCCAGTGTCTCCAATACAGCAAGAACCATGAGCATGCCCAGAAAAAAAGAACTGTGTTTCCGACTCATACAAAACATATGTAGTTCAACTCTGCTTATGAAACTGATTCAACCACGGCTCCTCTTACATAAATACTCTTTAGTTAATAGTGAGAATCGTGTTGGGTTTGTGAACTGCGAAAAATCATTAGAGCCCAATACTCACTGGGTTTACCAGAAATGACCTCTCAATTGTAGGAAGACAAATATCCTGGGTTTAACTCCGTTTCTGAAGGCAAATTCAGACCAGAGTTCTCATCCCTAAAACACACTCTGTTTTAACGCAAGAAGCAAGCTCTTCTTTCTAGAGTCTAAAATACAACAAGAACCATGTGCATGCCCTGAAAAAAAGAAATGTGTTACCTACACCTATGGACCATATGTCGTTCAACTCTGCTTATGAAACTGATACAAACCAAAGCTCCTCTTACATAAATGCTCTTTAGTTAATAGTGAGAATCATGGTGGGTTCGTGAACTGCGAAAAATCATTTGGGGCAAAAAATCACTGGGTTTACCAGAAATGAACTCTTTGTTGTAGGAAGACACTGATCCTGGGGTTTAAGTCCGTTTCTGAAGGCAAATTCAGACCACAGTTCTCATCACTGAAAAACACTCTGTTTTAAGCCAAGAAGCAAGCTCTTCTTTCCAGCGTCTCCAATACAGCAATAACCATGAGGATGCCCTGAAAAAAAGAACTGTGTTTCCTACTCATACGGACCATATGTAGTTCAACTCTGCTTATGAAACTGATACAAACCACAGCTCCTCTTACATAAATGCTCTTTAGTTAATAGTGAGAATAGCGTGGGTTCGGGAACTGCGAAAAATCATTTGAGCCTAAAATTCACTGGGTTAATCAGAAATGAACTCTTGCTTGAAGGAAGACACAGATCCTGGGGTTTAATTCTGTTTCTGAATGGAAATTCAGACCAGAGTTCTCATCCCTAAAACACACTCTGTTTTAATACAAGAAGCAAGCTCTTCTTTCTAGAGTCTAAAATAAAGCAAGAACAATGAGCATGCCCAGAAAAAAAGAACTGTGTTTCCTACTCAGACGGACCATATGTAGTTCAACTCTGCTTATGAAACTGATACAAACCACAGCTCCTCTTACATAAATGCTCTTTAGTTAATAGTGAGAATCATATTGGGTTCGTGAACTGCGAAAAAATCATTTGAGCCCAAAAATCACTGGGTTTACCAGAAATGAATTCTTGCTTGTAGGAAGACACTGATCCTGGCGTTTAACTCCGTTTCTGAAGACAAATTCAGACCAGAGATCTCATCCTTGAATAACACTCTGTTTTAAGGCAAGAATCATCCTCTTATTTCCAGCGTCTCCAGTATAGTAAGAAACATGTTCAAGCCCAGAAAAAAAGAACTGTGTTTCCTACTGATACAGACCATATGTAGTTCAACTCTGCTTATGAAACTGATACATACCACAACTCCTTTTACATTAATGCTCTTGAGTTAACAGTGAGAATCGGTTTGGGTTTGTGAACTGCGAAAAATCCTTTGAGCCAATAATTCACTAGGTTTACCAGAAATGAACTCTTACCTGTAGGAAGACACAGAACATGAGGTTTAACTCAGATTCTGAAGGGAAATTCAGACCAGATTTCTCATCCCTGAAACACACTCTGTTTTTACGCACGAAGCAAGCTCTTCTTTCCAGCGTCTCCAATACAGCAATAACCATGAGGATGCCCTGAAAAAAAGAACTGTGTTTCCTACTCATACGGACCATATGTAGTTCAACTGTGCTTATGAAACTGATACAAACCACAGCTCCTCTTACATAAATGCTCTTTAGTTAATAGTGAGAATAGCGTTGGGTTCGTGAAATGCAAAAAATCATTTGAGCCCAAAATTCACTGGGTTAACCAGAAATGAACTCTTGCTTGAAGAAAGACACAGATCCTGGGGTTTAACTCTGTTTCTGAATGGAAATTCAGACCAGAGTTCTCATCCCTAAAACACACTCTGTTTTAATACAAGAAGCAAGCTCTTCTTTCTAGAGTCTAAAATAAAGCAAGAACCATGAGCATGCCCAGAAAAAAAGAACTGTTTTTCCGACTCATACAGACCATATGTAGTTCAACTCTGCTTATGAAACTGATACAAACCACAGCTCCTCTTACATAAATGCTCTTTAGTTAATAGTGAGAATAGCGTTGGGTTTGTGAACTGCGAAAAATCGTTTGAGCCAAAAATTCACTGGGTTAACCAGAAATGAACTCTTGCTTGAAGGAAGACACAGATCCTGGGTTAAACTCCGTTTCTGAAGACAAATTCAGACCAGAGATCTCCTCCATGAATAACACTCTGTTTTACGGCAAGAATCATCCTCTTCTTTCCAGCGTCTCCAGTATAGTAAGAAACACGATCAAGCCCAGAAAAAAAGAACTGTCTTTCCTATGATACAGACCATATGTAGTTCAACTCTGCTTATGAAACTTATGTAAACCACTGCTCCTCTTATATTGAGGCTCTTTAGTTAATAGTGAGAATCGGTTTGGGCTGGTGAACTGCGAATAATCATTTGAGCCGAAAATTCACTAGGTTTACCAGAAATGAACTCTTGCTTGTAGGAAGACACTGATCCTGGGGTTTAACTCCGATTCTGAAGGGAAATTCAGACCAGAGTACTCAACCCAGAAACACACTCTGTTTTAACGCAAGAAGCAAGCACATCTTTCTAGATTCTAAAATACAGCAAGAACCATGAGCATGCGCTGAAAAAAAGAACTGTGTTTCCTACTCAGACGGACCATATGTAGTTCAACTCTGCTTATGAAACTGATACAAACCACAGCTCCTCTTACATAAATGCTCTTTAGTTAATAGTGAGAATCGCGTTGGGTTCGTGAACTGCGAAAAAATCATTTGAGCCCAAAATTCACTGGGTTAACCAGAAATGAATTCTTGCTTGAGGGAAGACACAGATCCTGTGGTTTTCTCTGTTTCTGAATGGAATTTCAGGCCAGAGTTCTCATCCCTAAAACACACTCTGTTTTAATGCAAGAAGTAAGCTCTTCTTCCTAGAGTCTAAAATAAACCAAGAACCATGAGCATGCCCAGAAAAAAAGAACTGTGTTTCCGACTCATACAAACCATATGTAGTTCAACTCTGCTTATGAAACTGATCCAACCATGGCTCCTCTTACATAAATGCTCTTTAGTTAATAGTGAGAATCGTGTTGGGTTTGTGAACTGCGAAAAATCATTAGAGCCCAATAATCACTGGGTTTACCAGAAATGACCTCTCGCTTGTAGGAAGACATATATCCTGGGTTTAACTCCGTTTCTGAAGGCAAATTCAGACCAGAGTTCTCATCCCTAAAACACACTCTGTTTTAACGCAACAAGCAAGCTCTTCTTTCTAGAGTCTAAAATACAACAAGATCCATGAGCATGCCCTGAAAAAAAGAACTGTGTTTCCTACTCAGACGTATCATATGTAGTTCAACTCTGCTTATGAAACTGATACAAACCACAGCTCCTCTTACATAAATGCTGTTTAGTTAATAGTGGGACCGCGTTGGGTTCGTGAATTGCGAAAAAACATTTGAGCCCAAAATTCACTGGGTTAACCAGAAATGAACTCTTGCTGGTAGGAAGACACAGTTCCTGGGATTTAACTCCGTTTCTGAAGGGAAATTCAGACCAGAGTTCTCATCCCTGAAAAACACTCTGTTTTAACGCAAGAATCATCCTTTTCTTTCCAGCGTCTCCAAAATAGTAAGAAACATGGGCATGCCCAGAAAAAAAGAAATATGTTTCCTACTGATACAGACCATATGTATTCAACTCTGCTTATGAAACTGATACAAACCATAGCTCCTCTTACATTAATGCTCTTTAGTTAATAGTGAGAATCGGTTTGGTTTGGTGAATTGCAAAAAATCATTTGAGCCCTAATATCACTGGGATTACCAGAAATGAATTCTTGCTTGTAGGAAGACACTGATCCTGGGGTTTAACTCCATTTCTGAAGACGAATTCAGACCAGAGATCTTCTCCCTGAATAACCATCTGTTTTAAGGCAAGAATCATCCTCTTCTTTCCAGCGTCTCCAGAATAGTAAGAAACATGATCAAGCCCAGAAAAAAAGAACTGGGTTTCCTACTGATACAGAATATATGTATTCAACTCTGCTATTGAAACTGATACAAACCACAGCTCCTCTAACATTAATGCTCTTTAGTTAATAGTGAGAATCGCGTTGGGTTCGTGAACTGCGAAAAAATCATTTGAGCCCAAAATTCATTAGGTTTACCAGAAATGAACTCTTGCTTGTAGGACGACATTGATCCTGGGGTTTAACTCCGTTTCTGAAGGGAAATTCAGACCAGAGTTCACATCCCAGAAACACACTCTGTTTTAACGCAAGAAGCAAGCTCTTCTTTCTAGAGTCTAAAATAGGCAAGAACAATGAGCATGCCCTGAAAAAAAGAACTGTGTTTCCTATTCTGATGGACCATATGTCGTTCAACTCTGCTTATGAAACTGATACAAACCACAGCTCCTCTTACATAAATGCTCTTTAGTTAATAGTGAGAATCATGTTGGGTTCATGAATTGCGAAAAATCCTTTTGGGCAAAAAATCACTGGGTTTACCAGAAATGAACTCTTTGTTGTAGGAAGACACTGATCCTGGGGTTTATGTCCGTTTCTGAAGGCAAATTCAGACCAGAGTTCTCATCCCTGAAAAACACTCTGTTTTAAGCCAAGAAGCAAGCTCTTCTTTCCAGCATCTCCAATACAGCAATAACCATGAGGATGCCCTGAAAAAAAGAACTGTGTTTCCTACTCAGACGGACCATATGAAGTTCAACTCTGCTTATGAAACTGATACAAACCACAGCTCCTCTTACATAAATGCTCTTTAGTTGATAGTGAGAATCGTGTTGGTTTCGTGAACTGCGAATAATCATTAGAGCCCAATACTCACTGGGTTTACCAGAAATGAACTCTTGCTTGTAGGAAGACACATATCCTGGCTTTAACTCCGTTTCTGAAGGCAAATTCAGACCAGAGATCTCATCCCTAAATTACACTCTGTTTTAAGGCAAGAATCATCCTCTTCTTTCCAGCGTCTTCAGTATAGTAAGAAACATGTTCAAGCCCAGAAAAAAAGAACTGTGTTTCCTACTGATACAGACCATATGTATTCAACTCTGCTTATGAAACTGATACAAACAACAACTCCTCTTACATTAATGCTCTTTAGTTAATAGTGAGAATCGGTTTGGGTTGGTGAACTGCCAAAAATCATTTGAGCCCAAAAATCACTGGGATTACCAGAAATGAATTCTTGCTTGTAGGAAGACACGGAACCTGGGGTTGAACTCCATTTCTGAAGACAAATTCAGACCAGAGATCTCCTCCATGAATAACCCTCTGTTTTAAGGCAAGAATCATCCTCTTCTTTCCAGCGTCTCTAGTATAGTAAGGAACATGTTCAAGCCCAGAAAAAAAGAACTGTGTTTTCTACTGATACAGACCATATGTAGTTCAACTCTGCTTATGAAACTGAAACATACCACAACTCCTTTTACATTAATGCTCTTGAGTTAACAGTGAGAATCGGTTTGGGTTTGTGAACTGTGAAAAATCTTTTGAGCCAAAAATTCACTAGGTTTACCAGAAATGAACTCTTGCATGTAGGAAGACACAGATCATGAGGTTGAACTCAGATTCTGAAGGGAAATTCAGACCAGAATTCTCATCCCTGAAACACACTCTGTTTTTACGCAAGAAGCAAACTCTTCTTTCTAGATTCTAAAATACAGCAAGAACCATGAGGTTGCCCTGAAAAAATGAACTGTGTTTCCTACTCAGACGGACCATATGTAGTTCAAATCTGCTTATGAAACTGATCCAACCACGGCTCCTCTTACATAAATGCTCTTTAGTTAATAGTGAGAATCGTGTTGGGTTCGTGAACTGCGAAACATCATTAGAGCCCAATATTCACTGGGTTTACCAGAAATGAACTCTTGCTTGTAGGAAGACACATATCCTGGGTTTAACTCCGTTTCTGAAGGCAAATTCAGACCAGAGTTCTCATCCCTGAAAAACACTCTAAGGCAAGAATCATCCTTTTCTTTCCAGCGTCTCCAAAATAGTAAGAAACATGATCAAGCCCAGAAAAAAAGAACTGTGTTTCCTACTGATACAGACCATATGTATTCAACTCTGCTTATGAAACTGATACAAACCACAGCTCCTCTTACATTAATGCTCTTTAGTTAATAGTGAGAATCGGTTTGGGTTGGTGAACTGCGAAAAATCATTTCAGACAAAAATTCACCAGGATTACCAGAAATGAACTCTTGCTTGTAGGAAGACACAGATCATGGGGTTTAAGTCCGATTCTGAAGGGAAATTCAGACCAGAGTTCTCATCACTGAAACACACTCTATTTTAACGCAGAATCATCCTTTTCTTTCCAGCGTCTCCAAAATAGTAGGAAACATGGGCATGCCCAGTAAAAAAGAACTGTGTTTCCTACTGATACAGACCATATGTATTCAACTCTGCTTATGAAACTGATACAAACCACAGCTCCTCTTACATTAATGCTCTTTAGTTAATAGTGAGAATCGGTTTGGGTTGGTGAATTGTGAAAAATCATTTGAGTCCAAAATTCACTGGGATTACCAGAAATGAATTCTTGCTTGTAGAAAGAAACTGATCCTGGGGTTGAACTCCATTTCTGAAGACAAATTCAGACCGGAGATCTCCTCCCTGAATAACCCTCTGTTTTAAGGCAAGAATCATCCTCTTCTTTCCAGCGTCTCCAGTATAGTAAGAAACATGATCAAGCCCAGAAAAAAAGAACTGTGTTTCCTACTGATACAGAATATATGTATTCAACTCTGCTTATGAAACTGATACAAACCACAGCTCCTCTAACATAAATGCTCTTTAGTTAATAGTGAGAATCAGTTTGGGTTGGTGAACTGCGAAAAATCATTTGATCCGAAAATTCACTATGTTTACCAGAAATGCACTCTTGCTTGTAGGACGACACTGATCCTGGGGTTTAACTCCGATTCTGAAGGCAAATTCAGACCAGAGTTCTCATCCCAGAAACACACTCTGTTTTAACGCAACAAGCAAGCTCTTCTTTCTAGAGTCTAAAATAGAGCAAGAACCATGAGCATGCCCTGAAAAACAGAACTGTGTTTCCTACTCAGATGGACCATATGTCGTTCAACTCTGCTTATGAAACTGATACAAACCACAGCTCCTCTTACATAAATGCTCTTTAGTTAATAGTGAGAATCATGTTGGGTTCATGAACTGCGAAAAATCTTCTGGGGCAAAAAATCACTGGGTTTACCAGAAATGAACTCTTTGTTGTAGGAAGACACTGATCCTGGGGTTTAAGTCCGTTTCTGAAGGCAAATTCAGACCAGAGTTCTCATCCCTGAAAAACACTCTGTTTTAAGCCAAGAAGCAAGCTCTTCTTTCCAGCATCTCCAATACAGCAATAACCATGAGGATGTCCTGAAAAAAAGAACTGTGTTTCCTACTCAGACGGACCATATGTAGTTCAACTCTGCTTATGAAACTGATACAAACCACAGCTCCTGTTACATAAATGCTCTTTAGTTAATAGTGAGAATCGTGTTGGGTTTGTGAACTGCGAAAAATCATTAGAGCCCAATATTCACTGGGTTTACCAGAAATGAACTCTTTGTTGTAGGAAGACACTGATCCTGGGGTTTAAGTCCGTTTCTGAAGGCAAATTCAGACCAGAGTTCTCATCCCTAAAACACACTCTGTTTTAATGCAAGAAGCAAGCTCTTCTTTCTAGAGTCTAAAATAAAGCAAGAACCATGAGCATGCCCAGAAATAAGAACTGTGTTTCCGACTCATACAAACCATATGTAGTTCAACTCTGCTTATGAACCTGATCCAACCACGGATCCTCTTACATAAATGCTCTTTAGTTAATAGTGAGAATCGTGTTGGGTTTTGAACTGCGAAAAATCATTAGAGCCCAATATTCACTGTGATTAACAGAAATGACCTCTCGCATGTAGGAAGACATATATCCTGGGTTTAACTCCGTTACTGAAGGAAAATTCAGACCAGAGTTCTCATCCCTAAAACACACTCTGTTTTAACGCAAGAAGCAAGCTCTTCTTTCTAGAGTCTAAAATACAACAAGAACCATGAGCATGCCCTGAAAAAAAGAACTGTGTTTCCTACTCAGACGGACCATATGTAGTTCAACTCTGCTTATGAAACTGATACAAACCACAGCTCCTCTTACCTAAATGCTCTTTAGTTCATAGTGAGAATCATGTTGGTTTAGTGAACTGCAAAAAATCATTTGGGCCAAAAAATTGCTGGGTTTACAAGAAATGAACTCTTGGTTGTAGGAAGACACTGATCCTGGGGTTTAACTCCCTTTCTGAAGGCAAATTCAGACCAGAGTTCTCATCCCTGAAAAACACTCTGTTTTAAGGCAAGAAGCAAGCTCTTCTTTCCAGCATCTCCAATACAGCAATGACCATGAGGATGCCCTGAAAAAAAGAACTGTGTTTCCTACTCAGACGGACCATATGTAGTTCAACTCTGCTTATGAAACTGATACAAACCACAGCTCCTCTTACATAAATGCTCTTTCGTTGATAGTGAGAATCGTGTTGGTTTCGTGAACTGCGAAAAATCATTAGAGCCCAATACTCACTGGGTTTACCAGAAATGAACTCTTGCTTGTAGGAGGACACATATCCTGGCTTTAACTCCGTTTCTGAAGGCAAATTCAGACCAGCGTTCTCATCCCTGAATAACCCTCTGTTTTAAGGCAAGAATCATCGTCTTCTTTCCAGCGTCTCCAGTATAGTAAGAAACATGATCAAGCCCAGAAAAAAAGAACTGTGTTTCCTACTGATACAGACCATATGTATTCAACTCTGCTTATGAAACTGATACAAACCACAGCTCCTCTTACATTAATGCTATTTAGTTAATAGTGAGAATCGGTTTGGGTTGGTGAACTGCGAAAAATCATTTGAGACGAAAATTCACCAGGATTACCAGAAATGAACTCTTGCATGTAGGAAGACACAGATCATGAGGTTGAACTCAGATTCTGAAGGGAAATTCAGACCAGAATTCTCATCCCTGAAACACACTCTGTTTTTACGCAAGAAGCAAACTCTTCTTTCTAGATTCTAAAATACAGCAAGAACCATGAGGTTGCCCTGAAAAAATGAACTGTGTTTCCTACTCAGACGGACCATATGTAGTTCAAATCTGCTTATGAAACTGATCCAACCACGGCTCCTCTTACATAAATGCTCTTTAGTTAATAGTGAGAATCGTGTTGTGTTCGTGAACTGCGAAACATCATTAGAGCCCAATATTCACTGGGTTTACCAGAAATGAACTCTTGCTTGTAGGAAGACACATATCCTGGCTTTAACTCCATTTCTGAAGGCAAATTCAGACCAGAGTTCTCATCCCTGAAAAACACTCTAAGGCAAGAATCATCCTTTTCTTTCCAGCGTCTCCAAAATAGTAAGAAACATGATCAAGCCCAGAAAAAAAGAACTGTGTTTCCTACTGATACAGACCATATGTATTCAACTCTGCTTATGAAACTGATACAAACCACAGCTCCTCTTACATTAATGCTCTTTAGTTAATAGTGAGAATCGGTTTGGGTTGGTGAACTGCGAAAAATCATTTCAGACGAAAATTCACCAGGATTACCAGAAATGAACTCTTGCTTGTAGGAAGACACAGATCATGGGGTTTAAGTCCGATTCTGAAGGGAAATTCAGACCAGAGTTCTCATCACTGAAACACACTCTATTTTAACGCAAGAATCATCCTTTTCTTTCCAGCGTCTCCAAAATAGTAAGAAACATGGGCATGCCCAGAAAAAAAGAACTGTGTTTCCTACTGATACAGACCATATGTATTCAACTCTGCTTATGAAACTGATACAAACCACAGCTCCTCTTACATTAATGCTCTTAAGTTAATAGTGAGACTCGGTTTGGGTTGGTGAACTGCGAAAAATCATTTGAGCCCAAAAATCACTGGTATTAACAGAAATGAATCCTTGTTTGTAGGAAGACACTGATCCTGGGGTTTAACTTTGTTTCTGAAGACAAATTCAGACCAGAGATCTCCTCCCTGAATAACACTCTGTTTTACCGCAAGAAGCATCCTCTTCTTTCCAGCGTCTCCAGTATAGTAAGAAACACGGTCAAGCCCAGAAAAAAAGAACTGTGTTTCCTACTGATACAGACCATATGTAGTTCAACTCTGCTTATGAAACTGATACAAACCACAGCTCCTCTTATATTAAGGCTCATTAGTTAATAGTGAGAATCAGTTTGGGTTGGTGAACTGCGAAAAATCATTTGATCCAAAAATTCACTAGGTTTACCAGAAATGAACTCTTGCTTGTAGGACGACACTGATCCTGGGGTTTAACTCCGATTCTAAAGGGAAATTCAGACCAGAGTTCTCATCACAGAAACACACTCTGTTTTATCGCAAGAAGCAAGCTCTTCTTTCTAGAGTCTAAAATAGAGCAAGAACCATGAGCATGCCCTGAAAAAAAGAACTGTGTTTCCTACTCAGACGGACCATATGTAGTTCAACTCTGCTTATGAAACTGATACAAACCACAGCTCCTCTTACATGAATGCTCTTTAGTTAATAGTGAGAATCATGTTGGGTTCGTGAACTGCAAAAAAATCATTTGAGCCCAAAAATCACTGGCATTACCAGAAATGAACTCTTGCTTGTAGGAAGACACATATCCTGGGTTTAACTCCGTTTCTGAAGGCAAATTCAGACCAGAGTTCTCATCCCTGAAAACACTCTGTTTTAAGGCAAGAATCATCCTTTTCTTTCCAGCGTCTCCAAAATAGTAAGAAACATGGGCATGCCCAGAAAAAAAGAGCTGTGTTTCCTACTGATACAGACCATATGTATTCAACTCTGCTTATGAAACTGATACAAACAACAGCTCCTCTTACATTAATGCTCTTTAGTTAATAGTGAGAATCGGTTTGGGTTGCTGAACTGCGAAAAATCATTTGAACCCAAAAATCATTGGGATTACCAGAAATGAATTCTTGCTTGTAGGAAGACACTGACCCTGGGGTTAAACTCCATTTCTGAAGACAAATTCAGACCAGAGATCTCCTCCCTGAATAACCCTCTGTTTTAAGGCAAGAATCATCCTCTTCTTTCTAGCGTCTCCAGTATAGTAAGAAACATGATCAAGCCCAGAAAAAAAGAACTGTGTTTCCTACTGATACAGAATATATGTATTCAACTCTGCTTCTGAAACTGATACAAACCACAGCTCCTCTTACATTAATGCTCTTTAGTTAATAGTGAGAATCGCTTTGGGTTGGTGAACTGCGAAAAATCATTTGATCCGAAAATTCACTAGGTTTACCAGAAATGAACTCTTGCTTGTAGGATGACACTGATCCTGGGGTTTAACTCCGTTTCTGAAGACAAATTCAGACCAGAGATCTCATCCCTGAATTACACTCTGTTTTAAGGCAAGAATCATCCTCTTCTTTCCAGCGTCTTCAGTATAATAAGAAACACTATCAAGCCCAGAAAAAAAGAACTGTGTTTCCTACTGATACAGACCATATGTAGTTCAACTCTGCTTATGAAACTGATACAAACCACAACTCCTCTTATATTAAGGCTCTTTAGTTAATAGTGAGAATCGGTTTGGGTTGGTGAACTGCGAATAATCATTTGAGCCGAAAATTCACTAGGTTTACCAGAAATGAACTCTTGCTTGTAGGAAGACACTGATCCTGGGGTTTAACTCCGATTCTGAAGGGAAATTCAGACCAGAGTTCTCATCCCAGAAACACACTCTGTTTTAACGCAAGAAGCAAGCTCTTCTTTCTAGACTCTAAAATACAGCAAGAACCATGAGCATGCCCTGAAAAAAAGAACTGTGTTTCCTACTCAGACAGACCATATGTAGTTCAACTCTGCTTATGAAACTGATACAAACAATAGCTCCTCTTACATTAATGCTCTTTAGTTAATAGTGAGAATCGGTTTGGGTTAGTGAACTGCGAAAAATCATTTGAGCCCAAAAATCACTGGGATATCCATAAATGAATTCTTGCTTGTAGGAAGACACTGACCCTGGGGTTGAACTCCATTTCTGAAGACAAATTCAGACCAGAGATCTCCTCCGTGAATAACGCTCTGTTTTAAGGCAAGAATCATCCTCTTCTTTCCAGCGTCTCCAGTATAGTAAGAAACATGAACAAGCCCATAAAAAAAGAACTGTGTTTCCTACTGATACAGAATATATGTATTCAACTCGGCTTATGAAACTGATACAAACCACAGCTCCTCTTACATTAATGCTGTTTAGTTAATAGTGAGAATCGGTTTGGGTTGGTGAACTGCAAAAAATCATTTGATCCGAAAATTCACTAGGTTTAGCAGAAATGAACACTTGCTTGTAGGAAGACACTGATCCTGGGGTTTAACTCTGATTCTGAAGGGAAATTCAGACCAGAGTTCTCATCCCAGAAACACACTCTGTTTTAACGCAAGAAGCAAGCACATCTTTCTAGAGTCTAAAATAGAGCAAGAACCATGAGCATGCCCAGAAAAAAAGAACTGTGTTTCCTACTCATATGGACCATATGTAGTTCAACTCTGCTTATGAAACTGATACAAACCCCAGCTCCTCTTTCATAAATGCTCTTTAGTTAATAGTGAGAATCGCGTTGGGTTCGTGAACTGCAAAAAATCTTTAGAGCCCAATATTCACTGGGTTTACCAGAAATGAACTCTTGCTTGAAGGAAGACACAGATCCTGGGGTTTAACTCTGTTTCTGAATGGAAATTCAGACCAGAGTTCTCATCCCTAAAACACACTCTGTTTTAATGGAAGAAGCAAGCTCTTCTTTCTAGAGTCTAAAATAAAGCAAGAAACATGAGCATTCCCAGAAAAAAAGAACTGTGTTTCCGACTCATACAAACCATATGTTGTTCAACTCTGCTTATGAAACTGATCCAACCACGGCTCCTCTTACATAAATGCTCTTTAGTTAATAGTGAGAATCGTGTTGGGTTTGTGAACTGCGAAAAATCATTAGAGCCCAATATTCACTGGGTTTACCAGAAATGACCTCTCGCTTGTAGGAAGACACATATCCTGGGTTTAACTCCGTTTCTGAAGGCAAATTCAGACCAGAGTTCTCATCCCTCAAAAAAACAGTCTGTTTTAAGGCAAGAATCATCCTCTTCTTTCCAGCGTCTCCAAAATAGTAAGAAACATGGGCATGCCCAGAAAAAAAGAACTGTGTTTCCTACTGATACAGACCATTTGTATTCAACTCTGCTTATGAAACTGATACAAACCACAGCTCCTCTTACATTAATGCTCTTAAGTTAATAGTGAGACTCGGTTTGGGTTGGTGAACTGCGAAAAATCATTTGAGCCCAAAAATCACTGGGATTACCAGAAATGAATTCTTGCTTGTAGGAAGACACTGATCCTGGCGTTTAACTCTGTTTCTGAAGACAAATTCAGACCAGAGATCTCCTCCCTGAATAACACTCTGTTTTACGGCAAGAAGCATCCTCTTATTTCCAGCGTCTCCAGTATAGTAAGAAACACGATCAAGCCCAGAAAAAAAGATCTGTGTTTCCTACTGATACAGACCATATGTAGTTCAATTCTGCTTATGAAACTGATACAAATCACAACTCCTCTTATATTAAGGCTCTTTAGTTAATAGTGAGAATCGGTTTGGGTTGGTGAACTGCGAATAATCATGAGCCGAAAATTCACTAGGTTTACCAGAAATGAACTCTTGCTTGTAGGAAGACACTGATCCTGGGGTTTAACTCCGATTCTGAAGAGAAATTCAGACCAGAGTTCTCATCCCAGAAACACACTCTGTTTTAACGCAAGAAGCAAGCTCTTCTTTCTAGAGTCTAAAATACAGCAAGAACCATGAGCATGCCCTGAAAAAAAGAACTGTGTTTCCTACTCAGACGGACCATATGTAGTTCAACTCTGCTTATGAAACTGATACAAACAATAGCTCCTCTTACATTAATGCTCTTTAGTTAATAGTGAGAATCGGTTTGGGTTAGTGAACTGCGAAAAATCATTTGAGCCCAAAAATCACTGGGATATCCAGAAATGAATTCTTGCTTGTAGGAAGACACTGACCCTGGGGTTGAACTCCATTTCTGAAAACAAATTCAGACCAGAGATCTCCTCTGTGAATAACCCTCTGTTTTAAGGCAAGAATCATCCTCTTCTTTCCAGCGTCTCCAGTATAGTAAGAAACATGAACAAGCCCATAAAAAAAGAACTGTGTTTCCTACTGATACAGAATATATGTATTCAACTCGGCTTATGAAACTGATACAAACCACAGCTCCTCTTACATTAATGCTGTTTAGTTAATAGTGAGAATCGGTTTGGGTTGGTGAACTGTAAAAAATCATTTGATCCGAAAATTCACTAGGTTTACCAGAAATGAACACTTGCTTGTAGGAAGACACTGATCCTGGGGTTTAACTCTGATTCTGAAGGGAAATTCAGACCAGAGTTCTCATCCCAGAAACACACTCTGTTTTATCGCAAGAAGCAAGCTCTTCTTTCTAGAGTCTAAAATAGAGCAAGAACCATGAGCATGCCCTGAAAAAAAGAACTGTGTTTCCTACTCATATGGACCACATGTCGTTCAACTCTGCTTATGAAACTGATACAAACCCCAGCTCCTCTTACATAAATGCTCTTTAGTTAATAGTGAGAATGGCGTTGGGTTCGTGAACTGCGAAAAATCATTAGAGCCCAATATTCACTGGGTTTACCAGAAATGAACTCTTGCTTGAAAGAAGACACAGATCCTGGGGTTTAACTCTGTTTCTGAATGGAAATTCAGACCAGAGTTCTCATCCCTAAAACACACTCTGTTTTAATGGAAGAAGCAAGCTCTTCTTTCTAGAGTCTAAAATAAAGCAAGAAACATGAGCATTCCCAGAAAAAAAGAACTGTGTTTCCTACTGATACAGACCATATGTATTCAACTCTGCATATGATACTGATACAAACCACAGCTCCTCTTACATTAATGCTCTTAAGTTAATAGTGAGAATCGGTTTGGGTTGGTGAACTGCGAAAAATAATTTGAGTACAAAATTCACTGGGATTACCAGAAATGAATTCTTGCTTGTAGAAAGAAACTGATCCTGGGGTTTAACTCCATTTCTGAAGACAAATTCAGACCGGAGATCTCCTCCCTTAATAACCCTCTGTTTTAAGGCAAGAATCATCCTCTTCTTTCCAGCGTCTCCAGTATAGTAAGAAACATGATCAAGCCCAGAAAAAAAGAACTGTGTTTCCTACTGATACAGAATATATGTATTCAACTCTGCTTATGAAACTGATACAAACCACAGCTCCTCTAACATTAATGCTCTTTAGTTAATAGTGAGAATCAGTTTGGGTTGGTGAACTGCGAAAAATCATTTGATCCGAAAATTCACTAGGTTTACCAGAAATGCACTCTTGCTTGTAGGACGACACTGATCCTGGGGTTTAACTCCGATTCTGAAGGCAAATTCAGACCAGAGTTCTCATCCCAGAAACACACTCTGTTTTAACGCAAGAAGCAAGCTCTTCTTTCTAGAGTCTAAAATAGAGCAAGAACCATGAGCATGCCCTGAAAAAAAGAACTGTGTTTCCTACTCAGATGGACCACATGTCGTTCAACTCTGCTTATGAAACTGATACAAACCACAGCTCCTCTTACATAAATGCTCTTTAGTTAATAGTGAGAATCATGTTGGGTTCATAAACTGCGAAAAATCATTTGGGGCAAAAAATCACTGGGCTTACCAGAAATGAACTCTTGGTTGTAGGAAGACACTGATCCTGGGGTTTATGTCCGTTTCTGAAGGCAAATACAGACCAGAGTTCTGATCCCTGAAAAACACTCTGTTTTAAGCCAAGAAGCAAGCTCTTCTTTCCAGCATCTCCAATACAGCAATAACCATGAGGATGCCCTGATAAAAGAACTGTGTTTCCTACTCATACGGACCATATGTAGTTCAACTCTGCTTATGGAACTGATACAAACCACAGCTCCTCTTACATAAATGCTCTTTAGTTAATAGTGAGAATCGCGTTGGGTTCGTGAACTGCGAAAAATCATTTGAGCCCAAAATTCACTGGGATAACCAGAAATGAATTCTTGCTTGAAGGAAGACACAGATACTGGGGTTTAACTCTGTTTATGAATGGAATTTCAGGTCAGAGTTCTCATCCCTAAAACACACTCTGTTTTAATGCAAGAAGCAAGCTCTTCTTTCTAGAGTCTAAAATAAAGCAAGAACCATGAGCATGCCCAGAAAAAAAGAACTGTGTTTCCGACTCATACAAACCATATGTAGTTCAACTCTGCTTATGAAACTGATCCAACCACGGCTCCTGATACATAAACGCTCTTTAGTTAATAGTGAGAATCGTGTTTGGTTTGTGAACTGCGAAAAATCATTAGAGCCCAATATTCACTGGGATTACCAGAAATGACCTCTCGCATGTAGGAAGACATATATCCTGGGTTTAACTCCGTTTCTGAAGGCAAATTCAGACCACAGTTCTCATCCCTAAAACACACTCTGTTTTAACGCAAGAAGCAAGCTCTTCTTTCTAGAGTCTAAAATACAACAAGAACCATGAGCATGCCCTGAAAAAAAGAACTGTGTTTCCTACTCAGAAGGACCATATGTAGTTCAACTCTGCTTATGAAACTGATACAAACCACAGCTCCTCTTACATAAATGCTCTTTAGTTAATAGTGAGAATCATGTTTGGTTTGTGAACTGTGAAAAAATCATTTGAGCCCAAAAATCACTGGGTTTACCAGAAATGAATTCTTGCTTGTAGGAAGACACTGATCCTGGCGTTTTACTCCGTTTCTGAAGACAAATTCAGACCAGAGATCTCATCTCTGAATAACACTGTGTTTTGAGGCAAGAATCATCCTCTTCTTTCCAGCGTCTCTAGTATAGTAAGAAACATGTTCAAGCCCAGAAAAAAAGAACTGTGTTTTCTACTTATACAGACCATATGTAGTTCAACTCTGCTCATGAAACTGATACATACCACAACTCCTTTTACATTAATGCTCTTGAGTTAACAGTGAGAATCGTGTTGGGTTTGTGAACTGCGAAAAATCATTAGAGCCCAATATTCACTGGGTTTACCAGAAATGACCTCTCGCTTGTAGGAAGACACATATCCTGGGTTTAACTCCGTTTCTGAAGGCAAATTCAGACCAGAGTTCTCATCCCTGAAAAACAGTCTGTTTTAAGGCAAGAATCATCCTCTTCTTTCCAGCGTCTCCAAAATAGTAAGAAACATGGGCATGCCCAGAAAAAAAGAACTGTGTTTCCTACTGATACAGACCATATGTATTCATCTCTGCTTATGAAACTGATACAAACCACAGCTCCTCTTACATTAATGCTCTTAAGTTAATAGTGAGAATCGGTTTGGTTGGTGAACTGCGAAAAATCATTTGAGCCCAAAAATCACTGGGATTACCAGAAATGAATTCTTGCTTGTAGGAAGACACTGATCCTGGGGTTTAACTCTGTTTCTGAAGACAAATTCAGACCAGAGATCTCCTCCCTGAATAACACTCTGTTTTAAGGCAAGAATCATCCTCTTCTTTCTAGCGTCTCCAGTATAGTAAGAAACACGATCAAGCCCAGAAAAAAAGAACTGTGTTTCCTACTGATACAGACCATATGTAGTTCAACTCTGCTTATGAAACTGATACAAACCACAGCTCCTCTTATATTAAGGCTCTTTAGTTAATAGTGAGAATCAGTTTGGGTTGGTGAACTGCGAAAAATCATTTGATCCGAAAATTCACTAGGTTTACCAGAAATGAACTCTTGCTTGTAGGACGACACTGATCCTGGGTTTAACTCCGTTTCTGAAGGCAAATTCAGACCAGAGTTCTCATCCCTGAAAAGACTCTGTTTTAAGGCAAGAATCATCCTCTTCTTTCCAGCGTCTCCAAAATAGTAAGAAACATGGGCAGGCCGGAAAAAAAGAACTGTGTTTCCTACTGATACAGACCATATGTATTCAACTCTGCATATGATACTGATACAAACCACAGCTCCTCTTACATTAATGCTCTTAAGTTAATAGTGAGAATCGGTTTGGGTTGGTGAACTGCAAAAAATCATTTGAGTACAAAATTCACTGGGATTACCAGAAATGAATTCTTGCTTGTAGAAAGAAACTGATCCTGGGGTTTAACTCCATTTCTGAAGACAAATTCAGACCGGAGATCTCCTCCCTTAATAACCCTCTGTTTTAAGGCAAGAATCATCCTCTTCTTTCCAGCGTCTCCAGTATAGTAAGAAACATGATCAAGCCCAGAAAAAAAGAACTGTGTTTCCTACTGATACAGAATATATGTATTCAACTCTGCTTATGAAACTGATACAAACCACAGCTCCTCTAACATTAATGCTCTTTAGTTAATAGTGAGAATCAGTTTGGGTTGGTGAACTGCGAAAAATCATTTGATCCGAAAATTCACTAGGTTTACCAGAAATGCACTCTTGCTTGTAGGACGACACTGATCCTGGGGTTTAACTCCGATTCTGAAGGCAAATTCAGACCAGAGTTCTCATCCCAGAAACACACTCTGTTTTAACGCAAGAAGCAAGCTCTTCTTTCTAGAGTCTAAAATAGAGCAAGAACCATGAGCATGCCCTGAAAAAAAGAACTGTGTTTCCTACTCAGATGGACCACATGTCGTTCAACTCTGCTTATGAAACTGATACAAACCACAGCTCCTCTTACATAAATGCTCTTTAGTTAATAGTGAGAATCATGTTGGGTTCATAAACTGCGAAAAATCATTTGGGGCAAAAAATCACTGGGTTTACCAGAAATGAACTCTTGGTTGTAGGAAGACACTGATCCTGGGGTTTATGTCCGTTTCTGAAGGCAAATACAGACCAGAGTTCTGATCCCTGAAAAACACTCTGTTTTAAGCCAAGAAGCAAGCTCTTCTTTCCAGCATCTCCAATACAGCAATAACCATGAGGATGCCCTGATAAAAGAACTGTGTTTCCTACTCATACGGACCATATGTAGTTCAACTCTGCTTATGAAACTGATACAAACCACAGCTCCTCTTACATAAATGCTCTTTAGTTAATAGTGAGAATCGCGTTGGGTTCGTGAACAGCGAAAAATCATTTGAGCCCAAAATTCACTGGGTTAACCAGAAATGAATTCTTGCTTGAAGGAAGACACAGATCCTGGGGTTTAACTCTGTTTCTGAATGGAATTTCAGGCCAGAGTTCTCATCCCTAAAACACACTCTGTTTTAATGCAAGAAGCAAGCTCTTCTTTCTAGAGTCTAAAATAAAGCAAGAACCATGAGCATGCCCAGAAAAAAAGAACTGTGTTTCCGACTCATACAAACCATATGTAGTTCAACTCTGCTTATGAAACTGATCCAACCACGGCTCCTGTTACATAAACGCTCTTTAGTTAATAGTGAGAATCGTGTTGGGTTTGTGAACTGCGAAAAATCATTAGAGCCCAATATTCACTGGGATTACCAGAAATGACCTCTCGCATGTAGGAAGACATATATCCTGAGTTTAACTCCGTTTCTGAAGGCAAATTCAGACCAGAGTTCTCATCCCTAAAACACACTCTGTTTTAACGCAAGAAGCAAGCTCTTCTTTCTAGAGTCTAAAATACAACAAGAACCATGAGCATGCCCTGAAAAAAAGAACTGTGTTTCCTACTCAGAAGGACCATATGTAGTTCAACTCTGCTTATGAAACTGATACAAACAACAGCTCCTCTTACATTAATGCTCTTTAGTTAATAGTGAGAATCGGTTTGGGTTGCTGAACTGCGAAAAATCATTTGAACCCAAAAATCATTGGGATTACCAGAAATGAATTCTTGCTTGTAGGAAGACACTGACCCTGGGGTTAAACTCCATTTCTGAAGACAAATTCAGACCAGAGATCTCCTCCCTGAATAACCCTCTGTTTTAAGGCAAGAATCATCCTCTTCTTTCTAGCGTCTCCAGTATAGTAAGAAACATGATCAAGCCCAGAAAAAAAGAACTGTGTTTCCTACTGATACAGAATATATGTATTCAACTCTGCTTCTGAAACTGATACAAACCACAGCTCCTCTTACATTAATGCTCTTTAGTTAATAGTGAGAATCGCTTTGGGTTGGTGAACTGCGAAAAATCATTTGATCCGAAAATTCACTAGGTTTACCAGAAATGAACTCTTGCTTGTAGGATGACACTGATCCTGGGGTTTAACTCCGTTTCTGAAGACAAATTCAGACCAGAGATCTCATCCCTGAATTACACTCTGTTTTAAGGCAAGAATCATCCTCTTCTTTCCAGCGTCTTCAGTATAATAAGAAACACTATCAAGCCCAGAAAAAAAGAACTGTGTTTCCTACTGATACAGACCATATGTAGTTCAACTCTGCTTATGAAACTGATACAAACCACAACTCCTCTTATATTAAGGCTCTTTAGTTAATAGTGAGAATCGGTTTGGGTTGGTGAACTGCGAATAATCATTTGAGCCGAAAATTCACTAGGTTTACCAGAAATGAACTCTTGCTTGTAGGAAGACACTGATCCTGGGGTTTAACTCCGATTCTGAAGGGAAATTCAGACCAGAGTTCTCATCCCAGAAACACACTCTGTTTTAACGCAAGAAGCAAGCTCTTCTTTCTAGACTCTAAAATACAGCAAGAACCATGAGCATGCCCTGAAAAAAAGAACTGTGTTTCCTACTCAGACAGACCATATGTAGTTCAACTCTGCTTATGAAACTGATACAAACAATAGCTCCTCTTACATTAATGCTCTTTAGTTAATAGTGAGAATCGGTTTGGGTTAGTGAACTGCGAAAAATCATTTGAGCCCAAAAATCACTGGGATATCCATAAATGAATTCTTGCTTGTAGGAAGACACTGACCCTGGGGTTGAACTCCATTTCTGAAGACAAATTCAGACCAGAGATCTCCTCCGTGAATAACGCTCTGTTTTAAGGCAAGAATCATCCTCTTCTTTCCAGCGTCTCCAGTATAGTAAGAAACATGAACAAGCCCATAAAAAAAGAACTGTGTTTCCTACTGATACAGAATATATGTATTCAACTCGGCTTATGAAACTGATACAAACCACAGCTCCTCTTACATTAATGCTGTTTAGTTAATAGTGAGAATCGGTTTGGGTTGGTGAACTGCAAAAAATCATTTGATCCGAAAATTCACTAGGTTTAGCAGAAATGAACACTTGCTTGTAGGAAGACACTGATCCTGGGGTTTAACTCTGATTCTGAAGGGAAATTCAGACCAGAGTTCTCATCCCAGAAACACACTCTGTTTTAACGCAAGAAGCAAGCACATCTTTCTAGAGTCTAAAATAGAGCAAGAACCATGAGCATGCCCAGAAAAAAAGAACTGTGTTTCCTACTCATATGGACCATATGTAGTTCAACTCTGCTTATGAAACTGATACAAACCCCAGCTCCTCTTTCATAAATGCTCTTTAGTTAATAGTGAGAATCGCGTTGGGTTCGTGAACTGCAAAAAATCTTTAGAGCCCAATATTCACTGGGTTTACCAGAAATGAACTCTTGCTTGAAGGAAGACACAGATCCTGGGGTTTAACTCTGTTTCTGAATGGAAATTCAGACCAGAGTTCTCATCCCTAAAACACACTCTGTTTTAATGGAAGAAGCAAGCTCTTCTTTCTAGAGTCTAAAATAAAGCAAGAAACATGAGCATTCCCAGAAAAAAAGAACTGTGTTTCCGACTCATACAAACCATATGTTGTTCAACTCTGCTTATGAAACTGATCCAACCACGGCTCCTCTTACATAAATGCTCTTTAGTTAATAGTGAGAATCGTGTTGGGTTTGTGAACTGCGAAAAATCATTAGAGCCCAATATTCACTGGGTTTACCAGAAATGACCTCTCGCTTGTAGGAAGACACATATCCTGGGTTTAACTCCGTTTCTGAAGGCAAATTCAGACCAGAGTTCTCATCCCTCAAAAAAACAGTCTGTTTTAAGGCAAGAATCATCCTCTTCTTTCCAGCGTCTCCAAAATAGTAAGAAACATGGGCATGCCCAGAAAAAAAGAACTGTGTTTCCTACTGATACAGACCATTTGTATTCAACTCTGCTTATGAAACTGATACAAACCACAGCTCCTCTTACATTAATGCTCTTAAGTTAATAGTGAGACTCGGTTTGGGTTGGTGAACTGCGAAAAATCATTTGAGCCCAAAAATCACTGGGATTACCAGAAATGAATTCTTGCTTGTAGGAAGACACTGATCCTGGCGTTTAACTCTGTTTCTGAAGACAAATTCAGACCAGAGATCTCCTCCCTGAATAACACTCTGTTTTACGGCAAGAAGCATCCTCTTATTTCCAGCGTCTCCAGTATAGTAAGAAACACGATCAAGCCCAGAAAAAAAGATCTGTGTTTCCTACTGATACAGACCATATGTAGTTCAATTCTGCTTATGAAACTGATACAAATCACAACTCCTCTTATATTAAGGCTCTTTAGTTAATAGTGAGAATCGGTTTGGGTTGGTGAACTGCGAATAATCATGAGCCGAAAATTCACTAGGTTTACCAGAAATGAACTCTTGCTTGTAGGAAGACACTGATCCTGGGGTTTAACTCCGATTCTGAAGAGAAATTCAGACCAGAGTTCTCATCCCAGAAACACACTCTGTTTTAACGCAAGAAGCAAGCTCTTCTTTCTAGAGTCTAAAATACAGCAAGAACCATGAGCATGCCCTGAAAAAAAGAACTGTGTTTCCTACTCAGACGGACCATATGTAGTTCAACTCTGCTTATGAAACTGATACAAACAATAGCTCCTCTTACATTAATGCTCTTTAGTTAATAGTGAGAATCGGTTTGGGTTAGTGAACTGCGAAAAATCATTTGAGCCCAAAAATCACTGGGATATCCAGAAATGAATTCTTGCTTGTAGGAAGACACTGACCCTGGGGTTGAACTCCATTTCTGAAAACAAATTCAGACCAGAGATCTCCTCTGTGAATAACCCTCTGTTTTAAGGCAAGAATCATCCTCTTCTTTCCAGCGTCTCCAGTATAGTAAGAAACATGAACAAGCCCATAAAAAAAGAACTGTGTTTCCTACTGATACAGAATATATGTATTCAACTCGGCTTATGAAACTGATACAAACCACAGCTCCTCTTACATTAATGCTGTTTAGTTAATAGTGAGAATCGGTTTGGGTTGGTGAACTGTAAAAAATCATTTGATCCGAAAATTCACTAGGTTTACCAGAAATGAACACTTGCTTGTAGGAAGACACTGATCCTGGGGTTTAACTCTGATTCTGAAGGGAAATTCAGACCAGAGTTCTCATCCCAGAAACACACTCTGTTTTATCGCAAGAAGCAAGCTCTTCTTTCTAGAGTCTAAAATAGAGCAAGAACCATGAGCATGCCCTGAAAAAAAGAACTGTGTTTCCTACTCATATGGACCACATGTCGTTCAACTCTGCTTATGAAACTGATACAAACCCCAGCTCCTCTTACATAAATGCTCTTTAGTTAATAGTGAGAATGGCGTTGGGTTCGTGAACTGCGAAAAATCATTAGAGCCCAATATTCACTGGGTTTACCAGAAATGAACTCTTGCTTGAAAGAAGACACAGATCCTGGGGTTTAACTCTGTTTCTGAATGGAAATTCAGACCAGAGTTCTCATCCCTAAAACACACTCTGTTTTAATGGAAGAAGCAAGCTCTTCTTTCTAGAGTCTAAAATAAAGCAAGAAACATGAGCATTCCCAGAAAAAAAGAACTGTGTTTCCTACTGATACAGACCATATGTATTCAACTCTGCATATGATACTGATACAAACCACAGCTCCTCTTACATTAATGCTCTTAAGTTAATAGTGAGAATCGGTTTGGGTTGGTGAACTGCGAAAAATAATTTGAGTACAAAATTCACTGGGATTACCAGAAATGAATTCTTGCTTGTAGAAAGAAACTGATCCTGGGGTTTAACTCCATTTCTGAAGACAAATTCAGACCGGAGATCTCCTCCCTTAATAACCCTCTGTTTTAAGGCAAGAATCATCCTCTTCTTTCCAGCGTCTCCAGTATAGTAAGAAACATGATCAAGCCCAGAAAAAAAGAACTGTGTTTCCTACTGATACAGAATATATGTATTCAACTCTGCTTATGAAACTGATACAAACCACAGCTCCTCTAACATTAATGCTCTTTAGTTAATAGTGAGAATCAGTTTGGGTTGGTGAACTGCGAAAAATCATTTGATCCGAAAATTCACTAGGTTTACCAGAAATGCACTCTTGCTTGTAGGACGACACTGATCCTGGGGTTTAACTCCGATTCTGAAGGCAAATTCAGACCAGAGTTCTCATCCCAGAAACACACTCTGTTTTAACGCAAGAAGCAAGCTCTTCTTTCTAGAGTCTAAAATAGAGCAAGAACCATGAGCATGCCCTGAAAAAAAGAACTGTGTTTCCTACTCAGATGGACCACATGTCGTTCAACTCTGCTTATGAAACTGATACAAACCACAGCTCCTCTTACATAAATGCTCTTTAGTTAATAGTGAGAATCATGTTGGGTTCATAAACTGCGAAAAATCATTTGGGGCAAAAAATCACTGGGTTTACCAGAAATGAACTCTTGGTTGTAGGAAGACACTGATCCTGGGGTTTATGTCCGTTTCTGAAGGCAAATTCAGACCAGAGTTCTGATCCCTGAAAAACACTCTGTTTTAAGCCAAGAAGCAAGCTCTTCTTTCCAGCATCTCCAATACAGCAATAACCATGAGGATGCCCTGATAAAAGAACTGTGTTTCCTACTCATACGGACCATATGTAGTTCAACTCTGCTTATGGAACTGATACAAACCACAGCTCCTCTTACATAAATGCTCTTTAGTTAATAGTGAGAATCGCGTTGGGTTCGTGAACTGCGAAAAATCATTTGAGCCCAAAATTCACTGGGATAACCAGAAATGAATTCTTGCTTGAAGGAAGACACAGATACTGGGGTTTAACTCTGTTTATGAATGGAATTTCAGGTCAGAGTTCTCATCCCTAAAACACACTCTGTTTTAATGCAAGAAGCAAGCTCTTCTTTCTAGAGTCTAAAATAAAGCAAGAACCATGAGCATGCCCAGAAAAAAAGAACTGTGTTTCCGACTCATACAAACCATATGTAGTTCAACTCTGCTTATGAAACTGATCCAACCACGGCTCCTGATACATAAACGCTCTTTAGTTAATAGTGAGAATCGTGTTTGGTTTGTGAACTGCGAAAAATCATTAGAGCCCAATATTCACTGGGATTACCAGAAATGACCTCTCGCATGTAGGAAGACATATATCCTGGGTTTAACTCCGTTTCTGAAGGCAAATTCAGACCACAGTTCTCATCCCTAAAACACACTCTGTTTTAACGCAAGAAGCAAGCTCTTCTTTCTAGAGTCTAAAATACAACAAGAACCATGAGCATGCCCTGAAAAAAAGAACTGTGTTTCCTACTCAGAAGGACCATATGTAGTTCAACTCTGCTTATGAAACTGATACAAACCACAGCTCCTCTTACATAAATGCTCTTTAGTTAATAGTGAGAATCATGTTTGGTTTGTGAACTGTGAAAAAATCATTTGAGCCCAAAAATCACTGGGTTTACCAGAAATGAATTCTTGCTTGTAGGAAGACACTGATCCTGGCGTTTTACTCCGTTTCTGAAGACAAATTCAGACCAGAGATCTCATCTCTGAATAACACTGTGTTTTGAGGCAAGAATCATCCTCTTCTTTCCAGCGTCTCTAGTATAGTAAGAAACATGTTCAAGCCCAGAAAAAAAGAACTGTGTTTTCTACTTATACAGACCATATGTAGTTCAACTCTGCTCATGAAACTGATACATACCACAACTCCTTTTACATTAATGCTCTTGAGTTAACAGTGAGAATCGTGTTGGGTTTGTGAACTGCGAAAAATCATTAGAGCCCAATATTCACTGGGTTTACCAGAAATGACCTCTCGCTTGTAGGAAGACACATATCCTGGGTTTAACTCCGTTTCTGAAGGCAAATTCAGACCAGAGTTCTCATCCCTGAAAAACAGTCTGTTTTAAGGCAAGAATCATCCTCTTCTTTCCAGCGTCTCCAAAATAGTAAGAAACATGGGCATGCCCAGAAAAAAAGAACTGTGTTTCCTACTGATACAGACCATATGTATTCATCTCTGCTTATGAAACTGATACAAACCACAGCTCCTCTTACATTAATGCTCTTAAGTTAATAGTGAGAATCGGTTTGGTTGGTGAACTGCGAAAAATCATTTGAGCCCAAAAATCACTGGGATTACCAGAAATGAATTCTTGCTTGTAGGAAGACACTGATCCTGGGGTTTAACTCTGTTTCTGAAGACAAATTCAGACCAGAGATCTCCTCCCTGAATAACACTCTGTTTTAAGGCAAGAATCATCCTCTTCTTTCTAGCGTCTCCAGTATAGTAAGAAACACGATCAAGCCCAGAAAAAAAGAACTGTGTTTCCTACTGATACAGACCATATGTAGTTCAACTCTGCTTATGAAACTGATACAAACCACAGCTCCTCTTATATTAAGGCTCTTTAGTTAATAGTGAGAATCAGTTTGGGTTGGTGAACTGCGAAAAATCATTTGATCCGAAAATTCACTAGGTTTACCAGAAATGAACTCTTGCTTGTAGGACGACACTGATCCTGGGTTTAACTCCGTTTCTGAAGGCAAATTCAGACCAGAGTTCTCATCCCTGAAAAGACTCTGTTTTAAGGCAAGAATCATCCTCTTCTTTCCAGCGTCTCCAAAATAGTAAGAAACATGGGCAGGCCGGAAAAAAAGAACTGTGTTTCCTACTGATACAGACCATATGTATTCAACTCTGCATATGATACTGATACAAACCACAGCTCCTCTTACATTAATGCTCTTAAGTTAATAGTGAGAATCGGTTTGGGTTGGTGAACTGCAAAAAATCATTTGAGTACAAAATTCACTGGGATTACCAGAAATGAATTCTTGCTTGTAGAAAGAAACTGATCCTGGGGTTTAACTCCATTTCTGAAGACAAATTCAGACCGGAGATCTCCTCCCTTAATAACCCTCTGTTTTAAGGCAAGAATCATCCTCTTCTTTCCAGCGTCTCCAGTATAGTAAGAAACATGATCAAGCCCAGAAAAAAAGAACTGTGTTTCCTACTGATACAGAATATATGTATTCAACTCTGCTTATGAAACTGATACAAACCACAGCTCCTCTAACATTAATGCTCTTTAGTTAATAGTGAGAATCAGTTTGGGTTGGTGAACTGCGAAAAATCATTTGATCCGAAAATTCACTAGGTTTACCAGAAATGCACTCTTGCTTGTAGGACGACACTGATCCTGGGGTTTAACTCCGATTCTGAAGGCAAATTCAGACCAGAGTTCTCATCCCAGAAACACACTCTGTTTTAACGCAAGAAGCAAGCTCTTCTTTCTAGAGTCTAAAATAGAGCAAGAACCATGAGCATGCCCTGAAAAAAAGAACTGTGTTTCCTACTCAGATGGACCACATGTCGTTCAACTCTGCTTATGAAACTGATACAAACCACAGCTCCTCTTACATAAATGCTCTTTAGTTAATAGTGAGAATCATGTTGGGTTCATAAACTGCGAAAAATCATTTGGGGCAAAAAATCACTGGGTTTACCAGAAATGAACTCTTGGTTGTAGGAAGACACTGATCCTGGGGTTTATGTCCGTTTCTGAAGGCAAATACAGACCAGAGTTCTGATCCCTGAAAAACACTCTGTTTTAAGCCAAGAAGCAAGCTCTTCTTTCCAGCATCTCCAATACAGCAATAACCATGAGGATGCCCTGATAAAAGAACTGTGTTTCCTACTCATACGGACCATATGTAGTTCAACTCTGCTTATGAAACTGATACAAACCACAGCTCCTCTTACATAAATGCTCTTTAGTTAATAGTGAGAATCGCGTTGGGTTCGTGAACTGCGAAAAATCATTTGAGCCCAAAATTCACTGGGTTAACCAGAAATGAATTCTTGCTTGAAGGAAGACACAGATCCTGGGGTTTAACTCTGTTTCTGAATGGAATTTCAGGCCAGAGTTCTCATCCCTAAAACACACTCTGTTTTAATGCAAGAAGCAAGCTCTTCTTTCTAGAGTCTAAAATAAAGCAAGAACCATGAGCATGCCCAGAAAAAAAGAACTGTGTTTCCGACTCATACAAACCATATGTAGTTCAACTCTGCTTATGAAACTGATCCAACCACGGCTCCTGTTACATAAACGCTCTTTAGTTAATAGTGAGAATCGTGTTGGGTTTGTGAACTGCGAAAAATCATTAGAGCCCAATATTCACTGGGATTACCAGAAATGACCTCTCGCATGTAGGAAGACATATATCCTGAGTTTAACTCCGTTTCTGAAGGCAAATTCAGACCAGAGTTCTCATCCCTAAAACACACTCTGTTTTAACGCAAGAAGCAAGCTCTTCTTTCTAGAGTCTAAAATACAACAAGAACCATGAGCATGCCCTGAAAAAAAGAACTGTGTTTCCTACTCAGAAGGACCATATGTAGTTCAACTCTGCTTATGAAACTGATACAAACCACAGCTCCTCTTACATAAATGCTCTTTAGTTAATAGTGAGAATCATGTTGGGTTCGTGAACTGCGAAAAAATCATTTGAGCCCAAAAATCACTGGGTTTACCAGAAATGAATTCTTGCTTGTAGGAAGACACTGATCCTGGCGTTTTACTCCGTTTCTGAAGACAAATTAAGACCAGAGATCTCATCTCTGAATAACACTGTGTTTTGAGGCAAGAAACATCCTCTTCTTTCCAGCGTCTCTAGTATAGTAAGAAACATGTTCAAGCCCAGAAAAAAAGAACTGTCTTTTCTACTGATACAGACCATATGTAGTTCAACTCTGCTTATGAAACTGATACATACCACAACTCCTTTTACATTAATGCTCTTGAGTTAACAGTGAGAATCGGTTTGGGTTTGTGAACTGTGAAAAATCTTTTGAGCCAAAAATTCACTGGGTTTACCAGAAATGAACTCTTGCATGTAGGAAGACACAGATCATGAATTTGAACTCAGATTCTGAAGGGAAATTCAGACCAGAATTCTCATCCCTGAAACACACTCTGTTTTTACGCAAGAAGCAAACTCTTCTTTCTAGATTCTAAAATACAGCAAGAACCATGAGGTTGCCCTGAATAAATGAACTGTGTTTCCTACTCAGACGGACCATATGTAGTTCAACTCTGCTTATGAAACTGATACATACCACAACTCCTTTTACATTAATGCTCTTGAGTTAACAGTGAGAATCGTGTTGGGTTTGTGAACTGCGTAAAATCATTAGAGCCCAATATTCACTGGGTTTACCAGAAATGACCTCTCGCTTAAAGGAAGACACATATCCTGGGTTTAACTCCGTTTCTGAAGGCAAATTCAGACCAGAGTTCTCATCCCTGAAAAACAGTCTGTTTTAAGGCAAGAATCATCCTCTTCTTTCCAGCGTCTCCAAAATAGTAAGAAACATGGGCATGCCCAGAAAAAAAGAACTGTGTTTCCTACTGATACAGACCATATGTATTCAACTCTGCTTATGAAACTGATACAAACCACAGCTCCTCTTACATTAATGCTCTTAAGTTAATAGTGAGAATCGGTTTGGTTGGTGAACTGCGAAAAATCATTTGAGCCCAAAAATCACTGGGATTACCAGAAATGAATTCTTGCTTGTAGGAAGACACTGATCCTGGGGTTTAACTCTGTTTCTGAAGACAAATTCAGACCAGAGATCTCCTCCCTGAATAACACTCTGTTTTAAGGCAAGAATCATCCTCTTCTTTCTAGCGTCTCCAGTATAGTAAGAAACACGATCAAGCCCAGAAAAAAAGAACTGTGTTTCCTACTGATACAGACCATATGTAGTTCAACTCTGCTTATGAAACTGATACAAACCACAGCTCCTCTTATATTAAGGCTCTTTAGTTAATAGTGAGAATCAGTTTGGGTTGGTGAACTGCGAAAAATCATTTGATCCGAAAATTCACTAGGTTTACCAGAAATGAACTCTTGCTTGTAGGACGACACTGATCCTGGGTTTAACTCCGTTTCTGAAGGCAAATTCAGACCAGAGTTCTCATCCCTGAAAAGACTCTGTTTTAAGGCAAGAATCATCCTCTTCTTTCCAGCGTCTCCAAAATAGTAAGAAACATGGGCAGGCCGGAAAAAAAGAACTGTGTTTCCTACTGATACAGACCATATGTATTCAACTCTGCATATGATACTGATACAAACCACAGCTCCTCTTACATTAATGCTCTTAAGTTAATAGTGAGAATCGGTTTGGGTTGGTGAACTGCAAAAAATCATTTGAGTACAAAATTCACTGGGATTACCAGAAATGAATTCTTGCTTGTAGAAAGAAACTGATCCTGGGGTTTAACTCCATTTCTGAAGACAAATTCAGACCGGAGATCTCCTCCCTTAATAACCCTCTGTTTTAAGGCAAGAATCATCCTCTTCTTTCCAGCGTCTCCAGTATAGTAAGAAACATGATCAAGCCCAGAAAAAAAGAACTGTGTTTCCTACTGATACAGAATATATGTATTCAACTCTGCTTATGAAACTGATACAAACCACAGCTCCTCTAACATTAATGCTCTTTAGTTAATAGTGAGAATCAGTTTGGGTTGGTGAACTGCGAAAAATCATTTGATCCGAAAATTCACTAGGTTTACCAGAAATGCACTCTTGCTTGTAGGACGACACTGATCCTGGGGTTTAACTCCGATTCTGAAGGCAAATTCAGACCAGAGTTCTCATCCCAGAAACACACTCTGTTTTAACGCAAGAAGCAAGCTCTTCTTTCTAGAGTCTAAAATAGAGCAAGAACCATGAGCATGCCCTGAAAAAAAGAACTGTGTTTCCTACTCAGATGGACCACATGTCGTTCAACTCTGCTTATGAAACTGATACAAACCACAGCTCCTCTTACATAAATGCTCTTTAGTTAATAGTGAGAATCATGTTGGGTTCATAAACTGCGAAAAATCATTTGGGGCAAAAAATCACTGGGTTTACCAGAAATGAACTCTTGGTTGTAGGAAGACACTGATCCTGGGGTTTATGTCCGTTTCTGAAGGCAAATACAGACCAGAGTTCTGATCCCTGAAAAACACTCTGTTTTAAGCCAAGAAGCAAGCTCTTCTTTCCAGCATCTCCAATACAGCAATAACCATGAGGATGCCCTGATAAAAGAACTGTGTTTCCTACTCATACGGACCATATGTAGTTCAACTCTGCTTATGAAACTGATACAAACCACAGCTCCTCTTACATAAATGCTCTTTAGTTAATAGTGAGAATCGCGTTGGGTTCGTGAACTGCGAAAAATCATTTGAGCCCAAAATTCACTGGGTTAACCAGAAATGAATTCTTGCTTGAAGGAAGACACAGATCCTGGGGTTTAACTCTGTTTCTGAATGGAATTTCAGGCCAGAGTTCTCATCCCTAAAACACACTCTGTTTTAATGCAAGAAGCAAGCTCTTCTTTCTAGAGTCTAAAATAAAGCAAGAACCATGAGCATGCCCAGAAAAAAAGAACTGTGTTTCCGACTCATACAAACCATATGTAGTTCAACTCTGCTTATGAAACTGATCCAACCACGGCTCCTGTTACATAAACGCTCTTTAGTTAATAGTGAGAATCGTGTTGGGTTTGTGAACTGCGAAAAATCATTAGAGCCCAATATTCACTGGGATTACCAGAAATGACCTCTCGCATGTAGGAAGACATATATCCTGAGTTTAACTCCGTTTCTGAAGGCAAATTCAGACCAGAGTTCTCATCCCTAAAACACACTCTGTTTTAACGCAAGAAGCAAGCTCTTCTTTCTAGAGTCTAAAATACAACAAGAACCATGAGCATGCCCTGAAAAAAAGAACTGTGTTTCCTACTCAGAAGGACCATATGTAGTTCAACTCTGCTTATGAAACTGATACAAACCACAGCTCCTCTTACATAAATGCTCTTTAGTTAATAGTGAGAATCATGTTGGGTTCGTGAACTGCGAAAAATCATTTGAGCCCAAAAATCACTGGGTTTACCAGAAATGAATTCTTGCTTGTAGGAAGACACTGATCCTTGCATTTTACTCCGTTTCTGAAGACAAATTAAGACCAGAGATCTCATCTCTGAATAACACTGTGTTTTGAGGCAAGAAACATCCTCTTCTTTCCAGCGTCTCTAGTATAGTAAGAAACATGTTCAAGCCCAGAAAAAAAGAACTGTCTTTTCTACTGATACAGACCATATGTAGTTCAACTCTGCTTATGAAACTGATACATACCACAACTCCTTTTACATTAATGCTCTTGAGTTAACAGTGAGAATCGGTTTGGGTTTGTGAACTGTGAAAAATCTTTTGAGCCAAAAATTCACTGGGTTTACCAGAAATGAACTCTTGCATGTAGGAAGACACAGATCATGAATTTGAACTCAGATTCTGAAGGGAAATTCAGACCAGAATTCTCATCCCTGAAACACACTCTGTTTTTACGCAAGAAGCAAACTCTTCTTTCTAGATTCTAAAATACAGCAAGAACCATGAGGTTGCCCTGAATAAATGAACTGTGTTTCCTACTCAGACGGACCATATGTAGTTCAACTCTGCTTATGAAACTGATACATACCACAACTCCTTTTACATTAATGCTCTTGAGTTAACAGTGAGAATCGTGTTGGGTTTGTGAACTGCGAAAAATCATTAGAGCCCAATATTCACTGGGTTTACCAGAAATGACCTCTCGCTTAAAGGAAGACACATATCCTGGGTTTAACTCCGTTTCTGAAGGCAAATTCAGACCAGAGTTCTCATCCCTGAAAAACAGTCTGTTTTAAGGCAAGAATCATCCTCTTCTTTCCAGCGTCTCCAAAATAGTAAGAAACATGGGCATGCCCAGAAAAAAAGAACTGTGTTTCCTACTGATACAGACCATATGTATTCAACTCTGCTTATGAAACTGATACAAACCACAGCTCCTCTTACATTAATGCTCTTAAGTTAATAGTGAGAATCGGTTTGGTTGGTGAACTGCGAAAAATCATTTGAGCCCAAAAATCACTGGGATTACCAGAAATGAATTCTTGCTTGTAGGAAGACACTGATCCTGGGGTTTAACTCTGTTTCTGAAGACAAATTCAGACCAGAGATCTCCTCCCTGAATAACACTCTGTTTTAAGGCAAGAATCATCCTCTTCTTTCTAGCGTCTCCAGTATAGTAAGAAACACGATCAAGCCCAGAAAAAAAGAACTGTGTTTCCTACTGATACAGACCATATGTAGTTCAACTCTGCTTATGAAACTGATACAAACCACAGCTCCTCTTATATTAAGGCTCTTTAGTTAATAGTGAGAATCAGTTTGGGTTGGTGAACTGCAAAAAATCATTTGAGTACAAAATTCACTGGGATTACCAGAAATGAATTCTTGCTTGTAGAAAGAAACTGATCCTGGGGTTTAACTCCATTTCTGAAGACAAATTCACACCGGAGATCTCCTCCCTTAATAACCCTCTGTTTTAAGGCAAGAATCATCCTCTTCTTTCCAGCGTCTCCAGTATAGTAAGAAACATGATCAAGCCCAGAAAAAAAGAACTGTGTTTCCTACTGATACAGAATATATGTATTCAACTCTGCTTATGAAACTGATACAAACCACAGCTCCTCTAACATTAATGCTCTTTAGTTAATAGTGAGAATCAGTTTGGGTTGGTGAACTGCGAAAAATCATTTGATCCGAAAATTCTCTAGGTTTACCAGAAATGCACTCTTGCTTGTAGGACGACACTGATCCTGGGGTTTAACTCCGATTCTGAAGGCAAATTCAGACCAGAGTTCTCATCCCAGAAACACACTCTGTTTTAACGCAAGAAGCAAGCTCTTCTTTCTAGAGTCTAAAATAGAGCAAGAACCATGAGCATGCCCTGAAAAAAAGAACTGTGTTTCCTACTCAGATGGACCACATGTCGTTCAACTCTGCTTATGAAACTGATACAAACCACAGCTCCTCTTATATTAAGGCTCTTTAGTTAATAGTGAGAATCGGTTTGGGTTGGTGAACTGCGAATAATCATTTGAGCCGAAAATTCACTAGGTTTACCAGAAATGAACTCTTGCTTGTAGGAAGACACTGATCCTGGGGTTTAACTCCGATTCTGAAGGGAAATTCTGACCAGAGTTCTCATCCCAGAAACACACTATGTTTTAACGCAAGAAGCAAGCTCTTCTTTCTAGAGTCGAAAATACAGCAAGAAACATGAGCATGCCCTGAAAAAAAGAACTGTGTTTCCTACTCAGACGGACCATATGTAGTTCAACTCTGCTTATGAAACTGATACAAACAATAGCTCCACTTACATTAATGCTCTTTAGTTAATAGTGAGAATCGGTTTGGGTTAGTGAACTGCGAAAAATCATTTGAGCCCAAAAATCACTGGGATATCCAGAAATGAATTCTTGCTTGTAGGAAGACAATGACCCTGGGGTTGAACTCCATTTCTGAAGACAAATTCAGACCAGAGATCTCCTCCGTGAATAACCCTCTGTTTTAAGGCAAGAATCATCCTCTTCTTTCCAGCGTCTCCAGTATAGTAAGAAACATGATCAAGCCCATAAAAAAAGAACTGTGTTTCCTACTGATACAGAATATATCTATTCAACTCTGCTTATGAAACTGATACAAACCACAGCTCCTCTTACATTAATGCTGTTTAGTTAATAGTGAGAATCGGTTTGGGTTGGTGAACTGCAAAAAATCATTTGATCCGAAAATTCACTAGGTTTACCAGAAATGAACACTTGCTTGTAGGAAGACACTGATCCTGGGGTTTAACTCTGATTCTGAAGGGAAATTCAGACCAGAGTTCTCATCCCAGAAACACACTCTGTTTTAACGCAAGAATCAAGCACTTCTTTCTAGAGTCTAAAATAGAGCAAGAACCATGAGCATGCCCAGAAAAAAAGAACTGTGTTTCCTACTCATATGGACCATATGTAGTTCAACTCTGCTTATGAAACTGATACAAACCCCAGCTCCTCTTACATAAATGCTCTTTAGTTAATAGTGAGAATCGCGTTGGGTTCGTGAACTGCGAAAAATCATTAGAGCCCAATATTCACTGGGTTTACCAGAAATGAACTCTTGCTTGAAGGAAGACACAGATCCTGGGGTTTAACTATGTTTCAGAATGGAAATTCAGACCAGAGTTCTCATCCCTAAAACACACTCTGTTTTAATGGAAGAAGCAAGCTCTTCTTTCTAGAGTCTAAAATAAAGCAAGAAACATGAGCATTCCCAGAAAAAAAGAACTGTGTTTCCGACTCATACAAACCATATGTTGTTCAACTCTGCTTATGAAACTGATCCAACCACGGCTCCTCTTACATAAATGCTCTTTAGTTAATAGTGAGAATCGTGTTGGGTTTGTGAACTGCGAAAAATCATTAGAGCCCAATATTCACTGGGTTTACCAGAAATGACCTCTCGCTTGTAGGAAGACACATATCCTGGGTTTAACTCCGTTTCTGAAGGCAAATTCAGACCAGAGTTCTCATCCCTGAAAAACAGTCTGTTTTAAGGCAAGAATCATCCTCATCTTTCCAGCGTCTCCAAAATAGTAAGAAACATGGGCATGCCCAGAAAAAAAGAACTGTGTTTCCTACTGATACAGACCATATGTATTCAACTCTGCATATGAAACTGATACAAACCACAGCTCCTCTTACATTAATGCTCTTAAGTTAATAGTGAGAATCGGTTTGGGTTGGTGAACTGCGAAAAATCATTTGAGCCCAAAAATCACTGGGATTACCAGAAATGAATTCTTGCTTGTAGGAAGACACTGATCCTGGGGTTTAACTCTGTTTCTGAAGACAAATTCAGACCAGAGATCTCCTCCCTGAATAACACTCTGTTTTAAGGCAAGAATCATCCTCTTCTTTCTAGCGTCTCCAGTATAGTAAGAAACACGATCAAGCCCAGAAAAAAAGAACTGTGTTTCCTACTGATACAGACCATATGTAGTTCAACTCTGCTTATGAAACTGATACAAACCACAACTCCTCTTATATTAAGGCTCTTTAGTTAATAGTGAGAATCGGTTTGGGTTGGTGAACTGCGAATAATCATTTGAGCCGAAAATTCACTAGGTTTACCAGAAATGAACTCTTGCTTGTAGGAAGACACTGATCCTGGGGTTTAACTCCGATTCTGAAGGGAAATTCTGACCAGAGTTCTCATCCCAGAAACACACTCTGTTTTATCGCAAGAAGCAAGCTCTTCTTTCTAGAGTCTAAAATAGAGCAAGAACCATGAGCATGCCCTGAAAAAAAGAACTGTGTTTCCTACTCAGACGGACCATATGTAGTTCAACTCTGCTTATGAAACTGATACAAACCACAGCTCCTCTTACATAAATGCTCTTTAGTTAATAGTGAGAATCATGTTGGGTTCGTGAACTGCGAAAAAATCATTTGAGCCCAAAAATCACTGGCATTACCAGAAATGAACTCTTGCTTGTAGGAAGACACATATCCTGGGTTTAACTCCGTTTCTGAAGGGAAATTCAGACCAGAGTTCTCATCCCTGAAAACACTCTGTTTTAAGGCAAGAATCATCCTTTTCTTTCCAGCGTCTCCAAAATAGTAAGAAACATGGGCATGCCCAGAAAAAAAGAGCTGTGTTTCCTACTGATACAGACCATATGTATTCAACTCTGCTCATGAAACTGATACAAACCACAGCTCCTCTTGCATTAATGCTCTTTAGTTAATAGTGAGAATCGGTTTGGGTTGGTGAACTGCGAAAAATCATTTGATCCGAAAATTCACTAGGTTTACCAGAAATGAACTCTTGCTTGTAGGATGACACTGATCCTGGGGTTTAACTCCGTTTCTGAAGACAAATTCAGACCAGAGATCTCATCCATGAATTACACTCTGTTTTAAGGCAAGAATCATCCTCTTCTTTCTAGCGTCTTCAGTATAGTAAGAAACACGATCAAGCCCAGAAAAAAAGAACTGTGTTTCCTACTGATACAGACCATATGTAGTTCAACTCTGCTTATGAAACTGATACAAACCACAACTCCTCTTATATTAAGGCTCTTTAGTTAATAGTGAGAATCGGTTTGGGTTGGTGAACTGCGAATAATCATTTGAGCCGAAAATTCACTAGGTTTACCAGAAATGAACTCTTGCTTGTAGGAAGACACTGATCCTGGGGTTTAACTCCGATTCTGAAGGGAAATTCTGACCAGAGTTCTCATCCCAGAAACACACTCTGTTTTAACGCAAGAAGCAAGCTCTTCTTTCTAGAGTCGAAAATACAGCAAGAAACATGAGCATGCCCTGAAAAAAAGAACTGTGTTTCCTACTCAGACGGACCATATGTAGTTCAACTCTGCTTATGAAACTGATACAAACAATAGCTTCACTTACATTAATGCTCTTTAGTTAATAGTGAGAATCGGTTTGGGTTAGTGAACTGCGAAAAATCATTTGAGCCCAAAAATCACTGGGATATCCAGAAATGAATTCTTGCTTGTAAGAAGACAATGACCCTGGGGTTGAACTCCATTTCTGAAGACAAATTCAGACCAGAGATCTCCTCGATGAATAACCCTCTGTTTTAAGGCAAGAATCATCCTCTTCTTTCCAGCGTCTCCAGTATAGTAAGAAACATGATCAAGCCCATAAAAAAAGAACTGTGTTTCATACTGATACAGAATATATCTATTCAACTCTGCTTATGAAACTGATACAAACCACAGCTCCTCTTACATTAATGCTGTTTAGTTAATAGTGAGAATCGGTTTGGGTTGGTGAACTGCAAAAAATCATTTGATCCGAAAATTCACTAGGTTTACCAGAAATGAACACTTGCTTGTAGGAAGACACTGATCCTGGGGTTTAACTCTGATTCTGAAGGGAAATTCAGACCAGAGTTCTCATCCCAGAAACACACTCTGTTTTAACACAAGAATCAAGCACTTCTTTCTAGAGTCTAAAATAGAGCAAGAACCATGAGCATGCCCAGAAAAAAAGAACTGTGTTTCCTACTCATATGGACCATATGTAGTTCAACTCTGCTTATGAAACTGATACAAACCCCAGCTCCTCTTACATAAATGCTCTTTAGTTAATAGTGAGAATCGCGTTGGGTTCGTGAACTGCGAAAAATCATTAGAGCCCAATATTCACTGGGTTTACCAGAAATGAACTCTTGCTTGAAGGAAGACACAGATCCTGGGGTTTAACTATGTTTCAGAATGGAAATTCAGACCAGAGTTCTCATCCCTAAAACACACTCTGTTTTAATGGAAGAAGCAAGCTCTTCTTTCTAGAGTCTAAAATAAAGCAAGAAACATGAGCATTCCCAGAAAAAAAGAACTGTGTTTCCGACTCAAACAAACCATATGTTGTTCAACTCTGCTTATGAAACTGATCCAACCACGGCTCCTCTTACATAAATGCTCTTTAGTTAATAGTGAGAATCGTGTTGGGTTTGTGAACTGCGAAAAATCATTAGAGCCCAATATTCACTGGGTTTACCAGAAATGACCTCTCGCTTGTAGGAAGACATATATCCTGGGTTTAACTCCGTTTCTGAAGGCAAATTCAGACCAGAGTTCTCATCCCTGAAAAACAGTCTGTTTTAAGGCAAGAATCATCCTCTTCTTTCCAGCGTTTCCAAAATAGTAAGAAACATGGGCATGCCCAGAAAAAAAGAACTGTGTTTCCTACTGATACAGACCATATGTATTCAACTCTGCATATGAAACTGATACAAACCACAGCTCCTCTTACATTAATGCTCTTAAGTTAATAGTGAGAATCGGTTTGGGTTGGTGAACTGCGAAAAATCATTTGAGCCCAAAAATCACTGGGATTACCAGAAATGAATTCTTGCTTGTAGGAAGACACTGATCCTGGGGTTTAACTCTGTTTCTGAAGACAAATTAAGACCAGAGATCTCCTCCCTGAATAACACTCTGTTTTAAGGCAAGAATCATCCTCTTCTTTCTAGCGTCTCCAGTATAGTAAGAAACACGATCAAGCCCAGAAAAAAAGAACTGTGTTTCCTACTGATACAGACCATATGTAGTTCAACTCTGCTTATGAAACTGATACAAACCACAGCTCCTCTTATATTAAGGCTCTTTAGTTAATAGTGAGAATCAGTTTGGGTTGGTGAACTGCGAAAAATCATTTGATCCGAAAATTCACTAGGTTTACCAGAAATGAACTCTTGCTTGTAGGACGACACTGATCCTGGGTTTAACTCCGTTTCTGAAGTCAAATTCAGACCAGAGTTCTCATCCCTGAAAAGACTCTGTTTTAAGGCAAGAATCATCCTCTTCTTTCCAGCGTCTCCAAAATAGTAAGAAACATGGGCATGCCCAGAAAAAAAGAACTGTGTTTCCTACTCAGACGGACCATATGTAGTTCAACTCTGCTTATGAAACTGATACAGACCACAGCTCCTCATACATAAATGCTCTTTAGTTAATAGTGAGAATCATGTTGTGTTCGTGAACTGCGAAAAAATCATTTGAGCCCAAAAATCACTGGGTTTACCAGAAATGAATTCTTGCTTGTAGGAAGACACTGATCCTGGCGTTTAACTCCGTTTCTGAAGACAAATTCAGACCAGAGATCTCATCCCTGAATAACACTGTGTTTTAAGGCAAGAATCATCCTCTTCTTTCCAGCGTCTCCAGTATAGTAAGAAACATGTTCAAGCCCAGAAAAAAAGAACTGTGTTTCCTACTGATAGGGACCATATTTAGTTCAACTCTGCTTATGAAACTGATACATACCACAACTCCTTTTACATTAATGCTCTTGAGTTAACAGTGAGAATCGGTTTGGGTTTGTGAACTGCGAAAAATCTTTTGAGCCAAAAATTCACTAGGTTTACCAGAAATGAACTCTTGCATGTAGGAAGACACAGATCATGAGGTTGAACTCAGATTCTGAAGGGAAATTCAAACCAGAATTCTCATCCCTGGAACACACTCTGTTTTTACGCAAGAAGCAAACTCTTCTTTCTAGATTCTAAAATACAGCAAGAACCATGAAGTTGCCCTGAGAAAATGAACTGTTTTTCCTACTCAGACGGACCATATGTAGTTCAAATCTGCTTATGAAACTGATCCAACCACGGCTCCTCTTACATAAATGCTCTTTAGTTAATAGTGTGAATCGTGTTGGGTTCGTCAACTGCGAAAAGTCATTAGAGCCCAATATTCACTGGGTTTACCAGAAATGAACTCTTGCTTGTAGGAAGACACATATCCTGGGTTTAACTCCGTTTCTGAAGGCAAATTCAGACCAGAGTTCTCATCCCTGAAAAACACTCTAAGGCAAGAATCATCCTTTTCTTTCCAGCGTCTCCAAAATAGTAAGAAACATGGGCATGCCCAGAAAAAAAGAACTGTGTTTCCTACTGATACAGACCATATGTATTCAACTCTGCTTATGAAACTGATACAAACCACAGCTCCTCTTACATTAATGCTCTTTAGTTAATAGTGAGAATCCGTTTGGGTTGATTTATTGCGAAAAATCATTTGTGCCCAAAAATCACTGGGATTACCAGAAATGAATTCTTGCTTGTAGGAAGACACTGATCCTGGGGTTTAACTCTGTTTCTGAAGACAAATTCAGACCAGAGATCTCCTTCCTGAATAACCCTCTGTTTTAAGGCAAGAATCATCCTCTTCTTTCCAACATCTGCAGTATAGTAAGAAAAATGATCAAGCCCATAAAAAAAGAACTGTGTTTCCTACTGATACAGAATATATGTATTCAACTCTGCTTATGAAACTGATACAAACCACAGCTCCTCTTACTTTAATGCTCTTTAGTTAATAGTGAGAATCGGTTTGTGTTGGTGAATTGCGAAAAATCATTTGAGCCCAAAATTCACTGGGATTACCAGAAATGAATTCTTGCTTGTAGGAAGACACTGATCCTGGGGTTTAACTCCATTTCTGAAGGGAAATTCAGACCACATTCTCATCCCAGAAACACACTCTGTTTTAACGCAAGAAGCAAGCTCTTCTTTCTAGAGTCTAAAATACAGCAAGAACCATGAGCAAGCCCTGAAAAAAAGAACTGTGTTTCCTACTCAGATGGACCATATGTCGTTCAACTCTGCTTATGAAACTGATACAAACCACAGCTCCTCTTACATAAATGCTCTTTAGTTAATAGTGAGAATCATGTTGGGTTCATGAACTGCGAAAAATCATTTGGGGCAAAAAATCACTGGGTTTACAAGAAATGAACTCTTGCTTGTAGGAAGACACTGATCCTGGGGTTTAACTCCGTTTCTGAAGGCAAATTCAGACCAGAGATCTCCTCCCTGAATAACACTGTGTTTTAAGGCAAGAATCATCCTCTTCTTTCAAGGGTCTCCAAAATAGTAAGAAATATGGGCATGCCCAGAGAAAAAGAACTGTGTTTCCTACTGATACAGACCATATATATTCAACTCTGCTTATGAAACTGATACAAACCACAGCTCCTCTTACATAAATGCTCTTTAGTTAATAGTGAGAATCATGTTGGGTTTGTGAACTGCGAAAAATCATTTGAGACCAAAAATCACTGGGTTTACCAAAAATGAAATCTTGCTTGTAGGAAGACACTGATCCTGGGGTTTCACTCCATTTCTGAAGACAAATGCAGTCCAGAGATCTCATCCCTGAATTACACTCTGTTTTAAGGCAAGAATCATCCTCTTCTTTTAGCGTCTCCAGTATAGTAAGAAACATGATCAAGCCCAGAAAGAAAGAACTGTGTTTCCTACTGATAAGGACCATATGTAGTTAAACTCTGCTTATGAAACTGATACATACCACAGCTCCTCTTACATTAATGCTCTTTAGTTAACAGTGAGAATCGGTTTGGGTTGATGAACTGCAAACAATCATTTGAGCCAAAAATTCACTAGGTTTACCAGAAATGAACTCTTGCTTGTAGGAAGACACAGATCATGGGGTTTAACTCCGATTCTGAAGGGAAATTCAGACCAGAGTTCTCATCCCTGAAACACACTCTGTTTTAACGCAAGAAGCAAGCTCTTCTTTCTAGAGTCTAAAATACAGCAAGAACCATGAGTATGGCCTGAAAAAAAGAACTGTGTTTCTTACAGATACAGACCATATGTAGTTCAACTCTGCTCATGAAACTGATACATACCACAGTTCCTCTTACATTAATGCTCTTTAGTTAACAGTGAGAAATGGTTTGGGTTGGTGAACTGCGAAAATTCGTTTGAGCCAAAAATTCACTAGGTTTACCAGAAATGAACTCTTGCTTATAGGAAGACACAGATCATGGGGTTTAACTCCGTTTCTGAAGGGAAATTCAGACCAGAGTTCTCATCCCTGAAACACACTCTGTTTTAACGCAAGAAGCAAGCTCTTCTCTCTAGATTCTAAAATACAGCAATAACCATGAGGATGCCCTAAAAAAAAAGAACTGTGTTTCCTACTCAGACGGACCACATGTAGTTCAAATCTGCTTATGAAACTGATACAAAGCACAGCTCCTCTTACATAAATTCTCTTTAGTTAATAGTGAGAATCGCGTTGGGATCGTGAACTGAGAAAAATCATTTGAGCCCAATATTCACTGGGTTTACCAGAAATGAACTCTTGCTTGTAGAAAAACACAGATCCTGGGGTTTAACTCCGTTTCTGAAGGCAAATTCAGACCAGAGTTCTCATCCCTAAAAAACACTCTGTTATAACGAAAGAAGCAAGCTCTTCTTTCCAGTGTCTCCAAAAAAGTAAGAAACATGGGCATGCCCAGAAAAAAAGAACTGTGTTTCCAACTCATAACCATATGTAGTTCAACTCTGCTTATGAAACTGATCCAAATACGGCTCCTCTTACATAAATGCTCTTTAGTTAATAGTGAGAATCGTGTTGGGTTCGTGAATAGCGAAAAATCATTTGAGCCCAATATTCACTGGGTTTGCCAGAAATGAACTCTTGCTTGTAGGAAGACACTGATCCTGGGGTTTAACTCCGTTTCTGAATGCAAATTCAGACCTGAGTTCTCATCCCTGAAAAACTCTCGGTTATAACGAAAGAAGCAAGCTCTTCTTTCCAGTGACTCCAAAATATTAAGAAACATGGGCATGCCCAGAAAAAAGGAACGGTGTTTCCGACTCATAGACCATATGTAGTTCAACTCTGCTTATGAAACTGATACAAACCACAGCTCCTCTTACATAAATCCTCTTTAGTTAATAGTGAGAATCGGTTTGTGTTGGTGAACTGCAAAATAAACATTTGAGCCAAAAATTCACTAGGATTACCAGAAATGAACTCTTGCTTGTAGGAAGACACAGATCATGGGATTTAATTCAGATTCGGAAGGGAAATTCAGACCAGAGTTCTCATCCCTGAAAAACACTCTGTTTTAAGGCAAGAAGCAAGCTCTTCTTTCCAGCGTCTCCAATGCAGCAAGAACCATGAGGATGCCCTGAAAAAAGAACTGTGTTTCCTACTAATACGGACCATATGTACTTCAACTCTGCTTATGAAACTGATACAAACCACAGCTCCTCTTACATAAATGCTCTTTAGTTAATAGTGAGAATCATGTTGGGTTCGTGAACTGTGAAAAAATCATTTGAGCCCAAAAATCACTGTGTTTACCACAAATGTATTCTTACCTGGAGGAAGACACTGATCCTGGGGTTTAACTCTGTTTCTGAAGACAAATTCAGACCAGAGATCTCATCCCTGAATAACACTCTGTTTTAAGGCAAGAATCATCCTCTTCTTTCCAGCGTCTCCAGTATAGTAAGAAACATGATCAAGCCCAGAAAAAAAGAACTGTGTTTCCTACTGATACAGACCATATGTAGTTCAACTCTGCTTTTGAAACTGATACATACCACAGCTCCTCTTACATTAATGCTCTTTAGTTAACAGTGAGAATCGGTTTGGGTTGTTGAACTGCGAAAAATCATTTGAGCCTAAAATTCACTAGGTTTACCAGAAGTGAACTCTTGCTTGTAGGAAGACACAGACCATGGGGTTTAACTCAGATTCTGAAGGGAAATTCAGACCAGAGTTCTCATCCCTGAAACACACTCTGTCTTAAGGCAAGAAGCAAGCTCTTCTTTCTAGATTCTAAAATACAGCAAGAACCATGAGGATGCCCTGAAAAAAAGTACTGTGTTTCCTACTCAAACGGACCATATGTAGTTCAAATCTGCTTATGAAACTGATACAGACCACAGCTCCTCTTACATAAATGCTCTGTAGTTAATAGTGAGAATCGCGTTGGGTTCATGAACTGCAAAAAATCATTTGGGCCCAAAATTCATTGGGTTTACCAGAAGTGAACTCTTGCTTGTAGGAAGACACTGATCCTGGGGTTTAACTCCGTTTTTGAAGAAAAATTCAGACCAGATATCTCATCGCTGAATAACACTCTGTTTTAAGGCAAGAATCATCCTCTTCTTTCTAGAGTCTAAAATACAGCAAGAACCATGAGGATGCCCTGAAAAAAAGAACTGTGTTTCCTACTCATACGGACCATATGTAGTTCAACTCTGCTTATGAACCTGATACAAACCACAGCTCCTCTTACATAAATGCTCTTTAGTTAATAGTTGGAATCGCGTAAGGGTTCGTGTACCGCGAAAAATCATTTGAGCCAAAAATTCACTGGGTTTACCCGAACTGAACTCTTGCTTGTAGGGAGACACAGATCCTGGGGATTAACGCCGTTTATGAAGGGATATTCAGACCAGAGTTCTTATCCCTGAAAAACACTAGGTCATAACACATAAAGCAAGCTCTTCTTTCCAGCGTCTCCAAAATAGTAAGAAACATGGGCATGCCCAGAAAAAAATATCTGTGTTTCCGTCTCATACAGACCATATGTAGTTCAACTCTGCTTATTAACTGATACAAACTACAGCTCCTCTTACATAAATCCTCTTTAGTTAATACTGAGAATCGCGTTGGGTTCCTGAAATGCAATAAATCATTTGAGCCCAAAATTCACTGGGTTAACCAGAAATGAACTCTTGCTTGAAGGAAGACACAGATCCCGGGGTTTAAATCTGTTTCTGAATGGAAATTCAGAACAGAGTTCTCATCCCTAAAACACACTCTGTTTTAATGCAAGAAGCAAGCTCTTCTTTCTAGAGTCTAAAATAAAGCAAGAACCATGAGCATGCCCAGAAAAAAAGAACTGTGTTTCCGACTCATACAGAGCATATGTAGGTCAACTCTGCTTATGAAACTGATCCAACCACGGCTCCTCTTACATAAATGCTCTTTAGTTAATAGTGAGAATCATGTTGGGTTTGTGAACTGCGAAAAATCATTTGAGACCAAAAATCACTGGGTTTACCAAAAATGAATTCTTGCTTGTAGGAAGACACTGATCCTGGGGTATCACTCCGTTTCTGAAGACAAATGCAGTCCAGAGATCTCATCCCTGAATTACACTCTGTTTTAAGGCAAGAATCATCCTCTTCTTTTAGTGTCTCCTGTATAGTAAGAATCATGATCAAGCCCAGAAAGAAAGAACTGTGTTTCCTACTGATAAGGACCATATGTAGTTAAACTCTGCTTATGAAACTGATACATACCACAGCTCCTCTTACATTAATGCTCTTTAGTTAACAGTGAGAATCGGTTTGGGTTGGTGAACTGCAAACAATCATTTGAGCCAAAAATTCACTAGGTTTACCAGAAATGAACTCTTGCTTGTAGGAAGACACATATCATGGGGTTTAACTCCGATTCTGAATTGAAATTCAGACCAGAGTTCTCATCCCTGAAACACACTCTGTTTTAACCCAAGAAGCAAGCTCTTCTTTCTAGAGTCTAAAATACAGCAAGAACCATGAGTATGGCCTGAAAAAAAGAACTGTGTTTCGTACAGATACAGACCATATGTAGTTCAACTCTGCTCATGAAACTGATACATACCACAGTTCCTCTTACATTAATGCTCTTTAGTTAACAGTGAGAATCGGTTTGGGTTGGTGAACTGCGAAAATTCGTTTGAGCCAAAAATTCACTAGGTTTACCAGAAATGAACTCTTGCTTGTAGGAAGACACAGATCATGGGGTTTAACTCCGTTTCTGAAGGGAAATTCAGACCAGAGTTCTCATCCCTGAAACACACTCTGTTTTAACGCAAGAAGCAAGCTCTTCTCTCTAGATTCTAATATACAGCAAGAACCATGAGGATGCCCTAAAAAAAAGAACTGTGTTTCCTACTCAGAAGGACCACATGTAGTTAAAATCTGCTTATGAAACTGATACAAAGCACAGCTCCTCTTACATAAATTCTCTTTAGTTAATAGTGAGAATCGCGTTGGGTTCGTGAACTGAGAAAAATCATTTGAGCCCAATATTCACTGGGTTTACCAGAACTGAACTCTTGCTTGTAGGAAAACACAGATCCTGGGGTTTAACTCCGTTTCTGAAGGCAAATTCAGACCAGAGTTCTCATCCCTGAAATACACTCTGTTATAACGAAAGAAGCAAGCTCTTCTTTCCAGTGTCTCCAAAATATCAAGAAACATGGGCATGCTCAGAAAAAAGGAACGGTGTTTCAGACTCATAGACCATATGTAGTTCAACTCTGCTTATGAAACTGATACAAACCACAGCTCCTCTTACATAAATCCTCTTTAGTTAGTAGTGAGAATCGGTTTGTGTTGCTGAACTGCGAAATAAACATTTGAGCCAAAAATTCACTAGGATTACCAGAAATGAACTCTTGCTTGTAGGAAGACACAGATCATGGGATTTAATTCAGATTCGGAAGGGAAATTCAGACCAGAGTTCTCATCCCTGAAAAACACTCTGTTTTAAGGCAAGAAGCAAGCTCTTCTTTCCAGAGTCTACAATGCAGCAAGAACCATGAGGATGCCCTGAAAAAAAGAACTGTGTTTCCTACTAATACGGACCATATGTAGTTCAACTCTGCTTATGAAACTGATACAAACCGCAGCTCCTCTTACATAAATGCCCTTTAGTTAATAGTGAGAATCATGTTGGGTTCGTGAACTGCGAAAAAATCATTTGAGCCCAAAAATCACTGGGTTTACCAGAAATGTATTCTTACCTGTAGGAAGACACTGATCCTGGGGTTTAACTCTGTTTCTGAAGACAAATTCATACCAGAGATCTCATCCCTGAATAACACTCTGTTTTAAGGCAAGAATCATCCTCTTCTTTCCAGCGTCTCCAATATACTAAGAAACATGATCAAGCCCCGAAAATAAAAACCGTGTTTCCTACTGATACAGACCATATGAAGTTCAACTCTGCTCATGAAACTGATACATACCACAGCTCCTCTTACATTAATGCTCTTTAGTTAATAGTGAGAATCTGTTTGTGTTGGTGAACTGCAAAATAAACATTTGAGCCAAAAATTCACTAGGTTTATCAGAAATGAACTCTTGCTTGTAGGAAGACACAGATCATGGGATTTAACTCAGATTCTGAAGGGAAATTCAGACCAGAGTTCTCATCCCTGAAACACACTCTGTCTTAAGGCAAGAAGCAAGCTCTTCTTTCTAGAGTCTAAAATACAGCAAGAACCATGAGGATGCCCTGAAAAAAAGAACTGTGTTTCCTACTCAGACGGACCATATGTAGTTCAAATCTGCTTATGAAACTGATACAGACCACAGCTCCTCTTACATAAATGCTCTTTAGTTAATAGTGAGAATCGCGTTTGGTTCATGAACTGTAAAAAATCATTTGGGCCAAAAAATCACTGTGTTTACCTGAAATGAACTCTTGGTTGTAGGAAGACACTGATCCTGGGGTTTAACTCCGTTTCTGAAGGCAAATTCAGACCAGAGTTCTCATCTCTCAAAAACACTCTGTTATAACGAAAGAAGTAAGCTCTTCTTCCCAGCGTCTCCAATATAGTAAGAAACATGGGCATGCCCAGAAAAAAGAACTGTGTTTCCGACTCATACAGATCATATGTAGTTCAACTCCGCTTATTAAACTGATACAAACTACAGCTCCTCTTTCATAAATCCTCTTTAGTTAATAGTGAGAATAGCGTAGGGTTTGTGAACTGCGAAAAATCATTTGAGCCCAAAATTCATTGGGTTTACCAGAAGTGAACTCTTGCTTGTAGGAAGACACTGATACTGGGGTTTAACTCCGTTTTTGAAGACAAATTCAGACCAGATGTCTCATCCCTGAATAACACTCTGTTTTAAGGCAAGAATCATCCTCTTCTTTCTAGAGTCTAAAATACAGCAAGAACCATGAGGATGCCCTGAAAAGAAGAGCTGTGTTTCCTACTCATACGGACCATATCTAGTTCAACTCTGCTTATGAACCTGATACAAACCACAGCTCCTCTTACAAAAATGCTCTTTAGTTAATAGTTGGAATCACGTAAGGGTTCGTGTACCGCGAAAAATCATTTGAGCCAAAAATTCACTGGGTTTACCAGAACTGAACTCTTGCTTGTAGGGAGACACAGATCCTGGGGATTAACGCCGTTTATGAAGGGAAATTCAGACCAGAATTCTCAACCCTGAAAAACACTAGGTCATCGCACATAAAGCAAGCTCTTCTTTCCAGCGTCTCCAAAATAGTAAGAAACATGGGCATGCCCAGAAAAAAAGATCTGTGTTTCCTTCTCATAATGACCATATGTAGTGCAACTCTGCATATGAAACTGATACAAACCACAGCTCCTCTTACATAAATGCTCTTTAATTAATAGTGAGAATCGTGTTGGGTTCGTGAACTGCGAAAAATCATTTGAGCCCAAAATTCACTGGGTTAACCAGAAATGAACTCTTGCTTGAAGGAAGACACAGATCCTGGGGTTTAACTCTGTTTCTGAATGGAAATTCAGACCAGAGTTCTCATCCCTAAAACACACTGTGTTTTAATGCAAGAAGCAAGCTCTTCTTTCTAGAGTGTAAAATAAACCAAGAACCATGAGCATGCCCAGAAAAAAAGAACTGTGTTTCCTACTGATACAGACCATATGTATTCAACTCTGCTTATGAAACTGATACAAACCACAGCTCCTCTTACATTAATGCTCTTTAGTTAATAGTGACAATCGGTTTGGGTTGGTGAACTGCGAAAAATCATTTGAGCCCAAAAATCACTGGGATTACCAGAAATGAATTCTTGCTTGTAGGAAGACACTGATCCTTGGGTTTAACTTTGTTTCTGAAGACAAATTCAGACCAGAGATCTCCTCTCTGAAAAACACTCTGTTTTAAGGCAAGAATCATCCTCTTATTTCCAGCCTCTCCAAAATAGTAAGAAATATGGGCATGCCCAGAAAAAAAGAACTGTGTTTCCTACTGATACAGACCATATGTATTCAACTCTGCTTATGAAACTGATACAAACCACAGCTCCTCTTACAAAAATTCTCTTTAGTTAATACTGAGAATCGCGTTGGGTTCGTGAACTGCGAAAAATCATTTGAGCCCAAAATTCACTGGGGTAACCAGAACTGAACTCTTGCTTGAAGGAAGACACAGATCCCGGGGTTTAACTCTGTTTCTGAATGGAAATTCAGAACAGAGTTCTCATCCCTAAAACACACTCTGTTTTAACGCAATACGCAAGATCTTCTTTCCAGAGTCTAAAATAAAGCAAGAACCATGAGCATGCCCTGAAAAAAAGAACTGTGTTTTCTACTCAGACGGACCATATGTAGTTCGACTCTGCTTATGAAACTAATACTAACTACAGCTCCTCATACATAAATGATCTTCAGTTAATAGTAAGAATAGCGCTGGGTTCCTGAACTGGGAAAAATCATTTGAGCCAAAAATTCACTGGTTTTACCAGAACTGAACTATTGCTTGTAGGAAGACACAGATCATGGGGATTAACTCCGTTTCTGAAGGGAAATTCAGACCAGAGTTCTAATCCCTAAAACACACTCTGCTTTAACGCAAGACGCAAGCTCTTTTTTCCAGAGTCTAAAATTAAGCCAGAACCATGAGCATGCCCAGAAAAAAAGAACTGTGTTTCCGACTCATACACACCATATGTAGTTCAACTCTGCTTATGAAACTGATCCAAACACGGCTCCTCTAACATAAATGCTCTTTAGTTAATAGTGAGAATCGTGTTGGGTTTGTGAACTGCAAAAAATCATTTGAGCACAATATTCACTGGGTTTACCAGAAATGAACTCTTGCTTGTAGGGAGACACATATCCTGTGTTTAACTCCGTTTCTGAAGGCAAATTGAGACCACAGTTCTCAACCCTCAAAAACACTCTGTTATAACGAAAGAATCAAGCTCTTCTTTCCAGCGTCTCCAAACTATTAAGAAATATGGGCATGCCCAGAAGAAAGGAACTGTGTTTCCTACTCAGACGGACCTTATGTAGTTCAACTCTGCTTATGAAACTGATACAAACCACAGCTCCTCTTACATAAATGCTCTTTAGTTAATAGTGAGAATCATGTTGGGTTTGTGAACTGCGAAAAATCATTTGAGACCAAAAATCACTGGGTTTACCAAAAATGAATTCTTGCTTGTAGGAAGACACTGATCCTGGGGTTTCACTCCGTTTCTGAAGACAAATGCAGTCCAGAGATCTCATCCCTGAATTACACTCTGTTTTAAGGCAAGAAACATCCTCTTCTTTTAGCGTCTCCAGTATAGTAAGAAAAATGATCAAGCCCAGAAATAAAGAACTGTGTTTCCTACTGATAAGGACCATATGTAGTTAAACTCTGCTTATGAAACTGATACATACCACAGCTCCTCTTACATTAATGCTCTTTAGTTAACAGTGAGAATCGGTTTGGGTTGGTGAGCTGCAAACAATCATTTGAGCGAAAAATTCACTAGGTTTACCAGAAATGAACTCTTGCTTGTAGGAAGACACATATCATGGGGTTTAACTCCGATTCTGAAGGGAAATTCAGACCAGAGTTCTCATCCCTGAAACACACTCTGTTTTAACCCAAGAAGCAAGCTCTTCTTTCTAGAGTCTAAAATACAGCAAGAACCATGAGTATGGCCTGAAAAAAAGAACTGTGTTTCGTACAGATACAGACCATATGTAGTTCAACTCTGCTCATGAAACTGATACATACCACAGTTCCTCTTACATTAATGCTCTTTAGTTAACAGTGAGAATCGGTTTGGGTTGGTGAACTGCGAAAATTCATTTGAGCCAAAAATTCACTAGGTTTACCAGAAATGAACTCTTGCTTGTAGGAAGACACAGATCATGGGGTTTAACTCCGTTTCTGAAGGGAAATTCAGACCAGAGTTCTCATCCCTGAAACACACTCTGTTTTAACGCAAGAAGCAAGCTCTTCTCTCTAGATTCTAAAATACAGCAATAACCATGAGGATGCCCTAAAAAAAAAGAACTGTGTTTCCTACTCAGACGGACCTCATGTAGTTCAAATCTGCTTATGAAACTGATACAAAGCACAGCTCCTCGTACATAAATTCTCTTTAGTTAATAGTGAGAATCGCGTTGGGATCGTGAACTCAGAAAAATCATTTGAGCCCAATATTCACTGGGTTTACCAGAAATGAACTCTTGCTTGTAGAAAAACACAGATCCTGGGGTTTAACTCCGTTTCTGAAGGCAAATTCAGACCAGAGTTCTCATCCCTAAAAAACACTCTGTTATAACGAAAGAAGCAAGCTCTTCTTTCCAGTGTTTCCAAAAAAGTAAGAAACATGGGCATTCCCAGAAAAAAAGAACTGTGTTTCCAACTCATAACCATATGTAGTTCAACTCTGCTTATGAAACTGATCCAAACACGGCTCCTCTTACATAAATGCTCTTTAGTTAATAGTGAGAATCGTGTTGGGTTCGTGAACAGCGAAAAATCATTTGAGCCCAATATTCACTGGGTTTGCCAGAAATGAACTCTTGCTTGTAGGAAGACACTGATCCAGGGGTTTAACTCCGTTTCTGAACGCAAATTCAGACCAGAGTTCTCATCCCTGAAAAACTCTCGGTTATAACGAAAGAAGCAAGCTCTTCTTTCCAGTGACTCCAAAATATTAAGAAACATGGGCATGCCCAGAAAAAAGGAACGGTGTTTCCGACTCATAGACCATATGTAGTTCAACTCTGCTTATGAAACTGATACAAACCACAGCTCCTCTTACATAAATCCTCTTTAGTTAATAGTGAGAATCGGTTTGTGTTGGTGAACTGCAAAATAAACATTTGAGCCAAAAATTCACTAGGATTACCAGAAATGAACTCTTGCTTGTAGGAAGACACAGATCATGGGATTTAATTCAGATTCGGAAGGGAAATTCAGACCAGAGTTCTCATCCCTGAAAAACCCTCTGTTTTAAGGCAAGAAGCAAGCTCTTCTTTCCAGCGTCTCCAATGCAGCAAGAACCATGAGGATGCCCTGAAAAAAGAACTGTGTTTCCTACTAATACGGACCATATGTACTTCAACTCTGCTTATGAAACTGATACAAACCACAGCTCCTCTTACATAAATGCTCTTTAGTTAATAGTGAGAATCATGTTGGGTTCGTGAACTGTGAAAAAATCATTTGAGCCCAAAAATCACTGTGTTTACCACAAATGTATTCTTACCTGGAGGAAGACACTGATCCTGGGGTTTAACTCTGTTTCTGAAGACAAATTCAGACCAGAGATCTCATCCCTGAATAACACTCTGTTTTAAGGCAAGAATCATCCTCTTCTTTCCAGCGTCTCCAGTATAGTAAGAAACATGATCAAGCCCAGAAAAAAAGAACTGTGTTTCCTACTGATACAGACCATATGTAGTTCAACTCTGCTTTTGAAACTGATACATACCACAGCTCCTCTTACATTAATGCTCTTTAGTTAACAGTGAGAATCGGTTTGGGTTGCTGAACTGCGAAAAATCATTTGAACCTAAAATTCACTAGGTTTACCAGAAGTGAACTCTTGCTTGTAGGAAGACACAGATCATGGGGTTTAACTCAGATTCTGAAGGGAAATTCAGACCAGAGTTCTCATCCCTGAAACACACTCTGTCTTAAGGCAAGAAGCAAGCTCTTCTTTCTAGATTCTAAAATACAGCAAGAACCATGAGGATGCCCTGAAAAAAAGAACTGTGTTTCCTACTCAAACGGACCATATGTAGTTCAAATCTGCTTATGAAACTGATACAGACCACAGCTCCTCTTACATAAATGCTCTGTAGTTAATAGTGAGAATTGCGTTGGGTTCATGAACTGCAAAAAATCATTTGGGCCAAAAAATCACTGTGTTTACCTGAAATGAACTCTTGGTTGTAGGAAGACACTGATCCTGGGGTTTAACTCCGTTTCTGAAGGCAAATTCAGACCAGAGTTCTCATCCCTCAAAAACACTCTGTTATAACGAAAGAAGTAAGCTCTTCTTCCCTGTGTCTCCAATATAGTAAGAAACATGGGCATGCCCAGAAAAAAGAACTGTGTTTCCGACTCATACAGATCATATGTAGTTCCACTCCGCTTATTAAACTGATACAAACTACAGCTCCTCTTTCATAAATCCTCTTTAGTTAATAGTGAGAATAGCGTAGGGTTCGTGAACTGCGAAAAATCATTTGAGCCCAAAATACATTGGGTTTACCAGAAGTGAACTCTTGCTTGTAGGAAGACACTGATCCTGGGGTTTAACTCCGTTTTTGAAGAAAAATTCAGACCAGATATCTCATCACTGAATAACACTCTGTTTTAAGGCAAGAATCATCCTCTTCTTTCTAGAGTCTAAAATACAGCAAGAACCATGAGGATGCCCTGAAAAAAAGAACTGTGTTTCCTACTCATACGGACCATATGTAGTTCAACTCTGCTTATGAACCTGATACAAACCACAGCTCCTCTTACATAAATGCTCTTTAGTTAATAGTTGGAATCGCGTAAGGGTTCGTGTACCGCGAAAAATCATTTGAGCCAAAAATTCACTGGGTTTACCCGAACTGAACTCTTGTTTGTAGGGAGACACAGATCCTGGGGATTAACGCCGTTTATGAAGGGAAATTCAGACCAGAGTTCTCATCCCTGAAAAACACTAGGTCATAACACATAAAGCAAGCTCTTCTTTCCAGCGTCTCCAAAATAGTAAGAAACATGGGCATGCCCAGAAAAAAAGATCTGTGTTTCCGTCTCATACAGACCATATGTAGTTCAACTCTGCTTATTAACTGATACAAACTACAGCTCCTCTTACATAAATCCTCTTTAGTTAATACTGAGAATCGCGTTGGGTTCCTGAAATGCAATAAATCATTTGAGCTCAAAATTCACTGGGTTAACCAGAAATGAACTCTTGCTTGAAGGAAGACACAGATCCCGGGGTTTAACTCTGTTTCTGAATGGAAATTCAGAACAGAGTTCTCATCCCTAAAACACACTCTGTTTTAATGCAAGAAGCAAGCTCTTCTTTCTAGAGTCTAAAATAAAGCAAGAACCATGAGCATGCCCAGAAAAAAAGAACTGTGTTTCCGACTCATACAGAGCATATGTAGGTCAACTCTGCTTATGAAACTGATCCAACCACGGCTCCTCTTACATAAATGCTCTTTAGTTAATAGTGAGAATCGCGTTGGGTTCGTGAACTGAGAAAAAATATTTGAACCCAAAATTCACTGGGTTTACCAGAACTGAACTCTTGCTTGTAGGAAGACAGAGATTCTGGGGATTAACGCCATTTCTGAAGGGAAATTCAGACCAGAGTTCTCATCCCTGAAAAACATTATGTCATAACGTAAAAAGCAAGCTCTTCTTTCCAGTGTCTAAAATACAGCAAGAACCATGAGCATGCCCAGAAAAAAAGAACTGTGTCCGGCTCATACAGACCATATGTAGTTCAACTCTGCTTATGAAACTGATCCAACCACGGCTCCTCTTACATAAATGCTCTTTAGTTAATCTTGAGAATCGTGTTGGGTTCGTGAACTGTGAAAAATCATTAGAGCCCAATATTCACATTGTTTACCGGAAATGAACTCTTGCTTGTAGGAAAACACAGATCCTGGGGTTTAACTCTGTTTCTGAAGGCAAATTCAGACCAGAGTTCTCATCCCTAAAAAACACTCTGTTTTAGCGAAAGAAGCAAGCTCTTCTTTCCAGCGTCTCCAAAATAGTAAGAAACATGGGCATGCCCAGGAAAAAAGAACTGTGTTTCCAACTCATAACCATATGTAGTTCAACTCTGCTTATGAAACTGATCCAAACACAGCTCCTCTTACATAAATGCTCATTAGTTAATAGTGAGAATCGTGTTGGGTTCGTGAACTGCGAAAAATCATTTGAGCCCAATATTAACTGGGTTTGCCAGAAATGAACTCTTGCTTGTAGGAAGACACTGATCCTGGGGTTTAACTCCGTTTCTGAATGCAAATTCAGACCAGAGTTCTCATCCCTGAAAAACTCTCGGTTATAACGAAAGAAGCAAGCTCTTCTTTCCAGCGTCTCCAAAATATTAAGAAACATGGGCATGCCCAGAAAAAAGGAACTGTGTTTCCGACTCATACAGACCATATGTAATTCAACTCTGCTTATGAAACTGATACAATCCACAGCTCCTCTTACATAAATCCTCTTTAGTTAATAGTGAGAATCGGTTTGTGTTGGTGAACTGCAAAATAAACATTTGAGCCAAAAATTCACTAGGATTACCAGAAATGAACTCTTGCTTGTAGGAAGACACAGATCATGGGATTTAATTCAGATTCGGAAGGGAAATTCAGACCAGAGTTCTCATCCCTGAAAAACACTCTGTTTTAAGGCAAGAAGCAAGCTCTTCTTTCCAGCATCTCCAATGCAGCAAGAAACATGAGGATGCCCTGAAAAAAAGAACTGTGTTTCCAACTCATAACCATATGTAGTTCAACTCTGCTTATGAAACTGATACAAACCACAGCTCCTCTTACATAAATGCTCTTTAGTTAATAGTGAGAATCATGTTGGGTTCATGAACTGCGAAAAAATCATTTGAGACCAAAAATCACTGGGTTTACCAGAAATGTATTCTTACCTGTAGGAAGACACTGATCCTGGGGTGTAACTCCGTTTCTGAAGACAAATTCAGACCAGAGATCTCATCCCTGAATAACACTCTGTTTTAAGGCAAGAATCATCTTCTTCTTTCCAGCATCTCCAGTATAGTAAGAAACATGATCAAGCCCCGAAAATAAGAACCGTGTTTCCTACTGATACAGACCATATGAAGTTCCACTCTGCTCATGAGACTGATACATACCACAGCTCCTCTTACATTAGTGCTCTTTAGTTAATAGTGAGAATAAGTTTGTGTTGGTGAACTGCAAAATAAACATTTGAGCCAAAAATTCACTAGGATTACCAGAAATGAACTCTTGCTTGTAGGAAGACACAGATCATGGGGTTTAACTCAGATTCTGAAGGGAAATTCAGACCAGAGTTCTCATCCCTGAAACACACTCTGTTTTAAGGCAAGAAGCAAGCTCTTCTTTCTAGAGTCTAAAATACAGCAAGAACCATGAGGATGCCCTGAAAAAAAGAACTGTGTTTCCTACTCAGACGGACCATATGTAGTTCAAATCAGCTTATGATACTGATACAAACCACAGCTCCTCTTACATAAATGCTCTTTAGTTAATAGTGAGAATCGCGTTGGGTTCATGAACTGCAAAAAATCATTTGGGCCAAAATATCACTGTGTTTACCAGAAATGAACTCTTGGTTGTAGGAAGACACTGATCCTGGGGTTTAATTCCGTTTCTGAAGGCAAATTCAGACCAGAGTTCTCATCCCTCAATAACACTCTGTTATAACGAAAGAAGCAAGCTCTTCTTTCCAGCGTCTCCAAAATAGTAAGAAACATGGGCGTGCCCAGAAAAAAGAACTGTGTTTCCGACTCATACAGACCATATATAGTTCAACTCTGCTTATTAAACTGATACAAACGACAGCTCCTCTTACATAAATCCTCTTTAGTTAATAGTGAGAATAGCGTAGGGTTCGTGAACGGGGAAAAATCATTTGAGCCCAAAATTCATTGGGTTTACCAGAAATGAACTCTTGCTTGTAGGAAGACACTGATCCTGGGGTTTAACTCCGTTTTTGAAGACAAATTCAGACCAGATATCTCATCCCTGAATAACACTCTGTTTTAAGGCAAGAATCATCCTCATCTTTCTAGAGTCTAAAATACAGCAGGAACCATGAGGATGCCCTGAAAAAAAGAACTGTGTTTCCTACTCAGACGGACCATATGTAGTTCAAATCTGCTTATCAAACTGATACAAACCACAGCTCCTCTTACATAAATGCTCTTTAGTTAATAGTGAGAATCGCGTTGGGTTCATGAACTGCAAAAAATCATTTGGGCCAAAAAATCACTGTGTTTACCTGAAATGAACTCTTGGTTGTAGGAAGACACTGATCCTGGGGTTTAACTCCGTTTCTGAAGGCAAATTCAGACCAGAGTTCTCATCCCTGAAAAACACTAGGTCAAAACACATAAAGCAAGCTCTTCTTTCCAGCGTCTCCAAAATAGTAAGAAACATGGGCATGCCCAGAAAAAAAGACCTGTGTTTCCGTCTCATACAGACCATATGTAGTTCAACTCTGCTTATTAACTGATACAATCTACAGCTCCTCTTACATAAATCCTCTTTAGTTAATAGTGAGAATCGGTTTGAGTTGGTGAACTGTGAAAAATCCTTTGAGCCCAAAATTCACTGGGTTTACCAGAATTGAACTCTTGCTTGTAGGAAGACAGAGATCCTGGGGATTAACGCCAATTCTGAAGGGAAATTCAGACCAGAGTTCTCATCCCTGAAAAACACTAGGTCATAACGGAAAAAGCAAGCTCTTCTATCCAGTGTCTAAAATACAGCAAGAACCATAAGCATGCCCAGAAAAAAAAGAACTGTGTTTCCGACTCATACAGACCATATGTAGTTCAACTCTGCTTATGAAACTGATCCAAGCACGGCTCCTCTTACATAAATGCTCTTTAGTTAATAGTGAGAATCGTGTTGTGTTCGTGAACTTCAAAAAATCATTAGAGCCCAATATTCACTGGGTTTACCGGAAATGAACTATTGCTTGTAGGAAAACACAGATCCTGGGGTTTAACTCCGTTTCTGACGGCAAATTGAGACCAGAGTTCTCATCCCTCAAAAACACTCTGTTATAACGAAAGAAGCAAGCTCTTCTTTCCAGCGTCTCCAAAATAGTAAGAAACATGGGCATGCCCAGAAAAAAGAACTGTGTTTCTGACTCATACAGACCATATGTAGTTCAACTCTGCTTATTAAACTGATACAAACTACAGCTCCTCTTACATAAATCCTCTTTAGTTAATAGTGAGAATAGCGTAGGGTTTGTTAACTGCGAAAAATCATTTGAGCCCAAAATTCATTGGGTTTACCAGAAATGAACTCTTGCTTGTAGGAAGACACAGATCATGGGATTGAACTCAGATTCTGAAGGGAAATTCAGACAAGAGTTCTCATCCTTGAAACTCACTCTGTTTTAACGCAAGAAGCAAGCTCTTCTTTCTAGAGTCTAAAATACAGCAAGAACCATGAGCATGCCCTGAAAAAAAGAACTATGTTTCCTACTCAGACGGACCATATGTAGTTCTACTCTGCTTATGAAACTGATACAAACCACAGCTCCTCTTACATAAATGCTCTTTAGCTAATAGTGAGAATCATGTTGGGTTCGTGAACTGCGAAAAAATCATTTGAGCCCAAAAATCACTGGGTTTACCAGAAATGAACTCTTGGTTGTAGGAAGACACTGATCCTGGGGTTTAACTCCGTTTTTGAAGTCATATTCAGACCAGAGTTCTCATCCCTGAAAAACACTCTGTTTTAAGGCAAGAAGCAAGCTCTTCTTTCCAGCGTCTCCAATGCAGCAAGAACCATGAGTATACCCTGAAAAAAAGAAATGTGTTTCCTACTCATACGGACCATATGTAGTTGAACTCTGCTTATGAAACTGATACAAACTACAGCTCCTATTACATAAATGCTCTTTAGTTAATAGTGAGAATCGGTTTCAGTTGGTGAACTGCGAAAAATCCTTTGAGCCCAAAATTCACTGGGTTTACCAGAATTGAACTCTTGCTTGTAGGAAGACAGAGATCCTGGGGATTAAGGCCATTTCTGAAGGGAAATTCAGACCAGGGTTCTCATCCCTGAAAAACACTACGTCATAACGCAAAAAGCAAGCTCTTCTATCCAGTGTCTAAAATACAGCAAGAACCATGAGCATGCCCAGAAAAAAAGAACTGTGTTTCCGACTCATACAGACCATATGTAGTTCAACTCTGCTTATGAAACTGATCCAACCACGGCTCCTCTTACATATATGCTCTTTAGTTAATAGTGAGAATCGTGTTGTGTTCGTGAACTGCAAAAAATCATTAGAGCCCAATATTTACTGGGTTTACCGGAAATGAACTCTTGCTTGTAGGAAAACACAGATCCTGGGGTTTAACTCCGTTTCTGACGGCAAATTGAGACCAGAGTTCTCATCCCTCAAAAACACTCTGTTATATCGAAAGAAGCAAGCTCTTCTTTCCAGCGTCTCCAAAATAGTAAGAAACATGGGCATGCCCAGAAAAAAGAACTGTGTTTCTGACTCATACAGACCATATGTAGTTCAACTCTGCTTATTAAACTGATACAAACTACAGCTCCTCTTACATAAATCCTCTTTAGTTAATACTGAGAATAGTGTAGGGTTTGTGAACTGCGAAAAATCATTTGAGCCCAAAATTCATTGGGTTTAACAGAAATGAACTCTTGCTTGTAGGAAGACACTGATCCTGGGGTTTAACTCCGTTTTTGAAGACAAATTCAGACCAGATATCTCATCCCTGAATAACACTCTGTTTTAAGGCAAGAATCATCCTCTTCTTTCCAGCGTCTCCAGTATAGTAAGAAACATGATCAAGCACGAAAAAAGAACTGTGTTTCCTACTGATACAGACTATATGTAGTTCAACTCTGCTTATGAAAATGATACAAATCACAGCTCCACTTACATTAATGCTCTTTAGTTAATAGTGAGAATCTGTTTGGGTTGGTGAACTGTGTAAAATCATTTGAGCCCAAAATTCACTGTGTTTACCAGAACTGAACTCTTGCTGGTAGGAAGATAGAGATCCTGGGGATTAACGCCGTTTCTGATGGGAAATTTAGATCAGAGTTCTCCTCCCTGAAAAACACTATGTCATAACACAAAAAGCAAGCTCTACTTTCCAGTGTCTCCAATACAGCAAGAACCATGAGCATGCCCAGAAAAAAAGAACTGTGTTTCCGACTCATACAGACCCTATGTAGTTCAACTCTGCTTATGAAACTGATCCAACCACGGCTTCTCTTACATAAATGCTCTTTAGTTAATAGGGAGAATCGTGTTGGGTTCGTGAACTGCAAAAAATCATTAGAGCCCAATATTCACTGGGTTTACCGGAAATGAACTCTTGCTTGTAGGAAAACACAGATCCTGGGGTTTACCTCCGTTTCTGACGGCAAATTCAGACCAGAGTTCTCATTCCTCAAAAACACTCTGTTATAACGAAAGAAGCAAGCTCTTCTTTCCAGCGTCTCCAAAATAGTAAGAAACATGGGCATGCCCAGAAAAAAAGAACTGTGTTTCCTACTCATACGGACCATATGTAGTTCAACTCTGCTTATGAAACTGATACAAACCACAGCTCTTCTTACATAAATCCTCTTTAGTTAATAGTGAGAATCGGTTTGGGTTGGTGAACTGCAAAAAAACATTTGAGCTAAAAATTCACTAGGTTTACCAGAAATGTACTCTTGCTTGTAGGAAGACACAGATCATGCGATTTAACTCAGATTCTGAAGGGAAATTCAGACAAGAGTTCTCATCCTTGAAACTCACTCTGTTTTAACGCAAGAAGCAAGCTCTTCTTTCTAGAGTCTAAAATACAGCAAGAACCATGAGCATGCCCTGAAAAAAAGAACTATGTTTCCTACTCAGACGGACCATATGTAGCTCAACTCTGCTTATGAAACTGATACAAACCACAGCTCCTCTTACATAAATGCTTTTTAGCTAATAGTGAGAATCATGTTGGGTTCGTGAACTGCAAAAAATCATTTGGGCCAAAAATCACTGGGTTTACCAGAAATGAACTCTTGATTGTAGGAAGACACTGATCCTGGGGTTTAACTCCGTTTCTGAAGGGAAATTCAGACCAGAGTTCTCATCCCTGAAACACACTCTGTTTTAACGAAAGAAGCAAGCTCTTCTTTCTAGAGTCTAAAATACAGCAAGAACCATGAGTATGGCCTGAAAAAAAGAACTGTGTTTCGTACAGATACAGACCATATGTAGTTCAACTCTGCTCATGAAACTGATACATACCACAGTTCCTCTTACATTAATGCTCTTTAGTTAACAGTGAGAATCGGTTTGGGTTGGTGAACTGCGAAAATTCATTTGAGCCAAAAATTTACTAGGTTTACCAGAAATGAACTCTTGCTTGTAGGAAGACACAGATCATGGGGTTTAACTCCGTTTCTGAAGGGAAATTCAGACCAGAGTTCTCATCCCTGAAACACACTCTGTTTTAACGCAAGAAGCAAGCTCTTCTCTCTAGATTCTAAAATACAGCAATAACCATGAGGATGCCCTAAAAAAAAAGAACTTTGTTTCCTACTCAGACGGACCACATGAGTTCAAATCTGCTTATGAAACTGATACAAAGCACAGCTCCTCTTACATAAATTCTCTTTAGTTAATAGTGAGAATCGCGTTGGGATCGTGAACTCAGAAAAATCATTTGAGCCCAATATTCACTGGGTTTACCAGAAATGAACTCTTGCTTGTAGAAAAACACAGATCCTGGGGTTTAACTCCGTTTCTGAAGGCAAATTCAGACCAGAGTTCTCATCCCTAAAAAACACTCTGTTATAGCGAAAGAAGCAAGCTCTTCTTTCCAGTGTCTCCAAAAAAGTAAGAAACATGGGCATGCCCAGAAAAAAGGAACGGTGTTTCCGACTCATAGACCATATGTAGTTCAACTCTGCTTATGAAACTGATCCAAACACGGCTCCTCTTACATAAATGCTCTTTAGTTAATAGTGAGAATCGGTTTGGGTTGTTGAACTGCGAAAAATCATTTGAGCCTAAAATTCACTAGGTTTACCAGAAGTGAACTCTTGCTTGTAGGAAGACACAGATCATGGGGTTTAACTCAGATTCTGAAGGGAAATTCAGACCAGAGTTCTCATCCCTGAAACACACTCTGTCTTAAGGCAAGAAGCAAGCTCTTCTTTCTAGATTCTAAAATACAGCAAGAACCATGAGGATGCCCTGAAAAAAAGAACTGTGTTTCCTACTCAGACGGACCATATGTAGTTCAAATCTGCTTATGAAACTGATACAGACCACAGCTCCTCTTACATAAATGCTCTTTAGTTAATAGTGAGAATCGCGTTGGGTTCCTGAACTGCAAAAAATCATTTGGGCCAAAAAATCACTGTGTTTACCTGAAATGAACTCTTGGTTGTAGGAAGACACTGATCCTGGGGTTTAACTCCGTTTCTGAAGGCAAATTCAGACCAGAGTTCTCATCCCTCAATAACACTCTGTTATAACGAAAGAAGCAAGCTCTTCTTTCCAGCGTCTCCAAAATAGTAAGAAACATGGGCGTGCCCAGAAAAAAGAACTGTGTTTCCGACTCATACAGACCATATATAGTTCAACTCTGCTTATTAAACTGATACAAACGACAGCTCCTCTTACATAAATCCTCTTTAGTTAATAGTGAGAATAGCGTAGGTTTCGTGAACTGGGAAAAATCATTTGAGCCCAAAATTCATTGGGTTTACCAGAAATGAACTCTTGCTTGTAGGAAGACACTGATCCTGGGGTTTAACTCCGTTTTTGAAGACAAATTCAGACCAGATATCTCATCCCTGAATAACACTCTGTTTTAAGGCAAGAATCATCCTCTTCTTTCTAGAGTCTAAAATACAGCAGGAACCATGAGGATGCCCTGAAAAAAAGAACTGTGTTTCCTACTCAGACGGACCATATGTAGTTCAAATCTGCTTATGAAACTGATACAAACCACAGCTCCTCTTACATAAATGCTCTTTAGTTAATAGTGAGAATCGCGTTGGGTTCATGAACTGCAAAAAAACATTTGGGCCAAAAAATCACTGTGTTTACCTGAAATGAACTCTTGGTTGTAGGAAGACACTGATCCTGGGGTTTAACTCCGTTTCTGAAGGCAAATTCAGACCAGAGTTCTCATCCCTGAAAAACACTAGGTCAAAACACATAAAGCAAGCTCTTCTTTCCAGCGTCTCCAAAATAGTAAGAAACATGGGCATGCCCAGAAAAAAAGAACTGTGTTTCCGTCTCATACAGACCATATGTAGTTCAACTCTGCTTATTAACTGATACAATCTAGAGCTCCTCTTACATAAATCCTCTTTAGTTAATAGTGAGAATCGTGTTGTGTTCGTGAACTGCAAAAAATCATTAGAGCCCAATATTCACTGGGTTTACCGGAAATGAACTCTTGCTTGTAGGAAAACACAGATCCTGGGGTTTAACTCCGTTTCTGACGGCAAATTGAGACCAGAGTTCTCATCCCTCAAAAACACTCTGTTATAACGAAAGAAGCAAGCTCTTCTTTCCAGCGTCTCCAAAATAGTAAGAAACATGGGCATGCCCAGAAAAAAGAACTGTGTTTCTGACTCATACAGACCATATGTAGTTCAACTCTGCTTATTAAACTGATACAAACTTCAGCTCCTCTTACATAAATCCTCTTTAGTTAATAGTGAGAATAGCGTAGGGTTTGTGAACTGCGAAAAATCATTTGAGCCCAAAATACATTGGGTTTACCAGAAATGAACTCTTGCTTGTAGGAAGACACAGATCATGGGATTTAACTCAGATTCTGAAGGGAAATTCAGACAAGAGTTCTCATCCTTGAAACTCACTCTGTTTTAACGCAAGAAGCAAGCTCTTCTTTCTAGAGTCTAAAATACAGCAAGAACCATGAGCATGCCCTGAAAAAAAGAATTATGTTTCCTACTCAGACGGACCATATGTAGTTCAACTCTGCTTACGAAACTGATACAAACCACAGCTCCTCTTACATAAATGCTCTTTAGCTAATAGTGAGTATCATGTTGGGTTCGTGAACTGCAAAAAATCATTTGGGCCAAAAATCACTGGGTTTACCAGAAATGAACTCTTGGTTGTAGGAAGACACTGATCCTGGGGTTTAACTCCGTTTTTGAAGTCATATTCAGAACAGAGTTCTCATCCCTGAAAAACACTCTGTTTTAAGGCAAGAAGCAAGCTCTTCTTTCCAGCGTCTCCAATGCAGCAAGAACCATGAGTATACCCTGAAAAAAAGAAATGTGTTTCCTACTCATACGGACCATATGTAGTTCAACTCTGCTTATGAAACTGATACAAACTACAGCTCCTATTACATAAATGCTCTTTAGTTAATAGTGAGAATCGGTTTCAGTTGGTGAACTGCGAAAAATCCTTTGAGCCCAAAATTCACTGGGTTTACCAGAATTGAACTCTTGCTTGTAGGAAGACAGAGATCCTGGGGATTAACGCCATTTCTGAAGGGAAATTCAGACCAGAGTTCTCATCCCTGAAAAACACTACGTCATAACGCAAAAAGCAAGCTCTTCTATCCAGTGTCTAAAATACAGCAAGAACCATGAGCATGCCCAGAAAAAAAGAACTGTGTTTCCGACTCATACAGACCATATGTAGTTCAACTCTGCTTATGAAACTGATCCAACCACGGCTCCTCTTACATAAATGCTCTTTAGTTAATAGTGAGAATCGTGTTGTGTTCGTGAACTGCAAAAAATCATTAGAGCCCAATATTCACTGGGTTTACCGGAAATGAACTCTTGCTTGTAGGAAAACACAGATCCTGGGGTTTAACTCCGTTTCTGACGGCAAATTGAGACCAGAGTTCTCATCCCTCAAAAACAGTGTGTTATAACGAAAGAAGCAAGCTCTTCTTTCCAGCGTCTCCAAAATAGTAAGAAACATGGGCATGCCCAGAAAAAAGAACTGTGTTTCTGACTCATACAGACCATATGTAGTTCAACTCTGCTTATTAAACTGATACATACAACAGCTCCTCTTACATTAATGCTCTTTAGTTAATAGTGAGAATCGGTTTGGGTTGGTGAAATGCAAAAAAACATTTGAGCCAAAATTTCACTAGGTTTACCAGAAATGAACTCTTGCTTGTAGGAAGACACTGATCCTGGGGTTTAACTCCGTTTTTGAAGACAAATTCAGACCAGATATCTCATGCCTGAATAACAATCTGTTTTAAGGCAAGAATCATCCTCTTCTTTCCAGCGTCTCCAGTATAGTAAGAAACATGATCAAGCCCAGAAAAAAAGAACTGTGTTTCCTACTGATACAGACTATATGTACTTCAACTCTGCTTATGAAACTGATACAAAGCACAGCTCCACTTACATTAATGCTCTTTAGTTAATAGTGAGAATCGGTTTGGGTTGGTGAACTGCGTAAAATCATTTGAGCCCAAAATTCACTGGGTTTACCAGAACTGAACTCTTGCTGGAAGGAAGACAGAGATCCTGGGGATTAACGCCGTTTCTGATGGGAAATTCAGATCAGAGTTCTCATCCCTGAAAAACACTATGTCATAACACAAAAAGCAAGCTCTTCTTTCCAGTGTCTAAAATACAGCAAGAACCATGAGCATGCCCAGAAAAAAAGAACTGTGTTTCCGACTCATATAGACCATATGTAGTGAAACTCTGCTTATGAAAGTGATCCAACCACGGCTTCTCTTACATAAATGCTCTTTACTTAATAATGAGAATCGTGTTGGGTTCGTGAACTGCAAAAAATGATTAGAGCCCAATATTCACTGGGTTTACTGGAAATGAACTCTTGCTTGTAGGAAAACACAGATCATAGGGTTTAACTCCGATACTGACTACAAATTCAGACCAGAGTTCTCATCCCTCAAAAACACTCTGTTATAACGAAGAAGCAAGCTCCTCTTTCCAGCGTCTCCAAAATAGTAAGAAACATGGGCATGCCCAGAAAAAAAGAACTGTGTTTCCTACTCATACGGACCATATGTAGTTCAACTCTGCTTATGAAACTGATACAAACCACAGCTCCTCTTACATAAATCCTCTTTAGTTAATAGTGAGAATCGGTTTGGGTTGGTGAACTGCAAAAAAACATTTGAGCTAAAAATTCACTAGGTTTACCAGAAATGAACTCTTGCTTGTAGGAAGACACAGATCATGGGATTTAACTCAGATTCTGAAGGGAAATTCAGACAAGAGTTCTCTTCTTTGAAACTCACTCTGTTTTAAGGCAAGAAGCAAGCTCTTCTTTCCAGCGTCTCCAATGCAGCAAGAACCATGAGTATGCCCTGAAAAAAAGAACTGTGTTTCCTACTCATACGGATCATATGTAGTTCAACTCTGCTTATGAAACTGATACAAACTACAGCTCCTCTTACATAAATGCTCTTTAGTTAATAGTGAGAATCATGTTGGGTTCGTGAACTGCGAAAAAATCATTTGAGCCCAAAAATCACTGGGTTTACCAGAAATGTATTCTTACCTGTAGTAAGACACTGATCCTGGGGTTTAACTCCGTTTCTGAAGGGAAATTCAGACGAGAGTTCTCATCCCTGAAAAACACTATGTCATAACGCAAAAAGCAAGCTCTTCGATCCAGTGTCTAAAATACAGCAAGAACCATGAGCATGCCCAGAAAAAAAGAACTGTGTTTCCGACACATACAGACCATATGTAGTTCAACTCTGCTTATGAAACTGATCCAACCACGGCTCCTCTTACATAAATGCTCTTTAGTTAATAGTGAGAATCGTGTTGGGTTCGTGTACTGCAAAAAATCATTAGAGCCCAATATTCACTGGGTTTACCGGAAATGAACTCTTGCTTGTAGGAAGACACTGATCCTGGGGTTTAACTCCGTTTTTGAAGACAAATTCAGACCAGATATCTCATGCCTGAATAACACTCTTTTTTAAGGAAAGAATCATCCTCTTCTTTCCAGCATCTCCAGTATAGTAAGAACCATGATCAAGCCCAGAAAAAAAGAACTGTGTTTCCTACTGATACAGACTATATGTACTTCAACTCTGCTTATTAAACTGATACAAACCACAGATGCACTTACATTAATGCTCTTTAGTTAATAGTGACAATTGGTTTGAGTTGGTGAACTGCGAAAAATCATTTGAGCCCAAAATTCATTGTGTTTACCAGAACTGAACTCTTGCTTGTAGGAAGACAGAGATCCTGGGGTTTAACTCCGTTTCTGAAGGTAAATTCCTCCCAGAGTTCTCATCCCTCAAAAACACTCTGTTATAACGAAAGAAGCAAACTCTTCTTTCCAGCGTCTCCAAAATAATAAGAAACATGGGCATGCACAGAAAAAAAGAACTGTGTTTTCGACTCATAACCATATGTAGCTCAACTCTGCTTATGAAACTGATCCAACCATGGCTCCTCTTACATAAATGCTCTTTGGTTAATAGTGAGATTCGTGTTGGGTTCGTGAACTGCAAAAAATCATTTGAGCCCAATATTCACTGGGTTTACCATAAATGAACTCTTGCTTGTAGGAAGACACTGATCCAGGGGTTTAACTCCGTTTCTGAAGGCAAATTCAGACCAGACTTCTCATCCCTAAAAACACTCTGTTTTAAGGCAAGAAGCAAGCTCTTCTTTCCAGCGTCTCCAATGCAGCAAGAACCATGAGTATGCCATGAAAAAAAGAACTGTGTTTCCTACTCATACGTACCATATGTAGTTCAACTCTGCTTATGAAACTGATACAAACTACAGCTCCTCTTACATAAATGCTCTTTAGTTAATAGTGAGAATCATGTTGGGTTAGTGAACTGCGAAAAAATCATTTGAGACCAAAAATCACTGGGTTTACCAGAAATGTATTCTTACCTGTAGTAAGACACTGATCCTGGGGTTTAACTCCGTTTCTGAAGAAAATTCAGACCAGAGATCTCATCCCTGAATAACACTCTGTTTTAAGGCAAGAATCATCCTCTTCTTTCCAGCGTCTCCAGTATAGTAAGAAACATAATCAAGCCCCGAAAATAAGAACCGTGTTTCCTACTGATACAGAACATATGTAGTTCAACTCTGCTAATGAAACTGATACATACAACAGCTCCTCTTACATTAATGCTCTTTAGTTAATATTCAGAATCGGTTTGGGTTGGTGAACTGCGTAAAATCATTTGAGCCCAAAATTCACTGGGTTTACCAGAACTGAACTCTTGCTGGAAGGAAGACAGAGATCCTGGGGATTAACGCCGTTTCTGATGGGAAATTCAGATCAGAGTTCTCATCCCTGAAAAACACTATGTCATAACACAAAAAGCAAGCTCTTCTTTCCAGTGTCTAAAATAGAGCAAGAACCATGAGCATGCCCAGAAAAAAAGAACTGTGTTTCCGACTCATACAGACCATATGTAGTGAAACTCTGCTTATGAAAGTGATCCAACCACGGCTTCTCTTACATAAATGCTCTTTAGTTAATAATGAGAATCGTGTTGGGTTCGTGAACTGCAAAAAATGATTAGAGCCCAATATTCACTGGGTTTACTGGAAATGAACTCTTGCTTGTAGGAAAACACAGATCATAGGGTTTAACTACGTTACTGACGGCAAATTCAGACCAGAGTTCTAATCCCTCAAAAACACTCTGTTATAACGAAGAAGCAAGCTCCTCTTTCCAGCGTCTCCAAAATAGTAAGAAACATGGGCATGCCCAGAAAAAAAGAACTGTGTTTCCTACTCATACGGACCATATGTAGTTCAACTCTGCTTATGAAACTGATACAAACCACAGCTCCTCTTACATAAATCCTCTTTAGTTAATAGTGAGAATCGGTTTGAGTTGGTGAACTGCAAAAAAACATTTGAGCTAAAAATTCACTAGGTTTACAAGAAATGAACTCTTGCTTGTAGGAAGACACAGATCATGGGATTTAACTCAGATTCTGAAGGGAAATTCAGACAAGAGTTCTCTTCCTTGAAACTCACTCTGTTTTAAGGCAAGAAGCAAGCTCTTCTTTCCAGCGTCTCCAATGCAGCAAGAACCATGGGTGTGCCCTGAAAAAAAGAACTGTGTTTCCTACTCATACGGACCATATGTAGTTCAACTCTGCTTATGAAACTGATACAAACTACAGCTCCTCTTACATAAATGCTCTTTAGTTAATAGTGAGAATCATGTTGGGTTCGTGAACTGCGAAAAAATCATTTGAGCCCAAAAATCACTGGGTTTACCAGAAATGTATTCTTACCTGTAGTAAGACACTGATCCTGGGGTTTAACTCCGTTTCTGAAGGGAAATTCAGACCAGAGTTCTCATCCCTGAAAAACACTATGTCATAACGCAAAAAGCAAGCTCTTCGATCCAGTGTCTAAAATACAGCAAGAACCATGTGCATGCCCAGAAAAAAAGAACTGTGTTTCCGACACATACAGACCATATGTAGTTCAACTCTGCTTATGAAACTGATCCAACCACGGCTCCTCTTACATAAATGCTCTTTAGTTAATAGTGAGAATCGTGTTGGGTTCGTGAACTGCAAAAATTCATTAGAGCCCAATATTCACTGGGTTTACCGGAAATGAACTCTTGCTTGTAGGAAGACACTGATCCTGGGGTTTAACTCCGTTTTTGAAGACAAATTCAGACCAGATATCTCATGCCTGAATAACACTCTTTTTTTAAGGCAAGAATCATCCTCTTCTTTCCAGCATCTCCAGTATAGTAAGAACCATGATCAAGCCCAGAAAAAAAGAACTGTGTTTCCTACTGATACAGACTATATGTACTTCAACTCTGCTTATTAAACTGATACAAACCACAGATGCACTTACATTAATGCTCTTTACTTAATAGTGACAATCGGTTTGGTTTGGTGAACTGCGAATAATCATTTGAGTCCAAAATTCATTGTGTTTACCAGAACTGAACTCTTGCTTGTAGGAAGACAGAGATCCTGGGGTTTAACTCCGTTTCTGAAGGTAAATTCCTCCCAGAGTTCTCATCCCTCAAAAACACTCTGTTATAACGAAAGAAGCAAACTCTTCTTTCCAGCGTCTCCAAAATAGTAAGAAACATGGGCATGCACAGAAAAAAAGAACTGTGTTTTCGACTCACAACCATATGTAGCTCAACTCTGCTTATGAAACTGATCCAACCATGGCTCCTCTTACATAAATGCTCTTTAGTTAATAGTGAGATTCGTGTTGGGTTCGTGAACTGCGAAAAATCATTTGAGCCCAATATTCACTGGGTTTACCATAAATGAACTCTTGCTTGTAGGAAGACACTGATCCAGGGGTTTAACTCCGTTTCTGAAGGCAAATTCAGACCAGAGTTCTCATCCCTGAAAACACTCTGTTTTAAGGCAAGAAGCAAGCTCCTCTTTCCAGCGTCTCCAAAATAGTAAGAAACATGGGCATGCCCAGAAAAAAAGAACTGTGTTTCCTACTCATACGGACCATATGTAGTTCAACTCTGCTTATGAAACTGATACAAACCACAGCTCCTCTTACATAAATCCTCTTTAGTTAATAGTGAGAATAGGTTTGGGTTGGTGAACTGCAAAAAAACATTTGAGCTAAAAATTCACTAGGTTTACCAGAAATGAACTCTTGCTTGTAGGAAGACACAGATCATGGGATTTAACTCAGAATCTGAAGTGAAATTCAGACAAGAGTTCTCTTCCTTGAAACTCACTCTGTTTTAAGGCAAGAAGCAAGCTCTTCTTTCCAGCGTCTCCAATGCAGCAAGAACCATGAGTATGCCCTGAAAAAAAGAACTGTGTTTCCTACTCATACGGACCATATGTAGTTCAACTCTGCTTATGAAACTGATACAAACTACAGCTCCTCTTACATAAATGCTCTTTAGTTAATAGTGAGAATCATGTTGGGTTCGTGAACTGCGAAAAAATCATTTGAGCCCAAAAATCACTGGGTTTACCAGAAATGTATTCTTACCTGTAGTAAGACACTGATCCTGGGGTTTAACTCCGTTTCTGAAGGGAAATTCAGACCAGAGTTCTCATCCCTGAAAAACACTATGTCATAACGCAAAAAGCAAGCTCTTCGATCCAGTGTCTAAAATACAGCAAGAACCATGAGCATGCCCAGAAAAAAAGAACTGTGTTTCCGACACATACAGACCATATGTAGTTCAACTCTGCTTATGAAACTGATCCAACCACGGCTCCTCTTACATAAATGCTCTTTAGTTAATAGTGAGAATCGTGTTGGGTTCGTGTACTGCAAAAAATCATTAGAGCCCAATATTCACTGGGTTTACCGGAAATGAACTCTTGCTGGTAAGAAGACACTGATCCTGGGGTTTAACTCCGTTTTTGAAGACAAATTCAGACCAGGTATCTCATGCCTGAATAACACTCTTTTTTAAGGCAAGAATCATCCTCTTCTTTCCAGCATCTCCAGTATAGTAAGAACCATGATCAAGCCCAGAAAAAAAGAACTGTGTTTCCTACTGATACAGACTATATGTACTTCAACTCTGCTTATTAAACTGATACAAACCACAGATGCACTTACATTAATGCTCTTTAGTTAATGGTGACAATCGGTTTGGGTTGGTGAACTGCGAAAAATCATTTGAGCCCAAAATTCATTGTGTTTACCAGAACTGAACTCTTGCTTGTAGGAAGACAGAGATCCTGGGGTTTAACTCCGTTTCTGAAGGTAAATTCCTCCCAGAGTTCTCATCCCTCAAAAACACTCTGTTATAACGAAAGAAGCAAACTCTTCTTTCCAGCATCTCCAAAATAATAAGAAACATGGGCATGCACAGAAAAAAAGAACTGTGTTTTCGACTCATAACCATATGTAGCTCAACTCTGCTTATGAAACTGATCCAACCATGGCTCCTCTTACATAAATGCTCTTTAGTTAATAGTGAGATTCGTGTTGGGTTCGTGAACTGCGAAAAATCATTTGAGCCCAATATTCACTGGGTTTACCATAAATGAACTCTTGCTTGTAGGAAGACACTGATCCAGGGGTTTAACTCCGTTTCTGAAGGCAAATTCAGACCAGAGTTCTCATCCCTGAAAACACTCTGTTTTAAGGCAAGAAGCAAGCTCTTCTTTCCAGCGTCTCCAATGCAGCAAGAACCATGAGTATGCCCTGAAAAAAAGAACTGTGTTTCCTACTCATACGGACCATATGTAGTTCAACTCTGCTTATGAAACTGATACAAACTACAGCTCCTCTTACATAAATGCTCTTTAGTTAATAGTGAGAATCATGTTGGGTTAGTGAACTGCGAAAAAATCATTTGAGCCCAAAAATCACTGGGTTTACCAGAAATGTATTCTTACCTGTAGTAAGACACTGATCCTGGGGTTTAACACCGTTTCTGAAGAAAATTCAGACCAGAGATCTCATCCCTGAATAACACTCTGTTTTAAGGCAAGAATCATCCTCTTCTTTCCAGCGTCTCCAGTATAGTAAGAAACATAATCAAGCCCCGAAAATAAGAACCGTGTTTCCTACTGATACAGACCATATGTAGTTCAACTCTGCTAATGAAACTGATACATACAACAGCTCCTCTTACATTAATGCTCTTTAGTTAATATTGAGAATCTGTTTGGGTTGGTGAACTGCGTAAAATCATTTGAGCCCAAAATTCACTGGGTTTACCAGAACTGAACTCTTGCTGGAAGGAAGACAGAGATCCTGGGGATTAACGCCATTTCTGATGGGAAATTCAGATCAGAGTTCTCATCCCTGAAAAACACTATGTCATAACACAAAAAGCAAGCTCTTCTTTCCAGTGTCTAAAATACAGCAAGAACCATGAGCATGCCCAGAAAAAAAGAACTGTGTTTCCGACTCATACAGACCATATGTAGTGAAACTCTGCTTATGAAAGTGATCCAACCACGGCTTCTCTTACATAAATGCTCTTTAGTTAATAATGAGAATCGTGTTGGGTTCGTGAACTGCAAAAAATGATTAGAGCCCAATATTCACTGGGTTTATTGGAAATGAACTCTTGCTTGTAGAAAAACAAAAATCATAGGGTTTAACTCCGTTACTGACGGCAAATTCAGACCAGAGTTCTCATCCCTCAAAAACACTCTGTTATAATGAAGAAGCAAGCTCCTCTTTCCAGCGTCTCCAAAATAGTAAGAAACATGGGCATGCCCAGAAAAAAAGAACTGTGTTTCCTACTCATACGGACCATATGTAGTTCAACTCTGCTTATGAAACTGATACAAACAACAGCTCCTCTTACATAAATCCTCTTTAGTTAATAGTGAGAATCGGTTTGGGTTGGTGAACTGCAAAAAAACATTTGAGCTAAAAATTCACTAGGTTTACCAGAAATGAACTCTTGCTTGTAGGAAGACACAGATCATGGGATTTAACTCAGAATCTGAAGTGAAATTCAGACAAGAGTTCTCTTCCTTGAAACTCACTCTGTTTTAAGGCAAGAAGCAAGCTCTTCTTTCCAGCGTCTCCAATGCAGCAAGAACCATGAGTATGCCCTGAAAAAAAGAACTGTGTTTCCTACTCATACGGACCATATGTAGTTCAAATCTGCTTATGAAACTGATACAAACTACAGCTCCTCTTACATAAATGCTCTTTAGTTAATAGTGAGAATCATGTTGGGTTCGTGAACTGCAAAAAAATCATTTGAGCCCAAAAATCACTGGGTTTACCAGAAATGTATTCTTACCTGTAGTAAGACACTGATCCTGGGGTTTAACTCCGTTTCTGAAGGGAAATTCAGACCAGAGTTCTCATCCCTGAAAAACACTATGTCATAACGCAAAAAGCAAGCTCTTCGATCCAGTGTCTAAAATACAGCAAGAACCATGAGCATGCCCAGAAAAAAAGAACTGTGTTTCCGACACATACAGACCATATGTAGTTCAACTCTGCTTATGAAACTGATCCAACCACGGCTCCTCTTACATAAATGCTCTTTAGTTAATAGTGAGAATCGTGTTGGGTTCGTGTACTGCAAAAAATCATTAGAGCCCAATATTCACTGGGTTTACCGGAAATGAACTCTTGCTTGTAGGAAGACACTGATCCTGGGGTTTAACTCCGTTTTTGAAGACAAATTCAGACCAGATATCTCATGCCTGAATAACACTCTTTTTTAAGGAAAGAATCATCCTCTTCTTTCCAGCATCTCCAGTATAGTAAGAACCATGATCAAGCCCAGAAAAAAAGAACTGTGTTTCCTACTGATACAGACTATATGTACTTCAACTCTGCTTATTAAACTGATACAAACCACAGATGCACTTACATTAATGCTCTTTAGTTAATAGTGACAATTGGTTTGAGTTGGTGAACTGCGAAAAATCATTTGAGCCCAAAATTCATTGTGTTTACCAGAACTGAACTCTTGCTTGTAGGAAGACAGAGATCCTGGGGTTTAACTCCGTTTTTGAAGGTAAATTCCTCCCAGAGTTCTCATCCCTCAAAAACACTCTGTTATAACGAAAGAAGCAAACTCTTCTTTCCAGCGTCTCCAAAATAATAAGAAACATGGGCATGCACAGAAAAAAAGAACTGTGTTTTCGACTCATAACCATATGTAGCTCAACTCTGCTTATGAAACTGATCCAACCATGGCTCCTCTTACATAAATGCTCTTTGGTTAATAGTGAGATTCGTGTTGGGTTCGTGAACTGCAAAAAATCATTTGAGCCCAATATTCACTGGGTTTACCATAAATGAACTCTTGCTTGTAGGAAGACACTGATCCAGGGGTTTAACTCCGTTTCTGAAGGCAAATTCAGACCAGACTTCTCATCCCTAAAAACACTCTGTTTTAAGGCAAGAAGCAAGCTCTTCTTTCCAGCGTCTCCAATGCAGCAAGAACCATGAGTATGCCATGAAAAAAAGAACTGTGTTTCCTACTCATACGTACCATATGTAGTTCAACTCTGCTTATGAAACTGATACAAACTACAGCTCCTCTTACATAAATGCTCTTTAGTTAATAGTGAGAATCATGTTGGGTTAGTGAACTGCGAAAAAATCATTTGAGACCAAAAATCACTGGGTTTACCAGAAATGTATTCTTACCTGTAGTAAGACACTGATCCTGGGGTTTAACTCCGTTTCTGAAGAAAATTCAGACCAGAGATCTCATCCCTGAATAACACTCTGTTTTAAGGCAAGAATCATCCTCTTCTTTCCAGCGTCTCCAGTATAGTAAGAAACATAATCAAGCCCCGAAAATAAGAACCGTGTTTCCTACTGATACAGAACATATGTAGTTCAACTCTGCTAATGAAACTGATACATACAACAGCTCCTCTTACATTAATGCTCTTTAGTTAATATTCAGAATCGGTTTGGGTTGGTGAACTGCGTAAAATCATTTGAGCCCAAAATTCACTGGGTTTACCAGAACTGAACTCTTGCTGGAAGGAAGACAGAGATCCTGGGGATTAACGCCGTTTCTGATGGGAAATTCAGATCAGAGTTCTCATCCCTGAAAAACACTATGTCATAACACAAAAAGCAAGCTCTTCTTTCCAGTGTCTAAAATAGAGCAAGAACCATGAGCATGCCCAGAAAAAAAGAACTGTGTTTCCGACTCATACAGACCATATGTAGTGAAACTCTGCTTATGAAAGTGATCCAACCACGGCTTCTCTTACATAAATGCTCTTTAGTTAATAATGAGAATCGTGTTGGGTTCGTGAACTGCAAAAAATGATTAGAGCCCAATATTCACTGGGTTTACTGGAAATGAACTCTTGCTTGTAGGAAAACACAGATCATAGGGTTTAACTACGTTACTGACGGCAAATTCAGACCAGAGTTCTAATCCCTCAAAAACACTCTGTTATAACGAAGAAGCAAGCTCCTCTTTCCAGCGTCTCCAAAATAGTAAGAAACATGGGCATGCCCAGAAAAAAAGAACTGTGTTTCCTACTCATACGGACCATATGTAGTTCAACTCTGCTTATGAAACTGATACAAACCACAGCTCCTCTTACATAAATCCTCTTTAGTTAATAGTGAGAATCGGTTTGAGTTGGTGAACTGCAAAAAAACATTTGAGCTAAAAATTCACTAGGTTTACCAGAAATGAACTCTTGCTTGTAGGAAGACACAGATCATGGGATTTAACTCAGATTCTGAAGGGAAATTCAGACAAGAGTTCTCTTCCTTGAAACTCACTCTGTTTTAAGGCAAGAAGCAAGCTCTTCTTTCCAGCGTCTCCAATGCAGCAAGAACCATGGGTGTGCCCTGAAAAAAAGAACTGTGTTTCCTACTCATACGGACCATATGTAGTTCAACTCTGCTTATGAAACTGATACAAACTACAGCTCCTCTTACATAAATGCTCTTTAGTTAATAGTGAGAATCATGTTGGGTTCGTGAACTGCGAAAAAATCATTTGAGCCCAAAAATCACTGGGTTTACCAGAAATGTATTCTTACCTGTAGTAAGACACTGATCCTGGGGTTTAACTCCGTTTCTGAAGGGAAATTCAGACCAGAGTTCTCATCCCTGAAAAACACTATGTCATAACGCAAAAAGCAAGCTCTTCGATCCAGTGTCTAAAATACAGCAAGAACCATGTGCATGCCCAGAAAAAAAGAACTGTGTTTCCGACACATACAGACCATATGTAGTTCAACTCTGCTTATGAAACTGATCCAACCACGGCTCCTCTTACATAAATGCTCTTTAGTTAATAGTGAGAATCGTGTTGGGTTCGTGAACTGCAAAAATTCATTAGAGCCCAATATTCACTGGGTTTACCGGAAATGAACTCTTGCTTGTAGGAAGACACTGATCCTGGGGTTTAACTCCGTTTTTGAAGACAAATTCAGACCAGATATCTCATGCCTGAATAACACTCTTTTTTTAAGGCAAGAATCATCCTCTTCTTTCCAGCATCTCCAGTATAGTAAGAACCATGATCAAGCCCAGAAAAAAAGAACTGTGTTTCCTACTGATACAGACTATATGTACTTCAACTCTGCTTATTAAACTGATACAAACCACAGATGCACTTACATTAATGCTCTTTACTTAATAGTGACAATCGGTTTGGTTTGGTGAACTGCGAATAATCATTTGAGTCCAAAATTCATTGTGTTTACCAGAACTGAACTCTTGCTTGTAGGAAGACAGAGATCCTGGGGTTTAACTCCGTTTCTGAAGGTAAATTCCTCCCAGAGTTCTCATCCCTCAAAAACACTCTGTTATAACGAAAGAAGCAAACTCTTCTTTCCAGCGTCTCCAAAATAGTAAGAAACATGGGCATGCACAGAAAAAAAGAACTGTGTTTCCTACTCATACGGACCATATGTAGTTCAACTCTGCTTATGAAACTGATACAAACTACAGCTCCTCTTACATAAATGCTCTTTAGTTAATAGTGAGAATCATGTTGGGTTAGTGAACTGCGAAAAAATCATTTGAGCCCAAAAATCACTGGGTTTACCAGAAATGTATTCTTACCTGTAGTAAGACACTGATCCTGGGGTTTAACACCGTTTCTGAAGAAAATTCAGACCAGAGATCTCATCCCTGAATAACACTCTGTTTTAAGGCAAGAATCATCCTCTTCTTTCCAGCGTCTCCAGTATAGTAAGAAACATAATCAAGCCCCGAAAATAAGAACCGTGTTTCCTACTGATACAGACCATATGTAGTTCAACTCTGCTAATGAAACTGATACATACAACAGCTCCTCTTACATTAATGCTCTTTAGTTAATATTGAGAATCTGTTTGGGTTGGTGAACTGCGTAAAATCATTTGAGCCCAAAATTCACTGGGTTTACCAGAACTGAACTCTTGCTGGAAGGAAGACAGAGATCCTGGGGATTAACGCCGTTTCTGATGGGAAATTCAGATCAGAGTTCTCATCCCTGAAAAACACTATGTCATAACACAAAAAGCAAGCTCTTCTTTCCAGTGTCTAAAATACAGCAAGAACCATGAGCATGCCCAGAAAAAAAGAACTGTGTTTCCGACTCATACAGACCATATGTAGTGAAACTCTGCTTATGAAAGTGATCCAACCACGGCTTCTCTTACATAAATGCTCTTTAGTTAATAATGAGAATCGTGTTGGGTTCGTGAACTGCAAAAAATGATTAGAGCCCAATATTCACTGGGTTTATTGGAAATGAACTCTTGCTTGTAGAAAAACAAAAATCATAGGGTTTAACTCCGTTACTGACGGCAAATTCAGACCAGAGTTCTCATCCCTCAAAAACACTCTGTTATAATGAAGAAGCAAGCTCCTCTTTCCAGCGTCTCCAAAATAGTAAGAAACATGGGCATGCCCAGAAAAAAAGAACTGTGTTTCCTACTCATACGGACCATATGTAGTTCAACTCTGCTTATGAAACTGATACAAACAACAGCTCCTCTTACATAAATCCTCTTTAGTTAATAGTGAGAATCGGTTTGGGTTGGTGAACTGCAAAAAAACATTTGAGCTAAAAATTCACTAGGTTTACCAGAAATGAACTCTTGCTTGTAGGAAGACACAGATCATGGGATTTAACTCAGAATCTGAAGTGAAATTCAGACAAGAGTTCTCTTCCTTGAAACTCACTCTGTTTTAAGGCAAGAAGCAAGCTCTTCTTTCCAGGGTCTCCAATGCAGCAAGAACCATGAGTATGCCCTGAAAAAAAGAACTGTGTTTCCTACTCATACGGACCATATGTAGTTCAAATCTGCTTATGAAACTGATACAAACTACAGCTCCTCTTACATAAATGCTCTTTAGTTAATAGTGAGAATCATGTTGGGTTCGTGAACTGCAAAAAAATCATTTGAGCCCAAAAATCACTGGGTTTACCAGAAATGTATTCTTACCTGTAGTAAGACACTGATCCTGGGGTTTAACTCCGTTTCTGAAGGGAAATTCAGACCAGAGTTCTCATCCCTGAAAAACACTATGTCATAACGCAAAAAGCAAGCTCTTCGATCCAGTGTCTAAAATACAGCAAGAACCATGAGCATGCCCAGAAAAAAAGAACTGTGTTTCCGACACATACAGACCATATGTAGTTCAACTCTGCTTATGAAACTGATCCAACCACGGCTCCTCTTACATAAATGCTCTTTAGTTAATAGTGAGAATCGTGTTGGGTTCGTGTACTGCAAAAAATCATTAGAGCCCAATATTCACTGGGTTTACCGGAAATGAACTCTTGCTTGTAGGAAGACACTGATCCTGGGGTTTAACTCCGTTTTTGAAGACAAATTCAGACCAGATATCTCATGCCTGAATAACACTCTTTTTTAAGGAAAGAATCATCCTCTTCTTTCCAGCAATTCCAGTATAGTAAGAACCATGATCAAGCCCAGAAAAAAAGAACTGTGTTTCCTACTGATACAGACTATATGTACTTCAACTCTGCTTATTAAACTGATACAAACCACAGATGCACTTACATTAATGCTCTTTAGTTAATAGTGACAATTGGTTTGAGTTGGTGAACTGCGAAAAATCATTTGAGCCCAAAATTCATTGTGTTTACCAGAACTGAACTCTTGCTTGTAGGAAGACAGAGATCCTGGGGTTTAACTCCGTTTCTGAAGGTAAATTCCTCCCAGAGTTCTCATCCCTCAAAAACACTCTGTTATAACGAAAGAAGCAAACTCTTCTTTCCAGCGTCTCCAAAATAATAAGAAACATGGGCATGCACAGAAAAAAAGAACTGTGTTTTCGACTCATAACCATATGTAGCTCAACTCTGCTTATGAAACTCATCCAACCATGGCTCCTCTTACATAAATGCTCTTTGGTTAATAGTGAGATTCGTGTTGGGTTCGTGAACTGCAAAAAATCATTTGAGCCCAATATTCACTGGGTTTACCATAAATGAACTCTTGCTTGTAGGAAGACACTGATCCAGGGGTTTAACTCCGTTTCTGAAGGCAAATTCAGACCAGACTTCTCATCCCTAAAAACACTCTGTTTTAAGGCAAGAAGCAAGCTCTTCTTTCCAGCGTCTCCAATGCAGCAAGAACCATGAGTATGCCATGAAAAAAAGAACTGTGTTTCCTACTCATACGTACCATATGTAGTTCAACTCTGCTTATGAAACTGATACAAACTACAGCTCCTCTTACATAAATGCTCTTTAGTTAATAGTGAGAATCATGTTGGGTTAGTGAACTGCGAAAAAATCATTTGAGACCAAAAATCACTGGGTTTACCAGAAATGTATTCTTACCTGTAGTAAGACACTGATCCTGGGGTTTAACTCCGTTTCTGAAGAAAATTCAGACCAGAGATCTCATCCCTGAATAACACTCTGTTTTAAGGCAAGAATCATCCTCTTCTTTCCAGCGTCTCCAGTATAGTAAGAAACATAATCAAGCCCCGAAAATAAGAACCGTGTTTCCTACTGATACAGAACATATGTAGTTCAACTCTGCTAATGAAACTGATACATACAACAGCTCCTCTTACATTAATGCTCTTTAGTTAATATTCAGAATCGGTTTGGGTTGGTGAACTGCGTAAAATCATTTGAGCCCAAAATTCACTGGGTTTACCAGAACTGAACTCTTGCTGGAAGGAAGACAGAGATCCTGGGGATTAACGCCGTTTCTGATGGGAAATTCAGATCAGAGTTCTCATCCCTGAAAAACACTATGTCATAACACAAAAAGCAAGCTCTTCTTTCCAGTGTCTAAAATAGAGCAAGAACCATGAGCATGCCCAGAAAAAAAGAACTGTGTTTCCGACTCATACAGACCATATGTAGTGAAACTCTGCTTATGAAAGTGATCCAACCACGGCTTCTCTTACATAAATGCTCTTTAGTTAATAATGAGAATCGTGTTGGGTTCGTGAACTGCAAAAAATGATTAGAGCCCAATATTCACTGGGTTTACTGGAAATGAACTCTTGCTTGTAGGAAAACACAGATCATAGGGTTTAACTACGTTACTGACGGCAAATTCAGACCAGAGTTCTAATCCCTCAAAAACACTCTGTTATAACGAAGAAGCAAGCTCCTCTTTCCAGCGTCTCCAAAATAGTAAGAAACATGGGCATGCCCAGAAAAAAAGAACTGTGTTTCCTACTCATACGGACCATATGTAGTTCAACTCTGCTTATGAAACTGATACAAACCACAGCTCCTCTTACATAAATCCTCTTTAGTTAATAGTGAGAATCGGTTTGAGTTGGTGAACTGCAAAAAAACATTTGAGCTAAAAATTCACTAGGTTTACCAGAAATGAACTCTTGCTTGTAGGAAGACACAGATCATGGGATTTAACTCAGATTCTGAAGGGAAATTCAGACAAGAGTTCTCTTCCTTGAAACTCACTCTGTTTTAAGGCAAGAAGCCAGCTCTTCTTTCCAGCGTCTCCAATGCAGCAAGAACCATGGGTGTGCCCTGAAAAAAAGAACTGTGTTTCCTACTCATACGGACCATATGTAGTTCAACTCTGCTTATGAAACTGATACAAACTACAGCTCCTCTTACATAAATGCTCTTTAGTTAATAGTGAGAATCATGTTGGGTTCGTGAACTGCGAAAAAATCATTTGAGCCCAAAAATCACTGGGTTTACCAGAAATGTATTCTTACCTGTAGTAAGACACTGATCCTGGGGTTTAACTCCGTTTCTGAAGGGAAATTCAGACCAGAGTTCTCATCCCTGAAAAACACTATGTCATAACGCAAAAAGCAAGCTCTTCGATCCAGTGTCTAAAATACAGCAAGAACCATGTGCATGCCCAGAAAAAAAGAACTGTGTTTCCGACACATACAGACCATATGTAGTTCAACTCTGCTTATGAAACTGATCCAACCACGGCTCCTCTTACATAAATGCTCTTTAGTTAATAGTGAGAATCGTGTTGGGTTCGTGAACTGCAAAAATTCATTAGAGCCCAATATTCACTGGGTTTACCGGAAATGAACTCTTGCTTGTAGGAAGACACTGATCCTGGGGTTTAACTCCGTTTTTGAAGACAAATTCAGACCAGATATCTCATGCCTGAATAACACTCTTTTTTAAGGCAAGAATCATCCTCTTCTTTCCAGCATCTCCAGTATAGTAAGAACCATGATCAAGCCCAGAAAAAAAGAACTGTGTTTCCTACTGATACAGACTATATGTACTTCAACTCTGCTTATTAAACTGATACAAACCACAGATGCACTTACATTAATGCTCTTTACTTAATAGTGACAATCGGTTTGGTTTGGTGAACTGCGAATAATCATTTGAGTCCAAAATTCATTGTGTTTACCAGAACTGAACTCTTGCTTGTAGGAAGACAGAGATCCTGGGGTTTAACTCCGTTTCTGAAGGTAAATTCCTCCCAGAGTTCTCATCCCTCAAAAACACTCTGTTATAACGAAAGAAGCAAACTCTTCTTTCCAGCGTCTCCAAAATAGTAAGAAACATGGGCATGCACAGAAAAAAAGAACTGTGTTTTCGACTCACAACCATATGTAGCTCAACTCTGCTTATGAAACTGATCCAACCATGGCTCCTCTTACATAAATGCTCTTTAGTTAATAGTGAGATTCGTGTTGGGTTCGTGAACTGCGAAAAATCATTTGAGCCCAATATTCACTGGGTTTACCATAAATGAACTCTTGCTTGTAGGAAGACACTGATCCAGGGGTTTAACTCCGTTTCTGAAGGCAAATTCAGACCAGAGTTCTCATCCCTGAAAACACTCTGTTTTAAGGCAAGAAGCAAGCTCCTCTTTCCAGCGTCTCCAAAATAGTAAGAAACATGGGCATGCCCAGAAAAAAAGAACTGTGTTTCCTACTCATACGGACCATATGTAGTTCAACTCTGCTTATGAAACTGATACAAACCACAGCTCCTCTTACATAAATCCTCTTTAGTTAATAGTGAGAATAGGTTTGGGTTGGTGAACTGCAAAAAAACATTTGAGCTAAAAATTCACTAGGTTTACCAGAAATGAACTCTTGCTTGTAGGAAGACACAGATCATGGGATTTAACTCAGAATCTGAAGTGAAATTCAGACAAGAGTTCTCTTCCTTGAAACTCACTCTGTTTTAAGGCAAGAAGCAAGCTCTTCTTTCCAGCGTCTCCAATGCAGCAAGAACCATGAGTATGCCCTGAAAAAAAGAACTGTGTTTCCTACTCATACGGACCATATGTAGTTCAACTCTGCTTATGAAACTGATACAAACTACAGCTCCTCTTACATAAATGCTCTTTAGTTAATAGTGAGAATCATGTTGGGTTCGTGAACTGCGAAAAAATCATTTGAGCCCAAAAATCACTGGGTTTACCAGAAATGTATTCTTACCTGTAGTAAGACACTGATCCTGGGGTTTAACTCCGTTTCTGAAGGGAAATTCAGACCAGAGTTCTCATCCCTGAAAAACACTATGTCATAACGCAAAAAGCAAGCTCTTCGATCCAGTGTCTAAAATACAGCAAGAACCATGAGCATGCCCAGAAAAAAAGAACTGTGTTTCCGACACATACAGACCATATGTAGTTCAACTCTGCTTATGAAACTGATCCAACCACGGCTCCTCTTACATAAATGCTCTTTAGTTAATAGTGAGAATCGTGTTGGGTTCGTGTACTGCAAAAAATCATTAGAGCCCAATATTCACTGGGTTTACCGGAAATGAACTCTTGCTGGTAAGAAGACACTGATCCTGGGGTTTAACTCCGTTTTTGAAGACAAATTCAGACCAGGTATCTCATGCCTGAATAACACTCTCTTTTAAGGCAAGAATCATCCTCTTCTTTCCAGCATCTCCAGTATAGTAAGAACCATGATCAAGCCCAGAAAAAAAGAACTGTGTTTCCTACTGATACAGACTATATGTACTTCAACTCTGCTTATTAAACTGATACAAACCACAGATGCACTTACATTAATGCTCTTTAGTTAATGGTGACAATCGGTTTGGGTTGGTGAACTGCGAAAAATCATTTGAGCCCAAAATTCATTGTGTTTACCAGAACTGAACTCTTGCTTGTAGGAAGACAGAGATCCTGGGGTTTAACTCCGTTTCTGAAGGTAAATTCCTCCCAGAGTTCTCATCCCTCAAAAACACTCTGTTATAACGAAAGAAGCAAACTCTTCTTTCCAGCATCTCCAAAATAATAAGAAACATGGGCATGCACAGAAAAAAAGAACTGTGTTTTCGACTCATAACCATATGTAGCTCAACTCTGCTTATGAAACTGATCCAACCATGGCTCCTCTTACATAAATGCTCTTTAGTTAATAGTGAGATTCGTGTTGGGTTCGTGAACTGCGAAAAATCATTTGAGCCCAATATTCACTGGGTTTACCATAAATGAACTCTTGCTTGTAGGAAGACACTGATCCAGGGGTTTAACTCCGTTTCTGAAGGCAAATTCAGACCAGAGTTCTCATCCCTGAAAACACTCTGTTTTAAGGCAAGAAGCAAGCTCTTCTTTCCAGCGTCTCCAATGCAGCAAGAACCATGAGTATGCCCTGAAAAAAAGAACTGTGTTTCCTACTCATACGGACCATATGTAGTTCAACTCTGCTTATGAAACTGATACAAACTACAGCTCCTCTTACATAAATGCTCTTTAGTTAATAGTGAGAATCATGTTGGGTTAGTGAACTGCGAAAAAATCATTTGAGCCCAAAAATCACTGGGTTTACCAGAAATGTATTCTTACCTGTAGTAAGACACTGATCCTGGGGTTTAACACCGTTTCTGAAGAAAATTCAGACCAGAGATCTCATCCCTGAATAACACTCTGTTTTAAGGCAAGAATCATCCTCTTCTTTCCAGCGTCTCCAGTATAGTAAGAAACATAATCAAGCCCCGAAAATAAGAACCGTGTTTCCTACTGATACAGACCATATGTAGTTCAACTCTGCTAATGAAACTGATACATACAACAGCTCCTCTTACATTAATGCTCTTTAGTTAATATTGAGAATCTGTTTGGGTTGGTGAACTGCGTAAAATCATTTGAGCCCAAAATTCACTGGGTTTACCAGAACTGAACTCTTGCTGGAAGGAAGACAGAGATCCTGGGGATTAACGCCGTTTCTGATGGGAAATTCAGATCAGAGTTCTCATCCCTGAAAAACACTATGTCATACCACAAAAAGCAAGCTCTTCTTTCCAGTGTCTAAAATACAGCAAGAACCATGAGCATGCCCAGAAAAAAAGAACTGTGTTTCCGACTCATACAGACCATATGTAGTGAAACTCTGCTTATGAAAGTGATCCAACCACGGCTTCTCTTACATAAATGCTCTTTAGTTAATAATGAGAATCGTGTTGGGTTCGTGAACTGCAAAAAATGATTAGAGCCCAATATTCACTGGGTTTATTGGAAATGAACTCTTGCTTGTAGAAAAACAAAAATCATAGGGTTTAACTCCGTTACTGACGGCAAATTCAGACCAGAGTTCTCATCCCTCAAAAACACTCTGTTATAATGAAGAAGCAAGCTCCTCTTTCCAGCGTCTCCAAAATAGTAAGAAACATGGGCATGCCCAGAAAAAAAGAACTGTGTTTCCTACTCATACGGACCATATGTAGTTCAACTCTGCTTATGAAACTGATACAAACAACAGCTCCTCTTACATAAATCCTCTTTAGTTAATAGTGAGAATCGGTTTGGGTTGGTGAACTGCAAAAAAACATTTGAGCTAAAAATTCACTAGGTTTACCAGAAATGAACTCTTGCTTGTAGGAAGACACAGATCATGGGATTTAACTCAGAATCTGAAGTGAAATTCAGACAAGAGTTCTCTTCCTTGAAACTCACTCTGTTTTAAGGCAAGAAGCAAGCTCTTCTTTCCAGCGTCTCCAATGCAGCAAGAACCATGAGTATGCCCTGAAAAAAAGAACTGTGTTTCCTACTCATACGGACCATATGTAGTTCAAATCTGCTTATGAAACTGATACAAACTACAGCTCCTCTTACATAAATGCTCTTTAGTTAATAGTGAGAATCATGTTGGGTTCGTGAACTGCAAAAAAATCATTTGAGCCCAAAAATCACTGGGTTTACCAGAAATGTATTCTTACCTGTAGTAAGACACTGATCCTGGGATTTAACTCCGTTTCTGAAGGGAAATTCAGACCAGAGTTCTCATCCCTGAAAAACACTATGTCATAACGCAAAAAGCAAGCTCTTCGATCCAGTGTCTAAAATACAGCAAGAACCATGAGCATGCCCAGAAAAAAAGAACTGTGTTTCCGACACATACAGACCATATGTAGTTCAACTCTGCTTATGAAACTGATCCAACCACGGCTCCTCTTACATAAATGCTCTTTAGTTAATAGTGAGAATCGTGTTGGGTTCGTGTACTGCAAAAAATCATTAGAGCCCAATATTCACTGGGTTTACCGGAAATGAACTCTTGCTTGTAGGAAGACACTGATCCTGGGGTTTAACTCCGTTTTTGAAGACAAATTCAGACCAGATATCTCATGCCTGAATAACACTCTTTTTTAAGGAAAGAATCATCCTCTTCTTTCCAGCATCTCCAGTATAGTAAGAACCATGATCAAGCCCAGAAAAAAAGAACTGTGTTTCCTACTGATACAGACTATATGTACTTCAACTCTGCTTATTAAACTGATACAAACCACAGATGCACTTACATTAATGCTCTTTAGTTAATAGTGACAATTGGTTTGAGTTGGTGAACTGCGAAAAATCATTTGAGCCCAAAATTCATTGTGTTTACCAGAACTGAACTCTTGCTTGTAGGAAGACAGAGATCCTGGGGTTTAACTCCGTTTCTGAAGGTAAATTCCTCCCAGAGTTCTCATCCCTCAAAAACACTCTGTTATAACGAAAGAAGCAAACTCTTCTTTCCAGCGTCTCCAAAATAATAAGAAACATGGGCATGCACAGAAAAAAAGAACTGTGTTTTCGACTCATAACCATATGTAGCTCAACTCTGCTTATGAAACTCATCCAACCATGGCTCCTCTTACATAAATGCTCTTTGGTTAATAGTGAGATTCGTGTTGGGTTCGTGAACTGCAAAAAATCATTTGAGCCCAATATTCACTGGGTTTACCATAAATGAACTCTTGCTTGTAGGAAGACACTGATCCAGGGGTTTAACTCCGTTTCTGAAGGCAAATTCAGACCAGACTTCTCATCCCTAAAAACACTCTGTTTTAAGGCAAGAAGCAAGCTCTTCTTTCCAGCGTCTCCAATGCAGCAAGAACCATGAGTATGCCATGAAAAAAAGAACTGTGTTTCCTACTCATACGTACCATATGTAGTTCAACTCTGCTTATGAAACTGATACAAACTACAGCTCCTCTTACATAAATGCTCTTTAGTTAATAGTGAGAATCATGTTGGGTTAGTGAACTGCGAAAAAATCATTTGAGACCAAAAATCACTGGGTTTACCAGAAATGTATTCTTACCTGTAGTAAGACACTGATCCTGGGGTTTAACTCCATTTCTGAAGAAAATTCAGACCAGAGATCTCATCCCTGAATAACACTCTGTTTTAAGGCAAGAATCATCCTCTTCTTTCCAGCGTCTCCAGTATAGTAAGAAACATAATCAAGCCCCGAAAATAAGAACCGTGTTTCCTACTGATACAGAACATATGTAGTTCAACTCTGCTAATGAAACTGATACATACAACAGCTCCTCTTACATTAATGCTCTTTAGTTAATATTCAGAATCGGTTTGGGTTGGTGAACTGCGTAAAATCATTTGAGCCCAAAATTCACTGGGTTTACCAGAACTGAACTCTTGCTGGAAGGAAGACAGAGATCCTGGGGATTAACGCCGTTTCTGATGGGAAATTCAGATCAGAGTTCTCATCCCTGAAAAACACTATGTCATAACACAAAAAGCAAGCTCTTCTTTCCAGTGTCTAAAATAGAGCAAGAACCATGAGCATGCCCAGAAAAAAAGAACTGTGTTTCCGACTCATACAGACCATATGTAGTGAAACTCTGCTTATGAAAGTGATCCAACCACGGCTTCTCTTACATAAATGCTCTTTAGTTAATAATGAGAATCGTGTTGGGTTCGTGAACTGCAAAAAATGATTAGAGCCCAATATTCACTGGGTTTACTGGAAATGAACTCTTGCTTGTAGGAAAACACAGATCATAGGGTTTAACTACGTTACAGACGGCAAATTCAGACCAGAGTTCTAATCCCTCAAAAACACTCTGTTATAACGAAGAAGCAAGCTCCTCTTTCCAGCGTCTCCAAAATAGTAAGAAACATGGGCATGCCCAGAAAAAAAGAACTGTGTTTCCTACTCATACGGACCATATGTAGTTCAACTCTGCTTATGAAACTGATACAAACCACAGCTCCTCTTACATAAATCCTCTTTAGTTAATAGTGAGAATCGGTTTGAGTTGGTGAACTGCAAAAAAACATTTGAGCTAAAAATTCACTAGGTTTACCAGAAATGAACTCTTGCTTGTAGGAAGACACAGATCATGGGATTTAACTCAGATTCTGAAGGGAAATTCAGACAAGAGTTCTCATCCCTGAAAACACTCTGTTTTAAGGCAAGAAGCAAGCTCTTCTTTCCAGCGTCTCCAATGCAGCAAGAACCATGGGTGTGCCCTGAAAAAAAGAACTGTGTTTCCTACTCATACGGACCATATGTAGTTCAACTCTGCTTATGAAACTGATACAAACTACAGCTCCTCTTACATAAATGCTCTTTAGTTAATAGTGAGAATCATGTTGGGTTCGTGAACTGCGAAAAAATCATTTGAGCCCAAAAATCACTGGGTTTACCAGAAATGTATTCTTACCTGTAGTAAGACACTGATCCTGGGGTTTAACTCCGTTTCTGAAGGGAAATTCAGACCAGAGTTCTCATCCCTGAAAAACACTATGTCATAACGCAAAAAGCAAGCTCTTCGATCCAGTGTCTAAAATACAGCAAGAACCATGTGCATGCCCAGAAAAAAAGAACTGTGTTTCCGACACATACAGACCATATGTAGTTCAACTCTGCTTATGAAACTGATCCAACCACGGCTCCTCTTACATAAATGCTCTTTAGTTAATAGTGAGAATCGTGTTGGGTTCGTGAACTGCAAAAATTCATTAGAGCCCAATATTCACTGGGTTTACCGGAAATGAACTCTTGCTTGTAGGAAGACACTGATCCTGGGGTTTAACTCCGTTTTTGAAGACAAATTCAGACCAGATATCTCATGCCTGAATAACACTCTTTTTTAAGGCAAGAATCATCCTCTTCTTTCCAGCATCTCCAGTATAGTAAGAACCATGATCAAGCCCAGAAAAAAAGAACTGTGTTTCCTACTGATACAGACTATATGTACTTCAACTCTGCTTATTAAACTGATACAAACCACAGATGCACTTACATTAATGCTCTTTAGTTAATGGTGACAATCGGTTTGGGTTGGTGAACTGCGAAAAATCATTTGAGCCCAAAATTCATTGTGTTTACCAGAACTGAACTCTTGCTTGTAGGAAGACAGAGATCCTGGGGTTTAACTCCATTTCTGAAGGTAAATTCCTCCCAGAGTTCTCATCCCTCAAAAACACTCTGTTATAACGAAAGAAGCAAACTCTTCTTTCCAGCGTCTCCAAAATAATAAGAAACATGGGCATGCACAGAAAAAAAGAACTGTGTTTTCGACTCATAACCATATGTAGCTCAACTCTGCTTATGAAACTGATCCAACCATGGCTCCTCTTACATAAATGCTCTTTAGTTAATAGTGAGATTCGTGTTGGGTTCGTGAACTGCGGAAAATCATTTGAGCCCAATATTCACTGGGTTTACCATAAATGAACTCTTGCTTGTAGGAAGACACTGATCCAGGGGTTTAACTCCGTTTCTGAAGGCAAATTCAGACCAGAGTTCTCATCCCTGAAAACACTCTGTTTTAAGGCAAGAAGCAAGCTCTTCTTTCCAGCGTCTCCAATGCAGCAAGAACCATGAGTATGCCCTGAAAAAAAGAACTGTGTTTCCTACTCATACGGACCATATGTTGTTCAACTCTGCTTATGAAACTGATACAAACTACAGCTCCTCTTACATAAATGCTCTTTAGTTAATAGTGAGAATCATGTTGGGTTAGTGAACTGCGAAAAAATCATTTGAGCCCAAAAATCACTGGGTTTACCAGAAATGTATTCTTACCTGTAGTAAGACACTGATCCTGGGGTTTAACACCGTTTCTGAAGAAAATTCAGACCAGAGATCTCATCCCTGAATAACACTCTGTTTTAAGGCAAGAATCATCCTCTTCTTTCCAGCGTCTCCAGTATAGTAAGAAACATAATCAAGCCCCGAAAATAAGAACCGTGTTTCCTACTGATACAGACCATATGTAGTTCAACTCTGCTAATGAAACTGATACATACAACAGCTCCTCTTACATTAATGCTCTTTAGTTAATATTGAGAATCTGTTTGGGTTGGTGAACTGCGTAAAATCATTTGAGCCCAAAATTCACTGGGTTTACCAGAACTGAACTCTTGCTGGAAGGAAGACAGAGATCCTGGGGATTAACGCCGTTTCTGATGGGAAATTCAGATCAGAGTTCTCATCCCTGAAAAACACTATGTCATAACACAAAAAGCAAGCTCTTCTTTCCAGTGTCTAAAATACAGCAAGAACCATGAGCATGCCCAGAAAAAAAGAACTGTGTTTCTGACTCATACAGACCATATGTAGTGAAACTCTGCTTATGAAAGTGATCCAACCACGGCTTCTCTTACATAAATGCTCTTTAGTTAATAATGAGAATCGTGTTGGGTTCGTGAACTGCAAAAAATGATTAGAGCCCAATATTCACTGGGTTTATTGGAAATGAACTCTTGCTTGTAGAAAAACAAAAATCATAGGGTTTAACTCCGTTACTGACGGCAAATTCAGACCAGAGTTCTCATCCCTCAAAAACACTCTGTTATAATGAAGAAGCAAGCTCCTCTTTCCAGCGTCTCCAAAATAGTAAGAAACATGGGCATGCCCAGAAAAAAAGAACTGTGTTTCCTACTCATAAGGACCATATGTAGTTCAACTCTGCTTATGAAACTGATACAAACAACAGCTCCTCTTACATAAATCCTCTTTAGTTAATAGTGAGAATCGGTTTGGGTTGGTGAACTGCAAAAAAACATTTGAGCTAAAAATTCACTAGGTTTACCAGAAATGAACTCTTGCTTGTAGGAAGACACAGATCATGGGATTTAACTCAGAATCTGAAGTGAAATTCAGACAAGAGTTCTCTTCCTTGAAACTCACTCTGTTTTAAGGCAAGAAGCAAGCTCTTCTTTCCAGCGTCTCCAATGCAGCAAGAACCATGAGTATGCCCTGAAAAAAAGAACTGTGTTTCCTACTCATACGGACCATATGTAGTTCAAATCTGCTTATGAAACTGATACAAACTACAGCTCCTCTTACATAAATGCTCTTTAGTTAATAGTGAGAATCATGTTGGGTTCGTGAACTGCAAAAAAATCATTTGAGCCTAAAAATCACTGGGTTTACCAGAAATGTATTCTTACCTGTAGTAAGACACTGATCCTGGGGATTAACTCCGTTTCTGAAGGGAAATTCAGACCAGAGTTCTCATCCCTGAAAAACACTATGTCATAACGCAAAAAGCAAGCTCTTCTTTCCAGTGTCTAAAATACAGCAAGAACCATGAGCATGCCCAGAAAAAAAGAACTGTGTTTCCGACTCATACAGACCATATGTAGTGAAACTCTGCTTATGAAAGTGATCCAACCACGGCTTCTCTTACATAAATGCTCTTTAGTTAATAATGAGAATCGTGTTGGGTTCGTGAACTGCAAAAAATGATTAGAGCCCAATATTCACTGGGTTTATTGGAAATGAACTCTTGCTTGTAGAAAAACAAAAATCATAGGGTTTAACTCCGTTACTGACGGCAAATTCAGACCAGAGTTCTCATCCCTCAAAAACACTCTGTTATAATGAAGAAGCAAGCTCCTCTTTCCAGCGTCTCCAAAATAGTAAGAAACATGGGCATGCCCAGAAAAAAAGAACTGTGTTTCCTACTCATACGGACCATATGTAGTTCAACTCTGCTTATGAAACTGATACAAACAACAGCTCCTCTTACATAAATCCTCTTTAGTTAATAGTGAGAATCGGTTTGGGTTGGTGAACTGCAAAAAAACATTTGAGCTAAAAATTCACTAGGTTTACCAGAAATGAACTCTTGCTTGTAGGAAGACACAGATCATGGGATTTAACTCAGAATCTGAAGTGAAATTCAGACAAGAGTTCTCTTCCTTGAAACTCACTCTGTTTTAAGGCAAGAAGCAAGCTCTTCTTTCCAGCGTCTCCAATGCAGCAAGAACCATGAGTATGCCCTGAAAAAAAGAACTGTGTTTCCTACTCATACGGACCATATGTAGTTCAAATCTGCTTATGAAACTGATACAAACTACAGCTCCTCTTACATAAATGCTCTTTAGTTAATAGTGAGAATCATGTTGGGTTCGTGAACTGCAAAAAAATCATTTGAGCCTAAAAATCACTGGGTTTACCAGAAATGTATTCTTACCTGTAGTAAGACACTGATCCTGGGGTTTAACTCCGTTTCTGAAGGGAAATTCAGACCAGAGTTCTCATCCCTGAAAAACACTATGTCATAACGCAAAAAGCAAGCTCTTCGATCCAGTGTCTAAAATACAGCAAGAACCATGAGCATGCCCAGAAAAAAAGAACTGTGTTTCCGACACATACAGACCATATGTAGTTCAACTCTGCTTATGAAACTGATCCAACCACGGCTCCTCTTACATAAATGCTCTTTAGTTAATAGTGAGAATCGTGTTGGGTTCGTGTACTGCAAAAAATCATTAGAGCCCAATATTCACTGGGTTTACCGGAAATGAACTCTTGCTGGTAAGAAGACACTGATCCTGGGGTTTAACTCCGTTTTTGAAGACAAATTCAGACCAGATATCTCATGCCTGAATAACACTCTTTTTTAAGGCAAGAATCATCCTCTTCTTTCCAGCATCTCCAGTATAGTAAGAACCATGATCAAGCCCAGAAAAAAAGAACTGTGTTTCCTACTGATACAGACTATATGTACTTCAACTCTGCTTATTAAACTGATACAAACCACAGATGCACTTACATTAATGCTCTTTAGTTAATAGTGACAATCGGTTTGGGTTGGTGAACTGCGAAAAATCATTTGAGCCCAAAATTCATTGTGTTTACCAGAACTGAACTCTTGCTTGTAGGAAGACAGAGATCCTGGGGTTTAACTCCGTTTCTGAAGGTAAATTCCTCCCAGAGTTCTCATCCCTCAAAAACACTCTGTTATAACGAAAGAAGCAAACTCTTCTTTCCAGCGTCTCCAAAATAGTAAGAAACATGGGCATGCACAGAAAAAAAGAACTGTGTTTTCGACTCATAACCATATGTAGCTCAACTCTGCTTATGAAACTGATCCAACCATGGCTCCTCTTACATAAATGCTCTTTAGTTAATAGTGAGATTCGTGTTGGGTTCGTGAACTGCGAAAAATCATTTGAGCCCAATATTCACTGGGTTTACCATAAATGAACTCTTGCTTGTAGGAAGACACTGATCCAGGGGTTTAACTCCGTTTCTGAAGGCAAATTCAGACCAGAGTTCTCATCCCTGAAAACACTCTGTTTTAAGGCAAGAAGCAAGCTCTTCTTTCCAGCGTCTCCAATGCAGCAAGAACCATGAGTATGCCCTGAAATAAAGAACTGTGTTTCGTAAGCATACGGACCATATGTAGTTCAACTCTGCTTATGAAACTGATACAAACTACAGCTCCTCTTACATAAATGCTCTTTAGTTAATAGTGAGAATCATGTTGGGTTAGTGAACTGCGAAAAAATCATTTGAGCCCAAAAATCACTGGGTTTACCAGAAATGTATTCTTACCTGTAGTAAGACACTGATCCTGGGGTTTAACACCGTTTCTGAAGAAAATTCAGACCAGAGATCTCATCCCTGAATAACACTCTGTTTTAAGGCAAGAATCATCCTCTTCTTTCCAGCGTCTCCTGTATAGTAAGAAACATAATCAAGCCCTGAAAATAAGAACCGTGTTTCCTACTGATACAGACCATATGTAGTTCAACTCTGCTAATGAAACTGATACATACAACAGCTCCTCTAACATTAATGCTCTTTAGTTAATATTGAGAATCGGTTTGGGTTGGTGAACTGCATAAAATCATTTGAGCCCAAAATTCACTGGGTTTACCAGAACTGAACTCTTGCTGGAAGGAAGACAGAGATCCTGGGGATTAACGCCGTTTCTGATGGGAAATTCAGATCAGAGTTCTCATCCCTGAAAAACACTATGTCATAACACAAAAAGCAAGCTCTTCTTTCCAGTGTCTAAAATACAGCAAGAACCATGAGCATGCCCAGAAAAAAGAACTGTGTTTCCGACTCATACAGACCATATGTAGTGAAACTCTGCTTATGAAAGTGATCCAACCACGGCTTCTCTTACATAAATGCTCTTTAGTTAATAATGAGAATCGTGTTGGGTTCGTGAACTGCAAAATATGATTAGAGCCCAATATTCACTGGGTTTACTGGAAATGAACTCTTGCTTGTAGGAAAACACAGATCATAGGGTTTAACTCCGTTACTGATGGCAAATTCAGACCAGAGTTCTCATCCCTCAAAAACACTCTGTTATAACGAAGAAGCAAGCTCCTCTTTCCAGCGTCTCCAAAATAGTAAGAAACATGGGCATGCCCAGAAAAAAAGAACTGTGTTTCCTACTCATACGGACCATATGTAGTTCAACTCTGCTTATGAAACTGATACAAACCACAGCTCCTCTTAAATAAATCCTCTTTAGTTAATAGTGAGAATCGGTTTGGGTTGGTGAACTGCAAAAAAACATTTGAGCTAAAAATTCACTAGGTTTACCAGAAATGAACTCTTGCTTGTAGGAAGACACAGATCATGGGATTTAACTCAGATTCTGAAGGGAAATTCAGACAAGAGTTCTCTTCCTTGAAACTCACTCTGTTTTAAGGCAAGAAGCAAGGTCTTCTTTCCAGCGTCTCCAATGCAGCAAGAACCATGAGTATGCCCTGAAAAAAAGAACTGTGTTTCCTACTAATACGGACCATATGTAGTTCAACTCTGCTTATGAAACTGATACAAACTACAGCTCCTCTTACATAAATGCTCTTTAGTTAATAGTGAGAATCATGTTGGGTTCGTGAACTGCGAAAAAATCATTTGAGCCAAAAATCACTGGGTTTACCAGAAATGTATTCTGACCTGTAGTAAGACACTGTTCCTGGAGTTTAACTCCGTTTCTGAAGGGAAATTCAGACCAGAGTTCTCATCCCTGAAAAACACTATGTCATAACGCAAAAAGCAAGCTCTTCGATCCAGTGTCTAAAATACAGCAAGAACCATGTGCATGCCCAGAAAAAAAGAACTGTGTTTCCGACACATACAGACCATATGTAGTTCAACTCTGCTTATGAAACTGATCCAACCACGGCTCCTCTTACATAAATGCTCTTTAGTTAATAGTGAGAATCGTGTTGGGTTCGTGAACTGCAAAAAATCATTAGAGCCCAATATTCACTGGGTTTACTGGAAATGAACTCTTGCTTGTAGGAAGACACTGATCCTGGGGTTAAACTCCGTTTTTGAATCAAATTCAGACCAGATATCTCATGCCTGAATAACACTCTTTTTTAAGGCAAGAATCATCCTCCTCTTTCCAGCATCTCCAGTATAGTAAGAACCATGATCAAGCCCAGAAAAAAAGAACTGTGTTTCCTACTGATACAGACTATATGTACTTCAACTCTGCTTATTAAACTGATACAAACCACAGATGCACTTACATTAATGCTCTTTAGTTAATAGTGACAATCGGTTTGGTTTGGTGAACTGCGAAAAATCATTTGAGCCCAAAATTCATTGTGTTTACCAGAACTGAACTCTTGCTTGTATGAGACAGAGATCCTGGGGTTTAACTCCGTTTCTGAAGGTAAATTCCTCCCAGAGTTCTCATCCCTCAAAAACACTCTGTTATAACGAAAGAAGCAAACTCTTCTTTCCAGCGTCTCCAAAATAGTAAGAAACATGGGCATGCACAGAAAAAAAGAACTGTGTTTTCGACTCATAACCATATGTAGCTCAACTCTGCTTATGAAACTGATCCAACCATGGCTCCTCTTACATAAATGCTCTTTAGTTAATAGTGAGATTCGTGTTGGGTTCGTGAACTGCGAAAAATCATTTGAGCCCAATATTCACTGGGTTTACCATAAATGAACTCTTGCTTGTAGGAAGACACTGATCCAGGGGTTTAACTCCGTTTCTGAAGGCAAATTCAGACCAGAGTTCTCATCCCTGAAAACACTCTGTTTTAAGGCAAGAAGCAAGCTCTTCTTTCCAGCGTCTCCAATGCAGCAAGAACCATGAGTATGCCCTGAAAAAAAGAACTGTGTTTCCTACTCATACGGACCATATGTAGTTCAACTCTGCTTATGAAACTGATACAAACTACAGCTCCTCTTACATAAATGCTCTTTAGTTAATAGTGAGAATCATGTTGGGTTAGTGAACTGCGAAAAATTCATTTGAGCCCAAAAATCACTGGGTTTACCAGAAATGTATTCTTACCTGTAGTAAGACACTGATCCTGGGGTTTAACACCGTTTCTGAAGAAAATTCAGACCAGAGACCTCATCCCTGAATAACACTCTGTTTTAAGGCAAGAATCATCCTCTTCTTTCCAGCGTCTCCTGTATAGTAAGAAACATAATCAAGCCCTGAAAATAAGAACCGTGTTTCCTACTGATACAGACCATATGTAGTTCAACTCTGCTAATGAAACTGATACATACAACAGCTCCTCTAACATTAATGCTCTTTAGTTAATATTGAGAATCGGTTTCGGTTGGTGAACTGCGTAAAATCATTTGAGCCCAAAATTCACTGGGTTTACCAGAACTGAACTCTTGCTGGAAGGAAGACAGAGATCCTGGGGATTAACGCCGTTTCTGATGGGAAATTCAGATCAGAGTTCTCATCCCTGAAAAACACTATGTCATAACACAAAAAGCAAGGTCTTCTTTCCAGTGTCTAAAATACAGCAAGAACCATGAGCATGCCCAGAAAAAAGAACTGTGTTTCCGACTCATACAGACCATATGTAGTGAAACTCTGCTTATGAAAGTGATCCAACCACGGCTTCTCTTACATAAATGCTCTTTAGTTAATAATGAGAATCGTGTTGGGTTCGTGAACTGCAAAAAATGATTAGAGCCCAATATTCACTGGGTTTACTGGAAATGAACTCTTGCTTGTAGGAAAACACAGATCATAGGGTTTAACTCCGTTACTGACGGCAAATTCAGACCAGAGTTCTCATCCCTCAAAAACACTCTGTTATAACGAAGAAGCAAGCTCCTCTTTCCAGCGTCTCCAAAATAGTAAGAAACATGGGCATGCCCAGAAAAAAAGAACTGTGTTTCCTACTCATACGGACCATATGTAGTTCAACTCTGCTTATGAAACTGATACAAACCACAGCTCCTCTTACATAAATCCTCTTTAGTTAATAGTGAGAATCGGTTTGGGTTGGTGAACTGCAAAAAAACATTTGAGCTAAAAATTCACTAGGTTTACCAGAAATGAACTCTTGCTTGTAGGAAGACACAGATCATGGGATTTAACTCAGATTCTGAAGGGAAATTCAGACAAGAGTTCTCTTCCTTGAAACTCACTCTGTTTTAAGGCAAGAAGCAAGCTCTTCTTTCCAGCATCTCCAATGCAGCAAGAACCATGAGTATGCCCTGAAAAAAAGAACTGTGTTTCCTACTAATACGGACCATATGTAGTTCAACTCTGCTTATGAAACTGATACAAACTACAGCTCCTCTTACATAAATGCTCTTTAGTTAATAGTGAGAATCATGTTGGGTTCGTGAACTGCGAAAAAATCATTTGAGCCAAAAATCACTGGGTTTACCAGAAATGTATTCTGACCTGTAGTAAGACACTGTTCCTGGGGTTTAACTCCGTTTCTGAAGGGAAATTCAGACCAGAGTTCTCATCCCTGAAAAACACTATGTCATAACGCAAAAAGCAAGCTCTTCGATCCAGTGTCTAAAATACAGCAAGAACCATGTGCATGCCCAGAAAAAAAGAACTGTGTTTCCGACACATACAGACCATATGTAGTTCAACTCTGCTTGTGAAACTGATCCAACCACGGCTCCTCTTACATAAATGCTCTTTAGTTAATAGTGAGAATCGTGTTGGGTTCGTGAACTGCAAAAAATCATTAGAGCCCAATATTCACTGGGTTTACTGGAAATGAACTCTTGCTTGTAGGAAGACACTGATCCTGGGTTTAAACTCCGTTTTTGAAGACAAATTCAGACCAGATATCTCATGCCTGAATAACACTCTTTTTTTAAGGCAAGAATCATCCTCCTCTTTCCAGCATCTCCAGTATAGTAAGAACCATGATCAAGCCCAGAAAAAAAGAACTGTGTTTCCTACTGATACAGACTATATGTACTTCAACTCTGCTTATTAAACTGATACAAACCACAGATGCACTTACATTAATGCTCTTTAGTTAATAGTGACAATCGGTTTGGGTTGGTGAACTGCGAAAAATCATTTGAGCCCAAAATTCATTGTGTTTACCAGAACTGAACTCTTGCTTGTATGAGACAGAGATCCTGGGGTTTAACTCCGTTTCTGAAGGTAAATTCCTCCCAGAGTTCTCATCCCTCAAAAACACTCTGTTATAACGAAAGAAGCAAACTCTTCTTTCCAGCGTCTCCAAAATAGTAAGAAACATGGGCATGCACAGAAAAAAAGAACTGTGTTTTCAACTCATAACCATATGTAGCTCAACTCTGCTTATGAAACTGATCCAACAATGGCTCCTCTTACATTAATGCTCTTTAGTTAATAGTGAGATTCGTGTTGGGTTCGTGAACTGCGAAAAATCATTTGAGCCCAATATTCACTGGGTTTACCATTAATGAACTCTTGCTTGTAGGAAGACACTGATCCAGGGGTTTAACTCCGTTTCTGAAGGCAAATTCAGACCAGAGTTCTCATCCCTGAAAACACTCTGTTTTAAGGCAAGAAGCAAGCTCTTCTTTCCAGCGTCTCCAATGCAGCAAGAACCATGAGTATGCCCTGAAAAAAAGAACTGTGTTTCCTACTCATACGGACCATATGTAGTTCAACTCTGCTTATGAAACTGATACAAACTACAGCTCCTCTTACATAAATGCTCTTTAGTTAATAGTGAGAATCATGTTGGGTTAGTGAACTGCGAAAAAATCATTTGAGACCAAAAATCACTGGGTTTACCAGAAATGTATTCTTACCTGTAGTAAGACACTGATCCTGGGGTTTAACTCCGTTTCTGAAGAAAATTCAGACCAGAGATCTCATCCCTGAATAACACTCTGTTTTAAGGCAAGAATCATCCTCTTCTTTCCAGCGTCTCCTGTATAGTAAGAAACATAATCAAGCCCCGAAAATAAGAACCGTGTTTCCTACTGATACAGACCATATGTAGTTCAACTCTGCTAATGAAACTGATACATACAACAGCTCCTCTTACATTAATGCTCTTTAGTTAATATTGAGAATCGGTTTGGGTTGGTGAACTGCGTAAAATCATTTGAGCCCAAAATTCAATGGGTTTACCAGAACTGAACTCTTGCTGGAAGGAAGACAGAGATCCTGGGGATTAACGCCGTTTCTGATGGGAAATTCAGATCAGAGTTCTCATCCCTGAAAAACACTATGTCATAACACATAAAGCAAGCTCTTCTTTCCAGTGTCTAAAATACAGCAAGAACCATGAGCATGCCCAGAAAAAAGAACTGTGTTTCCGAATAATACAGACCATATGTAGTGAAACTCTGCTTATGAAAGTGATCCAACCACGGCTTCTCTTACATAAATGCTCTTTAGTTAATAATGAGAATCGTGTTGGGTTCGTGAACTGCAAAATATGATTAGAGCCCAATATTCACTGGGTTTACTGGAAATGAACTCTTGCTTGTAGGAAAACACAGATCATAGGGTTTAACTCCGTTACTGACGGCAAATTCAAACCAGAGTTCTCATCCCTCAAAAACACTCTGTTATAACGAAGAAGCAAGCTCCTCTTTCCAGCGTCTCCAAAATAGTAAGAAACATGGGCATGCACAGAAAAAAAGAACTGTGTTTCCTACTCATACGGACCCTATGTAGTTCAACTCTGCTTATGAAACTGATACAAACCACAGCTCCTCTTACATAAATCCTCTTTAGTTAATAGTGAGAATCGGTTTGGGTTGGTGAACTGCAAAAAAACATTTGAGCTAAAAATTCACTAGGTTTACCAGAAATGAACTCTTGCTTGTAGGAAGACACAGATCATGGGATTTAACTCAGATTCTGAAGGGAAATTCAGACCAGAGTTCTCATCCCTGAAAACACTCTGTTTTAAGGCAAGAAGCAAGCTCTTCTTTCCAGCGTCTCCAATGCAGCAAGAACCATGAGTATGCCCTGAAAAAAAGAACTGTGTTTCCTACTCATACGGACCATATGTAGTTCAACTCTGCTTATGAAACTGATACAAACTACAGCTCCTCTTACATAAATGCTCTTTAGTTAATAGTGAGAATCATGTTGGGTTCGTGAACTGCGAAAAAATCATTTGAGCCCAAAAATCACTGGGTTTACCAGAAATGTATTCTTACCTGTAGTAAGACACTGATCCTGGGGTTTAACTCCGTTTCTGAAGGGAAATTCAGCCCAGAGTTCTCATCCCTGAAAAACACTATGTCATAATGCAAAAAGCAAGCTCTTCGATCCAGTGTCTAAAATACAGCAAGAACCATGTGCATGTCCAGAAAAAAAGAACTGTGTTTCCGACACATACAGACCATATGTAGTTCAACTCTGCTTATGAAACTGATCCAACCACGGCTCCTCTTACATAAATGCTCTTTAGTTAATAGTGAGAATCGTGTTGGGTTCGTGAACTGCAAAAAATCATTAGAGCCCAATATTCACTGGGTTTACCGGAAATGAACTCTTGCTTGTAGGAAGAAACTGATCCTGGGGTTTAACTCCGTTTTTGAAGACAAATTCAGACCAGATATCTCATGCCTGAATAACACTCTTTTTTAAGCCAAGAATCATCCTCTTCTTTCCAGCATCTCCAGTATAGTAAGAACCATGATCAAGCCCAGAAAAAAAGAACTGTGTTTCCTACTGATACAGACTATATGTACTTCAACTCTGCTTATTAAACTGATACAAACCACAGATGCACTTACATTAATGCTCTTTAGTTAATAGTGACAATCGGTTTGGGTTGGTGAACTGCGAAAAATCATTTGAGCCCAAAATTCATTGTGTTTACCAGAACTGAACTCTTGCTTGTATGAGACAGAGATCCTGGGGTTTAACTCCGTTTCTGAAGGTAAATTCCTCCCAGAGTTCTCATCCCTCAAAAACACTCTGTTATAACGAAAGAAGCAAACTCTTCTTTCCAGCGTCTCCAAAATAGTAAGAAACATGGGCATGCACAGAAAAAAAGAACTGTGTTTTCGACTCATAACCATATGTAGCTCAACTCTGCTTATGAAACTGATCCAACCATGGCTCCTCTTACATAAATGCTCTTTAGTTAATAGTGAGATTCGTGTTGGGTTCGTGAACTGCGAAAAATCATTTGAGCCCAATATTCACTGGGTTTACCATAAATGAACTCTTGCTTGTAGGAAGACACTGATCCAGGGGTTTAACTCCGTTTCTGAAGGCAAATTCAGACCAGAGTTCTCATCCCTGAAAACACTCTGTTTTAAGGCAAGAAGCAAGCTCTTCTTTCCAGCGTCTCCAATGCAGCAAGAACCATGAGTATGCCCTGAAAAAAAGAACTGTGTTTCCTACTCATACGGACCATATGTAGTTCAACTCTGCTTATGAAACTGATACAAACTACAGCTCCTCTTACATAAATGCTCTTTAGTTAATAGTGAGAATCATGTTGGGTTAGTGAACTGCGAAAAAATCATTTGAGCCCAAAAATCACTGGGTTTACCAGAAATGTATTCTTACCTGTAGTAAGACACTGATCCTGGGGTTTAACTCCGTTTCTGAAGAAAATTCAGACCAGAGATCTCATCCCTGAATAACACTCTGTTTTAAGGCAAGAATCATCCTCTTCTTTCCAGCGTCTCCTGTATAGTAAGAAACATAATCAAGCCCCGAAAATAAGAACCGTGTTTCCTACTGATACAGACCATATGTAGTTCAACTCTGCTAATGAAACTGATACATACAACATCTCCTCTTCCATTAATGCTCTTTAGTTAATATTGAGAATCGGTTTGGGTTGGTGAACTGCGTAAAATCATTTGAGCCCAAAATTCAATGGGTTTACCAGAACTGAACTCTTGCTGGAAGGAAGACAGAGATCCTGGGGATTAACGCCGTTTCTGATGGGAAATTCAGATCAGAGTTCTCATCCCTGAAAAACACTATGTCATAACACAAAAAGCAAGCTCTTCTTTCCAGTGTCTAAAATACAGCAAGAACCATGAGCATGCCCAGAAAAAAGAACTGTGTTTCCGAATAATACAGACCATATGTAGTGAAACTCTGCTTATGAAAGTGATCCAACCACGGCTTCTCTTACATAAATGCTCTTTAGTTAATAATGAGAATCGTGTTGGGTTCGTGAACTGCAAAATATGATTAGAGCCCAATATTCACTGGGTTTACTGGAAATGAACTCTTGCTTGTAGGAAAACACAGATCATAGGGTTTAACTCCGTTACTGACGGCAAATTCAGACCAGAGTTCTCATCCCTCAAAAACACTCTGTTATAACGAAGAAGCAAGCTCCTCTTTCCAGCGTCTCCAAAATAGTAAGAAACATGGGCATGCCCAGAAAAAAAGAACTGTGTTTCCTACTCATACGGACCATATGTAGTTCAACTCTGCTTATGAAACTGATACAAACCACAGCTCGTCTTACATAAATCCTCTTTAGTTAATAGTGAGAATCGGTTTGGGTTGGTGAACTGCAAAAAAACATTTGAGCTAAAAATTCACTAGGTTTACCAGAAATGAACTCTTGCTTGTAGGAAGACACAGATCATGGGATTTAACTCAGATTCTGAAGGGAAATTCAGACCAGAGTTCTCATCCCTGAAAACACTCTGTTTTAAGGCAAGAAGCAAGCTCTTCTTTCCAGCGTCTCCAATGCAGCAAGAACCATGAGTATGTCCTGAAAAAAAGAACTGTGTTTCCTACTCATACGGACCATATGTAGTTCAACTCTGCTTATGAAACTGATACAAACTACAGCTCCTCTTACATAAATGCTCTTTAGTTAATAGTGAGAATCATGTTGGGTTCGTGAACTGCGAAAAAATCATTTGAGCCCAAAAATCACTGGGTTTACCAGAAATGTATTCCTACCTGTAGTAAGACACTGATCCTGGGGTTTAACTCCGTTTCTGAAGGGAAATTCAGACCAGAGTTCTCATCCCTGAAAAACACTATGTCATAATGCAAAAAGCAAGCTCTTCGATCCAGTGTCTAAAATACAGCAAGAACCATGTGCATGCCCAGAAAAAAAGAACTGTGTTTCCGACACATACAGACCATATGTAGTTCAACTCTGCTTATGAAACTGATCCAACCACGGCTCCTCTTACATAAATGCTCTTTAGTTAATAGTGAGAATCGTGTTGGGTTCGTGAACTGCAAAAAATCATTAGAGCCCAATATTCACTGGGTTTACCGGAAATGAACTCTTGCTTGTAGGAAGACACTGATCCTGGGGTTTAACTCCGTTTTTGAAGACAAATTCAGACCAGATATCTCATGCCTGAATAACACTCTTTTTTAAGCCAAGAATCATCCTCTTCTTTCCAGCATCTCCAGTATAGTAAGAACCATGATCAAGCCCAGAAAAAAAGAACTGTGTTTCCTACTGACACAGACTATATGTACTTCAACTCTGCTTATTAAACTGATACAAACCACAGATGCACTTACATTAATGCTCTTTAGTTAATAGTGACAATCGGTTTGGGTTGGTGAACTGCGAAAAATCATTTGAGCCCAAAATTCATTGTGTTTACCAGAACTGAACTCTTGCTTGTAGGAAGACAGAGATCCTGGGGTTTAACTCCGTTTCTGAAGGTAAATTCCTCCCAGAGTTCTCATCCCTTAAAAACACTCTGTTATAACGAAAGAAGCAAACTCTTCTTTCCAGCGTCTCCAAAATAGTAAGAAACATGGGCAGGCACAGAAAAAAAGAACTGTGTTTTCGACTCACAACCATATGTAGCTCAACTCTGCTTATGAAACTGATCCAACCATGGCTCCTCTTACATAAATGCTCTTTAGTTAATAGTGAGATTCGTGTTGGGTTCGTGAACTGCGAAAAATCATTTGAGCCCAATATTCACTGGGTTTACCATAAATGAACTCTTGCTTGTAGGAAGACACTGATCCAGGGGTTTAACTCCGTTTCTGAAGGCAATTTCAGACCAGAGTTCTCATCCCTGAAAAACACTCTGTTTTAAGGCAAGAAGCAAGCTCTTCTTTCCAGCGTCTCCAATACAGCAAGAACCATGAGTATGCCCTGAAAAAAAGAACTGTGTTTCCTACTTATACGGACCATATCTAGTTCAATTCTGCTTATGAAACTGATACAAACCACAGCTCCTCTTACATAAATCCTCTTAGTTAATAGTGAGAATCGCTTTGGGTTCGTGAACTGCGAAAAATCATTTGTGCCCAAAACTCACTGGGTTTACCAGAACTGACCTCTTGCTTGTGGGAAGACACAGATCCTGTGGTTTAACTCTGTTTCTGAATGGAAATTCAGACCAGAGTTCTCATCCATGAAACACACTCTGTTATAAGGCAAGAAGCAAGCTATTCTTTCCAGTGTCTAAAATACAGCAAGAACCATGAGCAGGCCCAGAATAAAAGAACTGTGTTTCTGACTCATAACCATATGTAGTTCAACTCTGCTTATGAAACTGATACAAGCAAAAGCTCCTCTTACATAAATGCTCTTTCGTTAATAGTGTGAATCGTGTTGGGTTCGTGAACTGCAAAAAATCGTTTCAGCCCAATAATTACTATGTTTACCAGAAATGAACTCTTGCTTGTAGGAAGACATTGATCCCTGGGTTTAACTCTGTTTCTGAAGACAAATTCTGCCCAGAGATCTCATCCCTGAATAACACTCTGTTTTAAGGCAAGAATCATCCTCTTCTTTCCAGCGTCTCCAGAATAGTAAGAAACATGATCAAGCCCAGAAAAAAAGAACTGGGTTTCCTACTGATACAGACCATATGTAGTTCAACTCTGCTTATGAAACTCATACAAACCACAGCTCCTCTTACATTAATGCTCTTCAGTTAATAGAGAGAATCGGTTTGGGTTGGTGAACTGCGAAAAATCATTTGAGCCGAAAATTCACTAGGTTACCCAGAAATGAACTCTTGCTTGTAAGAAGACACAGATCATGAGGTTTAACTCTGATTCTGAAGGGAAATTCAGACCAGAGTTCTCATCCCTGAAACACACTCTGTTTTAAGGCAAGAAGCAAGCTCTTCTTTCTAGAGTCTAAAATTCAGCAAGAACCATGAGCATGTACTGAAAAAAAGAACTGTGTTTCCGACTCAGTCGGACCCTATGTAGTTCAGTTCTGCTTATGAAACTGATACAAACCACGGCTCCTCTTACATACATTCTCTTTAGTTAATACAGAGAACCATGTTGGGTTCGTTAACTGTGAAAAAATCATTTGAGCCCAAAAATCACTGGGTTTACCAGAAATGAATTCTTGCTTGTTGGAAGACACTGATCCTGGGGTTTAACTCCGTTTCTGAAGACAAATTCAGACCAGAGATCTCATCCATGAATAACACTCTGTTTTAACGCCAGAAGCTAGCTCTTCTTTCCAGAGTCTAAAATAAAGCAAGAATCATGAGCATGCCCTGAAAAAAAGAACTGTGTTTCCTACTCATACGGACCATATTTAGTTCAACTCTGCTTATGAAACTAATACTAACTACAGCTCCTCTTACATAAATGTTCTTCAGTTAATAGTAAGAATAGCGTTGGGTTCCTGAAATGCGAAAAAATCATTTGAGCCAAAAATTCACTGGGTTTACCAGAACTGAACTCTTGCTTGTAGGAAGACACAGATCCTGGGGTTTAACTCTGTTTCTGAAGGGAAATTCGAACCAGAGTTCTTATCCCTGAAACACACTATGTTTTAACACAAGAAGCAAGCTCTTCTTTCTAGAGTCTAAAATACAGCAAGAACCATGAGCATGCCCATAAAAAAAGAACTGTGTTTCCGACTCATAACCATATGTAGTTCAACTCTGTTTATGAAACTGATCCAACCACGGGTCTTCTTACATAAATGCTGTTTAGTTAATAGTGAGATTCGTGTTGGGTTCATGAACTGCGAAAAATCATTTGAGCCCAATATTCACTGGGTTTACCAGAAATGAATTCTTGCTTGTAGGAAGACACTGATCCTGGGGTTTAACTCCATTTCTGAATGCAAATTCAGACCAGAGTTCTCATCCCTGAAAAACACTCTGTTATAACGAAAGAAGCAAGCTCTTCTTTCCAGCGTCTCCAAAATAGTAAGAAACATGGGCATGCCCAGAAAAAAAGAACTGTGTTTCCGACTCATACACACCATATGTAGTTCAACTCTGCTTATGAAACTGATACAAACCACAGCTCCTCTTACATAAATCCTCTTTAATTAATAGTGAGAAACATGTTGGGTTCGTGAAGTGCGAAAAAATCATTTGCGCACAAAAATCACTGGGTTTACCAGAAAAGAATTCTTGCTTGTAGTAAGACACTGATCCTGGGGTTTAACCCCTTTTCTGAAGACAAATTCAGACCAGAGATCTCATCCCTGAATAACACTCTGTTTTAAGGCAAGAATCATCCTCTTCTTTCCAGCGTCTCCAGAATAGTAAGAAACATGATCAAGCCCAGAAAAGAAGAACTGGGTTTCCTACTGATACAGACCATATGTAGTTCAACTCTGCTTATGAAACTCATACAAGCCACAGCTCCTCTTACATTAATGCTCTTTAGTTAATAGTGAGAATCGGTTTGGGTTGGTGAACTGTGAAATGTCATTTGAGCCGAAAATTCACTAGGTTAACCAGAAATGAACTCTTGCTTGTAAGAAGACACAGATCATGAGGTTTAACTCCGACTCTGAAGGGAAATTCAGACCAGAGTTCTCATCCCTGAGACACACTCTGTTTTAACGCAAGCAGCAAGCTCTTCTTTCTAGAGTCTGAAATACAGCAAGAACCATGAGCATGCCCTGAAAAACAGAACTGTGTTTCTGATCCATACACAACCATATGTAGTTCAACTCTGCTTATGAAACTGATCCAACCACGGCTCCTCTTACATAAATGATCTTTAGTTAATAGTGAGAATCGTGTTGGGTTCGTGAACTTTGAAAAATCATTAGAGCCCAATATTCACTGCGCTTACCGGAAATTAACTCTTGCTTGTAGGAAGACACAGATTATGGGGTTTAACTCTGATTCTGAAGGGAAATTCAGACCAGAGTTCTCATGCCTGAATAACACTCTGTTTTAAGGCAAGAAGCAAGTTCTTCTTTCTAGAGTCTAAAATACAGCAAGAACCATGAGCATGCCCTGAAAAAAAGAACTGTGTTTCCGACTCAGTCGGACAATATGTAGTTCAACTCTGCTTATGAAACTGATACAAACCACAGCTCCTCTTACATAAAAACTCTTTAGTTAATAGTGAGAATCATTTTGGGTACGTTAACTGCGAAAAAATCATTTGAGCCCAAAAATCACTGGGTTTACCAGAAATGAATTCTTGCTTGTAGGAAGACACTGATCCTGGGGTTTAACTCCGTTTCTGAAGACAAATTCAAACCAGAGATCTCATCCCTGAATAACACTCTGTTTTAAGCCAAGATTCATCCTCTTCTTTCCAGCGTCTCCAGTATAGTAAGAAACATGATCAAGCCCAGAAAAAAAGAACTGTGTTTCCTACTAATACAGAACATATGTAGTTCAACTCTTCTTATGAAACTGATACAAACCACAGCTACTCTTACATTAATGCTGTTTAGTTAATAGTGAGAATCGGTTTGGGTTGCTGAACTACGAAAAATCATTTGATCCAAAAAATCACTAGGTTTACCAGAAATGCACTCTTGCTTGTTGGAAGACACAGATCATGGAGTTTAACTCCGATTATGAAGGGAAATTCAGACCTGAGTTCTCATCCCTGAAAAAAACTCTGTTATAATGCAAGAAGCAAGCTCTTCTTTCTAGAGTCTAAAATACAGCAAGAACCATGAGCATGCCCTGAAAAAAAAACTGTGTTTCCAACTCAGACTGACCATATGTAGTTCAACTCTGCTTATGAAACTGATCCAACCACGGCTCCTCTTACATAAATGCTCTTTAGGTAATAGAGAATCACGTTTGGTTCGTGAACTGTGAAAAATCATTTGAGCCCAAAAATCACTGGGATAACCAGAAATGAACTCTTGCTTGTAGGAAGACACAGATCATGGGGTTTAACTCTGTTTCTGAATGGAAATTCAGACTAGAGTTCTCATCCCAAAAACACACTCTGTTTTAACGCAAGAAGCTAGCTCTTCTATCCAGAATCTAACATAAAGCAAGAACCAGGAGCATGCCCAGAAAAAAAGAGCTGTGTTTCCGACTCATAACCATATGTAGTTCAACTCTGTTTATGAAACTGATCCAACCACGGGTCTTCTTACATAAATGCTGTTTAGTTAATAGTGAGATTCGTGTTGGGTTCATGAACTGCGAAAAATCATTTGAGCCCAATATTCACTGGGTTTACCAGAAATGAATTCTTGCTTGTAGGAAGACACTGATCCTGGGGTTTAACTCCGTTTCTGAATGCAAATTCAGACCAGAGTTCTCATCCCTGAAAAACACTCTGTTATAACGATAGAAGCAAGCTCTTCTTTCCAGCGTCTCCAAAATAGTAAGAAACATGGGCATGCCCAGAAAAAAAGAACTGTGTTTCCGACTCATACACACCATATGTAGTTCAACTCTGCTTATGAAACTGATACAAACCACAGCTACTCTTACATAAATCCTCTTTAATTAATAGTGAGAAACATGTTGGGTTCGTGAAGTGCGAAAAAATCATTTGCGCACAAAAATCACTGGGTTTACCAGAAAAGAATTCTTGCTTGTAGTAAGACACTGATCCTGGGGTTTAACCCCTTTTCTGAAGACAAATTCAGACCAGAGATCTCATCCCTGAATAACACTCTGTTTTAAGGCAAGAAGCAAGTTCTTCTTTCTAGAGTCTAAAATACAGCAAGAACCATGAGCATGCCCTGGAAAAAAGAACTGTGTTTCCGACTCAGTCGGACAATATGTAGTTCAACTCTGCTTATGAAACTGATACAAACCACAGCTCCTCTTACATAAAAACTCTTTAGTTAATAGTGAGAATCGGTTTGGGTTGGTGAATTGCGAAAAATCATTTGAGCCCAAAATTCACTGGGATTACCAGAAATGAATTCTTGCTTGTAGGAAGACACTGATCCTGGGGTTTAACTCCATTTCTGAAGACAAATTCAGACCAGAGATCTCCTCCCTGAATAACCCTCTGTTTTAAGGCAAGAATCATCCTCTTCTTTCCAGCGTCTCCAGTAAATTTAGAAACATGATAAAGCCCAGAAAAAAAGAACTGTGTTTCCTACTGATACAGAATATATGTATTCAACTCAACTTATGAAACTGATACAAACCACAGCTCCTCTAACATTAATGCTCTTTAGTTAATAGTGAGAATCAGTTTGGGTTGGTGAACTGCGAAAAATCATTTGATGCGAAAATTCACTAGGTTTACCAGAAATGAACTCTTGCTTGTAGGACGACACTGATCCTGGGGTTTAACTCCCTTTCTGAAGGGAAATTCAGACCAGAGTTCAAATCCCAGAAACACACTCTGTTTTAACGCAAGAAGCAAGCTCTTCTTTCTAGAGTCTAAAATAGAGCAAGAACCATGAGCATGCCCTGAAAAAAAGAACTGTGTTTCCTACACAGATGGACCATATGTCGTTCAACTCTGCTTATGAAACTGATACAAACCACAGCTCCTCTTACATAAATGCTCTTTAGTTAATAGTGAGAATCATGTTGGGTTCATGAACTGCGAAAAATCATTTGGGGCAAAAATTCACTGGGTTTACCAGAAATGAACTCTTTGTTGTAGGAAGACACTGATCCTGGGAATTTATGTCCGTTTCTGAAGGCAAATTGAGACCAGAGTTCTCATCCCTGAAAAACACTCTGTTTTAAGCCAAGAAGCAAGCTCTTCTTTCCAGCATCTCCAATACAGCAATAACCATGAGGATGCCCTGAAAAAAAGAACTGTGTTTCCTAATCATACGGACCATATGAAGGTCAACTCTGCTTATGAAACTGATGCAAACCACAGCTCCTCTTACATAAATGCTCTTTAGTTAATAGTGAGAATCGCGTTGGGTTCGTGAACTGCGAAAAAATCATTTGAGCCCAAAATTCACTGGGTTAACCAGAAATGAATTCTTGCTTGAAGGAAGACACAGATCCTGGGTTTACCTCCGTTTTTTGAAGGCAAATTCAGACCAGAGTTCTCATCCCTGAAAACACTCTGTTTTAAGGCAAGAATCATCCTCTTCTTTCCAGCGTCTACAAAATAGTAAGAAACATGGGCATGCCCAGAAAAAAAGAACTGTGTTTCAGACTCATACAGACCATATGTATTCAACTCTGCTTATGAAACTGATACAAACCACAGCTCCTCTTACATAAATCCTCTTAGTTAATAGTGAGAAATATGTTTGGTTCGTGAACTGCGGAAAAATCATTTGAGCCCCAAAATCACTAGGTTTGCCAGAAATGAATTCTTGCTTGTAGGAAGACACTGATCCTGGGGTTTAACTCTGTTTCTGAAGACAAATTCAGACCAGAGATCTCCTCCCTGAATAACACTCTGTTTTAAGGCAAGAATCATCCTCTTCTTTCCAGCATCTCCAGTATAGTAAAAAGCATGATCAAGCCCAAAAAAATAGAACTGTGTTTCCTACTCATACAGACCATATGTATTCAACTCTGCTTATGAAACTGATACAAACCACAGCTCCACTTACATTAATGCTCTTTAGTTAATAGTGAGAATCGGTTTGGGTTGGTGAACTGCGAAAAATCATTTGAGCCGAAAATTCACTAGGTTTACCAGAAATGAACTCTTGCTTGTACGAAGACACAGATCATGGGATTTAACTCTGATTCTGAAGGGAAATTCAGACCAGAGTTCTCATCACTGAAACACACTCTGTTTTAACGTAAGAAGCAAGCTCTTCTTCCTAGACTCTAAAATTCAGCAAGAACCATGAGCATGCACTGAAAATAAGAACTGAGTTTCCTATTCAGACGTACCATATGTAATTCAACTCTGCTTATGAAACTGATACAAACCACATTTCCTCTTACATAAATGGTCTTTAGTTAATAGTGAGATCGCGTTGGGTTCGTGAACTGCAAAAAATCATTTGAGCCCAAAATTCACAAGGGTAACCAGAAATGAACTATTGCTTGAAGGAAGACAGAGATCCTGGGGTTTTACTCCGTTTCGGAAGGGAAATTCAGACCATAGTTCTCTTCCCTGAAACGCACTCTCTTTTAATGCAAGAAGCAAGCTCTTCTTTCTAGAGTCTAAAATAAAGCAAGAACCATGAGCATGCCCAGAAAAAAAGAACTGTGTTTCGGACTCATACAGACCATATGTACTTCAACTCTGCTGATGAAACTGATCAAACCACGGCTCCTCTTACATAAATGCTCTTTAGTTAATAGTGAGAATCGTGTTGGGTTTGTGAACTGCGAAAATCATTACAGCCCAATATTCACTGTGTTTACCAGAACTGAACTCTTGCTTGTAGGAAGACACATATCCTGGGTTTAACTCCGTTTTTTGAAGGCAAATTCAGACCAGAGTTCTCATCCCTGAAAACACTCTGTTTTAAGGCAAGAATCATCCTCTTCTTTCCAGCGTCTCCAAAATAGTAAGAAACATGGGCATGCCCAGAAAAAAAGAACTGTGTTTCGGACTCATACAGACCATATGTACTGAACTCTGCTTATGAAACTGATACAAACCACAGCGCCTCTTACATAAATCCTCTTAGTTAATAGTGAGAAATATGTTGGGTTCGTGAACTGCGGAAAAATCATTTGAGCCCAAAAATCACTAGGTTTACCAGAAATGAATTCTTGCTTGAAGGAAGACACTGATCCTGGGGTTTAACTCCGTTTCTGAAGACAAATTCAGACCAGAGATCTCCTCCCTGAATAACACTCTGTTTTAAGCAAGAATCATCCTCTTCTTTCCAGCCTCTCCAAAATAGTAAGAACCATGAGCATGTCCAGAAAAAAAGAACTGTGTTTCCTACTGATACAAACCATATGTATTCAACTCTGCTTATGAAACTGATACAAACCACAGCTCCTCTTACATTAATGCTCTTAAGTTAATAGTGAGAATCGGTTTGGGTTGGTGAACTGCGAAAAATCATTTGAGCCCAAAAATCACTGGGATTACCAGAAATGAACTCTTGCTTGTAGGAAGACACAGATCATGGAGTTTAACTCTGATTCTGAAGGGAAATTCAGACCAGAGTTCTCATCCTTGAAACACACTCTGTTTTAACGCAAGAAGCAAGCTCTTCTTCCTAGATTGTAAAATACAGCAAGAACCATGAGCATGCCCTGAAAAAAATAACTGTGTTTCCTACTCAGACGGACCATATGTAGTTCAACTCTGCTTATGAACCTGATACAAACCACAGCTCCTCTTACCTAAATGCTCTTTAGTTCATAGTGAGAATCATGTTGGTTTAGTGAACTGGGAAAAATCATTTGGGCCAAAAAATCGCTGGGTTTACAAGAAATGAACTCTTGGTTGTAGGAAGACACTGATCCTGGGGTTTAACTCCGTTTCTGAAGGCAAATTCAGACCAGAGTTCTCATCCCTGTAAAACACTCTGTTTTAAGGCAAGAAGCAAGCTCTTCTTTCCAGTGTCTCCAACACAGCAATGACCATGAGGATGCCCTGAAAAAAAGAACTGTGTTTCCTACTCATACGGACCATATGTAGTTCAACTCTGCTTATGAAACTGATACAAACCACAGCTCCTCTTACATAAATGCTCTTTAGTTAATAGTGAGACCGCGTTGGGTTCGTGAACTGCGAAAAATCATTTGAGCCCAAAATTCACTGGGTTAACCAGAAATGAACGCTTGCTGGTAGGAAGACACAGTTCCTGGGATTTAACTCCGTTTCAGAAGGGAAATTCAGACCAGAGTTCTCATCCCTGAAAAACACTCTGTTTTAACGCAAGAATCATCCTTTTCTTTCCAGCGTCTCCAAAATAGTAAGAAACATGGGCATGCCCAGAAAAAAGAACTGTGTTTCCTACTGATACAGACCATATGTATTCAACTCTGCTTATGAAACTGATACAAACCACAGCTCCTCTTACATTAATGCTCTTTAGTTAATAGTGAGAATCGGTTTGGGTTGGTGAACTGCGAAAAATCATTTGAGCCCAAAAATCACCGGGATTACCACAAATGAATTCTTCCTTTGGGAAGACACTGATCCTGGGATTGAACTCCATTTCTGAAGACAAATTCAGACCAGAGATCTCCTCCCTGAATAACCCTCTGTTTTAAGGCAAGAATCATCCTCTTCTTTCCAGCATCTCCACTTTAGTAAGAAACATGATAAAGCCCAGAAATAAAGAACTGTGTTCCCTACTGATACAGACCATATGTATTCAACTCTGCTTATGAAACTGATACAAACCAGAGCTCCTCTTACATTAATGCTCTTTAGTTAATAGTGAGAATTGGTTTGGGTTGGTGAACTGCGAATAATCATTTGAGCCGAAAATTCACTAAGTTTACCAGAAATGAACTCTTGCTTGTAGGAAGACACAGATCATGGGGTTTAACTCCGATTCTGAAGGGAAATTCAGACCAGAGTTCTCATCCTTGAAACACACTCTGTTTTAACGCAAGAAGCAAGCTCTTCTTCCTAGAGTCTAAAATACAGCAAGAACCATGAGCATGCCCTGAAAAAAAGAACTGTGTTTCCTACTCTGACGGATCATATGTAGTTCAACTCTGCTTATGAACCTGATACAAACCACATTTCCTCTTACCTAAATGCTCTTTAGTTCATAGTGAGAATCATGTTGGTTTCGTGAACAGCGAAAAATCATTTGGGCCAAAAAAATCGCTGTGTTTACAAGAAATGAACTCTTGGTTGTAGGAAGACACTGATCCTGGGGTTTAACTCCGTTTCTGAAGGCAAATTCACCCCTGAGTTCTCATCCCTGAAAAACACTCTGTTTTAAGGCAAGAAGCAAGCTCTTCTTTCCAGCGTCTCCATCACAGCAATGACCATGAGGATGCCCTGAAAAAAAGAACTGTGTTTCCTACTCATACGGACCATATGTAGTTCAACTCTGCTTATGAAACTGATACAAACTACAGCTCCTCTTACATAAATGCTCTTTAGTTAATAGTGAGAATCGTGTTGGGTTCGTGAACTGCGAAAAATCATTAGAGCCCAATACTCACTGGGTTTACCAGAAATGAACTCTTGCTTGTAGGAAGACACTGATCCTGGGGTTTAACTCCGTTTCTGAAGACAAATTCAGACCAGAGTTCTCATCCCTGAATAACCCTCTGTTTTAAGGCAAGAATCATCCTCTTCTTTCCAGCGTCTCCAAAATAGTAAGAAACATGATCAAGCCCAGAAAAAAGAACTGTGTTTCCTACTGATACAGACCATATGTATTCAACTCTGCTTATGAAACTGATACAAACCACAGCTCCTCTTACATTAATGCTCTTTAGTTAATAGTGAGAATCGGTTTGGGTTGGTGAACTGCGAAAAATCATTTGAGACGAAAATTCACCAGGATTACCAGATATGAACTCTTGCTTGTAGGAAGACACAGATCATGGGGTTTAAGTCCGATTCTGAAGGGAAATTGAGACCAGAGTTCTCATCACTGAAACACACTCTGTTTTAACGCAAGAAGCAAGCTCTTCTTCCTAGACTCTAAAATACAGCAAGAACCATGAGCATGCCCTGAAAAAAAGAACTGTGTTTCCTACTCAGACGTACCATATGTAGTTCAACTCTGCTTATGAAACTGATACAAACCACAGCTCCTCGTACATAAATGCTCTTTAGTTAATAGTGAGACCGCGTTGGGTTCGTGAACTGCGATAAATCATTTGAGCCCAAAATTCACTGGGTTAACCAGAAATGAACGCTTGCTGGTAGGAAGACACAGTTCCTGGGATTTAACTCCGTTTCAGAAGGGAAATTCAGACCAGAGTTCTCATCCCTGAAAAACACTCTGTTTTAACGCAAGAATCATCCTTTTCTTTCCAGCGCCTCCAAAATAGTAAGAAACATGGGCATGCCCAGAAAAAAGAACTGTGTTTCCTACTGATACAGACCATATGTATTCAACTCTGCTTATGAAACCGATACAAACCACAGCTCCTTTTACATTAATGCTCTTTAGTTAATAGTGAGAATCGGTTTGGGTTGGTGAACTGCGAAAAATCATTTGAGCCCAAAAATCACCGGGATTACCACAAATGAATTCTTCCTTTGGGAAGACACTGATCCTGGGATTGAACTCCATTTCTGAAGACAAATTCAGACCAGAGATCTCCTCCCTGAATAACCCTCTGTTTTAAGGCAAGAATCATCCTCTTCTTTCCAGCATCTCCACTTTAGTAAGAAACATGATAAAGCCCAGAAATAAAGAACTGTGTTCCCTACTGATACAGACCATATGTATTCAACTCTGCTTATGAAACTGATACAAACCACAGCTCCTCTTACATTAATGCTCTTTAGTTAATAGTGAGAATTGGTTTGGGTTGGTGAACTGCGAATAATCATTTGAGCCGAAAATTCACTAAGTTTACCAGAAATGACCTCTTGCTTGTAGGAAGACACAGATCATGGGGTTTAACTCCGATTCTGAAGGGAAATTCAGACCAGAGTTCTCATCCTTGAAACACACTCTGTTTTAACGCAAGAAGCAAGCTCTTCTTCCTAGAGTCTAAAATACAGCAAGAACCATGAGCATGCCCTGAAAAAAAGAACTGTGTTTCCTACTCTGACGGATCATATGTAGTTCAACTCTGCTTATGAACCTGATACAAACCACATTTCCTCTTACCTAAATGCTCTTTAGTTCATAGTGAGAATCATGTTGGTTTCGTGAACAGCGAAAAATCATTTGGGCCAAAAAAATCGCTGTGTTTACAAGAAATGAACTCTTGGTTGTAGGAAGACACTGATCCTGGGGTTTAACTCCGTTTCTGAAGGCAAATTCACCCCTGAGTTCTCATCCCTGAAAAACACTCTGTTTTAAGGCAAGAAGCAAGCTCTTCTTTCCAGCGTCTCCATCACAGCAATGACCATGAGGATGCCCTGAAAAAAAGAACTGTGTTTCCTACTCATACGGACCATATGTAGTTCAACTCTGCTTATGAAACTGATACAAACCACAGCTCCTCTTACATAAATGCTCTTTAGTTAATAGTGAGAATCGTGTTGGGTTCGTGAACTGCGAAAAATCATTAGAGCCCAATACTCACTGGGTTTACCAGAAATGAACTCTTGCTTGTAGGAAGACACTGATCCTGGGGTTTAACTCCGCTTCTGAAGACAAATTCAGACCAGAGTTCTCATCCCTGAATAACCCTCTGTTTTAAGGCAAGAATCATCCTCTTCTTTCCAGCGTCTCCAAAATAGTAAGAAACATGATCAAGCCCAGAAAAAAGAACTGTGTTTCCTACTGATACAGACCATATGTATTCAACTCTGCTTATGAAACTGATACAAACCACAGCTCCTCTTACATTAATGCTCTTTAGTTAATAGTGAGAATCGGTTTGGGTTGGTGAACTGCGAAAAATCATTTGAGACGAAAATTCACCAGGATTACCAGATATGAACTCTTGCTTGTAGGAAGACACAGATCATGGGGTTTAAGTCCGATTCTGAAGGGAAATTGAGACCAGAGTTCTCATCACTGAAACACACTCTGTTTTAACGCAAGAAGCAAGCTCTTCTTCCTAGACTCTAAAATACAGCAAGAACCATGAGCATGCCCTGAAAAAAAGAACTGTGTTTCCTACTCAGACGTACCATATGTAGTTCAACTCTGCTTATGAAACTGATACAAACCACAGCTCCTCTTACATTAATGCTCTTTAGTTAATAGTGAGAATCAGTTTGGGTTGGTGAACTGCGAAAAATCATTTGATGCGAAAATTCACTAGGTTTACCAGAAATGAACTCTTGCTTGTAGGACGACACTGATCCTGGGGTTTAACTCCCTTTCTGAAGGGAAATTCAGAGTAGAGTTCAAATCCCAGAAACACACTCTGTTTTAACGCAAGAAGCAAGCTCTTCTTTCTAGAGTCTAAAATAGAGCAAGAACCATGAGCATGCCCTGAAAAAAAGAACTGTGTTTCCTACACAGATGGACCATATGTCGTTCAACTCTGCTTATGAAACTGATACAAACCACAGCTCCTCTTACATAAATGCTCTTTAGTTAATAGTGAGAATCATGTTGGGTTCATGAACTGCGAAAAATCATTTGGGGCAAAAATTCACTGGGTTTACCAGAAATGAACTCTTTGTTGTAGGAAGACACTGATCCTGGGAATTTATGTCCGTTTCTGAAGGCAAATTGAGACCAGAGTTCTCATCCCTGAAAAACACTCTGTTTTAAGGCAAGAAGCAAGCTCTTCTTTCCAGCGTCTCCATCACAGCAATGACCATGAGGATGCCCTGAAAAAAAGAACTGTGTTTCCTACTCATACGGACCATATGTAGTTCAACTCTGCTTATGAAACTGATACAAACCACAGCTCCTCTTACATAAATGCTCTTTAGTTAATAGTGAGAATCGTGTTGGGTTCGTGAACTGCGAAAAATCATTAGAGCCCAATACTCACTGGGTTTACCAGAAATGAACTCTTGCTTGTAGGAAGACACTGATCCTGGGGTTTAACTCCGCTTCTGAAGACAAATTCAGACCAGAGTTCTCATCCCTGAATAACCCTCTGTTTTAAGGCAAGAATCATCCTCTTCTTTCCAGCGTCTCCAAAATAGTAAGAAACATGATCAAGCCCAGAAAAAAGAACTGTGTTTCCTACTGATACAGACCATATGTATTCAACTCTGCTTATGAAACTGATACAAACCACAGCTCCTCTTACATTAATGCTCTTTAGTTAATAGTGAGAATCGGTTTGGGTTGGTGAACTGCGAAAAATCATTTGAGACGAAAATTCACCAGGATTACCAGATATGAACTCTTGCTTGTAGGAAGACACAGATCATGGGGTTTAAGTCCGATTCTGAAGGGAAATTGAGACCAGAGTTCTCATCACTGAAACACACTCTGTTTTAACGCAAGAAGCAAGCTCTTCTTCCTAGACTCTAAAATACAGCAAGAACCATGAGCATGCCCTGAAAAAAAGAACTGTGTTTCCTACTCAGACGTACCATATGTAGTTCAACTCTGCTTATGAAACTGATACAAACCACAGCTCCTCTTACATTAATGCTCTTTAGTTAATAGTGAGAATCAGTTTGGGTTGGTGAACTGCGAAAAATCATTTGATGCGAAAATTCACTAGGTTTACCAGAAATGAACTCTTGCTTGTAGGACGACACTGATCCTGGGGTTTAACTCCCTTTCTGAAGGGAAATTCAGAGTAGAGTTCAAATCCCAGAAACACACTCTGTTTTAACGCAAGAAGCAAGCTCTTCTTTCTAGAGTCTAAAATAGAGCAAGAACCATGAGCATGCCCTGAAAAAAAGAACTGTGTTTCCTACACAGATGGACCATATGTCGTTCAACTCTGCTTATGAAACTGATACAAACCACAGCTCCTCTTACATAAATGCTCTTTAGTTAATAGTGAGAATCATGTTGGGTTCATGAACTGCGAAAAATCATTTGGGGCAAAAATTCACTGGGTTTACCAGAAATGAACTCTTTGTTGTAGGAAGACACTGATCCTGGGAATTTATGTCCGTTTCTGAAGGCAAATTGAGACCAGAGTTCTCATCCCTGAAAAACACTCTGTTTTAAGCCAAGAAGCAAGCTCTTCTTTCCAGCATCTCCAATACAGCAATAACCATGAGGATGCCCTGAAAAAAAGAACTGTGTTTCCTAATCATACGGACCATATGAAGGTCAACTCTGCTTATGAAACTGATACAAACCACAGCTCCTCTTACATAAATGCTCTTTAGTTAATAGTGAGAATCGCGTTGGGTTCGTGAACTGGGAAAAAATCATTTGAGCCCAAAATTCACTGGGTTAACCAGAAATGAATTCTTGCTTGAAGGAAGACACAGATCCTGGGTTTACCTCCGTTTTTTGAAGGCAAATTCAGACCAGAGTTCTCATCCCTGAAAACACTCTGTTTTAAGGCAAGAATCATCCTCTTCTTTCCAGCGTCTCCAAAATAGTAAGAAACATGATCAAGCCCAGAAAAAAGAACTGTGTTTCCTACTGATACAGACCATATGTATTCAACTCTGCTTATGAAACTGATACAAACCACAGCTCCTCTTACATTAATGCTCTTTAGTTAATAGTGAGAATCGGTTTGGGTTGGTGAACTGCGAAAAATCATTTGAGACGAAAATTCACCAGGATTACCAGATATGAACTCTTGCTTGTAGGAAGACACAGATCATGGGGTTTAAGTCCGATTCTGAAGGGAAATTGAGACCAGAGTTCTCATCACTGAAACACACTCTGTTTTAACGCAAGAAGCAAGCTCTTCTTCCTAGACTCTAAAATACAGCAAGAACCATGAGCATGCCCTGAAAAAAAGAACTGTGTTTCCTACTCAGACGTACCATATGTAGTTCAACTCTGCTTATGAAACTGATACAAACCACAGCTCCTCTTACATTAATGCTCTTTAGTTAATAGTGAGAATCAGTTTGGGTTGGTGAACTGCGAAAAATCATTTGATGCGAAAATTCACTAGGTTTACCAGAAATGAACTCTTGCTTGTAGGACGACACTGATCCTGGGGTTTAACTCCCTTTCTGAAGGGAAATTCAGAGTAGAGTTCAAATCCCAGAAACACACTCTGTTTTAACGCAAGAAGCAAGCTCTTCTTTCTAGAGTCTAAAATAGAGCAAGAACCATGAGCATGCCCTGAAAAAAAGAACTGTGTTTCCTACACAGATGGACCATATGTCGTTCAACTCTGCTTATGAAACTGATACAAACCACAGCTCCTCTTACATAAATGCTCTTTAGTTAATAGTGAGAATCATGTTGGGTTCATGAACTGCGAAAAATCATTTGGGGCAAAAATTCACTGGGTTTACCAGAAATGAACTCTTTGTTGTAGGAAGACACTGATCCTGGGAATTTATGTCCGTTTCTGAAGGCAAATTGAGACCAGAGTTCTCATCCCTGAAAAACACTCTGTTTTAAGCCAAGAAGCAAGCTCTTCTTTCCAGCATCTCCAATACAGCAATAACCATGAGGATGCCCTGAAAAAAAGAACTGTGTTTCCTAATCATACGGACCATATGAAGGTCAACTCTGCTTATGAAACTGATACAAACCACAGCTCCTCTTACATAAATGCTCTTTAGTTAATAGTGAGAATCGCGTTGGGTTCGTGAACTGCGAAAAAATCATTTGAGCCCAAAATTCACTGGGTTAACCAGAAATGAATTCTTGCTTGAAGGAAGACACAGATCCTGGGGTTTAACTCTGTTTCTGAATGGAATTTCAGGGAAGAGTTCTCATCCCTAAAACACACTCTGTTTTAATGCAAGAAGCAAGCTCTTCTTCCTAGAGTCTAAAATAAAGCAAGAACCATGAGCATGCCCAGAAAAAAAGAACTGTGTTTCCGACTCATACAAACCATATGTAGTTCAACTCTGCCTATGAAACTGATCCAACCACGGCTCCTCTTACATAAATGCTCTTTAGTTAATAGTGAGAATCGTGTTGGGTTTGTGAACTGCGAAAAATCATTAGAGCCCAATAATCACTGGGTTTACCAGAAATGACCTCTCGCTTGTACGAAGACAGTGATCCTGGGTTTAACTCCGTTTCTGAAGGCAAATTCAGACCAGAGTTCTCATCCCTAAAACACACTCTGTTTTAACGCAAGAAGCAAGCTCTTCTTTCTAGAGTCTAAAATACAACAAGAACCATGAGCATGCCCTGAAAAAAAGAACTGTGTTACCTACACCTATGGACCATATGTCGTTCAACTCTGCTTATGAAACTGATCCAACCACGGCTCCTCTTACATAAATGCTCTTTAGTTCTTAGTGAGAATCGTGTTGGGTACGTGAACTGCGAAAAATCATTAGAGCCCAATATTCACTGGGTTTACCAGAAATGAACTCTTTCTTGTAGGAAAACACATATCCTGGCTTTAACTCTGTTTCTGAAGGCAAATTCAGACCAGAGTTCTCATCCCTGAAAAACACTCTGTTTTAAGGCAAGAATCATCCTTTTCTTTCCAGCGTCTCCAAAATAGTAAGAAACATGGGCATGCCCAGAAAAAAAGAACTGTGTTTCCTACTGATACAGACCATATGTATTCAACTCTGCTTATGAAACTGATACAAAACACAGCTCCTCTTACATTAATGCTCTTTAGTTAATAGTGAGAATCGGTTTGTTTTGGTGAATTGCGAATAATCATTTGAGCCCAAAAATCACTGGGATTACCAGAAATGAATTCTTGCTTGTAGGAAGACACTGATCCTGGGGTTTAACTCCATTTCTAAAGACAAATTCAGACCAGAGATCTCCTCCCTGAATAACCCTCTGTTCTAAGGCAAGAATCATCCTCTTCTTTCCAGCGTCTCCAGTATAGTGAGAAACATGATCAAGCCCAGAAAAAAAGAACTGTGTTTCCTACTGATACAGAATATATGTATTCATCTCTGCTAATGAAACTGATACAAACCACAGCTCCTCTTACATAAATGCTCTTTAGTTAATAGTGAGAATCATGGTGGGTTCGTGAACTGCGAAAAATCATTTGGGGCAAAAAATCACTGGGTTTACCAGAAATGAACTCTTGCTTATAGGAAGACACTGACCCTGGGGTTTAACTCCGATTCTGAAGGGAAATTCAGACCAGAGTTCTCATCCCAGAAACACACTCTGTTTTAACGCAAGATGCAAGCTCTTCTTTCTAGAGTCTAAAATACAGCAAGAACCATGAGGATGCCCTGAAAAAATGAACTGTGTTTCCTACTCAGACGGACCATATGTAGTTCAAATATGCTCATGAAACTGATCCAACCACGGCTACTCTTACATAAATGCTCTTTAGTTAATAGTGAGAATCGTGTTGGGTTCGTGAACTGTGAAAAATCATTAGAGCCCAATATTCACTGTGTTTACCTGAAATGAACTCTTGCTTGTAGGAAGACACATATCCTGGCTATAACTCTGATTAGGAGGCAAATTCAGACCAGAGTTCTCATCCCTGAAAAACACTGTTTTAAGCCAAGAAGCAAGCTCTTCTTTCCAGCGTCTCCAATACAGCAATAACCATGAGGATGCCCTGAAAAAAAGAACTGTGTTTCCTAATCATACGGACCATATGAAGGTCAACTCTGCTTATGAAACTGATCCAAGCACGGCTCCTCTTACATAAATGCTCTTTAGTTAATAGTGAGAATCATGTTGGGTTTGTGAACTGTGAAAAATCATAAGAGCCCAATATTCACTGGGTTTACCAGAAATGAACTCTTGCTTGTAGGAAGACACATATCCTGTGTTTAACTACGTTTCTGAGAGCAAATTCAGACCAGTGATCTCCTCCCTGAATAACCTTCTGTTTTAAGGCAAGAATCATCCTCTTCTTTCCAGCGTCTCCAGTATAGTAAGAAATATGATCAAGCCCAGAAAAAAAGAACTGTGTTTCCTACTGATACAGAATATATGTACTCAACTCTGCTTATGAAACTGATACAAACCACAGCTCCTCTTACATTAACGCTGTTTAGTTAATAGTGAGAATCGGTTTGGGTTGGTGAACATCGAAAAATCATTTGAGCCCAAATATCACTGGGATTACCAGAAATGAATTCATGCTTGTAGGAAGACACTGATCCTGGGGTTTAACTCCATTTCTGAAGACAAATTCAGACCAGAGATCTCCTCCCTGAATAACCCTCTGTTTTAAGGCAAGAATAATCCTCTTCTTTCCAGCGTCTCCACTTTAGTGAGAAACATGATAAAGCCCAGAAAAAAAGAACTGTGTTTCCTAGTGATACAGACCATATGTATTCAACTCTGCTTATGAAACTGATACAAACCACAGCTCCTCTTACATTAATGCTCTTTAGTTAATAGTGAGAATCGGTTTGGGTTGGTGAACTGCGAAAAATCATTTGAGACGAAAATTCACCAGGATTACCAGAAATGAACTCTTGCTTGTAGGAAGACACAGATCATGGGGTTTAAGGCCGATTCGGAAGGGAAATTCAGACCAGAGTTCTCATCACTGAAACACACTCTGTTTTAACGCAAGAAGCAAGCTCTTCTTCCTAGACTCTAAAATACAGCAAGAACCATGAGCATGCCCTGAAAAAAAGAACTGTGTTTCCTACTCAGACGGACCATATGTAGTTCAACTCTGCTTATGAAACTGATACAAACCACAGATCCTCTTACATAAATGCTCTTTAGTTAATAGTGAGACCGCCTTGGGTTCGTGAACTGCAAAAAATCATTTGAGCCCAAAATTCACTGGGTTAACCAGAAATGAACTCTTGCTGGTAGGAAGACACAGATCCTGCGGTTTAACTCCGTTTCGGGAGGAAAATTCAGACCAGAGTTCTCATCCTTGAAACACACTCTGTTTTAACGCAAGAAGCAAGCACTTCTTTCTAGCGTCTAAAATACAGCAAGAACCATGAGCATGCCCTGAAAAAAAGAACTGTGTTTCCTACTCAGACGGACCATATGTAGTTCAACTCTGCTTATGAAACTTATCCAACCACGGCTCCTCTTACATAAATGCTCTTTAGTTAATAGTGAGAATCATTTGGGTACGTGAACTGCGAAAAATCATTACAGCCCAATATTCACTGGGTTTACCAGAAATGAACTTTTGCTTGTAGGAAGACACTGATCCTGGGGTTTAACTCCGATTCGGAAGGGAAATTCAGACCAGAGATCTCATCCCTGAATAACACTCGGTTTAAGGCAAGAATCATCCTCTTCTTTCCAACATCTCCAGTATAGTAAGAAACATGTTCAAGCCCAGAAAAAAAGAACTGTGTGTCCTACTGTTACAGACCATATGTATTCAACTCTGCTTATGAAACTGATACAAACAACAACTCCTCTTACATTAATGCTCTTTAGTTAATAGTGAGAATCGGTTTGGGTTGGTGAACTGCGAAAAATCATTTGGTCCGAAAATTCACTAGGTTTACCAGAAATGAACTCTTGCTTGTAGGAAGACACTGACCCTGGGGTTTAACTCCGATTCTGAAGGGAAATTCAGACCAGAGTTCTCATCCCAGAAACCCACTCTGTTTTAACGCAAGATGCAAGCTCTTCTTTCTAGAGTCTAAAATACAGCAAGAACCATGAGGATGCCCTGAAAAAATGAACTGTGTTTCCTACTCAGACGGACCATATGTAGCTCAAATCTGCTTATGAAACTGATACAAACCAAAGCTCCTCTTACATAAATGCTCTTTAGTTAATAGTGAGAAATGCGTTGGGTTCGTGAACTGTGAAAAATCATTTGAGCCCAATATTCACTGGGTTTACCAGAACTGAACTCTTGCTTGTAGGAAGACACAGATCCTGGGGTTTAACTCTGTTTCTGAATGGAAATTCAGACCAGAGTTCTCATCCCTAAAACACACTCTGTTTTAATGCCAGAAGCAAGCTCTTCTTTCTAGAGTCTAAAATAAAGCAAGAACCATGAGCTTGCCCAAAAAAAAGAACTGTGTTTCTGACTCATACAGACCATATGTAGATCAACTCTGCTTATGAAACTGATCCAACCACGGCTCCTCTTACATAAATGCTCTTTAGTTAATAGTGAGAATCGTGTTGGGTTTGTGAACTGTGAAAAATCATTAGAGCCCAATATTCACTGGGTTTACCAGAAATGAACTCTGGCTTGTAGGAAGACACATATCCTGTGTTTAACTACGTTTCTGAAGGCAAATTCAGACCAGAGTTCTCATCACTGAAATACACTCTGTTTTAAGGCAAGAATCATCCTTTTCTTTCCAGCGTCTCCAAAATAGTAAGAAACATGGGCATGCCCAGAAAAAAAAGAACTGTGTTTCCTACTGATACAGACCATATGTACTCAACTCTGCTTATGAAACTGATACAAACCACAGCTCCTCTTGCATTAATGCTCTTTAGTTAATAGTGAGAATCGGTTTGGGTTGGTGAACTGCGAAAAATCATTTGAGACGAAAATTCACCAGGATTACCAGAAATGAACTCTTGCTTGTAGGAAGACACAGATCATGGGGTTTAAGTCTGATTCTGAAGGGAAATTCAGACCAGAGTTCTCATCACTGAAACACACTCTGTTTTAACGCAAGAAGCAAGCTCTTCTTCCTAGACTCTAAAATACAGCAAGAACCATGAGCATGCCCTGAAAAAAAGAACTGTGTTTCCTACTCAGACGGACCATAGGTAGTTCAACTCTGCTTATGAAACTGATACAAACCACAGATCCTCTTACATAAATGCTCTTTAGTTAATAGTGAGACCGCGTTGGGTTCGTGAACTGCAAAAAATCATTTGAGCCCAAAATTCACTGGGTTAACCAGAAATGAACTCTTGCTGGTAGGAAGACACAGATCCTGGGGTTTAACTCCATTTCGGAAGGAAAATTCAGACCAGAGTTCTCATCCTTGAAACACACTCTGTTTTAACGCAAGAAGCAAGCACTTCTTTCTAGAGTCTAAAATACAGCAAGAACCATGAGCATGCCCTGAAAAAAAGAACTGTGTTTCCTACTCAGACGGACCATATGTAGTTCAACTCTGCTTATGAAACTTATCCAACCATGGCTCCTCTTACATAAATGCTCTTTAGTTAATAGTGAGAATCATTTGGGTACGTGAACTGCGAAAAATCATTACAGCCCAATATTCACTGGGTTTACCAGAAATGAACTCTTGCTTGTAGGAAGACACTGATCCTGGGGTTTAACTCCGATTCTGAAGGGAAATTCAGACCAGAGATCTCATCCTGAATAACACTCGGTTTAAGGCAAGAATCATCCTCTTCTTTCGAGCGTCTCCAGTATAGTAAGCAACATGTTCAAGCCCAGAAAAAAAGAACTGTGTTTCCTACTGATACAGACCATATGTATTCAACTCTGCTTATGAAACTGATACAAACAACAACTCCTCTTACATTAATGCTCTTTAGTTAATAGTAAGAATCGGTTTGGGTTGGTGAACTGCGAAAAATCATTTGAGCCCAAAAATCACTGGGATTACCAGAAATGAATTCTTGCTTGTAGGAAGACTCGGACCCTGGGGTTGAACTCCATTTCTGAAGACAAATTCAGACCAGAGATCTCCTCCATGAATAACCCTCTGTTTTAAGGCAAGAATCATCCTCTTCTTTCCAGCGTCTCCAGTATAGTAAGAAACATGTTCAAGCCCAGAAAAAAAGAACTGTGTTTCCTACTGATGCAGACCATATGTAGTTTAACTATGCTTATGGAACTGATACATACCACAACTAATTTTACATTAATGCTCTTGAGTTAACAGTGAGAATCGTGTTGGGTTTGCGGACTGCGAAAAATCATTAGAGCCCAATATTCACTGGGTTTACCAGAAATGAACTCTTGCTTGTAGGAAGACACATATCCTGGGGTTTAACCCCTTTTCTGAAGAAAAATTCAGACCAGAGGTTTCATCCCTGAATAACACTCTGTTTTAAGGAAAGAATCATCCTCTTCTTTCCAGCGTCTCCAGTATTGTAAGAAACATGTTCAAGCCAAGAAAAAAAGAACTGTGTTTCCTACTGATACAGACCATATGTAGTTCAACTCTGCTTATGAAACTGATACAAACCACAACTCCTCTTATATTTAGGCTCTTTAGTTAATAGTGAGAATCGGTTTGGGTTGGTGAACTTCGAAAAATCATTTGAGCCGAAAATTCACTAGGTTTACCAGAAATGAACTCTTGCTTGTAGGAAGACACTGATCCTGGGGTTTAACTCCGTTTCTGAAGACAAATTCAGACCAGAGATCTCATCCCTAAATTACACTCTGTTTTAAGGCAAGAATCATCCTCTTCTTTCCAGCATCTTCAGTATAGTAAGAAACACGATCAAGCCCAGAAAAAAAGAACTGTGTTTCCTACTGATACAGACCATATGTATTTCAACTCTGCTTATGAAACTGATACAAACCACAACACCTCTTATATTAAGGCTCTTTAGTTAATAGTGAGAATCGGTTTGGGTTGGTGAACTGCGAATAATCATTTGAGCCGAAAATTTACTATGTTTACCAGAAATGAACTCTTGCTTGTAGGAAGACACTGATCCTGGGGTTTAACTCCGATTCTGAAGGGAAATTCAGACCAGAGTTCTCATCCCAGAAACACACTCTGTTTTAACGCAAGAAGCAAGCTCTTCTTTCTAGAGTCTAAAATACAGCAAGAACCATGAGCATGCCCAGAAAAAAAGATCTGTGTTTCCGACTCATACATACCATATGTAGTTCAACTCTGCTTATGAAACTGATCCAACTACGGCTCCTCTTACATAAATGCTCTTTAGTTAATAGTGAAAATCGTGTTGGGTTTGTGAACTGCGAAAAATCATTAGAGCCCAATATTCACTGGGTTTACCAGAAATGAACTCTCGATTGTAGGAAAACACATACCCTCGGTTAAACTCCGTTTCTGAAGGCAAATTCAGAGCAGAGTTCTCATCCCTGAAAAACACTAAGTTTTAACGCAAGAACCATCCTCTTCTTTCCAGCGTCTCCAAAATAGTAAGAAACATGGGCATGCCCAGAAAAAAAGAACTGTGTTTCCTACTCAGACAGACCATATGTAGTTCAACTCTGCTTATGAAACTGATACAAACCACAGCTCCTCTTACATAAATGCTCTTTAGTTAATAGTGAGAATCATGTTGGGTTCGTGAACTACAAAAAAATCATTTGAGCACAAAAATCACTGGGTTTACCAGAAATGAATTCTTGCTTGTAGTAAGACACTGATCCTGGGGTTTAACTCCTTTTCTGAAGACAAATTCAGACCAGAGATCTCATCCCTGAATAACACTCTGTTTTAAGGCAAGAATAATCCTCTTCTTTCCAGCGTCTCCAGTATAGTAAGAAACATGTTCAAGCCCAGAAAAAAAGAACTGTGTTTCCTACTGATACAGACCATATGTAGTTCAACTCTGCTTATGAAACTGATACATACCACAGCTCCTCTTACATTAATGCTCTTGAGTTAACAGTGAGAATCGGTTTGGGTTGGTGAACTGCGAAAAATCTTTTGAGCCAAAAATTCACTAGGTTTACCAGAAATGAACTCTTGCTTGTAGGAGGACACAGATCATGAGGTTTAACTCAGATTCTGAAGGGAAATTCAGACAGAATTCTCATCCCTGAAACACACTCTGTTTTTACGCAAGAAGCAAGCTCTTCTTTCTAGATTCTAAAATACAGCAAGAACCATGAAGATGCCCTGAAAAAATGAACTGTGTTTCCTACTTATACGGACCATATGTAGTTCAAATCTGATTATGAAACTGATACAAACCACAGCTCCTCTTACATAAATGCTCTTTAGTTAATAGTGAGAATCACGTTGGGTTCGTGAACTGCTAAAAATCATTTGAGCCCAATATTCACTGGGTTTACCAGAACTGAACTCTTGCTTGTAGGAAGACACAGATCCTGGGGTTTAATTCCGTTTCTGAAGGCGAATTCACTAGAGTTCTCATTCGTGAAAAACACTCTGTTTTAAGCCAAGAAGCAAGCTCTTCTTTCCAGTGTCTCCAATAGAGCAATAACCTTGAGGATGCCCTGAAAAAAAGAACTGTGTTTCCTACTCATATGGACCATATGTAGTTCAACTCTGCTTATGAAACTGATCCAACCACTGCTCCTCTTACATAAATGCTCTTTAGTTAATAGTGAGAATCGTGTTGGGTTTGTGAACTGCGAAAAATCATTAGAGCCCAATATTCACTGTGTTTACCAGAAATGACCTCTCGCTTGTAGGAAGACACATATCCTGGGTTTAACTCCGTTTCTGAAGGCAAATTCAGACCATTGTTCTCATCCCTGAAAAACACTCTGTTTTAGGGCAAGAATCATCCTCTTCTTTCCAGCGTCTCCAAAATAGTAAGAAACATGGGCATGCCCAGAAAAAAAGAACTGTGTTTCCTACTGATACAGAATATATGTATTCAACTCTGCTTATGAAACTGATACAAACCACAGCTCCTCTTACATTAATGCTCTTTAGTTAATAGTGAGTATCGGTTTGGGTTGGTGAACTGCGAAAAATCATTTGAGCCCAAAATTCACTAGGTTTACCAGAAATGAACTCTTGCTTGTAGGAAGACACTGATCCTGGGGTTTAACTCCGATTCTGAAGGGAAATTCAGACCAGAGTTCTCATCCCAGAAACACACTCTGTTTTAACGCAAGAAGCAAGCTCTTCTTTCTAGAGTCTAAAATAGAGCAAGAACCATGAGCATGCCCTGAAAAAAAGAACTGTGTTTCCTACTCAGATGGACCATATGTAGTTCAACTCTGCTTATGAAACTGATACAAACCACAGCTCCTCTTACATAAAAGCTCTTTAGTTAATAGTGAGAATCGCGTTGGGTTCGTGAACTGCGAAAAATCATTTGAGCCCAAAATTCACTGGCTTAACCTAGAAATGAACTCTTGCTTATAGTAAGACACAGATCCTGGGATTTAACCCTGTTTCTGAAGGCAAATTCAGACCAGAGTTCTCATCCCAGAAAACCACTCTGTTGTGAGGCAAGAAGCAAGCTCTAATTTGTAGAGTCAAAAATACAGCAAGAAACATGAGAATGCCCAGAAAAAAAGAACTGTATTTCCGACTCATAACCCTATGTAGTTCAACTCTGCTTATGAAATTGATCCAACCACGGCTCCTCTTACCTAAATGTCTTTAGTTAATAGTGAGAATAGTGTTGGGTTCGTGAACTGCGAAAAATCATTTGAGCCGAAAATTCACTACGTTTACCAGAAATGAATTCCTGCTTGTAGGAAGACACAGACTATTGGGTTTAACTCCATTTCTGAAGGCAAATTAAGACCAGAGTTTTCATCCCTGAAACACACTCTGTTTTAACGCAAGAAGCAAGCTCTTCTTTCTAGAGTCTAAAATACAGCAAGAACCATGAGCATGCCCTGAAAAAAAGAACTGCGTTTCCTAAACAGATGGACCATATGTAGTTCAACTCTGCTCATGAGACTGATACAAACCACAGCTCCTCTTACATAAATGCTCTTTAGTTAATAGTGAGAAATGCGTTGGGTTCGTGAACTGTGAAAAATCATTTGAGCCCAATATTCACTGGGTTTACCAGAACTGAACTCTTGCTTGTAGGAAGACACAGATCCTGGGGTTTAACTCTGTTTCTGAATGGAAATTCAGACCAGAGTTCTCATCCCTAAAACACACTCTGTTTTAATGCCAGAAGCAAGCTCTTCTTTCTAGAGTCTAAAATAAAGCAAGAACCATGAGCTTGCCCAAAAAAAAAGAACTGTGTTTCCGACTCATACAGACCATATGTAGATCAACTCTGCTTATGAAACTGATCCAACCACGGCTCCTCTTACATAAATGCTCTTTAGTTACTAGTGAGAATCGTGTTGGGTTTGTGAACGGAGAAAAATCATTAGAGCCCAATATTCACTGGGTTTACCAGAAATGAACTCTTGCTTGTAGGAAGACACATATCCTGTGTTTAACTACGTTTCTGAAGGCAAATTCAGACCAGAGTTCTCATCACTGAAATACACTCTGTTTTAAGGCAAGAATCATCCTTTTCTTTCCAGCGTCTCCAAAATAGTAAGAAACATGGGCATGCCCAGAAAAAAAAGAACTGTGTTTCCTACTGATACAGACCATATGTACTCAACTCTGCTTATGAAACTGATACAAACCACAGCTCCTCTTGCATTAATGCTCTTTAGTTAATAGTGAGAATCGGTTTGGGTTGGTGAACTGCGAAAAATCATTTGAGACGAAAATTCACCAGGATTACCAGAAATGAACTCTTGCTTGTAGGAAGACACTGATCCTGGGGTTTAACTCCGATTCTGAAGGGAAATTCAGACCAGAGTTCTCATCCAAGAAACACACTCTGTTTTAACGCAAGAAGCAAGCTCTTCTTTCTAGAATCTAAAATACAGCAAGAACCATGAGCATGCCCTGAAAAAAAGAACTGTGTTTCCTACTCAGACGGACCATATGTAGTTCAACTCTGCTTATGAAACTGATACAAACCACAGCTCCTCTTACATAAATGCTCTTTAGTTAATAGTGAGAATCATGTTGGGTTCGTGAACTGCAAAAAATCATTTGGGGCAAAAAATCACTGGGTTTACCAGAAATGAACTCTTTGTTGTAGGAAGACTCTGATCCTGGGGTTTAAGTCCGTTTCTGAAGGCAAATTCAGACCAGAGTTCTCATCCCTGAAAAACACTCTTTTTTAAGCCAAGAAGCAAGCTCTTCTTTCCAGCGTCTCCAATACAGCAATAACCATGAGGATGCCCTGAAAAAAAGAACTGTGTTTCCTACTCATACGGACCATATGTAGTTCAACTCTACTTATGAAACTGATACAAACCACAGCTCCCCTTACATAAATGCTCTTTAGTTAATAGTGAGAATTGCGTTGGGTTCGTGAACTGCTAAAAATCTTTTGAGCCCAAAATTCACTGGGTTCACCAGAAATGAACTCTTGCTTATAGTAAGACACAGATCCTGGGATTTAACTTTCTTTCTGAAGGCAAATTCAGACCAGAGTTCTCATCCCAGAAAAACACTCTGTTGTGAGGCAAGAAGCAAGCTCTAATTTGTAGAGTCAAAAATACAGCAAGAAACATGAGCATGCCCAGAAAAAAAGAACTGTGTTTCCGACTCATAATCCTATGTAGTTCAACTCTGCTTATGAAACTGATCCAACCCCGGCTCCTCTTACATAAATGCTCTTTAGTTAATAGTGAGAATCGTGTTGGGTTCGTGAACTGCGAAAAATCATTTGAGCCCAAAAATTTGCTGGGTTAACCAGAAATGAACTCTTGCTTGTAGGAAGACACAGATCATGGGGTTTAAGGCCGATTCGGAAGGGAAATTCAGACCAGAGTTCTCATCACTGAAACACACTCTGTTTTAACGCAAGAAGCAAGCTCTTCTTCCTAGACTCTAAAATACAGCAAGAACCATGAGCATGCCCTGAAAAAAAGAACTGTGTTTCCTACTCAGACGTACCATATGTAGTTCAACTCTGCTTATGAAACTGATACAAACCACAGATCCTCTTACATAAATGCTCTTTAGTTAATAGTGAGACCGCGTTGGGTTCGTGAACTGCAAAAAATCATTTGAGCCCAAAATTCACTGGGTTAACCAGAAATGAACTCTTGCTGGTAGGAAGACACAGATCCTGCGGTTTAACTCCGTTTCGGGAGGAAAATTCAGACCAGAGTTCTCATCCTTGAAACACACTCTGTTTTAACGCAAGAAGCAAGCACTTCTTTCTAGCGTCTAAAATACAGCAAGAACCATGAGCATGCCCTGAAAAAAAGAACTGTGTTTCCTACTCAGACGGACCATATGTAGTTCAACTCTGCTTATGAAACTTATCCAACCACGGCTCCTCTTACATAAATGCTCTTTAGTTAATAGTGAGAATCATTTGGGTACGTGAACTGCAAAAAATCATTACAGCCCAATATTCACTGGGTTTACCAGAAATGAACTGTTGCTTGTAGGAAGACACTGATCCTGGGGTTTAACTCCGATTCGGAAGGGAAATTCAGACCAGAGATCTCATCCCTGAATAACACTCGGTTTAAGGCAAGAATCATCCTCTTCTTTCCAACATCTCCAGTATAGTAAGAAACATGTTCAAGCCCAGAAAAAAAGAACTGTGTGTCCTACTGTTACAGACCATATGTATTCAACTCTGCTTATGAAACTGATACAAACAACAACTCCTCTTACATTAATGCTCTTTAGTTAATAGTGAGAATCGGTTTGGGTTGGTGAACTGCGAAAAATCATTTGGTCCGAAAATTCACTAGGTTTACCAGAAATGAACTCTTGCTTGTAGGAAGACACTGACCCTGGGGTTTAACTCCGATTCTGAAGGGAAATTCAGACCAGAGTTCTCATCCCAGAAACCCACTCTGTTTTAACGCAAGATGCAAGCTCTTCTTTCTAGAGTCTAAAATACAGCAAGAACCATGAGGATGCCCTGAAAAAATGAACTGTGTTTCCTACTCAGACGGACCATATGTAGCTCAAATCTGCTTATGAAACTGATACAAACCAAAGCTCCTCTTACATAAATGCTCTTTAGTTAATAGTGAGAAATGCGTTGGGTTCGTGAACTGTGAAAAATCATTTGAGCCCAATATTCACTGGGTTTACCAGAACTGAACTCTTGCTTGTAGGAAGACACAGATCCTGGGGTTTAACTCTGTTTCTGAATGGAAATTCAGACCAGAGTTCTCATCCCTAAAACACACTCTGTTTTAATGCCAGAAGCAAGCTCTTCTTTCTAGAGTCTAAAATAAAGCAAGAACCATGAGCTTGCCCAAAAAAAAGAACTGTGTTTCTGACTCATACAGACCATATGTAGATCAACTCTGCTTATGAAACTGATCCAACCACGGCTCCTCTTACATAAATGCTCTTTAGTTAATAGTGAGAATCGTGTTGGGTTTGTGAACTGTGAAAAATCATTAGAGCCCAATATTCACTGGGTTTACCAGAAATGAACTCTGGCTTGTAGGAAGACACATATCCTGTGTTTAACTACGTTTCTGAAGGCAAATTCAGACCAGAGTTCTCATCACTGAAATACACTCTGTTTTAAGGCAAGAATCATCCTTTTCTTTCCAGCGTCTCCAAAATAGTAAGAAACATGGGCATGCCCAGAAAAAAAAGAACTGTGTTTCCTACTGATACAGACCATATGTACTCAACTCTGCTTATGAAACTGATACAAACCACAGCTCCTCTTGCATTAATGCTCTTTAGTTAATAGTGAGAATCGGTTTGGGTTGGTGAACTGCGAAAAATCATTTGAGACGAAAATTCACCAGGATTACCAGAAATGAACTCTTGCTTGTAGGAAGACACAGATCATGGGGTTTAAGTCTGATTCTGAAGGGAAATTCAGACCAGAGTTCTCATCACTGAAACACACTCTGTTTTAACGCAAGAAGCAAGCTCTTCTTCCTAGACTCTAAAATACAGCAAGAACCATGAGCATGCCCTGAAAAAAAGAACTGTGTTTCCTACTCAGACGGACCATAGGTAGTTCAACTCTGCTTATGAAACTGATACAAACCACAGATCCTCTTACATAAATGCTCTTTAGTTAATAGTGAGACCGCGTTGGGTTCGTGAACTGCAAAAAATCATTTGAGCCCAAAATTCACTGGGTTAACCAGAAATGAACTCTTGCTGGTAGGAAGACACAGATCCTGGGGTTTAACTCCATTTCGGAAGGAAAATTCAGACCAGAGTTCTCATCCTTGAAACACACTCTGTTTTAACGCAAGAAGCAAGCACTTCTTTCTAGAGTCTAAAATACAGCAAGAACCATGAGCATGCCCTGAAAAAAAGAACTGTGTTTCCTACTCAGACGGACCATATGTAGTTCAACTCTGCTTATGAAACTTATCCAACCATGGCTCCTCTTACATAAATGCTCTTTAGTTAATAGTGAGAATCATTTGGGTACGTGAACTGCGAAAAATCATTACAGCCCAATATTCACTGGGTTTACCAGAAATGAACTCTTGCTTGTAGGAAGACACTGATCCTGGGGTTTAACTCCGATTCTGAAGGGAAATTCAGACCAGAGATCTCATCCTGAATAACACTCGGTTTAAGGCAAGAATCATCCTCTTCTTTCGAGCGTCTCCAGTATAGTAAGCAACATGTTCAAGCCCAGAAAAAAAGAACTGTGTTTCCTACTGATACAGACCATATGTATTCAACTCTGCTTATGAAACTGATACAAACAACAACTCCTCTTACATTAATGCTCTTTAGTTAATAGTAAGAATCGGTTTGGGTTGGTGAACTGCGAAAAATCATTTGAGCCCAAAAATCACTGGGATTACCAGAAATGAATTCTTGCTTGTAGGAAGACTCGGACCCTGGGGTTGAACTCCATTTCTGAAGACAAATTCAGACCAGAGATCTCCTCCATGAATAACCCTCTGTTTTAAGGCAAGAATCATCCTCTTCTTTCCAGCGTCTCCAGTATAGTAAGAAACATGTTCAAGCCCAGAAAAAAAGAACTGTGTTTCCTACTGATGCAGACCATATGTAGTTTAACTATGCTTATGGAACTGATACATACCACAACTAATTTTACATTAATGCTCTTGAGTTAACAGTGAGAATCGTGTTGGGTTTGCGGACTGCGAAAAATCATTAGAGCCCAATATTCACTGGGTTTACCAGAAATGAACTCTTGCTTGTAGGAAGACACATATCCTGGGGTTTAACCCCTTTTCTGAAGAAAAATTCAGACCAGAGGTTTCATCCCTGAATAACACTCTGTTTTAAGGAAAGAATCATCCTCTTCTTTCCAGCGTCTCCAGTATTGTAAGAAACATGTTCAAGCCAAGAAAAAAAGAACTGTGTTTCCTACTGATACAGACCATATGTAGTTCAACTCTGCTTATGAAACTGATACAAACCACAACTCCTCTTATATTTAGGCTCTTTAGTTAATAGTGAGAATCGGTTTGGGTTGGTGAACTTCGAAAAATCATTTGAGCCGAAAATTCACTAGGTTTACCAGAAATGAACTCTTGCTTGTAGGAAGACACTGATCCTGGGGTTTAACTCCGTTTCTGAAGACAAATTCAGACCAGAGATCTCATCCCTAAATTACACTCTGTTTTAAGGCAAGAATCATCCTCTTCTTTCCAGCATCTTCAGTATAGTAAGAAACACGATCAAGCCCAGAAAAAAAGAACTGTGTTTCCTACTGATACAGACCATATGTATTTCAACTCTGCTTATGAAACTGATACAAACCACAACACCTCTTATATTAAGGCTCTTTAGTTAATAGTGAGAATCGGTTTGGGTTGGTGAACTGCGAATAATCATTTGAGCCAAAAATTTACTATGTTTACCAGAAATGAACTCTTGCTTGTAGGAAGACACTGATCCTGGGGTTTAACTCCGATTCTGAAGGGAAATTCAGACCAGAGTTCTCATCCCAGAAACACACTCTGTTTTAACGCAAGAAGCAAGCTCTTCTTTCTAGAGTCTAAAATACAGCAAGAACCATGAGCATGCCCAGAAAAAAAGATCTGTGTTTCCGACTCATACATACCATATGTAGTTCAACTCTGCTTATGAAACTGATCCAACTACGGCTCCTCTTACATAAATGCTCTTTAGTTAATAGTGAAAATCGTGTTGGGTTTGTGAACTGCGAAAAATCATTAGAGCCCAATATTCACTGGGTTTACCAGAAATGAACTCTCGATTGTAGGAAAACACATACCCTCGGTTAAACTCCGTTTCTGAAGGCAAATTCAGAGCAGAGTTCTCATCCCTGAAAAACACTAAGTTTTAACGCAAGAACCATCCTCTTCTTTCCAGCGTCTCCAAAATAGTAAGAAACATGGGCATGCCCAGAAAAAAAGAACTGTGTTTCCTACTCAGACAGACCATATGTAGTTCAACTCTGCTTATGAAACTGATACAAACCACAGCTCCTCTTACATAAATGCTCTTTAGTTAATAGTGAGAATCATGTTGGGTTCGTGAACTACAAAAAAATCATTTGAGCACAAAAATCACTGGGTTTACCAGAAATGAATTCTTGCTTGTAGTAAGACACTGATCCTGGGGTTTAACTCCTTTTCTGAAGACAAATTCAGACCAGAGATCTCATCCCTGAATAACACTCTGTTTTAAGGCAAGAATAATCCTCTTCTTTCCAGCGTCTCCAGTATAGTAAGAAACATGTTCAAGCCCAGAAAAAAAGAACTGTGTTTCCTACTGATACAGACCATATGTAGTTCAACTCTGCTTATGAAACTGATACATACCACAGCTCCTCTTACATTAATGCTCTTGAGTTAACAGTGAGAATCGGTTTGGGTTGGTGAACTGCGAAAAATCTTTTGAGCCAAAAATTCACTAGGTTTACCAGAAATGAACTCTTGCTTGTAGGAGGACACAGATCATGAGGTTTAACTCAGATTCTGAAGGGAAATTCAGACAGAATTCTCATCCCTGAAACACACTCTGTTTTTACGCAAGAAGCAAGCTCTTCTTTCTAGATTCTAAAATACAGCAAGAACCATGAAGATGCCCTGAAAAAATGAACTGTGTTTCCTACTTATACGGACCATATGTAGTTCAAATCTGATTATGAAACTGATACAAACCACAGCTCCTCTTACATAAATGCTCTTTAGTTAATAGTGAGAATCACGTTGGGTTCGTGAACTGCTAAAAATCATTTGAGCCCAATATTCACTGGGTTTACCAGAACTGAACTCTTGCTTGTAGGAAGACACAGATCCTGGGGTTTAATTCCGTTTCTGAAGGCGAATTCACTAGAGTTCTCATTCGTGAAAAACACTCTGTTTTAAGCCAAGAAGCAAGCTCTTCTTTCCAGTGTCTCCAATAGAGCAATAACCTTGAGGATGCCCTGAAAAAAAGAACTGTGTTTCCTACTCATATGGACCATATGTAGTTCAACTCTGCTTATGAAACTGATCCAACCACTGCTCCTCTTACATAAATGCTCTTTAGTTAATAGTGAGAATCGTGTTGGGTTTGTGAACTGCGAAAAATCATTAGAGCCCAATATTCACTGTGTTTACCAGAAATGACCTCTCGCTTGTAGGAAGACACATATCCTGGGTTTAACTCCGTTTCTGAAGGCAAATTCAGACCATTGTTCTCATCCCTGAAAAACACTCTGTTTTAGGGCAAGAATCATCCTCTTCTTTCCAGCGTCTCCAAAATAGTAAGAAACATGGGCATGCCCAGAAAAAAAGAACTGTGTTTCCTACTGATACAGAATATATGTATTCAACTCTGCTTATGAAACTGATACAAACCACAGCTCCTCTTACATTAATGCTCTTTAGTTAATAGTGAGTATCGGTTTGGGTTGGTGAACTGCGAAAAATCATTTGAGCCCAAAATTCACTAGGTTTACCAGAAATGAACTCTTGCTTGTAGGAAGACACTGATCCTGGGGTTTAACTCCGATTCTGAAGGGAAATTCAGACCAGAGTTCTCATCCCAGAAACACACTCTGTTTTAACGCAAGAAGCAAGCTCTTCTTTCTAGAGTCTAAAATAGAGCAAGAACCATGAGCATGCCCTGAAAAAAAGAACTGTGTTTCCTACTCAGATGGACCATATGTAGTTCAACTCTGCTTATGAAACTGATACAAACCACAGCTCCTCTTACATAAAAGCTCTTTAGTTAATAGTGAGAATCGCGTTGGGTTCGTGAACTGCGAAAAATCATTTGAGCCCAAAATTCACTGGCTTAACCTAGAAATGAACTCTTGCTTATAGTAAGACACAGATCCTGGGATTTAACCCTGTTTCTGAAGGCAAATTCAGACCAGAGTTCTCATCCCAGAAAACCACTCTGTTGTGAGGCAAGAAGCAAGCTCTAATTTGTAGAGTCAAAAATACAGCAAGAAACATGAGAATGCCCAGAAAAAAAGAACTGTATTTCCGACTCATAACCCTATGTAGTTCAACTCTGCTTATGAAATTGATCCAACCACGGCTCCTCTTACCTAAATGTCTTTAGTTAATAGTGAGAATAGTGTTGGGTTCGTGAACTGCGAAAAATCATTTGAGCCGAAAATTCACTACGTTTACCAGAAATGAATTCCTGCTTGTAGGAAGACACAGACTATTGGGTTTAACTCCATTTCTGAAGGCAAATTAAGACCAGAGTTTTCATCCCTGAAACACACTCTGTTTTAACGCAAGAAGCAAGCTCTTCTTTCTAGAGTCTAAAATACAGCAAGAACCATGAGCATGCCCTGAAAAAAAGAACTGCGTTTCCTAAACAGATGGACCATATGTAGTTCAACTCTGCTCATGAGACTGATACAAACCACAGCTCCTCTTACATAAATGCTCTTTAGTTAATAGTGAGAAATGCGTTGGGTTCGTGAACTGTGAAAAATCATTTGAGCCCAATATTCACTGGGTTTACCAGAACTGAACTCTTGCTTGTAGGAAGACACAGATCCTGGGGTTTAACTCTGTTTCTGAATGGAAATTCAGACCAGAGTTCTCATCCCTAAAACACACTCTGTTTTAATGCCAGAAGCAAGCTCTTCTTTCTAGAGTCTAAAATAAAGCAAGAACCATGAGCTTGCCCAAAAAAAAAGAACTGTGTTTCCGACTCATACAGACCATATGTAGATCAACTCTGCTTATGAAACTGATCCAACCACGGCTCCTCTTACATAAATGCTCTTTAGTTACTAGTGAGAATCGTGTTGGGTTTGTGAACGGAGAAAAATCATTAGAGCCCAATATTCACTGGGTTTACCAGAAATGAACTCTTGCTTGTAGGAAGACACATATCCTGTGTTTAACTACGTTTCTGAAGGCAAATTCAGACCAGAGTTCTCATCACTGAAATACACTCTGTTTTAAGGCAAGAATCATCCTTTTCTTTCCAGCGTCTCCAAAATAGTAAGAAACATGGGCATGCCCAGAAAAAAAAGAACTGTGTTTCCTACTGATACAGACCATATGTACTCAACTCTGCTTATGAAACTGATACAAACCACAGCTCCTCTTGCATTAATGCTCTTTAGTTAATAGTGAGAATCGGTTTGGGTTGGTGAACTGCGAAAAATCATTTGAGACGAAAATTCACCAGGATTACCAGAAATGAACTCTTGCTTGTAGGAAGACACTGATCCTGGGGTTTAACTCCGATTCTGAAGGGAAATTCAGACCAGAGTTCTCATCCAAGAAACACACTCTGTTTTAACGCAAGAAGCAAGCTCTTCTTTCTAGAATCTAAAATACAGCAAGAACCATGAGCATGCCCTGAAAAAAATAACTGTGTTTCCTACTCAGACGGACCATATGTAGTTCAACTCTGCTTATGAAACTGATACAAACCACAGCTCCTCTTACATAAATGCTCTTTAGTTAATAGTGAGAATCATGTTGGGTTCGTGAACTGCAAAAAATCATTTGGGGCAAAAAATCACTGGGTTTACCAGAAATGAACTCTTTGTTGTAGGAAGACTCTGATCCTGGGGTTTAAGTCCGTTTCTGAAGGCAAATTCAGACCAGAGTTCTCATCCCTGCTAAACACTCTTTTTTAAGCCAAGAAGCAAGCTCTTCTTTCCAGCGTCTCCAATACAGCAATAACCATGAGGATGCCCTGAAAAAAAGAACTGTGTTTCCTACTCATACGGACCATATGTAGTTCAACTCTGCTTATGAAACTGATACAAACCACAGCTCCCCTTACATAAATGCTCTTTAGTTAATAGTGAGAATTGCGTTGGGTTCGTGAACTGCTAAAAATCTTTTGAGCCCAAAATTCACTGGGTTCACCAGAAATGAACTCTTGCTTATAGTAAGACACAGATCCTGGGATTTAACTTTCTTTCTGAAGGCAAATTCAGACCAGAGTTCTCATCCCAGAAAAACACTCTGTTGTGAGGCAAGAAGCAAGCTCTAATTTGTAGAGTCAAAAATACAGCAAGAAACATGAGCATGCCCAGAAAAAAAGAACTGTGTTTCCGACTCATAATCCTATGTAGTTCAACTCTGCTTATGAAACTGATCCAACCCCGGCTCCTCTTACATAAATGCTCTTTAGTTAATAGTGAGAATCGTGTTGGGTTCGTGAACTGCGAAAAATCATTTGAGCCCAAAAATTACTGGGGTAACCAGAAATGAACTCTTGCTTGAAGGAAGACACAGATCCTGGGGTTGAACTCTGTTTCTGAATGGAAATTCAGACCAGAGTTCTCATCCCTAAAACACACTCCGTTTTAATGCAAGAAGCAAGCTCTTCTTTCCAGAGTCTAAAATAAAGCAAGAACCATGAGCATGCCCAGAAAAAAAGAACTGTGTTTCCGACTCATACAGACTATATGTAGTTCAACTCTGCTTATGAAACTGATCCAACCACGGCTCCTCTTACATAAATGCTCTTTATTTAATAGTGAGAATCATGTTGGGTTTGTGAACTGCGAAAAATCATTAGAGCCCAATATTCACTGGGTTTACCAGAAACGACCTCTCGCTTGTAGGAAGACACATATCCTGGGGTTTAACTCCGTTTCTGAAGAAAATTCAGACCAGAGATCTCCTCCCTGAATAACCCTCTGTTTTAAGGCAAGAATCATCCTCTTCTTTCCAGCGTCTCCAGTATAGTAAGAAACATGATCAAGCCCAGAAAAAAAGAACTGTGTTTCCTACTGATACAGAATATATGTATTCAACTCTGCTTATGAAACTGATACAAACCACAGATCCTCTTACATTAATGCTCTTTAGTTAAAAGTGAGAATCGGTTTGGGTTGGTGAACTGTGAAAAATCATTTGATCCGAAAATTCACAAGGTTTACCAGAAATGAACTCTTGCTTGAAGGAAGACACAGATCCTGGGGTTTAACTCTGTTTCTGAATGGAAATTCACACCAGAGTTCTCATCCCTAAAACACACTCTGTTTTAATGCAAGAAGCAAGCTCTTCTTTCTAGAGTCTAAAATAAAGCAAGAACCATGAGCATGCCCAGAAAAAAAGAACTGTGTTTCCGACTCATACAGACCATATGTAGTTCAACTCTGCTTATGAAACTGATCCAACCACTGCTCCTCTTACATAAATGCTCTTTAGTTAATAGTGAGAATCGTGTTGGGTTTGTGAACTGCGAAAAATCATTAGAGCCCAATATTCACTGTGTTTACCAGAAATGACCTCTCGCTTGTAGGAAGACACATATCCTGGGTTTAACTCCGTTTCTGAAGGGAAATTCAGACCATTGTTCTCATCCCTGAAAAACACTCTGTTTTAGGGCAAGAATCATCCTCTTCTTTCCAGCGTCTCCAAAATAGTAAGAAACATGGGCATGCCCAGAAAAAAAGAACTGTGTTTCCTACTGATACAGAATATATGTATTCAACTCTGCTTATGAAACTGATACAAACCACAGCTCCTCTTACATTAATGCTCTTTAGTTAATAGCGAGTATCGGTTTGGGTTGGTGAACTGCGAAAAATCATTTGAGCCCAAAATTCACTAGGTTTACCAGAAATGAACTCTTGCTTGTAGGAAGACACTGATCCTGGGGTTTAACTCCGATTCTGAAGGGAAATTCAGACCAGAGTTCTCATCCCAGAAACACACTCTGTTTTAACGCAAGAAGCAAGCTCTTCTTTCTAGAATCTAAAATACAGCAAGAACCATGAGCATGCCCTGAAAAAAATAACTGTGTTTCCTACTCAGACGGACCATATGTAGTTCAACTCTGCTTATGAAACTGATACAAACCACAGCTCCTCTTACATAAATGCTCTTTAGTTAATAGTGAGAATCATGTTGGGTTCGTGAACTGCAAAAAATCATTTGGGGCAAAAAATCACTGGGTTTACCAGAAATGAACTCTTTGTTGTAGGAAGACTCTGATCCTGGGGTTTAAGTCCGTTTCTGAAGGCAAATTCAGACCAGAGTTCTCATCCCTGAAAAACACTCTTTTTTAAGCCAAGAAGCAAGCTCTTCTTTCCAGCGTCTCCAATACAGCAATAACCATGAGGATGCCCTGAAAAAAAGAACTGTGTTTCCTACTCATACGGACCATATGTAGTTCAACTCTGCTTATGAAACTGATACAAACCACAGCTCCCCTTACATAAATGCTCTTTAGTTAATAGTGAGAATTGCGTTGGGTTCGTGAACTGCTAAAAATCTTTTGAGCCCAAAATTCACTGGGTTCACCAGAAATGAACTCTTGCTTATAGTAAGACACAGATCCTGGGATTTAACTTTCTTTCTGAAGGCAAATTCAGACCAGAGTTCTCATCCCAGAAAAACACTCTGTTGTGAGGCAAGAAGCAAGCTCTAATTTGTAGAGTCAAAAATACAGCAAGAAACATGAGCATGCCCAGAAAAAAAGAACAGTGTTTCCGACTCATAATCCTATGTAGTTCAACTCTGCTTATGAAACTGATCCAACCCCGGCTCCTCTTACATAAATGCTCTTTAGTTAATAGTGAGAATCGTGTTGGGTTCGTGAACTGCGAAAAATCATTTGAGCCCAAAATTCACTGGGTTAACCAGAAATGAACTCTTGCTTGAAGGAAGACACAGATCCTGGGGTTGAACTCTGTTTCTGAATGGAAATTCAGACCAGAGTTCTCATCCCTAAAACACACTCCATTTTAATGCAAGAAGCAAGCTCTTCTTTCCAGAGTCTAAAATAAAGCAAGAACCATGAGCATGCTCAGAAAAAAAGAACTGTGTTTCCGACTCATACAGACTATATGTAGTTCAACTCTGCTTATGAAACTGATCCAACCACGGCTCCTCTTACATAAATGCTCTTTAGTTAATAGTGAGGTTCGTGTTGGGTTCGTGAACTGCGAAAAATCATTAGAGCCCAATATTCACTGGGTTTATCAGAAACGACCTCTCGCTTGTAGGAAGACACATATCCTGGGGTTTAACTCCGTTTCTGAAGGCAAATTCAGACCAGAGTTCTCATCCCTGAAAAACACTCTGTTTTAAGGCAAGAATCATCCTCTTCTTTCCAGCGCTTCCAAAATAGTAAGAAACATGGCATGCCCAGAAAAAAAGAACTGTGTTTCCTACTGATACAGACCATATGTATTCAACTCTGCTTATGAAACTGATACAAACTACAGCTCCTCTTACATTAATGCTCTTTAGTTAATAGTGAGAATCGGTTTGGGTTGGTGAACTGCGAAAAATCATTTGATCCGAAAATTCACTAGGTTTACCAGAAATGAACTCTTGCTTGTAGGAAGACACTGATCCTGTTGTTTAACTCCGATTCTGAAGGGAAATTCAGACCAGAGTTCTCATCCCAGAAACACACTCTGTTTTAACGCAAGAAGCAAGCTCTTCTTTCTAGAGTCTAAAATAGAGCAAGAACCATGAGTATGCCCTGAAATAAAGAACTGTGTTTCCTACTCAGATGGACCATATGTAGTTCAATTCTGCTCATGAGACTGATACAAACCACAGCTCCGCTTACATAAATGCTCTTTAGTTAATAGTGAGAATCGCGTTGGGTTCGTGAACTGCAAAAAATCATTAGAGCCCAAAATTCACTAGGTTAACCAGAAATGAACTCTTGCTTGAAGGAAGACACAGATCCTGGGGTTTAACTCTGTTTCTGAATGGAAATTCAGACCAGAGTTCTCATCCCTGAAAAACACTCTGTTTTAATTCAAGAAGCAAGCTCTTCTTTCTAGAGTCTAAAATAAAGCAAGAAACATGAGCATGCCCAGAAAAAAAAGAACTGTGTTTCCGACTCATACAGACCATATGTAGCTCAACTCTGCTTATGAAACTGATCCAACCACGGCTACTCTTACATAAATGCTCTTTAGTTACTAGTGAGAATCGTGTTGGGTTTGTGAATGGCGAAAAATCATTAGAGCCCAATATTCAATGGGTTTACCAGAAATGACCTCTCGCTTCTAAGAAGACCAATATCCTGGGTTTAACTCCGTTTCTGAAGGCAAATTCAGACCAGAGTTCTCATCCCTGAAAAACACTCTGTTTTACGGCAAGAATCATCCTCTTTTTTCCAGCGTCTCCAAAATAGTAAGAAATATGGGCATGCCCAGAAAAAAGAACTGTGTTTCCTACTGATACAGACCTTATGTATTCAACTCTGCTTATGAAACTGATACAAACCACAGCTCCTCTTACATTAATGCTCTTTAGTTAATAGTGAGAATCAGTTTGGGTTGGTGAACTGCGAAAAATCATTTGATCCGAAAATTCACTAGGTTTACCAGAAATGAACTCTTGCTTGTAGGAAGACACTGATCCTGTTGTTTAACTCCGATTCTGAAGGGAAATTCAGACCAGAGTTCTCATCCCAGAAACACACTCTGTTTTAACGCAAGAAGCAAGCTCTTCTTTCTAGAGTCTAAAATAGAGCAAGAACCATGAGTATGCCCTGAAATAAAGAACTGTGTTTCCTACTCAGATGGACCATATGTAGTTCAACTCTGCTCATGAGACTGATACAAACCACAGCTCCGCTTACATAAATGCTCTTTAGTTAATAGTGAGAATCGCGTTGGGTTCGTGAACTGCAAAAAATCATTAGAGCCCAAAATTCACTGGGTTAACCAGAAATGAACTCTTGCTTGAAGGAAGACACAGATCCTGGGGTTTAACTCTGTTTCTGAATTGAAATTCAGACCAGAGTTCTCATCCCTGAAAAACACTCTGTTTTAATTCAAGAAGCAAGCTCTTCTTTCTAGAGTCAAAAATAAAGCAAGAACCATGAGCATGCCCAGAAAAAAAGAACTGTGTTTCCGACTCATACAGACCATATGTAGCTCAACTCTGCTTATGAAACTGATCCAACCACGGCTACTCTTACATAAATGCTCTTTAGTTACTAGTGAGAATCGTGTTGGGTTTGTGAATGGCGAAAAAACATTAGAGCCCAATATTCACTGGGTTTACCAGAAATGACCTCTCGCTTCTAGGAAGACACATATCCTGGGTTTAACTCCGTTTCTGAAGGCAAATTCAGACCAGAGTTCTCATCCCTGAAAAACACTCTGTTTTACGGCAAGAATCATCCTCTTTTTTCCAGCGTCTCCAAATTACTAAGAAATATGGGCATGCCCAGAAAAAAAGAACTGTGTTTCCTACTGATACAAATCATATGTATTCAACTCTGCATATGAAACTGATAAAAACCACAGCTCCTCTTGCAATAATGCTCTTTAGTTAATAGTGAGATCGGTTTGGGTTGGTGAACTGCGAAAATTCATTTGAGCCCAAAAATCACTGGGATTACCAGAAATGAATTCTTGCTTGTAGGAAGACACTGACCCTGGGGTTTAACTCCGTTTCTCAAGGCAAATTCAGACCAGAGATCTCCTCCCTGAATAACACTCTGTTTTAAGGCAAGAATCATCCTCTTTTTCCAGCGTCTCCAGTATAGTAAGAAAAACGATCAAGCCCAGAAAAAAAGAACTGTGTTTCCTACAGATACAGACCATATGTAGTTCAACTCTGCTTATGAAACTGATACAAACCACAGCTCCTCTTATATTAAGGCTCTTTAGTTAATAGTGAGAATCGGTTTGGGTTGGTGAACTGCGAATAATCATTTGAGCCGAAAATTCACTAGGTTTACCAGAAATGAACTCTTGCTTGTAGGAAGACACTGATCCTGGGGTTTAACTCCGATTCTGAAGGGAAATTCAGAGCAGAGTTCTCATCCAAGAAACACACTCTGTTTTAACGCAAGAAGCAAGCTCTTCTTTCTAGAGTCTAAAATACAGCAAGAAACACGAGCATGCCTTGAAAAAAAGAACTGTGTTTCCTACTCAGACGCACCATATGTAGTTCAACTCTGCTTATGAAACTGATACAAACCACAGCTCCTCTTACATAAATGCTTTTTAGTTAATAGTGAGAATCGCGTTGGGTTCGTGAACTGCTAAAAATCATTTGAGCTTAAAATTCACTGGGTTAACCATAAATGAACTCTTGCTTGAATGAAGACATAGATCCTGAGGTTTAACTCTGTTTCTGAATGGAAATGCAGACCAGAGTTCTCATCCCTAAAAAACACTCTATTTTAATGCAAGAAGCAAGCTCTTCTTTCTAGAGTCTAAAATAAAGCAAGAACCATGAGCATTCCCAGAAAAAATGAACTGTGTTTCCGACTCATACAGACCATATGTAGTTCAAGTCTGCTTATGAAACTGATCCAAACACGATTCCTCTTACATAAATGTTCTTTAGTTAATAGTGAGAATCTTGTTGGGTTTGTGAACTGCGAAAAATCATTAGAGCCCAATATTAACTGGGTTTACCAGAAATGACCTCTCGCGTGTAGGAAGACACATATCCTGGGTTTAACAACGTTTTGAAGGCAAATTCAGACCAGAGTTCACATCCCTGAAAAAACTCTGTTTTACGGCAAGAATCATCCTCTTCTTTCCAGCGTCTCCAAAATAGTAAGAAACACGGGCATGCCCTGAAAAAAGAACTGTGTTTCCTACTCATCCGGACCATATGTAGTTCAACTCTGCTTACGAAACTGATACAAACCACAGCTCCTCTTACATTAAAGCTCTTTAGTTAATAGTGAGAATCGGTTTGGGTTGGTGAACTGCGAAAAATCATTTGATCCGAAAATTCACTAGGTTTACCAGAAATGAACTCTTGCTTGTAGGAAGACACTGATCCTTGGGTTTAACTCGATTCTGAAGAGAAATTCAGACAAGAGTTCTCATCCCAGAAACACACTCTGTTTTAACGCAAGAAGCAAGCTCTTCTTTCTAGATTCTAAAATACAGCAATAAACATGAGCATGCCCTGAAAAAAAGAACTGTGTTTCCTACTCAGATGGACCATATGTAGTTCAACTATGTTCATGAAACTGATACAAACCACAGCTCCTCTTACATAAATGCTCTTTAGTTAATAGTGAGAATCGCGTTGGGTTTGTGACTGCGAAAAATCATTTGAGCCCAAAATTCACTGGGTTAACCAGAAATGAACTCTTGCTTGAAGGAAGACACAGATCCTGGGATTTCACTCTGTTTCTGAATGGAAATTCAGACCAGAGTTCTCATCCCTCAAACACACTCTGTTTTAATGCAAGAAGCAAGCACTTCTTTCTAGAGTCTAAAATAAAGCAAGAACCATGAGCATGCCCACAAAAAAAGAACTGTGTTTTCAACTCATACAGACCATATGTAGTTCAACTCTGCTTATGAAACTGATCCAACCACGGCTCTTCTTACAAAAATGCTCTTTAGTTAATAGTGAGAATCGTGTTGGGTTTGTGAACGGTGAAAAATCATTAGAGCCCAATATTCACTGGGTTTACCAGAAATGACCTCTCGCTTCTAGGAAGACACATATCCTGGGTTTAACTCCGATTCTGAAGGGAAATTCAGACCAGAGTTCTCATCCCTGAAAAACACTCTGTTTTAAGGCAAGAAGCATCCTCTTTTTTCCAGCGTCTCCAAAATAGTAAGAAACATGGGCATGCCCAGAAAAAAAGAACTGTGTTTCCTACTCAGACGGACCATATGTAGTTCAACTCTGCTTATGAAACTGATACAAACCATAGCTCCTCTTACATAAATGCTCTTTAGTTAATAGTGAGAATCATGTTGGGTTCGTGAACTGCGAAAAATCATTTGGGGCAAAAAATCACTGGGTTTACCAGAAATGAACTCTTTGTTGTAGGAAGACACTGATCCTGGGGTTTAAGTCCGTTTCTGAAGGCAAATTCAGACCAGAGTTCTCATCCCTGAAAAACACTCTTTTTTAAGCCAAGAAGCAAGCTCTTCTTTCCAGCGTCTCCAATACAGCAATAACCATGTGGATGCCCTGAAAAAAAGAACTGTGTTTCCTACTCATACGGACCATATGTAGTTCAACTCTGCTTATGAAACTGATACAAACCACAGCTCCTCTTACATAAATGCTCTTTAGTTAATAGTGAGAATTGCGTTGGGTTCGTGAACTGCTAAAAATCTTTTGAGGCCAAAATTCACTGGGTTCACCAGAAATGATCTCTTGCTTGAAGGAAGACACAGATCCTGGCGTTTAACTCTGTTTCTGAATGGAAATTCAGACCAGAGTTCTCATCCCTAAAACACACTCTGTTTAAATGCTAGAAGCAAGCTCTTCTTTCTAGAGTCTAAAATAAAGCAAGAACCATGAGCATGCCCTGAATAAAAGAAGTGTGTTTCCTACTCTGACGGACCATAATTAGTTCAACTCTGCTTATGAAACTGATACAAACCACAGCTCCTCTTACTTAAATGCTCTTTAGTTAATAGTGAGAATCATGTTTGGATCGTGAACTGCGAAAAATCATTTGGCGCAAAAAATCACTGGGTTTGCCAGAAATGAACTCTTTGTTGTAGGAAGACACTGATCCTGGGGTTTAAGTCCGTTTCTGAAGGCAAATTCAGACCAGAGTTCTCATCCCTGAAAAACACTCTTTTTTAAGCCAAGAAGCAAGCTCTTCTTTCTAGATTCTAAAATACAGCAAGAACCATGAGGATGCCCTGAAAAAATGAACTGGGTTTCCTACTCAGACGGACCATATGTAGTTCAACTCTGCTTATGGAACTGATACAAACCACAGCTCCTCTTACATAAATGCTCTTTAGTTAATAGTGAGAATCGCGTTGGGTTCGTGAACTGCGAAAAATCATTTGAGCCCAAAATTCACTGGGTTAACCAGAAATGAACTCTTGCTTGAAGGAAGACAAGATCCTGGGGTTTAACTCTGTTTCTGAATGGAAATTCAGACCAGAGTTCTAATCCCTAAAACACACACTGTTTTAATGCAAGAAGCAAGCTCTTCTTTCTAGAGTCTAAAATAAAGCAAGAACCATGAGCATGCCCAGAAAAAAAGAACTGTGTTTCCGACTCATACATACCATATGTAGCTCAACTCTGCTTATGAAACTGATCCAACCACGGCTCCTCTTACATAAATGCTCTTTAGTTAATAGTGAGAATCCTGTTGGGTTTGTGAACTGCGAAAAATCATTAGAGCCCAATAGTCACTGGGTTTACCAGAAATGAACTCTTGCTTTTAGGAAGACACATATCCTGGGTTTAACTCCGTTTCTGAAGGAAAATTCAGACCAGAGTTCTCATCCCTGAAAAACACTCTGTTTTAAGGCAAGAATCATCCTTTTCTTTCCATCATCTCCATAATAGTAAGAAACATGGGCATGCCCAGAAAAAAAGAACTGTGTTTCCTACTGATACAGATCATATGTATTCAACTTTGCTTATGAAACTGATACAAACAACAGCTCCTCTTACATTAATGCTCTAGGTTTGCGTTGGTGAACTACAAAAAATCATTTGAGCACGAAAATCACTGGGATTACAAGAAATGAATTCTTGCTTGTAGGAAGACACTGACCCTGGCGTTTAACTCCTTTTCTGAAGACAAATTCAGACCAGAGATCTCCTCCCTGAATAACTCTCTGTTTTAAGGCAAGAAACATCCTCTTCTTTCCAGCGTCTCCAGTATAGTAAGAAACACGATCAAGCCCAGAAAAAAAGAACTGTGTTTCCTACTGAAACAGACCATATGTAGTTCAACTCTGCTTATGAAACTGATACAAACCACAGCTCCTCTTATATTAATGCTCTTGAGTTAACAGTGAGAATCGGTTTGTGTTGGTGAACTGCGAACAATCTTTGAGTCAAAAATTCACTAGGTTTAACAGATATGAACTCTTGCTTGTAGGAAGACACAGATCATGAGGTTTAACTCATATTCTGAAGGGAAATTCAGACCAGAATTCTCATCCCAGAAACAAGCTCTGTTTTTATGCAAGAAGCAAGCTCTTCTTTCTAGATTCTAAAATACAGCAAGAACCATGAGGATGCCCTGAAAAAATGAACTGTGTTTCCTACTCAGACGGACCATTGTAGTTCAAATCTGCTTATGAAACTGATACAAACCACAGCTCCTCTTACATAAATGCTCTTTAGTTCATAGTGAGAATCGCGTTGGGTTCGTGAACTGCAAAATATCATTTGAGCCCAATATTCACTGGGTTTACCAGAACTGAACTCTTGCTTGTAGGAAGACACAGATCCTGGGGTTTAACTCCGTTTCTGAAGGCAAATTCAGACCAGAGTTCTCATCCCTGAAAAACACTCTGTTTTAAGCCAAGAAACAAGCTCTTCTTTCCAGTGTCTCCAATACAGCAATAACCATGAGGATGCCCTGAAAAAAAGAACTGTGTTTCCTACTCATACGGACCATATGTAGTTCAACTCTGCTTATGAAACTGATACAAACCACAGCTCCTCTTACATAAATGCTCTTTAGTTAATAGTGATAATCGTGTTGGGTTCGTGAACTGCTAAAAATCATTTGAGCCAAAAATTCTCTGGGTTTACCAGAAATGACCTCTCGCTTGTAGGAAGACACATATCCTGAGTTTAACTCTGTTTCTGATGGCAAATTCAGACCAGAGTTCTCATCCCTGAAAAACACTCTGTTTTAAGGCAAGAATCATCCTTTTCTTTCCAGCGTCTCCAAAATAGTAAGAAACATGATCAAGCCCAGAAAAAAAGAACTGTGTTTCCTACTGATACAGACCATATGTATTCAACTCTGCTTATGACTGATACAAACCATAGCTCCTCTTACATTAATGCTCTTTAGTTAATAGAGAGAATTGGTTTGGGTTGGTGAACTGCGAAAAATCATTTGAGCCCAAAAATCACTGGGATTACCAGAAATTAATTCTTGCTTGTAGGAAGACACTGATCCTGGGGTTTAACTCCGTTTCTGAAGACAAATTCAGACCAGAGATATCCTCCCTGAAAAACACTCTGTTTTAAGGCAAGAATCATCCTCTTCTTTCCAGCGTCTCCAAAATAGTAAGAAACATGGGCATGCCCAGAAAAAAAGAACTGTGTTTCCTACTGATACAGACCATATGTATTCAACTCTGCTTATGAAACTGATACAAACCACAGCTCCTCTTACATAAATGCTCTTTAGTTAATAGTGAGAATCGCTTTGGGTTCGTGAACTGTGAAAATCATTTGAGCCCAAAATTCACTGGGTAACCAGAAATGAACTCTTGCTTGAAGGAAGACACAGATCCTGGGGTTTAAATCTGTTTCTGAATGGAAATTCAGACCAGAGTTCTCATCCCTAAAACACACTCTGTTTTAAAACAAGAAGCAAGCTCTTCTTTCTAGAGTCTAAAATACAGCAAGAACAATGAGCATGCCCAGAAAAAAAGAACTGTGTTTCCTACTCAACGGACAATATGTAGTTCAACTCTGCTTATGAAACTGATACAAACCACAGCTCCTCTTACATAAATGCTCTTTAGTTAATAGTGAGAATCGTGTTGGGTTTGTGAACTGCGAAAAATCATTTGAGCCCAATATTCACTGGGTTTACCAGAAATGAACTCTTGATTGTAGGAAGACACATATCCTGGGTTTAACTCCTTTTCTGAAGGCAAATTCAGACCAGAGTCCTCATCCCTGAAAAACACTCTGTTTTAAGGCAAGAATCATCCTCTTCTTTCCAGCGTCTCCAAAATAGTAAGAAACATGGGCATGACCAGAAAAAAAGAACTGTGTTTCCTACTGATACAGACCATATGTATTCAACTCTGTTTATGAAACTGATACAAACCACAGCTCCTCTTACATTAATGCTCTTTAGTTAATAGTGAGAATCGGTTTGGGTTGGTGAACTGCGAAAAATCATTTGAGCCCAAAAATCACTGGGATTACCAGAAATGAATTCTTGCTTGTAGGAAGACACTGATCCTGGGGTTTAAAAATTCAGACCAGAGATCTCCTCCCTGAATAACACTCTGTTTTAAGGCAAGAATCATCCTCTTCTTTCAAGCGACTCCAGTATAGTAAGAAACATGATCAAGCCCAGAAAAAAAGAACTGTGTTTCCTACTGATACAGACCATATGTATTCAACTCTGCTTATGAAACTGATACAAACCACAGCTCCTCTTACATTAATGCTCTTTAGTTAATAGTGAGAATCGGTTTGGGTTGGTGAATTGTGAACAATCATTTGAGCCGAAAATTCACTGGGTTTACCAGAAATGAACTCTTGCTTGTAGGAAGACACTGATCCTGGGGTTTAACTCTGATTCTGAAGGGAAATTCAGACCAGAGTTCTCATCCCAGAAACACACTCTGTTTTAACGCAAGAAGCAAGCTCTTCTTTCTAGAGTCTAAAATAGAGCAAGAACCATGAGCATGCGCTGAAAAAAACAACTGTGTTTCCTACTCAGACGGACCATATGTAGTTCAACTCTGCTCATGAAACTGATACAAACCCCAGCACCTCTTACATTAATGCTCTTTAGTTAATAGTGAGAATCGGTTTGGGTTGGTGAACTGCGAAAAATCATTTGAGCCCAAAAATCACTGGGATTACCAGAAATGAATTCTTGCTTGTAGGAAGATACTGATCCTGGGTTTTAACTCCGTTTCTGAAGACAAATTCAGACCAGACATTCCTCCCTGAAAAACACTCTGTTATAAGGCAAGAATCATCCTCTTCTTTCCAGCGTCTCCAAAAAAGTAAGAAACATGGGCATGCCCGGAAAAAAAGAACTGTGTTTCCTACTGGTACAGACCATATGTTTTCAACTCTGCTTATGAAACTGATACAAACCACAGTTACTCTTACATAAATGCTCTTTAGTTAAAAGTGAGAATCATGTTGGTTTAGTGAACTGCGAAAAATCATTTGGGCCAAAAATTCACTGGGTTTACAAGAAATGAACTCTTGGTTGTAGGAAGACACTGATCCTGGGGTTTAACTCCGTTTCTGAGGCAAATTCTGACCAGAGTTCTCATCCATGAAAAACACTCTGTTTTAAGCCAAGAATCAAGCTCTTCTTTCCAGCGTCTCCAATACAGCAATAACCATGAGGATGCCCTGAAAAAAAGAACTGTGTTTCCTACTCATACGGACCATATGTAGTTCAACTCTGCTTATGAAACTGATACAAACCACAGCTCCTCTTACAAAAATGCTATTTAGTTAATAGTGAGAATCGCGTTGGGTTCGTGAACTGCGAAAAATCACTTGAGCCCAAAATTCACTGTGTTAACCAGTAATGAACTCTTGCATGAAGGAAGACACAGATCCTTGGGTTTACCTCTGTTTCTGAATGGAAATTCAGACCAGAGTTCTCATCCCTAAAACACACTCTGTTTTAATGCAAGAAGCAAGCCCTTCTTTCTAGAGTGTAAAATAAAGCAAGAACCATGAGCATGCCCAGAAAAAAGAACTGTGTTTCCAACTCATACAGACCATATGTATTTCAACTCTGCTTATGAACCTGATCCAACCACGGCTACTCTTACATAAATGCTCTTTAGTTAATCGTGAGAATCGTGTTGGGTTTGTGAACTGCGAAAAATCATTAGAGCCCAATATTCACTGGGTTTACCAGAAATGATCTCTTGCTTGAATGAAGACACATATCCTGGGTTTAAATCCGATTCTGAAGGGAAATTCAGACCAGAGTTCTCATCCCTAAAACACACTCTGTTTTAACGCAAGAAGCAAGCTCTTCTTTCTAGAGTCTAAAATAGAGCAAGAACCATGAGCATGCGCTGAAAAAAGAACTGTGTTTCCTACTCAGACGGATCATATGTAGTTCAACTCTGCTTATGAAACTGATACAAACCACAGCTCCTCTACATAAATGCTCTTTAGTTAACAGTGAGAATCAGGATGGGTTCGTGAAGTGAGGAAAAATCATTTGGGCCAAAAAAATCACTGGCTTTACCAGAAATGAAATCTTTGTTGTGGGAAGACACTGATCCTGTTGTTTAACTCTGTTTCTGAAGGCAAATTCAGACCAGAGTTCTCACCCTAAAAAACACTCTATTTTAAGGCAAGAAGCAAGCTCTTCTTTCCAGCATCTCCAATGCAGCAAGAACCATGAGGATGCCTTAAAAAAAAGATCTGTGTTTCCTACTCATACAGACCATATGTAGTTCAACTCTGCTTATGAAACTGATACAAACCACAGCTCCTCTTACATTAATGCTCTTTAGTTAATAGTGAGAATCGGTTTGGGTTGGTGAATTGCGAAAAATCATTTGAGCACAAAAATCAATGGGATTACCAGAAATGAATTCTTGCTTGTAGGAAGAAAAGATCCTGGGGTTTATCTCCGTTTCTGAAGGGAAATACAGACCGGAATTCTCTTCCCTGACACACTCTGTTTTAACGCAAGACGCAAGATCTTCTTTCCAGAGTCTAAAATAAAGCAAGAACCATGAGCATGCCCTGAAAAAAAGAACTGTGTTTCCTGCTCATACGGACCATATGTAGTTCTACTCTGCTTATGAAACTAATACTAACTACATCCCCTCATACATAAATGATCTTCAGTTAATAGTAAGAATAGCGCTGGGTTCCTGAACTGCGAAAAATCATTTGAGCCAAAAATTCACTGGGTTTACCAGAACTGAACTCTTACTTGTAGGAAGACACATATCATGGGGATTAACTCCGTTTCTGAAGGGAAATTCAGACCAGAGTTCTCATCCCTAAAACACACTCTGTTTTAACGCAAGACGCAAGCTCTTCTCTCCAGAGTCTAAAATTAAGCCAGAACCATTAGCATGCCCAGAAAAAAAGAACTGTGTTTCCGACTCATACACACCATATGTAGTTCAACTCTGCTTATGAAACTGATCCATACACGGATCCTCTTACATAAATGCTCTTTAGTTAATAGTGAGAATCGTGTTGGGTTTGTGAACTGCGAAAAATCATTAGAGCCCAATATTCACTGGGTTTACCAGAAATGAACTCTTGCTTGTAGGAAGACACTGATCCTGTGTTTAACTCCGTTTCTGAAAGCAAATTCAGACCACAGTTCTCATCCCTGAAACTCACTCTGTTTTAAGGCAAGAATCATCCTCTTCTTTACAGCGTCTCCAGTATAGTAAGAAACATGATCAAGCCCAGAAAAAAAAAACTGTGTTTCCTACTCAGACGAACCACATGTAGTTCAAATCTGCTTATGAAACTGATATATACCACAGCTCCTCTTACATAAATGCTCTTTAGTTAATAGTGAGAATCGTGTTGGGTTTGTGAACTGCGAAAAATCATTACAGCCCAATATTCACTGGGTTTACAAGAAATGAACTCTTGCTTGTAGGAAGACAGTGATCCTGGGGTTTAACTCCGTTTCTGAAGGCAAATTCAGACCAGAGATCTCCTCCCTGAATAACACTCTGTTTTAAGGCAAGAATCATCCTCTTCTTTCCAGCATCTCCAGTGTAGTAAGAAACATGATCAAGCCCAGAAATAAGAACCTTGTTTCCTACTCAGACGGACCATATGAGGTTCAACTCTGCTTATGAAACTGATACAAACCACAGCTCCTATTACATAAATGCTCTTTAGTTAATAGTGAGAATCGCGTTGGATTCATGAACTGCGAAAAATCATTTCAGCCCAAAATTCACTGATTTAACCAGAAATGTGCTCTTGCTTGTAGGAAGACACAGATCCTGGGGTTTAACTCCGTTTCTGAAGGGAAATTCAGACCGGAGTTCTCTTCCCTGAAACACACTCTGTTTTAACACAAGACGCAAGATCTTCTTTCCAGAGTCTAAAATTAAGCCAAAACCATGAGCATGCCCAGAAAAAAAGAACTGTGTTTCCGACTCAAACACACCATATGTAGTTCAACTCTGCTTATGAAACTGATCCAAACACGGCTCCTCTTACATAAATGATCTTTAGTTAATAGTGAGAATCGTGTTGGGTTTGTGAACTCTGAAAAATCATTAGAGCCCAATATTCACTGGGTTTACCAGAAATGAACTCTTACTTGTAGGAAGACACTGATTCTGCGTTTAACTCCGTTTCTGAAGGCAAATTCAGACCACATTTCTCATCCCTGAAACTCACTCTGTTTTAAGGCAAGAATCATCCTCTTCTTTACAGCATCTCCAGTATAGTAGGAAACATGATCAAGCCCAGAAAAAAAGAACTATGTTTCCTACTCAGACGAACAACATGTAGTTCAAATCTGCTTATGAAACTGATACATACCACAGCTCCTCTTACATAAATGCTCTTTAGTTAATAGTGAGAATCATGTTGGGTTTGTGAACTGCGAAAAATCATTTGAGCCAAAAATTCACTGGGTTTACCAGAACTGAACTCTTGCTTGTAGGAAGACACAGATCATGGGGATTAACTCCGTTTCTGAAGGGAAATTCAGACCACAGTTCTCATCCCTTAAACACACTCTGTTTTAATGCAAGACGCAAGCGCTTCTTTCCAGAGTCTAAAATTAAGCCAAAACCATGAGCATGCCCAGAAAAAAAGAACTGTGTTTTCGACTCATACACACCATATGTAGTTCAACTCTGCTTATGAAACTGATCCAAACACGGCTCCTCTTACATAAATGCTCTTTAGTTAATAGTGAGAATCGTGTTGGGTTTGTGAACTGTGAAAAATCATTAGAGCCCAATATTCACTGGGTTTACCAGAAATGAACTCTTGCTTGTAGGAAGACACTGATTCTGCGTTTACCTCTGTTTCTGAAGGCAAATTCAGACCACAGTTCTCATCCCTGAAACTCACTCTGTTTTAAGGCAAGAATCATCCTCTTCTTTACAGCGTCGCCGGTATAGTAAGAAACATGATCAAGCCCAGAAAAAAAGAACTGGGTTTCCTACTCAGACGAACCACATGTAGTTAAAATCTGCTTATGAAACTGATACATACCACAGCTCCTCTTACATTAATGCTCTTTAGTTAATAGTGAGAATCATGTTGGGTTTGTGAACTGCGAAAAATCATTAGAGCCCAATATTCACTGGGTTTACCAGAAATGATCTCTTGCTTGTAGGAAGACACATATCCTGGGTTTAACTCCGTTTCTGAAGGCAAATTCAGACCAGAGATCTCATCCCTGAAAGACACTCTGTTTTAAGGCAAGAATCATCCTCTTCTTTCCAGCGACTCCAAAATAGTAAGAAACAAGGGCAGGCCCAGAAAAAAAGAACTGTGTTTCCTACTGATACAGACCATATGTATTCAACTCTTCTTATGAAACTGATACAAACCACAGCTCCTCTTACATTAATTCTCTTTAGTTAATAGTGAGAATCGGTTTGGGTTGGTGAACTGCGAAAAATCATTTGCGCCGAAAATTCACTAGGTTTACCAGAAATGAACTCGTGCTTGTAGGAAGACACTGATCCTGGGGTTTAACTCCGTTTCTGAAGACAAATTCAGTCCAGAGATCTCATCCCTGAATAACACTCTGTTTTAAGGCAAGAATCATCCTCTTCTTTCCAGCGTCTCCAGTATAGTAAGAAACATGATCAAGCCCAGAAAAAAAGAACTGTGTTTCCTACTGATACAGACCATATGTAGTTCAACTCTGCTTTTGAAACTGATACATACCACAGCTCCTCTTACATTAATGCTCTTTAGTTAACAGTGAGAATCGGTTTGGGTTTTTGAACTGCGAAAAATCATTTGAGCCAAAAATTCACTAGGTTTACCAGAAATGAACTCTTGCTTGTAGGACAATACTGATCCTGGGGTTTAACTCCGATTCTGAAGGGAAATTCAGACCAGAGTTCTCATCCCAGAAACACACTCTGTTTTAACGCAAGAAGCAAGCTCTTCTTTCTAGAGTCTAAAATAGAGCAAGAACCATGAGAATGCCCTGAAAAAAAGAACTGTGTTTCCTACTCAGATGGACCACATGTAGTTCAAATCTGCTTATGAAACTGATACAAACAACAGCTCCTCTTACATAAATGCTCTTTAGTTAATAGTTAGAATCGCGTTGGGTTCTTGAACGGCGAAAAATCATTTTACCCCAAAATTCACTGGGTTTATCAGAACTGAACTCTTGCTTGAAGGAAGACACAGATCCTGGGGTTTAACTCCGATTCTGAAGGGAAATTCAGACCAGAGTTCTCATCGCTGAAACACACTCTGTTTTAACGAAAGAAGCAAGTTCTTCTTTCTAGATTCTAACCTACAGCAAGAACCATGTGGATGCCCTGAAAAAAAGAACTGTGTTTCCTACTCAGACGGACCATATGTAGTTCAAATCTGCTTATGAAACTGATACAAACCACAGCCCCTCTTACATAAATGCTCTTTAGTTAATAGTGAGAATCGCGTTGGGTTCGTGAACTGCGAAAAATCATTTGAGCCAAAAATTCACTGGGTTAACCAGAAATGAACTCTTGCTTGAGGGAAGAAACAAATCCCGGGGTTTAACTCTGTTTCTGAATGGAAATTCAGAACAGAGTTCTCATCCCTAAAACACACTCTGTTTTAACGCAATACGCAAGATCTTCTTTCCAGAGTCTAAAATAAAGCAAGAACCATGAGCATGCCCTGAAAAAAAGAACTGTGTTTTCTACTCAGACGAACCATATGTAGTTCGACTCTGCTTATGAAACTAATACTAACTACAGCTCCTCATACAAAAATGATCTTCAGTTAATAGTAAGAATAGCGCTGGGTTCCTGAACTGCGAAAAATCATTTGAGCCAAAAATTCACTGGGTTTACCAGAACTGAACTGTTGCTTGTAGGAAGACACAGATCATGGGGATTAACTACGTTTCTGAAGGGAAATTCAGACCAGAGTTCTAATCCCTAAAACACACTCTGTTTAACGCAAACGCAAGCTCTTCTTTGCAGAGTCTAAAATTAAGCCAGAACCATGAGCATGCCCAGAAAAAAATAACTGTGTTTCCGAATCATACACACCATATGTAGTTCAACTCTGCTTATGAAACTGATCCAAACACGGCTCCTCTTACATAAAGGCTCTTTACTTAATAGTGAGAATCGTGTTGGGTTTGTGAACTGCAAAAAATCATTAGAGCCCAGTATTCACTGGGTTTACCAGAAATGAACTCTTGCTTGTAGGAAGACACATATCCTGTGTTTTACTCCGTTTCTGAAGGCAAATTGAGACCACAGTTCTCATCCCTCAAAAACACTCTGTTATAACGAAAGAATCAAGCTCTTCTTTCCAGCGTCTCCAAACTATTAAGAAATATGGGCATGCCCAGAAGAAAGGAACTGTGTTTCCTACTCAGACGGACCATGTGTAGTTCAACTCTGCTTATGAAACTGATACAAACCACAGCTCCTCTTACATAAATGCTCTTTAGTTAATAGTGAGAATCATGTTGGGTTTGGGAACTGCGAAAAATCATTTGAGACCAAAAATCACTGGGTTTACCAAAAATGAATTCTTGCTTGTAGGAAGACATGATCCTGGGGTTTCACTATGTTTCTGAAGACAAATGGAGTCCAGAGATCTCATCCCTGAATTACACTCTGTTTTAAGGCAAGAATCATCCTCTTCTTTTAGCGTCTCCAGTATAGTAAGAAACATGATCAAGCCCAGAAAGAAAGAACTGGGTTTCCGACTGATAAGGACCATATGTAGTTAAACTCTGCTTATGAAACTGATACATACCACAGCTCCTCTTACATTAATGCTCTTTAGTTAACAGTGAGAATCGGTTTGGGTTGGGGAACTGCAAACAATCATTTGAGCCAAAAATTCACTAGGTTTACCAGAAATGAACTCTTGCTTGTAGGAAGACACAGATCATGGGGTTTAACTCAGATTCTAAAGGGAAATTCAGACCAGAATTCTCATCCCTGAAACACACTCTGTTTTAAGGCAAGAAGCAAGCTCTTCTTTCTAGAGTCTAAAATACAGCAAGAACCATGAGTATGCCCTGAAAAAAAGAACTGTGTTTCGTACAGATACAGACCATATGTAGTTCAACTCTGCTTATGAAACTGATACAAAGCACAGCTCCTCTTACATAAATTCTCTTTAGTTAATAGTGAGAATCGCGTTGGGTTCGTGAACTGAGAAAAAATATTTGAGCCCAAAATTCACTGGGTTTACCAGAACTGAACTCTTGCTTGTAGGAAGACAGAGATTCTGGGGATTAACGCCATTTCTGAAGGGAAATTCAGATCAGAGTTCTCATCCCTGAAAAACACTATGTCATAACGTAAAAAGCAAGCTCTTCTTTCCAGTGTCTAAAATACAGCAAGAACCATGAGCATGCCCAGAAAAAAAGAACTGTGTCCGGCTCATACAGACCATATGTAGTTCAACTCTGCTTATGAAACTGATCCAACCATGGCTCCTCTTACATAAATGCTCTTTAGTTAATCTTGAGAATCTTGTTGGGTTCGTGAACTGCGAAAAATCATTAGAGCCCAATATTCACTGGGTTTACCGGAAATGAACTCTTGCTTGTAGGAAAACACAGATCCTGGGATTTAACTCCGTTTCTGAATGCAAATTCAGACCAGAGTTCTCATCCCTAAAAAACACTCTGTTATAGCGAAAGAAGGAAGCTCTTCTTTCCAGCGTCTCCAAAAAAGTAAGAAACATGGGCATGCCCAGAAAAAAAGAACTGTGTTTCCAACTCATAACCATATGTAGTTCAACTCTGCTTATGAAACTGATCCAAACACGGCTCCTCTTACATAAATGCTCTTTAGTTAATAGTGAGAATCGTGTTGGGTTCGTGAACTGAGAAAAATCATTTGAGCCCAATATTAACTGTGTTTGCCAGAAATGAACTCTTGCTTGTAGGAAGACACTGATCCTGGGGTTTAACTCCGTTTCAGAATGCAAATTCAGACCAGAGTTCTCATCCCTGAAAAACTCTCGGTTATAACGAAAGAAGCAAGCTCTTCTTTACAGCGTCTCCAAAATATTAAGAAACAGGGGCATGCCCAGAAAAAAGGAACTGTGTTTCCGACTCATACAGACCATATGAAATTCAACTCTGCTTATGAAACTGATACAAACCACAGCTCCTCTTACATAAATCCTCTTTAGTTAATAGTGAGAATCGGTTTGTGTTGGTGAACTGCAAAATAAACATTTGAGCCAAAAATTCACTAGGATTACCAGAAATGAACTCTTGCTTGTAGGAAGACACAGATCATGGGATTTAATTCAGATTCGGAAGGGAAATTCAGACCAGAGTTCTCATCCCTGAAAAACACTCTGTTTTAAGGCAAGATGCAAGCTCTTCTTTCCAGCATCTCCAATGCAGCAAGAAACATGAGGATGCCCTGAAAAAATGAACTGTGTTTCCAACTCATAACCATATGTAGTTCAACTCTGCTTATGAAACTGATACAAACCACAGCTCCTCTTACATAAATGCTCTTTAGTTAATAGTGAGAATCATGTTGGGTTCGTGAACTGCGAAAAAATCATTTGAGCCCAAAAATCACTGGGTTTACCAGAAATGTATTCTTACCTGTAGGAAGACACTGATCCTGGGGTTTAACTCCGTTTCTGACGGCAAATTCAGACCAGAGTACTCATCCCTCAAAAACACTCTGTTATAACGAAAGAAGCAAGTTCTTCTTTCCAGCGTCTCCAAAATAGTAAGAAACATGGGCATGCCCATAAAAAAGAACTGTGTTTCCGACTCATACAGACTATATGTAGTTCAACTCTGCTTATGAAACTGATACAAACCACAGCTCCAATTACATTAATGCTCTTTAGTTAATAGTGAGAATCGGTTTGGGTTGGTGAACTGTGTAAAATCATTTGAGCCCAAAATTCACTGGGTTTACCAGAACTGAACTCTTGCTGGTAGGAAGACAGAGATCCTGGGGATTAATGCCGTTTCTGATGGAAAATTTAGATCAGAGTTCTCATCCCTGAAAAACACTATGTCATAACACAAAAAGCAAGCTCTTCTTTCCAGTGTCTACAATACAGCAAGAACCATGAGCATGCCCAGAAAAAAAGAACTGTGTTTCCGACTCAGACGGACCATATGTAGTTCAACTCTGCTTATAAAACTGATACAAACCACAGCTCCTCTTACATAAATCCTCTTTAGTTAATAGTGAGAATCGGTTTGGGTTGGTGAACTGCAAAAAAACATTTGGGCCAAAAATCACTGGGTTTACCAGAAATGAACTCTTGGTTGTAGGAAGACACTGATCCTGGGGTTTAACTCCGTTTTTGAAGTCAAATTCAGACCAGAGTTCTCATCCCTGAAAAACACTCTGTTTTAAGTCCAGAAGCAAGCTCTTCTTTCCAGCGTCTCCAATGCAGCAAGAACCATGAGTATGCCCTGAAAAAAAAGAACTGTGTTTCCTACTCATACGGACCATATGTAGTTCAACTCTGCTTATGAAACTGATACAAACTACAGCTCCTCTTACATAAATGCTCTTTAGTTAATAGTGAGAATCATGTTGGGTTCGTGAACTGCGAAAAAATCATTTGAGCCCAAAAATCACTGGGTTTACCAGAAATGTATTCTTACCTGTAGTAAGACACTGATCCTGGGGTTTAACTCCGTTTTTGAAGACAAATTCAGACCAGATTTCTCATCCCTGAATAACAATCTGTTTTAAGGCAAGAATCATCCTCTTCTTTCCAGCGTCTCCAGTATAGTAAGAAACATGATCAAGCCCAGAAAAAAAGAACTGTGTTTCCTACTGATACAGACTATATGTAGTTCAACTCGGCTTATGAAACTGATACAAACCACAGCTCCACTTACATTAATGCTCTTTAGTTAATAGTGAGAATCGGTTTGGGTTGGTGAACTGCGAAAAATCATTTGAGCCCAAAATTCACTGGATTTACCAGAACTGAACTCTTGCTTGTAGGAAGACAGAGATCCTGGGGATTAACACCGTTTCTGAAGAGAAATTCAGACCAGAGTTCTCATCCCTGAAAAACACTATGTCATAACGCAAAAAGCAAGCTCTTCTTTCCAGTGTCTAAAATACAGCAAGAACCATGAGCATGCCCAGAAAAAAAGAACTGTGTTTCCGACTCATACAGACCATATGTAGTTCAACTCTGCTTATGAAACTGATCCAACCACGGCTCCTCTTACATAAATGCTCTTTAGTTAATAGTGAGAATCGCGTAAGGGTTCGTGTACCGCGAAAAATCATATGAGCCAAAAATTCACTGGGTTTACCAGAACTGAACTCTTGCTTGTAGGAAGACACAGATCCTGGGGTTTAACTCCGTTTCTGAAGGCAAATTCACCCCAGAGTTCTCATCCCTCAAAAACACTCTGTTATAACGAAAGAAGCAAGCTCTTCTTTCCAGCGTCTCCAAAATAGTAAGAAACATGGGCATGCCCAGAAAAAAAGAACTGTGTTTCCGACTCATGACCATATGTAGTTCAACTCTGCTTATGAAACTGATCCAACCATGGCTCCTCTTACATAAATGCTCTTTAGTTAATAGTGAGAATCATGTTGGGTTCGTGAACTGCGAAAAATCATTTGAGCACAAAATTCACTGGGTTTACCAGAAATGAACTCTTGCTTGTAGGAAGACACTGATCCTGGGGTTTAACTCCGTTTCTGAAGGCAAATTCAGACCAGAGTTTTCATCCCTGAAAAAGACCCTGTTATAACGAAAGAAGCAAGCTGTTCTTTCCAGCGTCTCCAAAATATTAAGAAACATGGGCATGCCCAGAAAAAAAGAACTGTGTTTCTGACTCATACAGACCATATGTAGTTCAACTCTGCTTATGAAACTGATCCAACCACGGTTCCTCTTACAAAAATGCTCTTTAATTAATAGTGATAGTCGCGTTGGGTTCTAGAACTGTGTAAAGTCCTTTGAGCCGAAAATTCACTTGGTTACCAGAAATGAACTCTTGCTGGTAGGAAGGAATAGATCATGGGGTTTAAGTCTGTTTGTGAAGGGAAATTCAGACCGCAATTCTCATCCATGAAACACACCCTCTTTTAATTCAAGAAGCAAGCACTTCATTCCAGCGTCACCAATACAGCAAGAACCATGAGCATGCCCTGAAAAAAAGGACTGTGTTTCCAATTCATATGGACCATATGTAGTTCAACTCTACTTATGAAACTGATACAAACCACAGCTCCTCTTACATAAATGCTCCTTAGTTAATAGTGAGAATCGTCTTGGGTTCATGAACTGCAAAAAATCATTTGAGCCCTATATTCACTGGGTTTACCAGAAATGAACTCTTGCTTGTAGGAAGACACATATCCTGTGGTTTAACTCCGTTTCTGAGGCAAATTCAGAAGACAGTTCTCATCCCTGAAAAACACTCTGTTTTAAGGCAAGAAGCAAGCTCTTCTTTCCAGCGTCCTCAATACAGCAAGAACCATGATGATACCCTGAAAAAAAGAACTGTGTTTCCTGCTCATACGGACCATATGTAGTTCAACTCTGCTTATGAAACTGAAACAAACCACAGCTCCTCTTACATAAATGCTCTTAGTTAATAGTGAGAATCGCGTTGGGTTCGTGAACTGCGAAAAATCATTTGTGCCCATAACTCACTGGGTTTACCAGAACTGACCTCTTGCTTGTAGGAAGACACAGATCCTGTGGTTTAAATCTGTTTCTGAATGGAAATTCAGACCAGAGTTCTCATCCATGAAACACACTCTGTTATAAGGCAAGAAGCAAGCTCTTCTTTCCACTGTCTAAAATACAGCAAGAACCATGAGCAGGCCCAGAATAAAGAACTGTGTTTCTGACTCATAACCATATGTACTTCAACTCTGCTTATGAAACTGATCCGACCACGGCTCCTCTTACGTAAATGCTCTTTTGTTAATAGTGAGAATCGTGTTGGGTTCGTGAACTGCGAAAAATCGTTTGAGCCCAATATTCACTGGGTTTACCAGAAATGAACTCTTGCTTGTAGGAAGACATTGATCCTTGGGTTTAACACTGTTTCTGAAGACAAATTCAGACCAGAGGTCTCATCCCTGAATAACACTCTGTTTTAAGGCAAGAATCATCCTCTTCTTTCCAGTGTCTCCAGGATAGTAAGAAACATGATCAAGCCCACAAAAAAAGAACTGTGTTTCCTACTGACACAGACCATATGTAGTTCAACTCTGCTTATGAAACTAATACAAACCACACCTCCTCTGACATTAATGCTCTTTAGTAAATAGTGAGAATTGGTTTGGGTTGGTGAACTGCGAAAAATATTTGAGCCGAAAATTCACTAGCTTTACCAGAAATGAACTCTTGCTTGTAGGAAGACACAGATCATGGTGTTTAACTCCGATTCTGAAGGGAAATTCAGACCAGAGTTCTCATCCCTGAAACACACCCTGTTTTAAAGCAAGAAGCAAGCTTTTCTTCCTAGAGTCTAAAATACAGCAAGAACAATGAGCATGCCATGAAAAAAAGAACTGTGTTTCCTACTCATACAGACCATATGTAGTTCAACTCTGCTTATGAAACTGATACAGACCACAGCTCCTCTTACATAAATGCTCTTTAGTTAATAGTGATAATCATGTTGTGTTCTAGAACTGTGTAAAATCATTTGAGCCGAAAATTCACTTGTTTTACCAGAAATGAACTCTTGCTGGTAGGAAGGAATAGATCATGGGGTTTAAGTCTGTTTGTGAAGGGAAATTCAGACCGCAATTCTCATCCATGAAACACACCCTCTTTTAATTCAAGAAGCAAGCACATCTTTCCAGCGTCACCAATACAGCAAGAACCATGAGCATGCCCTGAAAAAAAGAACTGTGTTTCCTATTCATACGGAACATATGTAGTTCAACTCTGCTTATGAAACTGATACAAACCACAGCTCCTCTCACATAAATGCTCTTTAGTTAATAGTGAGATTCGTGTTGGGTTCGTGAACTGCGAAAAATCATTTGAGCCCAATATTCACTGGGTTTACCAGAAATGAACTCTTGCTTGTAGGAAGACACTGATCCAGGGGTTTAACTCCGTTTCTGAAGGCAAATTCAGACCAGAGTTCTCATCCCTGAAAAACACTCTGTTTTAAGGCAAGAAGCAAGCTCTTCTTTCCAGCGTCTCCAATACAGCAAGAACCATGAGATGCCCTGAAAAAAAGAACTGTGTTTCCTACTTATACGGACCATATCTAGTTCAATTCTGCTTATGAAACTGATACAAACCACAGCTCCTCTTACATAAATCCTCTTAGTTAATAGTGAGAATCGCGTTGGGTTCGTGAACTGCGAAAAATCATTTGTGCCCAAAACTCACTGGGTTTACCAGAACTGACCTCTTGCTTGTAGGAAGACACAGATCCTGTGGTTTAACTCTGTTTCTGAATGGAAATTCAGACCAGAGTTCTCATCCATGAAACACACTCTGTTATAAGGCAAGAAGCAAGCTATTCTTTCCAGTGTCTAAAATACAGCAAGAACCATGAGCAGGCCCAGAATAAAAGAACTGTGTTTCTGACTCATAACAATATGTACTTCAACTCTGCTTATGAAACTGTTGCAGACCACAGCTCCTCTTACATAAATGCTCATTATTTTTTAGTGATAATCGTGTTGTGTTCTAGAACTGTGTAAAATCATTTGAGCCGAAAATTCACTGGGTTTACCAGAAATGAACTCTTGTTTGTAGGAAGACATTGATCCTTGGGTTTAACTCTGTTTCTGAAGACAAATTCAGACCAGAGATCTCATCCCTGAATAACACTCTGTTTTAAGGCAAGAATCATCCTCTTCTTTCCAGTGTCTCCAGGATAGTAAGAAACATGATCAAGCCCACAAAAAAAGAACTGTGTTTCCTACTGACACAGACCATATGTAGTTCAACTCAGCTTATGAAACTAATACAAACCACACCCCCTCTGACATTAATGCTCTTTAGTAAATAGTGAGAATCGGTTTGGGTTGGGGAACTGCGAAAAATCATTTGAGCCGAAAATTCACTAGCTTTACCAGAAACGAACTCTTGCTTGTAGGAAGACACAGATCATGGTGTTTAACTCTGATTCTGAAGGGAAATTCAGACCAGAGTTCTCATCCCTGAAACACACTCTGTTTTAATGCAAGAAGCAAGCTTTTCTTCCTAGAGTCTAAAATACAGCAAGAACAATGAGCATGCCCTGAAAAAAAGAACTGTGTTTCCTATTCATACAGACCATATGTAGTTCAACTCTGCTTATGAAACTGATACAGACCACAGCTCCTCTTACATAAATGCTCTTTAGTTAATAGTGATAATCGTGTTGTGTTCTAGAACTGTGTAAAATCATTTGAGCCGAAAATTCACTTGTTTTACCAGAAATGAACTCTTGCTGGTAGGAAGGAATAGATCATGGGGTTTAAGTCTGTTTGTGAAGGGAAATTCAGACCGCAATTCTCATCCATGAAACACACCCTCTTTTAATTCAAGAAGCAAGCACATCTTTCCAGCGTCACCAATACAGCAAGAACCATGAGCATGCCCTGAAAAAAAGAACTGTGTTTCCTATTCATACGGAACATATGTAGTTCAACTCTGCTTATGAAACTGATACAAACCACAGCTCCTCTCACATAAATGCTCTTTAGTTAATAGTGAGATTCGTGTTGGGTTCGTGAACTGCGAAAAATCATTTGAGCCCAATATTCACTGGGTTTACCAGAAATGAACTCTTGCTTGTAGGAAGACACTGATCCAGGGGTTTAACTCCGTTTCTGAAGGCAAATTCAGACCAGAGTTCTCATCCCTGAAAAACACTCTGTTTTAAGGCAAGAAGCAAGCTCTTCTTTCCAGCGTCTCCAATACAGCAAGAACCATGAGATGCCCTGAAAAAAAGAACTGTGTTTCCTACTTATACGGACCATATCTAGTTCAATTCTGCTTATGAAACTGATACAAACCACAGCTCCTCTTACATAAATCCTCTTAGTTAATAGTGAGAATCGTGTTGGGTTTGTGAACTGCGAAAAATCATTTGTGCCCAAAACTCACTGGGTTTACCAGAACTGGCCTCTTGCTTGTGGGAAGACACAGATCCTGTGGTTTAACTCTGTTTCTGAATGGAAATTCAGACCAGAGTTCTCATCCATGAAACACACTCTGTTATAAGGCAAGAAGCAAGCTATTCTTTCCAGTGTCTAAAATACAGCAAGAACCATGAGCAGGCCCAGAATAAAAGAACTGTGTTTCTGACTCATAACAATATGTACTTCAACTCTGCTTATGAAACTGTTATAGACCACAGCTCCTCTTACATAAATGCTCATTATTTTTTAGTGATAATCGTGTTGTGTTCTAGAACTGTGTAAAATCCTTTGAGCCGAAAATTCACTGGGTTTACCAGAAATGAACTCTTGCTTGTAGGAAGACACTGATCCTGGGGTTTAACTCCGTTTGTGAAGGGAAATTCAGAACAGAATTCTCATCCATGAAACCCACCCTCTTTTACTTCAAGAAGAAAGCACTTCTTTCCATTGTCACCAATACAGCAAGAACCATGAGCATGCCCAGGAAAAAAGTACTGTGTTTCCTACTCAGACAGACCATATGTAGTTCAACTCTGCTTATGAAACTGATACAAACTACAGCTCCTCTTACATAAATACTCTTTTGTTAATAGTGAGAATCATGTTGGGTTCGTGAACTGCAAAAAAATCATTTGAGCCCAAAAATCACTGGGTTTACCAGAAATAAACTCTTGCTTGTAGGAAGACACTGATCCTGGGGTATAACTCCGTTTTTGAAGACAAATTCAGACCGATTTCTCATCCCTGAATAACACTCTGTTTAAAGGCAAGAATCATCCTCTACTTTCCAGCCTCTCCAGGATAGTAAGAAACATGATCAAGCCCAGAAAAACAGAACTGTGTTTCCTACTGATACAGACTATATGTAGTACAACTCTGCTTATGAAACTGATACAAACCACAGCTCCACTTACATAAATGCTCTTTAGTTAATAGTGAGAATCGTGTTGGCTTGGTGAACTGCGAAAAATCATTTGAGCCAAAAATTCACTAGGTTTACCAGAAATGAACACTTGCTTGTAGGAAGACACAGATCATGGGGTTTAACTCAGATTCTGAAGGGAAATTCAGACCAGAGTTCTCATCCCTGAAACACACTCTGTTTTAACGCATTAGGCAAGCTCTTCTTTCCAGAGTCTACAATATAGCAAGAACCATGAGGATGCACAGAAAAAAAGAACTGTGTTTCCGACTCATACAAAAAATATGTAGTTCAACTCTACTTATGAAACTGATACAAACCACAGCACCCCTTACATAAAACCTCTTTAGTTAATAGTGAGAATCACGTTGGTTTGGTGAACTGCGAAAAATCATTTGACCCCAAAAATCCCTGGGTTTACCAGAAATGAACTCTTGCTTGTAGGAAGACATTGATGCTGGGGTTTAACTCCGTTTCTGAAGGCAAATTCAGACCAGAGTTCTCATCCCTGAAAAACACTCTGTTTTAAGGCAAGAATCATCCTGTTCTTTCCAGCGTCTCCAATATAGTAAGAAACATGAGCATGCCCAGAAAAAAAGAACTGAGTTTCCTACTCCGACAGACCATATGTAGTTCAACTCTACTTATGAAACTGATACAAACCACAACTCCTCTTACATAAATCCTGTTTAGTTTATAGTGAGAATCATGTTGGTTTCGTGAACTGCAAAAAAATCATTTGAGACCAAAAATCCCTGGGTTTACCAGAAATGAACTCTTGCTTGTAGGAAGACACTGATCCTAGGGTTTAACTCCGTTTCTGAAGACAAATTCAGACCAGAGTTTTTATCCCTGAAAAACACTCTGTTTTAAGGCAAGAATCATCCTGTTCTTTCCAGCGTCTCCAATATAGTAAGAAACATGAGCATGCCCCGAAAAAAACAACTGTGTTTCCTATTCATACAGACCATATGTAGTTCAACTCTGCTTATGAAACTGTTACAAACCACAGCTCCTCTTACATAAATCCTCTTTTGTTAATAGTGAGAATAGCGAGGGGTTTGTGAACTGCAAAAAATCTTTTGAGCCCAAAATTCACTGGGTTTACCAGAACTGAACTTTTGCTTGTAGGAAGACACAGATCATGGGGTTTAACGCCGTTTCTGAAGGAAAATTCAGACCAGAGTTCTCATCCCTGAAACACACTCTGTTATAAGGCAAGAAGCAAGCTCTTCTTTCCAGTGTCTAAAATACACCAAGAACCATGAGCATGCCCAGAAAAAAAGAACTGTGTTTCCTACTCATACGGACCATATGTAGTTCAACTCTGCTTATGAAACTGATACAAACAACAGCTCCTCTTACATAAATCCTCTTTAGTTAATAGTGAGAATAGCGTAGGGTTCCTGAAGTGCGAAAAATCATTTGAGCCCAAAATTCACTGGGTTTACCAGAAATGAACTCTTGCTTGTAAGAAGACACTGATCCTGGTGTTTAACTCCGTTTCTGAAGACAAATTCAGACCAGAGATCTCATCCCTGAATAACACTCTGTTTTAATGCAAGAATCATCCTCTTCTTTCCAGCGTCTCCAGTATACTAAGAAACATGATCAAGCCCTGAAAAAAAGAACTGTGTTTCCTACTGATACAGACCATATGTAGTTCACTCTGCTTATGAAACTGATACAAACCACAGCTCCTCTTACATTAATGCTCTTTGGTTAATAGTGAGAATCGGTTTGGGTTGGTGAACTGCGAAAAATCATTTGAGCCGAAAATTCACTAGGTTTACCAGAAATGAACTCTTGCTTGTAGGAAGACACAGATCATGGGGTTTAACTCCGATTCTGAAGGGAAATTGAGACCCGAGTTCTCATCCATGAAACACACTTTGTTTTAACACAAAAAGCAAGCTCTTCTTTCCAGAGTCTAAAATACAGCAAGAACCATGAGCATGCCCAGAAAAAAAGAACTGTGTTTCTGAATCATACAGAAAATATGTAGTTCAACTCTGCTTATGAAACTGATGCAAACCATAGCTCCGCTTACATAAATGCTCCTTAGTTAATAGTGAGAATCATGTTAGGTTCGTGAACGGCGAAAAATCATTTGAGCCCAAAATTCACTGAGTTAACAAGAAATGAACACTTGCTTGTTGGAAGACATTGATGCTGGGGTTTAACTCCGTTTCTGAAGGCAAATTCAGACCAGAGTTCTCATCCCTGAAAAACACTCTGTTTTAAGGCAAAAATCACCCTGTTCTTTCCAGCGTCTCCAATATAGTGAGAAACATGAGCATGCCCAGAAAAAAAGAACTGTGTTTCCGACTCATACAGACCATATGTAGTTCAACTCTACTTATGAAACTGATACAAACCACAACTCCTCTTACATAAATCCTCTTTACTTTATAGTGAGAATCATGTTGATTTCGTGAACTGCGAAAAATCATTTGAGCCCCAAAATCCATGCGTTTACCAGAAATGAACACTTGCTTGTAGGAAGACACAGATCCTGGGGATTAACGCCGTTTCTGAAGGAAAATTCAGACCAGAGTTCTCATCCCTGAAAAACACTCTGTTATAAGGCAAGAAGCAAGCTCTTCTTTCCAGTGTCTAAAATACACCAAGAACCATGAGCATGCCCAGAAAAAAAGAACTGTGTTTCCTACTCATACGGACCATATGTAGTTCAACTCTGCAGATGAAACTGATACAAACAACAGCTCCTCTTACATAAATCCTCTTTAGTTAATAGTGAGAATAGCGTAGGGTTCCTGAAGTGCGAAAAATCATTTGAGCCCAAAATTCACTGGGTTTACCAGAAATGAACTCTTGCTTGTAAGAAGACACTGATCCTGGTGTTTAACTCCGTTTCTGAAGACAAATTCAGACCAGAGATCTCGTCCCTGAATAACACTCTGCTTTAATGCAAGAATCTTCCTCTTCTTTCCAGCGTCTCCAGTATAGTAAGAAACATGATCAAGCCCTGAAAAAAAGAACTGTGTTTCCTACTGATACAGACCATATGTAGTTCACTCTGCTTATGAAACTGATACAAACCACAGCTCCTCTTACATTAATGCTCTTTGGTTAATAGTGAGAATCGGTTTGGGTTGGTGAACTGCGAAAAATCATTTGAGCCGAAAATTCACTAGGTTTACCAGAAATGAACTCTTGCTTGTAGGAAGACACAGATCATGGGGTTTAACTCCGATTCTGAAGGGAAATTGAGACCCGAGTTCTCATCCATGAAACACACTTTGTTTTAACACAAAAAGCAAGCTCTTCTTTCCAGAGTCTAAAATACAGCAAGAACCATGAGCATGCCCAGAAAAAAAGAACTGTGTTTCCGACTCATACAGAAAATATGTAGTTCAACTCTGCTTATGAAACTGAAACAAACCATAGCTCCACTTACATAAATGCTCTTTAGTTAATAGTGAGAATCATGTTAGGTTCGTGAACGGCGAAAAATCATTTGAGCCCAAAATTCACTGGTTTAACAAGAAATGAACACTTGCTTGTAGGAAGACATTGATGTTGGGGTTTAACTCCGTTTCTGAAGGCAAATTCAGATCAGAGTTCTCATCCCTGAAAAACACTCTGTTTTAAGGCAAGAATCATCCTGTTCTTTCCAGCGTCTCCAATATAGTAAGAAACATGAGCATGCCCAGAAAAAAAGAACTGTGTTTCCTACTCCGACAGACCATATGTAGTTCAACTCTACTTATGAAACTGATACAAACCACAACTCCTCTTACATAAATCCTGTTTAGTTTATAGTGAGAATCATGTTGGTTTCGTGAACTGCGAATAATCATTTGAGCCCAAAAATCCCTGGGTTTACCAGAAATGAACTCTTGCTTGTAGGAAGACACTGATCCTGGGGTTTAACTCCGTGTCTGAAGACAAATTCAGACCAGAGTTTTTATCCCTGAAAAACACTGTTTTAAGGCAAGAATCATCCTGTTCTTTCCAGCGTCTCCAATATAGTAAGAAACATGAGCATGCCCCGAAAAAATGAACTGTGTTTCCTACTCATACAGACCATATGAAGTTCAACTCTGCTTATGAAACTGTTACAAACCACAGCTCCTCTTACATAAATCCTCTTTAGTTAATAGTGAGAATAGCGAGGGGTGTGTGAACTGCAAAAAATCTTTTGAGCCCAAAATTCACTGGGTTTACCAGAACTGAACTCTTGCTTGTAGGAAGACACAGATCATGGGGTTTAACTCCGATTCTGAAGGGAAATTCAGACCCGAGTACTCATCCATGAAACACCCTTTGTTTTAACACAAAAAGCAAGCTCTTCTTTCCAGAGTCTAAAATACAGCAAGAAACATGAGCAAGCCCAGAAAAAAAGAACTGTGTTTCCGACTCATACAGAAAATATGTGGTTCAACTCTGCTTATGAAACTGATACAAACCATAGCTCCACTTACATAAATGCTCTTTATTTAATAGTGAGAATCATGTTAGGTTCGTGAACGGCGAAAAATCATTTGAGCCCAAAATTCACTGGGTTAACAAGAAATGAACACTTGCTTGTAGGAAGACATTGATGCTGGGGTTTAACTCCGTTTCTGAAGGCAAATTCAGACCAGAGTTCTCATCCCTGAAAAACACTCTGTTTTAAGGCAAGAATCATCCTGTTCTTTCCAGCGTCTCCAATATAGTTAGAAACATGAGCATGCCCAGAAAAAAAAGAACTGTTTCCTAATCCGACAGACCATATGTAGTTCAACTCTACTTATGAAACTGATACAAACCACAACTCCTCTTTCATAAATCCTGTTTAGTTTATAGTGAGAATCATGTTGGTTTCGTGAACTGCGAAAAATCATTTGAGCCCAAAACTCCCTGGGTTTACCAGAAATGAACTCTTGCTTGTAGGAAGACACTGATCCTGGGGTTTAACTCCGTTTCTGAAGACAAATTCAGACCAGAGTTTTTATCCCTGAAAAACACTCTGTTTTAAGGGAAGAATCATCCTGTTCTTTCCAGCGTCTCCAATATAGTAAGAAACATGAGCATGCCCCGAAAAAATGAACTGTGTTTCCTACTCATACAGACAATATGTAGTTCAACTCTACTTATGAAACTGATACAAACCACAGCACACCTTACATAAATCCTCTTTAGTTAATAGTGAGAATCATGTTGGTTTGGTGAACTGCGAAAAATCATTTGACCCCAAAAATCCCTGGGTTTACCAGAAATGAACTCTTGCTTGTAGGAAGACACTGATCCTGGGGTTTAACTCCGTTTATGCAGGGAAATTCAGACAGAGTTCTCATCCATGAAACACACTCTGTTTTAACGAAGAAGCAAGCTCTTCTTTCCAGAATCTAAAATGCAGCAAGAACCATAAGCATGGCCTGAAAAAAACAACTGTCTTTCATACGCATACGGACCATATGTCGTTCAACTCTGCTTATGAAAGTAACTCTACCACAGCTCCTCTTACATAAATCATCTTTAGTTAATAGTAAGAATAGCGTTGGGTTCCTGAACTGCGAATAATCATTTGAGCTCAAAATTCACTGGGTTTACCAGAACTGAACACTTGCTTGTAGGAAGACACAGATCCTGCGGTTTAACTCAGATTCTGAAGGGAAATTCAGACCAGAGTTCTCATCCCTGAAACACACTCTGTTTTAACGCAAGAAGCATGCTCTTCTTTCTAGAGTCTATAATACAGCAAGAACCATGAGCATGCCCTGAAAAAAAGAACGGTGTTTCCTACTCATACGGACCATATGTAGTTCAACTCTGCTTATGAAACTGATACAAACCACAGCTCCTCTTACATTAATGCTCTTTGGTTAATAGTGAGAAACGGTTTGCGTTGGTGAACTGCGAAAAATCATTTGAGCCGAAAATACACTAGGTTTACCAGAAATGAACTCTTGCTTGTACGAAGACACAGATCATGGGGTTTAACTCCGATTCTGAAGGGAAATTCAGACCCGAGTTCTCATCCATGAAACACACTGTGTTTTAACACAAAAAGCAAGCTCTTCTTTCCTGAGTCTAAAATACAGCTAGAACCATGAGCATGCCCAGAAAAAAAGAACTGTGTTTCCGACTCATACAGAAAATATGTAGTTCAACTCTGCTTATGATACTGATACAAACCATAGCTCCTCTTACATAAATGCTCTTTAGTTAATAGTGAGAATCATGTTAGGTTCGTGAACGGCGAAAAATCATTTGAGCCCAAAATTCACTGGGTTAACAAGAAATGAACACTTGCTTGTAGGAAGACATTGATGCTGGGGTTTAACTCCGTTTCTGAAGGCAAATTCAGACAGAGTTCTCATCCCTGAAAAACACTCTGTTTTAAGGCAAGAATCATCCTGTTCTTTCCAGCATCTCCAATATAGTAAGAAACATGAGCATGCCCAGAAAAAAGAACTGTGTTTCCGACTCATACAGACCATATATAGTTGAACTCTACTTATGAAACTGATACAAACCACAGCTCCTCTTACATAAATCCTCTTTAGTTAATATTGAGAATCTTGTTGGTGTCGTGAACTACAAAAAATCATTTGATCCCAAAAATCCATGGGTTTCCCAGAAATGAACTCTTGCTTGTAGGAAGACACTGATCCAAGGGTTTAACTCTGTTTCTGAAGACAAATTCAGACCAGAGTTTGTATCCCTGAAAAACACTCTGTTTTAAGGCAAGAAACATCCTGTTCTTTCCAGCGTCTCCAATATTATAAGAAACATGAGCATGCACAGAAAAAAAGAACTGTGTTTCCTACTCATACAGACCATATGTAGTTCAACTCTGCTTATGAAAGTAACTCTACCACAGCTCCTCTTACATAAATCATCTTTAGTTAATAGTAAGACTAGCGTTGGGTTCCTGAACTGCGAAAAATCATTTGAGCTCATAATTCACTGGGTTTACCAGAACTGAACTCTTGCTTGTAGGAAGACACAGATCCTGTGGTTTGACTCCGATTCTGAAGGGAAATTCAGACCAGAGTTCTCATCCCTGAAACACACTCTGTTTTAACGCAAGAAGCAAGCTCTTCTTTCTAGAGTCTAAAATACAGCAAGAACCATGAGCATGCCCTGAAAAAAAGAACTGTGTTTCCTACTCATATGGACCATATGTAGTTCAACTCTGCTTATGAAACTGATACAAACAACAGCTCCTCTTACATAAATCCTCTTTAGTTAATAGTGAGAATAGCGTAGGGTCGTGAAGTGCGAAAAATCATTTGAGCCCAAAATTCACTGGGTTTACCAGAAATGAACTCTTGCTTGTAAGAAGACACTGATCCTGGTGTTTAACTCCGTTTCTGAAGACAAATTCAGACCAGAGATCTCATCCCTGAATAACACTCTGTTTTAATGCAAGAATCATCCTCTTCTTTCCAGCGTCTCCAGTATAGTAAGAAACATGATCAAGCCCTGAAAAAAAGGACTGTGTTTCCTACTGATACAGACCATATGTAGTTCACTCTGCTTATGAAACTGATACAAACCACAGCTCCTCTTACATTAATGCTCTTTGGTTAATAATGAGAATCTGTTTGGGTTGGTGAACTGCGAAAAATCATTTGAGCCGAAAATTCTCTAGGTTTACCAGAAATGAACTCTTGCTTGTAGGAAGACACAGATCACGGTGTTTAACTCCGATTCTGAAGGGAAATTCAGACCCGAGTTCTCATCCATGAAACACCCTTTGTTTTAACACAAAAAGCAAGCTCTTCTTTCCAGAGTCTAAAATACAGCAAGAACCATGAGCATGCCCAGAAAAAAAGAACTGTGTTTCCTGTTCAGATGGACCATATGTAGTTCAACTCTGCTTTTGAAACTGATACATACCACAGCTCCCTTTACATAAATGCTCTTTAGTTAATAGTGAGAATCGCGTTGGGTTCGTGAACTGCGAAAATCATTTGACCCGAATATTCACTACGTTCAACCGAAATGAACTCTTGCTTGTAGGAAGACACAGATCCTGGGGTTTAACTCCGTGTCTGAAGACAAATTCAGACCAGAGTTTTTATCCCTGAAAAACACTCTGTTTTAAGGCAAGAATCATCCTGTTCTTTCCAGCGTCTCCAATATAGTAAGAAACATGAGCATGCCCCGAAAAAATGAACTGTGTTTCCTACTCATACAGACCATATGAAGTTCAACTCTGCTTATGAAACTGTTACAAACCACAGCTCCTCTTACATAAATCCTCTTTAGTTAATAGTGAGAATAGCGAGGGGTGTGTGAACTGCAAAAAATCTTTTGAGCCCAAAATTCACTGGGTTTACCAGAACTGAACTCTTGCTTGTAGGAAGACACAGATCATGGGGTTTAACTCCGATTCTGAAGGGAAATTCAGACCCGAGTACTCATCCATGAAACACCCTTTGTTTTAACACAAAAAGCAAGCTCTTCTTTCCAGAGTCTAAAATACAGCAAGAAACATGAGCAAGCCCAGAAAAAAAGAACTGTGTTTCCGACTCATACAGAAAATATGTGGTTCAACTCTGCTTATGAAACTGATACAAACCATAGCTCCACTTACATAAATGCTCTTTATTTAATAGTGAGAATCATGTTAGGTTCGTGAACGGCGAAAAATCATTTGAGCCCAAAATTCACTGGGTTAACAAGAAATGAACACTTGCTTGTAGGAAGACATTGATGCTGGGGTTTAACTCCGTTTCTGAAGGCAAATTCAGACCAGAGTTCTCATCCCTGAAAAACACTCTGTTTTAAGGCAAGAATCATCCTGTTCTTTCCAGCGTCTCCAATATAGTTAGAAACATGAGCATGCCCAGAAAAAAAAGAACTGTTTCCTAATCCGACAGACCATATGTAGTTCAACTCTACTTATGAAACTGATACAAACCACAACTCCTCTTTCATAAATCCTGTTTAGTTTATAGTGAGAATCATGTTGGTTTCGTGAACTGCGAAAAATCATTTGAGCCCAAAACTCCCTGGGTTTACCAGAAATGAACTCTTGCTTGTAGGAAGACACTGATCCTGGGGTTTAACTCCGTTTCTGAAGACAAATTCAGACCAGAGTTTTTATCCCTGAAAAACACTCTGTTTTAAGGGAAGAATCATCCTGTTCTTTCCAGCGTCTCCAATATAGTAAGAAACATGAGCATGCCCCGAAAAAATGAACTGTGTTTCCTACTCATACAGACAATATGTAGTTCAACTCTACTTATGAAACTGATACAAACCACAGCACACCTTACATAAATCCTCTTTAGTTAATAGTGAGAATCATGTTGGTTTGGTGAACTGCGAAAAATCATTTGACCCCAAAAATCCCTGGGTTTACCAGAAATGAACTCTTGCTTGTAGGAAGACACTGATCCTGGGGTTTAACTCCGTTTATGCAGGGAAATTCAGACAGAGTTCTCATCCATGAAACACACTCTGTTTTAACGAAGAAGCAAGCTCTTCTTTCCAGAATCTAAAATGCAGCAAGAACCATAAGCATGGCCTGAAAAAAACAACTGTCTTTCATACGCATACGGACCATATGTCGTTCAACTCTGCTTATGAAAGTAACTCTACCACAGCTCCTCTTACATAAATCATCTTTAGTTAATAGTAAGAATAGCGTTGGGTTCCTGAACTGCGAATAATCATTTGAGCTCAAAATTCACTGGGTTTACCAGAACTGAACACTTGCTTGTAGGAAGACACAGATCCTGCGGTTTAACTCAGATTCTGAAGGGAAATTCAGACCAGAGTTCTCATCCCTGAAACACACTCTGTTTTAACGCAAGAAGCATGCTCTTCTTTCTAGAGTCTATAATACAGCAAGAACCATGAGCATGCCCTGAAAAAAAGAACGGTGTTTCCTACTCATACGGACCATATGTAGTTCAACTCTGCTTATGAAACTGATACAAACCACAGCTCCTCTTACATTAATGCTCTTTGGTTAATAGTGAGAAACGGTTTGCGTTGGTGAACTGCGAAAAATCATTTGAGCCGAAAATACACTAGGTTTACCAGAAATGAACTCTTGCTTGTACGAAGACACAGATCATGGGGTTTAACTCCGATTCTGAAGGGAAATTCAGACCCGAGTTCTCATCCATGAAACACACTGTGTTTTAACACAAAAAGCAAGCTCTTCTTTCCTGAGTCTAAAATACAGCTAGAACCATGAGCATGCCCAGAAAAAAAGAACTGTGTTTCCGACTCATACAGAAAATATGTAGTTCAACTCTGCTTATGATACTGATACAAACCATAGCTCCTCTTACATAAATGCTCTTTAGTTAATAGTGAGAATCATGTTAGGTTCGTGAACGGCGAAAAATCATTTGAGCCCAAAATTCACTGGGTTAACAAGAAATGAACACTTGCTTGTAGGAAGACATTGATGCTGGGGTTTAACTCCGTTTCTGAAGGCAAATTCAGACAGAGTTCTCATCCCTGAAAAACACTCTGTTTTAAGGCAAGAATCATCCTGTTCTTTCCAGCATCTCCAATATAGTAAGAAACATGAGCATGCCCAGAAAAAAGAACTGTGTTTCCGACTCATACAGACCATATATAGTTGAACTCTACTTATGAAACTGATACAAACCACAGCTCCTCTTACATAAATCCTCTTTAGTTAATATTGAGAATCTTGTTGGTGTCGTGAACTACAAAAAATCATTTGATCCCAAAAATCCATGGGTTTCCCAGAAATGAACTCTTGCTTGTAGGAAGACACTGATCCAAGGGTTTAACTCTGTTTCTGAAGACAAATTCAGACCAGAGTTTGTATCCCTGAAAAACACTCTGTTTTAAGGCAAGAAACATCCTGTTCTTTCCAGCGTCTCCAATATTATAAGAAACATGAGCATGCACAGAAAAAAAGAACTGTGTTTCCTACTCATACAGACCATATGTAGTTCAACTCTGCTTATGAAAGTAACTCTACCACAGCTCCTCTTACATAAATCATCTTTAGTTAATAGTAAGACTAGCGTTGGGTTCCTGAACTGCGAAAAATCATTTGAGCTCATAATTCACTGGGTTTACCAGAACTGAACTCTTGCTTGTAGGAAGACACAGATCCTGTGGTTTGACTCCGATTCTGAAGGGAAATTCAGACCAGAGTTCTCATCCCTGAAACACACTCTGTTTTAACGCAAGAAGCAAGCTCTTCTTTCTAGAGTCTAAAATACAGCAAGAACCATGAGCATGCCCTGAAAAAAAGAACTGTGTTTCCTACTCATATGGACCATATGTAGTTCAACTCTGCTTATGAAACTGATACAAACAACAGCTCCTCTTACATAAATCCTCTTTAGTTAATAGTGAGAATAGCGTAGGGTCGTGAAGTGCGAAAAATCATTTGAGCCCAAAATTCACTGGGTTTACCAGAAATGAACTCTTGCTTGTAAGAAGACACTGATCCTGGTGTTTAACTCCGTTTCTGAAGACAAATTCAGACCAGAGATCTCATCCCTGAATAACACTCTGTTTTAATGCAAGAATCATCCTCTTCTTTCCAGCGTCTCCAGTATAGTAAGAAACATGATCAAGCCCTGAAAAAAAGGACTGTGTTTCCTACTGATACAGACCATATGTAGTTCACTCTGCTTATGAAACTGATACAAACCACAGCTCCTCTTACATTAATGCTCTTTGGTTAATAATGAGAATCTGTTTGGGTTGGTGAACTGCGAAAAATCATTTGAGCCGAAAATTCTCTAGGTTTACCAGAAATGAACTCTTGCTTGTAGGAAGACACAGATCACGGTGTTTAACTCCGATTCTGAAGGGAAATTCAGACCCGAGTTCTCATCCATGAAACACCCTTTGTTTTAACACAAAAAGCAAGCTCTTCTTTCCAGAGTCTAAAATACAGCAAGAACCATGAGCATGCCCAGAAAAAAAGAACTGTGTTTCCTGTTCAGACGGACCATATGTAGTTCAACTCTGCTTTTGAAACTGATACATACCACAGCTCCCTTTACATAAATGCTCTTTAGTTAATAGTGAGAATCGCGTTGGGTTCGTGAACTGCGAAAATCATTTGACCCGAATATTCACTACGTTCAACCGAAATGAACTCTTGCTTGTAGGAAGACACAGATCCTGGGGTTTAACTCCGTGTCTGAAGACAAATTCAGACCAGAGTTTTTATCCCTGAAAAACACTCTGTTTTAAGGCAAGAATCATCCTGTTCTTTCCAGCGTCTCCAATATAGTAAGAAACATGAGCATGCCCCGAAAAAATGAACTGTGTTTCCTACTCATACAGACCATATGAAGTTCAACTCTGCTTATGAAACTGTTACAAACCACAGCTCCTCTTACATAAATCCTCTTTAGTTAATAGTGAGAATAGCGAGGGGTGTGTGAACTGCAAAAAATCTTTTGAGCCCAAAATTCACTGGGTTTACCAGAACTGAACTCTTGCTTGTAGGAAGACACAGATCATGGGGTTTAACTCCGATTCTGAAGGGAAATTCAGACCCGAGTACTCATCCATGAAACACCCTTTGTTTTAACACAAAAAGCAAGCTCTTCTTTCCAGAGTCTAAAATACAGCAAGAAACATGAGCAAGCCCAGAAAAAAAGAACTGTGTTTCCGACTCATACAGAAAATATGTGGTTCAACTCTGCTTATGAAACTGATACAAACCACAACTCCTCTTTCATAAATCCTGTTTAGTTTATAGTGAGAATCATGTTGGTTTCGTGAACTGCGAAAAATCATTTGAGCCCAAAACTCCCTGGGTTTACCAGAAATGAACTCTTGCTTGTAGGAAGACACTGATCCTGGGGTTTAACTCCGTTTCTGAAGACAAATTCAGACCAGAGTTTTTATCCCTGAAAAACACTCTGTTTTAAGGGAAGAATCATCCTGTTCTTTCCAGCGTCTCCAATATAGTAAGAAACATGAGCATGCCCCGAAAAAATGAACTGTGTTTCCTACTCATACAGACAATATGTAGTTCAACTCTACTTATGAAACTGATACAAACCACAGCACACCTTACATAAATCCTCTTTAGTTAATAGTGAGAATCATGTTGGTTTGGTGAACTGCGAAAAATCATTTGACCCCAAAAATCCCTGGGTTTACCAGAAATGAACTCTTGCTTGTAGGAAGACACTGATCCTGGGGTTTAACTCCGTTTATGCAGGGAAATTCAGACAGAGTTCTCATCCATGAAACACACTCTGTTTTAACGAAGAAGCAAGCTCTTCTTTCCAGAATCTAAAATACAGCAAGAACCATAAGCATGGCCTGAAAAAAACAACTGTCTTTCATACGCATACGGACCATATGTCGTTCAACTCTGCTTATGAAAGTAACTCTATCACAGCTCCTCTTACATAAATCATCTTTAGTTAATAGTAAGAATAGCGTTGGGTTCCTGAACTGCGAATAATCATTTGAGCTCAAAATTCACTGGGTTTACCAGAACTGAACACTTGCTTGTAGGAAGACACAGATCCTGCGGTTTAACTCAGATTCTGAAGGGAAATTCAGACCAGAGTTCTCATCCCTGAAACACACTCTGTTTTAACGCAAGAAGCATGCTCTTCTTTCTAGAGTCTATAATACAGCAAGAACCATGAGCATGCCCTGAAAAAAAGAACGGTGTTTCCTACTCATACGGACCATATGTAGTTCAACTCTGCTTATGAAACTGATACAAACCACAGCTCCTTTTACATTAATGCTCTTTGGTTAATAGTGAGAAACGGTTTGCGTTGGTGAACTGCGAAAAATCATTTGAGCCGAAAATACACTAGGTTTACCAGAAATGAACTCTTGCTTGTACGAAGACACAGATCATGGGTTTAACTCCGATTCTGAAGGGAAATTCAGACCCGAGTTCTCATCCATGAAACACACTGTGTTTTAACACAAAAAGCAAGCTCTTCTTTCCTGAGTCTAAAATACAGCTAGAACCATGAGCATGCCCAGAAAAAAAGAACTGTGTTTCCGACTCATACAGAAAATATGTAGTTCAACTCTGCTTATGAAACTGATACAAACCATAGCTCCGCTTACATAAATGCTCTTTAGTTAATAGTGAGAATCTTGTTGGTGTCGTGAACTACAAAAAATCATTTGATCCCAAAAATCCATGGGTTTACCAGAAATGAACTCTTGCTTGTAGGAAGACACTGATCCAAGGGTTTAACTCTGTTTCTGAAGACAAATTCAGACCAGAGTTTTTATCCCTGAAAAACACTCTGTTTAAGGCAAGAAACATCCTGTTCTTTCCAGCGTCTCCAATATTATAAGAAACATGAGCATGCACAGAAAAAAAGAACTGTGTTTCCTACTCATACAGACCATATGTAGTTCAACTCTGCTTATGAAAGTAACTCTACCACAGCTCCTCTTACATAAATCATCTTTAGTTAATAGTAAGACTAGCGTTGGGTTCCTGAACTGCGAAAAATCATTTGAGCTCATAATTCACTGGGTTTACCAGAACTGAACTCTTGCTTGTAGGAAGACACAGATCCTGCGGTTTGACTCCGATTCTGAAGGGAAATTCAGACCAGAGTTCTCATCCCTGAAACACACTCTGTTTTAACGCAAGAAGCAAGCTCTTCTTTCTAGAGTCTAAAATACAGCAAGAACCATGAGCATGCCCTGAAAAAAAGAACTGTGTTTCCTACTCATATGGACCATATGTAGTTCAACTCTGCTTATGAAACTGATACAAACAACAGCTCCTCTTACATAAATCCTCTTTAGTTAATAGTGAGAATAGCGTAGGGTCGTGAAGTGCGAAAAATCATTTGAGCCCAAAATTCACTGGGTTTACCAGAAATGAACTCTTGCTTGTAAGAAGACACTGATCCTGGTGTTTAACTCCGTTTCTGAAGACAAATTCAGACCAGAGATCTCATCCCTGAATAACACTCTGTTTTAATGCAAGAATCATCCTCTTCTTTCCAGCGTCTCCAGTATAGTAAGAAACATGATCAAGCCCTGAAAAAAAGGACTGTGTTTCCTACTGATACAGACCATATGTAGTTCACTCTGCTTATGAAACTGATACAAACCACAGCTCCTCTTACATTAATGCTCTTTGGTTAATAATGAGAATCTGTTTGGGTTGGTGAACTGCGAAAAATCATTTGAGCCGAAAATTCTCTAGGTTTACCAGAAATGAACTCTTGCTTGTAGGAAGACACAGATCACGGTGTTTAACTCCGATTCTGAAGGGAAATTCAGACCCGAGTTCTCATCCATGAAACACACTTTGTTTTAACACAAAAAGCAAGCTCTTCTTTCCAGAGTCTAAAATACAGCAAGAACCATGAGCATGCCCAGAAAAAAAGAACTGTGTTTCCTGTTCAGACGGACCATATGTAGTTCAACTCTGCTTTTGAAACTGATACATACCACAGCTCCCTTTACATAAATGCTCTTTAGTTAATAGTGAGAATCGTGTTGGGTTCGTGAACTGCGAAAATCATTTGACCCGAATATTCACTACGTTCAACCGAAATGAACTCTTGCTTGTAGGAAGACACAGATCATGGGGTTTAACTCCGATTCTGAAGGGAAATTCAGACCAGAGTTCTCATCCATGAAACACACTTTGTTTTAACACAAAAAGCAAGCTCTTCTTTCCAGAGTCTAAAATACAGCAAGAACCATGAGCATGCCCAGAAAAAAAGAACTGTGTTTCCTATTCAGACGGACCATATGTAGTTCAACTCTGCTTTTGAAACTGATACATACCACAGCTCCCTTTACATAAATGCTCTTTAGTTAATAGTGAGAATCGCGTTGGGTTCGTGAACTGCGAAAATCATTTGACCCGAATATTCACTACGTTCAACCAAAATGAACTCTTGCTTGTAGGAAGACACAGATCATGGGGTTTAACTCCGATTCTGAAGGGAAATTCAGACCAGAGTTCTCATCCATGAAACACACTTTGTTTTAACACAAAAAGCAAGCTCTTTTTTCCAGAGTCTAAAATACAGCAAGAAACATGAGCATGCCCAGAAAAAAAGAACTGTGTTTCAGACTCATACAGAAAATATGTAGTTCAACTCTGCTTATGAAACTGATACAAACCATAGCTCCTCTTACATAAATGCTCTTTAGTTAATCGTGAGAATCATGTTAGGTCGTGAACTGCGAAAAATCATTTGAGCCCAAAATTCACTAGGTTAATAAGAAATGAACACTTGCTTGTAGGAAGACATTGATGCTGGGGTTTAACTCCGTTTCTGAAGGCAAATTCAGACAGAGTTCTCATCCCTGAAAAACACTCTGTTTTAAGGCAAGAATCATCCTGTTCTTTCCAGCGTCTCCAATATAGTAAGAAACATGAGCATGCCCAGAAAAAAGAACTGTGTTTCCGACTCATACAGACCATATGTAGTTGAACTCTACTTATGAAACTGATACAAACCACAGCTCCTCTTACATAAATCCTCTTTAGTTAATAGTGAGAATCTTGTTGGTTTCGTGAACTACAAAAAATCATTTGAGCCCAAAAATCCCTGGGTTTACCAGAAATGAACTCTTGCTTGTAGGAAGACACTGATCCAAGGGTTTAACTCCGTTTCTGAAGACAAATTCAGACCAGAGTTTTTATCCCTGAAAAACACTCTGTTTTAAGGCAAGAAACATCCTGTTCTTTCCAGCGTCTCCAATATTATAAGAAACATGAGCATGCACAGAAAAAAAGAACTGTGTTTCCTACTCATACAGACCATATGTAGTTCAACTCTGCTTATGAAAGTAACTCTACCACAGCTCCTCTTACATAAATCATCTTTAGTTAATAGTAAGACTAGCGTTGGGTTCCTGAACTGCGAAAAAACATTTGAGCTCATAATTCACTGGGTTTACCAGAACTGAACTCTTGCTTGTAGGAAGACACTGATCCTGCGGTTTAACTCCGATTCTGAAGGGAAATTCAGACCAGAGTTCTCATCCCTGAAACACACTCTGTTTTAACGCAAGAAGCAAGCTCTTCTTTCTAGAGTATAAAATACAGCAAGAACCATGAGCATGCCCTGAAAAAAAGAACTGTGTTTCCTACTCATATGGACCATATGTAGTTCAACTCTGCTTATGAAACTGATACAAACAACAGCTCCTCTTACATAAATCGTCTTTAGTTAATAGTGAGAATAGCGTAGGGTCGTGAAGTGCGAAAAATCATTTGAGCCCAAAATTCACTGGGTTTACCAGAAATGAACTCTTGCTTGTAAGAAGACACTGATCCTGGTGTTTAACTCCGTTCCTGAAGACAAATTCAGACCAAGGATCTCATCCCTGAATAACACTCTGTTTTAATGCAAGAATCATCCTCTTCTTTCCAGCGTCTCCAGTATAGTAAGAAACATGATCAAGCCCTGAAAAAAAAGGACTGTGTTTCCTACTGATACAGACCATATGTAGTTCACTCTGCTTATGAAACTGATACAAACCACAGCTCCTCTTACATTAATGCTCTTTGGTTAATAGTGAGAATCTGTTTGGGTTGGTGAACTGCGAAAAATCATTTGAGCCGAAAATTCACTAGGTTTACCAGAAATGAACTCTTGCTTGTAGGAAGACACAGATCACGGTGTTTAACTCCGATTCTGAAGGGAAATTCAGACCCGAGTTCTCATCCATGAAACACACTTTGTTTTAACACAAAAAGCAAGCTCTTCTTTCCAGAGTCTAAAATACAGCAAGAACCATGAGCATGCCCAGAAAAAAAGAACTGTGTTTCCTATTCAGACGGACCATATGTAGTTCAACTCTGCTTTTGAAACTGATACATACCACAGCTTCCTTTACATAAATGCTCTTTAGTTAATAGTGAGAATCGCGTTGGGTTCGTGAACTGCGAAAATCATTTGACCCGAATATTCACTACGTTTAACCGAAATGAACTCTTGCTTGTAGGAAGACACTGATACTGGGGTTTAACTCCATTTCTGCAGGTAAATTCAGACCAGAGTTCTCATCCGTGAAACACACTCTGTTTTAACGAAGAAGCAAGCTCTTCTTTCCAGAATCTAAAATACAGCAAGAACCATAAGCATGGCCTGAAAAAAACAACTGTCTTTCATACTCATACGGACCATATGTCGTTAAACTCTGCTTATGAAAGTAACCCTACCACAGCTCCTCTTACATAAATCATCTATAGTTAATAGTAAGAATAGCGTTGGGTTCCTGAACTGCGAAAAATCATTTGAGCTCAAAATTCACTGGTTTTACCAGAACTGAACTCTTGCTTGTAGGAAGACACAGATACTGCGGTTTAACTCCGATTCTGAAGGGAAATTCAGACCAGAGTTCTCATCCCTGAAAGACACTCTGTTTTAACGCAAGAAGCAAACTCTTCTTTCTAGTGTCTAAAATACAGCAAGAACCATGAGCATGCCCCGAAAAAAAGAACGGTGTTTCCTACTCATACAGACCATATGTAGTTCAACTCTGCATATGAAACTGTTACAAACCAAAGCTCCTCTAAAATAAATCCTCTTTAGTTAATAGTTAGAATAGCGAGGGGTTTGTGAACTGTGAAAAATCTTTTGAGCCCAAAATTCACTGGCTTTACCAGAACTGAACTCTTGCTTGTAGGAAGACATTGATCCTGGGGATTAACGCCGTTTCTGAAGGAAAATTCAGACCAGAGTTCTCATCCCTGAAAAACACTCTGTTATAACACAAGAAGCAAGCACTGCTTTCCAGTGTCTAATATACAGCAAGAACCATGAGCATGCCCAGAAAAAAAGAACTGTGTTTCCGACTCATACAGACCATATGTGATTCAACTCTACTTATGAAACTGATACAAACCACAACTCCTCTTACATAAATCCTCTTTAGTTTATAGTGAGAATCATGTTAATTTCGTGAACTGCGAAAAATCATTTGAGCCCCAAATACCATGGGTTTACCAGAAATGAACTCTTGCTTGTAGGAAGACATTGATCCTGGGGATTAACGCCATTTCTGAAGGAAAATTCAGACCAGAGTTCTCATCCCTGAAGAACACTCTGTTATAACACAAGAAGCAAGCTCTTCTTTCCTGTGTCTAAAATACAGCAAGAACCATGACCATGCCCAGAAAAAAAGAACTGTGTTTCCTACTCAGATGGACCATATGTAGTTCAACTCTGGTTATGAAACTGATCCAACCACGGCTCCTCTTACATACATGCTCTTTAGTTAATAGTGAGAATCGTGTTGGGTTCTTGACCTGGGAAAACTCATTTGAGCCCAATATTCACTGGGTTTACCAGAAATGAACTCTTGCTTGTAGGAAGACACTGATCCTGGGGTTTAACTCCGTGTCTGAAGGCAAATTCAGACCAGAGTTCTCATCCCTGAAAAATACTCTGTTGTAACGAAAGAAGCAAGCTCTTCTTTCAAGCATCTCCAAAAAGTAAGAAACATGATCAAGCCCTGAAAAAAAGAACTGTGTTTCCTACTGATATAGACCATATGTAGTTCACTCTGCTTATGGAACTGATACAAACCACAGCTCCTCTTACATTAATCCTCTTTGGTTAATAGTGAGAATCGGTTTGGGTTGGTGAACTGCGAAAAATCATTTGAGCCGAAAATTCACTAGGTTTACCAGAAATGAACTCTTGCTTGTAGGAAGACACTGATCCTAGGGTTTAACTCCGTTTCTGAAGACAAATTCAGACCAGAGTTTTCATCCCTGAAAAACACTCTGTTTTAAGGCAAGAATCATCCTCTTCTTTCCAGCGTCTCCAATATAGTAAGAAACATGGGCATGCCCAGAAAAAAAAGAACTGTGTTTCCGACTCATACAAAAAATATGAAGTTCAACTCTGCTTATGAAACTAATACAAACAACAGTTCCTCTTACATAAATCCTCTTTAGTTAATGCGAATAGGGTAGGGTTCGTGAACTGCGAAAAATCATTTGAGCCCAAAATTCATTGAGTTTACCAGAAATGAACTCTTGCTTGTAGGAAGACACAGATCCTGGGGTTTAACTCCCATTCTGCAGGGAAATTCAGACCAGAGTTCTCATTCCTGAACCACTCTTTTTAACGAAAAAGCAAACTCTTCTTTCCAGAATCTAAAATACAGCAAGAACCGTGAGCATGGCCTGAAAAAAAACTGTGTTTCATACTCATAGGGACCATATGTAGTTCAACTCTCCTTATGAAACTGATACAGACCACACCTCCTCTTACATTAATGCTCTTTAGTTAATAGTGAGAATAGCGTTGGGTTCCTCAACTGTGAAAAATCATTTCAGCCCAAAATTCACTGGGTTTACCAGAACTGAACTCTTGCTTGTAGGAAGACACAGATCCTGGGGATTAACTCCATTTCTGAAGGGAAATTCAGACCAGAGTTCTCATCCCTGAAAAACACTCTGTTTTAACGAAGAAGCAAGCTCTTCTTTCAAGAGTCTAAAATACAGCAAGAATCATGAGCATGGCCTGAAAAAAAGAACTGTGTTTCCTATTCATATGGACCATATTTAGTAAACTCTGCTTAAGAAACTGATACAGACCACACCTTCTCTTACATAATTGCTCTTTATTTTATAGTGAGAATAGCGTTGGGTTGGTGAACTGCAAAATATCATTTGAGCCCAAAATTCACTGGGTTTACCAGAAATGAACTCTTGCTTGTAGGAAGACACAGATCCTGGGGTTGAACTCCTTTTCTGCAGGGAAATTCAGACCAGAGTTCTCATCCCTGAAACACACTCTGTTATAACGCAAGAAGCAAGCTCTTCTTTCCAGAGTCTAAAATAAAGCAAGAACCATGAGCATGCCCAGAAAAATGTACTGTGATTCCGGCTCATACAGAAAATATGTAGTTCAACTCTTGTTATGAAACTGATACAAACCATAGCTCCTCTTACATAAATGCTCTTTAGTTCATACTGAGATTAGCGTACGGTTTGTCAACTGCAAAAAATCATTTGAGCTCAAAATTCACTGGGTTTACTATAAATGAACTTTTGTTGGAGGAAGACACAGATCCTGGGGTTGAATTCCGTTTCAACAGGGAAATTCAGACCAGTGTTCTCATCCTTGAAACACACTCTGCTTTAACGCAAGAAGCAAGCAATTCTTTCCAGGGTCTCCATACAGCAAGAAACATGAGCATGCCCTGAAAAAAAGAACTGTGTTTCCTACTCATACGGACCATATGTAGTTCAACTCTGATTATGAAACTGATACAAACCACAGATCCTCTTACATAAATCCTCTTAATTAATAGTGAGAATCATGTTGGGTTCGTGAACTGCGAAAAAACATTTGAGACCCAAAATCCCTGGGTTTACCAGAAATGAACTCTTGCTTGGAGGAAGACAAAGATCCTGGGGTTTAACTCCATTTATGAAGGCAAATTCAGACCAGAGATCTCATCCCTGAAAAACACTCTGTTTTAAGGCAAGAATCATCCTCTTCTTTCCACCGTCTCCAATATAGTCAGAAACATGGGCATGCCCAGAAAAAGAGAACTGTGGTTCCGACTCATACAGACCATATATAGTTCAACTCTGCTTATGGAACGGATACAAACAACAGCACCTCTTACATAAATCCTCTTTAGTTAATAGTGAGAATAGCGTAGGGTTCGTTAACTGTGAAAAATCATTTGAGCCAAAAATTAACTGGGTTTACCAGAAATGAACACTTGCTTGTAGGAAGACACAGATCCTGGGGTCTAACTCCGTTTCTGAAGGGAAATTCAGACCAGTGTTGTCATCCCTGAAAAACACTCTGTTATAACGCAAGAAGCAAGCTCTTCTTTCCAGTGTCTAAAATACAGCAAGAACCATGGGCATACCCCCCAAAAAAAGAACTGTGTTTCCTACTCAGACGGACCATATATAGTTCAACTCTGCTTATGAAACTTATCCAACCACGGCTCCTCTTACATAAATGCTCTTTAGTTAATAGTGAGAATCGTGTTGGGTTCCTGAACTGTGAAAACTCATTTGATCCCAATATTCACTTGGTTTACCAGAAATGAACTCTTGCTTGTAGGAAGACGCTGATCCCGGGGTTTAACACCGTGTCGGAAGGCAAATTCAGACCAGAGTTCTCATCCCTGAAAAACACTCTGTTTTAAGGCAAGAATCATCCTCTTCTTTCCAGCGTCTCCAATATAGTAAGAAACATGAGCATGCCCAGAAAAAAAGAACTGTGTTTCCGACTCATACAGACCATATGTAGTTCACCTCTACTTATGAAACCGATACAAACCACAGCTCCTTTTACATGAATTCTCTTTAGTTAATAGTGAGAATCATGTTGGTTTTGTGAACTGCAAAAAATCATTTGAGCCCAAAATTCCCTGGGTTTACCAGAAATGAACTCTTGCTTGTAGGAAGACACTGATCCTAGGGTTTAACTCCGTTTCTGAAGACAAATTCAGACCAGAGATTTCATCCCTGAAAAACACTCTGTTTTAAGGCAAGAATCATCCTCTTCTTTCCAGCGTCTCCAATATAGTAAGAAACATGGGCATGCCCAGTAAAAAAGAACTGTGTTTCCGACTCATACAAAAAATATGAAGTTCAACTCTGCTTATGAAACTAATACAAACAACAGTTCCTCTTACATAAATCCTCTTTAGTTAATAGTGAGAATAGCGTAGGGTTCGTGAACTGCGAAAAATCATTTGAGCCCAAAATTCATTGGGTTTACCAGAAATGAACTCTTGCTTGTAGGAAGACACAGATCCTGGGGTTTAACTCCCACTCTGCAGGGAAATTCAGACCAGAGTTCTCATTCCTGAACCAAACTCTTTTTAACAAAAAAGCAAACTCTTCTTTCCAGATTCTAAAATACAGCAAGAACCGTGAGCATGGCCTGAAAAACAAAACTGTGTTTCATACTCATAGGGACCATATGTAGTTCAACTCTCCTTATGAAACTGATACAGACCACACCTCCTCTTACATTAATGCTCTTTAGTTAATAGTGAGAATAGCGTTGGGTTCCTCAACTGTGAAAAATCATTTGAGCCCAAAATTCACTGGGTTTACCAGAACTGAACTCTTGCTTGTAGGAAGACACAGATCCTGGGGATTAACTCCGTTTCTGAAGGGAAATTCTGACCAGAGTTCTCATCCCTGAAAAACACCCTGTTTTAACGAAGAAGCAAGCTCTTCTTTCCAGAGTCTAAAATACAGCAAGAACCATAAGCATAGCCTGAAAAAAAGAACTGTGTTTCATACGCATAGGGACCATATGTCGTTCAACTCTGGTTATGAAACTGATACAGACCACAGCTCCTCTTACATAAATGCTCTTTAGTTAATAGTGAGAATCGTGTTGTGTTCTAGAAGTATGTAAAATAATTTGAGCCGAAAATTCACTTGGTTTACCAGAAATGAACTCTTGGTGGTAGGAAGGTACAGATCATGGGTTTAACTCCGTTTGTGAAGGGAATTTCAGACCAGAATTATCATCCATGAAACACACCCTGTTTTAATGCAAGAAGCAAGCAATTCTTTCCAGGGTCTCCATACAGCAAGAAACATGAGCATGCCCTGAAAAAAAGAACTGTGTTTCCTACTCATACGGACCATATGTAGTTCAACTCTGATTATGAAACTGATACAAACCACAGATCCTCTTACATAAATCCTCTTAATTAATAGTGAGAATCATGTTGGGTTCGTGAAATGCGAAAAAACATTTGAGACCCAAAATCACTGGGTTTACCAGAAATGAACTCTGGCTTGGAGGAAGACAAAGATCTGGGGGTTTAATTCCATTTATGAAGGCAAATTCAGACCAGAGACCTCATCCCTGAAAATCACTCTGTTTTAAGGCAAGAATCATCCTCTTCTTTCCACTGTCTCCAATATAGTCAGAAACATGAGCATGCCCAGCAAAAGAGAACTGTGGTTCCGACTCATACAGACCATATGTAGTTCAACCCTGCTTATGAAACTGATACAAACAACAGCTCCTCTTACATAAATCCTCTTTAGTTAATAGTGAGAATAGCGTAGGGTTCGTTAACTGTGAAAAATCATTTGAAGCCCATAATTAACTGGGTTTACCAGAAATGAACTCTTGCTTGTAGGAAGACACAGATCCTGGGGTTTAACTCCTTTTCTGCAGGGAAATTCAGACCAGAGTTCTCATCCCTGAAACACACTCCGTTTTAACAAAGAAGCAAGTTCTTCTTTCCAGAGTCTAAAATACAGCAAGAACCAGGAGCATGGCTGGAAAAAAAAGAACTGTGTTTCCTATTCATATGAGCCATATGTAGTTCAACTCTGCTTATGAAACTGATACAGACCACACCTCCTCTTACATAAATGCTCTTTAGTTAATAGTGAGAATAGCATTGGGTTCCTTATCTGCGAAAAATCATTTCAGCCCAAAATTCACTGAGTTTACCAGAACTGAACTCTTGCTTGTAGTAAGACACAGATCCTGGGCTTCAACTCCATTATGAAGGCAAATTCAGACCAGAATTCTCAACCCTGAAAAACACTCTGTTTTAAGGCAAGAATCATCCTCTTCTTTCGAGCGTCTCCAATACAGTAAGGACCGTGAGCATGCACAGAAAAAAAGAACTGTGTTACCTACTCATACGGACCATATGTAGTTCAACACTGCTTAGGAAATGATACAGACCGCAGCTCCTCTTACATAAATGCTCTTTAGTTAATAGTGATAATCGCGTTTGGTTCTAGAACTGTGTAAAGTCATTTGAGCTGAAAATTCACTTGGTTTACCAGAAATGAACTCTTGCTGGTAGGAAGGCACAGATCATGGGTTTAACTCCGTTTGTGAAGGGAAATTCAGACCAGAATTCTCATCATGAAACACAAGCTGTTTTAATGCAAGAAGCAAGCACTTCTTTCCAGCGTCACCAATACAGCAAGAAAAATGAGCATGTCCTGAAAAAAAGAACTGTGTTTCCTACTCATACGGACCATACGTAGTTCAACTCTGCTTATGAAACTGATACAAACCACAGCTCCTCTTACATAAATGCTCTTTAGTTAATAGTGAGAATCGGTTTGTGTTGGTGAACTGCGAAAAATCATTTGAGCCGAAAATTCACTAGGTTTACCAGAAATGAACTCTTGCTTGTAGGAAGACACAGATCGTGGGGTTTAACTCCGTTTCTCAAGGGAAATTCAGACCAGAGTTCTCATCCCTTAATAACACTCTGTTTTAAGGCAAGAATCATCCACTTCTTTCCAGCGTTTCCAATATAGTAAGAAACATGAGGAAGCCCAGATAAAAAGAACTGTCTTTCCTACTGTTACTGGCCATATGTAGTTCAACTCTGCTTTTGAAACTGACAAACCACAGCTCCTCTTACATAAAGGCTCTTTAGTTTATAGTGAGAGTCGTGTTGGGTTCGTGAACTGCGAAAAAACATTTGAGCCCAAAATTCACTGGGTTAACCAGAAATGAACTCTTGCTTGTAGGAAGACACAGATCTTGGGGTTGAACTCCTTTTCCGCAGGGAAATTCAGGACAGAGTTCTCATCCCTGAACACACTCTGTTATAACGCAAGAAGCAAGCTCTTCTTTCCACCGTCTCCAATATAGTCAGAAACATGAGCATGCCCAGAAATAGAGAACTGTGGTTCCGACTCATACAGACCATATGTAGTTCAACTCTGCTTATGAAACTGATAAAACCACAGCTCCTCTTACATTAATGCTCTTTAGTTAATAGTGAGAATCGGTTTGGGTTGGTGAAATGCGAAAAATCATTTGAGCCCAAAATTCACTAGGTTTACCAGAAATGAACTCTTGCTTGTAGGAAGACACATATCAACAGGTTTAACTCCGTTTCTGAAGTGAAATTCAGAGCAGAGTTCTCATCCCTGAAACACACTCTGTTTTAACGAAGAAGCAATCTCTTCTTTCCAGACGCTAAAATACAGCAAGAACCATGAGCATGCCCTGAAAAAAAGAAATGAGTATCCTACTCATACGGACCATATGTAGTTCAACTCTGCTTATGAAACTCATACACACCAGACCTCCTCTTACATAAATGCTCTTTAGTTAATAGTGAGAATAGCGTTGTGTTCGTGAACTGCAAAAAAACCATTTGAGCCCAAAATTCACTGGGTTTACCACACTTGAACTTTTGCTTGTAGGAAGACACAGGTCCTGGGGACTAACTCCGTTTCTGAAGGGAAATTCAGACCAGAATTCTCATCCCTGAAAAACACTCTGTTTTAAGGCATGAATCATCCTCTTCTTTCCAGGGTCTCCAATACAGTCAGATCCATGAACATGCCAAGGAAAAAAGAACTATGTTCCCTACACATACGGACCATATGTACTCCAACTCTGCTTATGAAACTTATACAGACCACAGCTCCTCTTACATAAATGCTCTTTAGTTAATAGTGATGATCACGTTTTTTCTAGAACTGTGTAAAATCATTTGAGCCAAAAATTCACTGGATTTACCTGAAATGAACTCTTGCTTGTAGGAAGTCACAGATCCTGGGGTTTAACTCCGTTTCTGAGGAGAAATTCAGACCAGAATTCTCATCCCTGAAAAACACTCTGTTTTAAGTCATGAATCATCCTCTTCTTTCAAGGGTCTCCAATACATTAAGAACCATGAGCATGCCAAGAAAAAAAGATCTGTGTTTCCTACTCGTACCTTCCATATGTAGTTCAACTCTGCTTATGAAACTGTTACAAACCACAGCTCCTCTTACATAAATCCTCTTTAGTTGATATGAGAATAGCATAGGGTTGGTGAATTGTGAAAAATCATTTGAGCCCAAAATTCACTGGGTTTACCAGAAATGAACTCTTGCATGTAGGAAGACACAGATCCTGGTGTTTAACTATGTTTCTGAAGGGAAATTCAGACCAGGGTTCTCATCCCTGAAACACACTCTGTTTTAACACAAGAAGCAAGCTCTTCATTCCGCAGTCTAAAATACAGCAAGAACCATGAGCATGGCTTGAAAGAAATAACCATGTTTCCTATTCATACGGACCATATGTAGTTCATCTCTGCTTATGTAACTGATACAGACCACACCTCCTCTAACATAAATGCTCTTTAGTTAATAGTGAGAATAGGGTAGGGTTCATGAACTGCGAAAAATCATTTGAGCCCATAATTCACTGGGATTAAAAGTAATGAACTCTTGCTTGTAGGAAGACACAGACCCTGGGATTTAACTCCGTTTCTGAAGGCAAATTCAGACCAGAGATCTCATCCCTGAAATACACTGTGTTTTAAGGCCAGAATCATCCTCATCTTTCCAGCGCCTCCAATATAGTAAGAAACATGAGCATGCCCAGAAAAAAATAACTGTTTTTCCTACTCATAAGGACCATATATAGTTAAACTCTGCTTTTGAAACTGGTACAAGACATGGCTTCTCTTACATAAATGCTCTTTAGTTAATAGTGAGAATCATGTTGGATTCGTGTACTGCGAAAAATCATTTGTGCCCAAAAATCACTGGGTTTACCAGAACTGAACTCTGGCTTGTAGGAAGACACAGATCCTGGGGTTTAACTCTGTTTCTGCAGGGAAATTCAGACCAGAGTTCTCATCCCTGAAACACACTCTGTTTAAACGAAGAAGCAAGATCTTCTTTCCAGAGTCTAAAATACAGCAAGAACCATGAGCATAGCCTGAAAAAAAGAACTGTGTTTCCTATTCATACGGACCATATGTAGTTCAACTCTGCTTATGAAAATGATACAGACCACACCTGCTCTTACATAAATGCTCTTTAGTTAATAGTGAGAATAATGTTGGGTTCGTGAACACGAAAAATCATTTGAGCCCAAAATTCACTGGGTTAACCAGAAATGAACTCTTGCTTGTCGGAAGACACATCCTAGGGTTTAACTCTGTTTCTGAAGGCAAATTCAGAACAGAGTTCTCATCCCTGAAACACACTCTGTTATAACGCAAGAAGCAAGCTCTTCTTTCCAGTGTCTAAATACAGCAAGAACCATGAGCATGCCCTGCAAAAAAGAACTGTTTTTCCTACTCATAAGGACCATATGTAGTTCAACTCTCCTTTTGAAACTGATACAAGACATGACTACTCCTACATAAATCTTCTTTAGTTAATAGTGAGAATAGCATAGGGTTCTTGGACTGCTAAAAATCATTTGAGTCCAAAATTCACAGGGACACCAGAAATGAACTCTTGCTTGTAGGAAGACACTGATCCTGGGGTTTAACTCCGTTTCTGAAGGCAAATTCAGACCAGAGTTCTCATCCCTGAAAAACACTCTGTTTTAAGGCAAGAATCATCCTTTTCTTTCCAGGGTCTCTAATATAGTAAGAAACATGAGCATGCCCAGAAAAAAGTACTGTGTTCCCTACTAATACAGACCATATGTAGTTCCACTCTGCTTATGATACTGATACAAACCACAGCTTCTATTACATAATCCCCTTTAGTTAATAGTGAGAATAGCGTAGGGTTCGTGAACTGCGAAAAATCATTTGAGCCCAAAATTCACTGGGTTTACAAGAAATGAACTCTTGTTTGCAGGAAGACACAGATCCTGGGGTTTAACGCCGTTTCTGCAGGGAAATTCAGACCAGAGTTCTCATGCCTGAAACACACTCTGTTTTAACGAAGAAGCAAGCTCTTCTTTCCAGAGTCTAAAATACAGCAAGAACCATGAGCATGGCCTGAGAAAAAGAACTGTATTTCCTATTCATACAGACCATATGTAGTTCAACTCTGCTTACGAAACTGATACAAACCATGGCTACTCTTACATAAATGCTCTTTAGTTAATAGTGTGAATCACGTTGGGTTCGTGACCTGTGAAAAATCATTTGAGCCCAAAATTCACTGGGTTTACAGGAAATGAACTCTTGCTTGTAGGAAGACACTGATCCTGGGGTTTAACTATGTTTCTGAAGGCAAATTCAGACCAGAGTTCTCATACCTGAAAAACACTCTGTTTTAAGGCAAGAATCATCCTTTTCTTTCCAGGGTCTCTAATATAGTAAGAAACATGAGCATGCCCAGAAAAAAGTACTGTGTTTCCTACTAATACAGACCATATGTAGTTCCACTCTGCTTATGATACTGATACAAACCACAGCTTCTATTACATAATCCCCTTTAGTTAATAGTGAGAATAGCGTAGGGTTCGTGAACTGCGAAAAATCATTTGAGCCCAAAATTCACTGGGTTTACAAGAAATGAACTCTTGTTTGTAGGAAGACACAGATCCTGGGGTTTAACGCCGTTTCTGCAGGGAAATTCAGACCAGAGTTCTGATGCCTGAAACACACTCTGTTTTAACGAAGAAGCAAGCACTTCTTTCCAGAGTCTAAAATACAGCAAGAACCATGAGCATGGCCTGAGAAAAAGAACTGTATTTCCTATTCATGCAGACCATATGTAGTTCAACTCTGCTTTCGAAACTGATACAAACCATGGCTACTCTTACATAAATGCTCTTTAGTTAATAGTGTGAATCACGTTGGGTTCGTGACCTGCGAAAAATCTTTTGAGCCCAAAATTCACTGGGTTTACAGGAAATGAACTCTTGCTTGTAGAAAGACACTGATGCTGGCGTTTAACTCCGTTTCTGAAGGCAAATTCAGACCAGAGTTCTCATCCCTGAAAAACACTGTGTTTTAAGTTAAGAATCATCCTCTTCTTTCCAGCGTCTCCAATATAGTAAGAAACATGAACATAAGAAAAAAAGAAATGTGTTTCCTACTCATACAGACCATATGTAGTTCAACACTGCTTATGAATCAGATACAAACCACATCTCCTCTTACATAAATGCTCTTTTGTGAATAGTGAGAATAATGTAGGGTTCGGGAACTGCGAAAAATCATTTGAGCCCAAAATACACTGGGTTTACCAGAAATGAACTCTTGCTTGTAGGAAGGCACTGATCCTAGGCTTTAACTCCGTTTCTGAAGGCTAATTCAGAAAAGAGTTCTCATCCCTGAAAAACACTCTGTTTTAAGGCAAAATTCATCCTCTTCTTTCCAGCGTCTCCAATATAGTAAGAAACATGAGCATGCCCAGAAAACGAACTGTGTTTCCGACTCATACAGACCATATGTAGTTCAAGTCTGCTTATGAAACTGATACAAACCACAGCTCCTCTTACATAAATCCTCTTTTGTTAATAGTGAGAATACCGTTGGGTTCTTGAACTGCGAAAAATCATTTGAGCCCAAAATTCACTGTGTGTACCAGAAATGAACGCTTGCTTGTCGGAAGACACAGATCCTGGGGTTTAACTCCGTTTATGAAGGGAAATTCAGACCAGAGTTCTCATGCCTGAAACAAATTCTGTTTAAACGAAGAAGCAAGATCTTCTTTCCAGAGTATAAAATACAGCAAGAACCAAGAGCATGGCCTGAGAAAAAGAACTGTATTTCCTATTCATACAGACCACATGTAGTTCAACTCTGCTTATGAAACTGACACAAACCACGGCTACTCTTACATAAATGCTCTTTAGTTAATAGTGAGAATAGCGTTGGGTTCCTGAACTGCGAAAAATCATTTGAGCCCAAAAGTCTCTGGGTTTACAGGAAATGAACTCTTGCTTGTAGGAAGACACTGATGCTGGCGTTTAACTCCGTTTCTGAAGGCAAATTCAGACCAGAGTTCTCATCCCTGAAAAACACTGTGTTTTAAGTTAAGAATCATCCTCTTCTTTCCAGCGTCTCCAATATAGTAAGAAACATGAACATAAGAAAAAAAGAAATGTGTTTCCTACTCATACAGACCATATGTAGTTCAACACTGCTTATGAATCAGATACAAACCACATCTCCTCTTACATAAATGCTCTTTTGTTAATAGTGAGAATAATGTAGGGTTCGGGAACTGCGAAAAATCATTTGAGCCCAATATTCACTGGGTTTACCAGAAATGAACTCTTGCTTGTAGGAAGACACTGATCCAGGGGTTTAACTCCGTTTCTGAAGGCAAATTCAGACCAGAGTTCTCATCCCTGAAAAACACTCTGTTTTAAGGCAAGAAGCAAGCTCTTCTTTCCAGCGTCTCCAATACAGCAAGAACCATGAGATGCCCTGAAAAAAAGAACTGTGTTTCCTACTTATACGGACCATATCTAGTTCAATTCTGCTTATGAAACTGATACAAACCACAGCTCCTCTTACATAAATCCTCTTAGTTAATAGTGAGAATCGTGTTGGGTTTGTGAACTGCGAAAAATCATTTGTGCCCAAAACTCACTGGGTTTACCAGAACTGGCCTCTTGCTTGTGGGAAGACACAGATCCTGTGGTTTAACTCTGTTTCTGAATGGAAATTCAGACCAGAGTTCTCATCCATGAAACACACTCTGTTATAAGGCAAGAAGCAAGCTATTCTTTCCAGTGTCTAAAATACAGCAAGAACCATGAGCAGGCCCAGAATAAAAGAACTGTGTTTCTGACTCATAACAATATGTACTTCAACTCTGCTTATGAAACTGTTATAGACCACAGCTCCTCTTACATAAATGCTCATTATTTTTTAGTGATAATCGTGTTGTGTTCTAGAACTGTGTAAAATCCTTTGAGCCGAAAATTCACTGGGTTTACCAGAAATGAACTCTTGCTTGTAGGAAGACACTGATCCTGGGGTTTAACTCCGTTTGTGAAGGGAAATTCAGAACAGAATTCTCATCCATGAAACCCACCCTCTTTTACTTCAAGAAGAAAGCACTTCTTTCCATTGTCACCAATACAGCAAGAACCATGAGCATGCCCAGGAAAAAAGTACTGTGTTTCCTACTCAGACAGACCATATGTAGTTCAACTCTGCTTATGAAACTGATACAAACTACAGCTCCTCTTACATAAATACTCTTTTGTTAATAGTGAGAATCATGTTGGGTTCGTGAACTGCAAAAAAATCATTTGAGCCCAAAAATCACTGGGTTTACCAGAAATAAACTCTTGCTTGTAGGAAGACACTGATCCTGGGGTATAACTCCGTTTTTGAAGACAAATTCAGACCGATTTCTCATCCCTGAATAACACTCTGTTTAAAGGCAAGAATCATCCTCTACTTTCCAGCCTCTCCAGGATAGTAAGAAACATGATCAAGCCCAGAAAAACAGAACTGTGTTTCCTACTGATACAGACTATATGTAGTACAACTCTGCTTATGAAACTGATACAAACCACAGCTCCACTTACATAAATGCTCTTTAGTTAATAGTGAGAATCGTGTTGGCTTGGTGAACTGCGAAAAATCATTTGAGCCAAAAATTCACTAGGTTTACCAGAAATGAACACTTGCTTGTAGGAAGACACAGATCATGGGGTTTAACTCAGATTCTGAAGGGAAATTCAGACCAGAGTTCTCATCCCTGAAACACACTCTGTTTTAACGCATTAGGCAAGCTCTTCTTTCCAGAGTCTACAATATAGCAAGAACCATGAGGATGCACAGAAAAAAAGAACTGTGTTTCCGACTCATACAAAAAATATGTAGTTCAACTCTACTTATGAAACTGATACAAACCACAGCACCCCTTACATAAAACCTCTTTAGTTAATAGTGAGAATCACGTTGGTTTGGTGAACTGCGAAAAATCATTTGACCCCAAAAATCCCTGGGTTTACCAGAAATGAACTCTTGCTTGTAGGAAGACATTGATGCTGGGGTTTAACTCCGTTTCTGAAGGCAAATTCAGACCAGAGTTCTCATCCCTGAAAAACACTCTGTTTTAAGGCAAGAATCATCCTGTTCTTTCCAGCGTCTCCAATATAGTAAGAAACATGAGCATGCCCAGAAAAAAAGAACTGAGTTTCCTACTCCGACAGACCATATGTAGTTCAACTCTACTTATGAAACTGATACAAACCACAACTCCTCTTACATAAATCCTGTTTAGTTTATAGTGAGAATCATGTTGGTTTCGTGAACTGCAAAAAAATCATTTGAGACCAAAAATCCCTGGGTTTACCAGAAATGAACTCTTGCTTGTAGGAAGACACTGATCCTAGGGTTTAACTCCGTTTCTGAAGACAAATTCAGACCAGAGTTTTTATCCCTGAAAAACACTCTGTTTTAAGGCAAGAATCATCCTGTTCTTTCCAGCGTCTCCAATATAGTAAGAAACATGAGCATGCCCCGAAAAAAACAACTGTGTTTCCTATTCATACAGACCATATGTAGTTCAACTCTGCTTATGAAACTGTTACAAACCACAGCTCCTCTTACATAAATCCTCTTTTGTTAATAGTGAGAATAGCGAGGGGTTTGTGAACTGCAAAAAATCTTTTGAGCCCAAAATTCACTGGGTTTACCAGAACTGAACTTTTGCTTGTAGGAAGACACAGATCATGGGGTTTAACGCCGTTTCTGAAGGAAAATTCAGACCAGAGTTCTCATCCCTGAAACACACTCTGTTATAAGGCAAGAAGCAAGCTCTTCTTTCCAGTGTCTAAAATACACCAAGAACCATGAGCATGCCCAGAAAAAAAGAACTGTGTTTCCTACTCATACGGACCATATGTAGTTCAACTCTGCTTATGAAACTGATACAAACAACAGCTCCTCTTACATAAATCCTCTTTAGTTAATAGTGAGAATAGCGTAGGGTTCCTGAAGTGCGAAAAATCATTTGAGCCCAAAATTCACTGGGTTTACCAGAAATGAACTCTTGCTTGTAAGAAGACACTGATCCTGGTGTTTAACTCCGTTTCTGAAGACAAATTCAGACCAGAGATCTCATCCCTGAATAACACTCTGTTTTAATGCAAGAATCATCCTCTTCTTTCCAGCGTCTCCAGTATACTAAGAAACATGATCAAGCCCTGAAAAAAAGAACTGTGTTTCCTACTGATACAGACCATATGTAGTTCACTCTGCTTATGAAACTGATACAAACCACAGCTCCTCTTACATTAATGCTCTTTGGTTAATAGTGAGAATCGGTTTGGGTTGGTGAACTGCGAAAAATCATTTGAGCCGAAAATTCACTAGGTTTACCAGAAATGAACTCTTGCTTGTAGGAAGACACAGATCATGGGGTTTAACTCCGATTCTGAAGGGAAATTGAGACCCGAGTTCTCATCCATGAAACACACTTTGTTTTAACACAAAAAGCAAGCTCTTCTTTCCAGAGTCTAAAATACAGCAAGAACCATGAGCATGCCCAGAAAAAAAGAACTGTGTTTCTGAATCATACAGAAAATATGTAGTTCAACTCTGCTTATGAAACTGATGCAAACCATAGCTCCGCTTACATAAATGCTCCTTAGTTAATAGTGAGAATCATGTTAGGTTCGTGAACGGCGAAAAATCATTTGAGCCCAAAATTCACTGAGTTAACAAGAAATGAACACTTGCTTGTTGGAAGACATTGATGCTGGGGTTTAACTCCGTTTCTGAAGGCAAATTCAGACCAGAGTTCTCATCCCTGAAAAACACTCTGTTTTAAGGCAAAAATCACCCTGTTCTTTCCAGCGTCTCCAATATAGTGAGAAACATGAGCATGCCCAGAAAAAAAGAACTGTGTTTCCGACTCATACAGACCATATGTAGTTCAACTCTACTTATGAAACTGATACAAACCACAACTCCTCTTACATAAATCCTCTTTACTTTATAGTGAGAATCATGTTGATTTCGTGAACTGCGAAAAATCATTTGAGCCCCAAAATCCATGCGTTTACCAGAAATGAACACTTGCTTGTAGGAAGACACAGATCCTGGGGATTAACGCCGTTTCTGAAGGAAAATTCAGACCAGAGTTCTCATCCCTGAAAAACACTCTGTTATAAGGCAAGAAGCAAGCTCTTCTTTCCAGTGTCTAAAATACACCAAGAACCATGAGCATGCCCAGAAAAAAAGAACTGTGTTTCCTACTCATACGGACCATATGTAGTTCAACTCTGCAGATGAAACTGATACAAACAACAGCTCCTCTTACATAAATCCTCTTTAGTTAATAGTGAGAATAGCGTAGGGTTCCTGAAGTGCGAAAAATCATTTGAGCCCAAAATTCACTGGGTTTACCAGAAATGAACTCTTGCTTGTAAGAAGACACTGATCCTGGTGTTTAACTCCGTTTCTGAAGACAAATTCAGACCAGAGATCTCGTCCCTGAATAACACTCTGCTTTAATGCAAGAATCTTCCTCTTCTTTCCAGCGTCTCCAGTATAGTAAGAAACATGATCAAGCCCTGAAAAAAAGAACTGTGTTTCCTACTGATACAGACCATATGTAGTTCACTCTGCTTATGAAACTGATACAAACCACAGCTCCTCTTACATTAATGCTCTTTGGTTAATAGTGAGAATCGGTTTGGGTTGGTGAACTGCGAAAAATCATTTGAGCCGAAAATTCACTAGGTTTACCAGAAATGAACTCTTGCTTGTAGGAAGACACAGATCATGGGGTTTAACTCCGATTCTGAAGGGAAATTGAGACCCGAGTTCTCATCCATGAAACACACTTTGTTTTAACACAAAAAGCAAGCTCTTCTTTCCAGAGTCTAAAATACAGCAAGAACCATGAGCATGCCCAGAAAAAAAGAACTGTGTTTCCGACTCATACAGAAAATATGTAGTTCAACTCTGCTTATGAAACTGAAACAAACCATAGCTCCACTTACATAAATGCTCTTTAGTTAATAGTGAGAATCATGTTAGGTTCGTGAACGGCGAAAAATCATTTGAGCCCAAAATTCACTGGTTTAACAAGAAATGAACACTTGCTTGTAGGAAGACATTGATGTTGGGGTTTAACTCCGTTTCTGAAGGCAAATTCAGATCAGAGTTCTCATCCCTGAAAAACACTCTGTTTTAAGGCAAGAATCATCCTGTTCTTTCCAGCGTCTCCAATATAGTAAGAAACATGAGCATGCCCAGAAAAAAAGAACTGTGTTTCCTACTCCGACAGACCATATGTAGTTCAACTCTACTTATGAAACTGATACAAACCACAACTCCTCTTACATAAATCCTGTTTAGTTTATAGTGAGAATCATGTTGGTTTCGTGAACTGCGAATAATCATTTGAGCCCAAAAATCCCTGGGTTTACCAGAAATGAACTCTTGCTTGTAGGAAGACACTGATCCTGGGGTTTAACTCCGTGTCTGAAGACAAATTCAGACCAGAGTTTTTATCCCTGAAAAACACTGTTTTAAGGCAAGAATCATCCTGTTCTTTCCAGCGTCTCCAATATAGTAAGAAACATGAGCATGCCCCGAAAAAATGAACTGTGTTTCCTACTCATACAGACCATATGAAGTTCAACTCTGCTTATGAAACTGTTACAAACCACAGCTCCTCTTACATAAATCCTCTTTAGTTAATAGTGAGAATAGCGAGGGGTGTGTGAACTGCAAAAAATCTTTTGAGCCCAAAATTCACTGGGTTTACCAGAACTGAACTCTTGCTTGTAGGAAGACACAGATCATGGGGTTTAACTCCGATTCTGAAGGGAAATTCAGACCCGAGTACTCATCCATGAAACACCCTTTGTTTTAACACAAAAAGCAAGCTCTTCTTTCCAGAGTCTAAAATACAGCAAGAAACATGAGCAAGCCCAGAAAAAAAGAACTGTGTTTCCGACTCATACAGAAAATATGTGGTTCAACTCTGCTTATGAAACTGATACAAACCATAGCTCCACTTACATAAATGCTCTTTATTTAATAGTGAGAATCATGTTAGGTTCGTGAACGGCGAAAAATCATTTGAGCCCAAAATTCACTGGGTTAACAAGAAATGAACACTTGCTTGTAGGAAGACATTGATGCTGGGGTTTAACTCCGTTTCTGAAGGCAAATTCAGACCAGAGTTCTCATCCCTGAAAAACACTCTGTTTTAAGGCAAGAATCATCCTGTTCTTTCCAGCGTCTCCAATATAGTTAGAAACATGAGCATGCCCAGAAAAAAAAGAACTGTTTCCTAATCCGACAGACCATATGTAGTTCAACTCTACTTATGAAACTGATACAAACCACAACTCCTCTTTCATAAATCCTGTTTAGTTTATAGTGAGAATCATGTTGGTTTCGTGAACTGCGAAAAATCATTTGAGCCCAAAACTCCCTGGGTTTACCAGAAATGAACTCTTGCTTGTAGGAAGACACTGATCCTGGGGTTTAACTCCGTTTCTGAAGACAAATTCAGACCAGAGTTTTTATCCCTGAAAAACACTCTGTTTTAAGGGAAGAATCATCCTGTTCTTTCCAGCGTCTCCAATATAGTAAGAAACATGAGCATGCCCCGAAAAAATGAACTGTGTTTCCTACTCATACAGACAATATGTAGTTCAACTCTACTTATGAAACTGATACAAACCACAGCACACCTTACATAAATCCTCTTTAGTTAATAGTGAGAATCATGTTGGTTTGGTGAACTGCGAAAAATCATTTGACCCCAAAAATCCCTGGGTTTACCAGAAATGAACTCTTGCTTGTAGGAAGACACTGATCCTGGGGTTTAACTCCGTTTATGCAGGGAAATTCAGACAGAGTTCTCATCCATGAAACACACTCTGTTTTAACGAAGAAGCAAGCTCTTCTTTCCAGAATCTAAAATGCAGCAAGAACCATAAGCATGGCCTGAAAAAAACAACTGTCTTTCATACGCATACGGACCATATGTCGTTCAACTCTGCTTATGAAAGTAACTCTACCACAGCTCCTCTTACATAAATCATCTTTAGTTAATAGTAAGAATAGCGTTGGGTTCCTGAACTGCGAATAATCATTTGAGCTCAAAATTCACTGGGTTTACCAGAACTGAACACTTGCTTGTAGGAAGACACAGATCCTGCGGTTTAACTCAGATTCTGAAGGGAAATTCAGACCAGAGTTCTCATCCCTGAAACACACTCTGTTTTAACGCAAGAAGCATGCTCTTCTTTCTAGAGTCTATAATACAGCAAGAACCATGAGCATGCCCTGAAAAAAAGAACGGTGTTTCCTACTCATACGGACCATATGTAGTTCAACTCTGCTTATGAAACTGATACAAACCACAGCTCCTCTTACATTAATGCTCTTTGGTTAATAGTGAGAAACGGTTTGCGTTGGTGAACTGCGAAAAATCATTTGAGCCGAAAATACACTAGGTTTACCAGAAATGAACTCTTGCTTGTACGAAGACACAGATCATGGGGTTTAACTCCGATTCTGAAGGGAAATTCAGACCCGAGTTCTCATCCATGAAACACACTGTGTTTTAACACAAAAAGCAAGCTCTTCTTTCCTGAGTCTAAAATACAGCTAGAACCATGAGCATGCCCAGAAAAAAAGAACTGTGTTTCCGACTCATACAGAAAATATGTAGTTCAACTCTGCTTATGATACTGATACAAACCATAGCTCCTCTTACATAAATGCTCTTTAGTTAATAGTGAGAATCATGTTAGGTTCGTGAACGGCGAAAAATCATTTGAGCCCAAAATTCACTGGGTTAACAAGAAATGAACACTTGCTTGTAGGAAGACATTGATGCTGGGGTTTAACTCCGTTTCTGAAGGCAAATTCAGACAGAGTTCTCATCCCTGAAAAACACTCTGTTTTAAGGCAAGAATCATCCTGTTCTTTCCAGCATCTCCAATATAGTAAGAAACATGAGCATGCCCAGAAAAAAGAACTGTGTTTCCGACTCATACAGACCATATATAGTTGAACTCTACTTATGAAACTGATACAAACCACAGCTCCTCTTACATAAATCCTCTTTAGTTAATATTGAGAATCTTGTTGGTGTCGTGAACTACAAAAAATCATTTGATCCCAAAAATCCATGGGTTTCCCAGAAATGAACTCTTGCTTGTAGGAAGACACTGATCCAAGGGTTTAACTCTGTTTCTGAAGACAAATTCAGACCAGAGTTTGTATCCCTGAAAAACACTCTGTTTTAAGGCAAGAAACATCCTGTTCTTTCCAGCGTCTCCAATATTATAAGAAACATGAGCATGCACAGAAAAAAAGAACTGTGTTTCCTACTCATACAGACCATATGTAGTTCAACTCTGCTTATGAAAGTAACTCTACCACAGCTCCTCTTACATAAATCATCTTTAGTTAATAGTAAGACTAGCGTTGGGTTCCTGAACTGCGAAAAATCATTTGAGCTCATAATTCACTGGGTTTACCAGAACTGAACTCTTGCTTGTAGGAAGACACAGATCCTGTGGTTTGACTCCGATTCTGAAGGGAAATTCAGACCAGAGTTCTCATCCCTGAAACACACTCTGTTTTAACGCAAGAAGCAAGCTCTTCTTTCTAGAGTCTAAAATACAGCAAGAACCATGAGCATGCCCTGAAAAAAAGAACTGTGTTTCCTACTCATATGGACCATATGTAGTTCAACTCTGCTTATGAAACTGATACAAACAACAGCTCCTCTTACATAAATCCTCTTTAGTTAATAGTGAGAATAGCGTAGGGTCGTGAAGTGCGAAAAATCATTTGAGCCCAAAATTCACTGGGTTTACCAGAAATGAACTCTTGCTTGTAAGAAGACACTGATCCTGGTGTTTAACTCCGTTTCTGAAGACAAATTCAGACCAGAGATCTCATCCCTGAATAACACTCTGTTTTAATGCAAGAATCATCCTCTTCTTTCCAGCGTCTCCAGTATAGTAAGAAACATGATCAAGCCCTGAAAAAAAGGACTGTGTTTCCTACTGATACAGACCATATGTAGTTCACTCTGCTTATGAAACTGATACAAACCACAGCTCCTCTTACATTAATGCTCTTTGGTTAATAATGAGAATCTGTTTGGGTTGGTGAACTGCGAAAAATCATTTGAGCCGAAAATTCTCTAGGTTTACCAGAAATGAACTCTTGCTTGTAGGAAGACACAGATCACGGTGTTTAACTCCGATTCTGAAGGGAAATTCAGACCCGAGTTCTCATCCATGAAACACCCTTTGTTTTAACACAAAAAGCAAGCTCTTCTTTCCAGAGTCTAAAATACAGCAAGAACCATGAGCATGCCCAGAAAAAAAGAACTGTGTTTCCTGTTCAGATGGACCATATGTAGTTCAACTCTGCTTTTGAAACTGATACATACCACAGCTCCCTTTACATAAATGCTCTTTAGTTAATAGTGAGAATCGCGTTGGGTTCGTGAACTGCGAAAATCATTTGACCCGAATATTCACTACGTTCAACCGAAATGAACTCTTGCTTGTAGGAAGACACAGATCCTGGGGTTTAACTCCGTGTCTGAAGACAAATTCAGACCAGAGTTTTTATCCCTGAAAAACACTCTGTTTTAAGGCAAGAATCATCCTGTTCTTTCCAGCGTCTCCAATATAGTAAGAAACATGAGCATGCCCCGAAAAAATGAACTGTGTTTCCTACTCATACAGACCATATGAAGTTCAACTCTGCTTATGAAACTGTTACAAACCACAGCTCCTCTTACATAAATCCTCTTTAGTTAATAGTGAGAATAGCGAGGGGTGTGTGAACTGCAAAAAATCTTTTGAGCCCAAAATTCACTGGGTTTACCAGAACTGAACTCTTGCTTGTAGGAAGACACAGATCATGGGGTTTAACTCCGATTCTGAAGGGAAATTCAGACCCGAGTACTCATCCATGAAACACCGTTTGTTTTAACACAAAAAGCAAGCTCTTCTTTCCAGAGTCTAAAATACAGCAAGAAACATGAGCAAGCCCAGAAAAAAAGAACTGTGTTTCCGACTCATACAGAAAATATGTGGTTCAACTCTGCTTATGAAACTGATACAAACCATAGCTCCACTTACATAAATGCTCTTTATTTAATAGTGAGAATCATGTTAGGTTCGTGAACGGCGAAAAATCATTTGAGCCCAAAATTCACTGGGTTAACAAGAAATGAACACTTGCTTGTAGGAAGACATTGATGCTGGGGTTTAACTCCGTTTCTGAAGGCAAATTCAGACCAGAGTTCTCATCCCTGAAAAACACTCTGTTTTAAGGCAAGAATCATCCTGTTCTTTCCAGCGTCTCCAATATAGTTAGAAACATGAGCATGCCCAGAAAAAAAAGAACTGTTTCCTAATCCGACAGACCATATGTAGTTCAACTCTACTTATGAAACTGATACAAACCACAACTCCTCTTTCATAAATCCTGTTTAGTTTATAGTGAGAATCATGTTGGTTTCGTGAACTGCGAAAAATCATTTGAGCCCAAAACTCCCTGGGTTTACCAGAAATGAACTCTTGCTTGTAGGAAGACACTGATCCTGGGGTTTAACTCCGTTTCTGAAGACAAATTCAGACCAGAGTTTTTATCCCTGAAAAACACTCTGTTTTAAGGGAAGAATCATCCTGTTCTTTCCAGCGTCTCCAATATAGTAAGAAACATGAGCATGCCCCGAAAAAATGAACTGTGTTTCCTACTCATACAGACAATATGTAGTTCAACTCTACTTATGAAACTGATACAAACCACAGCACACCTTACATAAATCCTCTTTAGTTAATAGTGAGAATCATGTTGGTTTGGTGAACTGCGAAAAATCATTTGACCCCAAAAATCCCTGGGTTTACCAGAAATGAACTCTTGCTTGTAGGAAGACACTGATCCTGGGGTTTAACTCCGTTTATGCAGGGAAATTCAGACAGAGTTCTCATCCATGAAACACACTCTGTTTTAACGAAGAAGCAAGCTCTTCTTTCCAGAATCTAAAATGCAGCAAGAACCATAAGCATGGCCTGAAAAAAACAACTGTCTTTCATACGCATACGGACCATATGTCGTTCAACTCTGCTTATGAAAGTAACTCTACCACAGCTCCTCTTACATAAATCATCTTTAGTTAATAGTAAGAATAGCGTTGGGTTCCTGAACTGCGAATAATCATTTGAGCTCAAAATTCACTGGGTTTACCAGAACTGAACACTTGCTTGTAGGAAGACACAGATCCTGCGGTTTAACTCAGATTCTGAAGGGAAATTCAGACCAGAGTTCTCATCCCTGAAACACACTCTGTTTTAACGCAAGAAGCATGCTCTTCTTTCTAGAGTCTATAATACAGCAAGAACCATGAGCATGCCCTGAAAAAAAGAACGGTGTTTCCTACTCATACGGACCATATGTAGTTCAACTCTGCTTATGAAACTGATACAAACCACAGCTCCTCTTACATTAATGCTCTTTGGTTAATAGTGAGAAACGGTTTGCGTTGGTGAACTGCGAAAAATCATTTGAGCCGAAAATACACTAGGTTTACCAGAAATGAACTCTTGCTTGTACGAAGACACAGATCATGGGGTTTAACTCCGATTCTGAAGGGAAATTCAGACCCGAGTTCTCATCCATGAAACACACTGTGTTTTAACACAAAAAGCAAGCTCTTCTTTCCTGAGTCTAAAATACAGCTAGAACCATGAGCATGCCCAGAAAAAAAGAACTGTGTTTCCGACTCATACAGAAAATATGTAGTTCAACTCTGCTTATGATACTGATACAAACCATAGCTCCTCTTACATAAATGCTCTTTAGTTAATAGTGAGAATCATGTTAGGTTCGTGAACGGCGAAAAATCATTTGAGCCCAAAATTCACTGGGTTAACAAGAAATGAACACTTGCTTGTAGGAAGACATTGATGCTGGGGTTTAACTCCGTTTCTGAAGGCAAATTCAGACAGAGTTCTCATCCCTGAAAAACACTCTGTTTTAAGGCAAGAATCATCCTGTTCTTTCCAGCATCTCCAATATAGTAAGAAACATGAGCATGCCCAGAAAAAAGAACTGTGTTTCCGACTCATACAGACCATATATAGTTGAACTCTACTTATGAAACTGATACAAACCACAGCTCCTCTTACATAAATCCTCTTTAGTTAATATTGAGAATCTTGTTGGTGTCGTGAACTACAAAAAATCATTTGATCCCAAAAATCCATGGGTTTCCCAGAAATGAACTCTTGCTTGTAGGAAGACACTGATCCAAGGGTTTAACTCTGTTTCTGAAGACAAATTCAGACCAGAGTTTGTATCCCTGAAAAACACTCTGTTTTAAGGCAAGAAACATCCTGTTCTTTCCAGCGTCTCCAATATTATAAGAAACATGAGCATGCACAGAAAAAAAGAACTGTGTTTCCTACTCATACAGACCATATGTAGTTCAACTCTGCTTATGAAAGTAACTCTACCACAGCTCCTCTTACATAAATCATCTTTAGTTAATAGTAAGACTAGCGTTGGGTTCCTGAACTGCGAAAAATCATTTGAGCTCATAATTCACTGGGTTTACCAGAACTGAACTCTTGCTTGTAGGAAGACACAGATCCTGTGGTTTGACTCCGATTCTGAAGGGAAATTCAGACCAGAGTTCTCATCCCTGAAACACACTCTGTTTTAACGCAAGAAGCAAGCTCTTCTTTCTAGAGTCTAAAATACAGCAAGAACCATGAGCATGCCCTGAAAAAAAGAACTGTGTTTCCTACTCATATGGACCATATGTAGTTCAACTCTGCTTATGAAACTGATACAAACAACAGCTCCTCTTACATAAATCCTCTTTAGTTAATAGTGAGAATAGCGTAGGGTCGTGAAGTGCGAAAAATCATTTGAGCCCAAAATTCACTGGGTTTACCAGAAATGAACTCTTGCTTGTAAGAAGACACTGATCCTGGTGTTTAACTCCGTTTCTGAAGACAAATTCAGACCAGAGATCTCATCCCTGAATAACACTCTGTTTTAATGCAAGAATCATCCTCTTCTTTCCAGCGTCTCCAGTATAGTAAGAAACATGATCAAGCCCTGAAAAAAAGGACTGTGTTTCCTACTGATACAGACCATATGTAGTTCACTCTGCTTATGAAACTGATACAAACCACAGCTCCTCTTACATTAATGCTCTTTGGTTAATAATGAGAATCTGTTTGGGTTGGTGAACTGCGAAAAATCATTTGAGCCGAAAATTCTCTAGGTTTACCAGAAATGAACTCTTGCTTGTAGGAAGACACAGATCACGGTGTTTAACTCCGATTCTGAAGGGAAATTCAGACCCGAGTTCTCATCCATGAAACACCCTTTGTTTTAACACAAAAAGCAAGCTCTTCTTTCCAGAGTCTAAAATACAGCAAGAACCATGAGCATGCCCAGAAAAAAAGAACTGTGTTTCCTGTTCAGACGGACCATATGTAGTTCAACTCTGCTTTTGAAACTGATACATACCACAGCTCCCTTTACATAAATGCTCTTTAGTTAATAGTGAGAATCGCGTTGGGTTCGTGAACTGCGAAAATCATTTGACCCGAATATTCACTACGTTCAACCGAAATGAACTCTTGCTTGTAGGAAGACACAGATCCTGGGGTTTAACTCCGTGTCTGAAGACAAATTCAGACCAGAGTTTTTATCCCTGAAAAACACTCTGTTTTAAGGCAAGAATCATCCTGTTCTTTCCAGCGTCTCCAATATAGTAAGAAACATGAGCATGCCCCGAAAAAATGAACTGTGTTTCCTACTCATACAGACCATATGAAGTTCAACTCTGCTTATGAAACTGTTACAAACCACAGCTCCTCTTACATAAATCCTCTTTAGTTAATAGTGAGAATAGCGAGGGGTGTGTGAACTGCAAAAAATCTTTTGAGCCCAAAATTCACTGGGTTTACCAGAACTGAACTCTTGCTTGTAGGAAGACACAGATCATGGGGTTTAACTCCGATTCTGAAGGGAAATTCAGACCCGAGTACTCATCCATGAAACACCCTTTGTTTTAACACAAAAAGCAAGCTCTTCTTTCCAGAGTCTAAAATACAGCAAGAAACATGAGCAAGCCCAGAAAAAAAGAACTGTGTTTCCGACTCATACAGAAAATATGTGGTTCAACTCTGCTTATGAAACTGATACAAACCACAACTCCTCTTTCATAAATCCTGTTTAGTTTATAGTGAGAATCATGTTGGTTTCGTGAACTGCGAAAAATCATTTGAGCCCAAAACTCCCTGGGTTTACCAGAAATGAACTCTTGCTTGTAGGAAGACACTGATCCTGGGGTTTAACTCCGTTTCTGAAGACAAATTCAGACCAGAGTTTTTATCCCTGAAAAACACTCTGTTTTAAGGGAAGAATCATCCTGTTCTTTCCAGCGTCTCCAATATAGTAAGAAACATGAGCATGCCCCGAAAAAATGAACTGTGTTTCCTACTCATACAGACAATATGTAGTTCAACTCTACTTATGAAACTGATACAAACCACAGCACACCTTACATAAATCCTCTTTAGTTAATAGTGAGAATCATGTTGGTTTGGTGAACTGCGAAAAATCATTTGACCCCAAAAATCCCTGGGTTTACCAGAAATGAACTCTTGCTTGTAGGAAGACACTGATCCTGGGGTTTAACTCCGTTTATGCAGGGAAATTCAGACAGAGTTCTCATCCATGAAACACACTCTGTTTTAACGAAGAAGCAAGCTCTTCTTTCCAGAATCTAAAATACAGCAAGAACCATAAGCATGGCCTGAAAAAAACAACTGTCTTTCATACGCATACGGACCATATGTCGTTCAACTCTGCTTATGAAAGTAACTCTATCACAGCTCCTCTTACATAAATCATCTTTAGTTAATAGTAAGAATAGCGTTGGGTTCCTGAACTGCGAATAATCATTTGAGCTCAAAATTCACTGGGTTTACCAGAACTGAACACTTGCTTGTAGGAAGACACAGATCCTGCGGTTTAACTCAGATTCTGAAGGGAAATTCAGACCAGAGTTCTCATCCCTGAAACACACTCTGTTTTAACGCAAGAAGCATGCTCTTCTTTCTAGAGTCTATAATACAGCAAGAACCATGAGCATGCCCTGAAAAAAAGAACGGTGTTTCCTACTCATACGGACCATATGTAGTTCAACTCTGCTTATGAAACTGATACAAACCACAGCTCCTTTTACATTAATGCTCTTTGGTTAATAGTGAGAAACGGTTTGCGTTGGTGAACTGCGAAAAATCATTTGAGCCGAAAATACACTAGGTTTACCAGAAATGAACTCTTGCTTGTACGAAGACACAGATCATGGGTTTAACTCCGATTCTGAAGGGAAATTCAGACCCGAGTTCTCATCCATGAAACACACTGTGTTTTAACACAAAAAGCAAGCTCTTCTTTCCTGAGTCTAAAATACAGCTAGAACCATGAGCATGCCCAGAAAAAAAGAACTGTGTTTCCGACTCATACAGAAAATATGTAGTTCAACTCTGCTTATGAAACTGATACAAACCATAGCTCCGCTTACATAAATGCTCTTTAGTTAATAGTGAGAATCTTGTTGGTGTCGTGAACTACAAAAAATCATTTGATCCCAAAAATCCATGGGTTTACCAGAAATGAACTCTTGCTTGTAGGAAGACACTGATCCAAGGGTTTAACTCTGTTTCTGAAGACAAATTCAGACCAGAGTTTTTATCCCTGAAAAACACTCTGTTTAAGGCAAGAAACATCCTGTTCTTTCCAGCGTCTCCAATATTATAAGAAACATGAGCATGCACAGAAAAAAAGAACTGTGTTTCCTACTCATACAGACCATATGTAGTTCAACTCTGCTTATGAAAGTAACTCTACCACAGCTCCTCTTACATAAATCATCTTTAGTTAATAGTAAGACTAGCGTTGGGTTCCTGAACTGCGAAAAATCATTTGAGCTCATAATTCACTGGGTTTACCAGAACTGAACTCTTGCTTGTAGGAAGACACAGATCCTGCGGTTTGACTCCGATTCTGAAGGGAAATTCAGACCAGAGTTCTCATCCCTGAAACACACTCTGTTTTAACGCAAGAAGCAAGCTCTTCTTTCTAGAGTCTAAAATACAGCAAGAACCATGAGCATGCCCTGAAAAAAAGAACTGTGTTTCCTACTCATATGGACCATATGTAGTTCAACTCTGCTTATGAAACTGATACAAACAACAGCTCCTCTTACATAAATCCTCTTTAGTTAATAGTGAGAATAGCGTAGGGTCGTGAAGTGCGAAAAATCATTTGAGCCCAAAATTCACTGGGTTTACCAGAAATGAACTCTTGCTTGTAAGAAGACACTGATCCTGGTGTTTAACTCCGTTTCTGAAGACAAATTCAGACCAGAGATCTCATCCCTGAATAACACTCTGTTTTAATGCAAGAATCATCCTCTTCTTTCCAGCGTCTCCAGTATAGTAAGAAACATGATCAAGCCCTGAAAAAAAGGACTGTGTTTCCTACTGATACAGACCATATGTAGTTCACTCTGCTTATGAAACTGATACAAACCACAGCTCCTCTTACATTAATGCTCTTTGGTTAATAATGAGAATCTGTTTGGGTTGGTGAACTGCGAAAAATCATTTGAGCCGAAAATTCTCTAGGTTTACCAGAAATGAACTCTTGCTTGTAGGAAGACACAGATCACGGTGTTTAACTCCGATTCTGAAGGGAAATTCAGACCCGAGTTCTCATCCATGAAACACACTTTGTTTTAACACAAAAAGCAAGCTCTTCTTTCCAGAGTCTAAAATACAGCAAGAACCATGAGCATGCCCAGAAAAAAAGAACTGTGTTTCCTGTTCAGACGGACCATATGTAGTTCAACTCTGCTTTTGAAACTGATACATACCACAGCTCCCTTTACATAAATGCTCTTTAGTTAATAGTGAGAATCGTGTTGGGTTCGTGAACTGCGAAAATCATTTGACCCGAATATTCACTACGTTCAACCGAAATGAACTCTTGCTTGTAGGAAGACACAGATCATGGGGTTTAACTCCGATTCTGAAGGGAAATTCAGACCAGAGTTCTCATCCATGAAACACACTTTGTTTTAACACAAAAAGCAAGCTCTTCTTTCCAGAGTCTAAAATACAGCAAGAACCATGAGCATGCCCAGAAAAAAAGAACTGTGTTTCCTATTCAGACGGACCATATGTAGTTCAACTCTGCTTTTGAAACTGATACATACCACAGCTCCCTTTACATAAATGCTCTTTAGTTAATAGTGAGAATCGCGTTGGGTTCGTGAACTGCGAAAATCATTTGACCCGAATATTCACTACGTTCAACCAAAATGAACTCTTGCTTGTAGGAAGACACAGATCATGGGGTTTAACTCCGATTCTGAAGGGAAATTCAGACCAGAGTTCTCATCCATGAAACACACTTTGTTTTAACACAAAAAGCAAGCTCTTTTTTCCAGAGTCTAAAATACAGCAAGAAACATGAGCATGCCCAGAAAAAAAGAACTGTGTTTCAGACTCATACAGAAAATATGTAGTTCAACTCTGCTTATGAAACTGATACAAACCATAGCTCCTCTTACATAAATGCTCTTTAGTTAATCGTGAGAATCATGTTAGGTCGTGAACTGCGAAAAATCATTTGAGCCCAAAATTCACTAGGTTAATAAGAAATGAACACTTGCTTGTAGGAAGACATTGATGCTGGGGTTTAACTCCGTTTCTGAAGGCAAATTCAGACAGAGTTCTCATCCCTGAAAAACACTCTGTTTTAAGGCAAGAATCATCCTGTTCTTTCCAGCGTCTCCAATATAGTAAGAAACATGAGCATGCCCAGAAAAAAGAACTGTGTTTCCGACTCATACAGACCATATGTAGTTGAACTCTACTTATGAAACTGATACAAACCACAGCTCCTCTTACATAAATCCTCTTTAGTTAATAGTGAGAATCTTGTTGGTTTCGTGAACTACAAAAAATCATTTGAGCCCAAAAATCCCTGGGTTTACCAGAAATGAACTCTTGCTTGTAGGAAGACACTGATCCAAGGGTTTAACTCCGTTTCTGAAGACAAATTCAGACCAGAGTTTTTATCCCTGAAAAACACTCTGTTTTAAGGCAAGAAACATCCTGTTCTTTCCAGCGTCTCCAATATTATAAGAAACATGAGCATGCACAGAAAAAAAGAACTGTGTTTCCTACTCATACAGACCATATGTAGTTCAACTCTGCTTATGAAAGTAACTCTACCACAGCTCCTCTTACATAAATCATCTTTAGTTAATAGTAAGACTAGCGTTGGGTTCCTGAACTGCGAAAAAACATTTGAGCTCATAATTCACTGGGTTTACCAGAACTGAACTCTTGCTTGTAGGAAGACACTGATCCTGCGGTTTAACTCCGATTCTGAAGGGAAATTCAGACCAGAGTTCTCATCCCTGAAACACACTCTGTTTTAACGCAAGAAGCAAGCTCTTCTTTCTAGAGTATAAAATACAGCAAGAACCATGAGCATGCCCTGAAAAAAAGAACTGTGTTTCCTACTCATATGGACCATATGTAGTTCAACTCTGCTTATGAAACTGATACAAACAACAGCTCCTCTTACATAAATCGTCTTTAGTTAATAGTGAGAATAGCGTAGGGTCGTGAAGTGCGAAAAATCATTTGAGCCCAAAATTCACTGGGTTTACCAGAAATGAACTCTTGCTTGTAAGAAGACACTGATCCTGGTGTTTAACTCCGTTCCTGAAGACAAATTCAGACCAAGGATCTCATCCCTGAATAACACTCTGTTTTAATGCAAGAATCATCCTCTTCTTTCCAGCGTCTCCAGTATAGTAAGAAACATGATCAAGCCCTGAAAAAAAAGGACTGTGTTTCCTACTGATACAGACCATATGTAGTTCACTCTGCTTATGAAACTGATACAAACCACAGCTCCTCTTACATTAATGCTCTTTGGTTAATAGTGAGAATCTGTTTGGGTTGGTGAACTGCGAAAAATCATTTGAGCCGAAAATTCACTAGGTTTACCAGAAATGAACTCTTGCTTGTAGGAAGACACAGATCACGGTGTTTAACTCCGATTCTGAAGGGAAATTCAGACCCGAGTTCTCATCCATGAAACACACTTTGTTTTAACACAAAAAGCAAGCTCTTCTTTCCAGAGTCTAAAATACAGCAAGAACCATGAGCATGCCCAGAAAAAAAGAACTGTGTTTCCTATTCAGACGGACCATATGTAGTTCAACTCTGCTTTTGAAACTGATACATACCACAGCTTCCTTTACATAAATGCTCTTTAGTTAATAGTGAGAATCGCGTTGGGTTCGTGAACTGCGAAAATCATTTGACCCGAATATTCACTACGTTTAACCGAAATGAACTCTTGCTTGTAGGAAGACACTGATACTGGGGTTTAACTCCATTTCTGCAGGTAAATTCAGACCAGAGTTCTCATCCGTGAAACACACTCTGTTTTAACGAAGAAGCAAGCTCTTCTTTCCAGAATCTAAAATACAGCAAGAACCATAAGCATGGCCTGAAAAAAACAACTGTCTTTCATACTCATACGGACCATATGTCGTTAAACTCTGCTTATGAAAGTAACCCTACCACAGCTCCTCTTACATAAATCATCTATAGTTAATAGTAAGAATAGCGTTGGGTTCCTGAACTGCGAAAAATCATTTGAGCTCAAAATTCACTGGTTTTACCAGAACTGAACTCTTGCTTGTAGGAAGACACAGATACTGCGGTTTAACTCCGATTCTGAAGGGAAATTCAGACCAGAGTTCTCATCCCTGAAAGACACTCTGTTTTAACGCAAGAAGCAAACTCTTCTTTCTAGTGTCTAAAATACAGCAAGAACCATGAGCATGCCCCGAAAAAAAGAACGGTGTTTCCTACTCATACAGACCATATGTAGTTCAACTCTGCATATGAAACTGTTACAAACCAAAGCTCCTCTAAAATAAATCCTCTTTAGTTAATAGTTAGAATAGCGAGGGGTTTGTGAACTGTGAAAAATCTTTTGAGCCCAAAATTCACTGGCTTTACCAGAACTGAACTCTTGCTTGTAGGAAGACATTGATCCTGGGGATTAACGCCGTTTCTGAAGGAAAATTCAGACCAGAGTTCTCATCCCTGAAAAACACTCTGTTATAACACAAGAAGCAAGCACTGCTTTCCAGTGTCTAATATACAGCAAGAACCATGAGCATGCCCAGAAAAAAAGAACTGTGTTTCCGACTCATACAGACCATATGTGATTCAACTCTACTTATGAAACTGATACAAACCACAACTCCTCTTACATAAATCCTCTTTAGTTTATAGTGAGAATCATGTTAATTTCGTGAACTGCGAAAAATCATTTGAGCCCCAAATACCATGGGTTTACCAGAAATGAACTCTTGCTTGTAGGAAGACATTGATCCTGGGGATTAACGCCATTTCTGAAGGAAAATTCAGACCAGAGTTCTCATCCCTGAAGAACACTCTGTTATAACACAAGAAGCAAGCTCTTCTTTCCTGTGTCTAAAATACAGCAAGAACCATGACCATGCCCAGAAAAAAAGAACTGTGTTTCCTACTCAGATGGACCATATGTAGTTCAACTCTGGTTATGAAACTGATCCAACCACGGCTCCTCTTACATACATGCTCTTTAGTTAATAGTGAGAATCGTGTTGGGTTCTTGACCTGGGAAAACTCATTTGAGCCCAATATTCACTGGGTTTACCAGAAATGAACTCTTGCTTGTAGGAAGACACTGATCCTGGGGTTTAACTCCGTGTCTGAAGGCAAATTCAGACCAGAGTTCTCATCCCTGAAAAATACTCTGTTGTAACGAAAGAAGCAAGCTCTTCTTTCAAGCATCTCCAAAAAGTAAGAAACATGATCAAGCCCTGAAAAAAAGAACTGTGTTTCCTACTGATATAGACCATATGTAGTTCACTCTGCTTATGGAACTGATACAAACCACAGCTCCTCTTACATTAATCCTCTTTGGTTAATAGTGAGAATCGGTTTGGGTTGGTGAACTGCGAAAAATCATTTGAGCCGAAAATTCACTAGGTTTACCAGAAATGAACTCTTGCTTGTAGGAAGACACTGATCCTAGGGTTTAACTCCGTTTCTGAAGACAAATTCAGACCAGAGTTTTCATCCCTGAAAAACACTCTGTTTTAAGGCAAGAATCATCCTCTTCTTTCCAGCGTCTCCAATATAGTAAGAAACATGGGCATGCCCAGAAAAAAAAGAACTGTGTTTCCGACTCATACAAAAAATATGAAGTTCAACTCTGCTTATGAAACTAATACAAACAACAGTTCCTCTTACATAAATCCTCTTTAGTTAATGCGAATAGGGTAGGGTTCGTGAACTGCGAAAAATCATTTGAGCCCAAAATTCATTGAGTTTACCAGAAATGAACTCTTGCTTGTAGGAAGACACAGATCCTGGGGTTTAACTCCCATTCTGCAGGGAAATTCAGACCAGAGTTCTCATTCCTGAACCACTCTTTTTAACGAAAAAGCAAACTCTTCTTTCCAGAATCTAAAATACAGCAAGAACCGTGAGCATGGCCTGAAAAAAAACTGTGTTTCATACTCATAGGGACCATATGTAGTTCAACTCTCCTTATGAAACTGATACAGACCACACCTCCTCTTACATTAATGCTCTTTAGTTAATAGTGAGAATAGCGTTGGGTTCCTCAACTGTGAAAAATCATTTCAGCCCAAAATTCACTGGGTTTACCAGAACTGAACTCTTGCTTGTAGGAAGACACAGATCCTGGGGATTAACTCCATTTCTGAAGGGAAATTCAGACCAGAGTTCTCATCCCTGAAAAACACTCTGTTTTAACGAAGAAGCAAGCTCTTCTTTCAAGAGTCTAAAATACAGCAAGAATCATGAGCATGGCCTGAAAAAAAGAACTGTGTTTCCTATTCATATGGACCATATTTAGTAAACTCTGCTTAAGAAACTGATACAGACCACACCTTCTCTTACATAATTGCTCTTTATTTTATAGTGAGAATAGCGTTGGGTTGGTGAACTGCAAAATATCATTTGAGCCCAAAATTCACTGGGTTTACCAGAAATGAACTCTTGCTTGTAGGAAGACACAGATCCTGGGGTTGAACTCCTTTTCTGCAGGGAAATTCAGACCAGAGTTCTCATCCCTGAAACACACTCTGTTATAACGCAAGAAGCAAGCTCTTCTTTCCAGAGTCTAAAATAAAGCAAGAACCATGAGCATGCCCAGAAAAATGTACTGTGATTCCGGCTCATACAGAAAATATGTAGTTCAACTCTTGTTATGAAACTGATACAAACCATAGCTCCTCTTACATAAATGCTCTTTAGTTCATACTGAGATTAGCGTACGGTTTGTCAACTGCAAAAAATCATTTGAGCTCAAAATTCACTGGGTTTACTATAAATGAACTTTTGTTGGAGGAAGACACAGATCCTGGGGTTGAATTCCGTTTCAACAGGGAAATTCAGACCAGTGTTCTCATCCTTGAAACACACTCTGCTTTAACGCAAGAAGCAAGCAATTCTTTCCAGGGTCTCCATACAGCAAGAAACATGAGCATGCCCTGAAAAAAAGAACTGTGTTTCCTACTCATACGGACCATATGTAGTTCAACTCTGATTATGAAACTGATACAAACCACAGATCCTCTTACATAAATCCTCTTAATTAATAGTGAGAATCATGTTGGGTTCGTGAACTGCGAAAAAACATTTGAGACCCAAAATCCCTGGGTTTACCAGAAATGAACTCTTGCTTGGAGGAAGACAAAGATCCTGGGGTTTAACTCCATTTATGAAGGCAAATTCAGACCAGAGATCTCATCCCTGAAAAACACTCTGTTTTAAGGCAAGAATCATCCTCTTCTTTCCACCGTCTCCAATATAGTCAGAAACATGGGCATGCCCAGAAAAAGAGAACTGTGGTTCCGACTCATACAGACCATATATAGTTCAACTCTGCTTATGGAACGGATACAAACAACAGCACCTCTTACATAAATCCTCTTTAGTTAATAGTGAGAATAGCGTAGGGTTCGTTAACTGTGAAAAATCATTTGAGCCAAAAATTAACTGGGTTTACCAGAAATGAACACTTGCTTGTAGGAAGACACAGATCCTGGGGTCTAACTCCGTTTCTGAAGGGAAATTCAGACCAGTGTTGTCATCCCTGAAAAACACTCTGTTATAACGCAAGAAGCAAGCTCTTCTTTCCAGTGTCTAAAATACAGCAAGAACCATGGGCATACCCCCCAAAAAAAGAACTGTGTTTCCTACTCAGACGGACCATATATAGTTCAACTCTGCTTATGAAACTTATCCAACCACGGCTCCTCTTACATAAATGCTCTTTAGTTAATAGTGAGAATCGTGTTGGGTTCCTGAACTGTGAAAACTCATTTGATCCCAATATTCACTTGGTTTACCAGAAATGAACTCTTGCTTGTAGGAAGACGCTGATCCCGGGGTTTAACACCGTGTCGGAAGGCAAATTCAGACCAGAGTTCTCATCCCTGAAAAACACTCTGTTTTAAGGCAAGAATCATCCTCTTCTTTCCAGCGTCTCCAATATAGTAAGAAACATGAGCATGCCCAGAAAAAAAGAACTGTGTTTCCGACTCATACAGACCATATGTAGTTCACCTCTACTTATGAAACCGATACAAACCACAGCTCCTTTTACATGAATTCTCTTTAGTTAATAGTGAGAATCATGTTGGTTTTGTGAACTGCAAAAAATCATTTGAGCCCAAAATTCCCTGGGTTTACCAGAAATGAACTCTTGCTTGTAGGAAGACACTGATCCTAGGGTTTAACTCCGTTTCTGAAGACAAATTCAGACCAGAGATTTCATCCCTGAAAAACACTCTGTTTTAAGGCAAGAATCATCCTCTTCTTTCCAGCGTCTCCAATATAGTAAGAAACATGGGCATGCCCAGTAAAAAAGAACTGTGTTTCCGACTCATACAAAAAATATGAAGTTCAACTCTGCTTATGAAACTAATACAAACAACAGTTCCTCTTACATAAATCCTCTTTAGTTAATAGTGAGAATAGCGTAGGGTTCGTGAACTGCGAAAAATCATTTGAGCCCAAAATTCATTGGGTTTACCAGAAATGAACTCTTGCTTGTAGGAAGACACAGATCCTGGGGTTTAACTCCCACTCTGCAGGGAAATTCAGACCAGAGTTCTCATTCCTGAACCAAACTCTTTTTAACAAAAAAGCAAACTCTTCTTTCCAGATTCTAAAATACAGCAAGAACCGTGAGCATGGCCTGAAAAACAAAACTGTGTTTCATACTCATAGGGACCATATGTAGTTCAACTCTCCTTATGAAACTGATACAGACCACACCTCCTCTTACATTAATGCTCTTTAGTTAATAGTGAGAATAGCGTTGGGTTCCTCAACTGTGAAAAATCATTTGAGCCCAAAATTCACTGGGTTTACCAGAACTGAACTCTTGCTTGTAGGAAGACACAGATCCTGGGGATTAACTCCGTTTCTGAAGGGAAATTCTGACCAGAGTTCTCATCCCTGAAAAACACCCTGTTTTAACGAAGAAGCAAGCTCTTCTTTCCAGAGTCTAAAATACAGCAAGAACCATAAGCATAGCCTGAAAAAAAGAACTGTGTTTCATACGCATAGGGACCATATGTCGTTCAACTCTGGTTATGAAACTGATACAGACCACAGCTCCTCTTACATAAATGCTCTTTAGTTAATAGTGAGAATCGTGTTGTGTTCTAGAAGTATGTAAAATAATTTGAGCCGAAAATTCACTTGGTTTACCAGAAATGAACTCTTGGTGGTAGGAAGGTACAGATCATGGGTTTAACTCCGTTTGTGAAGGGAATTTCAGACCAGAATTATCATCCATGAAACACACCCTGTTTTAATGCAAGAAGCAAGCAATTCTTTCCAGGGTCTCCATACAGCAAGAAACATGAGCATGCCCTGAAAAAAAGAACTGTGTTTCCTACTCATACGGACCATATGTAGTTCAACTCTGATTATGAAACTGATACAAACCACAGATCCTCTTACATAAATCCTCTTAATTAATAGTGAGAATCATGTTGGGTTCGTGAAATGCGAAAAAACATTTGAGACCCAAAATCACTGGGTTTACCAGAAATGAACTCTGGCTTGGAGGAAGACAAAGATCTGGGGGTTTAATTCCATTTATGAAGGCAAATTCAGACCAGAGACCTCATCCCTGAAAATCACTCTGTTTTAAGGCAAGAATCATCCTCTTCTTTCCACTGTCTCCAATATAGTCAGAAACATGAGCATGCCCAGCAAAAGAGAACTGTGGTTCCGACTCATACAGACCATATGTAGTTCAACCCTGCTTATGAAACTGATACAAACAACAGCTCCTCTTACATAAATCCTCTTTAGTTAATAGTGAGAATAGCGTAGGGTTCGTTAACTGTGAAAAATCATTTGAAGCCCATAATTAACTGGGTTTACCAGAAATGAACTCTTGCTTGTAGGAAGACACAGATCCTGGGGTTTAACTCCTTTTCTGCAGGGAAATTCAGACCAGAGTTCTCATCCCTGAAACACACTCCGTTTTAACAAAGAAGCAAGTTCTTCTTTCCAGAGTCTAAAATACAGCAAGAACCAGGAGCATGGCTGGAAAAAAAAGAACTGTGTTTCCTATTCATATGAGCCATATGTAGTTCAACTCTGCTTATGAAACTGATACAGACCACACCTCCTCTTACATAAATGCTCTTTAGTTAATAGTGAGAATAGCATTGGGTTCCTTATCTGCGAAAAATCATTTCAGCCCAAAATTCACTGAGTTTACCAGAACTGAACTCTTGCTTGTAGTAAGACACAGATCCTGGGCTTCAACTCCATTATGAAGGCAAATTCAGACCAGAATTCTCAACCCTGAAAAACACTCTGTTTTAAGGCAAGAATCATCCTCTTCTTTCGAGCGTCTCCAATACAGTAAGGACCGTGAGCATGCACAGAAAAAAAGAACTGTGTTACCTACTCATACGGACCATATGTAGTTCAACACTGCTTAGGAAATGATACAGACCGCAGCTCCTCTTACATAAATGCTCTTTAGTTAATAGTGATAATCGCGTTTGGTTCTAGAACTGTGTAAAGTCATTTGAGCTGAAAATTCACTTGGTTTACCAGAAATGAACTCTTGCTGGTAGGAAGGCACAGATCATGGGTTTAACTCCGTTTGTGAAGGGAAATTCAGACCAGAATTCTCATCATGAAACACAAGCTGTTTTAATGCAAGAAGCAAGCACTTCTTTCCAGCGTCACCAATACAGCAAGAAAAATGAGCATGTCCTGAAAAAAAGAACTGTGTTTCCTACTCATACGGACCATACGTAGTTCAACTCTGCTTATGAAACTGATACAAACCACAGCTCCTCTTACATAAATGCTCTTTAGTTAATAGTGAGAATCGGTTTGTGTTGGTGAACTGCGAAAAATCATTTGAGCCGAAAATTCACTAGGTTTACCAGAAATGAACTCTTGCTTGTAGGAAGACACAGATCGTGGGGTTTAACTCCGTTTCTCAAGGGAAATTCAGACCAGAGTTCTCATCCCTTAATAACACTCTGTTTTAAGGCAAGAATCATCCACTTCTTTCCAGCGTTTCCAATATAGTAAGAAACATGAGGAAGCCCAGATAAAAAGAACTGTCTTTCCTACTGTTACTGGCCATATGTAGTTCAACTCTGCTTTTGAAACTGACAAACCACAGCTCCTCTTACATAAAGGCTCTTTAGTTTATAGTGAGAGTCGTGTTGGGTTCGTGAACTGCGAAAAAACATTTGAGCCCAAAATTCACTGGGTTAACCAGAAATGAACTCTTGCTTGTAGGAAGACACAGATCTTGGGGTTGAACTCCTTTTCCGCAGGGAAATTCAGGACAGAGTTCTCATCCCTGAACACACTCTGTTATAACGCAAGAAGCAAGCTCTTCTTTCCACCGTCTCCAATATAGTCAGAAACATGAGCATGCCCAGAAATAGAGAACTGTGGTTCCGACTCATACAGACCATATGTAGTTCAACTCTGCTTATGAAACTGATAAAACCACAGCTCCTCTTACATTAATGCTCTTTAGTTAATAGTGAGAATCGGTTTGGGTTGGTGAAATGCGAAAAATCATTTGAGCCCAAAATTCACTAGGTTTACCAGAAATGAACTCTTGCTTGTAGGAAGACACATATCAACAGGTTTAACTCCGTTTCTGAAGTGAAATTCAGAGCAGAGTTCTCATCCCTGAAACACACTCTGTTTTAACGAAGAAGCAATCTCTTCTTTCCAGACGCTAAAATACAGCAAGAACCATGAGCATGCCCTGAAAAAAAGAAATGAGTATCCTACTCATACGGACCATATGTAGTTCAACTCTGCTTATGAAACTCATACACACCAGACCTCCTCTTACATAAATGCTCTTTAGTTAATAGTGAGAATAGCGTTGTGTTCGTGAACTGCAAAAAAACCATTTGAGCCCAAAATTCACTGGGTTTACCACACTTGAACTTTTGCTTGTAGGAAGACACAGGTCCTGGGGACTAACTCCGTTTCTGAAGGGAAATTCAGACCAGAATTCTCATCCCTGAAAAACACTCTGTTTTAAGGCATGAATCATCCTCTTCTTTCCAGGGTCTCCAATACAGTCAGATCCATGAACATGCCAAGGAAAAAAGAACTATGTTCCCTACACATACGGACCATATGTACTCCAACTCTGCTTATGAAACTTATACAGACCACAGCTCCTCTTACATAAATGCTCTTTAGTTAATAGTGATGATCACGTTTTTTCTAGAACTGTGTAAAATCATTTGAGCCAAAAATTCACTGGATTTACCTGAAATGAACTCTTGCTTGTAGGAAGTCACAGATCCTGGGGTTTAACTCCGTTTCTGAGGAGAAATTCAGACCAGAATTCTCATCCCTGAAAAACACTCTGTTTTAAGTCATGAATCATCCTCTTCTTTCAAGGGTCTCCAATACATTAAGAACCATGAGCATGCCAAGAAAAAAAGATCTGTGTTTCCTACTCGTACCTTCCATATGTAGTTCAACTCTGCTTATGAAACTGTTACAAACCACAGCTCCTCTTACATAAATCCTCTTTAGTTGATATGAGAATAGCATAGGGTTGGTGAATTGTGAAAAATCATTTGAGCCCAAAATTCACTGGGTTTACCAGAAATGAACTCTTGCATGTAGGAAGACACAGATCCTGGTGTTTAACTATGTTTCTGAAGGGAAATTCAGACCAGGGTTCTCATCCCTGAAACACACTCTGTTTTAACACAAGAAGCAAGCTCTTCATTCCGCAGTCTAAAATACAGCAAGAACCATGAGCATGGCTTGAAAGAAATAACCATGTTTCCTATTCATACGGACCATATGTAGTTCATCTCTGCTTATGTAACTGATACAGACCACACCTCCTCTAACATAAATGCTCTTTAGTTAATAGTGAGAATAGCGTTGGGTTCGTGAACTGCGAAAAATCATTTGAGCCCAAAATTCACTGAGTTTACCCAAACTGAACTCTTGCTTGTAGGAAGACACAGATCCTCGGTTTTAACTCCGTTTCTGAAGGATAATCAGATGAGAGTTCTCATCCATGAAACACACCCTGTTTTAATGCAAGAAGCTAGCTCTTCTTTCCAGAGTCTCCAATACAACAAGAACCATGAGCATGCCCTGAAAAAAAGAAGTGTGTTTCCTACTCATATGGACCATATTTATTTCAACTGAGTTTCCTCCTCATACGGACCAAATATAATTGAACTCTGCTTATGAAACTGATACAAACCACAGCTCCGCTTACATAAATGCTCTTTAGTTAATAGTGATCATCGCTTTGGGTTCGTGAAATGCGAAAAATCATTTGAGCCCAAAATTCACTGGGTTAACCATAAATGAATCTTCTTTGTATTAAGACACAGATCCTGGGGTTAAACTCCATTTCTGAAGGGAAATTCAGACCTAGGTTCTCATCCCTGAAAAACAATCTGTTTTAAGGCAAGAATCACCCTATTCTTTCCAGCTTCTCCTATACAATAAGAACCATGGGCATGCCAAGAAAAAAAGAACTGTGTTTCCTACTCATACGGACCATATGTAGCTCAACTCTGCTTATGAAAGTGATACAAACCACAGCTCCTCTTACATAAATCCCCTTTATGTAATAGTGAGAATCGCGTTTTGGTTCGTGAACTGCAAAAAATCATTTGAGCCCAAAATTCCCTGGGTTTACAAGAAAAGAACTCCTGCTTGGAGGAAGACACAGATCCTGGGGTTTAACTCCTTTTGTGAAGGGAAATTCAGACCAGAGTTCTCATCCCTAAAACACACTCTGATTTAATGCAAGAAGCAAGCTCTTCGTTCCAGATACTAAAATACAGCAAGAACCATGAGCATGCCCTGAAAAAAAGAACTGTGTTTCCTATTCATACGGACCATATGTAGTTCAACTCTGCTTATGAAACTCAAACGGACCAGACCTCCTCTTACATAAATGCTCCTTAGTTAATAGTGAGAATAGCGTTGTGTTCGTGAATTGCAAAAAAACCATTTGAGCCCAAAATACACTGGGTTCACCACACCTGAACTTTTAGTTTTAGGAGGACACAGATCCTGGGTATTAACTCCGTTTCTGAAGGGAAATTCTGACCAACATTCTCATCCCTGAAAAACACTCTGTTTTAAGGCATGAATCATCCTCTTCTTTCCAGGGTTTCCAATACATTAAGAACCATGAGCATGCCAAGAAAAAAAGATCTGTGTTTCCTACTTGTAACTTCCATATGTAGTTCAATCTGCTTATGAAACTGTTACAAACCACAGCTCCTCTTACATAAATCCTCTTTAGTTAATAGTGAGAATAGCGTAGGGTTGGTGAACTGCAAAAAATCATTTGAGCCCAAAATTCACTGGGTTTAGCAGAAATGAACTCTTGCATGTAGGAAGACACAGATCCTTGTGTTTAACTACATTTCTGAAGGGAAATTCAGACCAGGGTTCTCATCCCTGAAACACACTCTGTTGTAAGGAAGAAGCAAGCTCTTCTTTCCGCACTCTAAAATACAGCAAGAACCATGATCATGGCTTGAAAAAAATAACTGTGTTTCCTATTCATACAGACCATATGTAGTTCAACTCTGCTTATGAAATTGATACAAACCACAGCTCTTCTTACAAAAATGCTCTTTAGTTAATAGTGAGAAGCGGTTTGGGTTTGTGAACTGTGAAAAAGTATTTGAGCCCAAAATTCAATTGGTTTACCAGAAATGAACTCTTGCTTGTAGGAAGACATAGATCCTGGGGTTTAACTCCGTTTCTCAAGGGAAATGCAGACCAGAGTTCTCATCCCTGAAACACACTGTGATTTAACGCAAGAAGCAAGCTCCTCTTTCCAGAGACTAAAATACAGCAAGAACCATGATCATGCCCTGAAAAAAAACTGTGTTTCCTACTCATACAGACCATATGTAGTTCAACTCTGCTTATGAAAGTGATACAAACCACAGCTCCGTTTACATAAATGTTCTTTAGTTAATAGTGAGAATCGCGTTGGGTTTGTGAACTGCGAAAAATTATTTGAGCCCAAATTCACTGGGTTAACCAGAAATGAACTCTTGCGTGTAGGAAGACTCAGATCCTGGTGTTTAACTCCGTTTCTGCAGTGAAATTCAGACCAGAGTTCTCATCCCTGAAACACACTCTGATTTAACGCAAGAAGCAATCACTTCTTTCCAGAGTCTAAAATACAGCAAGAACCATGAGCATGCCCTGAAACAAATACCTATGTTTCCTACTCATACAGACCATATGTAGTTCAACCCTGCTGATGAAACTGATACAAACAACAGCTCCTCTTACATAAATCCTCTTTAGTTAATAGTGAGAATAGTGTAGGGTTCGTTAACTGGGAAAAATCATTTGAAGCCCATAATTAACTGGGTTTACCAGAAATGAACTCTTGCTTGTAGGAAGACACAGATCCTGTGGTTTAACTCCTTTTCTGCAGGGAAATTCAGACCAGAGTTCTCATCCCTGAAACACACTCCGTTTTAACAAAGAAGCAAGTTCTTCTTTCCAGAGTCTAAAATACAGCAAGAACCAGGAGCATGGCCGGAAAAAAAAGAACTGTGTTTCCTATTCATACGAGCCATATGTAGTTCAACTCTGCTTATGAAACTGATACAGACCACACCTCCTCTTACATAAATGCTCTTTAGTGAATAGTGAGAATAGCATTGGGTTCCTGATCTGCGAAAAATCATTTCAGCCCAAAATTCACTGAGTTTACCAGAACTGAACTCTTGCTTGTAGTAAGACACAGATCCTGGGCTTCAACTCCATTATGAAGGCAAATTCAGACCAGAATTCTCAACCCTGAAAAACACTCTGTTTTAAGGCAAGAATCATCCTCTTCTTTCGAGCGTCTCCAATACAGTAAGGACCGTGAGCATGCCCAGAAAAAAAGAACTGTGTTACCTACTCATACGGACCATATGTAGTTCAACACTGCTTAGGAAATGATACAGACCGCAGCTCCTCTTACATAAATGCTCTTTAGTTAATAGTGATAATCGCGTTTGGTTCTAGAACTGTGTAAAGTCATTTGAGCTGAAAATTCACTTGGTTTACCAGAAATGAACTCTTGCTGGTAGGAAGGCACAGATCATGGGTTTAACTCCGTTTGTGAAGGGAAATTCAGACCAGAATTCTCATCATGAAACACAAGCTGTTTTAATGCAAGAAGCAAGCACTTCTTTCCAGCGTCACCAATACAGCAAGAAAAATGAGCATGTCCTGAAAAAAAGAACTGTGTTTCCTACTCATACGGACCATACGTAGTTCAACTCTGCTTATGAAACTGATACAAACCACAGCTCCTCTTACATAAATGCTCTTTAGTTAATAGTGAGAATCGGTTTGTGTTGGTGAACTGCGAAAAATCATTTGAGCCGAAAATTCACTAGGTTTACCAGAAATGAACTCTTGCTTGTAGGAAGACACAGATCGTGGGGTTTAACTCCGTTTCTCAAGGGAAATTCAGACCAGAGTTCTCATCCCTTAATAACACTCTGTTTTAAGGCAAGAATCATCCACTTCTTTCCAGCGTCTCCAATATATTAAGAAACATGAGCATGTCCAGAAAAAAGTATTGTGTTTCCTACTCATACAGACCATATGTAGTTCAACTCTGCTTCTGATACTGATACAAACAACAGCTCCTCTTACATAAATCCTCTTTAGTTAATATGAGAATCATGTTGGGTTCGTGAACTGCGAAAAATCCTTTGAGCCACAAAATTCCTGGGTTTACCAGAAATGAACTCTTGCTTGTTGCAAGACACAGATCCTAGGGTTTAACTCCGTTTCTGAAGGCAAATTCAGACCAGAGTTCTCATCCCTGAAACACACTCTGTTATAACGCAATAAGCAAGCTCTTCTTTCCAGTGTCTAAAATACAGCAAGAACCATGAGCATGCCCTGCAAACAAGAACTGTTTATCCTACTCATAAGGACCATACGTAGTTCAACTCTCCTTTTGAAACTGATACAAGACATGGCTCCTCTTACATAAATGCCTTAGTTAATAGTGAGAATCCTGTTGGGATCATGAACTGCGAAAAATCATTTGAGCCCAAAATTCACTGGGTTTACCAGAAATGAACTCTTGCTTGTAGGAAGACACAGATCCTTGGCTTTAATGCCGTTTCTGCAGGGAAATTCAGACCAGATTTGTCATCCCTGAAACACACTCTGTTTAAACTAAGAAGCAAACTCTTCTTTCCAGCGTCTAAAATACAGCAAGAACCATGAGCATGGCCTGAAAAAAAGAACTGTGTTTCCTATTCATAAGGACCATATGTAGTTAAACTCTGCTTATGGAACTGATACAGACCACACCTGCTCTTACATAAATGCTCTTTATTTAATAGTGAGAATAGCGTAGTGTTCGTGAACTGCGAAAAATCATTTGAGCCAATAATTCACTGGGTTTATGAGAAATGAACTCTTGCTTGTAGGAAGACACAGACAGTGGGATTTAACTCCGTTTCTGAAGGCAAATTCAGACCAGAGTTCTCATCCCTGAAAAACACTCTGTTTTAAAGCAAGAATCATCCTCTTCTTTCCAGCGTCTCCAATATGTAAGAAAAATGAGCATGCCCAGAAAAAAATAACTCTGTTTCCTACTCATACAGACCATATGTAGTCAACTCTGCTTATGAAACTGACACAAACCACAGCTCCTCTTTCATAAATCCTCTTTAGTTAATAGTGAGAATCATGTTGGGTTTGTGAACTGCGAAAAATCATTTGAGCCACAAAATCACTGGGTATATCAGAAATGAACTCTTGCTTGTAGCAAGACACAGATCCTAGGGTTTAACTCCATTTCTGAAGGCAAATTCAGACCAGAGTTCTCATCCCTGAAACACACTCTGTTATAACTCAATAAGCAAGCGCTTCTTTCCAATGTCTAAAATACAGCAAGAACCATGAGCATGCCCTGCAAAAAAGAACTGTGTTTCCTACTCACACAGACCATATGTCGTTCAACACTGCTTATGAATCTGATACAAACCCCAGCTCCTCTTACATAAATCCTCTTTAGTTAATAGTGAGAATAGGGTAGGGTTCATGAACTGCGAAAAATCATTTGAGCCCATAATTCACTGGGATTAAAAGTAATGAACTCTTGCTTGTAGGAAGACACAGACCCTGGGATTTAACTCCGTTTCTGAAGGCAAATTCAGACCAGAGATCTCATCCCTGAAATACACTGTGTTTTAAGGCCAGAATCATCCTCATCTTTCCAGCGCCTCCAATATAGTAAGAAACATGAGCATGCCCAGAAAAAAATAACTGTTTTTCCTACTCATAAGGACCATATATAGTTAAACTCTGCTTTTGAAACTGGTACAAGACATGGCTTCTCTTACATAAATGCTCTTTAGTTAATAGTGAGAATCATGTTGGATTCGTGTACTGCGAAAAATCATTTGTGCCCAAAAATCACTGGGTTTACCAGAACTGAACTCTGGCTTGTAGGAAGACACAGATCCTGGGGTTTAACTCTGTTTCTGCAGGGAAATTCAGACCAGAGTTCTCATCCCTGAAACACACTCTGTTTAAACGAAGAAGCAAGATCTTCTTTCCAGAGTCTAAAATACAGCAAGAACCATGAGCATAGCCTGAAAAAAAGAACTGTGTTTCCTATTCATACGGACCATATGTAGTTCAACTCTGCTTATGAAAATGATACAGACCACACCTGCTCTTACATAAATGCTCTTTAGTTAATAGTGAGAATAATGTTGGGTTCGTGAACACGAAAAATCATTTGAGCCCAAAATTCACTGGGTTAACCAGAAATGAACTCTTGCTTGTCGGAAGACACATCCTAGGGTTTAACTCTGTTTCTGAAGGCAAATTCAGAACAGAGTTCTCATCCCTGAAACACACTCTGTTATAACGCAAGAAGCAAGCTCTTCTTTCCAGTGTCTAAATACAGCAAGAACCATGAGCATGCCCTGCAAAAAAGAACTGTTTTTCCTACTCATAAGGACCATATGTAGTTCAACTCTCCTTTTGAAACTGATACAAGACATGACTACTCCTACATAAATCTTCTTTAGTTAATAGTGAGAATAGCATAGGGTTCTTGGACTGCTAAAAATCATTTGAGTCCAAAATTCACAGGGACACCAGAAATGAACTCTTGCTTGTAGGAAGACACTGATCCTGGGGTTTAACTCCGTTTCTGAAGGCAAATTCAGACCAGAGTTCTCATCCCTGAAAAACACTCTGTTTTAAGGCAAGAATCATCCTTTTCTTTCCAGGGTCTCTAATATAGTAAGAAACATGAGCATGCCCAGAAAAAAGTACTGTGTTCCCTACTAATACAGACCATATGTAGTTCCACTCTGCTTATGATACTGATACAAACCACAGCTTCTATTACATAATCCCCTTTAGTTAATAGTGAGAATAGCGTAGGGTTCGTGAACTGCGAAAAATCATTTGAGCCCAAAATTCACTGGGTTTACAAGAAATGAACTCTTGTTTGCAGGAAGACACAGATCCTGGGGTTTAACGCCGTTTCTGCAGGGAAATTCAGACCAGAGTTCTCATGCCTGAAACACACTCTGTTTTAACGAAGAAGCAAGCTCTTCTTTCCAGAGTCTAAAATACAGCAAGAACCATGAGCATGGCCTGAGAAAAAGAACTGTATTTCCTATTCATACAGACCATATGTAGTTCAACTCTGCTTACGAAACTGATACAAACCATGGCTACTCTTACATAAATGCTCTTTAGTTAATAGTGTGAATCACGTTGGGTTCGTGACCTGTGAAAAATCATTTGAGCCCAAAATTCACTGGGTTTACAGGAAATGAACTCTTGCTTGTAGGAAGACACTGATCCTGGGGTTTAACTATGTTTCTGAAGGCAAATTCAGACCAGAGTTCTCATACCTGAAAAACACTCTGTTTTAAGGCAAGAATCATCCTTTTCTTTCCAGGGTCTCTAATATAGTAAGAAACATGAGCATGCCCAGAAAAAAGTACTGTGTTTCCTACTAATACAGACCATATGTAGTTCCACTCTGCTTATGATACTGATACAAACCACAGCTTCTATTACATAATCCCCTTTAGTTAATAGTGAGAATAGCGTAGGGTTCGTGAACTGCGAAAAATCATTTGAGCCCAAAATTCACTGGGTTTACAAGAAATGAACTCTTGTTTGTAGGAAGACACAGATCCTGGGGTTTAACGCCGTTTCTGCAGGGAAATTCAGACCAGAGTTCTGATGCCTGAAACACACTCTGTTTTAACGAAGAAGCAAGCACTTCTTTCCAGAGTCTAAAATACAGCAAGAACCATGAGCATGGCCTGAGAAAAAGAACTGTATTTCCTATTCATGCAGACCATATGTAGTTCAACTCTGCTTTCGAAACTGATACAAACCATGGCTACTCTTACATAAATGCTCTTTAGTTAATAGTGTGAATCACGTTGGGTTCGTGACCTGCGAAAAATCTTTTGAGCCCAAAATTCACTGGGTTTACAGGAAATGAACTCTTGCTTGTAGAAAGACACTGATGCTGGCGTTTAACTCCGTTTCTGAAGGCAAATTCAGACCAGAGTTCTCATCCCTGAAAAACACTGTGTTTTAAGTTAAGAATCATCCTCTTCTTTCCAGCGTCTCCAATATAGTAAGAAACATGAACATAAGAAAAAAAGAAATGTGTTTCCTACTCATACAGACCATATGTAGTTCAACACTGCTTATGAATCAGATACAAACCACATCTCCTCTTACATAAATGCTCTTTTGTGAATAGTGAGAATAATGTAGGGTTCGGGAACTGCGAAAAATCATTTGAGCCCAAAATACACTGGGTTTACCAGAAATGAACTCTTGCTTGTAGGAAGGCACTGATCCTAGGCTTTAACTCCGTTTCTGAAGGCTAATTCAGAAAAGAGTTCTCATCCCTGAAAAACACTCTGTTTTAAGGCAAAATTCATCCTCTTCTTTCCAGCGTCTCCAATATAGTAAGAAACATGAGCATGCCCAGAAAACGAACTGTGTTTCCGACTCATACAGACCATATGTAGTTCAAGTCTGCTTATGAAACTGATACAAACCACAGCTCCTCTTACATAAATCCTCTTTTGTTAATAGTGAGAATACCGTTGGGTTCTTGAACTGCGAAAAATCATTTGAGCCCAAAATTCACTGTGTGTACCAGAAATGAACGCTTGCTTGTCGGAAGACACAGATCCTGGGGTTTAACTCCGTTTATGAAGGGAAATTCAGACCAGAGTTCTCATGCCTGAAACAAATTCTGTTTAAACGAAGAAGCAAGATCTTCTTTCCAGAGTATAAAATACAGCAAGAACCAAGAGCATGGCCTGAGAAAAAGAACTGTATTTCCTATTCATACAGACCACATGTAGTTCAACTCTGCTTATGAAACTGACACAAACCACGGCTACTCTTACATAAATGCTCTTTAGTTAATAGTGAGAATAGCGTTGGGTTCCTGAACTGCGAAAAATCATTTGAGCCCAAAAGTCTCTGGGTTTACAGGAAATGAACTCTTGCTTGTAGGAAGACACTGATGCTGGCGTTTAACTCCGTTTCTGAAGGCAAATTCAGACCAGAGTTCTCATCCCTGAAAAACACTGTGTTTTAAGTTAAGAATCATCCTCTTCTTTCCAGCGTCTCCAATATAGTAAGAAACATGAACATAAGAAAAAAAGAAATGTGTTTCCTACTCATACAGACCATATGTAGTTCAACACTGCTTATGAATCAGATACAAACCACATCTCCTCTTACATAAATGCTCTTTTGTTAATAGTGAGAATAATGTAGGGTTCGGGAACTGCGAAAAATCATTTGAGCCCAAAATACACTGGGTTTACCAGAAATGAACTCTTGCTTGTAGGAAGGCACTGATCCTAGGCTTTAACTCCGTTTCTGAAGGCTAATTCAGAAAAGAGTTCTCATCCCTGAAAAACACTCTGTTTTAAGGCAAGATTCATCCTCTTCTTTCCGGCGTCTCCAATATAGTAAGAAACATGAGCATGCCCAGAAAACGAACTGTGTTTCCGACTCATACAGACCATATGTAGTTCAAGTCTGCTTATGAAACTGATACAAACCACAGCTCCTCTTACATAAATCCTCTTTTGTTAATAGTGGGAATACCGTTGGGTTCTTGAACTGCGAAAAATCATTTGAGCCCAAAATTCACTGTGTGTACCAGAAATGAACGCTTGCTTGTCGGAAGACACAGATCCTGGGGTTTAACTCCGTTTATGAAGGGAAATTCAGACCAGAGTTCTCATCCCTGAAACAAATTCTGTTTAAACGAAGAAGCAAGATCTTCTTTCCAGAGTATAAAATACAGCAAGAACCAAGAGCATGGCCTGAGAAAAAGAACTGTATTTCCTATTCATACAGACCACATGTAGTTCAACTCTGCTTATGAAACTGACACAAATCACGGCTACTCTTACATAAATGCTCTTTAGTTAATAGTGAGAATAGCGTTGGGTTCCTGAACTGCGAAAAATCATTTGAGCCCAAAAGTCTCTGGGTTTACAGGAAATGAACTCTTGCTTGTAGGAAGACACTGATGCTGGCGTTTAACTCCGTTTCTGAAGGCAAATTCAGACCAGAGTTCTCATCCCTGAAAAACACTGTGTTTTAAGTTAAGAATCATCCTCTTCTTTCCAGCGTCTCCAATATAGTAAGAAACATGAACATAAGAAAAAAAGAAATGTGTTTCCTACTCATACAGACCATATGTAGTTCAAAACTGCTTATGAATCAGATACAAACCACATCTCCTCTTACATAAATCCTCTTTTGTTAATAGTGAGAATAAGGTAGGGTTCGGGAACTGCAAAAAATCATTTGAGCCCAAAATTCACTGGGTTTACCAGAAATGAACTCGTGCATGTAGGAAGGCACTGATCCTGGCGTTTAACTCCGCTTCTGAATGCAAATTCAGACCAGAGTTCTCATCCCTGAAAAACACTGTTTTAAGGTGGGAATCATCCTCCTCTTTCCAGCGTCTCCATTATAGTAAGAAACATGAGCATGCCCAGAAAAAGAACTGTGTTTCCGACTCATACAGACCATATGTAGTTCAAGTCTGCTTATGAAACTGATACAAACCACAGCTCCTCTTACATAAATCCTCTTTTGTTAATAGTGAGAATACCGTTGGGTTCTTGAACTGCGAAAAATCATTTGAGCCCAAAATTCACTGTGTGTACCAGAAATGAACTCTTGCTTGTCAAAAGACACAGATCCTGGGGTTTAACTCCGTTTATGAAGGGAAATTCAGACCAGAGTTCTCATCCCTGAAACACATTCTGTTTAAACGAAGAAGCAAGCTCTTCTTTCCAGAGTCTAAAATACAGCTAGAACCATGAGCATGGCCTGAGAAAAAGAACTGTATTTCCTCTTCATACAGACCACATGTAGTTCAACTCTGCTTACAAAACTGATACAAACCACGGCTACTCTTACATAAATGCTCTTTAGATAATAGTGAGAATAGCGTTGGGTTCCTGAACTGCGAAAAATCTTTTGAGCCCAAAATTCACTGTGTTTACCAGAAATGAACTCTTTCCTGTAGGAAGACACAGATCCTGCGGTTTCAATCCATTACTGCAGGGAAATTCAGACCAGAGTTCTCATCCCTGAAACACATTCTGTTATAATGCAAGAAGCAAGCTCTTCTTTCCAGACTCTAAAATACAGCAAGAACCATTGTCATGCCCTAAAAAAAAGACTGTGTTTCCTATTCATATGTACCATATGAAGCTAAACTCTGCTTATGAAACTGATACAGACCAGACCTCCTCTTACATAAATGCTCTTTAGTTAATACTGAGAATAGCGTTGGTTTCCTGAACTGCGAAAAATCATTTGAGCCAAAATTAACTGGGTTTACCAGAAATGAACTCTTGCTTGTAGGAAGACACTGATCCTGGGGTTTAACTACGTTTCTGAAGGCAAATTCAGACCAGAGTTCTCATCCCTGAAAAACACTCTGTTTTAAGGCAAGAATCATCCTTTTCTTTCCAGGGTCTCTAATATAGTAAGAAACATGAGCATGCCCAGAAAAAAGTACTGTGTTTCCTACTAATACAGACCATATGTAGTTCCACTCTGCTTATGATACTGATACAAACCACAGCTTCTATTACATAATCCCCTTTAGTTAATAGTTAGAATAGCGTAGGGTTCGTGAACTGCAAAAAAATCATTTGAGCCCAAAATTCACTGGGTTTACAAGAAATGAACTCTTGTTTGTAGGAAGACACAGATCCTGGGGTTTAACGCCATTTCTGCATGGAAATTCAGACCAGAGTTCTCATGCCTGAAACACACTCTGTTTTAACGAAGAAGCAAGCTCTTCTTTCCAGAGTCTAAAATACAGCAAGAACCATGAGCATGGCCTGAGAAAAAGAACTGTATTTCCTATTCATGCAGACCATATGTAGTTCAACTCTGCTTACGAAACTGATACAAACCATGGCTACTCTTACATAAATGCTCTTTAGTTAATAGTGTGAATCACGTTGGGTTCGTGACCTGCGAAAAATCATTTGAGCCCAAAATTCACTGGGTTTACAGGAAATGAACTCTTGCGTGTAGGAAGACACTGATGCTGGCGTTTAACTCCGTTTCTGAAGGCAAATTCAGACCAGAGTTCTCATACCTGAAAAACACTCTGTTTTAAGGCAAGAATCATCCTTTTCTTTCCAGGGTCTCTAATATAGTAAGAAACATGAGCATGCCCAGAAAAAAGTACTGTGTTTCCTACTAATACAGACCATATGTAGTTCCACTCTGCTTATGATACTGATACAAACCACAGCTTCTATTACATAATCCCCTTTAGTTAATAGTGAGAATAGCGTAGGGTTCGTGAACTGCGAAAAATCATTTGAGCCCAAAATTCACTGGGTTTACAAGAAATGAACTCTTGTTTGTAGGAAGACACAGATCCTGGGGTTTAACGCCGTTTCTGCAGGGAAATTCAGACCAGAGTTCTGATGCCTGAAACACACTCTGTTTTAACGAAGAAGCAAGCACTTCTTTCCAGAGTCTAAAATACAGCAAGAACCATGAGCATGGCCTGAGAAAAAGAACTGTATTTCCTATTCATGCAGACCATATGTAGTTCAACTCTGCTTTCGAAACTGATACAAACCATGGCTACTCTTACATAAATGCTCTTTAGTTAATAGTGTGAATCACGTTGGGTTCGTGACCTGCGAAAAATCTTTTGAGCCCAAAATTCACTGGGTTTACAGGAAATGAACTCTTGCTTGTAGGAAGACACTGATGCTGGCGTTTAACTCCGTTTCTGAAGGCAAATTCAGACCAGAGTTCTCATCCCTGAAAAACACTGTGTTTTAAGTTAAGAATCATCCTCTTCTTTCCAGCGTCTCCAATATAGTAAGAAACATGAACATAAGAAAAAAAGAAATGTGTTTCCTACTCATACAGACCATATGTAGTTCAACACTGCTTATGAATCAGATACAAACCACATCTCCTCTTACATAAATGCTCTTTTGTGAATAGTGAGAATAATGTAGGGTTCGGGAACTGCGAAAAATCATTTGAGCCCAAAATACACTGGGTTTACCAGAAATGAACTCTTGCTTGTAGGAAGGCACTGATCCTAGGCTTTAACTCCGTTTCTGAAGGCTAATTCAGAAAAGAGTTCTCATCCCTAAAAAACACTCTGTTTTAAGGCAAAATTCATCCTCTTCTTTCCAGCGTCTCCAATATAGTAAGAAACATGAGCATGCCCAGAAAACGAACTGTGTTTCCGACTCATACAGACCATATGTAGTTCAAGTCTGCTTATGAAACTGATACAAACCACAGCTCCTCTTACATAAATCCTCTTTTGTTAATAGTGAGAATACCGTTGGGTTCTTGAACTGCGAAAAATCATTTGAGCCCAAAATTCACTGTGTGTACCAGAAATGAACGCTTGCTTGTCGGAAGACACAGATCCTGGGGTTTAACTCCGTTTATGAAGGGAAATTCAGACCAGAGTTCTCATCCCTGAAACAAATTCTGTTTAAACGAAGAAGCAAGATCTTCTTTCCAGAGTATAAAATACAGCAAGAACCAAGAGCATGGCCTGAGAAAAAGAACTGTATTTCCTATTCATACAGACCACATGTAGTTCAACTCTGCTTATGAAACTGACACAAACCACGGCTACTCTTACATAAATGCTCTTTAGTTAATAGTGAGAATAGCGTTGGGTTCCTGAACTGCGAAAAATCATTTGAGCCCAAAAGTCTCTGGGTTTACAGGAAATGAACTCTTGCTTGTAGGAAGACACTGATGCTGGCGTTTAACTCCGTTTCTGAAGGCAAATTCAGACCAGAGTTCTCATCCCTGAAAAACACTGTGTTTTAAGTTAAGAATCATCCTCTTCTTTCCAGCGTCTCCAATATAGTAAGAAACATGAACATAAGAAAAAAAGAAATGTGTTTCCTACTCATACAGACCATATGTAGTTCAACACTGCTTATGAATCAGATACAAACCACATCTCCTCTTACATAAATGCTCTTTTGTTAATAGTGAGAATAATGTAGGGTTCGGGAACTGCGAAAAATCATTTGAGCCCAAAATACACTGGGTTTACCAGAAATGAACTCTTGCTTGTAGGAAGGCACTGATCCTAGGCTTTAACTCCGTTTCTGAAGGCTAATTCAGAAAAGAGTTCTCATCCCTGAAAAACACTCTGTTTTAAGGCAAGATTCATCCTCTTCTTTCCGGCGTCTCCAATATAGTAAGAAACATGAGCATGCCCAGAAAACGAACTGTGTTTCCGACTCATACAGACCATATGTAGTTCAAGTCTGCTTATGAAACTGATACAAACCACAGCTCCTCTTACATAAATCCTCTTTTGTTAATAGTGAGAATACCGTTGGGTTCTTGAACTGCGAAAAATCATTTGAGCCCAAAATTCACTGTGTGTACCAGAAATGAACGCTTGCTTGTCGGAAGACACAGATCCTGGGGTTTAACTCCGTTTATGAAGGGAAATTCAGACCAGAGTTCTCATCCCTGAAACAAATTCTGTTTAAACGAAGAAGCAAGATCTTCTTTCCAGAGTATAAAATACAGCAAGAACCAAGAGCATGGCCTGAGAAAAAGAACTGTATTTCCTATTCATACAGACCACATGTAGTTCAACTCTGCTTATGAAACTGACACAAATCACGGCTACTCTTACATAAATGCTCTTTAGTTAATAGTGAGAATAGCGTTGGGTTCCTGAACTGCGAAAAATCATTTGAGCCCAAAAGTCTCTGGGTTTACAGGAAATGAACTCTTGCTTGTAGGAAGACACTGATGCTGGCGTTTAACTCCGTTTCTGAAGGCAAATTCAGACCAGAGTTCTCATCCCTGAAAAACACTGTGTTTTAAGTTAAGAATCATCCTCTTCTTTCCAGCGTCTCCAATATAGTAAGAAACATGAACATAAGAAAAAAAGAAATGTGTTTCCTACTCATACAGACCATATGTAGTTCAAAACTGCTTATGAATCAGATACAAACCACATCTCCTCTTACATAAATCCTCTTTTGTTAATAGTGAGAATAAGGTAGGGTTCGGGAACTGCAAAAAATCATTTGAGCCCAAAATTCACTGGGTTTACCAGAAATGAACTCGTGCATGTAGGAAGGCACTGATCCTGGCGTTTAACTCCGCTTCTGAATGCAAATTCAGACCAGAGTTCTCATCCCTGAAAAACACTGTTTTAAGGCGGGAATCATCCTCCTCTTTCCAGCGTCTCCATTATAGTAAGAAACATGAGCATGCCCAGAAAAAGAACTGTGTTTCCGACTCATACAGACCATATGTAGTTCAAGTCTGCTTATGAAACTGATACAAACCACAGCTCCTCTTACATAAATCCTCTTTTGTTAATAGTGAGAATACCGTTGGGTTCTTGAACTGCGAAAAATCATTTGAGCCCAAAATTCACTGTGTGTACCAGAAATGAACTCTTGCTTGTCAAAAGATACAGATCCTGGGGTTTAACTCCGTTTATGAAGGGAAATTCAGACCAGAGTTCTCATCCCTGAAACACATTCTGTTTAAACGAAGAAGCAAGCTCTTCTTTCCAGAGTCTAAAATACAGCTAGAACCATGAGCATGGCCTGAGAAAAAGAACTGTATTTCCTCTTCATACAGACCACATGTAGTTCAACTCTGCTTACAAAACTGATACAAACCACGGCTACTCTTACATAAATGCTCTTTAGATAATAGTGAGAATAGCGTTGGGTTCCTGAACTGCGAAAAATCTTTTGAGCCCAAAATTCACTGTGTTTACCAGAAATGAACTCTTTCCTGTAGGAAGACACAGATCCTGCGGTTTCAATCCATTACTGCAGGGAAATTCAGACCAGAGTTCTCATCCCTGAAACACATTCTGTTATAATGCAAGAAGCAAGCTCTTCTTTCCAGACTCTAAAATACAGCAAGAACCATTGTCATGCCCTAAAAAAAAGACTGTGTTTCCTATTCATATGTACCATATGAAGCTAAACTCTGCTTATGAAACTGATACAGACCAGACCTCCTCTTACATAAATGCTCTTTAGTTAATACTGAGAATAGCGTTGGTTTCCTGAACTGCGAAAAATCATTTGAGCCAAAATTAACTGGGTTTACCAGAAATGAACTCTTGCTTGTAGGAAGACACTGATCCTGGGGTTTAACTACGTTTCTGAAGGCAAATTCAGACCAGAGTTCTCATCCCTGAAAAACACTCTGTTTTAAGGCAAGAATCATCCTTTTCTTTCCAGGGTCTCTAATATAGTAAGAAACATGAGCATGCCCAGACAAAAGTACTGTGTTTCCTACTAATACAGACCATATGTAGTTCCACTCTGCTTATGATACTGATACAAACCACAGCTTCTATTACATAATCCCCTTTAGTTAATAGTTAGAATAGCGTAGGGTTCGTGAACTGCAAAAAAATCATTTGAGCCCAAAATTCACTGGGTTTACAAGAAATGAACTCTTGTTTGTAGGAAGACACAGATCCTGGGGTTTAACGCCATTTCTGCATGGAAATTCAGACCAGAGTTCTCATGCCTGAAACACACTCTGTTTTAACGAAGAAGCAAGCTCTTCTTTCCAGAGTCTAAAATACAGCAAGAACCATGAGCATGGCCTGAGAAAAAGAACTGTATTTCCTATTTATGCAGACCATATGTAGTTCAACTCTGCTTACGAAACTGATACAAACCATGGCTACTCTTACATAAATGCTCTTTAGTTAATAGTGTGAATCACGTTGGGTTCGTGACCTGCGAAAAATCATTTGAGCCCAAAATTCACTGGGTTTACAGGAAATGAACTCTTGCGTGTAGGAAGACACTGATGCTGGTGTTTAACTCCGTTTCTGAAGGCAAATTCAGACCAGAGTTCTCATACCTGAAAAACACTGTGTTTTAAGTTAAGAATCATCCTCTTCTTTCCAGCGTCTCCAATATAGTAAGAAACATGAACATAAGAAAAAAAGAAATGTGTTTCCTACTCATACAGACCATATGTAGTTCAACACTGCTTATGAATCAGATACAAACCACATCTCCTCTTACATAAATGCTCTTTTGTTAATAGTGAGAATAATGTAGGGTTCGGGAACTGCGAAAAATCATTTGAGCCCAAAATACACTGGGTTTACCAGAAATGAACTCGTGCATGTAGGAAGGCACTGATCCTGGCGTTTAACTCCGCTTCTGAAGGCAAATTCAGACCAGAGTTCTCATCCCTGAAAAACACTGTTTTAAGGTAAGAATCATCCTCTTCTTTCCGGCGTCTCCAATATAGTAAGAAACATGGGCATGCCCAGAAAACGAACTGTGTTTCCGACTCATACAGACCATATGTAGTTCAAGTCTGCTTATGAAACTGATACAAACCACAGCTCCTCTTACATAAATCCTCTTTTGTTAATAGTGAGAATAGCGTTGGGTTCTTGAACTGCGAAAAATCATTTGAGCCCAAAATTCACTGTGTGTACCAGAAATGAACGCTTGCTTGTCGGAAGACACAGATCCTGGGGTTTAACTCCGTTTATGAAGGGAAATTCAGACCAGAGTTCTCATCCCTGAAACAAATTCTGTTTAAACGAAGAAGCAAGATCTTCTTTCCAGAGTCTAAAATACAGCAAGAACCATGAGCATGGCCTGAGAAAAAGAACTGTATTTCCTATTCATACAGACCACATGTAGTTCAACTCTGCTTATGAAACTGACACAAACCACGGCTACTCTTACATAAATGCTCTTTAGTTAATAGTGAGAATAGCGTTGGGTTCCTGAACTGCGAAAAATCTTTTGAGCCCAAAATTCACTGGGTTTACCAGAACTGAACTCTTGCTTGTCGGAAGACACAGATCTTGGGGTTCAACTCCATTTAGGAAGGGAAATTCAGCCCAGAGTTCTCATCCCTGAAACACACTCTGTTTTAACGAAGATGCAAGCTCTTCTTTCCAGCGTCTCCAATATAGTAAGAAACATGAGCATGCCCAGAAAAAAAGACCTGTGTTTCCTATTCATATAGACCATATGTAGTTCAAATCTGCTTATGAAACTGATACAAACCACAGCTCCTCTTTCATAAATCCTCTTTAGTTAATAGTGAGAATAGCATATGGTTCGTGAACTGCTAAAAATCATTTGAGCCCAAAATTCACAGGGTTTACCAGAAATGAACTCTTGCTTGTAGGAAGACACAGATCCTAGGCTTTAACTCCGTTTCTGAAGGCTAATTCAGAAAAGAGTTCTCATCCCTGAAAAACACTCTGTTTTAAGGCAAGATTCATCCTCTTCTTTCAAGCGTCTCCAATATAGTAAGAAACATGAGCATGGCCTGAAAAAAAGAACTGTGTTTCCTACTCATAAGGACTACATGAAGTTCAACTCTGCTTATGATACTGATACAAACCACAGCTTCTATTACATAATCCCCTTTAGATAATAGTGAGAATAGCGTAGGGTTCGTGAACTGCGAAAAATCATTTGAGCCCAAAATTCACTAGGTTTACAAGAAATGAACTCTTGTTTGTAGGAAGACACAGATCCTGGGGTTAAACGCCGTTTCTGCAGGGAAATTCTGACCAGAGTTCTCATGCCTGAAACACACTCTGTTTTAACGAAGAAGCAAGCTCTTCTCTCCAGAGTCTAAAATACAGCAAGAACCATGAGCATGGCCTGAGAAAAAGAACTGTATTTCCTATTCATACAGACCATATGTAGTTCAACTCTGCTTATGAAACTGATACAAACCATGGCTACTCTTACATAAATGCTCTTTAGTTAATAGTGTGAATCACGTTGGGTTCGTGACCTGCGAAAAATCATTTGAGCCCAAAATTCACTGGGTTTACAGGAAATGAACTCTTGCTTGTAGGAAGACACTGATGCTGGCGTTTAACTCCGTTTCTGAAGGCAAATTCAGACCAGAGTTCTCATCCCTGAAAAACACTGTGTTTTAAGTTAAGAATCATCCTCTTCTTTCCAGCGTCTCCAATATAGTAAGAAACATGAACATAAGAAAAAAAGAAATGTGTTTCCTACTCATACAGACCATATGTAGTTCAACACTGCTTATGAATCAGATACAAACCACATCTCCTCTTACATAAATCCTCTTTTGTGAATAGTGAGAATAAGGTAGGGTTCGGGAACTGCGAAAAATCATTTGAGCCCAAAATTCACTGGGTTTACCAGAAATGAACTCGTGCATGTAGGAAGGCACTGATCCTGGCGTTTAACTCCGCTTCTGAATGCAAATTCAGACCAGAGTTCTCATCCCTGAAAAGCACTGTTTTAAGGCGGGAATCATCCTCCTCTTTCCAGCGTCTCCATTATAGTAAGAAACATGAGCATGCCCAGAAAAAGAACTGTGTTTCCGACTCATACAGACCATATGTAGTTCAAGTCTGCTTATGAAACTGATACAAACCACAGCTCCTCTTACATAAATCCTCTTTTGTTAATAGTGAGAATACCGTTGGGTTCTTGAACTGCGAAAAATCATTTGAGCCCAAAATTCTCTGTGTGTACCAGAAATGAACTCTTGCTTGTCAAAAGACACAGATCCTGGGGTTTAACTCCATTTATGAAGGGAAATTCAGACCAGAGTTCTCATCCCTGAAACACATTCTGTTTAAACGAAGAAGCAAGCTCTTCTTTCCAGAGTCTAAAATACAGCAAGAACCATGAGCATGGCCTGAGAAAAAGAACTCTATTTCCTATTCATACAGACCACATGTAGTTCAACTCTGCTTACGAAACTGATACAAACCACGGCTACTCTTACATAAATGCTCTTTAGTTAATAGTGAGAATAGCGTTGGGTTCCTGAACTGCGAAAAATCTTTTGAGCCCAAAATTCACTGGGTTTACCAGAACTGTACTCTTGCTTGTCGGAAGACAGAGATCTTGGGGTTCAACTCCATTTACGAAGGGAAATTCAGCCCAGAGTTCTCATCCCTGAAACACACTCTGTTTTAACGAAGATGCAAGCTCTTCTTTCCAGCGTCTCCAATATAGTAAGAAACATGAGCATGCCCAGAAAAAAAGACCTGTGTTTCCTATTCATATAGACCACATGTAGTTCAACTCTGCTTATGAAACTGATACAAACCACATCTCCTCTTACATAAATCCTCTTTAGTTAATAGTGAGAATAGCATAGGGTTCTTGAACTGCTAAAAATCATTTGAGCCCAAAATTCACAGGGTTTACCAGAAATGAACTCTTGCTTGTAGGAAGACACTGATCCTGGGGTTTAACTCCGTTTCTGAAGGCAAATTCAGACCAGAGTTCTCATCCCTGAAAAACACTCTGTTTTAAGGCAAGATTCATCCTCTTCTTTCAAGCGTCTCCAATATAGTAAGAAACATGAGCATGACCCGAAAAAAGAACTGTGTATCCGACTAATACGGACAATATGTAGTTCATCTCTGGTTCTGAAACTGATACAGACCACACCTCCTATTACATAAATGCTCTTTAGTTAATAGTGAGAATAGCGTTGGGTTCCTGAACTGCAAAAAAATCATTTGATCGCAAAGTTCACTGGGTTTACCAGAACTGAACTCTTGCTTGTAGGAAGACACAGGTCCTGGGGTTTAACTCCGTTTCTGAAAGGAAATTGAGACCAGAGTTCTTATCCCTGAAACACACTCTTTTTAAACAAAGAAGCAAGCTATTCTTTCCAGAGTCTAAAATACAGCAAGAACCATGAAAATGGCCTGAAAATAAGAACTGTGTTTCCTATTCATATGGACCATATGTAGTTCAACTCTGCTTATGAAACTGATACAGACCACACCTGCTCTTACATAAATGCTCTTTAGTTAATAGTGAGAATCATTTTGGGTTCGTGAACTGCAAAAAATCATTTGAGCCCATAATTCACTGGGATTATGAGAAATGAACTCTTGCTTGTAGGAAGACACAGACCCTGGGATTTAACTCCGTTTCTGAAGGCAAATTCAGACCAGAGTTCTCATCCCTGAAATACATTCTGTTTAAGTCAAGAATCATCCTCTTTTTTCCAGCGTGTCCAAAATAGTAAGAAACATGAGCATGCCCAGAAAAAAATAACTGTGTTTCCGACTCATACAGACCATATGTAGTTCAACTCTGCTTATGAAACTGATACAAACCTCAGCTCCTCTTTCATAAATCCTCTTTAGTTAATAGTGAGAATCATGTTGGATTCGTGAACTGCGAAAAATCATTTGAGCCCAAAAATCACTGGGTTTACCAGAAATGAACTCTTGCTTGTAGGAAGACACTGATCCTGGGGTTTAACTCCGATTCTGAAGGCTAATTCAGAGCAGAGTTCTCATCCCTGAAAAACACTCTGTTTTAAGGCAAGATTCATCCTTTTCTTTCAAGCGTCTCCAATATAGTAAGAAACATGAGCATGACCAGAAAAAAGAACTGTGTTTCCGACTAATACGGACAATATGTAGTTCAACTCTGGTTCTGAAACTGATACAGACCACACCTCCTATTACATAAATGCTCTTTAGTTAATAGTGAGAATAGCGTTGGGTTCCTGAACTGCAAAAAATCATTTGATCGCAAAATTCACTGGGTTTACCAGAACTGAACTCTTGCATGTAGGAAGACACAGATCATGGGGTTTAACTCCGTTTCTGAAAGGAAATTGAGACCAGAGTTCTTATCCCTGAAACACACTCTTTTTAAACGAAGAAGCAAGCTATTCTTTCCAGAGTCTAAAATACAGCAAGAACAATGAGAATGCCTGAAAATAAGAACTGGGTTTCCTATTCATATGGAACATATGTAGTTCAACTCTGCTTATGAAACTGATACAGACCACACCTGCTCTTACATAAATACTCTTTAGTTAATAGTGAGAATCATGTTGGGTTCGTGAACTGCAAAAAATCATTTGAGCCCATAATTCACTGGGATTATGAGAAATGAACTCTTGCTTGTAGGAAGACACAGACCCTGGGATTTAACTCCGTTTCTGAAGGCAAATTCAGGCCAGAGTTCTCATCCCTGAAATACATTCTGTTTAAGCCAAGAATCATCCTCTTTTTTCCAGCGTGTCCAAAATAGTAAGAAACATGAGCATGCCCAGAAAAAAATAACAGTGTTTCTGACTCATACAGACCATATGTAGTTCAACTCTGCTTATGAAACTGATACAAACCTCAGCCCCTCTTTCATAAATCCTCTTTAGTTAATAGTGAGAATCATGTTGGATTCGTGAACTGCAAAAAATCATTTGAGCCCAAAAATCACTGGGTTTACCAGAAATGAACTCTTGCTTGTAGGAAGACACAGATACTAGTGTTTAACTCCGTTTCTGCAGCGAAATTCAGACCAGAGTTCTCATCCCTGAAAAAGACTATGTTTTAATGAAGAAGCAGGCTCTTCTTTCCAGCGTCTCCAATATAGTAAGAAACATGAGCATACCCAGAAAAAAGTACTGTGTTTCTGACTCATACAGACCACATGTAGTTCAACTCTGCTCATGAAACTGATACAAACCACAGCTCCACTTACATAAATCCTCTTTAGTTAATAGTGAGAATAGCATAGGGTTCTTGAACTGCGAAAAATCATTTGAGCCCAAAATTCACTGTGTGTACCAGCAATGAACTCTTGCTAGTAGGAAGACACAGATCCTGGGATTTAACTAAGTTTCTACAGGAAAATTAAGACCAGAGTTCTCATCAATGAAACAAACTCTGTTTAAACAAAGAAGCAAGCTCTTCTTTCCAGAGTCTAAAATACAGCAAGAACCATGAGCATGGCCTGATAAAAAGAACTGTATTTCCTTTTCATACAGACCAAATGTAGTTCAACTCTGCTTATGAAACTGATACAAACCACGGCTACTCTTACATAAATGCTCTTTAGTTAATAATGATAATCATGTTGGTTTCGTGAACTGTGAAAAATCATTTGAGTCCAAAATTCACTGGCTTTACCAGAAATGAACACTTGCTTGTAGGAAGACACTGAACCTGGAGTTTCACTCCGTTTCTGAAGGCAAATTCAAACCAGAGTTCTCTCCTTGAAAAACAATCTGTTTTAAGGGAAGAATCATCCTCTTCTTTCCGGCGTCTCCAATATAGTAAGAAACATGAGCATTCCCAGAAAAAAGAACTGTGTTTCCTACTCATACAGACCATATGTAGTTCAACTCTGCTTATAAAACTGATACAAACCACAGCTCCTCTTACATAAATCCTCTTTAGTTAATAGTGAAAATAGCATAGGGTTCGTGAACTGCTACAAATCATTTGTGCCCAAAATTCAAAGGGTTTACCAGAAATGAACTCTTGCTTGTAGGAAGACACTGATCCTGGGGTTTAACTCCGTTTCTGAAGGCTAATTCAGAGCAGAGTTCTCATCCCCGAAAAACACTCTGTTTTAAGGCAAGATTCATCCTCTTCTTTAAAGCGTCTCCAATATAGTAAGAAACATGAACATAAGAAAAAAAGAAATGTGTTTCCTACATACAGACCATATGTAGTTCAACACTGCTTATGAATCAGATACAAACCACAACTCCTCTTACTTAAATCCTCTTCTGTTAATAGTGAGAATAGGGTAGGGTTCGTGAATTGTGAAAAATCATTTGAGCCCAAAATTCACTGGGTTTACCAGAAATGAACTCGTGCATGTAGGAAGGCACTGATCCTGGCATTTCACTCTGCTTCTGAAGGCAAATTCAGACCAGAGTTCTCATCCCTGAAACACATTCTGTTTAAATGAAGAAGCAAGCTGTTATTTCCAGAGTCTAAAATACAGAAAGAACCATGAGCATGCCCTGAAAAAAAGAACTGTGTTTCCGACTCAGACGGACCATATGTAGTTCAACTCTGCTTATGAAACTGATACAAACCACGGCTACTGTTACATAAATCCTCTTTTGTTAATAGTGAGAATCATGTTGGGTTCGTGAACTGCGAAAAAATCATTTGAGCCTAGAATTCACTGTGTTTACCAGAACTGAACTCTTGCTTGTAGGAAGACACAGATCCTGGGGTTTAACTCCATTTCTGAATGGAAATTAAGACCAGAGTTCTTATCCCTGAAACATACTCTGTTATAACGCAAGAAGTAAGCTCTTCTTTCCAGTGTCTAAAATACATCAAGAACCACGAGCATGCCCTGAAAAAAAGAACTGTGTTTCCTACTCATAATGACCATATGTAGTTCAACTCTGCTTTTCAAACTGATACAAGACATGGCTCCTCTTACATAAATGCTCTTTACTTAATAGTGAGAATCATGTTGGGATCGTGATCTGTGAAAAATCATTTGTGGCCAAAATTCTCTGGGTTTACCAGAAATGAACTCTTGCTTGTAGGAAGACACAGATCCTGCGGTTGAAATCCATTTCTGCAGGGAAATTCAGACCAGAGTTCTCATCCCTGAAACACACTCTGTTATAACGCAAGAAGCAAGCTCTTCTTTCCAGTGTCTAAAATACAGCAAGAACCAAGAGCATGCCCTGCAAAAAAGAACTGTGTTTCCTACTCATAAAGACCAAATGTAGTACAAAGTTGATTATGAAACTGATACAAACCATGGCTCCTCTTACATAAATGCTCTTTAGTTAATAGTGAGAATCATGTTGGGATCGTGAACTGCGAAAAATAGTTTGAGCCCAAAATTCCCCGGGTTTACCAGAAATGATCTCTTGCTTGTAGGAAGACACCGATCCTGGGGTTTAACTACGTTTCTGAAGGCAAATTCAGACCAGAGTTCTCATCCCTGAAATACACTGTGTTTTAAGGCAAGATTCATCCTCTTCTTTCCAGCGTCACCAATATAGTAAGAAACATGAGCATGCCCAGAAAAAAAGAACTGTGTTTGCGACTCATACGGACCATATGTAGTTCAACTCTGCTTATGAAACTGATATAAACCACATCTCCTCTTGCATAAATTCTCTTTAGTTAATAGTGAGAGTCATGTTGGTTTGTGAACTGCAAAAATCATTTGAGCCCCAAAATCATTGGGTTTACCAGAAATGAACACTTTCTAGTAGGAAAACACAGATCCTGGGTTTTAAATCTGTTTCTGCAGAGAAATTCAGACCAGAGTTCTCATCCCTGAAACATTCTCTGTTATAACGCAAGAAGCAAGCTCTTCTTTCCAGACTCTAAAATACCGCAAGAACCATGACTGTGTTTGGTTCGTGAATTGCAAAAAATCATTTGAGCCCAAAATTCACTGGGTTTACCCGAAATGAACTCTTGCTAGTAGGAAGACACAGATCCTGGGTTTTAACTAAGTTTCTACAGGAAAATTCAGACCAGAGTTCTCATCAATGAAACACACTCTGTTTAAACAAAGAAGCAAGCTCTTCTTTCCAGAGTCTAAAATACAGCAAGAACCATGAGCATGCCCAGAACAAAAGACCTGTGTTTCCTACTCATATAGACCATATGTAGTTCAACTCTGCTTATGAAACTGATACAAACCACAGCACCTCTTATATAAATCCTCTTTAGTTAATAGTGAGAATAGCATAGGGTTCGTGAACTGCTAAAAATCATTTTAGCCCAAAATTCACAGGGTTTACAAGAAATGAACTCTTGCTTGTAGGAAGACACTGATCCTGGGGCTTAACTCCGTTTCTGAAGGCTAATTCAGAGCAGAGTTCTCATCCCTGAAAAACACTCTGTTTTAAGGCAAGATTCATCCACTTCTTTCAAGCGTCACCAATATAGTAAGAAAAATGAGCATGGCCAGAAAAAAGTACTGTGTTTCCTACTCATACAGACAATATGTAGTTCAACTCTGCTTATGATACTGATACAAACCACAGCCCCTCTTAAATAAATCCTCTTTAGTTAATAGTGATAATAGCATATTGTTCGTAAACTGCGAAAAATCATTTGATCCCAAAATTCACTGGGTTTACCAGAAATGAACTCTTGCTTGTAGGAAGACACAGATCCTAGGTTTTAACTAAGTTTCTACAGGAATATTCAGACCAGAGTTCTCTTCAATGAAACACACTCTCTTTATAGGAAGAAGCAAGCTCTTCTTTCCAGAGTCAAAATTCAGCAAGAACCATGAGCATGGCCTGAAAAAAAGAACTGTATTTCCTATTCATACAGACCATATGTAGTTCAACTCTGCTTATGAAACTTCTACAGACCACACCTGCTCTTACATAAGTGCTATTTAGTTAATAATGAGAATCATGTTGGGTTCGTGAACTGCGAAAAATCATTTGAGCCCAAAATTCACTGGGTTTATCAGAAAGGAACTATTGCTTGTAGGAAGACACAGATCCTGGGGTTTAACTCTGTTACTGCAGCGAAATTTAGACCAGAGTTCTCATCCCTGAAACACACTCTGTTTTAAGGCAAGAATCATCCTCTACTTTCCAGCGTCTTCAATATAGTAAGAAAGTTGAGCATGCTCAGAAAAAAAGAACTGTGTTTCCTACTCATACAGACCATGTGTAGTTCAACTCTGCTTATGAATCTCATACAAACCACAGCTTCTCTTACATAAATGCTCTTTAGTGCATAGTGAGAATAGCTTAGGGTTCATGAACTGCGAAAAATCATTTGAGCCCATAATTCACTGGGATTATGAGAAATGAACTCTTGCCTCTAGGAAGAAACAGACCCTGGGATTTAACTCCGTTTCTGAAGGCAAATTCAGACCAGAGTTCTCATCCCTGAAATACACTCTGTTTAAGCCAAGAATCATCCTATTTTTTCCAGCGTCTCCAAAATAGTAAGAAACATGAGCATGCCCAGAAAATAATAACTGTGTTTCCGACTCATACAGACCATATGTAGTTCAACTCTGCTTATGAAACTGATACAAACCTCAGCTCCTCTTTCATAAATCCTCTTTAGTTAATAGTGAGAATCATGTTGGATTCGTGAACGGCGAAAAATCATTTGAGCCCAAAAATCACTGGGTTTACCAGAAATCAACTCTTGCTTGTAGGAAGACACAGATCCTGGGGTTTAACTCTGTTTCTGCAGGGAAATTCAGACCAGAGTTTTCATCCCTGAAACACACTCTTTTTAAAAGAAGAAGCAAGCTCTTCTTTCCAGAGTCTAAAATACAGCAAGAACCATGAGCATGCCCTGCAAAAAAGAACTGTTTTTCCTACTCATTTAGGACCATGTCTAGTTCAACTCTGCTTTTGAAACTGATAAAAGACATGGCTCCTCTTACATAAATGCTCTTTAGTTAATAGTGAGAATCATGTTGGGTTCGTGAACTGCGAAAAATCATTTGAGCTCAAAAATCACTGGGTTTACCATAAATGAACTCTTGCTTGTAGGAAGACACAGATCCTGGAGTTTAACTTCGTTTCTGAAGGCAAATACAGACCAGAGTTCTCAATCGTGAAAAACACTCTGTTTTAAGGCAAAATCATTCTCTTCTTACCAGCGTCTCCAATATAGTAAGAAACAGGAGCAGGCCCAGAAAAGAAGAACTGTGTTACCTACTCATACAGACCATATGTAGTTCAACTGTGCTTATGAAACTGATACAGACCACAGCTCCTCTTACATAAATGCTCTTTAGTTAATAGTGAGAATCGTGTTGGGTTCGTGAACTGCGAAAAATCATTAGAGCCCAATACTCACTGGGTTTACCAGAAATGAACTCTTGCTTGTAGGAAGACACTGATCCTGGGGTTTAACTCCGTTTCTGAAGGCAAATACAGACCAGAGTTCTCAATCGTGAAAAACACTCTGTTTTAAGGCAAAATCATTCTCTTCTTACCAGCGTCTCCAATATAGTAAGAAACAGGAGCAGGCCCAGAAAAGAAGAACTGTGTTACCTACTCATACAGACCATATGTAGTTCAACTCTGCTTATGAAATGATACAGACCACAGCTCCTCTTACATAAATGCTCTTTAGTTAATAGTGAGAATATGTAGGGTTCGTGAACTGCGAAAAATCATTTGAATCCAAAAATCACTGTGTTTACCATAAATGAAATCTTCCTTGTAGGAAGACACAGATCTTGGTGTTTAACACTGTTTCTGAAGACAAATTCAGACCAGAATTCTCAACCCTGAAAAACACTCTGTTTTAAGGCAAGAAGCAAGCTCTTCTTTCCTGCGTCTCCAATACAGCAAGAACAATGAGCATGCCCTAAAATAGAACTGTGTTTCCTACTTATACAGACCATATGTAGTTCAACTCTGCTTATGAAACTGATACAAACCATAGCACCTCTTATAAATGGTCTTTAGTTAATAGTGAGAATCGCGTTGGGTTCGTGAAGTGTGAAAAATCATTTGAGCCCAAAATTCACTGGGTTAACCAGAAATGAACTCTTGATTGTAGGAAGACACAGATCCTGGGCTTTAACTCTGTTTCTGAAGGGAAATTCAGACCAGAGTTCTCATCCCTGAAACACTCTCTGTTATAACACGAGAATCAAGCTCTTCTTTCCAGAGTCTAAAATACAGCAAGAACCATGAGCATGCTCTGAAAAAATGAACAGTGTTTCCTACTCATAAGGACCGAATATACTTCAACTCTGCTTATGAAATTGATACAAACCACGGCTCCTCTTACATAAATGCTCTTTAGTTAATAGTGAGAATCATGTTAGGGTCGTGAAATGCGAAAAATCTTTTGAGCCCAAAATTCACTGGGTTTACCAGAAATGAACTCTTGCTTTTAGTAAGACACAGATCCTGGGGTTTAACTCCATTACTGAAGGGAAATTCAGACCACAGTTCTAATCCCTGAAACACACTCTCTTATAACGCAAGAAGCAAGCTCTTCTCTCCAGTGTCTAAAATACAGCAAGAACGATGAGCATGCCCTGCAAAAAAGAACTGTGTTTCCTACTCATAAGGACCATATATACTTCAACTCTGCTTAGGAAACTGATACAAACCACGGCTCCTCTTACATAAATGCTCTTTAGTTAATAGTGAGAATAGCATAGAGTTTTTGAACTGCGAAAAATCATTTGAGCCCAAAATTCACTGGGATTCCCAGACATGAACTCTTGCCTGTAGGAAGACAACGATCCTGGGGTATAACTCCGTTTCTGAGGACAAATTCAGACCAGAATTCTCAACCCTGAAAAACACTCTGTTCTAAGGCAAGGAGCAAGCTATTCTTTCCAGCGTCTCCAATATAGTAAGAAACATGATCAAACCCAGAAAAAATGAACTGTGTTTCCGACTCATACAGACCATATGTAGTTCAACTGTGCTTATGAAACTGATACAGACCACAGCTCCTCTTACATAAATGCTCTTTAGTTAATAGTGAGAATATCATAGGGTTCGCGAACTGCGAAAAATCATTTGAATCCAAAAATCACTGGGTTTACCATAAATGAAATCTTGCTTGTAGGAAGACACAGATCCTGGGGTTTACCACCGTTTCTGAGGACAAATTCAGACCAGAATTCTCAACCCTGAAAAACACTCTGGTTTAAGGCAAGAAGCAAGCTCTTCTTTCCAGCGTCTCCAATACAGCAAGAACAATGAGCATGCCCTGAAAATAGAACTGTGTTTCCTAACTCATACAGACCATATGTAGTACAACTCTGCTTGTGAAACTGATACAAACCTCAGCTCCTCTTACATAAATCCTCTTTAGTTAATAGTGAGAATAGCTTAGGGTTCGTGAACACAGAAAAATCATTTGAGCCCAAAATTCACTGGGTTTACCAGAAATGAACTCTTGCTTGTAGGAAGACACAGATCCTGGGGTTTAACTCCGTTTCTGAAGGGAAATTCAGACTAGAGTTCTCATCCCTGAAACACTCTCTGTTATAACGCGAGAAGCAAGCTCTTCTTTCCAGAGTCTAAAATACAGCAAGAACCATGAGCATGCTCTGAAAAAATGAACTGTGTTTCCTACTCATAAGGACCGAGAATACTTCAACTCTGCTTATGAAATTGATACAAACCACGGCTCCTCTTACATAAATGCTCTTTAGTTAATAGTGAGAATAGGGTTGGATTCCTGAACTGCGAAAAATCATTTGAGCCCAAAATTCACTGGGTTTACCAGAAATGCACTCTTGCTTGTAGGAAGACACAGATCCTGGGGTTTAACTCCGTTTCTGAAGGGAAATTCAGACCAGAGTTCTCATCCATGAAACACACTCTGTTATAACGCAAGAAGCATGCTATTCTTTCCAGTGTCTAAAATACAGCAAAAACCATGAGCATGCCCTGCCAAAAAGAACTGTGTTTCCTACTCATAAGGACCATACATAGTACAACTCTGCTTATGAAACTGATACAAACCACGGCTCCTCTTACATAAATGCTTTTTAGTTAATAGTGAGAATAGTGTAGGGATTGTGAACTGGGAAAAATCATTTGAGCCAAAAATTCACTGGGTTTACCAGACATGAACTCTTGCTTGTGGGAAGACACCGATCCTGGGGTTTAACTCCGTTTCTCAATGTAAATGCAAACCTGAGTTCTAATCCCTGAAAAACACTCTGTTTTAACGCAAGAATCATCCTCTTCTTTCCTGCGTCTCCAATATAGTAAGAAACATGAGCAAACCCAGAAAAAAAGAACTGTGTTTCCGACTCATACAGACCATATGTAGTTCAACTGTGCTTATGAAACTCATACAAACCACAGCTCCTCTTACATAAACCCTCTTTAGTTAATAGTGAGAATAGCGTAGGATTCGTGAACTGAGAAAAATCATTTGAGCCCAAAATTCACTGGGTTAACAAGAAATGAATTCTTGCTTTTAGGAAGACACAGATCCTGGGGTTTAACTCTGTTACTGAAGGGAAATTCAGAGCAGAGTTCTCATCTCTGAAACCCATCTGTTATAACACAAGAAGTAAGCTCTTCTTTCCAGTGTCTAAAATACAGCAAGAACCATGAGCATGCTCTGCAAAAAAAGAACTGTGTTTCCTACTCATAAGGACAATATGTAGTTCAGCTCTGCTTATGAAACTGATACAAACCACGGCTCCTCTTACACAAATGCTCTTTAGTTAATAGTGAGAATAGCGTAGGGTTTGTGAACTGCAAAAAATCATTTCAGCCCAAAATTCACTGGGTTTACCGGACATGAACTCTTGCTTTTAGGAAGACACAGATCCTGGGGTTTAACTCCATTACTGAAGGGAAATTCAGACCACAGTTCTAATCCCTGAAACACACTCTCTTATAACGCAAGAAGCAAGCTCTTCTCTCCAGTGTCTAAAATACAGCAAGAACGATGAGCATGCCCTGCAAAAAAGAACTGTGTTTCCTACTCATAAGGACCATATATACTTCAACTCTGCTTAGGAAACTGATACAAACCACGGCTCCTCTTACATAAATGCTCTTTAGTTAATAGTGAGAATAGCATAGAGTTTTTGAACTGCGAAAAATCATTTGAGCCCAAAATTCACTGGGATTCCCAGACATGAACTCTTGCCTGTAGGAAGACAACGATCCTGGGGTATAACTCCGTTTCTGAGAACAAATTCAGACCAGAATTCTCAACCCTGAAAAACACTCTGTTCTAAGGCAAGAAGCAAGCTATTCTTTCCAGCGTCTCCAATATAGTAAGAAACATGATCAAACCCAGAAAAAATGAACTGTGTTTCCGACTCATACAGACCATATGTAGTTCAACTGTGCTTATGAAACTGATACAGACCACAGCTCCTCTTACATAAATGCTCTTTAGTTAATAGTGAGAATATCATAGGGTTCGCGAACTGCGAAAAATCATTTGAATCCAAAAATCACTGGGTTTACCATAAATGAAATCTTGCTTGTAGGAAGACACAGATCCTGGGGTTTACCACCGTTTCTGAGGACAAATTCAGACCAGAATTCTCAACCCTGAAAAACACTCTGGTTTAAGGCAAGAAGCAAGCTCTTCTTTCCAGCGTCTCCAATACAGCAAGAACAATGAGCATGCCCTGAAAATAGAACTGTGTTTCCTAACTCATACAGACCATATGTAGTACAACTCTGCTTATGAAACTGATACAAACCTCAGCTCCTCTTACATAAATCCTCTTTAGTTAATAGTGAGAATAGCTTAGGGTTCGTGAACACAGAAAAATCATTTGAGCCCAAAATTCACTGGGTTTACCAGAAATGAACTCTTGCTTGTAGGAAGACACAGATCCTGGGGTTTAACTCCGTTTCTGAAGGGAAATTCAGACTAGAGTTCTCATCCCTGAAACACTCTCTGTTATAACGCGAGAAGCAAGCTCTTCTTTCCAGAGTCTAAAATACAGCAAGAACCATGAGCATGCTCTGAAAAAATGAACTGTGTTTCCTACTCATAAGGACCGAGAATACTTCAACTCTGCTTATGAAACTGATACAAACCACGGCTCCTCTTACATAAATGCTCTTTAGTTAATAGTGAGAATAGGGTTGGATTCCTGAACTGCGAAAAATCATTTGAGCCCAAAATTCACTGGGTTTACCAGACATGAACTCTTGCTTTTAGGAAGACAACGATCTTGGTGTTTAACTCCGTTTCTGAAGGCAAATGCAGACCAGAGTTCTCATCCCTGAAAAACACTCTGTTTTAATGCAAGAATCAATCTCTTCTTTCCAGCGTCTCCAATAAAGTAAGAAACATGAGCATGCCCAGAAAAAAAGAACTGTGTTACCTACTCATAAGGACCATATGTAGTACAACTCTGCTTATGAAACTGATACAAACCACAACTCGTCTTACATAAATGCTCTTTAGTTAATAGTGAGAATCATGTTGGGGTTCTGAACTGCGAAAAATCATTTGAGCCCAAAATTCACTGGGTTTACCAGAAATGAACTCTTGCTTGTAGGAAGACACAGATCCTGGGGTTTAACTCCGTTTCTGAAGGGAAATTCAGACCAGAGTTCTCATGCCTCAAACACACTCTATTATAACACAACAAGCAAGCTCTTCTTTCCAGTGTCTAAAATACAGCAAGAACGATGAAAATGCCCTGCAAAAAAGAACTGTGTTTCCTACTCATAAGGAACATATATAGTTCAACTCTGCTTATGAAACTGATACAAAACACGGCTCCTCTTACATAAATGCTCTTTAGCAATAGTGAGAATAGCATAGGGTTTGTGAACTGGGAAAAATCATTTGAGACCAAAATTCACTGGGGTTACCAGACATGAACTCTTGCTTTTAGGAAGACAACGATCCTGGGGTTTAACTCCGTTTCTGAATTCAAATGCAATCCTGAGTTCTCATCCCTGAAAAACACTCTGTTTAACGCAAGAATCATCCTCTTCTTTCCTGTGTCTCCAATATAGTAAGAAACATGAGCAAACCCAGAAAAAAAGAACTGTGTTTCCGACTCATACAGACCATATGTAGTTCAACTGTGCTTATGAAACTCATACAAACCACAGCTCCTCTTACATAAACCCTCTTTAGTTAATAGTGAGAATAGCGTAGGATTCGTGAACTGAGAAAAATCATTTGAGCCCAAAATTCACTGGGTTAACAAGAAATGAACTCTTGCTTTTAGGAAGACACAGATCCTGGGGTTTAACTCCGTTACTGAAGGGAAATACAGAGCAGAGTTCTCATCTCTGAAACCCATCTGTTATAACACAAGAAGTAAGCTCTTCTTTCCAGTGTCTAAAATACAGCAAGAACCATGAGCATGCTCTGCAAAAAAAGAACTGTGTTTCCTACTCATAAGGACAATATGTAGTTCAGCTCTGCTTATGAAACTGATACAAACCACGGCTCCTCTTACATAAATGCTCTTTAGTTAATAGTGAGAATAGCGTTGGGTTCCTGAACTGCGAAAAATCCTTTGAGCCCAAAATTCACTGGGTTTACCAGAACTTAACTCTTGCTTGTAGGAAGACACAGATCCTGGGGTTTAATTCCGTTTCTGCAGGGAAATTCAGACCAGAGTTCTCATCCCTGAAACACACTCTATTTTAACAAAGAAGCAAGCTCTCTTTCCAGAGTCTAAAAAACAGCAAACCATGAGCATGCCCTGAAAAAAACAACTGTGTTTCCTACTCATAAGGACCATATATAGTTCAACTCTGCTTATGAAACTGATACAGACCACACCTCCTCTTACATCAATGCTCTTTAGTAAATAGTGAGAATAGTGTTGGGTTCCTGAACTGCGAAAAATCATTTGAGCCCAAAATTCACTGGGTTTACAGGAAATGAACTCTTTCTTGTAGGATGACACAGATCCTGCGGTTTAACTCCGTTACTGAAGGGAAATTCAGACCTGAGTTCTCATCCCTCAAAAACACTCTATTTTAAGGCAAGAATCATCCTCTTCTTTCCAGCATCTCCAATATAGTAAGAAACATGAGCATGCCCAGAAAAAAAAAAAAAAACTGTGTCTCCGACTCATACAGATCATATGTAGTTCAAGTCTGCTTATGGAACTCATACAAACCACAGCTCCTCTTACATAAATCCTCTTTAGTTAATAGTGATAATCATGTTTGGTTCGTGAATTGCGAAAAATCATTTGAGCCCAAAATTCACTGGGTTTACCAGAAATGAACTCTTGCGTGCAGGAAGACACAGATCCGGGGGTTTAACTCCGTTTCTGCAGGGAATTCAGACGAGAGATCACATCCGTGAAACACTCTCTATTATAACGCAAGAAGCAAGCTCTTCTTTCCAGTGTCTAAAATACAACAAGAACCTTGAGCATGGCCTGAAAAAAAGAACTGTGTTTCCTACTCATACGGACAATTTGTAGTTCAACTCTGCTTATGAAACTGATACAAACCACAGCTCCTCTTACATAAATGCTCTTTAGTTAATAGTGTGAATAATGTGGGGTTCGTGAACTGCGAAAAATCATTTGAGCCCAAAATTCACTGGGTTTACCAGAAATGAACTCTTGCTTGTAGGAAGACACCGATCCTGGGGTTTAACTCCGTTTCTGAAGGCAAATGCAGACCAGAGTTCTCATCCCTGAAAAACACTCTGTTTTAACGCAAGAATCATCCTCTTCTTTCCAGCGTCTCCAATATAGTAAGAAACATGATCATGCCCAGAAAAAAAGAACTGTGTTTCCGACTCATACAGACCATATGTAGTTCAACTGTGCTTATGAAAGTGATACAAACCACATCTCCTCTTACATAAATCCTCTTTAGTTAATAGTGAGAATAGCGTAGTGTTCCTGAACTGCGAAAAATCATTTGAGCCCAAAATTCAATGGGTTTACCAGAAATGAACTCTTGCTTGTAGGAAGACACAGATCCTGGGGTTTAACTCCGTTACTGAAGGGAAATTAGGACCAGAGTTCTCCTCCCTGAAAAACACTCAATTTTAAGGCAAGAATCATCCTCTTCTTTCCATCGTCTCCAATATAGTAAGAAACATGAGCATGCCCAGAGAAAAAAACTGTGTTTCCTATTCATATGTACCTTATTTAGATCAACTCTGCTTATGAAACTGATACAGAACACATCTCCTCTTACATAAATGCTGTTTAGTTAATAGTGTTAATCGCGTTCTGTTCTAGAACTGTGTAAAATTATTTTAGCCCCAAATTCACTTGATTTTCCAGAAATGAACTCTTGCTTGTAGGAAGACACAGATCATGGGGTTTAACTCCGTTTCTGAAGGGAAATACAGACCGGAGTTCTCATCCATGAAACACACTCTGTCATAATGCAAGAAGCAAGCTCTTCTTTCCAGCGCCTGCAATACAGCAAGAATAATGAGCATGCCCAGAAAAAAAGAACTGTGTTTCCTACTCATACGGACAATTTGTAGTTCAACTCTGCTTATGAACCTGATACACACCACGGCTCCTCTTACATAAATGCTCTTTAGTTAATAGTGTGAATCATGTGGGGTTCGTGAACTGCGAAAAATCATTTGAGCCCAAAATTCAATGGGTTTACCTGAAATGATCTCTTGCTTGGAGGAAGACACAGATCCTGGGGTTTAACTCCGTTTCTGCAGGGAAATTCAGACCTGAGTTCTCATCCCTGAAACACACTCTGTTTTAAAGAAGAAGCAAGCACTTCTTTCCATAGTCTAAAATACAGCAAGAACCATGAGCATGGCCTGAAAAAATGAACTGTGTTTCCTATTCATACGGACCATATGTAGTACAACTCTGCTTATGAAACTGATATAGACCACACCTCTTCTTACATCAATGCTCTTTAGTTAATAGTGAGAATAGCGTTGGGTTCCTGAACTGCGAAAAATCCTTTGAGCCCAAAATTCACTGGGTTTACCAGAACTTAACTCTTGCTTGTAGGAAGACACAGATCCTGGGGTTTAATTCCGTTTCTGCAGGGAAATTCAGACCAGAGTTCTCATCCCTGAAACACACTCTGTTTTAACAAAGAATCAAGCTCTCTTTCCAGAGTCTAAAAAACAGCAAGAACCATGAGCATGCCCTGAAAAAAAGAACTGTGTTTCCTACTCATAAGGACCATATATAGTTCAACTCTGCTTATGAAACTGATACAGACCACACCTCCTCTTACATCAATGCTCTTTAGTTAATAGTGAGACTAGTGTTGGGTTCCTGAACTGCGAAAAATCATTTGAGCCCAAAATTCACTGGGTTTACAAGAAATGAACATTTTCTTGTAGGATGACACAGATCCTGCGGTTTAACTCCGTTACTGAAGGGAAATTCAGACCTGAGTTCTCATCCCTCAAAAACACTCTATTTTAAGGCAAGAATCATCCTCTTCTTTCCAGCATCTCCAATATAGTAAGAAACATGAGCATGCCCAGAAAAAAAAAACTGTGTCTCCGACTCATACAGATCATATGTAGTTCAAGTCTGCTTATGAAACTCATACAAACCACAGCTCCTCTTACATAAATCCTCTTTAGTTAATAGTGATAATCATGTTTGGTTCGTGAATTGCGAAAAATCATTTGAGCCCAAAATTCACTGGGTTTACCAGAAATGAACTCTTGCGTGCAGGAAGACACAGATCCGGGGGTTTAACTCCGTTTCTGCAGGGAATTCAGACGAGAGATCTCATCCGTGAAACACTCTCTATTATAACGCAAGAAGCAAGCTATTCTTTCCAGAGTCTAAAATACAGCAAGAACCTTGAGCATGGCCTGAAAAAAAGAACTGTGTTTCCATCTCATACAGACAATTTGTAGTTCAACTCTGCTTATGAAACTGATACACAGCACGGCTCCTCTTACATAAATGCTCTTTAGTTAATAGTGTGAATAATGTGGGGTTCGTGAACTGCGAAAAATCATTTGAGCCCAAAATTCACTGGGTTTACCAGAAATGAACTCTTGCTTGTAGGAAGACACCGATCCTGGGGTTTAACTCCGTTTCTGAAGGCAAATGCAGACCAGAGTTCTCATCCCTGAAAAACACTCTGTTTTAACGCAAGTATCATCCTCTTCTTTCCAGCGTCTCCAATATAGTAAGAAACATGATCATGCCCAGAAAAAAAGAACTGTGTTTCCGACTCATACAGACCATATGTAGTTCAACTGTGCTTATGAAAGTGATACAAACCACATCTCCTCTTACATAAATCCTCTTTAGTTAATAGTGAGAATAGCGTAGTGTTCCTGAACTGCAAAAAATCATTTGAGCCCAAAATTCAATGGGTTTACCAGAAATGAACTCTTGCTTGTAGGAAGACACAGATCCTGGGGTTTAACTCCGTTACTGAAGGGAAATTAGGACCAGAGTTCTCCTCCCTGAAAAACACTCAATTTTAAGGCAAGAATCATCCTCTTCTTTCCATCGTCTCCAATATAGTAAGAAACATGAGCATGCCCAGAGAAAAAAACTGTGTTTCCTATTCATATGTACCTTATTTAGATCAACTCTGCTTATGAAACTGATACAGAACACATCTCCTCTTACATAAATGCTGTTTAGTTAATAGTGTTAATCGCGTTCTGTTCTAGAACTGTGTAAAATTATTTTAGCCCCAAATTCACTTGATTTTCCAGAAATGAACTCTTGCTTGTAGGAAGACACAGATCATGGGGTTTAACTCCGTTTCTGAAGGGAAATACAGACCGGAGTTCTCATCCATGAAACACACTCTGTCATAATGCAAGAAGCAAGCTCTTCTTTCCAGCGCCTGCAATACAGCAAGAATAATGAGCATGCCCAGAAAAAAAGAACTGTGTTTCCTACTCATACGGACAATTTGTAGTTCAACTCTGCTTATGAACCTGATACACACCACGGCTCCTCTTACATAAATGCTCTTTAGTTAATAGTGTGAATCATGTGGGGTTCGTGAACTGCGAAAAATCATTTGAGCCCAAAATTCAATGGGTTTACCTGAAATGATCTCTTGCTTGGAGGAAGACACAGATCCTGGGGTTTAACTCCGTTTCTGCAGGGAAATTCAGACCTGAGTTCTCATCCCTGAAACACACTCTGTTTTAAAGAAGAAGCAAGCACTTCTTTCCATAGTCTAAAATACAGCAAGAACCATGAGCATGGCCTGAAAAAATGAACTGTGTTTCCTATTCATACGGACCATATGTAGTACAACTCTGCTTATGAAACGGATATAGACCACACCTCTTCTTACATCAATGCTCTTTAGTTAATAGTGAGAATAGCGTTGGGTTCCTGAACTGCGAAAAATCCTTTGAGCCGAAAATTCACTGGGTTTACCAGAACTTAACTCTTGCTTGTAGGAAGACACAGATCCTGGGGTTTAATTCCGTTTCTGCAGGGAAATTCAGACCAGAGTTCTCATCCCTGAAACACACTCTGTTTTAACAAAGAATCAAGCTCTCTTTCCAGAGTCTAAAAAACAGCAAGAACCATGAGCATGCCCTGAAAAAAAGAACTGTGTTTCCTACTCATAAGGACCATATATAGTTCAACTCTGCTTATGAAACTGATACAGACCACACCTCCTCTTACATCAATGCTCTTTAGTTAATAGTGAGACTAGTGTTGGGTTCCTGAACTGCGAAAAATCATTTGAGCCCAAAATTCACTGGGTTTACAAGAAATGAACTCTTTCGTGTAGGATGACACAGATCCTGCGGTTTAACTCCGTTACTGAAGGGAAATTCAGACCTGAGTTCTCATCCCTCAAAAACACTCTATTTTAAGGCAAGAATCATCCTCTTCTTTCCAGCATCTCCAATATAGTAAGAAACATGAGCATGCCCAGAAAAAAAAAACTGTGTCTCCGACTCATACAGATCATATGTAGTTCAAGTCTGCTTATGAAACTCATACAAACCACAGCTCCTCTTACATAAATCCTCTTTAGTTAATAGTGATAATCATGTTTGGTTCGTGAATTGCGAAAAATCATTTGAGCCCAAAATTCACTGGGTTTACCAGAAATGAACTCTTGCGTGCAGGAAGACACAGATCCGGGGGTTTAACTCCGATTCTGCAGGGAATTCAGACGAGAGATCTCATCCGTGAAACACTCTGTTTTAACGCAAGAATCATCCTCTTCTTTCCTGCGTCTCAAATATAGTAAGAAACATGATCATGCCCAGAAAAAAAGACCTGTGTTTCCGACTCATACAGACCATATGTAGTTCAACTGTGCTTATGAAAGTGATACAAACCACATCTCCTCTTACATAAATCCTCTTTAGTTAATAGTGAGAATAGCGTAGAGTTCCTGAACTGCGAAAAATCATTTGAGCCCAAAATTCAATGGGTTTACCAGAAATGAACTCTTGCTTGTAGGAAGACACAGATCCTGGGTTTAACTCCGTTACTGAAGGGAAATTAGGACCAGAGTTCTCCTCCCTGAAAAACACTCAATTTTAAGGCAAGAATCATCCTCTTCTTTCCATCGTCTCCAATATAGTAAGAAACATGAGCATGCCCAGAAAAAAAAACTGTGTTTCCTATTCATATGTACGTTATTTAGATCAACTCTGCTTATGAAACTGATACAGAACACATCTCCTCTTACATAAATGCTGTTTAGTTAATAGTGTTAATCGCGTTCTGTTCTAGAACTGTGTAAAATTATTTTAGCCCCAAATTCACTTGATTTTCCAGAAATGAACTCTTGCTTGTAGGAAGACACAGATCATGGGGTTTAACTCCGTTTCTGAAGGGAAATACAGACCGGAGTTGTCATCCATGAAACACACTCTGTCATAATGCAAGAAGCAAGCTCTTCTTTCCAGCGCCTGCAATACAGCAAGAATAATGAGCATGCCCAGAAAAAAAGAACTGTGTTTCCTATTCATACGGACCATATGTAGCTCTACTCTGCTTATGAAACTGATACTGACCACACCTCCTCTTACATAAATGCTCTTTAGTTAATAGTGAGAATAGCGTTGGGTTCGTGAACTGCGAAAAATCATTTGAGGCCAAAATTCACTGGGTTTACCAGAACTGAACTCTTGCTTGTAGGAAGACGCAGATCCTGGGGTTTAATTCCGTACCTGAAGGGAAATTCAGACCAGAGTTCTCATCCCTGAAACACACTCCGTTATAACGCAAGAGGCAAGCTCTTATTTCCAGAGTCTAAAATACAGCAAGAACCTTGAGCATGGCCTGAAAAATAGCACTGTGTTTCCTATACATACGGACCTTATTTAGATCAACTCTGCATATGAAACTGATACAGAACACATCTCCTCTTACATAAATGCTGTTTAGTTAATAGTGATAATCGCGTTCGGTTCTAGAACTGTGTACAATCATTTGACCACAAATTCACTTGCTTTACCAGAAATGAACTCTTGCTTGTAGGAAGACGCAGATCCTGGGGTTTAATTCCGTACCTGAAGGGAAATTCAGACCAGAGTTCTCATCCCTGAAACACACTCCGTTATAACGCAAGAAGCAAGCTCTTCTTTCCAGAGTCTAAAATACTGCAAGAACCATGATCATGCCCTGAAAAAAAGAACTGTGTTTACTACTCATAAGGACCATATATAGTTCAACTCTGCTTATGAAACTGATACAAACCAAGGCTCCTCTTACATAAATGCTCTTTAGTTAATAGTGAGAATATCGTAGGGTTTGTGAACTGCGAAAAATCATTTGAGCCCAAATTCACTGGGTTTACCAGAAATCAACTCTTGCTTGTAGGAAGACACCGATCCTGGGGTTTAACTCCGTTTCTGAAGGCAAATGCAGACCAGAGTTCTCTTCCCTGAAAAACACTCTGTTTTAATGCAAGAATCATCCTCTTCTTTCCAGAGTCTCCAATATAGTAAGAAACATGAGAATGCCCAGAAAAAATGAACTGTGTTTCCGACTCATACAGACCATATGTAGTTCAACTCTCCTTATTAAACTGATACACACCACGGCTCCTATTACATAAATGCTCTTTAGTTAATAGTGTGAATCATGTGGGGTTCGTGAACTGCGAAAAATCATTTGAGCCCATAATTCACTGGGTTTACCAGAAATGATCTCTTGCTTGTAGTAAGACACAGATCCTGGGGTTTAACTCCATTTCTGCAGGGAAATGTAGACCAGAGTTCTCATCCCTGAAACACACTCTGTTTTAACCAAGAAGCAAGGTCTTCTTTCCAGAGTCTAAAATACAGCAAGATCCATGAGCATGCCCTGCCATAAAGAACTGTGTTTTCTACTCATAAGGACCATATATAGTTCAACTCTGCTTATGAAACTGATAAAAACCACGGCTCCTCTTACATAAATGCTCTTTAGTTAATAGTGAGAATAGCATAGGGTTTCTGAACTGCGAAAAATCATTTGAGCCCAAAATTCACTGGGTTTACCAGAAATGAACTCTTGCTTGTAGGAAGACACAGATCCTGGGGTTTAACTCCGTTTCTGAAGGCAAATTCAGACCAGAGTTCTCATCCCTGAAAAACGCTCTATTTTAAGGCAAGAATCATTCTCTTCTTTCCTGCGTCTCCAATATACTAAGAACCATGAGTATGTCCAGAAAAATGAACTGGGTTTCCTACTAATATGGACCATATGTATTTCAACTGGGCTTATGAAACTGATACAAACTACAGATTGTCTTACGTAATTGCTCTTTAGTAAATAGTGAGAATCGCGTTGGGTTCCAGAACTGTGTAAAATCATTTGAGCCCAAAATTCACTCGGTTAACCAGAAATGAACTCTTGCTTGTAGGAAGACACAGAGCCTGTGATTTTACTTCGTTTCTGAATATAAATTCAGACCAGTGTTCCCATGCGTGAAACACACTCTGTTTTCACGCAATAAGCAAGCTCTTCTTTTCAGTGTCTCCAATACAGCAAGAACCATGAGCATTCTCAGAATAAAAGAAGTGTGTTTCCTACTCATACGGACCACATGTAGTTCAATTCTGCTAATGAAACCTATACAAACCACAGCTCCTCTTACATAAATTCTCTTTAGTTAATAGTGAGAATCGCGTTGGGTTTGTGGACTTTGAGAAATCATTTGAGCCAAAAATCCCTGGGTTAACCAGAAATGAACTCTTGCTTGTAGGAAGACAAAGATCCTGGGGTTTAACTCCTATTCTGAAGTGGAAATTCAGAACAGAGTTCAGATACCTGAAACACACTCTATTTTAACGCAAGAAGCAAGCTCTTCTTTCTAGAATCTAAAATACAGCAAGAACCATGAGTATGCCCTGAAAAAAAGAACTGTGTTTCCTACTAATATGGACCATATGTAGTTCCCCTCGGCTTATGAAACTGATATAAAACAACAGGTCCTCTTACGTAAATGCTCTTTAGTTAATAGTGAGAATTGCGTTGGGTTCCAGAACTGTGTAAAATCATTTGAGCCCAATATTCACTTGGTATACCAGAAATTAACTCTTGCTTGTAGGAATACACAGAGCCTGTGGTTTTACTTCGTTTCTGAAGGAAATTTCACACCAGTGTTCCCATCCGTGAAACATACTCTGTTTTCATGCAAGAATCAAGCTCTTCTTTCCAGCGTCTCCAATACAGCAAGAACCATGAGCATTCCCAGAATAAAAGAATTGTGTTTCCTACTCATATGGACCACATGAAGTTCAACTCTGCTAAAGAAACTTATACAAACCACAGCTCCTCTTACATAAATGCTCTTTAGTTCATCGTGAGAATTGCGTTGGGTTTGTGAACTGTGAGAAATCATTTGAGCAAAAAATCCCTGGGTTAACCAGAGATGAACTCTTGCATGTAGGAAGACAAAGATCCTGGGGTTTAACTCCTATTCTGAATTGGAAATTCAGAACGGAGTTCAGATCCCTGAAACACACTCTGTTTTAATGCAAGAAGCAAGCTCTTCTTTCCAGAATCTAAAATACAGCAAGAACCATGAGTATGCCCAGAAAAATAGAACAGTGTTTCCTACTCATTCGGACCATATGTAGTTCAACTCTGCTTATGAAACTGATACAAACCACCGCTCCACTTACCTAAATGCTCTTTAGTTAATAGTAGGAATTCTGTTGGGTTCCAGAACCCTGTAAAATCATTTGAGCCCAATATTCTCTTGGTTTACCAGAAATGAACTCTTGCTTCTAGGAAGACACAGAGCCTGTGGTTTAACTCCGTTTCTGAAGGGAAATTCAGACCAGAGTTCTCATCCATGAAGCACACTCAGTTTTCACCCAAGAAGCAAGCTCTTCTTTCCAGTGTCTCCAATACAGCAAGAACCATGAGCATGCCCAGAAAAAAAGAACTGTTTTTCCTATTCATATGGACCATATGTAGTTAATCTCAGCTTATGAAACTGATACAAAACACAGCTCCTCTGACATCAATGCTATTTAGTTAATAGTGAGAACCGCGATGGGTTCGTGAACTGCGAAAAATCCTTTGAGCCCAAAATTCACTGGGTTAACTAGAAATGAAATCTTGCTTGTAGAAAGACACAGATCCTGGGGTTTAACTCCGATTCTGAAGTGGAAATTCAGACCAGAGTTCTCATCCCTGAAACACACTCTGTTTTATCGCAAGAAGCAAGCTCTTCTTTCCAGAGTCAAAAATACAGCAAGAACCATGAGTATGCCCTGAAAAAAGGAACTGTGTTTCCTACTCATACGGACCATATGTAGTTCAACTCTGCTTATGAAACTGATACAAACCACAGCTCCTCTTACATAAATGCTCTTTTGTTAAGAGTGAGACTCGCGTTGGGTTCGTGAACTGCAAAAAATCATTTGAGTCCAAAATTCACTGGGTTTAACAGAATGAACTCCTGCTTGTAGGAAGACACAGATCCTGGTGTTTAATTCCTTTTCTGAAGGGAAATTCAGACCAGAGTTGTCATCCCTGAAAAACACTCTGTTTTATGGCAAGAGGCTTCCTCTTCTTTCCAGCGTCTCCAATACTGCAAGAACCATGAGCATGCCCAGAAAAATGAACTGTATTTCCAACTCATACGGACCATATGTAGTTCAACTCTGCTTATGAAACTGATACAAACAACAGCTCCTCTTACATAAATGCTCTTTAGTTAATAGTGAGAATCGTGTTCGGTTCCAGAACCGTGTAAAATCATTTGAGCCCAATATTCACTGGGTTTACCAGAAATGAACTCTTGCTTGTAGGAAGACACAGATCCTGTGGTTTAACTTCTTTTCTGAACGCAAATCAGACCAGTGTTCTCATTAATGAAACACACTCTGTTTTAACACAAGAAGCAAGCTCTTCTTTCCAGAGTCTCCAATACAGCAAGAACCATGAGAATGCCCAGAAAAAAAGAACTGTGTTTCCTACACATTCGGACCATATGTAGTTCAACTCTGCTTATGAAACTGATACAAACCACCGCTCCACTTACCTAAATGCTCTTTAGTTAATAGTAGGAATTCTGTTGGGTTCCAGAACCCTGTAAAATCATTTGAGCCCAATATTCTCTTGGTTTACCAGAAATGAACTCTTGCTTCTAGGAAGACACAGAGCCTGTGGTTTAACTCCGTTTCTGAAGGGAAATTCAGACCAGAGTTCTCATCCATGAAGCACACTCAGTTTTCACCCAAGAAGCAAGCTCTTCTTTCCAGTGTCTCCAATACAGCAAGAACCATGAGCATGCCCAGAAAAAAAGAACTGTTTTTCCTATTCATATGGACCATATGTAGTTAATCTCAGCTTATGAAACTGACACAAAACACAGCTCCTCTGACATCAATGCTATTTAGTTAATAGTGAGAACCGCGATGGGTTCGTGAACTGCGAAAAATCCTTTGAGCCCAAAATTCACTGGGTTAACTAGAAATGAAATCTTGCTTGTAGAAAGACACAGATCCTGGGGTTTAACTCCGATTCTGAAGTGGAAATTCAGACCAGAGTTCTCATCCCTGAAACACACTCTGTTTTATCGCAAGAAGCAAGCTCTTCTTTCCAGAGTCAAAAATACAGCAAGAACCATGAGTATTCCCTGAAAAAAGGAACTGTGTTTCCTACTCATACGGACCATATGTAGTTCAACTCTGCTTATGAAACTGATACAAACCACAGCTCCTCTTACATAAATGCTCTTTTGTTAATAGTGAGACTCGCGTTGGGTTCGTGAACTGCAAAAAATCATTTGAGTCCAAAATTCACTGGGTTTAACAGAATGAACTCCTGCTTGTAGGAAGACACAGATCCTGGTGTTTAATTCCTTTTCTGAAGGGAAATTCAGACCAGAGTTGTCATCCCTGAAAAACACTCTGTTTTATGGCAAGAAGCTTCCTCTTCTTTCCAGCGTCTCCAATACTGCAAGAACCCTGAGCAAGCCCAGAAAAAAGTACTGTGTTTCCTACTCATACAGACCATATGTAGTTCAACTCAGCTTATGAAACTGACACAAACCACAGCTCCTCAAACATAAAAGCTCTTTAGTTAATAGTGAGAATCGAATTGGGTTTGTGAACTGTGTAAAATCATTTGAGCACAAAATACACTGGGATTACCAGAAATGAATTCTTGCTTGTAGGAAGTAACAGACCCTGTAGTTTAACTCCGTTTCTGTAGGGAAATTCAGACCAGAGTTGTCATCCCTGAAAAACACTCTCTTTTAAGGCAAGAAGCTTCCTCTTCATTCCAGCGTCTCCAATACAGCAAGAAACATGAGCATGCCCAGAAAAAAAGAACTGTATTTCCTTCTCATACGGATCCTATGTATTTCAACTCTGCTTATGAAACTGAAACAAACCACAGCTCCTCTTACATAAATGCTCTTTAGTTAATAGTGAGAATCTCATTGGGTTTCAGGACTGTGTAAAATCATTTGAGCCCAAAATTCACTGGGATTACCAGAAATGAACACTTGCTTGGAGGAAGACAAAGATCCTGGGGTTTAACTCCATTTCTAAAGGGAAATTCAGACCAGTGTTCTCATCCATGAAACACTCTCTTTTAACAAAAGAAGCAAGCTTTTCTTTCCAGCTTCTCCAATACAGCAAGAAATATGAGCATGCCCAGAAAAAAAGAACTGTGTTTCCTACTTATACGGACCATATGTAGTTCAACTCTGCTTATGAAACTGATACAACCACAACTCCTCTTACATAAATGCTCTTTAGTTAATAGTTAGAATCACGTTGGGTTCCAGAACTGTATGAAATCCTTTGAGCCCAATATTCACTGGGTTTACCAGAAATGAACTCTTGTTTGTAGGATGACACAGATCCTGTGGTTTTACTCCCTTTCAGAAGGTAAATACAGATCAGTGTTCTCATCCATGAAACACACCCTGTTTTCACAGAAGAAGCAAGTCTTCTTTCGAGCATCTCCAATACAGCAAGAACAATGAGCATGCCCAGAAAAAAAGAACTGTGTTTCCTACTCATACGGATATATGTAGTTCAACTCTGCTTATGAAACTGATACAAACACACTCCTGTTACATAAATGCTCTTTAGTTAATAGTTAGAATCGCGTTGGGTTCATGAACTGTGTAAAATCACTTGAGTCCAAAATTCACTGGGTTTATCAGAAATGAACTCTTGCTTGTAGGAATACACACATCCTGTGGTTTAACACTTATTCTGAAGGGAAATTCAATCCAGTGTTCTCATCCATTAAACAGATGATGTTTTAACGCAAGAAAAATCCTCTTATTTCCAGTGTCTCCAATACAGCATGAACCATGAGAATGCCCAGGAAAAAGAACTGTGTTTCCTACTCATAGAGACCATATGCAGTTCAACTATGCTCATGAAACTGATACAATCCACAGCTCCTCTTACATAAATGCTCTTTAGTTAATAGTGAGAATGCCGTTGGGGTCGTGAACTGCAAAAAATCATTTGAACCCAAAATGCAGTGGGTTTAACAGAAATTAACTCTTGCTTGTTTGAAGACACAGATCCTGTAGTTTAACTCCGTTTCTGTAGGGAAATTCACACCAGAATTCTCATCCCTGAATAACATCCTGTTTTAAGGCAAGAAGCTTCCTCTTCTTTCTAGCGTCCCCAATACAGCAAGAACCATGAGCATGCCCAGAAAAAAAGACTGTATTTCCTTCTCATATGGATCATATGTAGTTCAACTCTGCTTATGAAACTGAATCAAACCACAGCTCCTCTTACATAAATGCTCTTTAGTTAATAGTGAGAATAGTGTTGGGTTCCTGAACTGCGAAAAATCATTTGTGCCCAAAATTCACTGGGTTTACAAGAAATGAACTCTTGCTTGGAGGAAGACAAAGTTCCTGGGGTTTAACTGTATTTCTAAAGGGAAATTCAGACCAATGTTCTCATCCATGGAAAACACTCTGTTTTAACACAAGAAGCAAGCTCTTCTTTCGAGCTTCTCCAATACAGCAAGAAATATGAGCATGCCCAGAAAAAAAGAACTGTGTTTCCTACTCATACGGACCATATGCAGTTCAACTCTGCTTATGAAACTGATACAAACAACAGCTCCACTTACATAAATGCTCTTTAATTAATAGAGAGAATCGCATTGGGTTTGTGAACTGTGTAAAAACATTTGAGCACAAAATTCAGTGCTATTACCAGAAATGAATAATGCTTGTAGAAACACACAGATCCTGTAGTTTAACTCCGTTTCTGTAGGGAAATTTACACCAGAATTCTCATCCCTGAAAAACACTGTGTTTTATGGCAAGAAGCTTCCTCTTCCTTCCAGCTACTCCAATACAGCAAGAACCATGAGCATGCCTGGAAAAAAAGAACTGTATTTCCTTCTCATACGGATCATATGTAGTTCAACTCTGCTTATGAAACTGATACAAACCACCCCTCCTCTTATATAAAAAACGCTCTTTAGTTATTAGTGAGAATCGCATTGTGTTTCACAACTCTGTATAATCATTTGAGCCCCAAATTCACTGGGTTTAACAGAAATTAACTCTTGCTTGTAGGATGTCACAGATCCTGTGGTTTATCTGTGTTTCTGAAGGTAAATGCAGACCAGAGTTCTCTTCCCTGAAACACATTGTGTTTTAACGCAAGAAGCAAGCTCTTCTTTCCAGAGTCTAAAATACAGCAAGAACCATGAGAATGCCCTGAAAAAAAGAACTGTGTTTCCTACTCATACGGACCATATATTGTTCAACGCTGCTTATGAAACTGACACAAACCACAGCTCCCCTTACATAAAGCCTCTTTAGTTAATAGTGAGAATCTCGTTGGTTTCGTTATCTGCAAAAAACCATATGAGCCCTAAATTCACTGGGTTTAACCGAAATGAACTGTTGCTTGTATGATGACACAGATCCTGTGGATTAACTCCGTTTCTGAAGGGAAATTTAGACCAGTGTTCTCATCCCTGAAAAACACTCTGTTTTAAGGCAAGAATCATCCTCTTCTTTCCAGCATCTCCAATACAGCAAGAACCATGAGCATGCCCACAAAAAAAGAAATGAGTTTCCTACTCATACAGCACATATGTAGTTCAACTCTGATTATGAAACTTATACAAACCACAGCTCCTCCTACATAAAGGATCTTTAGTTAATAGTGAGAATCATGTTTTGTTGCTGTACTTTGTGAAATCATTTGATCCTAATATTCACATGGTTTACCAGAAATCAAACCTTCCTTGTAGGAATACAACGATCCTGGGGTTTAACTCGGATTCTGATGGGAAATTCAGACCAGTGTTCTCATCCATGAAACACACTCTGTTATCACGCAAGAAGCAAGCTCTTCTTTCCAGCGTCTCCAATACAGCAAGAAATATGAGCATGCCCAGAAAAAAAGAACTGTGTTTCCTACTCATACAGACCATATGAAGTTCAACTCTGCTTATGCAACTGATACAAACCACAGCTCCTCTTACATGAATTCTCTTTAGTTATAGTGAGAATCGTGTTAAATTAGGGAACTTTGTAAAATCATTTGGAACGAAAATTCAATGGGATTACCAGAAATGAATTTTTGCTTGTAGGACGACACAAATCCTGCAGTTTAACTCTGTTTCTGTAGGGAAATTCAGACCGGAATTCCCATACCTGAAAATCACTCTGTTTTAAGGAAGAAGCTTCCTCTTCTTTCCAGCTTCTCCAATACAGCAAGAACCATGAGCATGCCCATGAAAAAGAACTGTGTTTCCTACTCATACAGACCATATGCAGTTCACCTATGCTTATGAAACTGACACAATCGATAGCTCCTCTTACATAAATGCTCTTTAGTTAATAGTGAGAATCGCGTTGGGTTCTTGAACTGCGAAAAATCATTTGAGCCCAAAATAAACTGGGTTTACCAGAAATGAACTCTTGCTTGTAGGAAGACGCAGATCCTGTGGTTTAGCTCCGTTTCTGAAGGGAAATTCAGAACAGAGTTCTCATCCCTGAGAAATACTCTGTTTTAAGGCAAGAATCATCCTCTTCTTTCCAGCCTCTCGAATACAGCAAGAACCATGAGCATGCCCAGAAAAAAAGAACTGTGTTTCCTACTCATAAGTACCATATGTAGTTCATCTCTGCTTATGAAACTGATACTAACCACCCCTCCTCTTATATAAATGCTCTTTAGTTAATAGTAATAATCGCATTGGGTTCCAGAACTGTGTATAATCATTTGAGCCCCAAATTCACTGGGTTTAACAGAAATTCACTCTTGCTTGCATTATAACACAGATCCTGTGGTTTAACTCCGTTTCTGAAGGTAAATACAGACCAGTGTTCTCATCCATGAAACACACACTGTTTTCACGCAAGAAGCAAGCTCTTCTTTCCAGCGTATCCAATACAGCAAGAACCATGAGCATGCCCACAAAAAGAAATGTGTTTCCTACTCATACAGCCCATATATAGTTCAAGTCTGATTATGAAACTGATAGAAACCACAGCTCTTCTTACATAAAGGCTCTTTAGTTAATAGTGAGAATCGTGTTTTGTTGCTGTACTGTGTGAAATCATTTGAGCCTTATATTCAAATGGTTTACCAGAAATGAACTCTTGCTTGTAGGAATACAAAGATCCTGGGGTTTAACTCCAATCCTGATGGGAAATTCAGACCAGTGTTCTCATCCATGAAACACACACTGTTTTAACGCAAGAAGCAAGCTCTTCTTTCCAGCGTCTCCAATACAGCAAGAACCAGGAGCATGCCCAGAAAAAAAGAACTGTGTTTCCTACTCATTTGGACCCTATGAAGTTCAACTCTGCTTATGAAACTGATACAAACCACAGCTCCTCTTACATAAATGCTCTTTAGTTAATAGTGAGAATCGCGCTGGATTCGTGAACTGTGTAAAATAATTTGAGCCCAATATTCACTGGGATTACCACACATGAATTCTTGCTTGTAGGAAGACACAGATCCTGTAGTTTAACTCTGTTTTTTTTAGGGAAATTCAGACCAGAATTCTCATCCCTGAAAAACACTGTTTTAAGGCAAGAAGCTTCCACTTCTTTCCAGCTTCTCCAATATAGCAAGAACAATGAGCAAGCCCAGAAAAAAAATAATTGTATTTCCTTCTCATAAGGATCATATGTAGTTCAACTCTGCTTATGAAACTGAAACAAACCACAGCTCCTCTTACATAAATGCTCTTTAGTTAATAGTGAGAATCGCGTTGGGTTCCAGAATTCTGTAAAATTATTTGAGCCGAATATTCACTGGGGTTACCAGAAATGAACTCTTGCTTTTAGGAAGACACAGATCCTGGGGTTTAACTTCGTTACTGAAGGCAAATTCAGACCAGTGTTCTCATTAATGAAACACACTCTGTTTTCACACAAGATGCAAGCTCTTCTTTCCTGTGTCTCTAATACAGCAAGAACCATGAGCATACCCAGAAAAAAAGAACTGTGTTTCCTACTCATACTGACCATATGTAGTTCAACTCTGCTTATGAAACTGATACAAGCCACAGCTCCTCTTACATGAATGCTCTTTAGTTAATAGTGAGAAACGCGTTGGGTTCCTGAACTGTGTAAATTCACATGAGCCACAAATTCACTGGGTTTACCAGAAATGACCTACTACTTGTAGGAAGACTCTGAAAATGTGGTTTAACTCAGTTTCTGAAGGGAAATTCAGACCAGTGTTCTCATCCATGAAACATACTCTCTTTTAACGCAAGAATCATGCTCCTCTTTCAAACGTCTCCAATACAGCAAGAAACATGAGCAAGCACCAAATAAAAGAACTGTGCTTCCTACACCTACGGATCATATCTAGTTCAACTCTGCTTATGAAAATGATACAAACCACAGCTCCTTGTACATAAACGACCTTTAGTTAATTGTGAGAATCGTGTTGGGTTCGTGAACTGTGTAAATTCATTTGAGACATAAATTCACTGGTTTTACCTTAAATGCTCTCTTGCTTGTAGGAAGAAACAGATCCTGGATCTTAAATCCATTTCAGAAGGGAAATTAAGACCAGTGTTCTCATCCTGGAAACACATTCTCTTTAACGCAAGAAGCATGCTATTCTTTCCAGAATCTCCAATACAGCAAGAACCAGGAGCATGCCCAGAAAAAAAGAACTGTGTTTCCTACTCATTCGGACCCTATGAAGTTCAACTCTGCTTATGAAACTGATACAAACCACAGCGCCTCTTACATAAATACTCTTTAGTTAATAGTTAGAATCGCGTTGGATTCGTGAACTGTGTAAAATAATTTGAGCCCAATATTCACTGGGATTACCAGAAATGAATTCTTGCTTGTAGGAAGACACAGATCCTGTAGTTTAACTCTGTTTTTGTATATAAATTCAGACCAGAATTCTCATCCATGAAAATCACTCTGTTTTAAGGCAAGAAGCTTCCACTTCTTTCCGGCTTCTCCAATACAGCAAGAACAATGTGCATGCCAAGAAAAAAAGAATTGTAATTCCTACTCATACGGATCATATGTAGTTCAACTTTGCTTGTGAAACTTGAGCAAGCCCAGAAAAAAGAACTGTGTTTCCCACTCATACATACCATATCTAGTTAAACTCTGCTAATGAAACTGATACAAACCACAGCTCCTCTTACCTAAATGCTCTTTAGATAATTGTGAGAAACCCTTTGGGTTTGTGAACTGTGTAAATTCTTTTGAGACACAAATTCACTGGTTTTACCTGAAATGCTCTCTTGCTTGTAGGAAGAAACAGATCCTGGATGTTAAATCCATTTAAGAAGGGAAATTCAGACCAGTGTTCTCATCCATGAAACACACTCTCTTTTAGCGCAAGAAGCATGCTCTTCTTTCCAGAGTCTCCAATACAGCATGAAACATGAGCAAGCCCCGAATAAAAGAACTGTGTTTCATACTCATACAGATCATATCAAGTTCTACTCTGCTTATGAAACTGATACAAACCACAGCTCCTGTTAAATGAATGCTCTTTAGTTATTAGTGAGAAACAAGTCGTTTTGTGTTCTGTGTAAATAAATTTGAGACCCAAATTCACTGGTTTTACCAGAAATGCTCTCTTGCTTGTAGGAAGACACAGATCATGGATCTTAAATCCATTTCAGAAGGGAAATTCACACCTGTGTTCTCAACCAAGAAAGACACTCTGTTTTAAAGCAAGAAGCATGCTCTTCTTTCCAGAGTCTCAGGTACAGCAAGAAACATGAGCAAGCCCAGAAAAAAGAACTGTGTTTCCCAATCATACAGACCATATCTAGTTAATCTCTGCTAATGAAACTGATACAAACCACAGCTCCTCTAACATAAATGCTCTTTAGTTAATTGTGAGAAACGAGTTGGGTTTTTGAACTGTGTAAATTCATTTGAGACACAAATTCACTGGTTTTACCTGAAATGCTCTCTTGCTTGTAAAAAAACAGATCCTGGGTCTTAAATCCATTTCAGAAGGGAAATTCAGACCAGTGTTCTGATCCATGAAACCCACTCTCTTTTCATGCAAGAAGCATGCTCTTCTTTCCAGAGTCTCCAATACAGCAAGAAACATGAGCAAGCCCAGAAAAAAGAACTGTGTTTCCCACTCATACGGACCATATCTAGTTCAACTCTGGTAAAGAAAATGATACAAACCACAGCTCCTCTTACATAAACACTCTTTAGTTAATTGTGAGAAACGCGTTTGATTCGTGAACTGTGTAAATTCATATGAGCCGCAAATTCACTGGGTTTACCAGTAATGACCTATTGCTTTTAGGAAGACCCCGAACCTGTGGTTTAACTCCATTTCTGAAGGGAAATTCAGACCAGTGTTCTCATCCATGAAACACACACTCTTTTAACGCAAGAATCATGCTCTTCTTTCAAGCATCTCCAATACATCAAGAAACATGAGCAAGCCCCAAATAAAAGAACTGTGTTTCCTACACATACGGATCATATCTAGTTCAACTCTGCTTATGAAAATGATACAAGACACAGATCATGGATCTTAAATCAATTTCAGAAGGAAAATTCACACCTGTGTTCTCAAGAATGAAAGACACTCTGTTTTATTTCAAGAAGCATGCATGCTCTTCTTTCCAGAGTCTCCAATACAGCAAGAAACATGAGCAAGCCCAGAAAAAAGAACTGTGTTTCCCACCCATAAGGACCATATCTAGTTCAACTCTGAAACTGATACAAACCACAGCTCCTCTTACATAAACACTCTTTAGTTAATTGTGAGAAACGCGTTGGGTTCCTGAACTGTGTAAATTCATATGAGCCGCAAATTCACTGGGTTTACCAGAAATGAACTATTGCTCTTAGGAAGACCCCGAACCTGTGGTTTAAATCCGTTTCTGAACGGAAATTCAGACCAGTGTTCTCATCCATGAAACACACTCTCTTTTAACGCAAGAAGCATGCTCCTCTTTCAAGCGTTTCCAATAGAGCAAGAAACATGAGCAAGCCCCAAATAAAAGAAATGTGTTTCCTACACATACAGATCATATCTAGTTCAACTCTGCTCATGAAAATGATACAAACCACAGCTCCTCTTACATAAATGCTCTTTACTTAATTGTGAGAAATGCGTTGGGTTTGTAAACTGTGTAAATTCATTTGAGACACAATTTCACTGATTTTACCTGAAATGCTCTCTTGCTTGTAGGAAGAAACAGATCCTGGATAGTAAATCTATTTCAGAATGGAAATTCAGACCAGTGTTCTCATCCATGAAACACACTCTCTTTTAACGGAAGAAGGATGCTCTTCTTTCCAGCGTCTCAAATACCGTAAGAAAAATGAGCAAGCACAGAAAAAAGAACTGTGTTTCCCACTCATATGGACCATATCTAGTTCAACTCTGCTAATTAAACTGACACAGACCACAGCTCCTCGTACATAAACGCTCTTTAGTTATTTGTGAGAAACATGTTGGGTTCGTGAACTGTGCAAATTCATATGAGCCGCAAATTCACTGGGTTTACCAGAAATGACCTATTACTTTTAGGAGGACCCCAAACCTGCAGTTTAACTCCGTTTCTGAAGGGAAATTCAGACCAGTGTTCTCATCCATGAAACACACTCTCTTTTAATGCAAGAAGCATGCTCCTCTTTCCACCACCTCCAATACAGCAAGATACATGAGCAATCCCCGAATAAAAGAACTGTGTTTCCTACATACACGGATCATATGTAGTTCAACTCTGCTTATGAAACTGATACAAACCACAGCTCCTCTTACATAAATTCTCTTTAGTTAATTGTGAGAAACACGTTTGGTTCATGAACTGTGTACATTCATTTGATCCGCAAATTCACTGGGTTTACCAGAAATGACTTCTTGCTTGTAGGAAGACACAGATCATGTGGTTTAACACCGTTTTTGACAGGAAATTCAGACCAGTGTTCTCATCCATGAAACACACTCCATTTTCATGGAAGAATCATGCCCTTCTTTCCAGTGACTTCAATAGAGCAAGAAACATGAGCAAGCCCCGAATAAAAGAACTGTGGTTCCTATTCATACAGATCATATCGAGTTCAACTCTGCTTAGGAAACTGATACAAACTACAGCTCCTCATGCATAAAAGCTCTTTAGTTAATTGTGAGAAACGCATTGGTTTCGTGAACTGTGTAAAATCATGTGAGCTGCAAATTGAATGGGTTTACCAGATATGACTTCTTGCTTGTAGGAAGACACAGATCCTGAGGTTTAACTCCGTTTCTGAAGGTAAATTCAGACCAGTGTTCTCTTCCATGAAACACACTCTGTTTTAACGCAAGAGGCATGCTCTTCTTTCCAGCGTCTCCAACACAGAAAGAAACATGAGCAAGCCCCAAATAAAAGAACTGTGTTTCCCACTCATACGGATCATATCTAGTTCAAAGCTGCTTATGAACCTGAAACAAACCCCAGCTCCTGTTAAATAAATGCTGTTTAGTTAATAGTGTGAAATGCGTTGGGTTTGTGACCTGTGTAAGTTCATTTGAGACGCAAATTCACTGGTTTTACCAGAAATTCTCCCTTGTTTGTAGGAAGAAACAGATCCTGCATCTTAAATCCATTTCAGATTGGAAATTCAGACCAGTGTTCTCATCCATGAAACACACTCTGTTTTAATGCAAGAACATAGTCTTTTTTCCAGAGTCTCCAATACGGCAAGAAGCATGAGCAAGCCCCAAATAAAAGAACTGTGTTTCTACTCATACGGATCATATCTAATTCAACTCTGCTTTTGAAACTGATACAAACCACAGCTCATTTTAAATACAAGCTCTTTAGTTAATAGTGAGAAACACATTGGGTTTGTGTTCTGTATAAATTCATTTGAGACGGAAATTCACTGGTTTTACCAGAAATGCTCTCTTGCTTGTAGGCAGACACATATCCTGTTGTTTAAATCCATTTCTGAAGGGAATTTCAGACCAGTGTTCTCATCCATGAAACATACTCTGTTTACAGCAAGATGTATGCTTTTCTTTCCAGTGTCTCCAATACAGCAAGAAACATGAACAAGCCAAGAAAAAGAAGTGTGTTTCCCCCACATACGGACCATAACTAGTTCAACTCTGCATATGAAACTGATACAAACCACAGCTCCTCTTACATAAACACTCTTTAGTTAATAGTGAGAAACGCATTGGGTTCGTGTACTGTGTAAATTCATATGAGCCGCAAATTCCCTGGGTTTACCAGAAATGACCTCTGGCTTGTAGGAAGACAAAGATCCTGTGGTTTAACACCATCTCTGAAGGGAAATTCAGACCAGTGTTCTCATCCATGAAACACACCCCGTTTTAACGCAAGAGGCAAGCCCTTCTTTCAAGCGTCTCCAATACAGCAAAAAACATGAGCAAGCCCAGAAATAGAGAACTGTGTTTCCCACTCATACAGATCATATCTAGTTCAGCTCTGCTTATGAAACTGATACAAACCAAAGCTCATGTTAAATAAATGCTCTTTAGTTAATAGTGAGAATTGCGTTGGGTTTGTGAACTGTCTAAATTCATTTGAGCTGCAAATTCACTGCGTTTACCAGAAATGCCCTCTTGCTTACAGGAAGACTCATATCCTGTGGTTTAACTCAGTTTACTACGGGAAATACAGACCAGTGTTCTCTTCCATGAACACAATCTGTTTTAACGCAAGAAGCATGCGCTTCTTTCCAGCGTCACAAATACAGCAAGACACATGAGCAAGTCCTGAATAAAAGAACTGTGTTTCCTACTCATACGGATCATATCTAGTTCAACTCTGCTTATGAAACTAATACAAACCACAGCTCATGTTAAATAAATTCTCTTTAGTCAATAGTGATTAACGCGTTTGGTTTGTGTTCTATGTAAATAAATTTGAGACACAAATTCACTGGTATTACCAGAAATGCTCTCTTGCGTGTAGGAAGACACAGATTGTGGATCTTAAATACATATCAGAAGGGATATTCAGACCAGTGTTCTCTTCCATGAAACACACTCTCTTTTAACCCAAGAAGAATATTCTTCTTCCCAGAGACTCCAATATAGCAAGAAATATGAGCAAGCCCAGAAATAAAGAACTGTGTTTCCCACTCATACGGACCATATCTAGTTCAACTCTGCTCATGAAACTGATACTAATCACAGCTCCTCTTAAATAAATGCTCTTTAGTTCATTGTGAGAAACGCATTGGATTCGTGAACTGTGTAAAATCATATGAGCCGCAAATTCCCTGGGTTTACCAGAAATGCTCTCTTGCTTGTAGGAAGACACAGATCCTGGATCTTAAATCCGTTTCTGAAGGTAAATTCAGACCTGTGATCTCATACATGAAACACACTCTTTTAACCTAAGAAGCATGCTCTACTTTATATCGTCTCCAATAAGGCAGGAAAAATGGGCAGCTCAGAAAATAAGAACTGAGTTTCCTACTCATACCGACCATATCTAGTTCAACTCTGCTCATGAAACTGATACAAATCACAGCTTCTCTTACATAAATGCTCTTTACTTAATTGTGAGGAACGTGTTGGGTTCGTGAACTGTGTAAATTCATTTGTGCCGCATATTCACAGGGTTTTCCAGACATGACTTCATGCTTGTAGGAAGACATAGATCTTGGACCTTAAATCCGTTTCTGAAGGGAAATTCAGACCTGTGTTCTCATCCATGAAACACACTCTGTTTAACGCAAGAAGCATGCTCTACTTTCCAGCGTCTCCAATAAGGCAGGAAACATGAGCAAGCCCAGACAATAAGAACTGAGTTTCCTACTCATACCGACCATACCTAGCTCAACGATGATTATGAAATTGATACAAACCACAACTCATGATAAATAGAGGCTCTTTAGTTAATAGTGAGAAACGGGTTGGGGTTGTGTTCTGTGTAAATATATTTGAGATGCAAATTCATTGGTATTAACAGAAATCCTCTTTTGCTCGTAGGAAGACCCAGATCCTTGATCTTAAATCCATTTCAGAATGGAAATTCAAACCTGTGTTCTCATCCATGAAGCACACTCTGTTTTAAAACAAGAAGAATATTCTTCTTTCCAGAGTCTCGAATACAGCAAGAAACATGAGCAAGCCCAGAAAAAAAGAACTCTGTTTCCCACTCATACGGACCATATCTAGTTCAACTCTGCTCATGAAACTGATAGTAATCACAACTCCTCTTACATGAACGCTCTTTAGTTAATTGTGAGAAATGATTGGATTCGTGAACTGTGGAAAAACATATGAGCCGCAAATTCACTGGGTTTACCAGAAATGAACTCTTGCTTGTAGGAAGACACAGATCCTGGACATTAAATCCGTTTCTGAAGGGAAATTCAGACCTGTGTTCTCATCCATGAAACACACTCTGTTTAATGCAAGAAGCATGCTCTACTTTCCAGCGTCTTCAATAAGGCAAGAAAGATGAGCAAGTCCAGAAAATAAGAACTGAGTTTCCTACTCAGACCGACCATATCTAGTTCAACTCTGCTCATGAAACTGATACAAACCACAGCTTCTCTTACATAAATGCTCTTTATTTAATTGTGAGATACGTGTTGGGTTCGTGAACTGTGTGAATTCATTTGTGCCGCATATTCACTGGGTTTTCCAGACATGACCTCTTGGTTGTAGGAAGACACAGATCATTTAGTTGAATTCTGTTTCTAAAGTGAAATTCAGACCAGTGTTTTCTTACATGAAACACACTCTGTTTTATCTCAACAAGCAAGCTCTTCTTTCCAGCTTCTCCAATACAGCAAGAAACATGAGCAAGCCCCGAATAAAAGAACTGTTTTTCCTACTCATATGGATCATATCTAGTTCAACTCTGCTTATGACACTGATACAAATCACGGCTCATGTTAAATAAATGCTCTTTAGTTATTAGTGTGAAATGCGTTGGGTTTGTCAACTGTGTAAATTCATTTGATCCGCAAATCACTGCTTTTACAAGAAATGCTCTCTTGCTTGTAGGAAGACACAGATCCTGTAGTTTAAGTATGTTTCTGAAGGGAAATTCAGACCATTGTTCTCATCCATAAAACACACTATTTAACGCAAGAAGCATGCTTTTCTTTCCAGAGTCTCCAATAGAGCAAGAATCATGAGTAGTTCCAGAATAAAACAACTGTGTTTCCTCCTCATTACGGACCAATATTTAGTTCAATTCTGCTCATGAAACTGAAACAAACCACAACTATTCTTACATAAATGCTCTTTAGTTAATAATGAGAAACATGTTGGGTTCGTGAACTGTGTAATTTCATATGAGATGCAAATTCACTGGGTTTACCAGAAATGACCTCTTGCTTGTAGGAAGACACAGATCCAGTGGTTTACTCCGTTTCTGAATGGAAATTCAGACCAGTGTTCTCTTCCATGAAACACAATCTGTTTTAAAGCAAGAAGCATGCTCTTCGTTCCAGCGTCTCCAATAGAGCAAGAAACAAGTGCAAGCCCCTAATAAAAGAACTGTGCTTCCAACTCATACAGATTATATCTAGTTCAACGCTGATTATGAAACTGATACAAACCACTGCTCATGTTAAATAAATGCTCTGTCTTTATAGTGAGTAACGCATTGGGTTTGTGTTCTGTGTAAATTCATTTGAGACACAAATTCACTGGTTTTACCAGAAATGCTCTCTTGCTTGTAGGAAGACACAGGTACTGGATCTTAAATCCATTTCAGAATGTAATTTCAAACCTCTCTTCTCATCAATGAAACACACTCTGTTTTAACGCAAGAAGAATGCTCTTCTTTCCAGAGTCTCCAATACAGCAAGAAACATGAGCAAGCCCAGAATAAACGAACTGTGTTTCCTACTCATACGGATCATATCAATTTCAACTCTGCTTATCAAACTGATACAACCCACAGACCATGTTAAATAAATGCTCTTTAGTTGATATTGAGAAACGCGTTGGGTTTGTGTTCAGTGTAAATACATTTGAGATGCAAATTCACTGGTTTTACCAGAAATGCTCTCTTCCTTGTATGAAGACACAGATCATGGATCTTAAATCCATTTAAGAAGGGAAATTCAGACACGTGTTCTCTTTCATGTAACACACTATGTTTTAACGCAAGAAGAATGCTCTTCTTTCCAGATTCTCCAATACAGCAAGAAACATGAGCAAACCCTGAATAAAAAACTGTGCTTCCTACTCATATGTATCATATCTATTTCAATGCTGAATATGAAACTGATACAAACCACAGCTCATGTTAAATAAATGCTCTTTCTTTATAGAGGGAAACGCGTTGGGTTTGTGTTCTGTGTAAATTCATTTGAGACTCAAATTCGCTGGTTTTACCAGAAATGCTCTCTTGCTTGTAGGAAGACACAGCTTCTGGATCTTAAATCCATTTCAGAAGGGAAATTCAAACCTGTGTTCTCATCCATGAAACACACTCTGTTTTAACTTAAGAAGAATGCTCTTCTTTCCAGAGTCTCCAATACAGCAAGAAACATGAGCAAGCCTAGAAAAAAAGAAGTGTGTTTCCCACTCAAAGGTACCATACCGAGTTCAACTCTGATCAGAAACTTATACAAACAACAGCTCCTTTTACGTAAACACTCTTTAGTTAATGGTGAGAAACATGTGGGGTTCGTGAACTGTGTAAATTCATTTGAACAGAAAATTAACTGGGTTTACCAGAAATGACCTCTTGCTTGTAGGAAGACTCAGATCATGTGGTTTATCTCCGTTTCTGAAGGGAAATTCAGACCAGTGTTCTCTTCCATGAAATACACTCTGTTTTAACGAAAGAAGCATGCTCTTCTTTGCAGCATCTCGAATAGAGCAAGAAACATGAACAAGCCCCAAATAAAAGAACTGTGTTTCCTACTCATATGGCTCATATCCTGTTCAACTCAGCTTATGAAACTGATACAAACCACAGCTCATGTTAAAAAAAAATGCTCTTTAGTTAATAGTGTGAAATGTGTTGGGTTTCTGAACTGTGTAAATTCCTTTGAGCCAGAAATTCACTGGTTTACCAGAAATGCTCTCTTGCTTGTAGGAAGACACAGGTACTGGATCTTAAATCCATTTCAGAAGGTAATTTCAAACCTCTTTTCTCATCAATGAAACACACTCTGTTTTAACACAAGAAGAATGCTCTTCTTTCCAGAGTCTCCAATACAGCAAGAAACATTAGCAAGCCCAGAATAAACGAACTGTTTTTGCTACTCATACGGATCATATCTATTTCAACCCTGCTTATCAAACTGATACAATCCACAGCTCATGTTAAATAAATGCTCTTTCTTTATAGTGAGAAACACGTTGGGTTTGTGTTCTGTGTAAATTCATTTGAGCCGCAAATTCACTGGTTTTTACCAGAAATGCTCTCTTGCTTGTAGGAAGATACAGCTCCTGGATCTTAAATCCATTTCAGAAGGGAAATTCAGAACTCTGTTCTCATCCATTAAACACACTCTGTTTTAATGCAAGAAGCATGCACTTCTTTCCAGAATGTCCAATACAGCAAGAAACATGAGCAAGCCCACAAAAAAAGAACTGTGTTTCACACTCATATGGACCATATCTAGTACAACACTTCATGAAACTGATACAATGCACAACTCCTGTTACATAAACGCTCATTAGTTAATTGTGAGAAACGCATAGGGTTCGTGAACTGTGTAAATTCATTTGAACCGAAAATTCACTGGTTTACCAGAAATGAACTCTTGATTGTAGGAAGACACAGATCATGTGGATTAACTCCGTTTTTGAAGGGAAATTCAGACCAGTGTTCTCATCCATGAAACACAATCCGTTTTACGCAAGAAGCATGCTCTTCTTTCCAGCGCCTCAAATACAGCAAGAAACAAGAGCATCCCGAATAAAACAACTGTGTTTCCTACTAATACGGATCATATCTAGTTCAACTCTGCTTATGAACCTGATACAAACCACAGCTCCTGTTAAATAAATGCTGTTTAGATAATAGTGTGAAATGCGTTGGGTTTGTGAACTGTGTAAATTCATTAGAGCCGCAAATTCACTGGTTTTACAATAAATGCTCTCTTGCATTTAGGAAGAAACAGATCCTAGATCTTAAATCCATTTCAGAAGGGAAATTCAGAGCAGTGTTCTCATCCATGAAATACACTCTGTTTTAACGCAAGAAGAATACTCTTCTTTCCAGAATGTCCAATACAGCAAGAAACATGAGCAAGCCCAGAATAAATGAACTGTGTTTCCTAGTCATACGGATCATATCTATTTCAACTCTGCTTATCAAACTGATACAATCCACAGCTCATGTTAAATAAATGCTATTTAGTTAATAGTGAAAAAAGCATTGAGTTTGTCTTCGGTGTAAATAAATTTGAGACGCAAATTCACTGGTTTCACCAGAAATGATCTGTTGCTTGTAGGAAGACACCGATCCTGGTTCTTAAATCCATTTCAGAAGGGAAATTCAGACTCCTATTCTCTTCCATGTAATACACTATGTTTTAACGCAAGAAGCATGCTCTTCTTTCCAGAGTGTCCAATATATCAAGAAACATGAGCAAGCCCAGAAAAAAGAACTGTGTTTCCCACTCATACGGACCATATCTAGTTCAACTCTGCTCATGAAGCTGATACAAACTACAGCTCCTCTTACATAAACGCTGTTTGGTTAATAGTGTGAAACGCATTGGGTTCCAGAACTATGTAAATTCATTTGAGCTGAAAATTCACTTGGTTTACGAGAAATGACCTCTGGCTTGTAGGAAGACACAGATCATGTGGTTTAACTCCGTTTCTGAAGGGAAATTCAGACCAGTGTTCTTATCCATGAAACATCCTCTGTTTTAACTAAAGAAGCATTCTGATCTTTCCAGCGTCTCCAATAGAGCAAGAAACATGAGCAAGCCCCAAATAAAAGAACTGTGTTTCCTACTCATACGGCTCATAATATTTCAACTCTGCTTATGAACCGGATAAAAACAACAGCTCCTGTTAAATAAATGCTCTTTAGTTAATAGTGTGAAATGCGTTGGGTTTGTGAACTGTGTAAATTCATTTGTGCTGCGAATTCACTGGTTTTACCATAAATTCTCTCTCGCATGTAGGAAGAAACAGATCCTAGATCTTAAATCCATTTCAGAACGGAAATTCAGAGCAGTGTTCTCATCCATGAAATACACTCTGTTTTAAAGCAAGAAGAACGCTCTTCATTCCAGAATGTCCAATAGAGCAAGAAACATGAGCAAGCCCAGAATAAATGAACTGTGTTTCCTAGTCATACGGATCATATCTATTTCAACTCTGCTTATCAAACTGATATAATCCACAGCTCATGTTAAATAAATGCTCTTCAGTTAATAGTGAGAAACGCGTTGGGTTTGTGTTCTGTGTAAATTCATTTGGGACGCAAATTCAATGGTTTTACCAGAAATGCTCTCTTGCTTGTAGGAAGACAAGCTCCTGGATCTTAAATCCATTTCTGAAGGGAAATTCACACCTGTGTTCTCATCCATGAAACACACTCTGTTTTAACTCAAGAAGAATGCTCTTCTTTCCAGAGTCTCCAATACAGCAAGAAACATGAGCAAGCCCAGAAAAAAAGAACTGTGTTTCCCACTCATACGGACCACATTGAGTTCCACTCTGCTCATGAAACTACTACAAACAACAGCTCCTCTTATGTAAACACTCTTAAATGGTGAGAAACACGTTGGATTCGTGAACTGTGTAAATTCATTTGAGCCGAAAATTCTCTGGGTGTCCCAGAAATGACCTCTTGCTTGTAGGAAGACACAGATCATGTGGTTTATCTATGTTTCTGAAGGGAAATTAAGACCCATGTTCTCTTCCATGAAACACACTCTGTTTTAACGAAAGAAGCATGCTCTTCTTTGCAACGTCTCCAATGGAGCAAGAAACATGAGCAAGCTCCAAATAAAAGAACTGTGTTTCCTACTCATATGGCTCATATCTAGGTAATCTCTGCTTATGAAACTGATACAAACCAGAGCTCCTGTTAAATAAATGCTCTTTAGTTAATAGTGTGAATTGCGTTGGGTTTGTGTACTGTGTAAATTCATTTGAGCTGCAAATTCACTGGTTTACCATAAATGCTCTCTTGCTTATAGAAAGAAACAGATCCTGGATCTTAAATCCATTTCAGAAGGAAAATTCAGACCAGTGTTCTCATCCATGAAACACACTCTGTTTTAACACAAGAAGCATGCCCTTCTCTCCAGAGTCTCCAATAAAGCAGGAAACATTAGCAAGCCCAGAAAAAAAGAACTGTGTTTCCTATTCATACAGACCATATCTAGTTCAACTCTGGCCTTGAAACTGATACAAACCACAGCTCTTCTTACATAAATGCTCTATAGTTAATAGTGCGAAACGCATTGGGTTCGGGAAATGCGTAAATTCATTTGACCTGCAAATTCACTGGGTTTACAAGAAATGACCTCTTGCTTGTACGAAGAGACACATCCTGTGGTTTAACACCGTTTCTGAAGGGAAATTCAGACCAGTGCTCTCTTCGATGAAACACACTCTGTTTTAACGCAAGAAGCATGCTCTTCTTTACAGCATCTCCAATACATCAAGAAACATGAGCAAGTCTCGAAAAAAAGTACTGTGTTTCCTACTCGTACAGCTCATATCTAGGTAAACTCTGCTCATGAAATTGATACAACCCACAGCTCCTCTAATATAAACTCTCTTTGGTTAATTGTGAGAAACATGTTGGGTTCGTGAACTGTGTAAATTCATTTGAGCCTTTAATTAACTGGGTTTACCAGAAGTGACCTCTTGCTTGTAGGAAGACACAGATCCTGTGCTTTAACTCTGTTTATTAAGAGAAATTCAGACCAGTGTTCTCATCCATGAATCACACTCTGTTTTAAAGCAAGAAACATGCTTTTCTTTCCAGAGTCTCTATTACAGCAAAAAACATGAGTAAGTCCAGAATAAATCAACTGTGTTTCCTAATCATACGGACCATATCTAGGTCAATTCTGCTCATGAAACTGGTACAAACCAGAACTCTTCTTACATAAATGCTCTTTAGTTAATAGTGAAAAACGCGTTGGGTTCATGAACTGTGTAAACTCATTTGAGCCGCAAATTCACTGGGTTTACCAGAAATGAACTCTTGATTGTAGAAAGACACAGATCCTGTGGTTTAACTCGGTGTCTGAAGGGAAATTCAGACCAGTGTTCTCATCCATGAAACCCAATCCGTTTTAACTCAAGAAGCATGATCTTCTTTCCAGCGTCTGGAATACAGCAAGAACAATGAGCAAGCCCTGAATAAAAGAACTGTGTTTCCTACTCATACGGATCATATCTACTTCAACTCTGCTTGTGAAACTGATACAAAATACAGCTCATGTTAAATAAATGCTCTTCAGTTAATAGTGAGAAACGCGTTGGGTTTGTGTTCTGTGTAAATAAAATTGAGATGCAAATTCACTGTTTTTACCAGAAAATGATCTGTTGCTTGTAGGAAGACAAAGATCCTGGTACTTAAATCCATTTCAGAAGGGAAATTCAGAACTCTGTTCTCATCCATTAAACACACTCTGTTTTAATGCAAGAAGCATGCACTTCTTTCCAGAATGTCCAATACAGCAAGAAGCATGAGCAAGCCCAGAATAAATGAACTGTGTTTCTTACTCATATGGATCATATCTATTTCAACTCAGCTTATCAAACTGATACAATCCACAGCTCATGTTAAATAAATGCTCTTTAGTTAATAGTGAGAAACGCGGTGGGTTTGTGTTCTGTGTAAATTCATTTGAGCCGCAAATTCACCGGTTTTACCATAAATGCTCTAGTGATTTTAGGAAGAAACACATCCTGGATCTTAAATCCATTTCAGAGGGGAAATTCAGACCAGTGTTCTCATCCATGAAACACTCTCTGTTTTAATGCAAGAAGCATGCTTTTCTTTCCAGATTCTCCAATACAGAAAGAAACAGGAAAAAGCCCAGAAAAAAAGGAACTGTGTTTCCTATTCATATGGACCATATCTAGTTCAATTCTGCTCATGAAACTGATACAATCCACAGATCATGTTAAATAAATGCACGTCAGTTTATAGTGAGAAACGCGTTGGGTTCGTGAACTGTGTAAATTCATTTGAGACGTAAATTCAATGGGTCTGCCAGAAATGAACTCTTGCTTGTAGGAAGACACAGATCCTGTGGTTTAATTCAATTTCTGAAGGGAAATTCACACCAGTGTTCTCTTCCATGAAACACAATCTGTTTTAACGCAAGAAGCATGCTCTTCTTTACAGCGTATCCATTACGGCAAGAAACATGAGCAAGCCACGAATAAAAGAACTGTGTTTCCTACTCATAGGGATCATATCTAGTTCAACGTTGATCATGAAACTGATACAAACCAGAGCTCACATTAAGTAAGTTCTCTTTAGTTTATAGTGAGAAACGGGTTGGGTTTGTGTTCTGTGTAAATTCATTTGAGACGCAAATTCACTGCTTTTACCAGAAATGCTCTCTTGCTTGTAGGAAGATACAGATCCTGGATCTTAAATCCATTTCAGAAGGAAAATTCAAAGCTGTGTTCTCCTCCATGAAACACACACTGTTTTAACGCAAGAAGAATGCTCTTCTATCCAGAGTCTCCAATACAGCAAGAAACATGAGCAAGCCCAGAAAGAAAGAACTGTGTTTCCCACTCATAGGGACCATATCTAGTTCAATTCTGCTTATGAAACTGATACAAACCACAGCTCTTCTTATATAAATGCTCCTTAGTTAATAGTGAGAAACGCGTTGGGTTCGTGAACTGTGTAAATTCATTTGAGCCGCAAATTCACGGGGTTTTCAAGAAATGACCTCTTGCTTGTAGGAAGACACAGATCCTGTGGTTTAACTGAGTTTCTGATGGGAAATTCGGACCAATGTTCTCATCCATGAAACGCACTCTGTTTTAACGCAAGAAACATGCTCATCTTTCCAGCATCTCCAATACAGCAAGAAACATGAGCAAGCCCAGAAAAAAAGAACTGTGTTTCCCACTCATTCGGACCATATCTAGTTCAACTCTTCTCATGAAACTGTTACAAGGCACAACTCCTCTTACATAAACGCTCGTTAGTTAATTGTGAGAATCGCATTGTGTTCGTGAACTGTGTAAATTAATTTGAGCCGCAAATTCACGGGGTTTACAAGAAATGACATCTTGCTTGTAGGAGGACACAGATCCTGTGGTTTAACTCTGTTTCTGAAGGGAAATTCAGACCAGTGTTCTCATCCATGAAACACACTCTGTTTTAACACAAGAAGCAAGGTCTTCTTTCCAGCGTCTCCAATAGAACAAGAAATATGAGCAAGCCCCAAATAAAAGAACAGTGTTTCCTACTCTTATGGCCCATATTATTTCAACTCTGCTCGTGAAACTGATACAAACCACAGCTCCTGTTAAAAAAATGCTCTTTAGATAATAGTGTGTTATGAGTTGGGTTTGTGAACTGTGTAAATTCATTTGAGCCTCGTATTCACTGGTTTTACCATAAATGCTCTCTTGCTTGTAGTAAGAAACAGATCCTGGGTCTTAAATCCATTTCAGAAGGGAAATTCAGACCAGTGTTCTCATCCATGAAATTCACTGTGTTTTAACATAAGAAGAATGCTCTTCTTTCCAGAATGTCCAATGAAGCAAGAAACATGAACAAGCCAAGAATAAACGAACTGTGTTTCCTACTCATATGGATCATATCTATTTCAACTCTGCTTATCAAACTGATACAATCCACAGCTCATGTTAAATAAATGCTCTTTAGTTAATCATGAGAAACGCGGTGGGTTTGTGAATTGTGTAAATTCATTTGTGCCACAAATTCACTGGGTTTACCAGAAATGACCTCGTGCTTTTAGGACGACACAGATCCTGTGGTTTAACTCCGTTTCTGAAGGGAAATTCAGACCAGTGTTCTCTTCCCTGAAACACACTGTTTTAACGCAAGAAGCGTGCTATTCTTTTCAGTGTTTCCAATCCAGCAAGAAACATGAGCAAGCTCCAAATAAAAGAACTGTGTATCCTACTCATACGGATCATATCTAGTTCAACTCTGCTTATGAAACTGATACAAACCACAGCTCCTGTTAAATAAATGCTCTTTAGTTAATAGTGTGAAATGCTTTGGATTTGTGAACTGTGTCATTTCATTTGAGCCGCAAATTCACTGGTTTTACCTGAAATGCACTCTTGCTTGTAGGAAAACACAGATCCTGGATCTTAAATCCTTTTCTGAAGGAAATTCAGACCTGTGTTCTCATCCATGAAACAAACTCTGTTTTTAAGCAAGAAGCATGCTCTTCTTTCCAGCGTCTCCAGTATAGCAAGGAACATGAGCATGCCCAGAATAAAAGAACTGTGTTTCCTACTCATACAGACCATATCTAGTTCAACTCTGCTTTTGAAACACATACAAACCACAGCTCCTCTTACATAAATGCTCTCTAGTTAATTTGTGAAATGCTTTGGTTTTGTGAACTTTGAAAATTCATTTTAGCCGCAAATTCAATGGTTTTAACAGAAATGCACTCTTGGTTGTAGGAAGACACAGATCCTGGATCTTAAATCCGTTTCTGCAGGGGTATTCAGAACTGAGTTCTCATCCATGAAAGAAACTCTGTTTTAACGCAATAGGCATGCTCTTCTTTCAAGTCTCCCATACAGCAAGAAACATGAGCATGCCCAGAAAAAAAGAACTGTGCTTCCTACTCATACAGGCCATATCTAGTTCAACTCTGCTCATGAAACTGATACAAAACACAGCTCCTCTTAAATAAATGCTCTTTAGTTAATAGTGAGAAAGGCGTTGTGTTCATGAGCTGTGTAAATGCATTTGAGCCCAAAAATCAGTGGGTTTACCATAAATGACCTTTTGCTTGTAGGAAGACACAGATACTGTGGTTTAACTCTGTTTAAGAAGAGAAATTCAGCCCAGTGTTCTCATCCATGAAACACACTCTCTTTTAACGCAAGAAGCATGCTCTTCTTTCCATAGTCTACAATATAGCAAGAAACATGAGCAAGCCCAGAAAAAAAATAACTGTGTTTCCTACTCATACGTACAATATCTAGTTCAATCCTTCTCATGAAACTGATACAAACCACAGCTCCTCTTACATAAATGCTCTTTAGTTAATAGTGAGAAACGCGGTGCGTTTATGAATTCTGTAAATTCATTTTTGCCGCAAATTCTCTGGGTTTACAAGAAATGAACTCTTGCTTATAGGAAGACCCAGATCCTGTGGTATAACTCTGTTTCTGAAGTAAAATTCAAAGCAGTGTTCTCATGCATGAAACACACTCTGTTTTAACGCAAGAAGCATGCTCTCCTTTCCAACGTCTCAAATACAGCAAGAAACATGAGCAAGGCCCTAATAAAAGAAATGTGTTCCCTACTCATACAGACCATATCTAGTTCAACTCTGCTTATGAAACTCATAAAAACCAGAGCTCCACTGACATAAATGCTCTCTAGAAAATAATGTGAAATGCTTTTGGTTTGTAAATTGTGTAAATTCATTTGAGCCAAAATCCACTGGGTTTACCAGAAATGACCTCTTGCATGTAGGAAGACACAGACCCTGGATCTTAATTCCATTTCAGAAGGGAAATTCAGACCTGTGTTCTCATCCATGAAACACACTCTCTTTTAATGCAAGGAACATGTTCTTTTTCAAGCGTCTGCTTTACAGCAAGAAACATGAGCAAGCCCCGAATAAAAGGACTGTGTATGCTACTCATACGGAAAATATCTATTTCAACTCTGCTCATGAAACTCATACAAACCACAGCTCCTCTTATATAAATGCTCTTTAGTTATTAGTGAGAAACACGCTGGGTTTGTGTTCTGTGTAAATTCATTTGAGACGCAAATTCACTGGTTTAAGAAGAAATGCTCTCTTGCTTGTAGGAAGACACAGATCCTGGAACTTAAATCCATTTCAGAAGGAAAATTCAGACCAGTGTTCTCATCCATGAAACTCACTCAGTTTTAACACAAGAAGCATGCCCTTCTCTCCAGAGTCTCCAATAAAGCAGGAAACATTAGCAAGCCCAGAAAAAAAGAACTGTGTTTCCTATTCATACGGACCATATCTAGTTCTATTCTGGCCTTGAAACTGATACAAACCACAGCTCTTCTTACATAAATGCTCTTTAGTTAATAGTGCGAAACGCATTGGGTTCGGGAAATGTGTAAATTCATTTGAGCTGCAAATTCACTGGGTTTACCAGAAATGACCTCTTGCTTGTACGAAGAGACACATCCTGTGGTTTAACTCCGTTTCTGAAGGGAAATTCAGACCAGTGTTCTCATCCATGAAACACACTCTGTTTTAAAGCAAGAAGCATGCTTTTCTTTCCAGATTCTCTATTACAGCAAAAAACATGAGTAAGTCCAGAATAAATCAACTGTGTTTCCTAATCATACGGACCATGTCTAGGTCAATTCTGCTCATGAAACTGGTACAAACCAGAACTCTTCTTACATAAATGCTCTTTAGTTAATAGTGAAAAACGCGTTGGGTTCATGAACTGTGTAAACTCATTTGAGCCACAAATTCACTGGGTTTACCAGAAATGAACTCTTGATTGTAGAAAGACACAGATCCTGTGGTTTAACTCGGTGTCTGAAGGGAAATTCCGATCAGTGTTCTCATCCATGAAACCCAATCCGTTTTAACTCAAGAAGCATGATTTTCTTTCCAGCGTCTGGAATACAGCAAGAACCATGAGCAAGCCCTGAATAAAAGAACTGTGTTTCCTACTCATACGGATCATATCTACTTCAACTCTGCTTGTGAAACTGATACAAAATACAGCTCATGTTAAATAAATGCTCTTCAGTTAATAGTGAGAAACGCGTTGGGATTGTGTTCTGTGTAAATAAATTTGAGATGCAAATTCACTGGTTTTACCAGAAATGATCTGTTGCTTGTAGGAAGACAAAGATCCTGGAACTTAAATCCATTTCAGAAGGGAAATTCAGAACTCTGTTCTCATCCATTAAACACACTCTGTTTTAATGCAAGAAGCATGCACTTCTTTCCAGAATGTCCAATACAGCAAGCAGCATGAGCAAGCCCAGAAAGAAAGAACTGTGTTTCCCACTCATACGGACCATATCTAGTTCAATTCTGCTCATGAAACTGATACAAACCACAGCTCACATTACATAAATTCTCTTTAGTTTATAGTGAGAAACGGGTTGGGATTGTGTTCTGTGTAAATTCATTTGAGACGCAAATTCACTGCTTTTACCAGAAATGCTCTATTGCTTGTAGCAAGATACAGATCCTGGATCTTAAATCCATTTCAGAAGGAAAATTCAAAGCTGTGTTCTCCTCCATGAAACACACACTGTTTTAACGCAAGAAGAATGCTCTTCTATCCAGAGTCTCCAATACAGCAAGAAACATGAGCAAGCCCAGAAAGAAAGAACTGTGTTTCCCACTCATACGGACCATATCTAGTTCAATTCTGCTTATGAAAGTGATACAAACCACAGCTCTTCTTACATAAATGCTCCTTAGTTAATAGTGAGAAACGCGTTGGGTTCGTGAACTGTGTAAATTCATTTGAGCCGCAAATTCACGGGGTTTACAAGAAATGACCTCTTGCTTGTAGGAAGACACAGATCCTGTGGTTTAACTGAGTTTCTGATGGGAAATTCGGACCAATGTTCTAATCCATGAAACACACTCTGTTTTAACGCAAGAAACATGCTCATCTTTCCAGCATCTCCAATACAGCAAGAAACATGAGCAAGCCCAGAATAAAAGAACTGTGTTTCCCACTCATTCGGACCATATCTAGTTCAACTCTTCTCATGAAACTGATACATTGCACAACTCCTCTTACATAAACGCTCGTTAGTTAATTGTAAGAATCGCATTGTGTTCGTGAACTGTGTAAATTAATTTGAGCCGCAAATTCACAGGGTTTACAAGAAATGACATCTTGCTTGTAGGAGGACACAGATCCTGTGGTTTAACTCCGTTTCTGAAGGGAAATTCAGACCAGTGTTCTCATCCATGAAACACACTCTGCTTTAACGCAAGAAGCAACGTCTTCTTTCCAGCGTCTCCAATAGAACAAGAAATATGAGCAAGCCCCAAATAAAAGAACAGTGTTTCCTACTCATATGGCTCATATTATTTCAACTCTGCTCGTGAAACTGATACAAACCACAGCTCCTGTTAAAAAAAATGCTCTTTAGATAATAGTGTGTTATGAGTTGGGTTTGTGAACTGTGTAAATTCATTTGAGCCTCGTATTCACTGGTTTTACCATAAATGCTCTCTTGCTTGTAGTAAGAAACAGATCCTGGGTCTTAAATCCATTTCAGAAGGGAAATTCAGACCAGTGTTCTCATCCATGAAATTCACTGTGTTTTAACACAAGAAGAATGCTCTTCTTTCCAGAATGTCCAATACAGCAAGAAACATGAGCAAGCCCAGAATAAACGAACTGTGTTTCCTACTCATATGGATCATATCTATTTCAACTCTGCTTATCAAACTGATACAATCCACAGCTCATGTTAAATAAATGCTCTTTAGTTAATCATGAGAAACGCGGTGGGTTTGTGAATTGTGTAAATTCATTTGGGCCACAAATTCACTGGGTTTACCAGAAATGACCTCGTGCTTTTAGGACGACACAGATCCTGTGGTTTAACTCCGTTTCTGAAGGGAAATTCAGACCAGTGTTCTCTTCCCTGAAACACACTGTTTTAACGCAAGAAGCGTGCTATTCTTTTCAGTGTTTCCAATCCAGCAAGAAACATGAGCAAGCTCCAAATAAAAGAACTGTGTATCCTACTCATACGGATCATATCTAGTTCAACTCTGCTTATGAAACTGATACAAACCACAGCTCCTGTTAAATAAATGCTCTTTAGTTAATAGTGTGAAATGCTTTGGATTTGTGAACTGTGTCATTTCATTTGAGCCGCAAATTCACTGGTTTTACCTGAAATGCACTCTTGCTTGTAGGAAAACACAGATCCTGGATCTTAAATCCTTTTCTGAAGGAAATTCAGACCTGTGTTCTCATCCATGAAACAAACTCTGTTTTTAAGCAAGAAGCATGCTCTTCTTTCCAGCGTCTCCAGTATAGCAAGGAACATGAGCATGCCCAGAATAAAAGAACTGTGTTTCCTACTCATACAGACCATATCTAGTTCAACTCTGCTTTTGAAACCCATACAAACCACAGCTCCTCTTACATAAATGCTCTCTAGTTAATTTGTGAAATGCTTTGGTTTTGTGAACTTTGAAAATTCATTTTAGCCGCAAATTCAATGGTTTTAACAGAAATGCACTCTTGGTTGTAGGAAGACACAGATCCTGGATCTTAAATCCGTTTCTGCAGGGGTATTCAGACCTGAGTTCTCATCCATGAAAGAAACTCTGTTTTAACGCAATAGGCATGCTCTTCTTTCAAGTCTCCCATACAGCAAGAAACATGAGCATGCCCAGAAAAAAAGAACTGCTTCCTACTCATACAGGCCATATCTAGTTCAACTCTGCTCATGAAACTGATACAAAACACAGCTCCTCTTAAATAAATGCTCATTAGTTAATAGTGAGAAACGCGTTGTGTTCATGAGCTGTGTAAATGCATTTGAGCCCAAAAATCAGTGGGTTTACCATAAATGACCTTTTGCTTGTAGGAAGACACAGATACTGTGGTTTAACTCTGTTTAAGAAGAGAAATTCAGCCCAGTGTTCTCATCCATGAAACACACTCTCTTTTAACGCAAGAAGCATGCTCTTCTTTCCATAGTCTACAATATAGCAAGAAACATGAGCAAGCCCAGAAAAAAAATAACTGTGTTTCCTACTCATACGTACAATATGTAGTTCAATCCTTCCCATGAAACTGATACAAACCACATCTCCTCTTACATAAATGCTCTTTAGTTAATAGTGAGAAACGCGGTGCGTTTATGAATTCTGTAAATTCATTTTTGCCGCAAATTCTCTGGGTTTACAAGAAATGAACTCTTGCTTGTAGGAAGACCCAGATCCTGTGGTATAACTCCGTTTCTGAAGTAAAATTCAAAGCAGTGTTCTCATGCATGAAACACACTCTGTTTTAACGCAAGAAGCATGCTCTCCTTTCCAACGTCTCCAATACAGCAAGAAACATGAGCAAGGGCCCTAATAAAAGAAATGAGTTCCCTACTCATACAGACCATATCTTGTTCAACTCTGCTTATGAAACTCATAAAAACTACAGCTCCACTGACATAAATGCTCTCTAGAAAATAATGTGAAATGCTTTTGGTTTGTAAATTGTGTAAATTCATTTGATCCAAAATTCACTGGGTTTACCAGAAATGACCTCTTGCATGTAGGAAGACACAGACCCTGGACCTTAATTCCATTTCAGAAGGGAAATTCAGACCTGTGTTCTCATCCATGAAACACACTCTCTTCTAATGCAAGGAACATGTTCTTTTTCAAGCGTCTGCTTTACAGCAAGAAACATGAGCAAGCCCCGAATAAAAGGACTGTGTATGCTACTCATACGGAAAATATCTATTTCAACTCTGCTCATGAAACTCATACAAACCACAGCTCCTCTTATATAAATGCTCTTTAGTTATTAGTGAGAAACACGCTGGGTTTGTGTTCTGTGTAAATTCATTTGAGACGCAAATTCACTGGTTTAACAAGAAATGCTCTCTTGCTTGTAGGAAGACACAGATCCTGGAACTTAAATCCATTTCAGAAGGAAAATTCAGACCAGTGTTCTCATCCATGAAACACACTCTGTTTTAACACAAGAAGCATGCCCTTCTCTCCAGAGTCTCCAATAAAGCAGGAAACATTAGCAAGCCCAGAAAAAAAGAACTGTGTTTCCTATTCATACGGACCATATCTAGTTCTATTCTGGCCTTGAAACTGATACAAACCACAGCTCTTCTTACATAAATGCTCTTTAGTTAATAGTGCGAAACGCATTGGGTTCGGGAAATGTGTAAATTCATTTGAGCTGCAAATTCACTGGGTTTACCAGAAATGACCTCTTGCTTGTACGAAGAGACACATCCTGTGGTTTAACTCCGTTTCTGAAGGGAAATTCAGACCAGTGTTCTCTTCCATATAACACAGCCTGTTTTAAAGCAAGAAGTATGTTCTAATTTCCAGATCCTCCAATAGAGCAAGAAACATGAGGAAGCCTCGAAAAAAAGTACTGTGTTTCCCAATCATACGGACCATATCTAGTTCAACTCTGCTCATGAATCTGATACAAACAACAGCTCCTCTTACATAAATGCTCTTTAGTTAATTGTGAGAAACGCGTTGGGTTCGTGAAGTGTGTAAATTTATATGAGCCGCAAATTCACTAGTTTTACTAGAAATGACCTATGGATTGTAGGAACACCCCAATCCAGTGGTTTAACACCGTTTCTGAAGGGAAATTCAGACCAGTGTTCTCTTCGATGAAACACACTCTGTTTTAACGCAAGAAGCATGCTCTTCTTTACAGCGTCTCCAATACATCAAGAAACATGAGCAAGTCCTAAATGAAAGAACTGTGTTTCCTACTCGTACGGCTCATATCTAGGTAAACTCTGCTCATGAAATTGATTCAACCCACAGCTCCTCTAACATAAACTCTCTTTGTTTAATTGTGAGAAACATGTTGGGTTCGTGAACTGTGTAAATTCATTTGAGCCTTTAATTAACTGGGTTTACCAGAGGTGACCTCTTGCTTGTAGGAAGACACAGATCCTGTGCTTTAACTCTGTTTATTAAGAGAAATTCAGACCAGTGTTCTCATCCATGAAACACACTCTGTTTTAAAGCAAGAAGCATGCTTTTCTTTCCAGAGTCTCTATTACAGCAAAAAACATGAGTAAGTCCAGAATAAATCTACTGTGTTTCCTATTCATACGGACCATGTCTAGGTCAATTCTGCTCATGAAACTGGTACAAACCAGAACTCTTCTTACATAAATGCTCTTTAGTTAATAGTGAATAACGCGTTGGGTTCATGAACTGTGTAAACTCATTTGAGCCACAAATTCACTGGGTTTACCAGAAATGAACTCTTGATTGTAGAAAGACACAGATCCTGTGGTTTAACTCGGTGTCTGAAGGGAAATTCAGACCAGTGTTCTCATCCATGAAACCCAATCCGTTTTAACTCAGGAAGCATGATCTTCTTTCCAGCGTCTGGAATACAGCAAGAACCATGAGCAAGCCCTGAATAAAAGAACTGTGTTTCCTACTCATACGGATCATATCTACTTCAACTCTGCTTGTGAAACTGATACAAAATACAGCTCATGTTAAATAAGTGCTCTTCAGTTAATAGTGAGAAACGCGTTGGGTTTGTGTTCTGTGTAAATAAATTTGAGATGCAAATTCACTGGTTTTACCAGAAAATGATCTGTTGCTTGTAGGAAGACAAAGATCCTGGAACTTAAATCCATTTCAGAAGGGAAATTCAGAACTCTGTTCTCATCCATTAAACACACTCTGTTTTAATGCAAGAAGCATGCACTTCTTTCCAGAATGTCCAATACAGCAAGAAGCATGAGCAACCCCAGAATAAATGAACTGTGTTTCTTACTCATATGGATCATATCTATTTCAACTCAGCTTATCAAACTGATACAATCCACAGCTCAGGTTAAATAAATGCTCTTTAGTTAATAGTGAGAAACGCAGTGGGTTTGTGTTCTGTGTAAATTCATTTGAGCCGCAAATTCACCGGTTTTACCATAAATGCTCTAGTGATTTTAGGAAGAAACACATCCTGGATCTTAAATCCATTTCAGAGGGGAAATTCAGACCAGTGTTTTCATCCATGAAACACTCTCTGTTTTAATGCAAGAAGCATGCTTTTCTTTCCAGATTCTCCAATACAGAAAGAAACAGGAAAAAGCCCAGAAAAAAAGAACTGTGTTTCCTATTCATACGGACCATATCTAGTTCAATTCTGCTCATGAAACTGATACAAACCACAGATCATGTTAAATAAATTCACGTCAGTTTATAGTGAGAAACGCGTTGGGTTCGTGAACTGTGTAAATTCATTTGAGACGTAAATTCAATGGGTCTGCCAGAAATGAACTCTTGCTTGTAGGAAGACACAGATCCTGTGGTTAAATTCAATTTCTGAAGGGAAATTCACACCAGTGTTCTCTTCCATGAAACACATTCTGTTTTAACGCAAGAAGCATGCTCTTCTTTACAGCGTATCCTTTACAGCAAGAAACATGAGCAAGCCATGAATAAAAGAACTGTGTTTCCTACTCATACAGATCATATCTAGTTCAACGTTGATCATGGAACTGATACAAACCACAGCTCACATTACATAAATTCTCTTTAGTTTATAGTGAGAAACGGGTTGGGTTTGTGTTCTGTGTAAATTCATTTGAGACGCAAATTCACTGCTTTTACCAGAAATGCTCTCTTGCTTGTAGGAAGATACAGATCCTGGATCTTAAATCCATTTCAGAAGGAAAATTCAAAGCTGTGTTCTCCTCCATGAAACACACACTGTTTTAACGCAAGAAGAATGCTCTTCTATCCAGAGTCTCCAATACAGCAAGAAACATGAGCAAGCCCAGAAAGAAAGAACTGTGTTTCCCACTCATACGGACCATATCTAGTTCAATTCTGCTCATGAAACTGATACAAACCACAGCTCTTCTTATATAAATGCTCCTTAGTTAATAGTGAGAAACGCATTGGGTTCGTGAACTGTGTAAATTCATTTGAGCCGCAAATTCACGGGGTTTACAAGAAATGACCTCTTGCGTGTAGGAAGACACAGATCCTGTGGTTTAACTGAGTTTCTGATGGGAAATTCGGACCAATGTTCTCATCCATGAAACACACTCTGTTTTAATGCAAGAAACATGCTCATCTTTCCAGCATCTCCAATACAGCAAGAAACATGAGCAAGCCCAGAAAAAAAGAACTGTGTTTCCCACTCATTCGGACCATATCTAGTTCAACTCTTCTCATGAAACTGATACAATGCACAACTCCTCTTACATAAACGCTCGTTAGTTAATTGTGAGAAGCGCATTGTGTTCGTGAACTGTGTAAATTAATTTGAGACGCAAATTCACTAGGTTTACAAGAAATGACATCTTGCTTGTAGGAGGACACAGATCCTGTGGTTTAACTCCATTTCTGAAGGGAAATTCAGACCAGTGTTCTCATCCATGAAACACACTCTGTTTTAACACAAGAAGCAAGGTCTTCTTTCCAGCGTCTCCAATAGAACAAGAAATATGAGCAAGCCCCAAATAAAAGAACAGTGTTTCCTACTCTTATGGCTCATATTATTTCAACTCTGCTCATGAAACTGATACAAACCACAGCTCCTGTTAAAAAAATGCTCTTTAGATAATAGTGTGTTATGAGTTGGGTTTGAGAACTGTGTAAATTCATTTGAGCCTCGTATTCACTGGTTTTACCATAAATGCTCTCTTGCTTGTAGTAAGAAACAGATCCTGGATCTTAAATCCATTTCAGAAGGGAAATTCAGACCAGTGTTCTCATCCATGAAATTCACTGTGTTTTAACACAAGAAGAATGCTCTTCTTTCCAGAATGTCCACTGCAGCAAGAAACATGAACAAGCCAAGAATAAACGAACTGTGTTTCCTACTCATATGGATCATATCTATTTCAACTCTGCTTATCAAACTGATACAATCCACAGCTCATGTTAAATAAATGCTCTTTAGTTAATCATGAGAAACGCGGTGGGTTTGTGAATTGTGTAAATTCATTTGTGCCACAAATTCACTGGGTTTACCAGAAATGACCTCGTGCTTTTAGGACGACACAGATCCTGTGGTTTAACTCCGTTTCTGAAGGGAAATTCAGACCAGTGTTCTCTTCCCTGAAACACACTGTTTTAACGCAAGAAGCGTGCTATTCTTTTCAGTGTTTCCAATCCAGCAAGAAACATGAGCAAGCTCCAAATAAAAGAACTGTGTATCCTACTCATACGGATCATATCTAGTTCAACTCTGCTTATGAAACTGATACAAACCACAGATCCTGTTAAATAAATGCTCTTTAGTTAATAGTGTGAAATGCTTTGGATTTGTGAACTGTGTCATTTCATTTGAGCTGCAAATTCACTGGTTTTACCTGAAATGCACTCTTGCTTGTAGGAAAACACAGATCCTGGATCTTAAATCCTTTTCTGAAGGAAATTCAGACCTGTGTTCTCATCCATGAAACAAACTCTGTTTTTAAGCAAGAAGCATGCTCTTCTTTCCAGCGTCTCCAGTATAGCAAGGAACATGAGCATGCCCAGAATAAAAGAACTGTGTTTCCTACTCATACAGACCATATCTAATTCAACTCTGCTTTTGAAACCCATACAAACCACAGCTCCTCTTAAATAAATGCTCTCTAGTTAATTTGTGAAATGCTTTGGTTTTGTGAACTTTGAAAATTCATTTTAGCCGCAAATTCAATGGTTTTAACAGAAATGCACTCTTGGTTGTAGGAAGACACAGATCCTGGATCTTAAATCCGTTTCTGCAGGGGTATTTAGACCTGAGTTCTCATCCATGAAAGAAACTCTGTTTTAACGCAATAGGCATGCTCTTCTTTCAAGTCTCCCATACAGCAAGAAACATGAGCATGCCCAGAAAAAAAGAACTGCTTCCTACTCATACAGGCCATATCTAGTTCAACTCTGCTCATGAAACTGATACAAAACACAGCTCCTCTTAAATAAATGCTCTTTAGTTAATAGTGAGAAACGCGTTGTGTTCATGAGCTGTGTAAATGCATTTGAGCCCAAAAATCAGTGGGTTTACCATAAATGACCTTTTGCTTGTAGGAAGACACAGATACTGTGGTTTAACTCTGTTTAAGAAGAGAAATTCAGCCCAGTGTTCTCATCCATGAAACACACTCTCTTTTAACGCAAGAAGCATGCTCTTCTTTCCATAGTCTACAATATAGCAAGAAACATGAGCAAGCCCAGAAAAAAATAACTGTGTTTCCTACTCATACGTACAATATGTAGTTCAATCCTTCCCATGAAACTGATACAAACCACATCTCCTCTTACATAAATGCTCTTTAGTTAATAGTGAGAAACGCGGTGCGTTTATGAATTCTGTAAATTCATTTTTGCCGCAAATTCTCTGGGTTTACAAGAAATGAACTCTTGCTTGTAGGAAGACCCAGATCCTGTGGTATAACTCCGTTTCTGAAGTAAAATTCAAAGCAGTGTTCTCATGCATGAAACACACTCTGTTTTAACGCAAGAAGCATGCTCTCCTTTCCAACGTCTCCAATACAGCAAGAAACATGAGCAAGGGCCCTAATAAAAGAAATGAGTTCCCTTTCAGAAGGGAAATTCAGACCTGTGTTCTCATCCATGAAACACACTCTCTTTTAATGCAAGGAACATGTTCTTTTTCAAGCGTCTGCTTTACAGCAAGAAACATGAGCAAGCCCCGAATAAAAGGACTGTGTATGCTACTCATACGGAAGATATCTATTTCAACTCTGCTCATGAAACTCATACAAACCACAGCTCCTCTTATATAAATGCCCTTTAGTTATTAGTGAGAAACACGCTGGGTTTGTGTTCTGTGTAAATTTATTTGAGACGCAAATTCACTGGTTTAACAAGAAATGCTCTCTTGCTTGTAGGAAGACACAGATCCTGGATCTTAAATCCATTTCAGAAGGGAAATTCAGACCTGTGTTCTCAATCAAGAAACAAACTCTGTTTTAATGCAAGAAGCATGCTCTTCATTCCATAGTCTCCAATACAGCAAGAAAAATGAGCAAGCCCAGAAAAAAAGAACTGTGTTTCCCACTCATACAGACCATATCTAGTTCAACTCTGTTCATGAAACTGATACACACCACAGCTCCGGTTAAATAAATGCTCTTTAGTTAATAGTTTGAAATGCTTCGGGTTTGTGAACTGTGTAATTTCATTTGCACCGCAAATACACTAGTTTTACCAGAAATGCTCTCTTGCTTGAAGGAATAAACAGATCTTGGATCTTAAATCCATTTCAAAATTGAAATTCAGTCCAGAGTTCTCATCCATGAAACACACTCTGTTTTAACGGAAGAAGCATGCTCTTCTTACCAGAGTATCCAATACAGCAAAAAAATGTGCAAACTCAGAAAAAAAGAACTGTGTTTCCTATTCATATGGGCCAAATCTAGTGCAACTCTGCTCATTAAACTGATACAAACCACAGCTCCTCTTACATAAATTATCTTTAGTTAATAGTGAGAAACATGTCGGGTTCATGAGCTGTGTAAATTCATTTGAGTCGCAAATTCACGGGGTTTACCAGAAATGAACTCTTGCTTGTAAGAAGACACAGATCCTGTGGTTTTACTCTGTGTCTGAAGGGAATTTCAGACCAGTGTTGTCATCCATTAAAAACACTCTGTTTTAATGCAAGAAGCATGCTCTTCTTTCCAGGCTCTCCAATACAGTAAGGAACATGAGCATGCCCAGAATAAAATAACTGAGTTTCCTACTCACCCAGACCATATCTAGTTCAACTCTGCTCATCAAACTCATAAAAACTACAGCTCCACTTACATAAATGCTCTCTAGTAAATAATGTGAAATGCTTTGGGTTTGTGAACTGTGTATATTCATTTGAGCCACAAATTCAATGGTTTTACCAGAAATGCACTCTTGCTTGTAGGAAGACACAGATCCTGGATTTAAATCCGTTTCTGAAGGGAAATTCAGACCTGTCTCCTCATCCATGAAACAAACTCTGTTTTAAAACAAGTAGCATGCTCTTCTTTCCAGAATCTCCTATACAGCAAGAAACATGAGCAAGCCCAGAAAAAAAGAATAGTGTTTCCGACTAATATAGACCATATCTAGTCTATGCTCATGAAACTGATACACACCACAGCTCCTCTTACGTAAACGCTCTTTAGTTAATAGTGTGAAACACGCTGGGTTTGTGTTCTGTGTAAATTCATTTGAGACGCAAATTCACTGGTTTAAAAGGAAATGTCCTCTTGCTTGTAGGAAGACTCAGATCCTGGACCTTAAATCCATTTCAGAAGGGAAATTCAGACGTGTGTTCTCAATCAAGAAACAAACTCTGTTATAACACAAGGAGCATGCTCTTCATTCCATAGTCTCCAATACAGCAAGAAAAATGAGCAAGCCCAGAAAAAAAGAACTGTGTTTCCCACTCATACGGACCATATCTAGTTCAACTCTGTTCATGAAACTGATACACACCACAGCTCCGGTTAAATAAATGCTCTTTAGTTAATAGTTTGAAATGCTTCGGGTTTGTGAACTGTGTAATTTCATTTGAGCCGCAAATACACTAGTTTTACCAGAAATGCTCTCTTGCTTGAAGGAATAAACAGATCTTGGATCTTAAATCCATTTCAAAATTGAAATTCAGTCCAGAGTTCTCATCCATGAAACACACTCTGTTTTAACGGCAGAAGCATGCTCTTCTTACCAGAGTATCCAATACAGCAAAAAAATGTGCAAACTCAGAAAAAAAGAACTGTGTTTCTTATTCATACGGGCCAAATCTAGAGCAACTCTGCTCATTAAACTGATACAAACCACAGCTCCGCTTACATAAATTATCTTTAGTTAATAGTGAGAAACGTGTCGGGTTCATGAACTGAGTAAATTCATTTGAGCCGCAAATTCACGGGGTTTGCCAGAAATGACCTCTTGCTTGTAAGAAGACACAGATCCTGTGGTTTTACTCTGTGTCTGAAGGGAATTTCAGACCAGTGTTGTCATCCATTAAAAACACTCTGTTTTAATGCAAGAAGCATGCTCTTCTTTCCAGGCTCTCCAATACAGTAAGGAACATGAGCATGCCCAGAAAAAAATAACTGAGTTTCCTACTCACCCAGACCATATCTAGTTCATCTCTGCTTATCAAACTCATAAAAACTACAGCTCCACTTACATAAATGCTCTCTAGTAAATAATGTGAAATGCTTTGGGTTTGTGAACTGTGTATATTCATTTGAGCCACAAATTCAATGGTTTTACCAGAAATGCACTCTTGCTTGTAGGAAGACACAGATCCTGGATTTAAATCCGTTTCTGAAGGGAAATTCAGACCTGTCTCCTCATCCATGAAACAAACTCTGTTTTAAAACAAGAAGCATGCTCTTCTTTCCAGAATCTCCTATACAACAAGAAACATGAGCAAGCCCAGAATAAAAGAACAGTGTTTCCGACTAATATAGACCATATCTAGTACAACTGTGCTCATGAAACTGATACACACCACAGCTCCTCTTATGTAAACGCTCTTTAGTTAAAATTGAGAAATGAGTTGGGTTCGTGAACTGTGTAAATTCATTTGAGCCACAAATTCACTGGGTTTACCAGAAATAACCTCTTGCATGTAGGAAGACACAGATCCTGTGGTTTAACTCCGTTTCTGAAGGGAAATTCAGACCAGTGTTCTCATGCATGAAACACAATCTGTTTTAATGCAAGAAGCATGCTCTTCTTTTAGCATCTCCAATACAGCAAGAACAATGACCATGCCCTGAAAAAAAGAACTATCTTTCCTACTCATACGGACCATATGTAGTTCAACTCTGCTTATGAAACTGAAACAAACCACAGCTCCTCTTACATAAATGCTCTTTAGTTAATAGTGTGAAACACGCTGGGTTTGTGTTCTGTGTAAATTCATTTGAGACGCAAATTCACTGGTTTAAAAGGAAATGTTCTCTTGCTTGTAGGAAGACACAGATCCTGTGGTTTTACTCCGTTTGTGAAGGGAAATTCACACCAGTGTTCTCATCCATTAAACACACTCTGTTTTTATGCAAGAAGCATGCTCTTCTTTCCAGGGTCTAATATACAGCAAGAAACATGAGCAAACTAAGAAAAAAAGAACTCTTTTTCCTATTCATACGGACCATATCTAGTTCAATTCTGCTCATGAAACTGATACAAACCACAGCTCACCTTACACAAATGCTCTTTAGTTAATAGTGTGAAATGCTTTGGGTTTGTGAACTGTGTAATTTCAATTGAGCCCCAAATTCACTGGTTTTTACCAGAAATGCTCTCTTGCTTGTAGGATTAAACAGATCCTGGATCTTAAATCCATTTCAGAAGGGAAATTCAGAGCAGTGTTCTCATCCATGAAACACACTCTGTTTTAACGCAAGAAGCATGCTCTTCTTTCAGGAGTCTCCAATACAGCAAGAAAAATGAGCAAGCCCAGAAAAAAAGAACTGTGTTTCCCACTCATACGGACCATATCTAGTTCAACTCTGTTCATGAAACTGATACACACCACAGCTCCGGTTAAATAAATGCTCTTTAGTTAATAGTGTGAAATGCTTTGGGTTTGTGAACTGTGTAATTTCATTTGAGCCGTAAATTCACTGGTTTTACCAGAAATGCTCTCTTGCTTGTAGGAATAAACAGATCCTGTATCTTAAATCCAATTCAGAATTGAATTTTCACATCAGAGTTCTCTTCCATGAAACACACTCGGTTTTATCGCAAGAAGCATGTTCTTCTTTCCAGCGTCCCCAATACAGCAAGAAACATAATCAAGCCCCGAATAAAAGAACTGTGTTTCTTACTCATAAAGACCATATCTAGTTCAACTCTGCTCATGAAACTGATACATACCACAGCTTCTCTTCCACAAACGCTCTTTACTTAAAAGTGAGAAACGTGTTGGGTTGGTGAACTGTTTAAATTCATTTGAGCCACAAATTCAATGGTTTTACCAGAAATGCAGACTTTCTTGTAGGAAGACACAGATCCTGGGGTTTAACTCCGTTTCTGAAGGGAAATTCAGACCAGTGTTCTCTTCCATGAAACACCCTCTGTTTTAACGCAAGAAGCATGCTCTTCTTTCCAGCGTCTCCAATACAGCAAGAAACATGAGCAAACACCGAATAAAAGAACTGTGTTTCCTCCTCATACGGACCATTTCTAGTTCAACTCTGCTTATGAAACTGATACAAACCACAGTTCATGTTAAATAAATGCTCTTTAGTTAATAGTGTTAAATGATTTGGGTTTGTGAACTGTGTAATTTCAACTGAGCCGCAAATTCATTGGTTTTACCAGAAATTCTCTCTTGCTTATTGGAATAAACAGATCCTGGATCTTAAATCCATTTCAGAATTGAAATTCTGACCAGCGTTCTCATGCAAGAAACACACTCTGTTTTATCAGAAGAAGCATGCTCTTCTTTCCAGAGTCTCCAATACAGCAAGAGACATGAGCAAACTCAGAAATAAAGAACTGAGTTTCCTCTTCATACAGACCATATCTAGTTCAACTCTGCTCATGAAACTGATACAAAACACAGCTCCTCTTACATAAATTCTGTTTAGTTAATAGTGAGAAACGTGTTGGGTTGGTAAACTGTGTAAATTCATTTGAGCCGCAAATTCAATGGTTTTCCCAGAAATGCAGTCTTTCTTGTAGGAAGACACAGATCCTGGGGTTTAACTCCGTTTCTGAAGGGAAATTCAGACCAGTGTTCTCTTCCATGAAACACCCTCTGTTTTAACGCAAGAAGCATGCTCTTCTTTCCAGCGTCTCCAATACAGCAAGAAACATGAGCAAACACCGAATAAAAGAACTGTGTTTCCTCCTCATACGGACCATTTCTAGTTCAACTCTGCTTATGAAACTGATACAAACCACAGTTCATGTTAAATAAATGCTCTTTAGTTAATAGTGTTAAATGATTTGGGTTTGTGAACTGTGTAATTTCAACTGAGCCGCAAATTCATTGGTTTTACCAGAAATTCTCTCTTGCTTATTGGAATAAACAGATCCTGGATCTTAAATCCATTTCAGAATTGAAATTCTGACCAGCGTTCTCATGCAAGAAACACACTCTGTTTTATCAGAAGAAGCATGCTCTTCTTTCCAGAGTCTCCAATACAGCAAGAGACATGAGCAAACTCAGAAATAAAGAACTGAGTTTCCTCTTCATACAGACCATATCTAGTTCAACTCTGCTCATGAAACTGATACAAAACACAGCTCCTCTTACATAAATTCTGTTTAGTTAATAGTGAGAAACGTGTTGGGTTGGTAAACTGTGTAAATTCATTTGAGCCGCAAATTCAATGGGTTTCCCAGAAATGCAGTCTTTCTTGTAGGAAGACACAGATCCTGGGGTTTAACTCCGTTTCTGAAGGGAAATTCAGACCAGTGTTCTCTTCCATGAAACACCCTCTGTTTTAACGCAAGAAGCATGCTCTTCTTTCCAGTGTCTCCAATACAGCAAGAAACATGAGCAAGCCCCGAATAAAAGAAATGTGTTTCCTCCTCATACGGACCATATCTAGTTCAACTCTGCTTATGAAACTGATACAAACAAAAGCTCATGTAAAATAAATGCTTTTTAGTTAATAGTGAGAAATGCCTTAGGTTTGTGTTCTGTGTAAATTCATTTGAGACACAAATTCACTGTTTTTACAAGAAATGCTCTCTTGCTTCTAGGAAGACACAGATCCTGGATCTTAAATCTGTTTCTGAAGGGAAATTTAGACCAGTGTTCTCATCCATGAAACACACTCTGTTTTAACTCAAGAAGCATGCTCTTCTTTCCAGCGTCTCCAATACAGCAAGAAACATGCGCAAGCCCCGAATAAAAGAACTGTGTTTCCTCCTCATACGGACCATATCTAGTTCAACTCTGCTCATGAAACTGATACAAACCACAGCTCATCTTACATAAATGCTCTTTAGTTAATAGTGAGAAACATGTTGGGTTGTGAACTGGGCAAATTCATTTGAGCAGGAAATTCCCTGGGTTTACCAGAAATGACCTCTTGCTTGTAAGAAGACACAGATCCTGTGGTTTTACTCTGTGTCTGAAGGGAATTTCAGACCAGTGTTGTCATCCATTAAAAACACTCTGTTTTAATGCAAGAAGCATGCTCTTCTTTCCAGGCTCTCCAATACAGTAAGGAACATGAGCATGCCCAGAATAAAATAACTGAGTTTCCTACTCACCCAGACCATATCTAGTTCAACTCTGCTTATGAAACTGATACAAACCTCAACTTCTCTTACATAAATGCTCTTTAGTTAAATCTGAGAAACGTGTTGGGTTCATGAACTGTGTAAATTCATTTGAGCCGCAAATTCACTGGGTTTACCAAAAATGACGTCTTGCTTGTAGGAAGACACAGATCCTGGCCCTTAAATCCATTACAGAAGGGAAATTCAGACCTGTGTTCTCATCCATGAAACACACTCTGTTTTAACGCAAGAAGCATGCTCTTCTTTCAAGCATCTGCAGTACAGCAAGAAACATGAGCAGGCATAGAAAAAAAGAACTATGATTCCTAATCATACGGACCATATGTAGTTCAACTCTGCTTATGAAAGAGATACAAACCACAGCTCCTGTTAAATAAATGCGCTTTAGTTAATAGTGAGGAACACGTTGGGATTGTGAACAGTGTAAATTCACTTGAGCCACAAATTCACTGGGTTTACCAGAAATGACCTCTTGCATGTAGGAAGACACAGATCCTGTGGTTTAATTCCGTTAATGAAGGGAATTTCAGACCAGTCTTCTCATCCATGAAACACACTCTGTTTTCACGCAGGAAGCATTCTCTTATTTCCAGCGTCTCCAATACAGCAAGAAACATGAGCAAGCCCCGAATAAAAGAAGTGTGTTTCTTACACTTATGGATCATATCTAGTTCAATGCTGTTTATGAAACTGATACAAACCACAGCTCATGTTAAATAAATGCTCTTTAGTTAGTACTGAGAAACGCTTTGGGTGTTTGTTCTGTGTTAATTCATTTGTGCTGAAAATTCCCTGGGTTTACCAGAACTGACCTCTTGCATGTAGGAAGACACAGATCCTGGACCTTAAATCCATTTCAGATGGGAAATTCAGACCTGTGTCTCATCCATGAAACACTCTCTGTTTTAATGCAAGAAACATGCTATTTTTCAAGCATCTGCTGTACAGCAAATATATGAGCAAGCCAAGAGTAAAAGAACTGTGTTTCCTGATCTTACGGACGATATCTATTTCAAGTCTCCTCATGAAACTCATACAAACCACAACTCCTCTCACATAAATGCTCTTTAGATATTTGTGAGAAACGCTTAGGGTTCGGGAACTTTGTAAATTCATTTGAGTCGCAAATTCACTGGGTGTACAAGAAATGACTTCTTGCTTGTAAGAAGACACAGATCCTGTGGTTTAACTCCGTTTCTGAAGGGAAATTCAGACCAGGGTTCTCATGCATGACACAAACACTGTTTTACCTCAAGAAGCATGTTCTTCTTTCAAGCATCTGCACTACAGCAAGAAACGTGAGCAAGCACAGAATAAAAGAAATGTGTATCCTACTCTTATGGAAAATATCTAGTTCAACTCTGCTAATGAAACTGATGCAAACCACAGCTCATGTGAAATAAATGCTCTTTAGTTAATAGTGAGAAACGCGTTGGGTTTGTGAACTGTGTAAATTCATTTGAGCCCCATATTCAGTGGGTTTGCCAGAAATAACCTCTTGCTTTAAGGAAGACACAGATCATGGACCTTAACTCCAGTTCAGAAGGGAAATTCAGACCTGTGTTCTCATCCATGAATCACACTCTGTTTTAATGTTAGAAGCATGCTCTTCTTTCCAGCGTCCCCAATACAGCAGGAAACATGAGAAAGCCCAGAAAAAATGAACTGTGTTTCCTACTCATACGGACCATTTCTAGTTCAACTCTGCTTATGAAACTGATACACAACACAGCTCTTGTTAAATAAATGCTCTTAGTTAATAGTGAGAAATACGCTGGGTTCATGAGCTGTGTACATTCATTTGAGACCAAAGTTCAGTGGGTTTAACATAAATGACCTCTTGCTTGTAGAAAGACACAGATCCTGTGGTTTAACTCCGTTACTGAAGCGAAATTCAGACCAGTGTTCTCATCCATGAAACACACTGTGTTTTACGCAAGAAGCATGATCTTTTTTCCAGCGTCTCTAATAGAGCAAGAAACATGAGCAAGCCCCGAATAAAAGAATGATGTTTCATACTCATATGGACGATTTCTAGTTCAACTTGGCGTTTGAAACTGATACAAACCACAGCTCCCGTTAAATAAATGCTCTTTAGGTAATAGTGAGAAACACGTTGGGTTGTGAACTGTGTAAATACTTTTGAACCCAAAATTCAGTGGGTTTACCAGAAATGACCTCTTGCTTGTAGGAAGACGCATATCCTGTGTTTTAACTCCTTTTCTGAAAGGAAATACAGGCCAGTGTTCACAGCCATGTAACACAGTCTGTTTTAATGCAAAAAAAGTATGCTCTTCTTTCCAGTGTCTCCAATACAGCAAGAAACATCAGCAAGCCCAGAATAATAGAACTGTGTTTCCGACTAATACGGACCATATCTAGTAAAACTCTACTTATGAAACTTATACAAACCACAGCTCCTGTTAAATAAATGCTCTGTAGTTAATAGTGAGAAACGTGTTGTGTTTGTGAGCTATGTAAATTCATTTGAGCCCAAAATTCAGTGGGTTTACCATAAATGACTTCTTGCTTGTAGAAAGACACAGATCCTGTGGTTTAACACCGTTTCTCAAGGGAAATTCCTACCAGTGTTCTCATCCATGAAAAACACTCTATTTTAACGCAAGAAGCATGCTCTTCTTTCAAGTGTCTCCAATAGAGCAAGAAACATGAGCAAGCACAGGAAAAATGAAATGTGTTTCCTAATCATATGGAACATATCTAGTTCAACTCTGCTTATGAAACTAAAGCAAACCACAGCTCATGTTAAATAAATTCTCTTTAGTTTATAGTCAGAAACGCGCTGTTTTTGTGAACTTGTAAATTCATTTGAGCCCAAAATTCAGTGGGTTTACCAGAAATGACCTCTTGCTTGTAGGAAGACACAGACCCTGGACCCTAATTCCATTTCAGAAGGGAAATTCAGACCTGTGATCTCATCCATGAAACACACTCTGTTTTAATGCAAGGAACATGCTCTTTTTCAAGCATCTGCAGTACAGCAAAAAATATGAGCAAGCCCAGAAAAAAAGAACTGTGTTTCCTAAACTTACGGACCATATCTAGATCAACTCTGCTCATGAAACTGATACAAACCACAGCTCATCTTACTTAAATGCTCTTTAGTTAATAGTGAGGAACATGTTGGGATTGTGAGTTGTGTAAATTCATTTGAGCCACAATTTCACTGTGTTTACCAGAAATGACCTCTTGCTTGTAGGAAGACACAGATCCTGTGGTTTAACTCCGTTTCTGAAGGTAATTTCAGAATAGTGTTCTCTTCCATGAAACACAGTGTGTTTTAACGCAAGAAGCATGCTCTTCTTTCCAGAGTGTCCAATCCAGCAAGAAACATGAGTAAGACCAGAATAAAAGAACTGTGCTTCCTACTCACACGGATCATATATAGTTAAACTGTTCTTATGAAACTGATACAAAACACAGCTCATGTGAAATAAATGCTCTTTAGTTAATAGTAAGTAACGCGTTGGGTTTGTGTTCTGAGTAAATTAATTGAGCCACAAATTCATTGGGTTTACCAGAAATGTCATCTTGTTTGTAGAAAGACAGCGATCCTGTGGTTTAACTCTGTTTCTGAAGGGAAATTCAGACCAGTGTTCTCATCCATGAAACACACTCTGTTTTAACGCAAGAAGCATGCTCATCTTTACAACGTCTCCAATACAGCAAGAAACATGAACAAGCGAGAATAAAATAACTGTGTTTCCCACTCACACAGACCATATCTAGTTCAACTCTGCTCATGACACTGATACAAACCACAGCTCCTGTTAAATAAGTGCTCTTTAGTTAATAGTGAGAAACATGTTGAGTTGTGAACTGTGTAAATACATTTGAACCCAAAATTCAGTGGGTTTACAAGAAATGACCTCTTGCTTGTAGGAAGACACAGATCCTGTGTTTTAACTCCTTTTCAGAAAGGAAATTCAGACAAGTGTTCTCTTCCATTAAACACACTCTGTTTTAATGCAAGAAGTATGCTTTTCTTTCCAGCGTCTCCAATACAACAAGAAACATCAGCAAGCCCAGAATAATAGAACTGTGTTTCCTACTAATACGGACCATATCTAGTAAAACTCTACTTATGAAACTTATACAAACCACAGCTCCTGTTAAACAAATGCTCTGTAGTTAATAGTGAGAAACGCGTTGGTTTCGTGAGCTATGTAAATTCATTTGAGCCCAAAATTCAGTGGGTTTACCAGAAATGACCTCTTGCTTGTAGGAAGACACAGATCCTGTGGTTTAACTCCGTTACTGAAGGGAATTTAAGACCAGTGTTCTCATCCATGAAACACATGCTGTTTTAAAGCTAGAAGCATGCTCTTCTTTCCAGCTTCTACAATACAGCCAGAAACAAGAGCAAGACCCGAATAAAAGAAGTGTGTTTCCTACACATACAGATCTTATCTAGTTCAATGCTGCTAATGAAGCTGAAACAAACCACAGTTCATGTTAAATAAATGTTATTTAGTTAATAGTGAGAAACACTTGGGTGTGTGTTCTGTGTAAATTCATTTGAGCTGCATATTCACTGGGTTTACCTGAACTGACCTCTTGCTTGTAGGAAGACACAGATCCTGTGGTTTAACTCCATTTCTGAAGGGAAATTCACACCAGTATTCTCATCCATGAAACACACTCTGTTTTAACACAAGAAGCATGCTCTTCTTTCCAGAGCTCCAATAGAGCAAGAAACATGAGCAAGCCCAGAAAAAAATAACTGTGTTTCGTACTCATAATGATAATATCTAGTTCAACTCTGCTCATGAAACAGATACAAACCATAGCTCCCCTTACATAAATTCTCTTTAGTTACTTGTGAGAAACACATTGGTTTCTTGAACTGTGTAAATTCTTTCCAGCCGCAAAATACACTTGGTTTACCAGGAATGACCTCTTGCTTTTGGGAAGACACATATCCTGTGGTTTCACTCCTTTTCTGAACGGAAATTCAGACCAATGTCCTCTTCCATGAAACATAACTCTGTTTTAAACCAGGAAGCATGCCCTTCTTTCCTGGTTCTGCAATACAGCAAGAAACATGAGCAAGCCCAGAAAAAAATAACCTTGTTTCATACTCATAATGATCATATCTAGTTCAACTAGGCTCAAGAAATTGATACAAACCACAGCTGCTCTTAAATAAATGCTCTTTAGTTAATAGTGAGAAATGCTTTGGGTTTGTGTTCTGTGTAAATACATTTGACCAGCAAATTCACTGGGTTTACCAGAAATGACTTCTTGCTTGTAGGAAGACAGAGATCCTGGACCTTAAATCCATTTCAGAAGGGAAATTCAGACCTGTGTTCTCATCTATGAAACACCCTCTGTTTTAACGCAAGAAGCATGATCTTCTTTCATTGTCCCAAATACAGCACGAAATATGAGCAACCCCAGAAAAAAAGAAATGTGTTTCCTACTAATAGGGAACATATCTAGTTCAACTCTGATTATGAAACTGATGCAAACCACAGCACCTGTTAAATAAATGCTTTTTAGTTAATAGTGAGAAACACGTTGGGTTTGTGAACTGTGTAAATTCATTGAGCCCAAAATCTGTGGGTTTGCCTGAAATCACATCTTGCTTGTAGGAAGACACAGATCCTGTGGTTTAACTCCGTTTCTGTAGGGAAATTCAGAATAGTGTTCTCTTCCATGAAACTCACTCTGCTTTAACGCAAGAAGCATGGTCTTCTTTCCAGCGTCTCCAATACAGCAAGAAAGATGAGTAAGCCCAGAATAAAAGAACTGTGTTTCCTACTCATACAGATCATATCTAGTTCAACTATTCTTATGAAACTGAACGAAACACAGCTCATGTTAAATAAATGCTCTTTAGTTAATAGTGAGAAATGAGTTGTGTTTGTGTTCTTTGTAAATTCATTTGAGCAACAAATTCACAGGGTGTACCAGAAATGACCTCTTGCATGTAAAAAGACAGAGATCCTGTATTTTAACTCCTTTTCTGAAGGGAAATTCAGCCGAGTGTGCTCTACCATGAAACACACTCTGTTTTAACGCAAGAAGCATGCTCTTATTTCAAGCGTCTCCAATAAACAAGATACCAGAGCAAGCCCAGAAAAAAAGAACTGTGTTTCCTACTCATATGGAACATATCTAGTTCAACTCTTCATATGAAACTTATGCAAACCACAGCTGCTGTTAAATAAATGCACTTTAGTTCATAGTGTGAAACGCGTTGGGTTGTGAGCTGTGTAAATTCATTTGAGCCCAACGTTTAGTAGGTTTACCATAAATGACCTCTTGCTTGTAGGATGACACAGATCCTGTGGTTTAACTCCGTTTCTGAAGGGAAATTTACACCAGTGTTCTCATCCATGAAACACACTCTGTTTTAACACAAGAAGCATGCTCTTCTTTCCAGAGTCTCCAATAGAGCAAGAAACATGAGCAAGCCAAGAAAAAAATAACTGTGTTTCATAGTCATAATGATTATATCTAGTTCAACTATGCTCAAGAAACTGATACAAACCACAGCTCCTCTTAAATAAATGCTCTTTAGTTAATAGTGAGAAACGCTTTGGGTTTGTGTTCTGTTTAAATACATTTGAGCCACAAATTCACTGGGTTTACCAGAAATGACCTCTTGCTTGTAGGAAGACACAGATCCTGGACCTTAAATACATTTCAGAAGGGAAATTCAGACCTTCTTTCTCATCCATGAAACACACTCTGTTTTAACGCAAGAAGCATGCTCTTCTTTCATCGTCCCCAATACAGCACGAAATTTGAGCAACACCAGAAAAAAGAAATGCGTTTCCTACTAATAGGGAACATATCTAGTTCAACTCTGATTATGAAACTGATGCAAACCACAACACCTGTTAAATAAATGCGTTAGTTAATAGTGAGAAACACGTTGGGTTTGTGAACTGTGTAAATTCATTGAGCCCAAAATTCAGTGGGTTTGCCTGAAATGACATCTTGCTTGTAGGAAGACACAGATCCTGTGGTTTAACTCCATTTCTGAAGGGAAATTCAGAATAGTGTTCTCTTCCATGAAACACAGTCTGCTTAAACGCAAGAAGCATGCTCTTCTTTCCAGCGTCTCCAATACAGCAAGAAACATGAGTAATCCCAGAATAAAAGAACTGTGTTTCCTACTCATACGGATCATATCTAGTTCAACTCTGCACATGAAACTGATACAAACCATAGCACCCCTTACATAAATTCTCTTTAGTTAATTGTGAGAAACGCGTCGGTTTCTTGAACTGTGTAAATTCTTTTCAGCCGCAAATTCACTTGGTTTACCAGAAATTACTGCTTGCTTTTAGGAAGACACATATCCTGTGGTTTCACTCCTTTTCTGAAGGGAAATTCAGACCAATGTCCTTTTCCATGAAACAAACTCTGTTTTAAACTAGGAAGCATGCCTTTCTTTCCAGGTTTGGCAATACAGCAAGAAACATTAGCAAGCCCAGAAAAAAATAACCCTGTTTCGTACTCATAATGATAATATCTAGTTCAACTACACTCAAGAAATTGATACAAACCACAGTTGCTCTTAAATAAATGCTCTTTAGTTAATAGTGAGAAATGCTTTGGGTTTGTGTTCTGTGTAAATACATTTGAGCCGCAAATTCACTGGGTTTACCAGAAATGACTTCTTGCTTGTAGGAAGACAGAGATCCTGGACCTTAAATCCATTTCAGAAGGGAAATTCAGACCTGTGTTCTCATCCATGAAACACCCTCTGTTTTAACGCAAGAAGCATGCTCTTCTTTCATTGTCCCCAATACAGCACGAAATATGAGCAACCCCAGAAAAAAAGAAATGTGTTTCCTACTAATAGGGAACATATCTAGTTCAACTCTGATTAAGAAACTGATGCAAACCACAGCACCTGTTAAATAAATGCTTTTTAGTTAATAGTGAAAAACACGTTGGGTTTGTGAACTGTGTAAATTCATTGAGCCCAAAATTCAGTGGGTTTGCCTGAAATGACCTCTTGCTTGTAGGAAGACACAGATCCTGTGGTTTAACTCCGTTTCTGAAGGGAAATTCAGAATAGTGTTCTCTTCCATGAAACACAGTCTGCTTTAACACAAGAAGAATGCTCTTCTATCCAGTGTCTCCAATACAGAAAGAAACATGAGTAAGCCCAGAATAAAAGAACTGCGTTTCCTACTCATACGGATCATATCTAGTTCAATGGTTCTTATGAAACTGATACGAAACACAGCTCATGTGACATAAATGCTTTTTAGTTAATAGTGAGAAACGCGTTGTGTTTGTGTTCTTTGTAAATTCATTTGAGCAACAAATTCACTGGGATTACCAGAAATGACCTCTTGCTTGTAGAAAGACAGAGATCCTGTATTTTAACTCCGTTTCTGAAGGGAAATTCAGCAGAGTGTTCTCTACTATGAAACACACTCTGTTTTAACGCAAGAAGCATGCCCTTCTTTCAAGCGTCTCCAATAGAGTAAGAAACCTGAGCAAGCTCAGAAAAAATGAACTGTGTTTCCTACTCATATGGAACATATCTAGGTCAACTCTGAATATGAAACTTATGCAAACCACAGCTGCTGTTAAATAAATGCTCGTTAGTTCATAGTTAGAAATGCGTTGGGTTGTGAGCTGTGTAAATTCATTTGAGCCCAAAGATCAGTAGGTTTACCATAAATTAACTCTTGCTTGTAGGAAGACACAGATCCTGTGGTTTAACTCCGTTTCTGAAGGGAAAGTCAGACCAGTGTTCTCATCCATGAAACACACTCTGTTTTAACACAAGAAGCATGCTCTTCTTTCCAGAGTCTGCAAAAGAGCAAGAAACATGAGCAATCCCAGCAAAAAGTAACTGTGTTTCATACTCATAATGATCATATCTAGTTCAACTATGCTCAAGAAACTGATACAAACCACAGCTACTCTTAAATAAATGCTCTTTAGTTAATAGTTTGAAACGCTTTGGGTTTGTGTTCTGTGTAAATACATTTGAGCCGCAAATTCACTGGGTTTACCAGAAATGACCTCTTGCTTTTAGGAAGACACATATCCTGTGGTTTCACTCCTTTTCTGATGGGAAATTCAGACCAATGTCCTCTTCCATGAGACATACTCTGTTTTAAACCAGGAAGAATGCCCTTCTTTCCAGGTTCTGCAATACAGCAAGAATCATGAGCAAGCCCAGAAAAAAATAACCCTGTTTCGTACTCATAATGATCATATCTAGTTCAATTACGCTCAAAAAATTGATACAAACCACAGCTGCTCTTAAATAAATGCTCTTTAGTTAATAGTGAGAAATGCTTTGGGTTTGTGTTCTGTGTAAATACATTTGAGCCGCAAATTCACTGGGTTTACCAGAAATGAATTCATGCTTGTAGGAAGACAGAGATCCTGGACCTTAAATCCATTTCAGAAGGGAAATTCAGACCTGTGTTCTCATCCATGAAACACCCTCTGTTTTAACGCAAGAAGCATGCCCTTCTGTCATCGTCCCCAATACTGCACGAAATATGAGCAACCCCAGAAAAAAAGAAATGTGTTTCCAACTAATAGGGAACATATCTAGTTCAACTCTGATTATGAAACTGATGCAAACCATGGCACCTGTTAAATAAATGCTTTTTAGTTAATTGTGAGAAACACGTTGGGTTTGTGAACTGTGTAAATTCATTGAGCCCAAAATTCAGTGGGTTTGCCTGAAATGACCTCTTGCTTGTAGGAAGAAACAGATCCTGTGGTTTAACTCCGTTTCTGAAGGGAAATTCAGAATAGTGTTCTCTTCCGTGAAACACAGTCTGCTTTAACACAAGAAGCATGCTCTTCTATCCAGCGTCTCCAATACAGCAAGAAACATGAGTAAGCCCAGAAAAAAAGAACTGCGTTTCCTACTCATACGGATCATATCTAGTTCAACTGTTCTTATGAAACTGATACGAAACACAGCTCATGTTAAATAAATGCTCTTTAGTTAATAGTGAGAAACGCGTTGTGTTTGTGTTCTGTGTAAATTCATTTGAGCCACAAATTCACTGGGTTTACCAGAAATGTCGTCTTGCTTGTAGGAAGACACGGATCCTGTGGTTTAACTCCGATTCTGAAGGGAAATTCAGAATAGTGTTCTCTTCCATGAAACACACTCTGTTTTAACGCAGAAGCATGCTCTTTTTCCCAGTGTCTCCAATACAGCAAGAAACATGAGCAAGCCCCGAAAAAAAGAACTGTGTTTCCTACTCATAGGAATCATACCTATTTCATCTCTGATTATGGTACTGATACAAACCACAGCTCCTTTTAAATAAATGCTCTTTAGTTAATAGTGAGTAACGCATTGGGTTTGTTTTCTGTGTAAAATCATTTGAGCCACAAATTGACTGGGTTTACCAGAAATGTCCTCTTCCTTGTAGGAAGACTCAGATCCTGGAAATTAAATCCATTTCAGAAGGGAAATTCAGACCAGTGTCCTCTTCCATGAAACACACTCTGTTTTAACGTAAGTAGCATGCTCTTCTTTCCAGTGTCTCCAATAGAGCAAGAAACACGAGCAAGCCACGAATAAAAGAACTGTATTTCCTAACCATATGGACCATATCTAGTTCAACTCTGCTCATGAAACTGATACAAAACACAGCCCCTGTTAAATAAATGCTCTTTAGTTAATAGTGAGAAATGCTTTGGGTTTGTGAACTGTGTAAATTCATTTGAGCCAAAAATACAGTGGGTTTACCAGCAATGACCTCTTGCTTGTAGAAAGACACAGATCCTGTTGTTTAACTCCATTTCTGAAAGGAAATTCAGACCAGTGTTCTCATCCATGAAACACACTCTTTTTTCACGCAAGAACCATGTTCTTCTTTCAAGCGTCTCCAAATGAACAAGAAACATGTGTAAGCTCACAATAAAAGAATTTGTTTTCTACTCATACGGATCATATCTAGTTCAACTGTGCTTATGAAAATGATACAAAACACATCTTATGTAAAATAAATGCTCTTTAGTTAATAGTGTGAAACGCATTGGGTTTGTGTTCTGTTTAAAAGCATTTGAGCCACAAAATCACTGGGATTACCAGAAATGAACTTTTGGTTTTAGGAAGACACAGTTCCTGGACCTTAAATCCAGTTCAGAGGGGTAATTCAGACCAGTGTCCTCTTCCATGAAACACACTATGTTTTAACGCAAGAAGCATGCTCTTCATTCCAGTGTCTCCAATACAGCAAGAAACATGAGCAAGCCCCTAAAAAAAGAACTGTGTTTTCTACTCATAGGCATCATATCTAGTGCAACTCTGATTATGAAACTGTTACAAACAACAGCTCCTGTTAAATAAATGCTCTTTCGTTAATTGTGAGAAATGAGTTTGGTTTGTGAACTGTGTAAATTCATTAGAGTCCAAAATTCATTGTGTTGCCAGAAATGACCTCTTGATTGTAGGAAGACACAGATCCTGGACCTTAAATGCATTTCAGAAGTGAAATTCAAACCAGTGTTCTCATCCATGAAACACACTCTGTTTTAATTCAAAAAGCATGCTCTTCTTTCCATCGTCTCCAATAGAGCAAGAAACATGTACCAGCCCAGAATAAAAGAACTGTGTTTCCTACTCATACGGACCATATGTAGTTCAACTCTACTTATGAAACTGATACTAACCACAGCTCCTGTTAAATAAATGCGCTTTAGTTAATAGTGAGAAACGAGTTGGGTTTGTGAACTGTGTAAAATCATTTGAGCCCAAAATTCAGTGGGTTTACCAGAAATGACCTTTTGCTTGTAGGAAGACAGAGATTCTGTGGTTTAACTCCGTTTCTGACGGGAAATTCAGACCAGTGCTCTCATCCATGAAACACAGTGTTGTAACTCAAGAAGCATGCTCTTCTTTCCAGTGTCGCCAATACAGCAAGAAATATGAGCAAGCCCAGAAAAAAAGAAATGTGTTTCCTACTCATATGGAACATATCTAGTTCAACTCTGCTTATGCAACTAATGTATACCCCAGCACCTGTTTAATAAATGCTTTTTATTTAATAGTGAGAAACGCGTTTGGTTTGTGAATTGTGTAAAATCATTTGAGCCCAAAATTCAGTGTGTTTGCCAGAAATGACATATTGATTGTAGGAAGACACAGATCCTGGACCTTAAATCAATTTCAGAAGGGGAATTAAGACCAGTGTTCTCATCCATGAAACACACTCTTTTTTAATTCAAAAAGAATGCTCTTCTTTTCAGTGTCTACATACAGCAAGAAACATGAGCAAGCCCAGAAAAAAAGAACTATGTTTCCTACTCATACAGACCATATCTAGTTCAACTCTGCTCATGAAACTGTTACAAACCACAGCTTCTCTTACAAAAATGCTCTTTAGTTAATTGCAAGAAATGCGTTGGGTTAGTAAACTGTGTAAATTCATTTGAGCCCCAAATTACAGGGTTTACCTGAAATGACCTCTTGCTTGTACGAAGACACAGATCCTGTGATTTACCTCCGTTTCTGAATGGAAATTCAGACCTGTGGTCTCATCCAAGAAAAATACTCTCTTTTCACGCAAGAGGCATGCTCTTCTTTCATTGTTCCCAATACAGCACGAAATATGAGCAACCCCAGAAAAAAAGAAATGTGTTTCCTACTAATAGAGAACAGATCTACTTCATCTCTGCCTATGAATCTGATGCAAACCACAGCACCTGTTAAATAAATGCTTTTTAGTTAGTGGTAAGAAACGCTTTGGGTTTGTGAACTGTGTAAATTCATTTGAGCCCAAAATTTGGTGGGTTTACCAGAAATGACCTCTCCTTGTAGCAAGACACAGATCCTGTCGTTTAACTCCGTTTCATAAGGGAAATTAAGACCAGTGTTCTCAACCATGACACACACTCTGTTTTAATGCAAGAAGCATGCTCTTTTTCAAGAGTCTCCAATAGAGCAAGAAAACTGAGCAAGCCCAGAAAAAAAAGAAATATGTTTCCTACTCATTTGGAACATATCTAGTTCAACTCTGCTCATGAAACTGATACAAACCACAGCTCCTGTTAAATAAATGCTCTTTAGTTACTAGTGAGGAACGCATTGGGTTCGTGAACTGTGTAAATTCATTTGAGACCAAAATTGAGTGGGTTTACCAGAATATGACATCTTCCTTATAGAAAGACACAGATCCTGGACCTTAAATCCATTTCAGAAGGGAAATTCAGACCAGTGTCCTCTTCCATGAAACACACTCTGTTTTAACACAAGAAGCATGCTCATTTTTCCTTTGTTTCCAATACAGCAAGATATATGAGCAAGCCCCGAAAAAAGAACTGTGTTTACTACTGATAGGCATCATATCTATTTCAGCTCTGATTATGGAACTGATACAAAACACAGCTCATTTTAAATAAATGCTCTTTAGTTAATAGTGAGTAACGCATTGGGTTTGTGTTCTGTGTAAAATCATTTGAGCCGCAAATTGACTGGCTTTACCAAAAATGACCTCTTGCTTGTAGGAAGACAGAGATCCTGTGGTTTAACTCCGTTTCTGAAGGGAAATTCAGACGGGTGTTCTCTTCCATGAAACACATGCTGTTTTAACGCAAGAAGCATGCTCTTCTTTCAAGCGACTCCAATAGACCAAGAAACCTGATCAAGCCCAGAAAAAAAGAAATGTGTTTCCTACTCATATGGAACATATCTAGTTCAACTCTGCTCATGAAACTGATACAAACCTCAGCTCCTCTTACATGAATGCTCTTTAGTTAATTGTGAGAAATGTGTTTGGTTCGTGAACTGTGTAATTTCAATAGTGCCACAAATTCACTGAGTTTACCAGAAATGACCTCTTGCTTGTAGGAAGACAGAGATCCTGTGGTTTAACTCAGTTTCTGAAGGGAAATTCAGAGCAGTGTTCTCATCCATGAAATACACTCTGTTTTAACGCGAGAAGCATGCTCTTCTTTCCAGAGTCTCCTATACAGCAAGAAACATGACCAAGCCCAGAAAAAAGAAATGTGTTTCCTACTCATATGGAACATATCTAGTTCATCTCTGCTCATGAAACTGACACAAACCAAAGCTCCTCTTACATAAATGCTCTTTACTTAATAGTGAGAATCACACTGGTTCGTTAACTGTGTAAAATCACTGGAGCCCAAAATTCACTGGGTTTACCAGAAATGAACTCTTGCTTTTAGGAAGACACAGATCCTTGACCTTAAATCCATTTCTGAAGGGAAATTCAGACCAGTATTCTCTTACATGAAACACACTCTGTTTTAACGCAAGAAGCATGCTCTTCTTTCCAGCGTCTCCAATACAGCAAGAAACATGAGCAAGCCCAGAAAAAAAGAACTGTGTTTCCAACTCGTACGGTCCATATCTAGTTCAACTCCGATCATGAAACTGATACAAACCATAGTTCCTCTTACATAAATGCTCTTTGGTTAATTGTGAGAAGTGTTGGTTTCATGTACTGTGTAAATTCTTTTGAGCCGCAAATTCACTGGGTTTACCAGAAATGACGTCTTGCTTGTAGGAAGACACATATCCTGTGGTTTCACTTCATTTTTGAAGGGAAATTCAGACCAGTGTCCTCTTCCATGAAACACACTCTGTTTTAACGCAAGAAGCATGCTCTTCTCTCCATAGTCTCCAATACAGCAAGAAACATGACCAAGCCCAGAAAAAAATAACTGTGTTTCCTACTCATACGGACCATATCTAGTTCAACTCTACTCATGAAACTGATACAAACCACAGCTCCTCTTACTTAAATGCTCTTTTGTTAATTGTGAGAAACGTGTTTGGTTCGTGAACTGTGTAATTTCATTTGTGCCGCAAATTCACTGGGTTTACCAGAAATGAACTCTTGCTTGTAGGAAGACACAGATCCTTGACCTTAAATCCATTTCTGAAGGGAAATTCAGACCAGTATTCTCTCACATGAAACACACTCTGTTTTAACGCAAGAAGCATGCTCCTCTTTCCAGCATCTCCAATATAGGTAGAAACATGAGCAAGCCCGGAAAAAGAACTGTGTTTCCTACTCATACAGACCATATCTAGTTCAACTCTGATTATGAAACTGATACAAACCACAGCTCCCGTTAAATAAATGCTCTTTAGTTAATTGTGACAAACTTGTTAGGCTTGTGAACTGTGTAAATTCATTTGAGCCCAAAATTCAGTGTGTTGCCAGAAATGACCTTTTGATTGTAGGAAGACACAGATCCCGGACTTTAAATGCATTTCAGAAGTGAAATTCAGACCAGTGTTCTCATCCATGAAACACACTCTGTTTTAATTCAAAAAGCATGCTCTTCTTTCCAGCGTCTCCAATAGAGTAAGAAACATGTGCAAGCCCAGAATAAAAGAACTGTGTTTCCTACTCTTACAGAGCATATCTAGTTCAACTCTACTTATGAAACTGATACTAACCACAGCTCCTGTTAAATAAATGCTCTTTAGTTAATTGTGAGAAACGCGTTGGGTTTGTGAACTGTGTAATTTCATTGATCCCAAAATTCAGTGGGTTGACCATAAATGACCTCTTGCTTGTAGGAAGACACAGATGCTGTGTTTTAACTCCGTTTCTGAAGGGAAAATCATACCAGTGTTCTCTTCCATGAAACACCGTCTGTTTTCACGCAAGAAGCATGCTCTTCTTTCAAGCGTCTCCAATACAGCCAGAAACATGAGTAAGCCCAGAATAAAAGAACTGTGTTTCCTACTCATAAGGATGATATGTAGTTCAACTGTCCTCATGAAACTGATACAAAACACAGCTCATGTGAAATAAATGCTTTTTAGTTAAGATTGAGAAACGCGTTGGGTTTGTGTTCTGTGTAATTTCATTTGAGCCAGAAATTCACTGGGTTTACAAGAAATGACCTCTTTTTTGTAGGAAGACACAGATCCTGTGGTTTAACTCCGTTTCTGAAGGGAAATTCAGACCAGTGTTCTCATCCATGAAACACACTCTGTTTTAACTCAAGAAGCATGCTCTTCTTTCCAGTGTGTCCAATACAGCAAGAAACAAGAGCAAGCCCAGAAAAAAAGAAATGTGTTTACTACTCATATGGCACATATCTAGTTCAATCTGCTTATGAAACTGATACAAACCACAGCTCCTGTTAAATAAATGCTCTTTAGTTAATAGTGAGGAACGCGTTGGGTTCGTGAATTGTGTAAATTCATTTGAGACCAAAATTCAGTGGGTTTACCAGAATATGACATCTTCCTTATAGAAAGACACAGATCCTGGACCTTAAATCCATTTCAGAAGGGAAATTCAGACCAGTGTCCTCTTCCATGAAACACACTCTGTTTTAACGCAAGAAGCATGCTCATTTTTCCATTGTCTCCAATACAGCAAGATATATAAGCAAGCCCCGAAAAAAGAACTGTGTTTACTACTGATAGGCATCATATCTATTTCAGCTCTGATTATGGAACTGATACAAAACACAGCTCATGTTAAATAAATGCTCTTTAGTTAATAGTGAGTAACGCATTGGGTTTGTGTTCTGTGTAAAATCATTTGAGCCGCAAATTGACTGGCTTTACCAAAAATGACCTCTTGCTTGTAGGAAGACAGAGATCCTGTGGTTTAACTCCTTTTCTGAAGGGAAATTCAGACGGGTGTTCTCTTCCATGAAACACATGCTGTTTTAACGCAAGAAGCATGCTCTTCTTTCAAGCGACTCCAATAGACCAAGAAAACTGATCAAGCCCAGAAAAAAAGAAATGTGTTTCCTACTCATATGGAACATATCTAGTTCAAGTCTGCTTATAAAACTGATACAAACCACAGCTCCTGTTAAATAATGCTCTTTAGTTAATAGTGAGAAACGCATTGGGTTTGTGAACTGTGTAAATTCATTTGAGCCCAAAATTCAGTTGTTTTACCAGAAATGACCTCTCGCTTGTAGGAAGACAGAGATCCTGTGGTTTAACTCAGTTTCTGAAGGGAAATTCAGAGCAGTGTTCTCATCCATGAAATACACTCTGTTTTAACGCGAGAAGCATGCTCTTCTTTCCAGAGTCTCCAATACAGCAAGAAACATGAGCAAGACCAGAAAAAAAGAACTGTGTTTCCAACTCGTACGGTCCTTATCTAGTTCAACTCTGCTCATGAAACTGATACAAACCATAGTTCCTCTTACATAAATGCTCTTTGGTTAATTTTGAGAAGTGCGTTGGTTTCATGTACTGTGTAAATTCTTTTGAGCCGCAAATTCACTGGGTTTACCAGAAATGACCTCTTGCTTGTAGGAAGACACATATCCTGTGGTTTCACTTCATTTTTGAAGGGAAATTTAGACCAGTGTCCTTTTCCATTAAACACACTCTGTTTTAACGCAAGAAGCATGCTCTTCTCTCCAGTGTCTCCAATACAGCAAGAAACATGAGCAAGCCCAAAAAAAAGAACTGTGTTTCCAACTGGTACGATCCTTATCTAGTTCAACTCTGCTCATGAAACTGATACATACCACAGCTCCTCTTACTTAAATCTCTTTTGTTAATTGTGAGAAACGTGTTTGGTTCGTGAACTGTGTAATTTCATTTGTGCCGCAAATTCACTGGGTTTACCAGAAATGATCTCTTGCTTGTAGGAAGACACAGATCCTTTACCTTAAATCCATTTCTGAAGGGAAATTCAGACCAGTATTCTCTTACATGAAACACACTCTGTTTTAACGCAAGAAGCATGCTCTTCTTTCCAGCATCTCCAATATAGGTAGAAACATGAGCAAGCCCTGAAAAAGAACTGTGTTTCCTACTCATAGACATCATATCTAGTTCAACTCTGATTATGAAACTGATAGAAACCACAGCTACTGTTAAATAAATGCTCTTCAGTTAATACTGAGAAACGTGTTGGGTTTGTGTTCTGAGTAAATTTTTTTGAGCCACAAATTGACTGGGTTTACCAGAAATGACCTCTTGCTTGTAGGAAGACACAGATCCTGTGCTTTAACTCCGTTTCTGATGTGAAATTCAGACCTGTCTTCTCATCCATGAACACACTCTGTTTTAACGCAAAAAGCATGCTCTACTTTCCAGCGTCTGAAATTTACCAAGTAACATGAAAAACCCAGAAAATAAGAACTGTGTTTCGTACTCATATGGACCATATCTAGTTCAATCTGCTTATGAAAATGATACGAACCAGAGCTCATGTTAAATAAATGCTCTTTAGTTAATAATGAGAAACACGTTGGGTTTGTTAGCTGTGTAAGTTCATTTTAGCCCAAAATTCAGTAGGTTTACCATAAATGACCTCTTGCTTGTTGGAATACACAGATCCTGTGGTTAAACTCCGTTTCTGAACTGAAATTCAGAAAAGTGTTCTCTTCAAAGAAACAGTCTGTTTTAACGCAAGAAGCATGCTCTTCTTTCCAGTGTCTCCAATATAGCAAGAAACATGAGTAAGACCAGAATAAAAGAACTGTGTTTCCTACTCATACGTATCATATCTAGTTCAAATGTGCTTATGAATCTGATATAAACCACAGCTCCTGTTAAATAAATGCTCTTTAGTTAATAGTGAGAAACGTGTTGGGTTTGTGTTCTGTTTAAATTCATTTGAGCCGCAAATTGAGTGGGTTTACCAGAAATGACCTCTTGCTTGTAGGAAGACACAGATCCTGTGGTTTAACTCCATTTCTGAAGGGAAATTCATACCTGTCTTCTCATCCATGAAACACACTCTGTTTTAAAGCAAGAAGCTTGCTCTTCTTTACATAGTCTCCAGTACAGCAACAAACATGACCAAGCCCAGTAAAAAGAACTGTGGTTCCTACTGATATGGACCATATCTAGTTCAACTCTGCTCAAGAAACTAATACACACCACTGCTCCTCTGACATAAATGCTCTTTAGTTAATTGTGAGAAACGTGTTGGCTTCGTGAACTGTGCAATTTCATTAGAGCCGCAAAATCACTGGGTTTACCACAAATGACCTCTTGCTTGTAGGAATACACAGATCCTGTGGTTTAACTCCGTTTCTGAACTGATATGCAGAACAGTGTTCTCTTCAAAGACACACAGTCTGTTTTAACGCAAGAAGCATGCTCTTCTTTCCAGCGTCTCCAATACAGCAAGAAACATGAGTAAGACCAGAATAAAAGAACTGTGTTTCCTACTCATACGGATCATATCTAGTTCAACTCTGATTATGAAACTGATACAAACCACAGCTCCTGTTACATAAATGCTCTTTGGTTAATAGTGAGAAACGCGTTGGGTTTTTATTCTCTGTGAATTCATTTGACGAGAATATTGACTGAGTTTACCAGAAATGACCTCATGCTTGATGGAAGACACAGAACCTGTGGTATAACTCCGTTTCTGAAGGCAAATTCAGACCACTGTTCACAACCATGGAAAACACTCTGTTTTATCACAAGAAGCATGCTCTTCTTTCCAGATTCCCCAATACAGCAAGAAACATGAGCAAGCCCAGAAAAAAAGAACTGTTTCCAACTCGAACGGACCATATCTAGTTCAACTGCGCTCATGAAACTGATACAAACCTTAGCTCCTCTTACATAAATGCTCTTTGTTTTATTGTGAGAAATGTGTTGGTTTCGTGTACTGTGTAAATTCATTTGAGCCACAAATTCACTGGGTTTACCAGAAATGATCTCTTGCTTGTGGGAAGACACATATCCTGTGGTTGCACTCCATTTTTGAAGGGAATATCAGACCAGTGTCCTCTTCCATGAAACACACTCTGTTTTAATGCAATAAGCATGCTCTTCTTTCCAGCTTCTCCAATACAGCAAGAAACATGGGCAAGTCCTGAAAAAAGAACTGTGTTTCCTACTCATAGTCAGCATATCTAGTTCAAATCTGATTATGAAACTGATACAAACCACAACTCCTGTTAAATAAATGCTCTTTATTTAATACTGAGAAACGCGTTGGGTTTTTGTTCTGTGTAAATTCATTTGAGCTGCAAATTGACTGAGTTTAACAGAAATGACCTCCTGCTTGTAGGAAGACACAGATCCTGTGGTTTAACTCCTTTTCTGAAGGGAAATTCAGACCAGTGTTCTCATCCATGAAACACACTCTGTTTAACATAAGTAGCATGTTCTTCTTTCAAGCATCTCCAGTAGAGCAAGAAACCTGAGCAAGCCCAGAAAAAAAGAAATGTGTTTCCTACTTATATGGAACATATCTAGTTCAACTCTGCTTATGAAACTGATACAAAATTCAGCTCCTGTTAAATAAATGCTCTTTAGTTAATTGTGAGAAACGCGTTGTGTTTGTGTTATGTGTAAATTCATTTGAGCCCCATATTCACTTGGTTTACCAGAAATGACCTCTTGCTTGTAGGAAGACACAGATCCTGGGCCTTAAATCCATTTGAAAAGGGAAATTCAGACCTGTCTTCTCATCCATGAAATACACTGTGTTTTAATACAAGAAGCATGCTCTTCTTTGCAGCATCTGAAATATACCAAGTAACATGAACAAGCCCAGAAGATAAGAACTGTGTTTCCTACTCATACGGACCATATCTAGTTCAACTCCGCTCATGAAACTGCTACAAACCACAGCTCCTCTTACATAAATGCTCTTTAGTTAATAGTGAGAATGGCGTTGGATCGTTAACTATGTAAAATCACTGGAGCCCAAAATTCACTGGGTTTACCAGAAATGAACTCTTGCTTGTAGGAAGGCACAGATCGTTGACCTTAAATCCATTTCTGAAGGGAAATTCAGACCAGTATTCTCTTCCATGAAACACACTCTGTTTTAACGCAAGAAGCATGCTCTTCTTTCCAGCATCTCCAATACAGCAAGAAACATGAGCAAGCCCAGAAAAAAAGAACTGTGTTCCCAACTCGTACGGTCCATATCTAGATCAACTCTGGTCATGAAACTGATACAAACCATAGCTCCTCTTACATAAATGCTCGTTGGTTAATTGTGAGAAATGCGTCGGTTTCATGTACTGTGTAAATTCACTTGAGCCGCAAATTCACTGTGTTTATCAGAAATGAGCTCTTGCTTTTAGGAAGACACAAACCCTGTGGTTTCACTCCTTTTTGAAGGGAGATTCAAACCAGTGTCCTCTTCCATTAAACACACTCTGTTTTAATGCAAGAAGCATGCTGTTCTTTCCAGCTTCTCCAATACATCAAGAAACATCAGCAAGTCATGAAAAAAGAACTTTGTTTCCTACTCATAGGCATCATATCTAGTTCAACTCTGCTTATGAAACTGATACAAACCACAGCTCATGTTAAATAAATGCTCTTTAGTTAAATGTGGAAACGCGTTGGGGTTGTGAACTGTGTAAATTCATTTGAGCCCAATAGAGAGTGGGTTTACCAGAAATGACTTCTTGCGTGTAGGAAGACATAGATCATGGACCTTAAATCTATTTTGGAAGGTAAATTCAGACCAGCATTCTCTTCCATAAAACACACTCTTTTTTAACTCAAGAAGCATGCTCTTCTCTCAGTATTCTCCAATACAGCAAGAAACATGACCAAGCCCAGAAAAAAAGAACTGTGTTTCCTACTCATACGGACCATATCTAGTTCAACTCTGCTCATGAAACTGATACAAACCACAGCTCATCTTACTTAAATGCTCTTTAGTTAATTGTGAGTAACGTGTTTGGTTAGTGAAATGTGTAATTTCATTTGTGCCGCAAATTCACTGGGTTTACCAGAAATGACCTCTTGCTTGTAGGAAGACACAGATCCTGTGGTTTAATTCAGACAAGTGTTGTCATCCATGAAATACATTCTGTTTTAATGCAAGAAGCATGCTCTTCTTTCCAGCGTCTCCAATACATCAAGAAACATGATCAAGCCATGAAAAAAGAACTGTGTTTCCTACTCATAGGAATCATATCTAGTTCAACTGTGATTATGAATCTGATACAAACCACAGCTCCTGTTAAATAAATGCACTTTGGTTAATAGTGAGAAACACTTTGGGTTTGTGTTCTGTGTATATTCATTTGAGCCGCAAATTGAGTGGGTTTACCAGAAATGACCTCTTGCTTGTAGGAAGACACCGATCTTGTGGTTTAACTCCGTTTCTGAAGTGAAATTCAGACTAGTGTTCTCTTCCATTACACACACTCTGTTTGAACGCAAGAAGCATACTCTTCTTTCCATAGTCTCCAATACAGCAAGAAACATGACCAAGCCCAGAAAATAGAACTGTGTTTCCTACTCATACGGACCATATCTAGTTCAACTCTGCTCATGAAACTGATACAAACCACAGCACATCTTACATAAATGCTCATTAGTTATTTGTGTGAAACGTGTTGGGTTCGAGAATTGTGTAATTACATTTGAGCCGCAAATTGACTGGGTTGACCAGACATGATCTATTGCTTGAAGGAAGACACAGATCCTGTGCTTTAACTGCGTTTCTGAAGGGAAATTCAGACCAGTATTCTCTTCCATGAAACACACTCTGTTTTTACGGAAGTAGCATGCTCACATTTCTAGAGTCTCCAATACAGCAAGAAACATGACCAAGCCCAGAAGAAAAGAAATGTGTTTCCTACTCATATGGAACATATCTAGTTCACCTGTGCTGATGAAACTGCTACAAAACCACAGCTCCTCTTACATAAATGCTCTTTAGTTAATAGTGAGAATGGCGTTGGATCGTTAACTGTGTAAAATCATTGGAGCCCAAAATTCACAGGGTTTACCAGAAATGAACTCTTCCTTGTAGGAAGACACAGATCCAGGACATTAAATCCATTTCTGAAGGGAAATTCTGACCAGTATTCTCTTCCATGAAACACACTCTGTTTTAACGCAAGAAGCATGCTCTTCTTTCCAGCATCTCCAATACAGCAAGAAACATGATCAAGCCCCGAAAAAAGAACTGTGTTTCCTACTCATAGGAATCATATCTAGTTCAACTGTGATTATGAATCTGATACTAACCACAGCTCCTTTTAAAAAAATGCTCTTTGGTTAATAGCAAGAAACGCTTTGGGTTTGTGTACTGTGTATATTCATTTGAGCCGCAAATTGACTGGGTTTACCAGAAATGACCTCTAGCCTGTAGGAAGACACCGATTTTGTGGTTAAACTCTGTTTCTGAAGTGAAATTCTGACTAGTGTTCTCATCAATGACATACACTCTGTTTTAACGTCAGAAGCATACTCTTCTTTCCATATTCTCCAATACAGCAAGAAACATGACCAAGCCCAGAAAAAAAGAACTGTACTTCCTACTCATACGGACCATAACTATTTCAACTCTGTTCATGAAACTGATACAAATCACAGCTCCTCTTACATAAATGCGCTTTAGTTAATTGTGAGAAACACGTTGGGTTCGTGAATTGTGTAATTACATTTGAACCGCAAATTGACTGGGTTGACCAGAAATGACCTCTTGCTTGTAGGAAGACACAGATCCTGTGGTTTAACTCCGTTTCTGAAGGGAAATTCAGACCAGTGTTGTCATCCATGTAACACACTCTGTTTTAACCCAAGAAGCATGCTCTTCCTTCAAACATCTCCAATAGAACAAGAAAACTGAGCAAGCAAAGAAAAAAGAAATATGTTTCCTACATATATGGAACATATCTAGTTCAACTCTGCTAATGAAACTGATAAAAACCACAGCTCCTGTTAAATAAATGCTCTTTAGTTAATAGTCAGAAACGCTTTGGGTTTGTGAACTGTGTAAATTCATTTGAGCCCTAAATTCAGAGGGTTTACCAGAAATGACCTCTTGCTTGTAGGAAGACACAGATCCTGGGCCTTAAATCCATTTGAGAAGGGAAATTCAGACCTCTATTCTCATCCATGAAATACACTGTGTTTTAATACAAGAAGCATGCTCTTCTTTGCAGCATCTGAAATATACCAAGTAACATGAACAAGCCCAGAAGATAAGAACTGTGTTTCCTACTCATACGGACCATATCTAGTTCAACTCCGCTCATGAAACTGCTACAAACCACAGCTCCTCTTACATAAATGCTCTTTAGTTAATTGTGAAAAACGCTTTGTGTTCATGAACTGTGTAATTTCATTTGAGCCGCAATTTCACTGGGTTTACCAGAAATGACCTCTTGCTTGTAGGAAGACACAGATCCTATGGTTTAACTCTGTTTCTTCAGGGAAGTTCAGACCAGTGTTCCCTTCCATGGAACTCACTCTGTTTTAACACAAGAAGCATGCTCTTCTTTTAGCATCTCCAATAAAGTAAGAAACATGAGCAAGCCCCGAATAAAAGAACTGTGTTTATTCCTCATACAGATCATATCTAGTTCAACTCTGCTTATGAAACAGATACAAAACACAGCTCATGTTAAATAAATGCTCTTTAGTTAATAGTGGGAAACGCGTTGGGTTTGTGTTCAGTGTCAATTCATTTGAGTCGCAAATTCCCTGGGTTTACCAGAAATGCCGTCTGGCTTGTAGGATGACACAGATCCTGTGGTTTAACTCCGTTTCTGAAGAGAAATTCAGACCAGTGTTCTCTTCCATGAAACACATTCTGTTTTATCTCACGAAGCATGCTCTTCTTTCAAGACTCTCCAATAGAGCAAGAACCTTGAGCATGCCCAGAAAATAAGAAATGTGTTTCCTAATCATGTGGAACATATCTAGTTCAACTCTGCTTATGAAACCGATACAAATCACAGCTCATGTTAAATAAATGCCCTTTAGTAAATTGTGAGAAACGCGTTGGGTTTGTGTACTGTTTAAATTCATTTGAGCCCAAAATTCAGTAGGCTTACCAGAAATGACCTCTTGCTTGTTGGAAGATACAGATCCTGGACTTTAAATCCATTTCTGAAGGGAAATTCATACCAGTGTCCTCGTCCATGAAACACACTCTCTTTTAACGCAAGAAGCATGCATGCTCTTCTTTCCAGCGTTTCCAATACAGGAAGAAACATGAGTAAGCCCCGAAAAAAGAAGTGTGTTTCCTACTCAGAGGCACCATATCTAGTTCAAGTCTGAATATGAAACTGATACAAACCACAGCTCCTATTAAATAAAGGCTCTTTAGTTAATATTGAGAAACCCGTTGGTTTTGTGTTCTGTGTAAATTCATTTGAGCAGAAAATTGATTGGGTTTACCAGAATTGACCTCTTGCTTGTAGGAAGACACAGATTCTATGGTTGAATCCGTTTCAGAAGGGAAATTCAGACCAGTGTTCTCATCCATGAAACACACTCTGTTTTAACCCAAGAAGTGTGCTCTTCCTTCAAACATCTCCAATGGAACAAGAAAACTGAACAAGCCCAGAAAAAAGAAATATGTTTCCTACACCTATGGAACATATCTAGTTCAACTCTGCTTACGAAACTGATACAAACCACAGCTCTTGTTAAATAAATGCTCTTCAGTTAATAGTCAGAAACGCTTTGGGTTTGTGAACTGTGTAAATTCATTTGAGCCCAAAATTCAGATGATTTACCAGAAATGACCTCTTGCTTGTAGGAAGACACAGAACCTGGAATTAAATCCATTTTAGAAGGGAAATTCAGACCTGTCTTCTCATCCATGAAACACACTCTGTTTTAATGCAAGAAGATTGCTCTTCTTTCCAGGGTCTACAATATACCAAGTTACATGAACAAGCCCAGAAGATAAGAACTGTGTTTCCTACTCATAAGGACCTTATCTAGATCAACTCTTCTTATGAAACTGATAGGAAACACAGCTCATGTTAAATAAATGCTCCTTAGTTAATAGTGAGAATCACGTTGGTTCGTTAACTGTGAAAAATCATTTGAACCATTAATTCACTGGGTTTCCCAGAAATGAGCTGTAGCTTGTAGGAAGACACAGATCCTTGACCTTAAATCCATTTCTTAAGGGAAATTCAGAACAGTACTTTCTTCCATGAAACACACTCTGTTTTAATGAAAGAAGCATGGTCTTCTTTCCAGCGTCTCCAGTAGAGCAAGAAACATGAGCAAGCGCCGAAAAATAACTGTGTTTCCTACTCATAGTCATCATATCTAGTTCAACTCAGCTTATGAAACTGATACAAACAACAGCTCCTCTTTATAAATGCTCTTTAGTTAATAGTGAGAAACGTGTTGGGATTATGTTCTGTGTAAATTCATTTGAGCCGCAAATTTACTGGGTTTACCAGAAATGACCTCTTGCTTGTAGGAAGACACAGGCCCTGTGGTTAAACTCCGTTTCTGAATGGAAATTCAGACCAGTGTTCTCATCCATGATACACACTCTGTTTTAACGCAAGAAGCGTGCTCTTCTTTACAGAGTCTCCAATACAGCAAGAAACATGACAATGCCCAGAAAAAAGAACTGTGTTTCCTACTCATACGGATCATATCTAGTAAAAATCTGCTCATTCAACTGATACAAACCACAGCTCCTCTTACATAAATGCTCTTTAGTTAATTTTGAGAAACGCTTTGTGTTCATGAAGTGTGCTTTTTCATTTGAGTCGGAAATTCAATGGGTTTAGTAGAAATGACCTCTTGCTTGTAGGAAGACACAGATCCTGTGCTTAACTCCGTTTCTGAAGGGAAATTCAGACCAGTGTTCTCTTGCATGAAACACACTCTGTTTTAACGCAAGAAGCAGGCTCTACTTTCAAGCCTCTCCAATAGAGCAAGAAACATGAGCAAGCCCAGAGAAAATGAAATGTGTTTCCTACTCATATGGAACATATCTACTTCAACTCTGCTTATGAAACTGATACAAACCACAGCTCCTGTTAAATAAACGCTCTTTAGTTAATAGTCAGAAACGCTTTGGGTTTGTGAACAGTGTAAATTCATTTGAGCCCAAAATTCAGAGGGTTTACCAGAAATGACCTCTTGCTTGTAGGAAGACACAGAACCTGGACCTTAAATCCATTTGAGAAGGGAAATTCAGACCTGTCTTCTCATCCATGAAACACACTCTGTTTTAATGCAAGAAGCATGCTCTTCTTTCCAGCGTCTGAAATATACCAAGTAACATGAACAAGCCCAGAAGATAAGAACTGTGTTTCCTACTCATACGGACCATATGTAGTTCAACTCTTCTTATGAAACTGATACGAACCACAGCTCCTATGTATAAATGCTCCTTAGTTAATAATAAGAATCACGTTGGTTTGTTAACTGTGTAAAATCATTGGAACCAATAATTTACTGGGTTTCCCAGAAATGACCTCTAGCTTGTAGGAAGGCACAGATCCTTGACCTTAAATCCATTTCTAAAGGGAAATTCAGAACAGTATTCTCTTCCATGAAACACACTCTGTTTTAACAAAAGAAGCATGGTCTTCTTTCCAGCGTCTCCAATAGAGCAAGAAACATGAGCAAGCGCCGAAAAACAACTGTGTTTCCTACTCATAGGCATCATATCTAGTTCAACTCAGCTTATGAAACTGATACAAACCACAGCTCCTCTTACATAAATGCTCTTTAGTTAATTGTGAGAAACGCTTTGTGTTCATGAACTGTGTAATTTCATTTGAGCCGCAATTTCACTGTGTTTACCAGAAATGACCTCTTGCTTGTAGGAAGACACAGATCCTGTGGTTGAACTCCGTTTCTAAACGGAAATTCAGACCAGTGTTCTCATCCATGAAACACACTCTGTTTTAACGCAAGAATCATGCTCTCCTTTCCAGCGTCTCCAATACAGCAAGAAACATGAGCAAGCGCTGAAAAAAGAACTGTGTTTCCTACTCATAAGCATCATATCTCGTTCAACTCTGATTATGAAACTGATACAAACCACAGCTCCTGTTAAATAAATGCTCTTTGTTTATTGGTGAGAAATGTGTTGGGTTTGTGTTCTGTGTAAATTCATTTGAGCCGCAAATTCACTGGGTTTACCAGAAATGACTTCTTGCTTGTAGGAAGACTCAGATCCTGTGGTTTAACTCTGTTTCTGAAGGGAAATTCAGACCAGTGTTCTCTTCCATTAAACACACTCTGTTTTAACGCAAGAAGCATGCTCTTCTTTGGAGATTGTCCATGACAGCAAGAAACCTGAGCAAGCCCAGAAAAAAAGAAATGTGTTTCCTTTGTATATCGCCCCTATCTAGTTCAACTCTGTTCATGAAACTGATACAAACCACAGTTGCTCTTACATAAATGCTCCTTAGTTAATAGTGAGAATCACGTTGGTTCGTTAACTGTGAAATATCATTGGAGCCCAAACTTCACTGGGTTTACCATAAATGAACTCTGGCTTGTAGGAAGACACAGATCCTGGACCTTCAATCCTTTTCTGAATGGAAATTCAGACCAGTGTCCTCTTACATGAAACACACTCTCTTTTCACCCAAGAAGCATGCTCCTCTTTCCAGCATCTCCAATACAGCAAGAAACATGAGCAAGCACTGAAAAAATAACTGTGTTTACCAATGATAGGCATCATATCTAGTTCAACTCTGATTATGAAACTGATACAAACCACATCTCCTGTTAAAGATATGCTCTTTGGTTATTACTGAGAAACGGGTTGGGTTTGTGTTCTGTGTAAATTCATTTGAGCCTCAAAATCACTGGGTTTACCAGAAATGACCTCTTGCTTGTAGGAGGAAACCGATGCTGTGGTTTAACTCCGTTTCAGAAGGGAAATTCAGATCAGTGTTCTCATGCATGAAACACACTCTGTTTTAACGCAAGAAGCATGCTCTCCTTTCCAGCGTCTCCAATACAGCAAGAAACATGAGCAAGCCCCGAAAAAAGAACTGTGTTTCCTACTCATAAACATCATATCTAGTTCAACTCTGATTATGAAACTGATACAAAGCACAGCTCCTGTTAAATAAATGCTCTTTAGTTATTAGTGAGAAACGCGTTGGGTTTGTGTTCTATGTAAATTCATTTGGGTCCAAAATTAAGTGGGTTTAATAAAAATGACCTCTTGCCTGTAGGAAGACAAAGATCCTGTGATTTAACTCTGTTTATGAATGTAATTTAAGACCAGTGTTCTCATGCATGAAACACACTCTGTTAAATAAATGCTCTTGAGTTAATAGGGAGAAATGCGTTGGGTTTGTGTTCTGTATAAATTCATTTGCGACACAAATTCACTGGTTTTACCAGAAATGCTCTCTTGTGTGTAAGAAGACACAGATCCTGGACCTTAAATCCATTTCAGTAGGGAAATTCAGACCAGTGTTCTAATCCATGAAATACACTCCGTTTAAACGCAAGAAGCATGCTCTTCTTTCCAGAGTCTCCAATACAGCAAGAAATATGAGCAAGCCCAGAAAAAAAGTACTGTGTATCCCACTCATGTGGACCATATCTAGTTCAACACTGCTCTTGAAACTGATACAAATCACAGCTCCTGTTAAATAAATGCTCTTTAGTTAATAGTAAGAAACGTGTTGGGTTTGTGTTCTGTGTAAATAAATTAGAGAGAAAAATTCACTGGTTTTACCAGAAATGCTCGCTTGCTTGTAGGAAGACACAGATCCTTGATTTTAAATCCATTTCAGAAGGGAAATTCAGACCCGAGTTCTCATCCATGAAACACACTCTGTTTTAATGCAAGAAGCATGCTCTTCTTTCCAGCGTCTCCAATACAGCAAGAAAAATGACCAAGCCCAGAAAAAAGAACTGTGTTTCCCACTCATACGGACCATATCTAGTTCAACTCTGCTGAGGAAACTGATACAAACCACAGCCCCTCTTACCTAAATGCTCTTTAGTTAATTGTGAGAAACGCGTTGGGTTCTTGAACTGGGTAAATTCATTTGAGCCGCAAATTCACTGCGTTTACCAGAAATGAACTCTTGCTTGTAGGAAGACACAGATCCTGTGGTTTAACACCTTTTTGAAGGGAAATTCAGAAGAGTTTTCTCATCCATGAAACACACTCTGTTTTAACCCAAGAAGTGTGCTCTTCCTTCAAACATCTCCAATGGAACAAGAAAACTGAACAAGCCCAGAAAAAAGAAATATGTTTCCTACACCTATGGAACATATCTAGTTCAACTCTGCTTACGAAACTGATACAAACCACAGCTCTTGTTAAATAAATGCTCTTCAGTTAATAGTCAGAAACGCTTTGGGTTTGTGAACTGTGTAAATTCATTTGAGCCCAAAATTCAGATGATTTACCAGAAATGACCTCTTGCTTGTAGGAAGACACAGAACCTGGAATTAAATCCATTTTAGAAGGGAAATTCAGACCTGTCTTCTCATCCATGAAACACACTCTGTTTTAATGCAAGAAGATTGCTCTTCTTTCCAGGGTCTACAATATACCAAGTTACATGAACAAGCCCAGAAGATAAGAACTGTGTTTCCTACTCATAAGGACCTTATCTAGATCAACTCTTCTTATGAAACTGATAGGAAACACAGCTCATGTTAAATAAATGCTCCTTAGTTAATAGTGAGAATCACGTTGGTTCGTTAACTGTGAAAAATCATTTGAACCATTAATTCACTGGGTTTCCCAGAAATGAGCTGTAGCTTGTAGGAAGACACAGATCCTTGACCTTAAATCCATTTCTTAAGGGAAATTCAGAACAGTACTTTCTTCCATGAAACACACTCTGTTTTAATGAAAGAAGCATGGTCTTCTTTCCAGCGTCTCCAGTAGAGCAAGAAACATGAGCAAGCGCCGAAAAATAACTGTGTTTCCTACTCATAGTCATCATATCTAGTTCAACTCAGCTTATGAAACTGATACAAACAACAGCTCCTCTTTATAAATGCTCTTTAGTTAATAGTGAGAAACGTGTTGGGATTATGTTCTGTGTAAATTCATTTGAGCCGCAAATTTACTGGGTTTACCAGAAATGACCTCTTGCTTGTAGGAAGACACAGGCCCTGTGGTTAAACTCCGTTTCTGAATGGAAATTCAGACCAGTGTTCTCATCCATGATACACACTCTGTTTTAACGCAAGAAGCGTGCTCTTCTTTACAGAGTCTCCAATACAGCAAGAAACATGACAATGCCCAGAAAAAAGAACTGTGTTTCCTACTCATACGGATCATATCTAGTAAAAATCTGCTCATTCAACTGATACAAACCACAGCTCCTCTTACATAAATGCTCTTTAGTTAATTTTGAGAAACGCTTTGTGTTCATGAAGTGTGCTTTTTCATTTGAGTCGGAAATTCAATGGGTTTAGTAGAAATGACCTCTTGCTTGTAGGAAGACACAGATCCTGTGCTTAACTCCGTTTCTGAAGGGAAATTCAGACCAGTGTTCTCTTGCATGAAACACACTCTGTTTTAACGCAAGAAGCAGGCTCTACTTTCAAGCCTCTCCAATAGAGCAAGAAACATGAGCAAGCCCAGAGAAAATGAAATGTGTTTCCTACTCATATGGAACATATCTACTTCAACTCTGCTTATGAAACTGATACAAACCACAGCTCCTGTTAAATAAACGCTCTTTAGTTAATAGTCAGAAACGCTTTGGGTTTGTGAACAGTGTAAATTCATTTGAGCCCAAAATTCAGAGGGTTTACCAGAAATGACCTCTTGCTTGTAGGAAGACACAGAACCTGGACCTTAAATCCATTTGAGAAGGGAAATTCAGACCTGTCTTCTCATCCATGAAACACACTCTGTTTTAATGCAAGAAGCATGCTCTTCTTTCCAGCGTCTGAAATATACCAAGTAACATGAACAAGCCCAGAAGATAAGAACTGTGTTTCCTACTCATACGGACCATATGTAGTTCAACTCTTCTTATGAAACTGATACGAACCACAGCTCCTATGTATAAATGCTCCTTAGTTAATAATAAGAATCACGTTGGTTTGTTAACTGTGTAAAATCATTGGAACCAATAATTTACTGGGTTTCCCAGAAATGACCTCTAGCTTGTAGGAAGGCACAGATCCTTGACCTTAAATCCATTTCTAAAGGGAAATTCAGAACAGTATTCTCTTCCATGAAACACACTCTGTTTTAACAAAAGAAGCATGGTCTTCTTTCCAGCGTCTCCAATAGAGCAAGAAACATGAGCAAGCGCCGAAAAACAACTGTGTTTCCTACTCATAGGCATCATATCTAGTTCAACTCAGCTTATGAAACTGATACAAACCACAGCTCCTCTTACATAAATGCTCTTTAGTTAATTGTGAGAAACGCTTTGTGTTCATGAACTGTGTAATTTCATTTGAGCCGCAATTTCACTGTGTTTACCAGAAATGACCTCTTGCTTGTAGGAAGACACAGATCCTGTGGTTGAACTCCGTTTCTAAACGGAAATTCAGACCAGTGTTCTCATCCATGAAACACACTCTGTTTTAACGCAAGAATCATGCTCTCCTTTCCAGCGTCTCCAATACAGCAAGAAACATGAGCAAGCGCTGAAAAAAGAACTGTGTTTCCTACTCATAAGCATCATATCTCGTTCAACTCTGATTATGAAACTGATACAAACCACAGCTCCTGTTAAATAAATGCTCTTTGTTTATTGGTGAGAAATGTGTTGGGTTTGTGTTCTGTGTAAATTCATTTGAGCCGCAAATTCACTGGGTTTACCAGAAATGACTTCTTGCTTGTAGGAAGACTCAGATCCTGTGGTTTAACTCTGTTTCTGAAGGGAAATTCAGACCAGTGTTCTCTTCCATTAAACACACTCTGTTTTAACGCAAGAAGCATGCTCTTCTTTGGAGATTGTCCATGACAGCAAGAAACCTGAGCAAGCCCAGAAAAAAAGAAATGTGTTTCCTTTGTATATCGCCCCTATCTAGTTCAACTCTGTTCATGAAACTGATACAAACCACAGTTGCTCTTACATAAATGCTCCTTAGTTAATAGTGAGAATCACGTTGGTTCGTTAACTGTGAAATATCATTGGAGCCCAAACTTCACTGGGTTTACCATAAATGAACTCTGGCTTGTAGGAAGACACAGATCCTGGACCTTCAATCCTTTTCTGAATGGAAATTCAGACCAGTGTCCTCTTACATGAAACACACTCTCTTTTCACCCAAGAAGCATGCTCCTCTTTCCAGCATCTCCAATACAGCAAGAAACATGAGCAAGCACTGAAAAAATAACTGTGTTTACCAATGATAGGCATCATATCTAGTTCAACTCTGATTATGAAACTGATACAAACCACATCTCCTGTTAAAGATATGCTCTTTGGTTATTACTGAGAAACGGGTTGGGTTTGTGTTCTGTGTAAATTCATTTGAGCCTCAAAATCACTGGGTTTACCAGAAATGACCTCTTGCTTGTAGGAGGAAACCGATGCTGTGGTTTAACTCCGTTTCAGAAGGGAAATTCAGATCAGTGTTCTCATGCATGAAACACACTCTGTTTTAACGCAAGAAGCATGCTCTCCTTTCCAGCGTCTCCAATACAGCAAGAAACATGAGCAAGCCCCGAAAAAAGAACTGTGTTTCCTACTCATAAACATCATATCTAGTTCAACTCTGATTATGAAACTGATACAAAGCACAGCTCCTGTTAAATAAATGCTCTTTAGTTATTAGTGAGAAACGCGTTGGGTTTGTGTTCTATGTAAATTCATTTGGGTCCAAAATTAAGTGGGTTTAATAAAAATGACCTCTTGCCTGTAGGAAGACAAAGATCCTGTGATTTAACTCTGTTTATGAATGTAATTTAAGACCAGTGTTCTCATGCATGAAACACACTCTGTTAAATAAATGCTCTTGAGTTAATAGGGAGAAATGCGTTGGGTTTGTGTTCTGTATAAATTCATTTGCGACACAAATTCACTGGTTTTACCAGAAATGCTCTCTTGTGTGTAAGAAGACACAGATCCTGGACCTTAAATCCATTTCAGTAGGGAAATTCAGACCAGTGTTCTAATCCATGAAATACACTCCGTTTAAACGCAAGAAGCATGCTCTTCTTTCCAGAGTCTCCAATACAGCAAGAAATATGAGCAAGCCCAGAAAAAAAGTACTGTGTATCCCACTCATGTGGACCATATCTAGTTCAACACTGCTCTTGAAACTGATACAAATCACAGCTCCTGTTAAATAAATGCTCTTTAGTTAATAGTAAGAAACGTGTTGGGTTTGTGTTCTGTGTAAATAAATTAGAGAGAAAAATTCACTGGTTTTACCAGAAATGCTCGCTTGCTTGTAGGAAGACACAGATCCTTGATTTTAAATCCATTTCAGAAGGGAAATTCAGACCCGAGTTCTCATCCATGAAACACACTCTGTTTTAATGCAAGAAGCATGCTCTTCTTTCCAGCGTCTCCAATACAGCAAGAAAAATGACCAAGCCCAGAAAAAAGAACTGTGTTTCCCACTCATACGGACCATATCTAGTTCAACTCTGCTGAGGAAACTGATACAAACCACAGCCCCTCTTACCTAAATGCTCTTTAGTTAATTGTGAGAAACGCGTTGGGTTCTTGAACTGGGTAAATTCATTTGAGCCGCAAATTCACTGCGTTTACCAGAAATGAACTCTTGCTTGTAGGAAGACACAGATCCTGTGGTTTAACACCTTTTTGAAGGGAAATTCAGAAGAGTTTTCTCATCCATGAAACACACTCTGTTTTAACGCAAGAAGCGTGCCCTTGTTTCAAGCGTCTCCAATAGAGCAGGAACCATGAGCATGCCCCGAATAAAAGAACTGTGTTTCCTACTCGTACGGATCATACCTAGTTCAACTCTGCTTATGAAACTGATACAAACCACAGATTCTGTTAAATAAATGCTCTTTAGTTAATAGTGTGAAATGCCTTGGGTTTGTGAACTGCGTAAATTCATTTGAGACACAAATTCACTGGTTTTACCAGAAATGCTCTCTTGCTTGTAGGAAGAAACAGATCCTGGATCTTAACTCCGTTTCTGAAGGCAAGTTCAGACCAGTGTTCTCAAACATGAAACACACTCTCTTTTAACGCGAGAAGCATGCTCCTCATTCCAGCGTCTCCAATACAGCAAGAAACATGAGCAAGCCCTGAATAAATGAACTGTGTTTCCTACTCATGCGGATCATATCGAGTTCAACTCTGCTTTAGAAACTGATACTAAACATAGCTCCTCATACATCAACGCTCTTTAGTTAGTTGTGGAAACACATTGTGTTCGTGACCTGTGTAAATGCATTTGACATGCAAATTCACAGGGTTAACCAGAAATGAACTCTTGCTTGTAGGAAGACACAGATCCTGTGGTATAACTCTGTTTCGGAAGGGATTCTGACCAGTGTTCTATTCAATTAAACACACTCTGTTTGAATGCAAGAAGCATGCTCTTCTTTCCAGTATCTCCAATAGAGGAAGAAACATGAGCAAGCCGGGAATAAAAGAACTGTGTTTCCTACTCATACGGATCATATCTAGTTCAACTCTGCTTATGAAAATGATACAAAGCACAGCTCATGTCAAATAAATGCTCTTTAGTTAACAGTGTGAAATTCGTTGGGTTTGTAAACTGTGTAAATTCATTTGAGCCGTAAATTCACTACTTTTATGAGAAAAGCTCTCTTGCTTTTAGGAAGACACAGATCCTGCATCTTAAATCCATTTCAGAAGGGAAATTCAGACCTGTGTTCTCATCCATCAAACACACTCTGTTTTAACACAAGAAGCATGCTCTTCTTTTCAGCGTCTCCAATATTGCATGAAATATGAGCAAGCCCAGAAAAAAGAACTGTGTTTCCCACTCATACGGACCATATCTAGTTCAAATCTGATAATGAAACTTACACAAACCACAGCTCCTCTTACATAAATGCTCTTTAGTTAATTGTGAGAAACGTGTTGGGTTCGTGAACTGTGTAAATTAATTAGAGCCGCAAGTTCACTGTGTTTACCAGAGAAGACCGCTTGCTTGTTGGAAGACACATATCCTGGATCTTAAATCCATTTCAGAATGTAAATTCAGACCCGTGATCTCATCCATGAAACACACTCTGTTTTACCGCAAGAAGCATGCCCTTCTTTCAAGCGTCTCTAATAGAGCAGGAAACATGAGCATGCCCCAAATAAAAGAACTGAGTTTCCTTCTCATATAGATCATATCGAGTTCTAATCAGCTTGAGAAACTGATACAAAACACAGCTCCTCATACATAAATGCTCTTTAGTTAAATGTGAGAAATGCATTGGGTTCGTGGCCGGTGTAAATTCATTTGAGTCGCAAATTCGCTGTGTTTACAAGAAATGACCTCTTGCTTGTAGGAAGACACAGATCCTGTGGTTTAACTCCGTTTCTGAAGGAAATTCTGACCAGTGTTTTCTTCCATGAAACACACTCTCTTTTAACGCGAGAAGCATGCTCCTCTTTCCAGCATCTCCAATACAGCAAGAAACATGAGCAAGCCCCGAATAAAAGAACTGTGTTCCCTACTCATAGGGATAATATCTAGTTCAACACTGCTCATGAAACTGATACAAACCACAGCTCCTCTTACATAAATGCTCTTTGGTTAATTATGAGCAACACGTTGGGTTCGTGAACTGTGTAAATTCATTTGAGCCGCAATTCACTGTGTTTACCAGAAAAGACATCTTGCTTGTTGGAAGACACAGATCCTGGATCTTAAATCCATTTCAGAAGGCAAATTCAGACCTGTGTTCTCATCCATGAAACACACTCTGTTTTAACGCAAGAAGAATACCCTTCTTTCAAGCGTCTCCAATAGAGCAGGAAATATGAGCATACCCCGAATAAAAGAACTGTGTCTCCTACTCATACGGATCATATCGATTTCTACTCAGCTTGAGAAACTGATACAAAAAAAAAGCTCCTCATACATAAACGATCTTTAGTTAATTCTGAGAAACGCATTGGGTTCGTGACCTGTGTAAATTCATTTGAGCCGAAATTCACTGGGTTTAACAGAAATGACCTCTTGCTTGTAGGAAAACACAGATCCTGTGGTTTAACTCAGTTTCTGAAGGGAAATTCAGATGAGTGTTCTCATCCATGAAACACACTCCATTTTAATGCAAGAAGCATGCTCTTCTTTCCATCATCTCCAATACAGAAAGAAACATGAGCAAGCTCCGAATAAAAGAACTGTGTTTCCTACTCATACGGATCATATCTAGTTGAACTATGCTTATGAAACTGATACAAAACACAGCTCATGTCAAATAAATGCTCTTTAGTTAACAGTGTGGAATGCGTTGGGTTTGTCACTATGTAAATTCATTTGAGCCGCAAATTCACTGCGTTTACCAGAAATGACCTCTTGCTTGTAGGAGACACAGATCCTGGATCTTAAATCCATTTCAGAAGGGGAATTCAGATGTAAATTCAGACCTGTGTTCTCATCCATGAAACACAATCTGTTTTAACAAAAGTAGCATGCTCTTCTTTCCAGAGTATCCAATAAAGAACGAAATGTGAGCAAGCCCAGAAAAAAATGAACTATGTTTCCCAATCCTACGGACCATATCTAGTTCAACTCTGCTCATCAAACTGATACAAACCACAGCTCCTCATACATAAACGCTCTTTAGTTAATTGTGAGAAACGCGTTGGATTCGAGAAATGTGTAAATTCACTTGAGCCACAAATTCAATGTGTTTACCAGAAAAGACCTCTTGCTTGTAGGAAGACACAGATCCTGTGGTTTAACACCGTTTTTGAAGGGAAATTCAGAGCAGTGTTCTCTTCCATGAAACACATTCTGTTTTAACGCAAGAAGCATGCTCTTCTTTCCAGCGTCTCCAATACAACAAGAAACATGAGCATGGCCCGAATAAAGAACTGTTTTTCCTACTCATACGGATCATATCGAGTTCACCTCTGCTTATGAAACTGATAAAAACCACAGCTCCTGTAAAATAAATGCTCTTTAGTTAATAGTGATCTACGCGTTGGGTTTGGGTTATGTGTAAATAAGTTTGAGAGGCAAAATCTCTGGTTTTACCAGAAATGCTCTCTTGCTTGTAGGAAGACACAGATCCTGGATCTTAAATCCATTTCAGAAGGGAAATTCAGACCTGTGTTCTCATCCATCAAACACACTCTGTTTTAATGCAAGAAGCATGCTCTTCTTTCCAGCGTATCCAATACAGCAAGAAACATGAGCAAGCACAGAAAAAAGAACTGTGTTTCCCACTCCTATGGACCATATCTATTTCAACTCTGTGAATGAAACTGATTCAAACCACAGCTCCTCTAACATAAATGCTCTTTGTTAATTTGTGAAACGTGTTGGGTTCGTGAGCTGTGTAAATACATATGAGCCGCAAATTCACTGGGTTTACCAGAAATGACCTATTACTTTTAGGAAGACACCTAAACAGTGGTTTAACACCGTTTCTGAAGGGAAATTCAGACAAGTGTTCTATTTCATGAAACATACTTTCTTTTAACCCCAGTAGCATGCTCCTCTTTCCAGTATTGCCAATACAGCAAGAAACATGAGCAAGCCCCGAATAAAAGAACTGTGTTTCCTACTCATACAGATCATATCTAGTACAACTCTGCTTATGAAACTGATACAAACCGCAGCTCCTCTTACATAAATGCTCTTTAGTTAACTGTGAGAAACGCGTTGGGTTTGTGAACTTAGTAAATTCGTTTGAGCTGCAAATTCATTGTGTTTTCCAGAAATGACCTCTTGCTTTTAGGAAGACACAGATGCTGTGGTTTAAAATCGTTTTTTAAGGGAAATTCAGACCAGTGTTCTCATCCATGAGACACATTCCGTTTTAATGCAAGAAGTATGCACTTTTTACAAGCGTGTCCAATAGAGCAGGAAAACATGAGCATGGCATGAATAAAAGAACTGTGTTTCCTACTCATACGGATCATATCTAGTTCAACTATGCTTAAGAATCTGATACAAACCACAGCTCCTCTTACATAAATTCTCTTTAGTTCATTGTGAGAAACGCGTTGGGTTCGTGAACTGTGTAAATTAATTGGAGCCGCAAATTCTCTGTGTTTACCAGAAAAGTCCTCTTACTTGTAGGAATACACAGATCCTGGATCTCAAATCCATTTCAGAAGGTAAATTCAGACCTGTGTTCTCATCCATGAAACAGACTCTGTTTTAACGCAAGAAGCATGCTCTTCTTTCCAGATTCTTCAATACGGCAAGAAAGAAGAGCAAGCCCAGAAAAAAATGAACTGTGTTTCCCACTCATACAGATCATATCTAGTTCAACTCTGCTTATGAAAATGATACAAACCACAGCTCCTGTTAAATAAATTCTCTTTAGTTAATAGTGTGAAATGCGCTGGGTTTGTGAACTGTGTAAATTCATTTGAGACGCAAATTCACTGGGCTTACCAGAAAAGCTCTCTTGCTTGTAGGAAGACACAGATATTGTGGTTTAACTCTATTTCTTAAGGGAAATTGAGACCAGTGTTCTCTTCCATGAAACACACTCTGTTTTAACGCAAGAGGCATGCTCTTCTTTAAAGCGTCTCCAATACAGCAAGAAACATGAGCAAGCCCAGATAAAAGGAACTGTGTTTCCCACTGATACGGGTCATATCTAGTTCAACTCTGCTTATGAAACTGATACAAACCACAGCTCCTGTTAAATAAATACTTTTTAGTTAATAGTGTGAAATGCTTTGGGTTTGTGAACTGTGTAATTTCCTTTGAGCCCCAAAATCACTGGTTTTACCAGAAATGCTTTCTTGCTTGTAGGAATAAACAGATCCTGGATCTTAAATCCATTAAAGAAGGGAAATTCAGACCAGTGTTATCATCCATGTAAAAAACACTGTGATTTAACGCAAGAAGCATGCTCTTCTTTCCAGCATCTCCAATATAGCAAGAACCATGAGCAAGCCGCAAATAAAAGAACTGTGGTTCCTACAAATACGGATCATTTCTTGTTCAAATCTGCTTATGAAACTGATACAAACCACAGCTCCTGTTAAAGAAATACTTTTTAGTTAATAGTGTGACATGCTTTGGGTTTGTGAACTGTGTAATTTCCTTTGAGCCCCAAAATCCCTGGTTTTACCAGAAATGCTCTCTTGCTTGTAGGAATAAACAGATCCTGGATCTTAAATCCATTTCAGAAGGGAAATTCAGACCAGTGTTCTCATTCATGAAACACACTCTGATTTAACACAAGAAGCATGCTCTTCTTTCCAGCGTCTCCAATAAAGCAAGAAACATGAGCAAGCACCAAATAAAAGAACTATGTCCTACTAATACGGTTCATATCTTGTTCAAATCTGCTTATGAAACTGATAGAAACCTCAGCTCCTCTTACATAAATGCTCTTTATTTAATTGTGAGAAACGCGTTGCGTTTGTGAACTTAGTAAATTCATTTGAGCTGCAAATTCACTGTGTTTTCAAGATATGACCACTTGCTTTTAGGAAGACACAGATCCTGTGGTTTAAAACCGTTCTTAAGGGAAATTCAGACCAGTGTTCTCATCCATGAAACACATTCCGTTTTAATGCAAGAAGCATGCCCTTTTTACAAGCGTGTCCAATAGAGCAGGAAAACATGAGCATGGCCCGAATAAAAGAACTGTGTTTCCTACTCATACGGACCATATCTAGTTCAACTATGCTTAAGAAACTGATACAAACCACAGCTCCACTTACATAAATTCTCTTTAGTTCATTGTGAGAAACGTGTTGGGTTCGTGAACTGTGTAAATTCATTTGAGCCGCAAATTCTCTGTGTTTACCAGAAAAGTCCTCTTACTTGTAGGATGACACAGATCCTGGATCTCAAATCCATTTCAGAAGGTTAATTCACACCTGTGTTCTCAACCATGAAACACACTCTGTTTTAACGCAAGAAGCATGCTCTTCTTTCCAGATTCTTCAATACGGCAAGAAATAAGAGCAAGCCCAGAAAAAAATGAACTGTGTTTCCCAGTCATACGGATCATATCTAGTTCAACTCTGCTTATGAAAATGATACAAACCACAGCTCCTGTGAAATAAATGCTCTTTAGTTAATAGTGTGAAATGCGCTGGGTTTGTGAACTGTGTAAATTCATTTGAGACGCAAATTCACTGGGCTTACCAGAAATGACCTCTTGCTTGTAGGAAGATACAGATGCTGTGGTTTAACTCCCTTTCTGAAGGGAAATTGAGACCAGTGTTCTCTTCCATGAAACACACTCTGTTTTAACGCAAGAAGCATGCTCTTCTTTGCAGCTTCTCCAATACAGCAAGAAACATGAGCAAGCCCAGGTAAAAAGAACTGTGTTTCCCACTCACACGGATCATATATAGTTCAACTCTGCTTATGAAATTGATACAAACCACAACTACTGTTAAATAAATACTTTTTAATTAATAGTGTGAATTGCTTTGGGTTTGTGAACTGTGTAATTAACTTTGAGCCACAAAATCACTGGTTTTACCAGAAATGCTCTCTTGCTTGTAGGAATAAACAAATACTGGATCTTAAATCCATTTCAGAAGGGAAATTCAGACCAGTGTTCTCATCCATGAAAAACACTCTGATTTAACACAAGAAGCATGCTCTTCCTTAGAGTGTCTCCAATACAGGAAGAAACATGAGCAAGCCCCATATAAAAGAACTGTGTTTCCTACTAATACGGATCATATCTTGTTCAAATCTGCTTATGAAACTGATACAAACCACAGCTCCTGTTAAATAAATACTTTTTAGTTAATAGTGTGACATGCTCTGGGTTTGTGAATTGTGTAATTACCTTTGAGCCGCAAAATCACTGGTTTTACCAGAAATGCTCTCTTGCTTGTAGGATGAAACAGATCCTGGATCTTAAATCCATTTCAGAAGGGAAATTCAGATCAGTGTTCTCTTCCATGAAACACACTCTGGTATAAAGCAAGAAGCATGCTCTTCTTTCCAGCGTCTCCAATACAGCAAGAAACATGAGCAAGCCCAGTTAAAAAGAACTGTGTTTTGTACTCATACGGATCATATCTAGTTCAGATCTGCTTATGAAATTGATACAAACCACAGCTCCTGTTAAATAAATACTTTTTAGTTAATAGTGTGAAATGCTTTTGGTTTGTGAACTGTGTAATTTCCTTTGAGCCGCAAAATCACTGGTTTTACAAGAAATGCTCTCTTGCTTGTACGAATAAACAGATCCTGGATCTTAAATCCATTTCAGAAGGGAAATTCAGACCACTGTTCTCTTCCATGAAACACACTCTGTTTTAACGCAAGAAGCATGCTCTCCTTTCCAGCGTGTCCAATACAGCAAGAACCATGAGCAAGCCCCAAATAAAAGAACTGTGTTTCCTACTAATACGGATCATATCTTGTTCAAATCGTCTTATGAAACTGATACAAACCACAGCTCCTCTTACATAAACGCTCTTTAGTTAAATGTGAGAAAGATGTTGGGTTCGTGAACTGTGTAAATTCATTTGAGCCGCAAAATTCCTGGTTTTACCAGAAATGACCTCTTGTTTGTACAAAGACACAGATCCTGTTGTTTAACTCCATTTCAGAAGCGAAGTTCACACCAGTGTTCTCGTGCATAAAACACACTCTGTTTTAACGCAAGAAGCATGCTCTTCTTTCCAGTGTCTCCAATATTGCAAGAAACATGAGCAAGCCCAGATAAAAAGAACTGGTTTTCCCACTCATACGGATCATATCTAGTTCAACTCTGCTTATGAAAGTGATACAAACCCCAGCTCCTGTTAAATAAATACTTTTCAGTTAATAGTGTGAAACGTTTTGGGTTTGTGAACTGTGTAATTTCCTTTGAGCAGCAAATCACTGGTTTTACCAGAAATGCTCTCTTGCTTGTAGAAATAAACAGATAATGGATCTGAAATCCATTTCAGAAGAGAAATTCAGACCAGTGTTATCATCCATGAAACACACTCTGATTTAACGCAAAAGCATGCTCTTCTTTCTAGCGTATCCAATACAGCAAGAAACATGGGCAAGCCCCGAATAAAAGAACTGTGTTTCCTACTAATACGGATCATATCTTGTTCAAATCTGCTTATGAAACTGATACAAACCACAGCTCCACTTACATAAATGCTCTTTAGTTAAATGTGACAAACATGTTGGGTTCGTGAAATGTATGAATTCATGTGAGCCACCAATTCACTGTGTTTACCAGAAATGACCCCTTGCTTGTAGGAAGACACAGATCCAGTGGTTTAACTCTGTTTCAGATGGGAAATTCAGACCAGTGTTCTCATCCATGAAACACACTCTGTTTTAACGCAAGCATCATGCTATTTTTTCTAGAGTTCCTTTACAGCAAGAAACATGAGGAAGTGCGAAAAAAAGAAATGTGTTTCCTACTCATACGGATCATATCTAGTTCAACACTGCTTATGAAACTGATACAACCCACACCTCCTGTTAAATAAAGGTTCTTTAGTTAATAGTTCGAAATGCTTTGGGTTTGTGAACTGTGTAATTTCATTTGAGTCGCAAATTCACCGGTTTTCCCAGAAATGCTCTCTTGCTTGTATGAAGACACAGGTCCTGGATCTCAAACTCATTTCAGAAGAGAAATTAAGACCAGTATTCTCTTCCATGAAACACACTCTGATTTAACGCAAGAAGCATGCTCTTCTTTCCAGCTTCTCAAATAGAGCAAGAACATAAGCAAGCCCAGAAAAAAAGAACGGTGTTTACCCACTCATACGGAACATATCTAGTTCAACTCTGCTCATGAAATTGATACAAACCACAGCTCCTCTTACATAAACGCTCTTTAGTTAATATGAGAAACGTGTTGGGATCGTGAACTATCTAAATTACTTTGAGCCGCAAATTCACTGGGATTACCAGAAATGACCTCTTGCTTGTTGGAAGACACAGATCCTGTGGTTTAACTCCGTTTTTCGAAGTGCAACAAAGACCGGTGTTCTCATGCATGAAACACACTCTGTTTTAATGCAAGAAGCATGCGCTCCTTTCCAGCGACTCCTATACAGCAAGAATCATGAGCAAGCTCCAAATAAAAGAACTGTGTATCCTACTCATATGGATCATATCTAGTTCATCTCTGCTTCTGAAACTGATACAAACCACAGCTCCTCTTACATAAACGCTCTCTAGTTAAATGTGAGAAACATGTTGGGTTCGTGAACTGTCTAAATTCATTTGAGCCGCAAATTCACTAGGTTTACCAGAAATGACCTCTTGCTTGTAGGAAGACATAGATACTGTGGTTTAATTCCGTTTCAGAAGGGAAATTCAGACCAGTGTTCTCAGGCATGAAACACACTCTGTTTTAACGCAAGAAGCATGCTCTCCTTTCCAGCGTCTCCTACACAGCAAGAAACATGAGCAAGCCCCAAATAAAAGAACTGTGTTTCCTATTAATATGGATCATATCTTGTTTAAATCTTCCTATTAAACTGATACAAACCACAGCTCCTCTTACATAAACGCTCTTTAGTTAAATGTGAGAAAGATGTTGGGTTCGTGAACTGTGTAAATTCATTTGAGCCACAAAATTCCTGGTTTTACCAGAAATGACCACTTGTTTGTACAAAGACACAGATCCTGTGGTTTAACTCCGTTTTAGAAGGGAAGTTCACACCAGTGTTCTCGTGCATGAAACACACTCTGTTTTAATGCAAGAAGCATGCTCTTCTTTCCAGCGTCTCCAGTACAGCAAGAAACATGAGCAAGCCCAGATAAAAAGAACTGTGTTTCCCACTCCTATGGACCATATCTATTTCAACTCTGTGAATGAAACTGATTCAAACCACAGCTCCTCTAACATAAACGTTCTTTGTTAATTGTGTGAAACGTGTTGGGTTCGTGAGCTGTGTAAATACATATGAGCCGCAAATTCACTGGGTTTACCAGAAATGACCTATTACTTTTAGGAAGACACCTAAACAGTGGTTTAACACCGTTTCTGAAGGGAAATTCAGACAAGTGTTCTATTTCATGAAACATACTTTCTTTTAACCCCAGTAGCATGCTCCTCTTTCCAGTATTGCCAATACAGCAAGAAACATGAGCAAGCCCCGAATAAAAGAACTGTGTTTCCTACTCATACAGATCATATCTAGTACAACTCTGCTTATGAAACTGATACAAACCGCAGCTCCTCTTACATAAATGCTCTTTAGTTAACTGTGAGAAACGCGTTGGGTTTGTGAACTTAGTAAATTCGTTTGAGCTGCAAATTCATTGTGTTTTCCAGAAATGACCTCTTGCTTTTAGGAAGACACAGATGCTGTGGTTTAAAATCGTTTTTTAAGGGAAATTCAGACCAGTGTTCTCATCCATGAGACACATTCCGTTTTAATGCAAGAAGTATGCACTTTTTACAAGCGTGTACAATAGAGCAGGAAAAAATGAGCATGGCATGAATAAAAGAACTGTGTTTCCTACTCATACGGATCATATCTAGTTCAACTATGCTTAAGAAACTGATACAAACCACAGCTCCTCTTACATAAATTCTCTTTAGTTCATTGTGAGAAACGCGTTGGGTTCGTGAACTGTGTAAATTCTTTGGACCCGCAAATTCTCTGTGTTTACCAGAAAAGTCCTCTTACTTGTAGGAAGACACAGATCCTGGACCTCAAATCCATTTCAGAAGGTAAATTCAGACCTGTGTTCTCATCCATGAAACAGACTCTGTTTTAACGCAAGAAGCATGCTCTTCTTTCCAGATTCTTCAATACGGCAAGAAAGAAGAGCAAGCCCAGAAAAAAATGAACTGTGTTTCCCACTCATACAGATCATATCTAGTTCAACTCTGCTTATGAAAATGATACAAACCACAGCTCCTGTTAAATAAATTCTCTTTAGTTAATAGTGTGAAATGCGCTGGGTTTGTGAACTGTGTAAATTCATTTGAGACGCAAATTCACTGGGCTTACCAGAAAAGCTCTCTTGCTTGTAGGAAGACACAGATGTTGTGGTTTAACTCTGTTTCTTATGGGAAATTGAGACCAGTGTTCTCTTCCATGAAACACACTCTGTTTTAACGCAAGAGGCATGCTCTTCTTTAAAGCGTCTCCAATACAGCAAGAAACATGAGCAAGCCCAGATAAAAGGAACTGTGTTTCCCACTGATACGGGTCATATCTAGTTCAACTCTGCTTATGAAACTGATACAAACCACAGCTCCTGTTAAATAAATACTTTTTAGTTAATAGTGTGAAATGCTTTGGGTTTGTGAACTGTGTAATTTCCTTTGAGCCCCAAAATCACTGGTTTTACCAGAAATGCTTTCTTGCTTGTAAGAATAAACAGATCCTGGATCTTAAATCCATTAAAGAAGGGAAATTCAGAACAGTGTTATCATCCATGTAAAAAACACTGTGATTTAACGCAAGAAGCATGCTCTTCTTTCCAGCATCTCCAATATAGCAAGAACAATGAGCAAGCCCCAAATAAAAGAACTGTGGTTCCTACAAATACGGATCATATCTTGTTCAAATCTGCTTATGAAACTGATACAAACCACAGCTCCTGTTAAAGAAATACTTTTTAGTTAATAGTGTGACATGCTTTGGGTTTGTGAACTGTGTAATTTCCTTTGAGCCCAAAATCACTGGTTTTACCAGAAATGCTCTCTTGCTTGTAGGAATAAACAGATCCTGGATCTCAAATCCATTTCAGAAGGGAAATTCAGACCAGTGTTCTCATTCATGAAACACACTCTGATTTAACGCAAGAAGCATGCTCTTCTTTCCAGCGTCTCCAATAAAGCAAGAAACATGAGCAAGCACCAAATAAAAGAACTATGTCCTACTAATACGGTTCATATCTTGTTCAAATCTGCTTATGAAACTGATAGAAACCTCAGCTCCTCTTACATAAATGCTCTTTATTTAATTGTGAGAAACGCGTTGCGTTTGTGAACTTAGTAAATTCATTTGAGCTGCAAATTCACTGTGTTTTCAAGATATGACCACTTGCTTTTAGGAAGACACAGATCCTGTGGTTTAAAACCGTTCTTAAGGGAAATTCAGACCAGTGTTCTCATCCATGAAACACATTCCGTTTTAATGCAAGAAGCATGCCCTTTTTACAAGCGTGTCCAATAGAGCAGGAAAACATGAGCATGGCCCGAATAAAAGAACTGTGTTTCCTACTCATACGGACCATATCTAGTTCAACTATGCTTAAGAAACTGATACAAACCACAGCTCCACTTACATAAATTCTCTTTAGTTCATTGTGAGAAACGCGTTGGGTTCGTGAACTGTGTAAATTCATTTGAGCCGCAAATTCTCTGTGTTTACCAGAAAAGTCCTCTTACTTGTAGGATGACACAGATCCTGGATCTCAAATCCATTTCAGAAGGTTAATTCACACCTGTGTTCTCAACCATGAAACACACTCTGTTTTAACGCAAGAAGCATGCTCTTCTTTCCAGATTCTTCAATACGGCAAGAAATAAGAGCAAGCCCAGAAAAAAATGAACTGTGTTTCCCAGTCATACGCATCATATCTAGTTCAACTCTGCTTATGAAACTGATACAAACCACAGCTCCTGTTAAATAAATACTTTTTAGTTAATAGTGTGAAATGCTTTGGGTTTGTGAACTGTGTAATTTCCTTTGAGCCCCAAAATCACTGGTTTTACCAGAAATGCTTTCTTGCTTGTAAGAATAAACAGATCCTGGATCTTAAATCCATTAAAGAAGGGAAATTCAGAACAGTGTTATCATCCATGTAAAAAACACTGTGATTTAACGCAAGAAGCATGCTCTTCTTTCCAGCATCTCCAATATAGCAAGAACAATGAGCAAGCCCCAAATAAAAGAACTGTGGTTCCTACAAATACGGATCATATCTTGTTCAAATCTGCTTATGAAACTGATACAAACCACAGCTCCTGTTAAAGAAATACTTTTTAGTTAATAGTGTGACATGCTTTGGGTTTGTGAACTGTGTAATTTCCTTTGAGCCCAAAATCACTGGTTTTACCAGAAATGCTCTCTTGCTTGTAGGAATAAACAGATCCTGGATCTCAAATCCATTTCAGAAGGGAAATTCAGACCCGTGTTCTCATTCATGAAACACACTCTGATTTAACGCAAGAAGCATGCTCTTCTTTCCAGCGTCTCCAATAAAGCAAGAAACATGAGCAAGCACCAAATAAAAGAACTATGTCCTACTAATACGGTTCATATCTTGTTCAAATCTGCTTATGAAACTGATAGAAACCTCAGCTCCTCTTACATAAATGCTCTTTATTTAATTGTGAGAAACGCGTTGCGTATGTGAACTTAGTAAATTCATTTGAGCTGCAAATTCACTGTGTTTTCAAGAAATGACCACTTGCTTTTAGGAAGACACATCCTGTGGTTTAAAACTGTTTTTAAGGGAAATTCAGACCAGTGTTCTCATCCATGAAACACATTCCGTTTTAATGCAGGAAGCATGCCCTTTTTACAAGCGTGTCCAATAGAGCAGGAAAACATGAGCATGGCCTGAATAAAAGAACTGTGTTTCCTACTCATACGGACCATATCTAGTTCAACTATGCTTAAGAAACTGATACAAACCACAGCTCCTCTTACATAAATTCTCTTTAGTTCATTGTGAGAAACGCGTTGGGTTCGTGAACTGTGTAAATTCATTTGAGCCGCAAATTCTCTGTGTTTACCAGAAAAGTCCTCTTACTTGTAGGATGACACAGATCCTGGATCTCAAATCCATTTCAGAAGGTTAATTCACACCTGTGTTCTCAACCATGAAACACACTCTGTTTTAACGCAAGAAGCATGCTCTTCTTTCCAGATTCTTCAATACGGCAAGAAATAAGAGCAAGCCCAGAAAAAAATGAACTGTGTTTCCCAGTCATACGGATCATATCTAGTTCAACTCTGCTTATGAAAATGATACAAACCACAGCTCCTCTTACATAAACGCTCTCTAGTTAAATGTGAGAAACATGTTGGGTTCGTGAACTGTGTAAATTCATTTGAGCCGGAAATTCACTAGGTTTACCAGAAATGACCTCTTGCTTGTAGGAAGACATAGATACTGTGGTTTAATTCCGTTTCAGAAGGGAAATTCAGACCAGTGTTCTCAGGCATGAAACACACTCTGTTTTAACGCAAGAAGCATGCTCTCCTTTCCAGCGTCTCCTATACAGCAAGAAACATGAGCAAGCCCCAAATAAAAGAACCGTGTTTCCTATTAATATGGATCATATCTTGTTCAAATCTTCCTATTAAACTGATACAAACCACAGCTCCTCTTACATAAACACTCTTTAGTTAAATGTGAGAAAGATGTTGGGTTCGTGAACTGTGTAAATTCATTTGAGCCGCAAAATTCCTGGTTTTATCAGAAATGACCACTTGTTTGTACAAAGACACAGATCCTGTGGTTTAACTCCGTTTTAGAAGGGAAGTTCACACCAGTGTTCTCATGCATGAAACACACTCTGTTATAATGCAAGAAGCATGCTCTTCTTTCCAGCGTCTCCAGTACAGCAAGAAACATGAGCAAGCCCAGATAAAAAGAACTGTGTTTCCCACTCATACGGATCATATCTAGTTCTACTTTGCTTATGAAACTGATACAAACCACAGCTCCTGTTAAATAAATGATCTTTAGTTAATAGGGTGAAATGCTTTGGGTTTGTGAACTGTGTAATTTCAATTGAGCCGCAAATATACTGGTTTTACCAGAAATGATTTCTTGCGTGTAGGAATAAAGAGATCCTGGATCTCAAATCCATTTCAGAAGGGAAATTTAGACCAGTGTTCTCATCCATGAAACAAACTCTGATTTAACGCAAGAAGGATGCTCTTCTTTCCAGTGTCTCCAATACAGCAAGACACATGAGCAAGCCCCAAATAAAAGAACTGTGTTTCCTACTAATTCGGATCATATCTTGTTCAAATCTGCTTATGAAACTGATACAAACCACAGCTCATCTTACATAAACGTGCTTTAGTTAAATGTGAGAAACATGTTGGGTTCGTGAACTGTGTAAATTCATTTGAGCCGCAAATTCACTGGGTTTAACAGAAATGACCCCTTGCTTGTAGGAAGACACAGATCGTGTTGTTTAACTCCGTTTCAGAAGGGAAATTCAGACCAGTGTTCTCGTGCATGAAACACACTCTGTTTTAACGCAAGAAGCATGCTCTCCTTTCCATCGTCTCCAATACTGCAAGATACATGAGCAAGCCATGAATAAAAGAACTGTGTTTCCTACTCATACGGATCATATCTAGTTCAACTCTGCTTATGAAACTGATACAAACCCCACTTCCTGTTAAATAAATGCTCTTAATTTAATAGGGTGAAATTCTTTGGGTTTGTAAACTTTGTAATTTCATTTGAGTCTCAAAATCACTGGATTTACCAGAAATGCTCTCTTGATTGTATGAAGACACAGATCCTGGATCTTAAACCCATTTCAGAAGAGAAATTCAGACCAGTGTTCTCTTCCATGAAACACATCCTGATTTAACGCAAGAAGCATGCTCTTCTTTCCAGCTTCTCCAATAGAGCAAGAACATAAGCAAGGCCAGAAAAAAAGAACTGTGTTTACCCACACATACGAAACATATCTAGTTCAACTCTGCTCATGAAACTGATACAAACCACAGCATCTCTTACATAAACGCTCTTTAGTTAATATGAGAAACGTGTTGGGTTCATGAACTGTCTAAATTCCTTTGAGCCGCAAATTCACTAGGTTTACCAGAAATGACCTCTTGCTTGTAGGAAGACATAGATCCTGTGGGTTAATTCCGTTTCAGAAGGGAAATTCAGACCAGTGTTCTCATGCATGAAACACACTCTGTTTTAACGCAAGAAGCATGCTCTCCTTTCCAGAGTCTCCTATATAGCAAGAAACATGAGCAAACCCCAAATAAAAGAACTGTGTTTCCTACTAATACGGATCATATCTTGTTCAAATCTTCTTATTAAACTGATACAAACCACAGCTCCTCTTACATAAACGCTCTTTAATTAAATGAGAGAAAGATGTTGGGTTCATCAACTGTGTAAATTCATTTGAGCTGCAAATTCACTGGGATTACCAGAAATGACCTCTTGCTTGTAGGAAGACACAGACCCTGTGGTTTAACTCAATTTCTGAAGGGAAATTCAGACCAGTGGTCTCATGCATGAAACACACTCTGTTTTAACACAAGAAGCATGCTCTCCTTTCCAGCGTCTCCAATACAGCAAGAACCATGAGCAAGCTCCCAATAAAAGAACTGTGTTTCCTACTCATATGGATCATATCTTGTTCAAATCTGCTTATGAAACTGATACAAACAACAGGTCCTTTTAAATAAAAGCTCTTTAGTTAATAGTGTAAAATGCTTTGGGTTTGTGAAATGTGTAATTTCATTTCAGCCACAAATTCACTACTTCTACCAGAAATGCTCTCTTGCTTGTAGGAATACACAAATCCTGGATCTGAAATCCATTTCAGAAGGGAAATTCAGACCAGTGTCCTCATCCATGAAACACACTCTGATTTAACGCAAGAAGCATGCTCTTCTTTCCAGCGTCTACAATACAACAAGAAACATGAGCAAGCCCCAAATAAAAGAACTGTGTTTCCTACTAATACGGATCATATCTTGTTCAAATCTGCTTATGAAACTGATACAAACCACAGCTCCTCTTACACAAACGCTCATTAGTTACATGTGACAAACATGTTGGGTTCGTGAACTGTGTGAATTCATGTGAGCCACCAATTCACTGTGTTTACCAGAAATGACCCCTTGCTTGTAGGAAGACACAGATCCTGTGGTTTAACTCCGTTTCAGAAGGGATATTCAGACCAGTGTTCTCATCCATGAAACACACTCTGTTTTAACGCAAGAATCATGCTATTTTTTCCAGAGTCTCCTTTACAGCAAGAAACATGAGGAAGCACGAAAAAACGAACTGTGTTTCCTACTCATACGGATCATATCTAGTTCAACACTGCTTATAAAACTGATACAAACCACACCTCCCGTTAAATAAAGGGTCTTTAGTTAATAGTGTGAAATGCTTTGGGTTTGTCAACTTTGTAATATCATTTGAGTCTCAAATTCACTGGTTTAACCAGAACTGCTCTCTTGATTGTAGGAAGACACAGATCCTGGATATTAAACTCATTTCAGAAGAGAAATTAAGACCAGTATTCTCTTCCATGAAACACACCATGATTTAACGCAAGAAGCATGCTCTTCTTTCCAGCGTCTACAATACAACAAGAAACATAAGCAAGCCCCAAATAAAAGAACTGTGTTTCCTACTAATACGGATCATGTCTTGTTCAAATCTGCTTATGAAACTGATACAAATCACAGCTCCTCTTACACAAACGCTCTTTAGTTACATGTGACAAACATGTTGGGTTCGTGAACTGTGTGAATTCATGTGAGCCACCAATTCACTGGGTTTACCAGAAATGACACCTTGCTTGTAGGAAGACACAGATCCTGTGCTTTAACTCCGTTTCAGAAGGGAAATTCAGACCAGTATTCTCATGCATGAAACACACTCTGTTTTAATGCAAGAAGTATGCTCTCGATTCCAGCTTCTCCAATACAGCAAGAAACATGAGCAAGCCCCGAATAAAAGCACTGTGTTTCCTACTCGTACGGTTCATATCTAGTTCAACTCTGCTTATTACACTGATACAAACCTCAGCTCCTGTTAAATAAATGCTCTTTAATTAACAATGTAAAATGCCTTGGGTTTGTGAACTGTGTAATTCATTTGAGCAGCAAATTCATGGGGTTTACCAGAAATGACCCCTTGCTTGTAGGAAGACACAGATCCTGTGGTTTTACTCCATTTCTGAAGGGAAATTCCCACCAGTGTTCTCATCCTTTAAAAACACTCTGTTTTTATGCAAGAAGCATGCTCTTCTTTCCAGGGTATACAATACAACAAGAAACATGAGCAAACAAAGAAAAAAAGAACTGTGTTTCCTATTCATATGGACCATATCTAGTTCAACTCTGCTCATGAAACTGATACAAACCACACCTCCTCTTACATAAATGCTCTTTACTTAATAGTGAGAAACGCATTGGTTTGTGTTCTGTGTAAATTCATTTGAGACGCAAATTCACTGGTTTTACAAGAAATGCTCTCTTTCTGGAAGGAAGAAACAGATGCTGGATCTTAAATCAATTTCAGAAGGGAAATTATGACCTGTGTTCTCATCCATGAAACACACTCTGTTTTAATGCAAGAAGCATGCTCTTCTTTCCGTAGTCTCAACTACAGCAAGAAACATGTGCAAGCCCCCAATAAAAGAACTATGTTTCCTACTCATACGGATCATATCGAGTTGAACTCTGCTCATGAAACTGATAGAAACCACAGCTTCTATTAAATAAATGCTCTTTAGTTAACACTGTAAAATGCCTTGGGTTTGTGAACTATGTAATTTCAATTAAGCCACAAATTCACTGGTTTTACCAGAAATACTCTCTTGCTTTTAGAAAGACACAGATCCTGTATCTTAAATCCACTTCAGAATGGAAATTCAGTCCAGTGTTCATATCCATGGAACACACTCTGTTGTAAAGCAAGAAGCATGCTCTTCTTTCCAGTGTCTCCAATACAGCAAGAAATATGAGTAAGCCCAGAACAAAATAATTGTGTTTCCGACTCGTACGGACAATACCTATTTCAACTGTGCTCATGAAAGTGATACAACCACAGCTCCTCTTACATAAACGCTCTTTAGTTAAATGTGAGAAATGCGTTGGGTTCGTGAACAGTGTAAATTCATTTGAGCAGCAAATTCACTTGGTTTACCAGAAATGACCCCTTGCTTGTAGGAAGACACAGATCCAGTGGTTTTACTCCGTTTCTGAATGGAAATTCACACCAGTGTTCTCATCCTTTAAACACACTCTGTTTTTATGCAAGAAGCATGCTCTTCTTTCTAGGGTCTAAAATATAGCAATAAACATGAGCAAACTAAGAAAAAAAGAACTGTGTTTCCTATTCATATGGACCATATCTAGTTCAACTCTGCTCATGAAACTGATACAAACCACACCTCCTCTTACATAAATGCTCTTTACTTAATAGTGAGAAACGCTTTGGTTTGTGTTCTGTGTAAATTCATTTGAGACACAAATTCACTGCTTTTACAAGAAATGCTCTCTTGCTTGCAGGAAGAAACAGATCCTGGATCTTAAATACATTTCAGAAGGGAAATTCAGACTTGTGTTCTCATCGATGAAACACACTCTGTTTTAATGCAAGAAGCATGCTCTTCTTTCCATAGTCTCAAATACAGCAAGAAACATGAGAAAGCCCCGAATAAAAAACTGTGTTTCATACTCATACGCATCATATCTAGTTGAACTCTGCTCATGAAACTGAAAGAAAGCACAGCTCCTGTTAAATAAAGGCTCTTTAGTTAACACTGTAAAATGCCTTGGGTTTCTGTACAGTGTAATTTCATTTGAGCCACAAAATCAATGGTTTTACCAGAAATGCTCTCTTGATTGTAGGAATAAACAGATCCTGGATCTTAAATCCATTTCAGAATTTAAATTCACACCGGTGTTCTATTCCATGAAACACACTCTGTTTTAACTCAAAAGCATGCTCTTCTTTCCAGATTCTCCAATACAGCAAGGAACTTGACCATGCCCCCAAAAATAACTGTGTTTCCTACTCATACAGACCATATATACTTCAACTCTGCTCATGAAACTGATACAAGCCATAGCTCCTCTTAAATAAATGCTCTTTAGTTAAATGTGAGGAAGGCATTGGGATTGTGAACTGTGTAAATTCATTTCAGCAGCAAATTCACTTGGTTTACCAGAAATGACCTCTTGCTTGTAGGAAGACACAGATCCTGTGGTTTTACTCCGTTTGTGAAGGGAAATTCACACCAGTGTTCTCATCCATTAAACACACTCTGTTTTTATGCAAGAAGCATGCTCTTCTTTCCAGGGTCTAATATACAGCAAGAAACATGAGCAAACTAAGAAAAAAAGAACTCTTTTTCCTATTCATACGGACCATATCTAGTTCAACTCTCCTTATGAAACTGATACAAACCACAGCGCCTGTTAAATAAATGCTCTTAAGTTAATAGTGTGAAATGCTTTGGGTTTGTGAACTGTGTAATTTCATTTGAGCCGTAAATTCACTGGTTTCACCAGAAATGCTCTCTTGCTTGTAGGAATAAACAGATCCTGTATCTTAAATCCAATTCAGAATTGAATTTTCACATCAGAGTTCTCTTCCATGAAACACACTCGGTTTTAACGCAAGAAGCATGTTCTTCATTCCAGCGTCTCCAATACAGCAAGAAACATTAGCAAGCCCCGAATAAAAGAACTGTGTTTCTTACTCATAAAGACCATATCTAGTTCAACTCTGCTCATGAAACTGATACAAACCGCAGCTTCTCTTCCACAAACGCTCTTTACTTAAATGTGAGAAACGTGTTGGGTTGGTGAACTGTTTAAATTCATTTGAGCCACAAATTCAATGGTTTTACCAGAAATTCAGTCTTTCTTGTAGGAAGACACAGATCCTGGGGTTTAACTCCGTTTCTGAAGGGAAATTCAGACCAGCGTTCTCTTCCATGAAACACCCTCTGTTTTAACGCAAGAAGCATGCTCTTCTTTCCAGCGTCTCCAATACAGCAAGAAACATGAGCAAACACAGAATAAAAGAACTGTGTTTCCTCCTCATACGGACCATTTCTAGTTCAACTCTGCTTATGAAACTGATACAAACCACAGTTCATGTTAAATAAATGCTCTTTAGTTAATAGTGTTAAATGATTTGGGTTTGTGAACTGTGTAATTTCAACTGAGCCGCAAATTCATTGGTTTTACCAGAAATTCTCTCTTGCTTGTTGGAATAAACAGATCCTGGATCTTAAATCCATTTCAGAATTGAAATTCTGACCAGCGTTCTCATGCAAGAAACACACTCTGTTTTATTAGAAGAAGCATGCTCTTCTTTCCAGAGTCTCCAATACAGCAAGAGACATGAGCAAACTCAGAAATAAAGAACTGAGTTTCCTCTTCATACGGACCATATCTAGTTCAACTCTGCTCATGAAACTGATACAAAACACAGCTCCTCTTACATAAATTCTCTTTAGTTAATAGTGAGAAACGTGTTGGGTTTGTGAACTGTGTAAATTCATTTGAGCCGCAAATTCAATGGTTTTCCCAGAAATGCAGTCTTTCTTGTAGGAAGACACAGATCCTGGGGTTTAACTCAGTTTCTGAAGGGAAATTCAGACCAGTGTTCTCTTCCATGAAACACCCTCTGTTTTAGCGCAAGAAGCATGCTCTTCTTTCCAGTGTCTCCAATACAGCAAGAAACATGAGCAAGCCCCAAATAAAAGAAATGTGTTTCCTCCTCATACGGACCATATCTAGTTCAACTCTGCTTATGAAACTGATACAAACAAAAGCTCATGTAAAATAAATGCTTTTTAGTTAATAGTGAAAAATGCCTTAGGTTTGTGTTCTGTGTAAATTCATTTGAGACACAAATTCACTGTTTTTACAAGAAATGCTCTCTTGCTTCTAGGAAGACACAGATCCTGGATCATAAATCTGTTTCTGAAGGGAAATTTAGACCAGTGTTCTCATCCATGAAACACACTCTGTTTTAACTCAAGAAGCATGCTCTTCTTTCCAGCGTCTACAATACAGGAAGAAACATGAGCAAGCCCCGAATAAAAGAACTGTGTTTCCTCCTCATACGGACCATATCTAGTTCAACTCTGCTCATGAAACTGATACAAACCACAGCTCATCTTACATAAATGCTCTTTAGTTAATAGTGAGAAACATGTTGGGTTGTGAACTGGGCAAATTCATTTGAGCAGCAAATTCCCTGGGTTTACCAGAAATGACCTCTTGCTTGTAAGAAGACACAGATCCTGTGGTTTTACTCCGTGTCTGAAGGGAATTTCATATCAGTGTTCTCATCCTTTAGACACACTCTGTTTTAATGCAAGAAGCATGCTCGTCTTTCCAGCGTCTCCAATACAGCAAGGAACATGAACATGCCCAGAATAAAAGAACTGAGTTTCTTACTCATACAGACTATATCTAGTTCAACTCTGCTTATGAAACTCGTAAAAACCACAGCTCCTCTTACATAAATGCTCTCCAGTTAATGGAGTGAAATGCTTTGGGTTTGTGAACTGTGTAAATTCATTTGAGCCACAAATTCAATGGATGTACCAGAAATGTACTCTTTCTTGTAGCAAGACACAGATCCTGGATCTTAAATCTGTTTCTGAAGGGAAATTCAGACCTGTGTTCTCATCCATGAAACAAACTCTGTTTTTAACCAAGAAACATGCTCTTCTTTCCAGCGTCTCCAATACAGTAAGAAACATGAGCAAGCCCAGAAAAAAAGAAATGTGTTTCCTACTCATACAGACCATATCTAGTTCAACTCCGCTTATGAAACTGATACAAACCACAGCTCCTCTTACATAAACGCTCTTTAGTTAATAGTGAGAAATGTGTTGTTACCTTGACCAGTGTAAATGCATTTGAGCCCAAACTTCAGTGGGTTTACCATAAATTACCTCTTGCTTGTAGGAAGACACAGATCCTGTGGTTTAACCCCGTTTCTGAATGATAATTCAGACCAGTGTTCTCTTCCATGAAACACACTCTGTTTTACCCCAAGAAGCATTCTCTTCTTTCCAGAGTCTCCAATACAGCAAGAAACATGAGCAAGCCATAAATAAAAGAACTGTGTTTCCTACTCATACGGACAACATCTACTACAACCGTGCTCATGAAACTGATACAAACCACAGCTCGTCTTACATAAAAGCTCTTTAGTTATTAGTGAGTAATACGCTGTGTTTGTGTTATTCGTAAATTCATTTGAGACGCAAAATCAATGGTTTTACAAGAAATGCTCTCTTACTTGTAGGAAGACACAGATCCTGGATCTTAAATCCATTTCAGAAGTGAAATTCAGACCTGTGTTCTCATCACTGAAACACACTATGTTTTTAAACAAGAAGCATGCTCTTCTTTCCAACGTGTCCAATACAGCAAGAAACATGAGCAAGCCCAGAAAAAAAGAAATGTGTTTCCTACTCATACAGACCATATCTAGTTCAACTCCGCTTATGAAACTGATACAAACCACAGCTCCTTTTACAGAAACGCTCTTTAGTTAATAGTGAGAAACGCGTTGTGATCTTGACCTGTGTAAATGCATATGAGCCCAAAATTCAGTGTGTTTACCATAAATTACCTCTTGCTTGTGGGACAACACAGATCCTGTGGTTTAACTCCGTTTCTGAGAGGAAATTCAGACCAGTGTTCTCTTCCATGAAACACACTCTGTTTTACCGCAAGAAGCATTCTCTTCTTTCCAGAGTCTCCAATACAGCAAGAAACATGAGCATGCTAGAAAAATGAACTGTGTTTCCTACTCATATGGACAACATCTACTTCAACCGTGCTCATGAAACTGAAACAAACCACAGCTCGTCTTACATAAAAGCTCTTTATTTAATAGTGAGTAACAAGCTGGGTTTGTGTTGTTTGTAAATTCATTTGAGACGCAAATTCAATGGTTTTACAAGAAATGCTCTCTTGCTTGTAGGAAGACACAGATCCTGGATCTTAAATCCATTTCCGCAGGGAACTTCAGACCTGTGTTCTCATCACTGAAACACACTGTGTTTTAACTCAAGAAGCATGCTCTTTTCTCCATAGTCTCCAATACAGCAAGAAAAATGAACAAGCCAATAAAAAAAACTGTGTTTCCCACTCATATGGACCATATCTAGTTCAACTCTGCTCATGAAACTGATACAAACCACAGCTCCTCTTCCACAAACGCTCTTTAGTGAAATGTGAGAAACGTGTTGGGTTCATCAACTGTGTAAATTCATTTGAGCCACAAATTCACTGGGTTTACCAGAAAGGACCTCTTGCTTGTAGGAAGACAGAGATCCTGTGGTTTAACTCCGTTTTTGAAGGGAAATTCAGACCAGTGTTCTCTTCCATAAAACACATTCTGTTTTAACGCAAGAAGCATGCTCTCCTTTCCAGTGTCTCCAATACAGCAAGAAACATGAGCAAGCCATAAATAAAAGAACTGTATTTCCTACTCATACGGACCATATCTAGTTCAACTCTGCTTATGAAACTGATACAAACCACAGCTCATGTTAAATAAATGCTCTTTAGTTAATAGTGTTAAATGATTTGGGTTTGTGAACTGTGTAATTTCAACTGACCCGCAAATTCATTGGTTTTACCTGAAATTCTCTCTTGCTTGTTGGAATAAACAGATCTTGGTTCTTAAATCCATTTCAGAATTGAAATTCTGACCAGTGTTCTCATGCAAGAAACACACTCTGTTTTATTGCAAGAATCATGCTCTTCTTTCCAGAGTGTCCAATACAGCAAGAGACATGAGCAAACTCAGAAATAAAGAACTGAGTTTCCTCTTCATACGGACCATAACTAGTTCAACTCTGCTCATGAAACTGATACAAAATACAGCTCCTCTTACATAAATTCTCTTTAGTTAATAGTGATAAACGTGTAGGGTTGGTGAACTGTGTAAATTCATTTGAGCCGCAAATTCAATGGTTTTACCAGAAATGCAGTCTTTCTTGTAGGAAGACACAGATCCTGGGGTTTAACTCCGTTTCTGAACGGAAATTCAGACCTGTGTTCTCTTCCGTGAAACACACTCTGTTTTAACGCAAGAAGCATGCTGTTCTGTCCAGCGTCTCCAATACAGCAAGAAACATGAGAAAGCCCTGAATAAAAGAACTCTGTTTCCTCCTCATACGGACCATATGTAGTTCAACTCTGCTCATGAAACTGATACAAACCACAGCTCCTCTTACATAAATGCTCTTTAGTTAATAGTGAGAAACATGTTGGGTTTGTGAAGTGGGCAAATTCATTTGAGCAGCAAATTCATTGGGTTTACCAGATATGACCTCTTGCTTGTAAGAAGACACAGATCCTGTGGTTTTACTCCGTGTCTGAAGGGAATTTCATATCAGTGTTCTCATCCTTTAGACACACTCTGTTTAAATGCAAGAAGCATGCTCGTCTTTCCAGCGTCTCCACTACAGCAAGGTACATGAATATGCCCAGAATAAAAGAACTAAGTTTCGTACTCATACAGACTATATCCAGTTCAACTCTGCTTATGAAACTCGTAAAAACCTCAGCTCCTCTTACATAAATGCTCTACAGTTAATGGTGTGAAATGCTTTGGGTTTGTGAACTGTGTAAATACATTTGAGCCGCAAATTCAATGGATTTACCAGAAATGTACTCTTTCTTGTAGGAAGACACAGATCCTGGATCTTATATCTGTTTCCGAAGGGAAATTCAGACCTGTGTTCTCATCCATGAGACAAACTCTGTTTTTAACCAAGAAGCGTGCTCTTCTTTCCAGCATCTCCAATACAGCAAGAAACATGAGCAAGCCCAGAATAAAAGAAATGTGTTTCCTACTCATACAGACCATATGTAGTTCAACTCCGCTTATGAAACTGATACAAACCTCAGCTCCTCTTACATGAATGCTCTTTAGTTAATAGTGAGAAACGTGTTGTGATCTTGACCTGTGTAAATGCATTTGAGCCCAAAATTCAGTGGGTTTACCATAAATTACCTCTTGCTTGTAGGACGACACAGATCCTGTGGTTTAAATTCGTTTCTGAATGGAAATTCAAACCAGTGTTCTCTTCCATGAAACACACTCTGTTTTACCCCAAGAAGCATTCTCTTCTTTCCAGAGTCTCCAATACAGCAAGAAACATGAGCAAGCCAGAAAAAAGGAACCGTGTTTCCTACTCATACGGATAACATCTACTTCAACCCTGCTCGTGAAACTGATACAAACCACAGCTCGTCTTACATAAAAGCTCTTTAGTTAATAGTGAGTAACACGCTGGGTTTGTGTTCTTCGTAAATTCATTTGAGACGCAAAATCAATGGTTTTACAAGAAATGCTCTCTTACTTGTAGGTAGACACGGATCCTGGATCTTAAATGCATTTCAGATTGGAAATTTAGAACTGTGTTCTCATCCATGAAACACACTATGTTTTAACTCAAGAAGCAAGCTCTTTTCCCCATAGTCTCCAATACAGCAAGAAAAATGAGGAAGCCAAGAAAAAAAACTGTGTTTCCCACTCATAAGTACCTTATCTAGTTCATTCTGATCATGAAACTGATACAAACCACAGCCCCTCTTCCACAAATGCTCTTTAGTTAAATGTGAGAAACGTGTTGGGTATATGAACTGTATAAATTCATTTGATCCCCAAATTCACTGTGTTTACCAGAAATGACCTCTTGCTTGTAGAAAGAACAGATCCTGTCGTTTAACTCCGTTTCTAAAGGGAAATTCAGACCAGTGTTCTCTTCCATGAAACACCCTCTGTTTTAACGCAAAAAGCATGCTCTTCTTTCCAGTGTCTCCAATGCAGGAAAAAACATGAGCAAGCCCCGAATAAAAGAACTGTGTTTCCTACTCATATGGACCATATGTAGTTCAACACTGCTTATAAAACTGATACAAAACACAGCTCATGTTAAATAAATCCTCTTTAGTTAACACTGTAAAATGCCTTGGGTTTGTGAACTCTGTAATTTCAATTGAGCCGCGAATTCACTGGTTTTACCAGCAATGCTCTCTTGCTTGTAGGAAGACACAGATCCTGGATCTTAAATACACTTCAGAAGGGAAATTCAGTCCAGTGTTCACATCCATGGAACACACTCTGTTTTAACGCAAGAAGCATGCTCCTCTTTCCAGTGTCTCCAATACAGCTAGAAATATGAGAAAGCCCAGAAAAAAGAATTGTGTTTCCTAATCATACGGACAATACCTAGTTCAACTCTGCTCATGAAACTGATACAAAACACAGCTCCTCTTACATACATGCTGTTTAGTTAATAGTGAGAAACATGCTGGGTTTGTGAACTGTGTAATTTCATTTGAGCCACAAATTCAATGGTTTTACCAGAAATGAACTCTTGCTTGATGGAAGACATAGATCCTGTGGTTTAACTCTGTTTCTGAACGGATATTCAGACCGGTGTTCTCAAGCATGACACACACTCTGTTTTAATGTCAGAAGCATGCTCTCCCTTCAAGCTTCTCCAATACAGCAAGAAACATGAGCAAGCCCCGAATAAAATAACTGTGTTTCCTACTCATACGGATCATATCTTGTTCAGCTTTGCTTATGAAATGGATACAAAACACAGCTCATGTTAAATAAATGCTCTTTAGTTAATAATGAGAAATGTGGTGCGTTTGTGAATTGTATAAATTCATTGGTGCCGCAAATTCAATGGGTTTACCAGAAATGAACTCTTGCTTGTAGGAAGACACAGATCATGTGGTTTAACTCCATTTCTGAAGGGAAATTCAGACCAGTGTTCTCATGCATGGAACAAATTCTGTTTTAATGCAAGAAGCATGCTCTCCTTTCCAGCGTCTCCAATACAGCAAGAAACATGAGCAAGCCAGAAAAAAGGAACTGTGTTTCCTACTCATACAGAGAACATCTACTTCAACCCTGCTTATGAAACTGATACAAACCACAGCTCGTCTTACATAAAAGCTCTTTAGTTAATAGTGTGTAACACGCTGGGTTTGTGTTCTTCGTAAATTCATTTGAGACGCAAAATCAATGGTTTTACAAGAAATGCTCTCTTACTTGTTGGAAGACACAGATCCTGGATCTTAAATCTGTTTCTGAAGGGAAATTCAGACCTGTGTTCTCATCACTGAAACACACTATGTTTTAACTCAAGAAGCATGCTCTTTTCTCCATAGTCTCCAATACAGCAAGAAAAATGAGCAAGCCAAGAAAAAAAAATGTGTTTCCCACTCATAGGGACCATATCAGTTCAAATCTGCTCATAAAACTGATAAAAACCACAGCTCCTCTTCCACAAACGCTCTTTAGTGAAATGTCAGAAATGTGTAGGGTTTATGAACTGTGTAAATTCATTTGAGCCACAAATTCACTGGGTTTACTAGAAGTGACCTCTTGTTTGTAGGAAGACACAGATCCTGTTGTTTAACTCCGTTTTTGAAGGGAAATTCAGACCCGTGTCCTCATCCATGAAACACACTCTGTTTGAACCCAAGAGGCATGCTCTTCTTTAGATAGTCTCCAATACAGCAAAAACATGAACAAACTCAGAAAAAAAAAAGAATTGTGTTTCCTATTCATACAGACCATATCTAGTTCAACTCTGCTCATGAAACTGATACAAACCACAGATCCTCTTACATAAATGCTCTTTAGTTAATAGTGAAAAACGTGTTGGGTTCATCAACTGTGTAAATTCATTTGAGCCGCAATTTCAAGGGGTTTACCAGAAGTGACCTCTTGCTTGTAGGAAGACACAGATGCTGTGGTTTAACTCCGATTCTGAAGGGAAATTCATATCAGTTTTCTCATCCTTTAGACACACTCTGTTTAAGTGCAAGAAGCATGCTCATCTATCCAGCGTCTCCAATACAGCAAGGATCATGAACATGCCCGGAATAAAAGAACTGAGTTTCTTACTCATACAGTCTATATCTAGTTCAACTCTGCTTATGAAACTGATAGAAACCACAGCTCCTCTTACATAAATGCTCTTTAGTTAATTGTGAGAAACGCGTTGGGTTGGTGAACTGTGTAAATTCATTTGAGCCGCAAATTCTATGGTTTTCCCAGAAATGCAGTCCTTCTTGTAGGAAGACACAGATCCTGGGGTTTAACTCCGTTTCTGAAGGGAAATTCAGACCAGTGTTCTCTTCCATGAAACACCCTCTGTTTTAGCGCAAGAAGCATGTTCTTCTTTCCTGCGTCTCCAATACAGCAAGAAACATAAGCAAGCCCCGAATAAAAGAACTGTGTTTCCTCCTCATACGGACCATATCTAGTTCACCTCTGCTTATGAAACTGATACAAACAAAAGCTCCTGTATAATAAATGCTTTTTAGTTAATAGTGAGAAATGCGTTAGGTTTGTGTTCTGTGTAAATTCATTTGAGACACAAATTCATTGTTTTTACAAGAAATGCTCTCTTGCTTCTAGGAAGACACAGATCCTGGATCTTAAATCTGTTTCTGCAGGGAAATTTAGACCAGTGTTCTCATCCATGAAACACACTCTGTTTAAATGCAAGAAGCACGCTCTTCTTTCCAGATTCTCCAATACAGCAAGAGACACGAGCCAACTCAGAGAAAAAGAACTGTGTTTCCTATTCATACAGACCATATGTAGTTCAACTCTGCTCATGAAACTGATACAAACCACAGCTCCTCTTACATAAATGCTCTTTAGTTAATAGTGAGAAACATGTTGTGTTTGTGAACTGGGCAAATTCATTTGAGCAGCAAATTCTCTGGGTTTACCAGAAATGACCTCTTGCTTGTAAGAAGACACAGATCCTGTGGTTTTACTCTGTGTCTGAAGGGAATTTCATATCAGTTTTCTCATCCTTTAGACACATTCTGTTTAAATGCAAGAAGCATGCTCATCTTTCCAGCGTCTCCAATACAGCAAGGATCATGAACATGCCCAGAATAAAAGAACTGAGTTTCTTACTCATACAGTCTATATCTAGTTCAACTCTGATTATGAAACTCGTAAAAACCACAGCTCCTCTTACATAAATGCTCTCCAGTTAATGGTGTGAAATGCTTTGGGTTTGTGAACTGTGTAAATTCATTGGAGCCGCAAATTCAATGGATTTACCAGAAATGTACTCTTTCTTGTAGCAAGACACATATCCTGGATCTTAAATCTGTTTCTGAAGGGAAATTCAGACCTGTGTTCTCATCCATGAGACAAACTCTGTTTTTAACCAAGAAGCATGCTCTTCTTTCCAGCGTCTCCAATACAGTAAGAAACATGACCAAGCCCAGAAAAATAGAAATGTGTTTCCTACTCATACAGACCATATGTAGTTCAACTCCGCTTATGAAACTGATACAGACCACAGCTCCTCTTACATAAACGCTCTTAAGTTAATAGTGAGAAACGTGTTGTGATCTTGACCTGTGTAAATGCATTTGAGCCCAAAATTCAGTGGGTTTCCCATAAATTACTTCTTGCTTGTAGGAAGACACAGATCCTGTGGTTTAACTCCATTTCTGAATGGAAATTCAGACCAGTGTTCTCTTCCATGAAACACACTCTGTTTTACCCCAAGAAGCATTCTCTTCTTTCCAGAGTCTCCAATACAGCAAGAAACTTGAGCAAGCCAGAATAAAGGAACTGTGTTTCCTACTCATACAGAGAACATCTACTTCAACCCTGCTCATGAAACTGATACAAACCACAGCTCGTCTTACATAAAAGCTCTTTAGTTAATAGTGTGTAACATGCTGGGTTTGTGTTCTTTGTAAATTCATTTGAGACGCAAAATCAATGGTTTTACAAGAAATGCTCTCTTACTTGTTGGAAGACACAGATCCTGGATCTTAAATCCATTTCCGCAGGGAAATTCAGACCTGTGTTCTCATCACTGAAACACACTATGTTTTAACTCAAGAAGCATGCTCTTTTCTCCATAGTCTCCAAAACTGCAAGAAAAATGAGCAAGCTAAGAAAAAAAATGTGTTTCCCACTCATATGGACCATATCTAGTTCAACTCTGCTCATGAAACTGATACAAATCACAGCTCCTCTTCCACAAACGCTCTTTAGTGAAATGTGAGAAACGTGTTGGGTTTATGAACTGGGCAAATTCATTTGAGCCGCAAATTCAATGGTTTTCCCAGAAATGCAGTCTTTCTTGTAGGAAGACACAGATCCTGGGGTTTAACTCCGTTTCTGAAGGGAAATTCAGACCAGTGTTCTCTTCCATGAAACACCCTCTGTTTTAGCGCAAGAAGCATGCTCTTCTTTCCTGCGTCTCCAATACAGCAAGAAACATAAGCAAGCCCCGAATAAAAGAACTGTGTTTCCTCCTCATACGGACCATATCTAGTTCAACTCTGCTTATGAAACTGATACAAACAAAAGCTCATGTAAAATAAATGCTTTTTAGTTAATAGTGAGAAATGCGTTAGTTTGTGTTCTGTGTAAATTCATTTCAGACGCAAATTCCCTGTTTTTACAAGAAATGCTCTCTTGCTTCTAGGAAGACACAGATCCTGGATCTTAAATCTGTTTCTGCAGGGAAATTTAGACCAGTGTTCTCATCCATGAAACACACTCTGTTTAAACGCAAAAGCACGCTCTTCTTTCCAGATTCTCCAATACAGCAAGAGACACGAGCCAACTCAGAGAAAAAGAACTGTGTTTCCTATTCATACGGACCATATGTAGTTCAACTCTGCTCATGAAACTGATACAAACCACAGCTCCTCTTACATAAATGCTCTTTAGTTAATAGTGAGAAACATGTTGGCTTTGTGAACTGGGCAAATTCATTTGAGCAGCAAATTCACTGGGTTTACCAGAAATGACCCCTTGCTTGTAAGAAGACACAGATCCTGTGGTTTTACTCCGTGTCTGAAGTGAATTTCATATCAGTTTTCTCATCCTTTAGACACACTCTGTTTAAATGCAAGAAGCATGCTCGTCTTTCCAGCGTCTCCAATACAGCAAGGAACATGAACATGCCCAGAATAAAAGAACTGAGTTTCTTACACATACAGACTATATCTAGTTCAACTCTGCTTATGAAACTCGTAAAAAACACAGCTCCTCTTACATAAATGCTCTACAGTTAATGGTGTGAAAGGCTTTGGGTTTGTGAACTGTGTAAATTCATTTGAGCCACAAATTCAATGGATTTACCAGAAATGTACTCTTCCTTGTAGGAAGACACAGATACTGTGGTTTAACTCCGTTTTCGAAGGGAAATTCAGACCAGTGTCCTCATCCATGAAACACACTCTGTTTTAACGCAAGAGGCATGCTCTTCTTTCCATAGTCTCCAATACAGCAAAAACACGAACAAACTCAGACAAAAAAAAAGAATTATGTTTCCTATTCATACGGACCATATCTAGTTCAACTCTGTTCATGAAACTGATACAAACCACAGCTCCTCTTACATAAATGCTCTTTAGTTAATAGTAAAAAACGTGTTGGGTTCATCAACTGTGTAAATTCATTTGAGCTGCAAATTCAATGGGTTTACCAGAAATGACCTTTTGCTTGTAGGAAGACACAGATCCTGTGGTTTAACTGCGTTTCTGAAGGGGAATTCAGACCAGTGTTCTCTTCCATAAAACACACTCTGTTTTAACGCAAGAAGCATGCTCTCCTTTCCAGCGTATCCAATACAGCAAGAAACATGAGCAAGCCATAAATAAAAGAACTGTGTTTCCTACTCATACGGATCATATCTAGTTCAACTCTGCTTATGAAACTGATACAAACCACAGCTCATGTTAAATAAATGCTCTTTAGTTAATAGTGTGAAATGCTTTGAGTTTGTGAACTGTGTAAATTCATTTGAGCCGCAAATTCAATGGATTTACCAGAAATGTACTCTTTCTTGTAGCAAGACACATATCCTGGATCTTAAATCTGTTTCTGAGGGAAATTCAGACCTGTGTTCTCATCCATGAGACAAACTCTGTTTTTAACCAAGAAGCATGCTCTTCTTTCCAGCGTCTCCAATACAGTAAGAAACATGAGCAAGCCCAGAAAAAAAGAAATGTGTTTCCTACTCATACAGACCATATCTAGTTCAACTCCGCTTATGAAACTGATACAGACCACAGCTCCTCTTACATAAACGCTCTTAAGTTAATAGTGAGAATCGTGTTGTGATCTTGACCTGTGTAAATGCATTTGAGCCCAAAATTCAGTGGGTTTACCATAAATTACCTCTTGCTTTTAGGAAGACACAGATCCTGTGGTTTAACTCCGTTTCTGAATGGAAATTCAGACCAGTGTTCTCTTCCATGAAACACACTCTGTTTTACCCCAAGAAGCATTCTCTTCTTTCCAGAGTCTCCAATACAGCAAGAAACATGAGCAAGCCAGAATAAAGGAACTGTGTTTCCTACTCATACAGAGAACATCTACTTCAACCCTGCTCATGAAACTGATACAAACCACAGCTCGTCTTACATAAAAGCTCTTTAGTTAATAGTGTGTAACACGCTGGGTTTGTGTTCTTTGTAAATTCATTTGAGACGCAAAATCAATGGTTTTACAAGAAATGCTCTCTTACTTGTTGGAAGACACAGATCCTGGATCTTAAATCCATTTCCAAATGGAAATTCAGACCTGTGTTCTCATCACTGAAACACACTATGTTTTAACTCAAGAAGCATGCTCTTTTCTCCATAGTCTCCAATACAGCAAGAAAAATGAGCAAGCCAAGAAAAAAAATGTGTTTCCCACTAATATGGACCATATCTAGTTCAACTGTGCTCATGAAACTGATACAAACCACAGCTCCTCTTCCACAAACGCTCTTTAGTGAAATGTGAGAAACATGTTGGGTTTATGAACTGTGTAAATTCATTTGAGCCACAAATTCACTGGGTTTACCAGAAATGACCTCTTGCATGTAGGAAGACACAGATCCTGTTGTTTAACTCCGTTTTTGAAGGGAAATTCAGACCCGTGTCCTCATCCATGAAACACACTCTGTTTTAATGCAAGAGGCATACTCTTCTTTAGATAGTCTCCAATACAGCAAAAACACGAACAAACTCAGAAAAAAAAAAATTGTGTTTCCTATTCATACGGACCATATCTAGTTCAACTCTGCTCATGAAACTGATACAAACCACAGCTCCTCTTACATAAATGCTCTTTAGTTAATAGTGAAAAACGTGTTGGGTTCATCAAATGTGTAAATTCATTTGAGCCGCAAATTCAAGGGGTTTACCAGAAATGACCTCTTGCTTGTAGGAAGACACAGATCCTGTGGTTTAACTCCACTTCCGAAGGGAAATTCAGACCAGTGTTCTCTTCCATAAAACACACTCTGTTTTAACGCAAGAAGCATGCTCTTCTTTCCAGCATCTCCAATACAGCAAGAAACATGAGCAAGCCATAAATAAAAGAACTGTGTTTCCTACTCATACGGATCATATCTAGTTCAACTCTGCTTATGAAACTGATACAAACCACAGCTCATGTTAAATAAATGCTCTTTAGTTAATAGTGTTAAATGATTTGGGTTTGTGAACTGTGTAATTTCAACTGAGCTGCAAATTCATTGGTTTTACCAGAAATTCTCTCTTGCTTGTTGGATTAAACAGATCCTGGATCTTAAATCCATTTCAGAATTGAAATTCTGACCAGTGTTCTCATGCAAGAAACACACTCTGTTTTATCACAAGAAGCATGCTCTTCTTTCCAGAGTGTCCAATATAGCAAGAGACATGAGCAAACTCAGAAATAAAGAACTGAGTTTCCTCTTCATACGGACCATATCTAGTTCAACTCTGCTCATGAAACTGATACAAAACACAGCTCCTCTTACATAAATTCTCTTTAGTTAATAGTGAGAAACGTGTTGGGTTTGTGAACTGTGTAAATTCATTTGAGCCGCAAATTCAATGATTTTCCCAGAAATGCAGTCTTTCTTGTAGGAAGACACAGATCCTGGGGTTTAACTCCGTTTCTGAAGGGAAATTCAGACCAGTGTTCTCTTCCATGAAACACCCTCTGTTTTAGCGCAAGAAGCATGCTCTTCTTTCCTGCGTCTCCAATACAGCAAGAAACATGAGCATGCTCCGAATGAAAGAACTGTGTTTCCTCCTCATATGGACCATATCTAGTTCAACTCTGCTTATGAAACTGATACAAACAAAAGCTCATGTAAAATAAATGCTTCTTAGTTAATAGTGAGAAATGTGTTAGGTTTGTGTTCTGTGTAAATTCATTTGGGACTCAAATTCACTGTTTATACAAGAAATGCTCTCTTGCTTCTAGGAAGACACAGATCCTGGATCTTAAATCTGTTTCTGCAGGGAAATTTAGACCAGTGTTCTCATCCATGAAACACACTCTTTTTAAACGCAAGAAGCACGCTCTTCTTTCCAGATTCTCCAATACAGCAAGAGACACGAGCCAACTCAGAGAAAAAGAACTGTGTTTCCTATTCATACGGACCATATGTAGTTCAACTCTGCTCATGAAACTGATACAAACCACAGCTCCTCTTACATAAATGGTCTTTAGTTAATAGTGAGAAACATGTTGGGTTTGTGAACTGGGCAAATTCATTTGAGCAGCAAATTCACTAGGTTTACCAGAAATGACCTCTTGCTTGTAGGAAGACAGAGATCCTGTGGTTTTACTCCGTGTCTGAAGGGAATTTCATATCAGTTTTCTCATCCTTTTGACACATTCTGTTTAAATGCAAGAAGCATGCTCATCTTTCCAGCGTCTCCAATACAGCAAGGATCATGAACATGCCCAGAATAAAAGAACTGAGTTTCTTACTCATACAGTCTATATCTAGTTCAAATCTGATTATGAAACTCGTAAAAACCACAGCTCCTCTTACATAAATGCTCTACAGTTAATGGTGTGAAATGCTTTGTGTTTGTGAACTGTGTAAATTCATTGGAGCCGCAAATTCAATGGATTTACCAGAAATGTACTCTTTTTGTAGCAAGACACATATCCTGGATCTTAAATCTGTTTCTGAAGGGAAATTCAGACCTGTGTTCTCATCACTGAAACACACTATGTTTTAACTCAAGAAGCATGCTCTTTTCTCCATAGTCTCCAATACAGCAAGAAAAATGAGCAAGCCAAGAAAAAAAATGTGTTTCCCACTAATATGGACCATATCTAGTTCAACTGTGCTCATGAAACTGATACAAACCACAGCTCCTCTTCCACAAACGCTCTTTAGTGAAATGTGAGAAACATGTTGGGTTTATGAACTGTGTAAATTCATTTGAGCCACAAATTCACTGGGTTTACCAGAAATGACCTCTTGCATGTAGGAAGACACAGATCCTGTTGTTTAACTCCGTTTTTGAAGGGAAATTCAGACCAGTGTCCTCATCCATGAAACACACTCTGTTTTAATGCAAGAGGCATACTCTTCTTTAGATAGTCTCCAATACAGCAAAAACACGAACAAAATCAGAAAAAAAAAGAATTGTGTTTCCTATTCATACGGACCATATCTAGTTCAACTCTGCTCATGAAACTGATACAAACCACAGATCCTCTTACATAAATGCTCTTTAGTTAATAGTGAAAAACGTGTTGGGTTCATCAAATGTGTAAATTCATTTGAGCCGCAAATTCAAGGGGTTTACCAGAAATGACCTCTTGCTTGTAGGAAGACACAGATCCTGTGGTTTAACTCCACTTCCGAAGGGAAATTCAGACCAGTGTTCTCTTCCATAAAACACACTCTGTTTTAACGCAAGAAGCATGCTCTTCTTTCCAGCATCTCCAATACAGCAAGAAACATGAGCAAGCCATAAATAAAAGAACTGTGTTTCCTACTCATACGGATCATATCTAGTTCAACTCTGCTTATGAAACTGATACAAACCACAGCTCATGTTAAATAAATGCTCTTTAGTTAATAGTGTTAAATGATTTGGGTTTGTGAACTGTGTAATTTCAACTGAGCTGCAAATTCATTGGTTTTACCAGAAATTCTCTCTTGCTTGTTGGATTAAACAGATCCTGGATCTTAAATCCATTTCAGAATTGAAATTCTGACCAGTGTTCTCATGCAAGAAACACCCTCTGTTTTAGCGCAAGAAGCATGCTCTTCTTTCCTGCGTCTCCAATACAGCAAGAAACATGAGCATGCTCCGAATGAAAGAACTGTGTTTCCTCCTCATATGGACCATATCTAGTTCAACTCTGCTTATGAAACTGATACAAACAAAAGCTCATGTAAAATAAATGCTTCTTAGTTAATAGTGAGAAATATGTTAGGTTTGTGTTCTGTGTAAATTCATTTGAGACTCAAATTCACTGTTTATACAAGAAATGCTCTCTTGCTTCTAGGAAGACACAGATCCTGGATCTTAAATCTGTTTCTGCAGGGAAATTTAGACCAGTGTTCTCATCCATGAAACACACTCTTTTTAAACGCAAGAAGCACGCTCTTCTTTCCAGATTCTCCAATACAGCAAGAGACACGAGCCAACTCAGAGAAAAAGAACTGTGTTTCCTATTCATACGGACCATATGTAGTTCAACTCTGCTCATGAAACTGATACAAACCACAGCTCCTCTTACATAAATGGTCTTTAGTTAATAGTGAGAAACATGTTGGGTTTGTGAACTGGGCAAATTCATTTGAGCAGCAAATTCACTAGGTTTACCAGAAATGACCTCTTGCTTGTAGGAAGACAGAGATCCTGTGGTTTTACTCCGTGTCTGAAGGGAATTTCATATCAGTTTTCTCATCCTTTTGACACATTCTGTTTAAATGCAAGAAGCATGCTCATCTTTCCAGCGTCTCCAATACAGCAAGGATCATGAACATGCCCAGAATAAAAGAACTGAGTTTCTTACTCATACAGTCTATATCTAGTTCAACTCTGATTATGAAACTCGTAAAAACCACAGCTCCTCTTACATAAATGCTCTACAGTTAATGGTGTGAAATGCTTTGTGTTTGTGAACTGTGTAAATTCATTGGAGCCGCAAATTCAATGGATTTACCAGAAATGTACTCTTTCTTGTAGCAAGACACATATCCTGGATCTTAAATCTGTTTCTGAAGGGAAATTCAGACCTGTGTTCTCATCACTGAAACACACTATGTTTTAACTCAAGAAGCATGCTCTTTTCTCCATAGTCTCCAATACAGCAAGAAAAATGAGCAAGCCAAGAAAAAAAATGTGTTTCCCACTAATATGGACCATATCTAGTTCAACTGTGCTCATGAAACTGATACAAACCACAGCTCCTCTTCCACAAACGCTCTTTAGTGAAATGTGAGAAACATGTTGGGTTTATGAACTGTGTAAATTCATTTGAGCCACAAATTCACTGGGTTTACCAGAAATGACCTCTTGCATGTAGGAAGACACAGATCCTGTTGTTTAACTCCGTTTTTGAAGGGAAATTCAGACCAGTGTCCTCATCCATGAAACACACTCTGTTTTAATGCAAGAGGCATACTCTTCTTTAGATAGTCTCCAATACAGCAAAAACACGAACAAACTCAGAAAAAAAAAGAATTGTGTTTCCTATTCATACGGACCATATCTAGTTCAACTCTGCTCATGAAACTGATACAAACCACAGCTCCTCTTACATAAATGCTCTTTAGTTAATAGTGAAAAACGTGTTGGGTTCATCAAATGTGTAAATTCATTTGAGCCGCAAATTCAAGGGGTTTACCAGAAATGACCTCTTGCTTGTAGGAAGACACAGATCCTGTGGTTTAACTCCACTTCCGAAGGGAAATTCAGACCAGTGTTCTCTTCCATAAAACACACTCTGTTTTAACGCAAGAAGCATGCTCTTCTTTCCAGCATCTCCAATACAGCAAGAAACATGAGCAAGCCATAAATAAAAGAACTGTGTTTCCTACTCATACGGATCATATCTAGTTCAACTCTGCTTATGAAACTGATACAAACCACAGCTCATGTTAAATAAATGCTCTTTAGTTAATAGTGTTAAATGATTTGGGTTTGTGAACTGTGTAATTTCAACTGAGCTGCAAATTCATTGGTTTTACCAGAAATTCTCTCTTGCTTGTTGGATTAAACAGATCCTGGATCTTAAATCCATTTCAGAATTGAAATTCTGACCAGTGTTCTCATGCAAGAAACACCCTCTGTTTTAGCGCAAGAAGCATGCTCTTCTTTCCTGCGTCTCCAATACAGGAAGAAACATGAGCATGCTCCGAATGAAAGAACTGTGTTTCCTCCTCATATGGACCATATCTAGTTCAACTCTGCTTATGAAACTGATACAAACAAAAGCTCATGTAAAATAAATGCTTCTTAGTTAATAGTGAGAAATATGTTAGGTTTGTGTTCTGTGTAAATTCATTTGAGACTCAAATTCACTGTTTATACAAGAAATGCTCTCTTGCTTCTAGGAAGACACAGATCCTGGATCTTAAATCTGTTTCTGCAGGGAAATTTAGACCAGTGTTCTCATCCATGAAACACACTCTTTTTAAACGCAAGAAGCACGCTCTTCTTTCCAGATTCTCCAATACAGCAAGAGACACGAGCCAACTCAGAGAAAAAGAACTGTGTTTCCTATTCATACGGACCATATGTAGTTCAACTCTGCTCATGAAACTGATACAAACCACAGCTCCTCTTACATAAATGGTCTTTAGTTAATAGTGAGAAACATGTTGGGTTTGTGAACTGGGCAAATTCATTTGAGCAGCAAATTCACTAGGTTTACCAGAAATGACCTTTTGCTTGTAGGAAGACAGAGATCCTGTGGTTTTACTCCGTGTCTGAAGGGAATTTCATATCAGTTTTCTCATCCTTTTGACACATTCTGTTTAAATGCAAGAAGCATGCTCATCTTTCCAGCGTCTCCAATACAGCAAGGATCATGAACATGCCCAGAATAAAAGAACTGAGTTTCTTACTCATACAGTCTATATCTAGTTCAACTCTGATTATGAAACTCGTAAAAACCACAGCTCCTCTTACATAAATGCTCTACAGTTAATGGTGTGAAATGCTTTGTGTTTGTGAACTGTGTAAATTCATTGGAGCCGCAAATTCAATGGATTCACCAGAAATGTACTCTTTCTTGTAGCAAGACACATATCCTGGATCTTAAATCTGTTTCTGAAGGGAAATTCAGACCTGTGTTCTCATCCATGAGACAAACTCTGTTTTTAACCAAGAAGCATGCTCTTCTTTCCAGCGTCTCCAATACAGTAAGAAACATGACCAAGCCCAGAAAAATAGAAATGTGTTTCCTACTCATACAGACCATATGTAGTTCAACTCCGCTTATGAAACTGATACAGACCACAGCTCCTCTTACATAAACGCTCTTAAGTTAATAGTGAGAAACATGTTGTGATCTTGACCTGTGTAAATGCATTTGAGCCCAAAATTCAGTGGGTTTACAATAAATTACTTCTTGCTTATAGGAAGACACAGATCCTTTGGTTTAACTCCGTTTCTGAATGGAAATTCAGACCAGTGTTCTCATCCATGAGACAAACTCTGTTTTTAACCAAGAAGCATGCTCTTCTTTCCTGCGTCTCCAATACAGCAAGAAACATAAGCAAGCCCCGAATAAAAGAACTGTGTTTCCTCCTCATACGGACCATATCTAGTTCAACTCTGCTTATGAAACTGATACAAACAAAAGCTCATGTAAAATAAATGCTTTTTAGTTAATAGTGAGAAATGCGTTAGTTTGTGTTCTGTGTAAATTCATTTCAGACGCAAATTCCCTGTTTTTACAAGAAATGCTCTCTTGCTTCTAGGAAGACACAGATCCTGGATCTTAAATCTGTTTCTGCAGGGAAATTTAGACCAGTGTTCTCATCCATGAAACACACTCTGTTTAAACGCAAAAGCATGCTCTTCTTTCCAGATTCTCCAATACAGCAAGAGACACGAGCCAACTCAGAGAAAAAGAACTGTGTTTCCTATTCATACGGACCATATGTAGTTCAACTCTGCTCATGAAACTGATACAAACCACAGCTCCTCTTACATAAATGCTCTTTAGTTAATAGTGAGAAACATGTTGGCTTTGTGAACTGGGCAAATTCATTTGAGCAGCAAATTCACTGGGTTTACCAGAAATGACCTCTTGCTTGTAAGAAGACACAGATCCTGTGGTTATACTCCGTGTCTGAAGGGAATTTCATATCAGTTTTCTCATCCTTTAGACACACTCTGTTTAAATGCAAGAAGCATGCTCGTCTTTCCAGCGTCTCCAATACAGCAAGGAACATGAACATGCCCAGAATAAAAGAACTGAGTTTCTTACTCTTACAGTCTATATCTAGTTCAACTCTGCTTATGAAACTCGTAAAAAACACAGCTCCTCTTACAAAAATGCTCTACAGTTAATGGTGTGAAAGGCTTTGGGTTTGTGAACTGTGTAAATTCATTTGAGCCGCAAATTCAATGGATTTACCAGAAATGTACTCTTGCTTGTAGGAAGACACAGATACTGTGGTTTAACTCCGTTTTCGAAGGGAAATTCAGACCAGTGTCCTCATCCATGAAACACACTCTGTTTTAACGCAAGAGGCATGCTCTTCTTTCCATAGTCTCCAATACAGCAAAAACACGAACAAACTCAGACAAAAAAAAGAATTATGTTTCCTATTCATACGGACCATATCTAGTTCAACTCTGTTCATGAAACTGATACAAACCACAGCTCCTCTTACATAAATGCTCTTTAGTTAATAGTGAAAAACGTGTTGGGTTCATCAACTGTGTAAATTCATTTGAGCTGCAAATTCAATGGGTTTACTAGAAATGACCTCTTGCTTGTAGGAAGACACAGATCCTGTGGTTTAACTCCACTTCCGAAGGGAAATTCAGACCAGTGTTCTCTTCCATAAAACACACTCTGTTTTAACGCAAGAAGCATGCTCTTCTTTCCAGCATCTCCAATACAGCAAGAAACATGAGCAAGCCATAAATAAAAGAACTGTGTTTCCTACTCATACGGATCATATCTAGTTCAACTCTGCTTATGAAACTGATACAAACCACAGCTCATGTTAAATAAATGCTCTTTAGTTAATAGTGTTAAATGATTTGGGTTTGTGAACTGTGTAATTTCAACTGAGCTGCAAATTCATTGGTTTTACCAGAAATTCTCTCTTGCTTGTTGGATTAAACAGATCCTGGATCTTAAATCCATTTCAGAATTGAAATTCTGACCAGTGTTCTCATGCAAGAAACACACTCTGTTTTATCACAAGAAGCATGCTCTTCTTTCCAGAGTGTCCAATATAGCAAGAGACATGAGCAAACTCAGAAATAAAGAACTGAGTTTCCTCTTCATACGGATCATATCTAGTTCAACTCTGCTCATGAAACTGATACAAAACACAGCTCCTCTTACATAAATTCTCTTTAGTTAATAGTGAGAAACGTGTTGGGTTGGTGAACTGTGTAAATTCATTTGAGCGGCAAATTCAATGGTTTTCCCAGAAATGCAGTCTTTCTTGTAGGAAGACACAGATCCTGGGGTTTAACTCCGTTTCTGAAGGGAAATTCAGACCAGTGTTCTCTTCCATGAAACACCCTCTGTTTTAGCGCAAGAAGCATGCTCTTCTTTCCTGCGTCTCCAATACAGCAAGAAACATGAGCAAGCCCCGAATAAAAGAACTGTGTTTCCTCCTCATACGGACCATATCTAGTTCAACTCTGCTTATGAAACTGATACAAACAAAAGCTCATGTAAAATAAATGCTTTTTAGTTAATAGTGAGAAATGCGTTAGTTTGTGTTCTGTGTAAATTCATTTCAGACGCAAATTCCCTGTTTTTACAAGAAATGCTCTCTTGCTTCTAGGAAGACACAGATCCTGGATCTTAAATATGTTTCTGCAGGGAAATTTAGACCAGTGTTCTCATCCATGAAACACACTCTGTTTAAACGCAAAAGCACGCTCTTCTTTCCAGCTTCTCCAATACAGCAAGAGACACGAGCCAACTCAGAGAAAAAGAACTGTGTTTCCTATTCATACGGACCATATGTAGTTCAACACTGCTCATGAAACTGATACAAACCACAGCTCCTCTTACATAAATGCTCTTTAGTTAATAGTGAGAAACATGTTGGGTTTGTGAACTGGGCAAATTCATTTGAGCAGCAAATTCACTGGGTTTACCAGAAATGACCTCTTGCTTGTAAGAAGACACAGATCCTGTGGTTTTACTCCGTGTCTGAAGGGAATTTCATATCAATTTTCTCATCCTTTAGACACACTCTGTTTAAATGCAAGAAGCATGCTCGTCTTTCCAGCATCTCCAATACAGCAAGGAACATGAACATGCCCAGAATAAAAGAACTGAGTTTCTTACTCATACAGTCTATATCTAGTTCAACTCTGCTTATGAAACTCGTAAAAAACACAGCTCCTCTTACATAAATGCTCTACAGTTAATGGTGTGAAAGGCTTTGGGTTTGTGAATTGTGTAAATTCATTTGAGCCACAAATTCAATGGATTTACCAGAAATGTACTCTTGCTTGTAGGAAGACACAGATACTGTGGTTTAACTCCGTTTTCGAAGGGAAATTCAGACCAGTGTCCTCATCCATGAAACACACTCTGTTTTAACGCAAGAGGCATGCTCTTCTTTCCATAGTCTCCAATACAGCAAAAACACGAACAAACTCAGACAAAAAAAAGAATTATGTTTCCTATTCATACGGACCATATCTAGTTCAACTCTGTTCATGAAACTGATACAAACCACAGCTCCTCTTACATAAATGCTCTTTAGTTAATAGTGAAAAACGTGTTGGGTTCATCAACTGTGTAAATTCATTTGAGCTGCAAATTCAATGGGTTTACCAGAAATGACCTTTTGCTTGTAGGAAGACACAGATCCTGTGGTTTAACTGCGTTTCTGAAGGGGAATTCAGACCAGTGTTCTCTTCCATAAAACACACTCTGTTTTAACGCAAGAAGCATGCTCTCCTTTCCAGCGTATCCAATACAGCAAGAAACATGAGCAAGCCATAAATAAAAGAACTGTGTTTCCTACTCATACGGATCATATCTAGTTCAACTCTGCTTATGAAACTGATACAAACCACAGCTCATGTTAAATAAATGCTCTTTAGTTAATAGTGTGAAATGCTTTGAGTTTGTGAACTGTGTAAATTCATTTGAGCCGCAAATTCAATGGATTTACCAGAAATGTACTCTTTCTTGTAGCAAGACACATATCCTGGATCTTAAATCTGTTTCTGAGGGAAATTCAGACCTGTGTTCTCATCCATGAGACAAACTCTGTTTTTAACCAAGAAGCATGCTCTTCTTTCCAGCGTCTCCAATACAGTAAGAAACATGAGCAAGCCCAGAAAAAAAGAAATGTGTTTCCTACTCATACAGACCATATCTAGTTCAACTCCGCTTATGAAACTGATACAGACCACAGCTCCTCTTACATAAACGCTCTTAAGTTAATAGTGAGAATCGTGTTGTGATCTTGACCTGTGTAAATGCATTTGAGCCCAAAATTCAGTGGGTTTACCATAAATTACCTCTTGCTTTTAGGAAGACACAGATCCTGTGGTTTAACTCCGTTTCTGAATGGAAATTCAGACCAGTGTTCTCTTCCATGAAACACACTCTGTTTTACCCCAAGAAGCATTCTCTTCTTTCCAGAGTCTCCAATACAGCAAGAAACATGAGCAAGCCAGAATAAAGGAACTGTGTTTCCTACTCATACAGAGAACATCTACTTCAACCCTGCTCATGAAACTGATACAAACCACAGCTCGTCTTACATAAAAGCTCTTTAGTTAATAGTGTGTAACACGCTGGGTTTGTGTTCTTTGTAAATTCATTTGAGACGCAAAATCAATGGTTTTACAAGAAATGCTCTCTTACTTGTTGGAAGACACAGATCCTGGATCTTAAATCCATTTCCAAATGGAAATTCAGACCTGTGTTCTCATCACTGAAACACACTATGTTTTAACTCAAGAAGCATGCTCTTTTCTCCATAGTCTCCAATACAGCAAGAAAAATGAGCAAGCCAAGAAAAAAAATGTGTTTCCCACTAATATGGACCATATCTAGTTCAACTGTGCTCATGAAACTGATACAAACCACAGCTCCTCTTCCACAAACGCTCTTTAGTGAAATGTGAGAAACATGTTGGGTTTATGAACTGTGTAAATTCATTTGAGCCACAAATTCACTGGGTTTACCAGAAATGACCTCTTGCATGTAGGAAGACACAGATCCTGTTGTTTAACTCCGTTTTTGAAGGGAAATTCAGACCAGTGTCCTCATCCATGAAACACACTCTGTTTTAATGCAAGAGGCATACTCTTCTTTAGATAGTCTCCAATACAGCAAAAACACGAACAAACTCAGAAAAAAAAAGAATTGTGTTTCCTATTCATACGGACCATATCTAGTTCAACTCTGCTCATGAAACTGATACAAACCACAGCTCCTCTTACATAAATGCTCTTTAGTTAATAGTGAAAAACGTGTTGGGTTCATCAAATGTGTAAATTCATTTGAGCCGCAAATTCAAGGGGTTTACCAGAAATGACCTCTTGCTTGTAGGAAGACACAGATCCTGTGGTTTAACTCCACTTCCGAAGGGAAATTCAGACCAGTGTTCTCTTCCATAAAACACACTCTGTTTTAACGCAAGAAGCATGCTCTTCTTTCCAGCATCTCCAATACAGCAAGAAACATGAGCAAGCCATAAATAAAAGAACTGTGTTTCCTACTCATACGGATCATATCTAGTTCAACTCTGCTTATGAAACTGATACAAACCACAGCTCATGTTAAATAAATGCTCTTTAGTTAATAGTGTTAAATGATTTGGGTTTGTGAACTGTGTAATTTCAACTGAGCTGCAAATTCATTGGTTTTACCAGAAATTCTCTCTTGCTTGTTGGATTAAACAGATCCTGGATCTTAAATCCATTTCAGAATTGAAATTCTGACCAGTGTTCTCATGCAAGAAACACCCTCTGTTTTAGCGCAAGAAGCATGCTCTTCTTTCCTGCGTCTCCAATACAGGAAGAAACATGAGCATGCTCCGAATGAAAGAACTGTGTTTCCTCCTCATATGGACCATATCTAGTTCAACTCTGCTTATGAAACTGATACAAACAAAAGCTCATGTAAAATAAATGCTTCTTAGTTAATAGTGAGAAATATGTTAGGTTTGTGTTCTGTGTAAATTCATTTGAGACTCAAATTCACTGTTTATACAAGAAATGCTCTCTTGCTTCTAGGAAGACACAGATCCTGGATCTTAAATCTGTTTCTGCAGGGAAATTTAGACCAGTGTTCTCATCCATGAAACACACTCTTTTTAAACGCAAGAAGCACGCTCTTCTTTCCAGATTCTCCAATACAGCAAGAGACACGAGCCAACTCAGAGAAAAAGAACTGTGTTTCCTATTCATACGGACCATATGTAGTTCAACTCTGCTCATGAAACTGATACAAACCACAGCTCCTCTTACATAAATGGTCTTTAGTTAATAGTGAGAAACATGTTGGGTTTGTGAACTGGGCAAATTCATTTGAGCAGCAAATTCACTAGGTTTACCAGAAATGACCTTTTGCTTGTAGGAAGACAGAGATCCTGTGGTTTTACTCCGTGTCTGAAGGGAATTTCATATCAGTTTTCTCATCCTTTTGACACATTCTGTTTAAATGCAAGAAGCATGCTCATCTTTCCAGCGTCTCCAATACAGCAAGGATCATGAACATGCCCAGAATAAAAGAACTGAGTTTCTTACTCATACAGTCTATATCTAGTTCAACTCTGATTATGAAACTCGTAAAAACCACAGCTCCTCTTACATAAATGCTCTACAGTTAATGGTGTGAAATGCTTTGTGTTTGTGAACTGTGTAAATTCATTGGAGCCGCAAATTCAATGGATTTACCAGAAATGTACTCTTTCTTGTAGCAAGACACATATCCTGGATCTTAAATCTGTTTCTGAAGGGAAATTCAGACCTGTGTTCTCATCCATGAGACAAACTCTGTTTTTAACCAAGAAGCATGCTCTTCTTTCCAGCGTCTCCAATACAGTAAGAAACATGACCAAGCCCAGAAAAATAGAAATGTGTTTCCTACTCATACAGACCATATGTAGTTCAACTCCGCTTATGAAACTGATACAGACCACAGCTCCTCTTACATAAACGCTCTTAAGTTAATAGTGAGAAACATGTTGTGATCTTGACCTGTGTAAATGCATTTGAGCCCAAAATTCAGTGGGTTTACAATAAATTACTTCTTGCTTATAGGAAGACACAGATCCTTTGGTTTAACTCCGTTTCTGAATGGAAATTCAGACCAGTGTTCTCATCCATGAGACAAACTCTGTTTTTAACCAAGAAGCATGCTCTTCTTTCCTGCGTCTCCAATACAGCAAGAAACATAAGCAAGCCCCGAATAAAAGAACTGTGTTTCCTCCTCATACGGACCATATCTAGTTCAACTCTGCTTATGAAACTGATACAAACAAAAGCTCATGTAAAATAAATGCTTTTTAGTTAATAGTGAGAAATGCGTTAGTTTGTGTTCTGTGTAAATTCATTTCAGACGCAAATTCCCTGTTTTTACAAGAAATGCTCTCTTGCTTCTAGGAAGACACAGATCCTGGATCTTAAATCTGTTTCTGCAGGGAAATTTAGACCAGTGTTCTCATCCATGAAACACACTCTGTTTAAACGCAAAAGCATGCTCTTCTTTCCAGATTCTCCAATACAGCAAGAGACACGAGCCAACTCAGAGAAAAAGAACTGTGTTTCCTATTCATACGGACCATATGTAGTTCAACTCTGCTCATGAAACTGATACAAACCACAGCTCCTCTTACATAAATGCTCTTTAGTTAATAGTGAGAAACATGTTGGCTTTGTGAACTGGGCAAATTCATTTGAGCAGCAAATTCACTGGGTTTACCAGAAATGACCTCTTGCTTGTAAGAAGACACAGATCCTGTGGTTATACTCCGTGTCTGAAGGGAATTTCATATCAGTTTTCTCATCCTTTAGACACACTCTGTTTAAATGCAAGAAGCATGCTCGTCTTTCCAGCGTCTCCAATACAGCAAGGAACATGAACATGCCCAGAATAAAAGAACTGAGTTTCTTACTCTTACAGTCTATATCTAGTTCAACTCTGCTTATGAAACTCGTAAAAAACACAGCTCCTCTTACAAAAATGCTCTACAGTTAATGGTGTGAAAGGCTTTGGGTTTGTGAACTGTGTAAATTCATTTGAGCCGCAAATTCAATGGATTTACCAGAAATGTACTCTTGCTTGTAGGAAGACACAGATACTGTGGTTTAACTCCGTTTTCGAAGGGAAATTCAGACCAGTGTCCTCATCCATGAAACACACTCTGTTTTAACGCAAGAGGCATGCTCTTCTTTCCATAGTCTCCAATACAGCAAAAACACGAACAAACTCAGACAAAAAAAAGAATTATGTTTCCTATTCATACGGACCATATCTAGTTCAACTCTGTTCATGAAACTGATACAAACCACAGCTCCTCTTACATAAATGCTCTTTAGTTAATAGTGAAAAACGTGTTGGGTTCATCAACTGTGTAAATTCATTTGAGCTGCAAATTCAATGGGTTTACTAGAAATGACCTCTTGCTTGTAGGAAGACACAGATCCTGTGGTTTAACTCCACTTCCGAAGGGAAATTCAGACCAGTGTTCTCTTCCATAAAACACACTCTGTTTTAACGCAAGAAGCATGCTCTTCTTTCCAGCATCTCCAATACAGCAAGAAACATGAGCAAGCCATAAATAAAAGAACTGTGTTTCCTACTCATACGGATCATATCTAGTTCAACTCTGCTTATGAAACTGATACAAACCACAGCTCATGTTAAATAAATGCTCTTTAGTTAATAGTGTTAAATGATTTGGGTTTGTGAACTGTGTAATTTCAACTGAGCTGCAAATTCATTGGTTTTACCAGAAATTCTCTCTTGCTTGTTGGATTAAACAGATCCTGGATCTTAAATCCATTTCAGAATTGAAATTCTGACCAGTGTTCTCATGCAAGAAACACACTCTGTTTTATCACAAGAAGCATGCTCTTCTTTCCAGAGTGTCCAATATAGCAAGAGACATGAGCAAACTCAGAAATAAAGAACTGAGTTTCCTCTTCATACGGATCATATCTAGTTCAACTCTGCTCATGAAACTGATACAAAACACAGCTCCTCTTACATAAATTCTCTTTAGTTAATAGTGAGAAACGTGTTGGGTTGGTGAACTGTGTAAATTCATTTGAGCGGCAAATTCAATGGTTTTCCCAGAAATGCAGTCTTTCTTGTAGGAAGACACAGATCCTGGGGTTTAACTCCGTTTCTGAAGGGAAATTCAGACCAGTGTTCTCTTCCATGAAACACCCTCTGTTTTAGCGCAAGAAGCATGCTCTTCTTTCCTGCGTCTCCAATACAGCAAGAAACATGAGCAAGCCCCGAATAAAAGAACTGTGTTTCCTCCTCATACGGACCATATCTAGTTCAACTCTGCTTATGAAACTGATACAAACAAAAGCTCATGTAAAATAAATGCTTTTTAGTTAATAGTGAGAAATGCGTTAGTTTGTGTTCTGTGTAAATTCATTTCAGACGCAAATTCCCTGTTTTTACAAGAAATGCTCTCTTGCTTCTAGGAAGACACAGATCCTGGATCTTAAATATGTTTCTGCAGGGAAATTTAGACCAGTGTTCTCATCCATGAAACACACTCTGTTTAAACGCAAAAGCACGCTCTTCTTTCCAGCTTCTCCAATACAGCAAGAGACACGAGCCAACTCAGAGAAAAAGAACTGTGTTTCCTATTCATACGGACCATATGTAGTTCAACACTGCTCATGAAACTGATACAAACCACAGCTCCTCTTACATAAATGCTCTTTAGTTAATAGTGAGAAACATGTTGGGTTTGTGAACTGGGCAAATTCATTTGAGCAGCAAATTCACTGGGTTTACCAGAAATGACCTCTTGCTTGTAAGAAGACACAGATCCTGTGGTTTTACTCCGTGTCTGAAGGGAATTTCATATCAATTTTCTCATCCTTTAGACACACTCTGTTTAAATGCAAGAAGCATGCTCGTCTTTCCAGCATCTCCAATACAGCAAGGAACATGAACATGCCCAGAATAAAAGAACTGAGTTTCTTACTCATACAGTCTATATCTAGTTCAACTCTGCTTATGAAACTCGTAAAAAACACAGCTCCTCTTACATAAATGCTCTACAGTTAATGGTGTGAAAGGCTTTGGGTTTGTGAATTGTGTAAATTCATTTGAGCCACAAATTCAATGGATTTACCAGAAATGTACTCTTGCTTGTAGGAAGACACAGATACTGTGGTTTAACTCCGTTTTCGAAGGGAAATTCAGACCAGTGTCCTCATCCATGAAACACACTCTGTTTTAACGCAAGAGGCATGCTCTTCTTTCCATAGTCTCCAATACAGCAAAAACACGAACAAACTCAGACAAAAAAAAGAATTATGTTTCCTATTCATACGGACCATATCTAGTTCAACTCTGTTCATGAAACTGATACAAACCACAGCTCCTCTTACATAAATGCTCTTTAGTTAATAGTGAAAAACGTGTTGGGTTCATCAACTGTGTAAATTCATTTGAGCTGCAAATTCAATGGGTTTACCAGAAATGACCTTTTGCTTGTAGGAAGACACAGATCCTGTGGTTTAACTGCGTTTCTGAAGGGGAATTCAGACCAGTGTTCTCTTCCATAAAACACACTCTGTTTTAACGCAAGAAGCATGCTCTCCTTTCCAGCGTATCCAATACAGCAAGAAACATGAGCAAGCCATAAATAAAAGAACTGTGTTTCCTACTCATACGGATCATATCTAGTTCAACTCTGCTTATGAAACTGATACAAACCACAGCTCATGTTAAATAAATGCTCTTTAGTTAATAGTGTGAAATGCTTTGAGTTTGTGAACTGTGTAAATTCATTTGAGCCGCAAATTCAATGGATTTACCAGAAATGTACTCTTTCTTGTAGCAAGACACATATCCTGGATCTTAAATCTGTTTCTGAGGGAAATTCAGACCTGTGTTCTCATCCATGAGACAAACTCTGTTTTTAACCAAGAAGCATGCTCTTCTTTCCAGCGTCTCCAATACAGTAAGAAACATGAGCAAGCCCAGAAAAAAAGAAATGTGTTTCCTACTCATACAGACCATATCTAGTTCAACTCCGCTTATGAAACTGATACAGACCACAGCTCCTCTTACATAAACGCTCTTAAGTTAATAGTGAGAATCGTGTTGTGATCTTGACCTGTGTAAATGCATTTGAGCCCAAAATTCAGTGGGTTTACCATAAATTACCTCTTGCTTTTAGGAAGACACAGATCCTGTGGTTTAACTCCGTTTCTGAATGGAAATTCAGACCAGTGTTCTCTTCCATGAAACACACTCTGTTTTACCCCAAGAAGCATTCTCTTCTTTCCAGAGTCTCCAATACAGCAAGAAACATGAGCAAGCCAGAATAAAGGAACTGTGTTTCCTACTCATACAGAGAACATCTACTTCAACCCTGCTCATGAAACTGATACAAACCACAGCTCGTCTTACATAAAAGCTCTTTAGTTAATAGTGTGTAACACGCTGGGTTTGTGTTCTTTGTAAATTCATTTGAGACGCAAAATCAATGGTTTTACAAGAAATGCTCTCTTACTTGTTGGAAGACACAGATCCTGGATCTTAAATCCATTTCCAAATGGAAATTCAGACCTGTGTTCTCATCACTGAAACACACTATGTTTTAACTCAAGAAGCATGCTCTTTTCTCCATAGTCTCCAATACAGCAAGAAAAATGAGCAAGCCAAGAAAAAAAATGTGTTTCCCACTAATATGGACCATATCTAGTTCAACTGTGCTCATGAAACTGATACAAACCACAGCTCCTCTTCCACAAACGCTCTTTAGTGAAATGTGAGAAACATGTTGGGTTTATGAACTGTGTAAATTCATTTGAGCCACAAATTCACTGGGTTTACCAGAAATGACCTCTTGCATGTAGGAAGACACAGATCCTGTTCTTTAACTCCGTTTTTGAAGGGAAATTCAGACCCGTGTCCTCATCCATGAAACACACTCTGTTTTAACGCAAGAGGCATACTCTTCTTTAGATAGTCTCCAATACAGCAAAAACACGAACAAACTCAGAAAAAAAAAAGAATTGTGTTTCCTATTCATACGGACCATATCTAGTTCAACTCTGCTCATGAAACTGATACAAACCACAGATCCTCTTACATAAATGCTCTTTAGTTAATAGTGAAAAACGTGTTGGGTTCATCAAATGTGTAAATTCATTTGAGCCGCAAATTCAAGGGGTTTACCAGAAATGACCTCTTGCTTGTAGGAAGACACAGATCCTGTGGTTTAACTCCACTTCCGAAGGGAAATTCAGACCAGTGTTCTCTTCCATAAAACACACTCTGTTTTAACGCAAGAAGCATGCTCTTCTTTCCAGCATCTCCAATACAGCAAGAAACATGAGCAAGCCATAAATAAAAGAACTGTGTTTCCTACTCATACGGATCATATCTAGTTCAACTCTGCTTATGAAACTGATACAAACCACAGCTCATGTTAAATAAATGCTCTTTAGTTAATAGTGTTAAATGATTTGGGTTTGTGAACTGAGTAATTTCAACTGAGCTGCAAATTCATTGGTTTTACCAGAAATTCTCTCTTGCTTGTTGGATTAAACAGATCCTGGATCTTAAATCCATTTCAGAATTGAAATTCTGACCAGTGTTCTCATGCAAGAAACACACTCTGTTTTATCACAAGAAGCATGCTCTTCTTTCCAGAGTGTCCAATACAGCAAGAGACATGAGCAAACTCAGAAATAAAGAACTGAGTTTCCTCTTCATACGGACCATATCTATTTCAACTCTGCTCATGAAACTGATACAAAACACAGCTCCTCTTACATAAATTCTCTTTAGTTAATAGTGAGAAACGTGTTGGGTTTGTGAACTGTGTAAATTCATTTGAGCCGCAAATTCAATGATTTTCCCAGAAATGCAGTCTTTCTTGTAGGAAGACACAGATCCTGGGGTTTAACTCCGTTTCTGAAGGGAAATTCAGACCAGTGTTCTCTTCCATGAAACACCCTCTGTTTTAGCGCAAGAAGCATGCTCTTCTTTCCTGCGTCTCCAATACAGCAAGAAACATGAGCATGCTCCGAATGAAAGAACTGTGTTTCCTCCTCATATGGACCATATCTAGTTCAACTCTGCTTATGAAACTGATACAAACAAAAGCTCATGTAAAATAAATTCTTCTTAGTTAATAGTGAGAAATGTGTTAGGTTTGTGTTCTGTGTAAATTCATTTGGGACTCAAATTCACTGTTTATACAAGAAATGCTCTCTTGCTTCTAGGAAGACACAGATCCTGGATCTTAAATCTGTTTCTGCAGGGAAATTTAGACCAGTGTTCTCATCCATGAAACACACTCTTTTTAAACGCAAGAAGCACGCTCTTCTTTCCAGATTCTCCAATACAGCAAGAGACACGAGCCAACTCAGAGAAAAAGAACTGTGTTTCCTATTCATACGGACCATATGTAGTTCAACTCTGCTCATGAAACTGATACAAACCACAGCTCCTCTTACATAAATGGTCTTTAGTTAATAGTGAGAAACATGTTGGGTTTGTGAACTGGGCAAATTCATTTGAGCAGCAAATTCACTAGGTTTACCAGAAATGACCTCTTGCTTGTAGGAAGACAGAGATCCTGTGGTTTTACTCCGTGTCTGAAGGGAATTTCATATCAGTTTTCTCATCCTTTTGACACATTCTGTTTAAATGCAAGAAGCATGCTCATCTTTCCAGCGTCTCCAATACAGCAAGGATCATGAACATGCCCAGAATAAAAGAACTGAGTTTCTTACTCATACAGTCTATATCTAGTTCAACTCTGATTATGAAACTCGTAAAAACCACAGCTCCTCTTACATAAATGCTCTACAGTTAATGGTGTGAAATGCTTTGTGTTTGTGAACTGTGTAAATTCATTGGAGCCGCAAATTCAATGGATTTACCAGAAATGTACTCTTTCTTGTAGCAAGACACATATCCTGGATCTTAAATCTGTTTCTGAAGGGAAATTCAGACCTGTGTTCTCATCACTGAAACACACTATGTTTTAACTCAAGAAGCATGCTCTTTTCTCCATAGTCTCCAATACAGCAAGAAAAATGAGCAAGCCAAGAAAAAAAATGTGTTTCCCACTAATATGGACCATATCTAGTTCAACTGTGCTCATGAAACTGATACAAACCACAGCTCCTCTTACATAAACGCTCTTAAGTTAATAGTGAGAAACATGTTGTGATCTTGACCTGTGTAAATGCATTTGAGCCCAAAATTCAGTGGGTTTACAATAAATTACTTCTTGCTTATAGGAAGACACAGATCCTTTGGTTTAACTCCGTTTCTGAATGGAAATTCAGACCAGTGTTCTCATCCATGAGACAAACTCTGTTTTTAACCAAGAAGCATGCTCTTCTTTCCTGCGTCTCCAATACAGCAAGAAACATAAGCAAGCCCCGAATAAAAGAACTGTGTTTCCTCCTCATACGGACCATATCTAGTTCAACTCTGCTTATGAAACTGATAAAAACAAAAGCTCATGTAAAATAAATGCTTTTTAGTTAATAGTGAGAAATGCGTTAGTTTGTGTTCTGTGTAAATTCATTTCAGACGCAAATTCCCTGTTTTTACAAGAAATGCTCTCTTGCTTCTAGGAAGACACAGATCCTGGATCTTAAATCTGTTTCTGCAGGGAAATTTAGACCAGTGTTCTCATCCATGAAACACACTCTGTTTAAATGCAAAAGCATGCTCTTCTTTCCAGATTCTCCAATACAGCAAGAGACACGAGCCAACTCAGAGAAAAAGAACTGTGTTTCCTATTCATACGGACCATATGTAGTTCAACTCTGCTCATGAAACTGATACAAACCACAGCTCCTCTTACATAAATGCTCTTTAGTTAATAGTGAGAAACATGTTGGCTTTGTGAACTGGGCAAATTCATTTGAGCAGCAAATTCACTGGGTTTACCAGAAATGACCTCTTGCTTGTAAGAAGACACAGATCCTGTGGTTATACTCCGTGTCTGAAGGGAATTTCATATCAGTTTTCTCATCCTTTAGACACACTCTGTTTAAATGCAAGAAGCATGCTCGTCTTTCCAGCGTCTCCAATACAGCAAGGAACATGAACATGCCCAGAATAAAAGAACTGAGTTTCTTACTCTTACAGTCTATATCTAGTTCAACTCTGCTTATGAAACTCGTAAAAAACACAGCTCCTCTTACAAAAATGCTCTACAGTTAATGGTGTGAAAGGCTTTGGGTTTGTGAACTGTGTAAATTCATTTGAGCCGCAAATTCAATGGATTTACCAGAAATGTACTCTTGCTTGTAGGAAGACACAGATACTGTGGTTTAACTCCGTTTTCGAAGGGAAATTCAGACCAGTGTCCTCATCCATGAAACACACTCTGTTTTAACGCAAGAGGCATGCTCTTCTTTCCATAGTCTCCAATACAGCAAAAACACGAACAAACTCAGACAAAAAAAAGAATTATGTTTCCTATTCATACGGACCATATCTAGTTCAACTCTGTTCATGAAACTGATACAAACCACAGCTCCTCTTACATAAATGCTCTTTAGTTAATAGTGAAAAACGTGTTGGGTTCATCAACTGTGTAAATTCATTTGAGCTGCAAATTCAATGGGTTTACCAGAAATGACCTCTTGCTTGTAGGAAGACACAGATCCTGTGGTTTAACTCCGTTTCTGAAGGGGAATTCAGACCAGTGTTCTCTTCCATAAAACACACTCTGTTTTAACGCAAGAAGCATGCTCTCCTTTCCAGCGTATCCAATACAGCAAGAAACATGAGCAAGCCATAAATAAAAGAACTGTGTTTCCTACTCATACGGATCATATCTAGTTCAACTCTGCTTATGAAACTGATACAAACCACAGCTCATGTTAAATAAATGCTCTTTAGTTAATAGTGTTAAATGATTTGGGTTTGTGAACTGTGTAATTTCAACTGAGCTGCAAATTCATTGGTTTTACCAGAAATTCTCTCGTGCTTGTTGGATTAAACAGATCCTGGATCTTAAATCCATTTCAGAATTGAAATTCTGACCAGTGTTCTCATGCAAGAAACACACTCTGTTTTATCACAAGAAGCATGCTCTTCTTTCCAGAGTGTCCAATATAGCAAGAGACATGAGCAAACTCAGAAATAAAGAACTGAGTTTCCTCTTCATACGGATCATATCTAGTTCAACTCTGCTCATGAAACTGATACAAAACACAGCTCCTCTTACATAAATTCTCTTTAGTTAATAGTGAGAAACGTGTTGGGTTGGTGAACTGTGTAAATTCATTTGAGCGGCAAATTCAATGGTTTTCCCAGAAATGCAGTCTTTCTTGTAGGAAGACACAGATCCTGGGGTTTAACTCCGTTTCTGAAGGGAAATTCAGACCAGTGTTCTCTTCCATGAAACACCCTCTGTTTTAGCGCAAGAAGCATGCTCTTCTTTCCTGCGTCTCCAATACAGCAAGAAACATGAGCAAGCCCCGAATAAAAGAACTGTGTTTCCTCCTCATACGGACCATATCTAGTTCAACTCTGCTTATGAAACTGATACAAACAAAAGCTCATGTAAAATAAATGCTTTTTAGTTAATAGTGAGAAATGCGTTAGTTTGTGTTCTGTGTAAATTCATTTCAGACGCAAATTCCCTGTTTTTACAAGAAATGCTCTCTTGCTTCTAGGAAGACACAGATCCTGGATCTTAAATATGTTTCTGCAGGGAAATTTAGACCAGTGTTCTCATCCATGAAACACACTCTGTTTAAACGCAAAAGCACGCTCTTCTTTCCAGCTTCTCCAATACAGCAAGAGACACGAGCCAACTCAGAGAAAAAGAACTGTGTTTCCTATTCATACGGACCATATGTAGTTCAACACTGCTCATGAAACTGATACAAACCACAGCTCCTCTTACATAAATGCTCTTTAGTTAATAGTGAGAAACATGTTGGCTTTGTGAACTGGGCAAATTCATTTGAGCAGCAAATTCACTGGGTTTACCAGAAATGACCTCTTGCTTGTAAGAAGACACAGATCCTGTGGTTATACTCCGTGTCTGAAGGGAATTTCATATCAGTTTTCTCATCCTTTAGACACACTCTGTTTAAATGCAAGAAGCATGCTCGTCTTTCCAGCGTCTCCAATACAGCAAGGAACATGAACATGCCCAGAATAAAAGAACTGAGTTTCTTACTCTTACAGTCTATATCTAGTTCAACTCTGCTTATGAAACTCGTAAAAAACACAGCTCCTCTTACAAAAATGCTCTACAGTTAATGGTGTGAAAGGCTTTGGGTTTGTGAACTGTGTAAATTCATTTGAGCCGCAAATTCAATGGATTTACCAGAAATGTACTCTTGCTTGTAGGAAGACACAGATACTGTGGTTTAACTCCGTTTTCGAAGGGAAATTCAGACCAGTGTCCTCATCCATGAAACACACTCTGTTTTAACGCAAGAGGCATGCTCTTCTTTCCATAGTCTCCAATACAGCAAAAACACGAACAAACTCAGACAAAAAAAAGAATTATGTTTCCTATTCATACGGACCATATCTAGTTCAACTCTGTTCATGAAACTGATACAAACCACAGCTCCTCTTACATAAATGCTCTTTAGTTAATAGTGAAAAACGTGTTGGGTTCATCAACTGTGTAAATTCATTTGAGCTGCAAATTCAATGGGTTTACTAGAAATGACCTCTTGCTTGTAGGAAGACACAGATCCTGTGGTTTAACTCCACTTCCGAAGGGAAATTCAGACCAGTGTTCTCTTCCATAAAACACACTCTGTTTTAACGCAAGAAGCATGCTCTTCTTTCCAGCATCTCCAATACAGCAAGAAACATGAGCAAGCCATAAATAAAAGAACTGTGTTTCCTACTCATACGGATCATATCTAGTTCAACTCTGCTTATGAAACTGATACAAACCACAGCTCATGTTAAATAAATGCTCTTTAGTTAATAGTGTTAAATGATTTGGGTTTGTGAACTGTGTAATTTCAACTGAGCTGCAAATTCATTGGTTTTACCAGAAATTCTCTCTTGCTTGTTGGATTAAACAGATCCTGGATCTTAAATCCATTTCAGAATTGAAATTCTGACCAGTGTTCTCATGCAAGAAACACACTCTGTTTTATCACAAGAAGCATGCTCTTCTTTCCAGAGTGTCCAATATAGCAAGAGACATGAGCAAACTCAGAAATAAAGAACTGAGTTTCCTCTTCATACGGATCATATCTAGTTCAACTCTGCTCATGAAACTGATACAAAACACAGCTCCTCTTACATAAATTCTCTTTAGTTAATAGTGAGAAACGTGTTGGGTTGGTGAACTGTGTAAATTCATTTGAGCGGCAAATTCAATGGTTTTCCCAGAAATGCAGTCTTTCTTGTAGGAAGACACAGATCCTGGGGTTTAACTCCGTTTCTGAAGGGAAATTCAGACCAGTGTTCTCTTCCATGAAACACCCTCTGTTTTAGCGCAAGAAGCATGCTCTTCTTTCCTGCGTCTCCAATACAGCAAGAAACATGAGCAAGCCCCGAATAAAAGAACTGTGTTTCCTCCTCATACGGACCATATCTAGTTCAACTCTGCTTATGAAACTGATACAAACAAAAGCTCATGTAAAATAAATGCTTTTTAGTTAATAGTGAGAAATGCGTTAGTTTGTGTTCTGTGTAAATTCATTTCAGACGCAAATTCCCTGTTTTTACAAGAAATGCTCTCTTGCTTCTAGGAAGACACAGATCCTGGATCTTAAATATGTTTCTGCAGGGAAATTTAGACCAGTGTTCTCATCCATGAAACACACTCTGTTTAAACGCAAAAGCACGCTCTTCTTTCCAGCTTCTCCAATACAGCAAGAGACACGAGCCAACTCAGAGAAAAAGAACTGTGTTTCCTATTCATACGGACCATATGTAGTTCAACACTGCTCATGAAACTGATACAAACCACAGCTCCTCTTACATAAATGCTCTTTAGTTAATAGTGAGAAACATGTTGGGTTTGTGAACTGGGCAAATTCATTTGAGCAGCAAATTCACTGGGTTTACCAGAAATGACCTCTTGCTTGTAAGAAGACACAGATCCTGTGGTTTTACTCCGTGTCTGAAGGGAATTTCATATCAATTTTCTCATCCTTTAGACACACTCTGTTTAAATGCAAGAAGCATGCTCGTCTTTCCAGCGTCTCCAATACAGCAAGGAACATGAACATGCCCAGAATAAAAGAACTGAGTTTCTTACTCATACAGTCTATATCTAGTTCAACTCTGCTTATGAAACTCGTAAAAAACACAGCTCCTCTTACATAAATGCTCTACAGTTAATGGTGTGAAAGGCTTTGGGTTTGTGAATTGTGTAAATTCATTTGAGCCACAAATTCAATGGATTTACCAGAAATGTACTCTTGCTTGTAGGAAGACACAGATACTGTGGTTTAACTCCGTTTTCGAAGGGAAATTCAGACCAGTGTCCTCATCCATGAAACACACTCTGTTTTAACGCAAGAGGCATGCTCTTCTTTCCATAGTCTCCAATACAGCAAAAACACGAACAAACTCAGACAAAAAAAAGAATTATGTTTCCTATTCATACGGACCATATCTAGTTCAACTCTGTTCATGAAACTGATACAAACCACAGCTCCTCTTACATAAATGCTCTTTAGTTAATAGTGAAAAACGTGTTGGGTTCATCAACTGTGTAAATTCATTTGAGCTGCAAATTCAATGGGTTTACCAGAAATGACCTTTTGCTTGTAGGAAGACACAGATCCTGTGGTTTAACTGCGTTTCTGAAGGGGAATTCAGACCAGTGTTCTCTTCCATAAAACACACTCTGTTTTAACGCAAGAAGCATGCTCTCCTTTCCAGCGTATCCAATACAGCAAGAAACATGAGCAAGCCATAAATAAAAGAACTGTGTTTCCTACTCATACGGATCATATCTAGTTCAACTCTGCTTATGAAACTGATACAAACCACAGCTCATGTTAAATAAATGCTCTTTAGTTAATAGTGTGAAATGCTTTGAGTTTGTGAACTGTGTAAATTCATTTGAGCCGCAAATTCAATGGATTTACCAGAAATGTACTCTTTCTTGTAGCAAGACACATATCCTGGATCTTAAATCTGTTTCTGAGGGAAATTCAGACCTGTGTTCTCATCCATGAGACAAACTCTGTTTTTAACCAAGAAGCATGCTCTTCTTTCCAGCGTCTCCAATACAGTAAGAAACATGAGCAAGCCCAGAAAAAAAGAAATGTGTTTCCTACTCATACAGACCATATCTAGTTCAACTCCGCTTATGAAACTGATACAGACCACAGCTCCTCTTACATAAACGCTCTTAAGTTAATAGTGAGAATCGTGTTGTGATCTTGACCTGTGTAAATGCATTTGAGCCCAAAATTCAGTGGGTTTACCATAAATTACCTCTTGCTTTTAGGAAGACACAGATCCTGTGGTTTAACTCCGTTTCTGAATGGAAATTCAGACCAGTGTTCTCTTCCATGAAACACACTCTGTTTTACCCCAAGAAGCATTCTCTTCTTTCCAGAGTCTCCAATACAGCAAGAAACATGAGCAAGCCAGAATAAAGGAACTGTGTTTCCTACTCATACAGAGAACATCTACTTCAACCCTGCTCATGAAACTGATACAAACCACAGCTCGTCTTACATAAAAGCTCTTTAGTTAATAGTGTGTAACACGCTGGGTTTGTGTTCTTTGTAAATTCATTTGAGACGCAAAATCAATGGTTTTACAAGAAATGCTCTCTTACTTGTTGGAAGACACAGATCCTGGATCTTAAATCCATTTCCAAATGGAAATTCAGACCTGTGTTCTCATCACTGAAACACACTATGTTTTAACTCAAGAAGCATGCTCTTTTCTCCATAGTCTCCAATACAGCAAGAAAAATGAGCAAGCCAAGAAAAAAAATGTGTTTCCCACTAATATGGACCATATCTAGTTCAACTGTGCTCATGAAACTGATACAAACCACAGCTCCTCTTCCACAAACGCTCTTTAGTGAAATGTGAGAAACATGTTGGGTTTATGAACTGTGTAAATTCATTTGAGCCACAAATTCACTGGGTTTACCAGAAATGACCTCTTGCATGTAGGAAGACACAGATCCTGTTCTTTAACTCCGTTTTTGAAGGGAAATTCAGACCCGTGTCCTCATCCATGAAACACACTCTGTTTTAACGCAAGAGGCATACTCTTCTTTAGATAGTCTCCAATACAGCAAAAACACGAACAAACTCAGAAAAAAAAAAGAATTGTGTTTCCTATTCATACGGACCATATCTAGTTCAACTCTGCTCATGAAACTGATACAAACCACAGCTCCTCTTACATAAATGCTCTTTAGTTAATAGTGAAAAACGTGTTGGGTTCATCAAATGTGTAAATTCATTTGAGCCGCAAATTCAAGGGGTTTACCAGAAATGACCTCTTGCTTGTAGGAAGACACAGATCCTGTGGTTTAACTCCACTTCCGAAGGGAAATTCAGACCAGTGTTCTCTTCCATAAAACACACTCTGTTTTAACGCAAGAAGCATGCTCTTCTTTCCAGCATCTCCAATACAGCAAGAAACATGAGCAAGCCATAAATAAAAGAACTGTGTTTCCTACTCATACGGATCATATCTAGTTCAACTCTGCTTATGAAACTGATACAAACCACAGCTCATGTTAAATAAATGCTCTTTAGTTAATAGTGTTAAATGATTTGGGTTTGTGAACTGTGTAATTTCAACTGAGCTGCAAATTCATTGGTTTTACCAGAAATTCTCTCTTGCTTGTTGGATTAAACAGATCCTGGATCTTAAATCCATTTCAGAATTGAAATTCTGACCAGTGTTCTCATGCAAGAAACACACTCTGTTTTATCACAAGAAGCATGCTCTTCTTTCCAGAGTGTCCAATACAGCAAGAGACATGAGCAAACTCAGAAATAAAGAACTGAGTTTCCTCTTCATACGGACCATATCTATTTCAACTCTGCTCATGAAACTGATACAAAACACAGCTCCTCTTACATAAATTCTCTTTAGTTAATAGTGAGAAACGTGTTGGGTTTGTGAACTGTGTAAATTCATTTGAGCCGCAAATTCAATGATTTTCCCAGAAATGCAGTCTTTCTTGTAGGAAGACACAGATCCTGGGGTTTAACTCCGTTTCTGAAGGGAAATTCAGACCAGTGTTCTCTTCCATGAAACACCCTCTGTTTTAGCGCAAGAAGCATGCTCTTCTTTCCTGCGTCTCCAATACAGCAAGAAACATGAGCATGCTCCGAATGAAAGAACTGTGTTTCCTCCTCATATGGACCATATCTAGTTCAACTCTGCTTATGAAACTGATACAAACAAAAGCTCATGTAAAATAAATTCTTCTTAGTTAATAGTGAGAAATGTGTTAGGTTTGTGTTCTGTGTAAATTCATTTGGGACTCAAATTCACTGTTTATACAAGAAATGCTCTCTTGCTTCTAGGAAGACACAGATCCTGGATCTTAAATCTGTTTCTGCAGGGAAATTTAGACCAGTGTTCTCATCCATGAAACACACTCTTTTTAAACGCAAGAAGCACGCTCTTCTTTCCAGATTCTCCAATACAGCAAGAGACACGAGCCAACTCAGAGAAAAAGAACTGTGTTTCCTATTCATACGGACCATATGTAGTTCAACTCTGCTCATGAAACTGATACAAACCACAGCTCCTCTTACATAAATGGTCTTTAGTTAATAGTGAGAAACATGTTGGGTTTGTGAACTGGGCAAATTCATTTGAGCAGCAAATTCACTAGGTTTACCAGAAATGACCTCTTGCTTGTAGGAAGACAGAGATCCTGTGGTTTTACTCCGTGTCTGAAGGGAATTTCATATCAGTTTTCTCATCCTTTTGACACATTCTGTTTAAATGCAAGAAGCATGCTCATCTTTCCAGCGTCTCCAATACAGCAAGGATCATGAACATGCCCAGAATAAAAGAACTGAGTTTCTTACTCATACAGTCTATATCTAGTTCAACTCTGATTATGAAACTCGTAAAAACCACAGCTCCTCTTACATAAATGCTCTACAGTTAATGGTGTGAAATGCTTTGTGTTTGTGAACTGTGTAAATTCATTGGAGCCGCAAATTCAATGGATTTACCAGAAATGTACTCTTTCTTGTAGCAAGACACATATCCTGGATCTTAAATCTGTTTCTGAAGGGAAATTCAGACCTGTGTTCTCATCACTGAAACACACTATGTTTTAACTCAAGAAGCATGCTCTTTTCTCCATAGTCTCCAATACAGCAAGAAAAATGAGCAAGCCAAGAAAAAAAATGTGTTTCCCACTAATATGGACCATATCTAGTTCAACTGTGCTCATGAAACTGATACAAACCACAGCTCCTCTTCCACAAACGCTCTTTAGTGAAATGTGAGAAACATGTTGGGTTTATGAACTGTGTAAATTCATTTGAGCCACAAATTCACTGGGTTTACCAGAAATGACCTCTTGCATGTAGGAAGACACAGATCCTGTTGTTTAACTCCGTTTTTGAAGGGAAATTCAGACCAGTGTCCTCATCCATGAAACACACTCTGTTTTAATGCAAGAGGCATACTCTTCTTTAGATAGTCTCCAATACAGCAAAAACACGAACAAACTCAGAAAAAAAAAGAATTGTGTTTCCTATTCATACGGACCATATCTAGTTCAACTCTGCTCATGAAACTGATACAAACCACAGCTCCTCTTACATAAATGCTCTTTAGTTAATAGTGAAAAACGTGTTGGGTTCATCAAATGTGTAAATTCATTTGAGCCGCAAATTCAAGGGGTTTACCAGAAATGACCTCTTGCTTGTAGGAAGACACAGATCCTGTGGTTTAACTCCACTTCCGAAGGGAAATTCAGACCAGTGTTCTCTTCCATAAAACACACTCTGTTTTAACGCAAGAAGCATGCTCTTCTTTCCAGCATCTCCAATACAGCAAGAAACATGAGCAAGCCATAAATAAAAGAACTGTGTTTCCTACTCATACGGATCATATCTAGTTCAACTCTGCTTATGAAACTGATACAAACCACAGCTCATGTTAAATAAATGCTCTTTAGTTAATAGTGTTAAATGATTTGGGTTTGTGAACTGTGTAATTTCAACTGAGCTGCAAATTCATTGGTTTTACCAGAAATTCTCTCTTGCTTGTTGGATTAAACAGATCCTGGATCTTAAATCCATTTCAGAATTGAAATTCTGACCAGTGTTCTCATGCAAGAAACACCCTCTGTTTTAGCGCAAGAAGCATGCTCTTCTTTCCTGCGTCTCCAATACAGCAAGAAACATGAGCATGCTCCGAATGAAAGAACTGTGTTTCCTCCTCATATGGACCATATCTAGTTCAACTCTGCTTATGAAACTGATACAAACAAAAGCTCATGTAAAATAAATGCTTCTTAGTTAATAGTGAGAAATATGTTAGGTTTGTGTTCTGTGTAAATTCATTTGAGACTCAAATTCACTGTTTATACAAGAAATGCTCTCTTGCTTCTAGGAAGACACAGATCCTGGATCTTAAATCTGTTTCTGCAGGGAAATTTAGACCAGTGTTCTCATCCATGAAACACACTCTTTTTAAACGCAAGAAGCACGCTCTTCTTTCCAGATTCTCCAATACAGCAAGAGACACGAGCCAACTCAGAGAAAAAGAACTGTGTTTCCTATTCATACGGACCATATGTAGTTCAACTCTGCTCATGAAACTGATACAAACCACAGCTCCTCTTACATAAATGGTCTTTAGTTAATAGTGAGAAACATGTTGGGTTTGTGAACTGGGCAAATTCATTTGAGCAGCAAATTCACTAGGTTTACCAGAAATGACCTTTTGCTTGTAGGAAGACAGAGATCCTGTGGTTTTACTCCGTGTCTGAAGGGAATTTCATATCAGTTTTCTCATCCTTTTGACACATTCTGTTTAAATGCAAGAAGCATGCTCATCTTTCCAGCGTCTCCAATACAGCAAGGATCATGAACATGCCCAGAATAAAAGAACTGAGTTTCTTACTCATACAGTCTATATCTAGTTCAACTCTGATTATGAAACTCGTAAAAACCACAGCTCCTCTTACATAAATGCTCTACAGTTAATGGTGTGAAATGCTTTGTGTTTGTGAACTGTGTAAATTCATTGGAGCCGCAAATTCAATGGATTTACCAGAAATGTACTCTTTCTTGTAGCAAGACACAGATCCTGGATCTTAAATCTGTTTCTGAAGGGAAATTCAGACCTGTGTTCTCATCCATGAGACAAACTCTGTTTTTAACCAAGAAGCATGCTCTTCTTTCCAGCGTCTCCAATACAGTAAGAAACATGACCAAGCCCAGAAAAATAGAAATGTGTTTCCTACTCATACAGACCATATGTAGTTCAACTCCGCTTATGAAACTGATACAGACCACAGCTCCTCTTACATAAACGCTCTTAAGTTAATAGTGAGAAACATGTTGTGATCTTGACCTGTGTAAATGCATTTGAGCCCAAAATTCAGTGGGTTTACAATAAATTACTTCTTGCTTATAGGAAGACACAGATCCTTTGGTTTAACTCCGTTTCTGAATGGAAATTCAGACCAGTGTTCTCATCCATGAGACAAACTCTGTTTTTAACCAAGAAGCATGCTCTTCTTTCCTGCGTCTCCAATACAGCAAGAAACATAAGCAAGCCCCGAATAAAAGAACTGTGTTTCCTCCTCATACGGACCATATCTAGTTCAACTCTGCTTATGAAACTGATACAAACAAAAGCTCATGTAAAATAAATGCTTTTTAGTTAATAGTGAGAAATGCGTTAGTTTGTGTTCTGTGTAAATTCATTTCAGACGCAAATTCCCTGTTTTTACAAGAAATGCTCTCTTGCTTCTAGGAAGACACAGATCCTGGATCTTAAATCTGTTTCTGCAGGGAAATTTAGACCAGTGTTCTCATCCATGAAACACACTCTGTTTAAATGCAAAAGCATGCTCTTCTTTCCAGATTCTCCAATACAGCAAGAGACACGAGCCAACTCAGAGAAAAAGAACTGTGTTTCCTATTCATACGGACCATATGTAGTTCAACTCTGCTCATGAAACTGATACAAACCACAGCTCCTCTTACATAAATGCTATTTAGTTAATAGTGAGAAACATGTTGGCTTTGTGAACTGGGCAAATTCATTTGAGCAGCAAATTCACTGGGTTTACCAGAAATGACCTCTTGCTTGTAAGAAGACACAGATCCTGTGGTTATACTCCGTGTCTGAAGGGAATTTCATATCAGTTTTCTCATCCTTTAGACACACTCTGTTTAAATGCAAGAAGCATGCTCGTCTTTCCAGCGTCTCCAATACAGCAAGGAACATGAACATGCCCAGAATAAAAGAACTGAGTTTCTTACTCTTACAGTCTATATCTAGTTCAACTCTGCTTATGAAACTCGTAAAAAACACAGCTCCTCTTACAAAAATGCTCTACAGTTAATGGTGTGAAAGGCTTTGGGTTTGTGAACTGTGTAAATTCATTTGAGCCGCAAATTCAATGGATTTACCAGAAATGTACTCTTGCTTGTAGGAAGACACAGATACTGTGGTTTAACTCCGTTTTCGAAGGGAAATTCAGACCAGTGTCCTCATCCATGAAACACACTCTGTTTTAACGCAAGAGGCATGCTCTTCTTTCCATAGTCTCCAATACAGCAAAAACACGAACAAACTCAGACAAAAAAAAGAATTATGTTTCCTATTCATACGGACCATATCTAGTTCAACTCTGTTCATGAAACTGATACAAACCACAGCTCCTCTTACATAAATGCTCTTTAGTTAATAGTGAAAAACGTGTTGGGTTCATCAACTGTGTAAATTCATTTGAGCTGCAAATTCAATGGGTTTACCAGAAATGACCTCTTGCTTGTAGGAAGACACAGATCCTGTGGTTTAACTCCGTTTCTGAAGGGGAATTCAGACCAGTGTTCTCTTCCATAAAACACACTCTGTTTTAACGCAAGAAGCATGCTCTCCTTTCCAGCGTATCCAATACAGCAAGAAACATGAGCAAGCCATAAATAAAAGAACTGTGTTTCCTACTCATACGGATCATATCTAGTTCAACTCTGCTTATGAAACTGATACAAACCACAGCTCATGTTAAATAAATGCTCTTTAGTTAATAGTGTTAAATGATTTGGGTTTGTGAACTGTGTAATTTCAACTGAGCTGCAAATTCATTGGTTTTACCAGAAATTCTCTCTTGCTTGTTGGATTAAACAGATCCTGGATCTTAAATCCATTTCAGAATTGAAATTCTGACCAGTGTTCTCATGCAAGAAACACACTCTGTTTTATCACAAGAAGCATGCTCTTCTTTCCAGAGTGTCCAATATAGCAAGAGACATGAGCAAACTCAGAAATAAAGAACTGAGTTTCCTCTTCATACGGATCATATCTAGTTCAACTCTGCTCATGAAACTGATACAAAACACAGCTCCTCTTACATAAATTCTCTTTAGTTAATAGTGAGAAACGTGTTGGGTTGGTGAACTGTGTAAATTCATTTGAGCGGCAAATTCAATGGTTTTCCCAGAAATGCAGTCTTTCTTGTAGGAAGACACAGATCCTGGGGTTTAACTCCGTTTCTGAAGGGAAATTCAGACCAGTGTTCTCTTCCATGAAACACCCTCTGTTTTAGCGCAAGAAGCATGCTCTTCTTTCCTGCGTCTCCAATACAGCAAGAAACATGAGCAAGCCCCGAATAAAAGAACTGTGTTTCCTCCTCATACGGACCATATCTAGTTCAACTCTGCTTATGAAACTGATACAAACAAAAGCTCATGTAAAATAAATGCTTTTTAGTTAATAGTGAGAAATGCGTTAGTTTGTGTTCTGTGTAAATTCATTTCAGACGCAAATTCCCTGTTTTTACAAGAAATGCTCTCTTGCTTCTAGGAAGACACAGATCCTGGATCTTAAATATGTTTCTGCAGGGAAATTTAGACCAGTGTTCTCATCCATGAAACACACTCTGTTTAAACGCAAAAGCACGCTCTTCTTTCCAGCTTCTCCAATACAGCAAGAGACAGGAGCCAACTCAGAGAAAAAGAACTGTGTTTCCTATTCATACGGACCATATGTAGTTCAACACTGCTCATGAAACTGATACAAACCACAGCTCCTCTTACATAAATGCTCTTTAGTTAATAGTGAGAAACATGTTGGGTTTGTGAACTGGGCAAATTCATTTGAGCAGCAAATTCACTGGGTTTACCAGAAATGACCTCTTGCTTGTAAGAAGACACAGATCCTGTGGTTTTACTCCGTGTCTGAAGGGAATTTCATATCAATTTTCTCATCCTTTAGACACACTCTGTTTAAATGCAAGAAGCATGCTCGTCTTTCCAGCGTCTCCAATACAGCAAGGAACATGAACATGCCCAGAATAAAAGAACTGAGTTTCTTACTCATACAGTCTATATCTAGTTCAACTCTGCTTATGAAACTCGTAAAAAACACAGCTCCTCTTACATAAATGCTCTACAGTTAATGGTGTGAAAGGCTTTGGGTTTGTGAATTGTGTAAATTCATTTGAGCCACAAATTCAATGGATTTACCAGAAATGTACTCTTGCTTGTAGGAAGACACAGATACTGTGGTTTAACTCCGTTTTCGAAGGGAAATTCAGACCAGTGTCCTCATCCATGAAACACACTCTGTTTTAACGCAAGAGGCATGCTCTTCTTTCCATAGTCTCCAATACAGCAAAAACACGAACAAACTCAGACAAAAAAAAGAATTATGTTTCCTATTCATACGGACCATATCTAGTTCAACTCTGTTCATGAAACTGATACAAACCACAGCTCCTCTTACATAAATGCTCTTTAGTTAATAGTGAAAAACGTGTTGGGTTCATCAACTGTGTAAATTCATTTGAGCTGCAAATTCAATGGGTTTACCAGAAATGACCTTTTGCTTGTAGGAAGACACAGATCCTGTGGTTTAACTGCGTTTCTGAAGGGGAATTCAGACCAGTGTTCTCTTCCATAAAACACACTCTGTTTTAACGCAAGAAGCATGCTCTCCTTTCCAGTGTATCCAATACAGCAAGAAACATGAGCAAGCCATAAATAAAAGAACTGTGTTTCCTACTCATACGGATCATATCTAGTTCAACTCTGCTTATGAAACTGATACAAACCACAGCTCATGTTAAATAAATGCTCTTTAGTTAATAGTGTGAAATGCTTTGAGTTTGTGAACTGTGTAAATTCATTTGAGCCGCAAATTCAATGGATTTACCAGAAATGTACTCTTTCTTGTAGCAAGACACATATCCTGGATCTTAAATCTGTTTCTGAGGGAAATTCAGACCTGTGTTCTCATCCATGAGACAAACTCTGTTTTTAACCAAGAAGCATGCTCTTCTTTCCAGCGTCTCCAATACAGTAAGAAACATGAGCAAGCCCAGAAAAAAAGAAATGTGTTTCCTACTCATACAGACCATATCTAGTTCAACTCCGCTTATGAAACTGATACAGACCACAGCTCCTCTTACATAAACGCTCTTAAGTTAATAGTGAGAATCGTGTTGTGATCTTGACCTGTGTAAATGCATTTGAGCCCAAAATTCAGTGGGTTTACCATAAATTACCTCTTGCTTTTAGGAAGACACAGATCCTGTGGTTTAACTCCGTTTCTGAATGGAAATTCAGACCAGTGTTCTCTTCCATGAAACACACTCTGTTTTACCCCAAGAAGCATTCTCTTCTTTCCAGAGTCTCCAATACAGCAAGAAACATGAGCAAGCCAGAATAAAGGAACTGTGTTTCCTACTCATACAGAGAACATCTACTTCAACCCTGCTCATGAAACTGATACAAACCACAGCTCGTCTTACATAAAAGCTCTTTAGTTAATAGTGTGTAACACGCTGGGTTTGTGTTCTTTGTAAATTCATTTGAGACGCAAAATCAATGGTTTTACAAGAAATGCTCTCTTACTTGTTGGAAGACACAGATCCTGGATCTTAAATCCATTTCCAAATGGAAATTCAGACCTGTGTTCTCATCACTGAAACACACTATGTTTTAACTCAAGAAGCATGCTCTTTTCTCCATAGTCTCCAATACAGCAAGAAAAATGAGCAAGCCAAGAAAAAAAATGTGTTTCCCACTAATATGGACCATATCTAGTTCAACTGTGCTCATGAAACTGATACAAACCACAGCTCCTCTTCCACAAACGCTCTTTAGTGAAATGTGAGAAACATGTTGGGTTTATGAACTGTGTAAATTCATTTGAGCCACAAATTCACTGGGTTTACCAGAAATGACCTCTTGCATGTAGGAAGACACAGATCCTGTTCTTTAACTCCGTTTTTGAAGGGAAATTCAGACCCGTGTCCTCATCCATGAAACACACTCTGTTTTAACGCAAGAGGCATACTCTTCTTTAGATAGTCTCCAATACAGCAAAAACACGAACAAACTCAGAAAAAAAAAAGAATTGTGTTTCCTATTCATACGGACCATATCTAGTTCAACTCTGCTCATGAAACTGATACAAACCACAGCTCCTCTTACATAAATGCTCTTTAGTTAATAGTGAAAAACGTGTTGGGTTCATCAAATGTGTAAATTCATTTGAGCCGCAAATTCAAGGGGTTTACCAGAAATGACCTCTTGCTTGTAGGAAGACACAGATCCTGTGGTTTAACTCCATTTCTGAAGGGAAATTCAGACCAGTGTTCTCTTCCATAAAACACACTCTGTTTTAACGCAAGAAGCATGCTCTTCTTTCCAGCATCTCCAATACAGCAAGAAACATGAGCAAGCCATAAATAAAAGAACTGTGTTTCCTACTCATACGGATCATATCTAGTTCAACTCTGCTTATGAAATTGATACAAACCACAGCTCATGTTAAATAAATGCTCTTTAGTTAATAGTGTTAAATGATTTGGGTTTGTGAACTATGTAATTTCAACTGAGCTGCAAATTCATTGGTTTTACCAGAAATTCTCTCTTGCTTGTTGGATTAAACAGATCCTGGATCTTAAATCCATTTCAGAATTGAAATTCTGACCAGTGTTCTCATGCAAGAAACACACTCTGTTTTATCGCAAGAAGCATGCTCTTCTTTCCAGAGTGTCCAATACAGCAAGAGACATGAGCAAACTCAGAAATAAAGAACTGAGTTTCCTCTTCATACGGACCATATCTAGTTCAACTCTGCTCATGAAACTGATACAAAACACAGCTCCTCTTACATAAATTCTCTTTAGTTAATAGTGAGAAACGTGTTGGGTTTGTGAACTGTGTAAATTCATTTGAGCCGCAAATTCAATGATTTTCCCAGAAATGCAGTCTTTCTTGTAGGAAGACACAGATCCTAGGGTTTAACTCCGTTTCTGAAGGGAAATTCAGACCAGTGTTCTCTTCCATGAAACACCCTCTGTTTTAGCGCAAGAAGCATGCTCTTCTTTCCTGCGTCTCCAATACAGCAAGAAACATGAGCATGCTCCGAATGAAAGAACTGTGTTTCCTCCTCATAGGGACCATATCTAGTTCAACTCTGCTTATGAAACTGATACAAAAAAAAGCTCATGTAAAATAAATGCTTCTTAGTTAATAGTGAGAAATGTGTTAGGTTTGTGTTCTGTGTAAATTCATTTGAGACTCAAATTCACTGTTTTTACAAGAAATGCTCTCTTGCTTCTAGGAAGACACAGATCCTGGATCGTAAATCTGTTTCTGCAGGGAAATTTAGACCAGTGTTCTCATCCATGAAACACACTCTTTTTAAACGCAAGAAGCACGCTCTTCTTTCCAGATTCTCCAATACAGCAAGAGACATGAGCCAACTCAGAGAAACAGAACTTTGTTTCCTATTCGTACTAGTTCAACTCTGCTCATGAAACTGATACAAACCACAGCTCCTCTTACATAAATGCTCTTTAGTTAATAGTGAGAAACATGTTCGGTTTGTGAACTGGGCAAATTCATTTGAGCAGCAAATTCACTGGGTTTACCCGAAATGACCTCTTGCTTGTAAGAAGACACAGATCCTGTGGTTTTACTCCGTGTCTGAAGGGAATTTCATATCAGTGTTCTCATCCTTTAGACACACTCTGTTTAAATGCAAGAAGCATGCTCGTCTTTCCAGCGTCTCCAATACAGCAAAGAATATGAACATGCCCAGAGTAAAAGAACTGAGTTTCTTACTCATACAGTCTATATCTAGTTCAACTCTGCTTATGAAACTCGTAAAAACCACAGCTCCTCTTACATAAATGCTCTACAGTTAATGGTGTGAAAGGCTTTGGGTTTGTGAACTGTGTAAATTCATTTGAGCCGCAAATTCAATGGATTTACCAGAAATGTACTCTTGCTTGTAGGAAGACACAGATACTGTGTTTTAACTCCGTTTTCGAAGGGAAATTCAGACCAGTCTCCTCATCCATGAAACACACTCTGTTTTAACGCAAGAGGCATGCTCTTCTTTCCATAGTCTCCAATACAGCAAAAACACGAACAAACTCAGACAAAAAAAAGAATTATGTTTCCTATTCATACGGACCATATCTAGTTCAACTCTGTTTATGAAACTGATACAAACCACAGCTCCTCTTACATAAATGCTCTTTAGTTAATAGTGAAAAACGTGTTGGGTTCATCAACTGTGTAAATTCATTTGAGCTGCAAATTCAATGGGTTTACCAGAAATGACCTCTTGCTTGTAGGAAGACACAGATCCTGTGGTTTAACTCCGTTTCTGAAGGGGATTTCAGACCAGTGTTCTCTTCCATAAAACACACTCTGTTTTAACGCAAGAAGCATGCTCTCCTTTCCAGCGACTCCAATACAGCAAGAAACATGAGCAAGCCATAAATAAAAGAACTGTGTTTCCTACTCATACGGATCATATCTAGTTCAACTCTGCTTATGAAACTGATACAAACCACAGCTCATGTTAAATAAATTCTCTTTAGTTAATAGTGTTAAATGATTTGGGATTGTGAACTGTGTAATTTCATCTGAGCTGCAAATTCATTGGTTTTACCAGAAATTCTCTCTTGCTTGTTGGATTAAACAGATCATGGATCTTATATCCATTTCAGAATTGAAATTCTGACCAGTGTTCTCATGCAAGAAACACACTCTGTTTTATCGCAAGAAGCATGCTCTTCTTTCCAGAGTGTCCAATACAGCAAGAGACATGAGCAAACTCAGAAATAAAGAACTGAGTTTCCTCTTCATACGGACCATATCTAGTTCAACTCTGCTCATGAAACTGATACAAAACACAGCTCCTCTTACATAAATTCTCTTTAGTTAATAGTGAGAAACGTGTTGGGTTGGTGAACTGTGTAAATTCATTTGAGCCGCAAATTCAATGGTTTTCCCAGAAATGCAGTCTTTCTTGTAGGAAGACACAGATCCTGGGGTTTAACTCCGTTTCTGAAGGGAAATTCAGACCAGTGTTCTCTTCCATGAAACACCCTCTGTTTTAGCGCAAGAAGCATGCTCTTCTTTCCTGCGTCTCCAATACAGCAAGAAACATAAGCAAGGCCCGAATAAAAGAACTGTGTTTCCTCCTCATACGGACCATATCTAGTTCAACTCTGCTTATGAAACTGATACAAACAAAAGCTCATGTAAAATAAATGCTTTTTAGTTAATAGTGAGAAATGCATTAGTTTGTGTTCTGTGTAAATTCATTTGAGACTCAAATTCACTGTTTTTACAAGAAATGCTCTCTTGCTTCTAGGAAGACACAGATCCTGGATCTTAAATCTGTTTCTGCAGGGAAACTTAGACCAGTGTTCTCATCCATGAAACACACTCTGTTTAAACGCAAAAGCACGCTCTTCTTTCCAGATTCTCCAATACAGCAAGAGACACGAGCCAACTCAGAGAAAAAGAACTGTGTTTCCTATTCATACGGACCATATGTAGTTCAACTCTGCTCATGAAACTGATACAAACCACAGCTCCTCTTACATAAATGCTCTTTAGTTAATAGTGAGAAACATGTTGGGTTTGTGAACTGGGCAAATTCATTTGAGCAGCAAATTCACTGGGTTTACCAGAAATGACCTCTTGCTTGTAAGAAGACACAGATCCTGTGGTTTTACTCCGTGTCTCAAGGGAATTTCATATCAATTTTCTCATCCTTTAGACACACTCTGTTTAAATGCAAGAAGCATGCTAGTCTTTCCAGCGTCTCCAATACAGCAAAGAACATGAACATGCCCAGAATAAAAGAACTGAGTTTCTTACTCATACAGTCTATATCTAGTTCAACTCTGCTTATGAAACTCGTAAAAACCACAGCTCCTCTTACATAAATGCTCTACAGTTAACGGTGTGAAAGGCTTTGGGTTTGTGAACTGTGTAAATTCATTTGAGCTGCAAAATCAATGGATTTACCAGAAATGTACTCTTTCTTGTAGCAAGACACATATCCTGGATCTTAAATCTGTTTCTGAAGGGAAATTCAGACCTGTGTTCTCATCCATGAGACAAACTCTGTTTTAAAAAAAGAAGCATGCTCTTCTTTCCAGCGTCTCCAATACAGTAAGAAACATGAGCAAGCCCAGAAAAAAAGAAATGTGTTTCCTACTCATACAGACCATATCTAGTTCAACTCCGCTTATGAAACTGATACAGACCACAGCTCCTCTTACATAAACGCTCTTAAGTTAATAGTGAGAAACGTGTTGTGATCTTGACCTGTGTAAATGCATTTGAGCCCAAAATTCAGTGGGTTTACCATAAATTACCTCTTGCTTGTAGGAAGACACAGATCCTGTGGTTTTACTCCGTGTCTGAAGAGAATTTCATATCAGTGTTCTCATCCTTTAGACACACTCTGTTTAAATGCAAGAAGCATGCTCGTCTTTCCAGCGTCTCCAATACAGCAAGGAACATGAACATGCCCAGAATAAAAGAACTGAGTTTCTTACTCATACAGTCTATATCTAGTTCAACTCTGCTTATGAAACTCGTAAAAACCACAGCTCCTCTTACATAAATGCTCTCCAGTTAATGGTGTGAAATGCTTTGGGTTTGTGAACTGTGTAAATTCATTGGAGCCGCAAATTCAATGGATTTACCAGAAATGTACTCTTTCTTGTAGCAAGACACAGATCCTGGATCTTAAATCTGTTTCTGAAGGGAAATTCAGACCTGTGTTCTCATCCATGAGACAAACTCTGTTTTTAACCAAGAAGCATGCTCTTCTTTCCAGCGTCTCCAATACAGTAAGAAACATGAGCAAGCCCAGAAAAAAAGAAATGTGTTTCCTACTCATACAGACCATATCTAGTTCAACTCCGCTTATGAAACTGATACAGACCACAGCTCCTCTTACATAAACGCTCTTAAGTTAATAGTGAGAAACGTGTTGTGATCTTGACCTGTGTAAATGCATTTGAGCCCAAAATTCAGTGGGTTTACCATAAATTACCTCTTGCTTGTAGGAAGACACAGATCCTGTGGTTTAACTCCGTTTCTGAATGGAAATTCAGACCAATGTTCTATTCCATGAAACACACTCTGGTTTACCCCAAGAAGCATTCTCTTCTTTCCAGAGTCTCCAATACAGCAAGAAACATGAGCAAGCCAGAAAAAAGGAACTGTGTTTCCTACTCATACAGAGAACATCTACTTCAACCCTGCTCATGAAACTGATAAAAACCACAGCTCGTCTTACATAAAAGCTCTTTAGTTAATAGTGTGTAACACGCTGGGTTTGTGTTCTTCGTAAATTCATTTGAGACGCAAAATCAATGGTTTTACAAGAAATGCTCTCTTACTTGTTGGAAGACACAGATCCTGGATCTTAAATCCATTTCCGAAGGGAAATTCAGACCTGTGTTCTCATCACTGAAACACACTATGTTTTAACTCAAGAAGCATGCTCTTTTCTCCATAGTCTCCAATACAGCAAGAAAAATGAGCAAGCCAAGAAAAAAAATGTGTTTCCCACTCATAGGGACCATATCTAGTTCAATTGTGCTCATGAAACTGATACAAACCACAGCTCCTCTTCCACAAACGCTCTTTAGTGAAATGTGAGAAACGTGTTGGGTTCATCAACTGTGTAAATTCATTTGAGCCGCAAATTCAAGGGGTTTACTGGAAATGACCTCTTGCTTGTAGGAAGACACAGATCCTGTGGTTTAACTCCATTTCTTAAGGGAAATTCAGACCAGTGTTCTCATGCATGAAACACACTCTGTTTTAACGCAAGAAGCATGCTCTCCTTTCCAGCGTCTCCAATACAGCAAGAAACATGAGCAAGCCATAAATAAAAGAACTGTGTTTCCTACTCATACGGATTATATCTAGTTCAACTCTGCTTATGAAACTGATACAAACCACAGCTCATGTTAAATAAATGCTCTTTAGTTAATAGTGTTAAATGATTTGGGTTTGTGAACTGTGTAATTTCAACTGAGCTGCAAATTCATTGGTTTTACCAGAAATTTTCTCTTGCTTGTTGGATTAAGGGATCCTGGATCTTAAATCCATTTCAGAATTGAAATTCTGACCAGTGTTCTCATTCAAGAAACACACTCTGTTTTATCACAAGAAGCATGCTCTTCTTTCCAGAGTGTCCAATACAGCAAGAGACATAAGCAAACTCAGAAATAAAGAACTGTGTTTCCTCCTCATACAGATCATATCTAGTTCAACTCTGCTTATGAAACTGATACAAACAAAAGCTCACGTAAAATAAATGCTTTTTAGTTAATAGTGAGAAATGCGTTAGGTTTGTGTTCTGTGTAAATTCATTTGAGACGCAAATTCACTGTTTTTACAAGAAGTGCTCTCTTGCTTCTAGGAAGACACAGATCCTGGATCTTAAATCTGTTTCTGAAGGGAAATTTAGACCAGTGTTCTCATCCATGAAAGACACTCTGATTAAACGCAAGAAGCATGCTCTTCTTTCCAGATTCTACAATACAGCAAGAGACACGAGCCAACTCAGAGAAAAAGAACTGTGTTTCCTATTCATACGGACCATATGTAGTTCAACTCTGCTCATGAAACTGATACAAACCACAGCTCCTCTTACATAAATGCTCTTTAGTTAATAGTGAGAAACATGTTTGGTTCGTGAACTGGGCAAATTCATTTGAGCAGCAAATTCACTGGGTTTACCAGAAATTACCTTGCTTGTAAGAAGACAAAGATCCTGTGGTTTTACTCCGTGTCTGAAGGGAATTTCATATCAGTGTTCTCATCCTTTAGACACACTCTGTTTAAATGCAAGAAGCATGCTCGTCTTTCCAGCGTCTCCAATACAGCAAGGAACATGAACATGCCCAGAATAAAAGAACTGAGTTTCTTACTCATACAGTCTATATCTAGTTCAACTCTGCTTATGAAACTCGTAAAAACCACAGCTCCTCTTACATAAATGCTCTCCAGTTAATGGTGTGAAATGCTTTGGGTTTGTGAACTGTGTAAATTCATTTGAGCTGCAAATTCAATGGATTTACCAGAAATGTACACTTTCTTGTAGGAAGACACAGATCCTGGATCTTAAATCCATTTCAGAAGGGAAATTCAGACCTGTGGTCTCATCCATGAAGCACACTGTTTTTAAACAAGAAGCATGCTCTTCTTTCCAGGGTCTCCAATGCAGCAAGAAACATGAGCAAGCCCAGAAAAAAAGAAATGTGTTTCCTACTCATAGTGACCATATCTAGTTCAATTCTGCTTATGAAACTGATACAAACCACAGCTCCTCTTACATAAACGCTCTTTAGTTAATAGTGAGAAATGTGTTGTGATCTTGACCTGTGTAAATGCATTTGAGCCCAAAAATCAGTGTGTTTACCATAAATTACCTCTTGCTTTTATGAAGACACAGATCCTGTGGTTTAACTCCGTTTCTGAAGGGAAATTCAGACCAGTGTTCTCTTCCATGAAACACACTCTGTTTTACCCCAAGAAGCCATCTCTTCTTTCCAGAGTCTCCAATACAGCAAGAAACATGAGCAAGCCAGAAAAAAAGAACTGTGTTTCCTCCTCATACGGACCATAAGTAGTTCAACTCTGCTTATGAAACTGATACAAACCACAGCTCCACTTACATAAATGCTCTTTAGTTAATAGTGAGAATTGAGTTGGGTTTTTGAACTGTGTAAAATCATTTGAGCACAAAATAGACTTGGTTTACACGAAATGAACTCTTGCTTGTAGGAAGACACAGATCCTGTGGTTTCACTCCATATCTGAAGCGAAATTCAGACCAGTGTACTCATCCATGAACCAATTTTGTTTTAACGCCAGAAGCAAGATCTTCTTTCCAGCATCTCCAATACAGCAAGTTCCACGAGCATTCCCTAAAAAAAAGAACGGTGTTTCCTACTCATATGGACCATATGTAGGACAACTCGGCTTATGAAACTGATACAAACGACAGCTCCTCTAAAATAAATGTTCTTTTGTGAATAGTAAGAATCAAGATGTCTTTCTGAACTGTGTAAAATTACTTGAGCCCATAATTCTCTTTGTTTACCAGAAATGAACTCTTGATTGTAGGAAGACACAGATCCTGGGGTTTAACTCCGTTTCTGAAGGGAAATTCAGACCAGTGTTCTCATGCATGAAACACTCTCTGTTTTAACGCAAAGAGCAAGCTCATCTTTATAGAGTCTCCAATACAGCAGGAACCATGATAATGCCCCCCCCCAAAAAAAAGAACTGTGTTTGCTTCATATACGGACCATATGTAGTTCAAGTCTGCTTTTGAAACTGATACAAACCACAGCTCCTCTTACATAAATGCTCTTTAGTTAATAGTGAGAATCGCGTTGGGTTCTTGAACGCTGTAAAATCATTTGAGCCCAAACTGCTCTTTGTTTACCAGAAATGAACTCTTGCTTGTAGAAAGACACAGTACCTGGGTTTTAACTCCGTTTCTGAAGGGAAATTCCGACCACTGTTCTCCTCGATGAAACACACTCTGCTTTAACGCAAGAGGCAAGCTCTTCTTTCCAGCATCTCCAATACAGCAAGTTCCATGAGCATGCCCTGAAAAAAAGAACTGTGTTTACTACACATACGGACCATACGTAGTTCAAATCTGCTTATGAAACTGATTCAAACCACAGCTCCTCTTACATAAATGCTCTTTAGTTAATAGTGAGAATCGCGATGGGATTCTGAACTGTGTAAAATCATTTGAGCCCAAAATTGTCTTTGTTTACCAGAAATGAACTCTTGCTTGTAGGAAGACACAGATCCTGGGGTTTAATTGCGTTTCTGAAGGGAAATTCAGACCAGTGTTCTCATCCATGGAATACACTCTGTTTTAATGCAAGAAACAAGCTCTTCTTTATAGCATCTCCAATACAGCAAGAACCATGATAATGCCCAAAAACGTCCTGTGTTTCCTAATCATACAGACCATATGTAGTTCAACTCTGCATCTAATACTGATATAAACCACAGCTCCACTTATATACATGATCTTTAGTTATTAGTGAGAATCGAGTTGGGTTCTTGAACTGTGTAAATCTTTTGAGCCCAAAATTCACTGGGTTTCCCAGAAATGAACTCTTGCTTGTAGGAATACACAGATTCTGAGGTTTCAACTCTGTTTCTGAAGGGAAATTCCGACCACTCTTCTCATCGATGAAACAGACTCTCTTTTAACGCAAGAAGCTTCCTCATCTTTCAAGAGTCTCCAATACAGCAAGAACCATCAGAATGCCCAGAAAAAAAGAACAGTGGTTCCTACTCTTACAGATCATATGCAGTTCAACTCTGCGTATGAAAATTATACAAACCAGAGCTCCACTTACATAAATGCTCTTTAGTTAATAGTGAGAATCGAGTTGGGTTCTGAAACTATGTAAAATCTTTTGAGCAAAAAATAGACTTGGTTTACCAGACATGAACTCTTGCTTGTAGGAAGACACAGATCCTTTGGTTTAACTCCATATCTGAAGCAAAATTCAGACCAGTGTACTCATCCATGGATCCCATTTTGTTTTAACGCAAGAAGCAAGATCTTCTTTCCAGCGTCTCCAATACAGCAAGTTCCATGAGCATGCCCAGAAAAAGAAATGTGTATCCTACTCATACTGACAATACGTAGTACAACATGGCTTATGAAACTGATGCAAACCCCAGCTCCACTTACATAAAAGCTCTTCTGTTAATAGTAAGCATCTCGAGGTCTTTCTGAACTGTGTAAAATCACTTGAGCCCAAAATTCTCTTTGTTTACCAGAAATGAACTCTTGCTTGTAGGAAGACACAGATCCTGTGGTTTAATTCCGTTTCTGAAGGGAAATGCAGACCAGTGTTCTCATCCATGGAATCCAATCTGTTTTACCGCAAGAAGCAAGCTCTTCTTTCCAGCGTCTCCAATACAGCAAGTACCATGAGCATGCCCTGAAAAAAAGAACTGTGTTTCCTACCCATACAGACCATACATAGTTCAACTCTGCTTATGAAACTGATACAAACCACAGCTCCGCTTAAATAAATGCTCTTTAGTTAATAGTGAGAATAGTGTTGGAATCCAGAACTGTGTAAAATCATTTGAGCCCAAAATTCACTTGGTGTACCAGAAATGAACTCTTGTTTGTAGGAAGACAGAGATCCTGGGGTTAACTCCGTTTCTGAATGGAAATACAGACTAGTGTTCTCATCCATGAAACAACTCTGTTTTAACGCAAGGAGCAAGCTCTTTTATCCAGCGTCTCCAATACAGCAAGTTCCATGAGCATGCCCTGAAAAAAAGAACTGTGTTTCCTACTCATACATAACATAAGTAGTTCAACTCTGCTTATGAAACTGATAAAAACCACAGCTCCACTTACATTAATGCTCTTTAGTAATAGTGAGAATCGAGTTGGGTTCTTGTACTGTGTAAAATCATTTGAGACAAAATTCTCTTGGTTTACCAGAAATGAACTCTTGCTTGTAGGAAGACACAGATCCTGGTGTTTAACTCCGTTTCTGAAGGGAAATGCAGACCAGTGTTCTCATCCATGGACCCCACTCTGATTTAACGCAAGAAGCAAGTTCTTCTTTCCAGCGTCTCCAATACAGCAAGTACCATGAGCATGCCCTGAAAAAAATAACTGTGTTTCCTACCCATAGAGACCATACATAGTTCAACTCTGCTTATGAAACTGATACAAAACATAATTGCTGTTTAGTTAATAGTGAGAATTGTGATGGGTTACTGAACTGTGTAAAATCACTTGATCCCATAATTCGCTTTGTTTACCAGAAATGAACTCTTGCTTGTAGGAAGACACAGATCCTGGGGTTGAACTCATTTTCTGAAGGGAAATTCAGACCAGTGTTCTCATCCATGAAACACACTCTGTTCTAACGCAAGATGCAAGCTCTTCTCTCCAGCGTCTCCAATACAGCAAGTGCAACGAGCATGCCCTGAAAAAAAGAACTGGGTTTCCTACTAATAGGGACCATATGTAGGTAAAATTGGCATATGCAACTGATACAAACCACAGCTCCACTTACATAAATGCTCTTTAGTTAATACTGAAAATCGCGATGGGATTCTGAACTGTGTGAAATCATTTTAGCCCAAAATTCTCTTTGTTTACCAGAAATGAACTCTTACTTGTAGGAAGACACAGATCCTGGGGTTTAACTACGTTTCATAAGGGAAATGCAGAACAGTGTTCTCATCCATGGAACCCACTCTGTTTTAATGCAAGAACAAGCTCTTCTTTATAGCGTCTCCAATACAGCAAGAACCATGATAATGCCCCCCCAAAAAAATCTGTTTCCATCTGATACGGACCATATGTAGTTCAAGTCTGCTTATGAAACTGATACAAACCACATCTCCTCTTACATAAATGCTCTTTAGTTAATAGTGAGAATCACGATGGGTTTCTGAACTGTGTAAAATCACTTGAGCCCCAAATTCTCTTTGTTTACCAGAAATGAACTCTTGCTTGTAGGAAGACACAGATCCTGGGGTTGAACTCCGTTTCTGAAGGGGAATTCAGACCAGTGTTCGCATCCAGGAAACACACTCTGTTTTAACGCAAGATGCAAGCTGTTCTTTCCAGCGTCTCCAATACAGCAAGTGCAACGATCATGCCCTCTAAAAAACTGGGTTTCCTACTCATAGGGACCATATGTAGTTCAAGTTGGCATATGCAACTGATACAAACCACAGCTCCACTTACATAAATGCTCTTTAGTTAATAGTGAGAATAGCATTGGGTTCTTGAACTGTGTAAAACCATTTGAGCCCATAATTGACTTGGTTTACAAGAAATGAACTCTTGCTTGTAGGAAGACACAGGTCCTGTGGTTTAACTCCGTTTCTGAAGGGAAATTCAGACCAGTGTTCTCATCGAAAAAACATACTCTGTTTTCACGCAAGAAGCAAGCCCTACTTTTGAGCATCTCCAATACAGCAAGTAACATGAGCATGGCCTCAAAAAAAGAACTGTGCTTCCCACTCATACGGACCATATGTAAATCAACTCTGCTTATGAAACTGATACAAACCACAGCTCCTCTTACATAAATGCTCTTTAGTTAATACTGAGAATTGCGTTGGGTTCTTGAACTGTTTAAAATCATTTGAACCCAAAATTTACTTGGTTTTCCAGAAATGAACTCTTGCTTGTAGGAAGACACACATCCTGGGGTTCAACTCCGTTTCTGAAGGGAAATTCAGACCAGTGTTCTCATCCATTACACACACTCTGTTTTAAATGCAAGAAGCAAACTCTTCATTCCAGCATCTCCACTACAGCAAAAACGATGAGCTTGACCAGTAAAAAAGAACTGTGGTTCCTACTCATATGGACCATATGTACTTCATTTCTGCTTATGAAATTGATACAAACCACATCTCCTCTTACATCAATGCTCTTCACTTAATAGTGAGAATCGAGTAGGGTTCCAGAACTGTGTAAAATCTTTTGAGCACAAAATTCACTTTGTTTACCATAAATGAACTCTTGCATGTAGGAAGACACAGATCCAGTGGTTTAACTCCGTTTTTGAAGGGAAATTCCAACCAGTGTTCTCATCCATGAAACACACTCTGTTTTCATGCAATAAGCAAGCTCTTCTTTCCAGGTTCTCCAATACAGCAAGAACCACGAGCATGCCCTCAAAAAGAGAACTGTGATTCCTAAACATACGGACCATATGTAAATTAACTCTGGATATGAAACTGATACGAACCACAGTTCCTCTTACGTAAGTGCTCCTTAGTTAATAGTGAGAATCGCGTTGGGTTCGTGAACTGTGAAAAATCATTTGAGCCCAAAATTCACTGGGTTTACCAGAAATGAAGTCTTGCTTGTAGGAAGACACAGATCATGGGGTTTAACACTGTTATTGAAGGGAAATTGAGACCAGAGTTCTCAGCTCAGAAAAACACTCTGTTTTAAGGCATTAGCATCCTCTTCTTTCCAGCGTCTCCACTACAGCAAAAACGATGAGCTTGACCAGTAAAAAAGAACTGTGGTTCCTACTCATACGGACCATTTAAAGTTCAACTCTGCTTATGAAATTGATTCAAACCACATCTCCTCTTACATAAATGCTATTTAGTTAATAGTGAGAATCATGTTGGGTTCTTGAACTGTAAATAACCATTTGATCCAAAAATTCACTTCGTTTAGAGAAATGAAGTCCTGCTTGTAGGAAGACACAGTTCTTGTGGTTTAACTCCGTTTATGAATGTAAATTCAGACCAGTGTTCTCATCCATGAAACACACTCTGTTTTCACACAAGAGGGAAGCTCTTCTTTCCAGTATCTCCAATACAGCAAGAACAATGAGCATGCCCATAAAAAAAAGAACTGTGCATCCTACTCATAGGGACCATATGTAGTTCAACTCTTCTTATGAAACTGATACAAACCACAGCTCCTATTACATCAATCCTCTTTAGTTAATAGTGAGAATCGTGTTGGGTTCGTGAACTGTGTGAAATAATTTGAGCCCAAAATTCACCTGGTTTACCAGAAATGAACTCTTGCTTGTAGGAAGACACAGATCCTGGGCTTTAACTCCGTTTCTGAAGGGAAATTCAGACCACTGTTCCCTTCCATTAAACACACTCTGATTCACACAAGATGCAAGCTCTTCTTTCCAGCGTCGCCAATACAGAAAGAACCATGAGCATGCCCAGAAAAAAAGAACTGTATTTCCTACTCATACGGACCATATGTAGTTCAACTCTTCTTTTGAAACTGATACAAACCACAGCTCCTCTTACATAAATCCTCTTTAGTTAATAGTGAGAATCGCGTTGGGTTCGTGAACTGTGTAAAATCATTTGAGCCCAAAATTCACTGGGTTAACCAGAAATCAACTCTTGCTTGTAGGAAGACACAGATCCTGGGCGTTAACTCCGTTTCTGAAGGGAAATTCAGACCACTGTTCTCATCCATTAAACACACTCTGTTTTAACTTCAGAAGCAACATCTTCTTTCCTGCATCTCCAATACAGCAAGAAAAATGAGCATGCCCAGAAAAAAAGAACTGTGTTTCCTAGTCATACGGACCATATGTAGTACAACTCTGATTATGAAACTGATACAAACCACAGCTGCTTTACATAAATGCTCTTTAGTTAATAGTGAGAATTGTGTTGGGTTCCAGAACTGTGTAAAATCATTTGAGCCCAAAATTCACTTGGTTTGCCAGAAATGAACTCTTTCTTGTAGGATGACAAATATCCTGTGGTTTAACTCCGCTTCTGAAAGTAAATTCAGACCAATGTTGTCATCCACGAAACACACTCAGTTTTCACGCAAGAGGGAAGCTCTTCTTTCCAGCGTCTCCAATACAGCAAGAACCATGAGCATGCCCAGAAATAAAGAACTGTATTTCCTACTCATACAGACCATATGTACTTCAACTCTGCTTAATAAACTGATACACACCACACCTCCCTTTAAATAAATGCTCTTTAGTTAATAGTGAGAATAGGGTTGGGACCGTGAACTGTGTAAAATCATTTGAGCCCAAAATTCACTTGGTTTACCAGAAATGACCTCTTCCTTGTAGGAAGACACAGATCCTGGCCTTTAACTCTGTTTCTGAATGTAAATTCAGACCAGTGTTCTCATCCATGAAACACACTCTGTTTTCACATAAGAGGGAAGCTCTTCTTTCCAGTGTCTCCAATACAGCAAGAACAATGAGCATGTCCAGAAAAAAAAGAGCTCTGTTTCCTTCTCATAGGAACCATATGTAGTACAACTCTGATTATGAAACTGATACAAACCACAGCTCCTCTTACATAAATCTCTTTAGTTAATAGTGAGAATCGCGTTGGGTTCCAGAACTGTGTAAAATTATTTGAGCCCAAAATTCATTGGGTTTACCAGAAATGAACTCTTTCTTGTAGGATGACAAAGTTCCTGTGGATTAACTCCGTTTCTGAAGGTAAATTCAGACCAGTGTTCTCATCCATGAAACACACTCTGTTTTCACGCAAGAGGGAAGCTCTTCTTTAAAGCGTCTCCAAACAGCAAGAACCATAAAAATGCCCAGAAAAAAAGAACTGTGTTTCCTACTCATACGGACCATATGTAGTTCAGCTCTGCTTATGAAACTGATACAAACGGCAGCTCTTCTTACATAAATGCTCTTTAGTTAATAGTGAGAATCGCGTTGTGTTCGTGAACTGTGTAAAATCATTTGAGCGCAAAATTCACTGGGTTTACCAGAAATGAACTCTTGATTGTAGGAAGACACAGATCCTGTGGTTTAACTCTGTTTATGAAGGGAAATTGAGAGCAGAGTTCTCATCCAAGAAAAACACTCTGTTATAAGGCAAAAAGCATCCTCTTCTTTCCAGTGCTCCAATAGAGCAAGAACTATGAGCATGCCCAGAAAAAAAGAACTGTGTTTCCTACTCATACGGACCATATGTAGTTCAACTCTGCTTATGAAACTGATACAAACCACAGCTCCTATTACATAAATGCTCTTTAGTTAATAGTGAGAATTGCGTTGGGTTCCAGAACTGTGAAAAATCATTTGAGCCCAAAATTCACTTGGTTTACCAGAAATGAACACTTTCTTGTAGGATGACAAATATCCTGTGGTTTAACTCCGTTTCTGAAAGTAAATTCAGACCAGTGTTGTCATCCATGAAACACACTCAGTTTTCACGCGAGAGGGAAGCTCTTCTTTCCAGCATCTCCAATACAGCAAGAACCATGAGCATGCCCACAAAAAAAAAAAGAACTGTGCATCCTATTCATAGGGACCATGTGTAGTTCAACTTTGCTTATGAAACTGATACAAACCACAGCTCCTCTTATATCAATCCTCTTTAGTTAATAGTGAGAATCGGGTTGGGTTCGTGAACTGTGTGAAATAATTTGAGCCCAAAATTCACTGGGTTTTCCAGAAATGAAGTCTTGCTTGTAGGAAGACACAGATCCTGTTGTTTAACTCCGTTTCTGTAGGCAAATTCAAACCAGTGTTCTCTTCCATTAATGACACTCTGTTTTCAATCAAGGAGGAAGCTCTTCTTTCCAGCGTCTACAATATAGAAAGAACAAAGAGCATTCCCATAAAAAAAGATCTGTGCTTCCTACTCATAAGGACCATATGTAGTTCAACTTTGCTTATGAAAGTGATGTTAACCACAACTCCTCTTACATAAATGCTCTTTAGTTAATAGTGAGAATAGCATTGGGTTCTTGAACTGTGTAAAACCATTTGAGCCCATAATTGACTTGGTTTACAAGAAATGAACTCTTGCTTGTAGGAAGACACAGGTCCTGTGGTTTAACTCCGTTTCTGAAGGGAAATTCAGACCAGTGTTCTCATCGAAAAAACATACTCTGTTTTCACGCAAGAAGCAAGCCCTACTTTTGAGCATCTCCAATACAGCAAGTAACATGAGCATGGCCTCAAAAAAAGAACTGTGCTTCCCACTCATACGGACCATATGTAAATCAACTCTGCTTATGAAACTGATACAAACCACAGCTCCTCTTACATAAATGCTCTTTAGTTAATACTGAGAATTGCGTTGGGTTCTTGAACTGTTTAAAATCATTTGAACCCAAAATTTACTTGGTTTTCCAGAAATGAACTCTTGCTTGTAGGAAGACACACATCCTGGGGTTCAACTCCGTTTCTGAAGGGAAATTCAGACCAGTGTTCTCATCCATTACACACACTCTGTTTTAAATGCAAGAAGCAAACTCTTCATTCCAGCATCTCCACTACAGCAAAAACGATGAGCTTGACCAGTAAAAAAGAACTGTGGTTCCTACTCATATGGACCATATGTACTTCATTTCTGCTTATGAAATTGATACAAACCACATCTCCTCTTACATCAATGCTCTTCACTTAATAGTGAGAATCGAGTAGGGTTCCAGAACTGTGTAAAATCTTTTGAGCACAAAATTCACTTTGTTTACCATAAATGAACTCTTGCATGTAGGAAGACACAGATCCAGTGGTTTAACTCCGTTTTTGAAGGGAAATTCCAACCAGTGTTCTCATCCATGAAACACACTCTGTTTTCATGCAATAAGCAAGCTCTTCTTTCCAGGTTCTCCAATACAGCAAGAACCACGAGCATGCCCTCAAAAAGAGAACTGTGATTCCTAAACATACGGACCATATGTAAATTAACTCTGGATATGAAACTGATACGAACCACAGTTCCTCTTACGTAAGTGCTCCTTAGTTAATAGTGAGAATCGCGTTGGGTTCGTGAACTGTGAAAAATCATTTGAGCCCAAAATTCACTGGGTTTACCAGAAATGAAGTCTTGCTTGTAGGAAGACACAGATCATGGGGTTTAACACTGTTATTGAAGGGAAATTGAGACCAGAGTTCTCAGCTCAGAAAAACACTCTGTTTTAAGGCATTAGCATCCTCTTCTTTCCAGCGTCTCCACTACAGCAAAAACAAAGAGCATGACCAGAAAAAAACAACTGTATTTCCTACTCATACGGACCATTTAAAGTTCAACTCTGCTTATGAAATTGATTCAAACCACATCTCCTCTTACATAAATGCTATTTAGTTAATAGTGAGAATCATGTTGGGTTCTTGAACTGTAAATAACCATTTGATCCAAAAATTCACTTCGTTTAGAGAAATGAAGTCCTGCTTGTAGGAAGACACAGTTCTTGTGGTTTAACTCCGTTTATGAATGTAAATTCAGACCAGTGTTCTCATCCATGAAACACACTCTGTTTTCACACAAGAGGGAAGCTCTTCTTTCCAGTATCTCCAATACAGCAAGAACAATGAGCATGCCCATAAAAAAAAGAACTGTGCATCCTACTCATAGGGACCATATGTAGTTCAACTCTTCTTATGAAACTGATACAAACCACAGCTCCTATTACATCAATCCTCTTTAGTTAATAGTGAGAATCGTGTTGGGTTCGTGAACTGTGTGAAATAATTTGAGCCCAAAATTCACCTGGTTTACCAGAAATGAACTCTTGCTTGTAGGAAGACACAGATCCTGGGCTTTAACTCCGTTTCTGAAGGGAAATTCAGACCACTGTTCCCTTCCATTAAACACACTCTGATTCACACAAGATGCAAGCTCTTCTTTCCAGCGTCGCCAATACAGAAAGAACCATGAGCATGCCCAGAAAAAAAGAACTGTATTTCCTACTCATACGGACCATATGTAGTTCAACTCTTCTTTTGAAACTGATACAAACCACAGCTCCTCTTACATAAATCCTCTTTAGTTAATAGTGAGAATCGCGTTGGGTTCGTGAACTGTGTAAAATCATTTGAGCCCAAAATTCACTGGGTTAACCAGAAATCAACTCTTGCTTGTAGGAAGACACAGATCCTGGGCGTTAACTCCGTTTCTGAAGGGAAATTCAGACCACTGTTCTCATCCATTAAACACACTCTGTTTTAACTTCAGAAGCAACATCTTCTTTCCTGCATCTCCAATACAGCAAGAAAAATGAGCATGCCCAGAAAAAAAGAACTGTGTTTCCTAGTCATACGGACCATATGTAGTACAACTCTGATTATGAAACTGATACAAACCACAGCTGCTTTACATAAATGCTCTTTAGTTAATAGTGAGAATTGTGTTGGGTTCCAGAACTGTGTAAAATCATTTGAGCCCAAAATTCACTTGGTTTGCCAGAAATGAACTCTTTCTTGTAGGATGACAAATATCCTGTGGTTTAACTCCGCTTCTGAAAGTAAATTCAGACCAATGTTGTCATCCACGAAACACACTCAGTTTTCACGCAAGAGGGAAGCTCTTCTTTCCAGCGTCTCCAATACAGCAAGAACCATGAGCATGCCCAGAAATAAAGAACTGTATTTCCTACTCATACAGACCATATGTACTTCAACTCTGCTTAATAAACTGATACACACCACACCTCCCTTTAAATAAATGCTCTTTAGTTAATAGTGAGAATAGGGTTGGGACCGTGAACTGTGTAAAATCATTTGAGCCCAAAATTCACTTGGTTTACCAGAAATGACCTCTTCCTTGTAGGAAGACACAGATCCTGGCCTTTAACTCTGTTTCTGAATGTAAATTCAGACCAGTGTTCTCATCCATGAAACACACTCTGTTTTCACATAAGAGGGAAGCTCTTCTTTCCAGTGTCTCCAATACAGCAAGAACAATGAGCATGTCCAGAAAAAAAAGAGCTCTGTTTCCTTCTCATAGGAACCATATGTAGTACAACTCTGATTATGAAACTGATACAAACCACAGCTCCTCTTACATAAATCTCTTTAGTTAATAGTGAGAATCGCGTTGGGTTCCAGAACTGTGTAAAATTATTTGAGCCCAAAATTCATTGGGTTTACCAGAAATGAACTCTTTCTTGTAGGATGACAAAGTTCCTGTGGATTAACTCCGTTTCTGAAGGTAAATTCAGACCAGTGTTCTCATCCATGAAACACACTCTGTTTTCACGCAAGAGGGAAGCTCTTCTTTAAAGCGTCTCCAAACAGCAAGAACCATAAAAATGCCCAGAAAAAAAGAACTGTGTTTCCTACTCATACGGACCATATGTAGTTCAGCTCTGCTTATGAAACTGATACAAACGGCAGCTCTTCTTACATAAATGCTCTTTAGTTAATAGTGAGAATCGCGTTGTGTTCGTGAACTGTGTAAAATCATTTGAGCGCAAAATTCACTGGGTTTACCAGAAATGAACTCTTGATTGTAGGAAGACACAGATCCTGTGGTTTAACTCTGTTTATGAAGGGAAATTGAGAGCAGAGTTCTCATCCAAGAAAAACACTCTGTTATAAGGCAAAAAGCATCCTCTTCTTTCCAGTGCTCCAATAGAGCAAGAACTATGAGCATGCCCAGAAAAAAAGAACTGTGTTTCCTACTCATACGGACCATATGTAGTTCAACTCTGCTTATGAAACTGATACAAACCACAGCTCCTATTACATAAATGCTCTTTAGTTAATAGTGAGAATTGCGTTGGGTTCCAGAACTGTGAAAAATCATTTGAGCCCAAAATTCACTTGGTTTACCAGAAATGAACACTTTCTTGTAGGATGACAAATATCCTGTGGTTTAACTCCGTTTCTGAAAGTAAATTCAGACCAGTGTTGTCATCCATGAAACACACTCAGTTTTCACGCGAGAGGGAAGCTCTTCTTTCCAGCATCTCCAATACAGCAAGAACCATGAGCATGCCCACAAAAAAAAAAAAGAACTGTGCATCCTATTCATAGGGACCATGTGTAGTTCAACTTTGCTTATGAAACTGATACAAACCACAGCTCCTCTTATATCAATCCTCTTTAGTTAATAGTGAGAATCGGGTTGGGTTCGTGAACTGTGTGAAATAATTTGAGCCCAAAATTCACTGGGTTTTCCAGAAATGAAGTCTTGCTTGTAGGAAGACACAGATCCTGTTGTTTAACTCCGTTTCTGTAGGCAAATTCAAACCAGTGTTCTCTTCCATTAATGACACTCTGTTTTCAATCAAGGAGGAAGCTCTTCTTTCCAGCGTCTACAATATAGAAAGAACAAAGAGCATTCCCATAAAAAAAGATCTGTGCTTCCTACTCATAAGGACCATATGTAGTTCAACTTTGCTTATGAAAGTGATGTTAACCACAACTCCTCTTACATAAATGCTCTTTAGTTAATAGTGAGAATAGCATTGGGTTCTTGAACTGTGTAAAACCATTTGAGCCCATAATTGACTTGGTTTACAAGAAATGAACTCTTGCTTGTAGGAAGACACAGGTCCTGTGGTTTAACTCCGTTTCTGAAGGGAAATTCAGACCAGTGTTCTCATCGAAAAAACATACTCTGTTTTCACGCAAGAAGCAAGCCCTACTTTTGAGCATCTCCAATACAGCAAGTAACATGAGCATGGCCTCAAAAAAAGAACTGTGCTTCCCACTCATACGGACCATATGTAAATCAACTCTGCTTATGAAACTGATACAAACCACAGCTCCTCTTACATAAATGCTCTTTAGTTAATACTGAGAATTGCGTTGGGTTCTTGAACTGTTTAAAATCATTTGAACCCAAAATTTACTTGGTTTTCCAGAAATGAACTCTTGCTTGTAGGAAGACACACATCCTGGGGTTCAACTCCGTTTCTGAAGGGAAATTCAGACCAGTGTTCTCATCCATTACACACACTCTGTTTTAAATGCAAGAAGCAAACTCTTCATTCCAGCATCTCCACTACAGCAAAAACGATGAGCTTGACCAGTAAAAAAGAACTGTGGTTCCTACTCATATGGACCATATGTACTTCATTTCTGCTTATGAAATTGATACAAACCACATCTCCTCTTACATCAATGCTCTTCACTTAATAGTGAGAATCGAGTAGGGTTCCAGAACTGTGTAAAATCTTTTGAGCACAAAATTCACTTTGTTTACCATAAATGAACTCTTGCATGTAGGAAGACACAGATCCAGTGGTTTAACTCCGTTTTTGAAGGGAAATTCCAACCAGTGTTCTCATCCATGAAACACACTCTGTTTTCATGCAATAAGCAAGCTCTTCTTTCCAGGTTCTCCAATACAGCAAGAACCACGAGCATGCCCTCAAAAAGAGAACTGTGATTCCTAAACATACGGACCATATGTAAATTAACTCTGGATATGAAACTGATACGAACCACAGTTCCTCTTACGTAAGTGCTCCTTAGTTAATAGTGAGAATCGCGTTGGGTTCGTGAACTGTGAAAAATCATTTGAGCCCAAAATTCACTGGGTTTACCAGAAATGAAGTCTTGCTTGTAGGAAGACACAGATCATGGGGTTTAACACTGTTATTGAAGGGAAATTGAGACCAGAGTTCTCAGCTCAGAAAAACACTCTGTTTTAAGGCATTAGCATCCTCTTCTTTCCAGCGTCTCCACTACAGCAAAAACAAAGAGCATGACCAGAAAAAAACAACTGTATTTCCTACTCATACGGACCATTTAAAGTTCAACTCTGCTTATGAAATTGATTCAAACCACATCTCCTCTTACATAAATGCTATTTAGTTAATAGTGAGAATCATGTTGGGTTCTTGAACTGTAAATAACCATTTGATCCAAAAATTCACTTCGTTTAGAGAAATGAAGTCCTGCTTGTAGGAAGACACAGTTCTTGTGGTTTAACTCCGTTTATGAATGTAAATTCAGACCAGTGTTCTCATCCATGAAACACACTCTGTTTTCACACAAGAGGGAAGCTCTTCTTTCCAGTATCTCCAATACAGCAAGAACAATGAGCATGCCCATAAAAAAAAGAACTGTGCATCCTACTCATAGGGACCATATGTAGTTCAACTCTTCTTATGAAACTGATACAAACCACAGCTCCTATTACATCAATCCTCTTTAGTTAATAGTGAGAATCGTGTTGGGTTCGTGAACTGTGTGAAATAATTTGAGCCCAAAATTCACCTGGTTTACCAGAAATGAACTCTTGCTTGTAGGAAGACACAGATCCTGGGCTTTAACTCCGTTTCTGAAGGGAAATTCAGACCACTGTTCCCTTCCATTAAACACACTCTGATTCACACAAGATGCAAGCTCTTCTTTCCAGCGTCGCCAATACAGAAAGAACCATGAGCATGCCCAGAAAAAAAGAACTGTATTTCCTACTCATACGGACCATATGTAGTTCAACTCTTCTTTTGAAACTGATACAAACCACAGCTCCTCTTACATAAATCCTCTTTAGTTAATAGTGAGAATCGCGTTGGGTTCGTGAACTGTGTAAAATCATTTGAGCCCAAAATTCACTGGGTTAACCAGAAATCAACTCTTGCTTGTAGGAAGACACAGATCCTGGGCGTTAACTCCGTTTCTGAAGGGAAATTCAGACCACTGTTCTCATCCATTAAACACACTCTGTTTTAACTTCAGAAGCAACATCTTCTTTCCTGCATCTCCAATACAGCAAGAAAAATGAGCATGCCCAGAAAAAAAGAACTGTGTTTCCTAGTCATACGGACCATATGTAGTACAACTCTGATTATGAAACTGATACAAACCACAGCTGCTTTACATAAATGCTCTTTAGTTAATAGTGAGAATTGTGTTGGGTTCCAGAACTGTGTAAAATCATTTGAGCCCAAAATTCACTTGGTTTGCCAGAAATGAACTCTTTCTTGTAGGATGACAAATATCCTGTGGTTTAACTCCGCTTCTGAAAGTAAATTCAGACCAATGTTGTCATCCACGAAACACACTCAGTTTTCACGCAAGAGGGAAGCTCTTCTTTCCAGCGTCTCCAATACAGCAAGAACCATGAGCATGCCCAGAAATAAAGAACTGTATTTCCTACTCATACAGACCATATGTACTTCAACTCTGCTTAATAAACTGATACACACCACACCTCCCTTTAAATAAATGCTCTTAAGTTAATAGTGAGAATAGGGTTGGGACCGTGAACTGTGTAAAATCATTTGAGCCCAAAATTCACTTGGTTTACCAGAAATGACCTCTTCCTTGTAGGAAGACACAGATCCTGGCCTTTAACTCTGTTTCTGAATGTAAATTCAGACCAGTGTTCTCATCCATGAAACACACTCTGTTTTCACATAAGAGGGAAGCTCTTCTTTCCAGTGTCTCCAATACAGCAAGAACAATGAGCATGTCCAGAAAAAAAAGAGCTCTGTTTCCTTCTCATAGGAACCATATGTAGTACAACTCTGATTATGAAACTGATACAAACCACAGCTCCTCTTACATAAATCTCTTTAGTTAATAGTGAGAATCGCGTTGGGTTCCAGAACTGTGTAAAATTATTTGAGCCCAAAATTCATTGGGTTTACCAGAAATGAACTCTTTCTTGTAGGATGACAAAGTTCCTGTGGATTAACTCCGTTTCTGAAGGTAAATTCAGACCAGTGTTCTCATCCATAAAACACACTCTGTTTTCACGCAAGAGGGAAGCTCTTCTTTAAAGCGTCTCCAAACAGCAAGAACCATAAAAATGCCCAGAAAAAAAGAACTGTGTTTCCTACTCATACGGACCATATGTAGTTCAGCTCTGCTTATGAAACTGATACAAACGGCAGCTCTTCTTACATAAATGCTCTTTAGTTAATAGTGAGAATCGTGTTGGGTTCGTGAACTGTGTAAAATCATTTGAGCGCAAAATTCACTGGGTTTACCAGAAATGAACTCTTGATTGTAGGAAGACACAGATCCTGTGGTTTAACTCTGTTTATGAAGGGAAATTGAGAGCAGAGTTCTCATCCAAGAAAAACACTCTGTTATAAGGCAAAAAGCATCCTCTTCTTTCCAGTGCTCCAATAGAGCAAGAACTATGAGCATGCCCAGAAAAAAAGAACTGTGTTTCCTACTCATACGGACCATATGTAGTTCAACTCTGCTTATGAAACTGATACAAACCACAGCTCCTATTACATAAATGCTCTTTAGTTAATAGTGAGAATTGCGTTGGGTTCCAGAACTGTGAAAAATCATTTGAGCCCAAAATTCACTTGGTTTACCAGAAATGAACACTTTCTTGTAGGATGACAAATATCCTGTGGTTTAACTCCGTTTCTGAAAGTAAATTCAGACCAGTGTTGTCATCCATGAAACACACTCAGTTTTCACGCAAGAGGGAAGCTCTTCTTTCCAGCATCTCCAATACAGCAAGAACCATGAGCATGCCCACAAAAAAAAAAAAAGAACTGTGCATCCTATTCATAGGGACCATGTGTAGTTCAACTTTGCTTATGAAACTGATACAAACCACAGCTCCTCTTATATCAATCCTCTTTAGTTAATAGTGAGAATCGGGTTGGGTTCGTGAACTGTGTGAAATAATTTGAGCCCAAAATTCACTGGGTTTTCCAGAAATGAAGTCTTGCTTGTAGGAAGACACAGATCCTGTTGTTTAACTCCGTTTCTGTAGGCAAATTCAAACCAGTGTTCTCTTCCATTAATGACACTCTGTTTTCAATCAAGGAGGAAGCTCTTCTTTCCAGCGTCTACAATATAGAAAGAACAAAGAGCATTCCCATAAAAAAAGATCTGTGCTTCCTACTCATAAGGACCATATGTAGTTCAACTTTGCTTATGAAAGTGATGTTAACCACAACTCCTCTTACATAAATGCTCTTTAGTTAATAGTGAGAATCGCGTTGGGTTCCAGAACTGTGTAAAATCATTTGAGCCCAAAATTCACTTGGTTTACCAGAAATGAACTCTTGCTTGTAGGAAGACACAGATCCTGTGCTTTAACTCCGTTTCTGAAGGGAAATTCAGACCACTGTTCCCTTCCATTAAACACACTCTGATTCACACAAGATGCAAGCTCTTCTTTCTAGCGTCTCCAATACAGAAAGAACCATGAGATTGCCACGAAAAAAAGAACTGTTTTTCCTACTCTTATGGACCATATGCAGTTCAACACTGCTTATGATACTGATAATAACCACAACTCCTCTTCCATAAATGTTCTTTAGTTAACAGTGAGAATCGGGTTGAGTTTGTGAAGTGGGAAAAATCATTTGAGTTCAAAATTCACTGGGATTACCAGAAATGAACTCTTGCTTGTAGGAAGACACAGATACTGGGCTTTAATTCCGTTTCTGAAGGGAAATTCAGACCACTGTTCTCATCCATTAAACCCACTCTGTTTTAACTTCAGAAGCAACATCTTCTTTCCAGCGTCTCCAATACAGCAAGAACCATGAGCATGCCCAGAAATAAAGAACTGTATTTCCTACTCACACAGACCATATGTAGTTCAACTCTGCTTAATAAACTGATACACACCACACCTCCCCTTAAATAAATGCTCTTTAGTTAATAGTGAGAATAGGGTTGGGACCGTGAACTGTGTAAAATCATTTGAGCCCAAAATTCACTTGGTTTACCAGAAACGACCTCTTCCTTGTAGGAAGACACAGATCCTGGCCTTTAACTCTGTTTCTGAATGTAAATTCAGACCAGTGTTCTCATCCATGAAACACACTCTGTTTTCACGCAAGAGGGAAGCTCTTCTTTAAAGCGTCTCCAATACAGCAAGAACAATAAACATGCCCAGAAAAAAAGAACTGTGTTTCCTACTCATACGGACCATATGTAGTTCAGCTCTGCTTATGAAACTGATACAAACCACAGCTCTTCTTACATAAATGCTCTTTAGTTAATAGTGAGAATCGCGTTGGGTTAGTGAACTGTGTAAAATCATTTGAGCGCAAAAATCACTGGGTTTACCAGAAATGAACTCTTGCTTGTCGGAGGACACCGATCCTGTTGTTTAACTCCGTTTCTGTAGCAAAATTCAGACCAGGGTTCTCATCCATTAAACACACTCTGTTTTAACTTAAGAAGCAAGCTCTTCTTTCCAGAGTCACCAATACAGCAAGAACCATGAGATTGCCACGAAAAAAAGAACTGTATTTCCTACTCTTATGGACCATATGCAGTTCAACACTGCTTATGATACTGATAATAACCACAACTCCTCTTACATAAATGCTCTTTAGTTAACAGTGAGAATCGCATTGAGTTTGTGAAGTGGAAAAATCATTTGAGTTCAAAATTCACTGGATTTACCAGAAATGAACTCTTGCTTGTAGGAAGACACAGATCCTGTGGTTTAACACTGTTTCTGAAGGGAAATAGAGAGCAGAGTTCTCATCCAAGAAAAACACTCTGTTATAAGGCAAAAAGCATCCTCTTCTTTCCTGTGCCCCAATAGAGCAAGAAGTATGAGCATGCCCAGAAAAAAGAACTGTGTTTACTACTCATACGGACCATATGTAGTTCAACTCCTCTTATGAAACTGATACAAACCACAGCTCCTATTACATAAATGCTCTTTAGTTAATAGTGAGAATCGTGTTGGGTTCCAGAACTGTGTAAAATCATTTGAGCCCAAAATTCACTTGGTTTACCAGAAATGAACTCTTGCTTGTAGGAAGACACAGATCCTGGGCTTTAACTACGTTTCTGAAGGGAAATTCAGACCACTGTTCTCATTCATTAAACACACTCTGTTTTAACATCAGAAGCAACATCTTCTTTCCAGCTTCTCCAATACAGCAAGAACCATGAGTATGCCCAGAAAAAAAGAACTGTGTTTCCTACTCATACAGACCATATGAAGTTCAACTCTGCTTATGAACCTGGTCCAAACCACAGCTCCTCTTACATAAATGCTCTTTAGTTAACAGTGAGAATCGCGTTGGGTTTGTTAAGTGTGAATAATCATTTGAGTTCAAAATTCACTGGGATTACCAGAAATGAACTCTTGCTTGTAGGAAGACACAGATCCTGTGGTTTAACTCTGCATCTGAAGGGAAGTTAAGAGCAGAGTTCTAATCCAAGAAAAACACTCTGTTATAAGGCAAAAAGCATCCTCTTCTTTCCAGCGTCCCCAATACAGCAAGAACCATGAGCATTCCCAGAAATAAAGAACTGTATTTCCTACTCATACAGACCATATGTAGTTCAACTCTGCTTAATAAACTGATACACACCACACCTCCCCTTAAATAAATGCTCTTTAGTTAATAGTGAGAATAGGGTTGGGACCGTGAACTGTGTAAAATAATTTGAGCCCAAAATTCAGTTGGTTTACCAGAAATGACCTCTTCCTTGTAGGAAGACACAGATCCTGGCCTTTAACTCTGTTTCTGAATGCAAATTCAGACCAGTGTTCTCATCCATGAAACACACTCTGTTTTCACGCAAGAGGGAAGCTCTTCTTTAAAGCGTCTCCAATACAGCAAGAACCATGAGCATGACCAGAAAAAAAGAACTGTGTTTCCTACTCATACGGACCATATGTAGTTCAGCTCTGCTTATGAACGTGATACAAACCACAGCTCAACTTACATAAATGCTCTTTAGTTAATAGTGAGAATCGTGTTGGGTTCGTGAACTGTGTAAATATTTTGAGCGTAAAATTCACTGCGTTTACCAGGAATGAACTCTTGCTTGTAGGAAGACACAGATCCTGGGGTTTAACTCTGTTTATGAAGGGTAATTCAGACCAGAGTTCTTATCCAAGAAAATCACTCTGTTTTAAGGCAATAAGCTTCCTCTTCTTTCCAGGGTCTCCAATACATCAAGAACCATGAGCATGCCCAGAAATAAAGAACTGTATTTCCTACTCAAATGGAACAAATGTAGTTCAACTTTGCATATGAAACTGATACAAACCACAGCTCCTCTTACATAAATCCTCTTTAGTTAATAGTGAGAATCGCGTTCAGTTCGTGAACTGTGTAAAAACATTTGAGCCCAAAATTCACTTTGTTTACCAGAAATGAACTCTTGCTTGTAGAATGACAAATATCCTGTGGTTTAACACCATTTCTGAATGTAAATTGAGACCAGTGTTCTCCTCTATGAAACACACTCTGTGTTCCACGAAAAAGGAAGCTCTTCTTTCCAGAGTCTCCAATACAGCAAAAACCATGAGCATTCCCAGAAAAAAAGAACAGTGTTTCCTACTCATACGGACCGTATGTAGTACAACTCTGATTATGAAACTGATACAAACCACAGCTCCTCATACATAAATGCTCTTTAGTTAATCATGAGAATCTCGTTGGGTTCCAGAACTGTGTAAAATCGTTTCAGCCCAAAATTCACTTGGTTTACCAGAAATGAACTCTTCCTTGTAGGATGACAAAGTTCCTGTGGATGAACTCCGTTTCTGAAGGAAAACTCAGACCAGTGTTCTCATCCATGAAACACACTCTGTTTTCACGCAAGAGGTAAGCTCTTCTTTCCAGCATCTCCAATACAGCAAGAACCATGAGCATGCGCACAAAAAAAAGAACTGTGCATCCTACTCATAGGGACCATATGTAGTTCAACTTTGCTTATGAAACTGATACAAACCATAGCTCCTCTTACATAAATCCTCTTTAGTTAATAGTGAGAATCGAGTTGGGTTCGTGAACTGTGTAAAATCATTTGAGCCCAAAATTCACTGGATTTACCCGAAATGAACTCTTGCTTGGAGGAAGACACAGATCCTGGGGTTTAACTATGATTCTGATGGGAAATTCAGACCAGAGTTCTCATCCAAGAAAAACACTCTGTTTTAAGGCAATAAGCTTCTTTTTCTTTCCAGCGTCTCCTATACAGCAAGAACAATAAGCATGCCCAGAAAAAAAGAACTGTGTTTCCTACTCATACAGACTATATGTAGTTCAGCTCAGCTTATGAAATTTATACAAACCACAGCTCAACTTACATAAATGCTCTTTAGTTAATAGTGAGAATCGCGTTGGATGCGTGAACTGTGTAAAATCATTTGAGCGCAAAATTCACTGGGTTAACCAGAAATGAACTCTTGCTTGTAGGAAGACACAGATCCTGGGGTTTAACTCCATTTCTGATGGGATATTCAGACCAGTGTTCTCATCCATGAAACACACTCTGTTTTCACGCAAGAAGCAACCTCTTCTTTCCATCGTCTACAATATAGCAAGAACCATGAGCATGCCCACAAAAAAAAGAACTGTGCATCCTACTAATAGGGACCATATGTAGTTCAACTTTGCTTATGAAACTGATACAAACCACAGGTCCTCTTCCATAAATCCTCATTAGGTAATAGTGAGAATCGCGTTGGGTTCGTGAACTGGGTAAAATCATTTGAGCCCAAAATTCAGTGGGTTTACCAGAAATAAACTCTTGCTTGTAGGAAGACACAGATCCTGGTGTTTAACTCTGTTTCTGAAAAGGAAATTCAGACCAGAGTTCTCATCCAAGAAAAACACTCTGTTTTAAGGCAATAAGCTTCCTCTTCTTTCCAGCGTCTCCAATTCAGGAGGAACCATGAGCATGCCCAGAAAAAAAGAACTGTGTTTCCTACTCATACTGACCATATGTAGTTCAGCTATGCTTATTAAACTGATAGAAACCACAGCTCACCTACATGAATGCTCTTTAGTTAATAGTGAGAATCGCGTTGGGTCGTGGACTGTGTAAAATCATTTGATCCCAAAATTCTCTTTGTTTACCAGAAATGAACTCTTGTTTGTAGTATGACAAATATCCTGTGGTTTAACACCGTTTCTGAATGAAAATTCAGAAGAGTGTTCTCATCCATGAAACACACTCTGTTTTCAACCATGAAGGAAGCTCTTCTTTCCATCGTCTCCAATACAGCAAGAACCATGAGCATTCCCAGAAAAAAAGAACTGTGTTTCCTACTCATACAGACCATAGGTAGTACAACTCTGATTATGAAACTGATACAAACCACAGCTCCTCTTACATAAATGCTCTTTAGTTAATAGTGAGAATCACGTTGGGTTCCAGAACTGTGTAAATCATTTCAGCACAAAATTCACTTGAATTACCAGAAATGAACTCTTGCTTGTAGAATGACAAATATCCAGTGGTTTAACAATGATTCTGAATTAAATTCAGACCAGTGTTCTCATCCATGAAACACACTCTGTTTTCATGTAAGAAGGAAGCTCTTCTTTCTAGTGTCTCCTATACAGCAAGAACCATGAGCATTCCCAGAATACAAGAACTGTGTTTCCTACTCATACGGACCATATGTAGTACAACTCTGATTATGAAACTGATACAAACCACAGCTCGTCTTACATAAATCCTCTTTAGATAATAGTGAGAATCTCGTTGGGTTCCTGAACTGTGTAAAATCATTTGAGCCCAAAATTCTCTGGGTTTACCAGAAATAATCCCTTGCTTGTAGGAAGACACAGATCCTGTTGTTTAACTCTGTTTCTGTAGGGAAATTCAGACCAGTCTTCTCATCCATTAAACACACTCTGGTTTATCGCTAGAAGCAAGCTCTTCTTTCCAGATTCTCCAATACGGCAAGGAATATGAGCATACCCTGAAAAAAAAATTGTCTTTCCTACTCATACGGACCATATGTCGTTCAACACTGCTTATGAAATTGATACAAACCACAACTCCTCTTACATAATGCTATTTCGTTAATAGTGAGAACCGCGTAGGGTTCGTGAACTGCGAAAAATCATTTGAGCCCAAAATTCACTGGGTTTACTAGAAATGAACTCTTGCTTGTAGGAAGACACAGATCCTGGGGTTTAACTCTGTTTCTGAAGCGAAATTCAGACCAGAGTTCTCATCCAAGAAAAACACTCTGTTTTAAGGCCATAAGCTTCCTCTTCTTACAGGGTCTCCAATACTGCAAGAACCATGAGAATGCCCAGAAAAAAAGAACTGTCTTTCCTACTCATAAGGACCATATGCAGTTCAACTCTGCTTATGATGCTGATAATAACCACAGCTCCTCTTACATAAATGCTCTTTAGTTAATAGTGATAATCGCGTTGGCTTCCAGAACTGTATAAAGTCATTTGAGCAAAAATTCACTTGGTTTACCAGATATGAAGTCTTGCTTGTAGGAAGACACAGTTCCTGTTGTTTAACTCCATTTCTGTAGGCAAATTCAAACCAGTGTTCTCTTCCATTAAACACACTCTGTTTTCACGCAAGAGGGAAGCTCTTCTTTCCATTGTATCCAATACAGAAAGAACAATGAGCATTCCCAGAAAAAAAGAACTGTGCTCCCTTCTCATATGGACCATATGTAGTTCCACTTTCCTTATGAAAGTGATGTTAACCATAGCTCTTCTTACATAAATGCTCTTTAGTTAATAGTGAGAATCGCGTTGGGTTCCAGAACTGTGTAAAATCATTTGAGCCCTAAATTCACTTGGTTTACCAGAAGTGAACTCTTGCTTGTAGGAAGACACAGATCCTGGGCTTTAACTCCGTTTCTGAACGGAAATTCAGACCACTGTTCTCATCCATGAAACACACTCTGATTTCACGCAAGAAGCAAGCTCTTCTTTCCAGCATCTCCAATACAGCAAGAAACATGAGCATGCCCAGAAAAAAAGAATTGTATTTCCTACTCATGCAGACCATATGTAGTTCAACTTTGGTTATGAAACAGATACGAACCACAGCTCCTCTTACTTAAATCCTCTTTAGTTAATAGTGAGAATCGGTTTGGGTTCGTGAACTGTGTAAAATCATTTGAGCCCAAAATTCACTGGGTTTACCAGAAATAAACTCTTGCTTGTAGGATGACACAGATCCTGTTTTTAACTCCGTTTCTGTAGAGAAATTCAGACCAGTGTTCTCTCCATTAAACACACTGTGTTTTAACGCTAGAAGCAAGCTCTTCTTTCTAGAGTCTACAATAGCGCAAACCATGAGCATGCCCCGAAAAAAGAAATGTGTTTCCTACTCATACGGACCATAGGTAGTTCAACTTTGCTTATGAAACTGATACTAACCATAACTCCTCTTACATAAATGCTCTTTAGTTAATAGTGTGAATCCCGTTAGGTTACACATCTGTGTAAAATAATTTGAGCCAAAAATTCATTTGCTTTACCAGAAATGATCTCTTGCTTGTAGGAAGACACAGATCCAGGGCTTTAACTCCATTTCTGAAGGGATATTCAGACCAGTGTTCTCATCCATGAAACACACTCTGTTTTCACGCAAGAAGCAAGCTCTTCTTTCCACCGTCTACAATATAGAAAAAACCATGAGCATGCCCACAAAAAAAAGAACTGTGCATCCTACTCATAGGGACCATATGTAGTTCAACTTTGCTTATGAAACTGATACAAACCACAGGTCCTCTTCCATAAATCCTCATTAGGTTATAGTGAGAATCGCGTTGGGTTTATGAACTGTGTAAAATCATTTGAGCCCAAAATTCACTGGGTTTACCAGAAATAAACTCTTGCTTATAGGAAGACACAGATCCTGGTGTTTAACTCTGTTTCTGAAAAGGAAATTCAGACCAGAGTTCTCATCTAAGAATAACACTCTGTTTTAAGGCAATAAGCTTCCTCTTCTTTCCAGCGTCTCCAATACACAAGAACCATGAGCATGCCCCCCAAAAAAGATCTGTGTTTCCTACTCATTCAGACCATATGCAATTCAGCTCTGCTTATGAAACTGATACAAACCAAGGCTCAACTTACATAAATCCTCTTTAGTTAATAGTGAGAATCGCGTTGGGTTCGTGTACTGTGTAAAATCATTTGAGCGCAAAATTCACTGGGTTTACCTGAAATGAACTCTTGCTTGTAGGAAGACACAGATCCTGGGGTTTAACTCTGTTTCCGAAGGGAAATTCAGACCAGAGTTCTCATGAAGAAAAACACTCTGTTTTAAGACAATAAGCTTCCTCTCTTTCCAGTGTCTCCAATACAGCAAGAACCCTGAGAATGCCTAGAAAAAAACAACTGTATTTAATACTCATACGGAAAATATGTAGTTTAACTTAGCATATGAAACTGATAGAAACCACAGCTCCTCTTACATAAATCCTCTTTAGTTAATAGTGAGAATCGCGTTGGGTTCGTGAACTGTGTAAAATCATTTGAGCCCAAAATTCAGTGGGTTTACCAGAAATAAACTCATGCTTGTAGGAAGACACAGATCCTGTTCTTTAACTCTGTTTCTGAAAAGGAAATTCAGACCAGAGTTCTCATCTAAGAAAAACACTCTGTTTTAAGGCAATAAGCTTCCTCTTCTTTCCAGCGTCTCCAATACAGCAAGAACCATGAGCATGGCCAGAAAAAAAGAACTGTGTTTCCTACTCATTCAGACCATATGCAATTCAGCTCTGCTTATGAAACTGATACAAACCAAGGCTCAACTTACATAAATCCTCTTTAGTTAATAGTGAGAATCGCGTTGGGTTCGTGTACTGTGTAAAATCATTTGAGCGCAAAATTCACTGGGTTTACCTGAAATGAAGTCTTGCTTGGAGGAAGACACAGATCCTGTTGTTTAACTCCGTTTCTGTAGGCAAATTCAAACCAGTGTTCCCTTGCATTAAACACACTCTGTTTTAACACTAGAAGCAAGCTCTTCTTTCCAGAGTCTCCAATAGAGCCAAAATTGAGCATGCCCTGAAAAAAAAACCTGTCTTTCCTACTCATATGGACCGTATGTCGTTCAACATTGCTTATGAAATTGATACAAACCACAACTCCTCTTACATAAATGCTCTTTAGTTAATAGTGAGAATCGCGTTGGGTTCGTGAACTGTGTAAAATCATTTGAGCCCAAAATTCACTTTGTTTACCAGAAATGAACTCTTGCTTGTAGAATGACAAATATCCTGTGGTTTAACACTGTTTCTGAATGTAAATTCAGACCAGTGTTCTCATCCATGAAACACACTCTGTGTTCCATGAAAAAGGAAACTCTTCTTTCCAGCGTCTCCAATACAGCAAGAACCATGAGCATTCCCAAAAAGAAAGAACTGTTTTTCCTACTCATACGGACCATATGTTGTACAACTCTGATCATGAAACTGATACAAACCACAGCTCCTCTTACATAAATCCTCTTTAGTTAATAGTGAGAATCGTGTTGGGTTCCAGAACTGTGTAAAATCATTTGAGCCCAAAATTCACTGGGTTTACCAGAAATAAACTCTTGCTTGTAGGAAGACACAGATCCTGTTTTTTAACTCTGTTTCTGTAGGGAAATTCAGACCAGTGTTCTCATCCATTAAAAAGACTCTGTTTTAACATAAGAAGCAAGCTCTTCTTTCCAGAGTCTCCTATACAGCAAGAAATATGAGCATGGTTTGAAAAAAAAAATGTCTTTCCTACTCAAACGGACCAAATGTAGTTCAACTCATCTTATGAAACTGATACAAACCACAGCTCCTCTTACATAAATCCTCTTTAGTTAATAGTGAGAATCGCGTTGGGTTCCAGAACTATGTAAAATCATTTCAGCCCAAAAATCACTTGGTTTACCAGAAATGAACTCTTGCTTGTAGGAAGACACAGATACTGGGCTGTAACTCCATTTCTGAAAGGGAAATTCAGAACACTGTTCTCATCCAAGAAACACACTCTTATTTCACGCAAGAAGCATGCTCTTCTTTCCAGCCTCTGCAATACAGCAAGAAACATGAGCATTCCCAGAAAAAAAGAACTGTGTTTCCTACTCATACAGACTATACATAGTACAACTCTGATTATGAAACTTATACTAACAACAGCTCCATATACATAAATGCTCTTGAGTTAATAGTGAGAATCGCGTTGGGTTCCAGAACTGTGTAAAATCATTTCAACCCAAAATTCACTTGAATTACCAGGAATGAACACTTGCTTGTAGAATCACAAATATCCTGTGGTTTAACACCGTTTCAGAATGTAAATTCAAACCAGTGTTCTCATCCATGAAACACACTCTGTTTTCACGCAAGAGGGAAGCTCTTCTTTCCAGCATCGCCAATACAGCAAGAACCATGAGCATGCCCAGAAAAAAAAGAACTGCGCATCCTACTCATAGGGACCATATGTAGTTCAACTTTGCTTATGCAACTGATACTAACCACAGCTCCTCTTACATAAATCCTCTTTAGTTAATAGTGAGAATCGCGTTGGGTTCGTGAACTGTGTAAAATCATTTGAGCCCAAAATTCACTGTGTTTACCAGAAATAAACTCTTGCTTGTAGGAAGACACAGATCCTGTTATTTAACTCCATTTCTGTAGCAAAATTCAGACCAGTGTTCTCATCCACTAAACACACTCTGTTTTAACTTATGAAGCAAGCTCTTCTTTCCATAGTCTCCAATACAGAAAAACCATATGGATGGCCCCAAAAAAGAACTGTGTTTCCTACTCATACGGACCATATGAAATTCAACTCTGCTTATGAAACTGATACTAACCACAAATACTCTTATATAAATACTCTTTAGTTAATAGTGAGAATCGTGTTCGGTTCCAGAACTGTGTAAAATCATTTGAGCCCAAAATTCACTTTGTTTACCAGAAATGAACTCTTGCTTGTAGAATGACAAATATCATGTGGTTTAACACCGTTTCTGAATGTAAATTCAGTCCAGTGTTCTCTTCCATGAAACAAACTCTGTTTTCCACCAAAAAGGAAGCTCTTCTTTCCAGCGTCTCCAATATAGCAAGAACCATGAGAATTCCCAAAAAAAAGGACTGTGTTTACTACTCATACAGACCATATGTAGTACAACTCTGAGAATGAAACTGATACAAACCACAGCTCCTCTTTCATAAATCCTCTTTAGTTAATAATGAGAATTGTGTTGGATTCATGAACTGTGTAAATTCTTTTGAGCCCAAAATACACTGGGTTTACCAGAAATAAACTTTTGCTTGTAGGAAGACACAGACCCTGGGGTTTAACTCTGTTTCTGAAAAGGAAATTCAGACCAGAGTTCTCATCCAAGAAAAACACTCTGTTTTAAGGCAATAAGCTTCCTATTCTTTGCAGTGTCTCCAATACAGCAAGAACCATGAGAATGCCCAGAAAAAAAGAACTGTATTTCCTACTCATACGGATCATATGCAGTTCAACTCTGCTTATGGTACTGATAATAACCACAACTCTTCTTACATAAATGCTCTTTAGTTAATAGTGAGAATCGCGTTGGGTTCCAGAACTGTGTAAAATCATTTGAGCCCAAAATTCACTTGGTTTACCAGAAATGAACCCTTGCTTGTAGGAAGACACAGATGCTGGGGTTTAACTCCATTTCTGAAGGGATATTGAGACCAGTTTTCTCATCCATGAAACACACTCTGGTTTCACGCAGGAAGCAAGCTCTTATTTCCAGCGTCTCAAATATAGAAAGAACCATGAGGATGCCCAGAAAAAAACAACTGTGTTTTCTAATCATAAGGACCATTTGTAGTTCAACTCTGCTTATGAAAGTGATGCTAACCAGAGCTCCTCTTACTTAAATGTTCTTTAGTTAATAGTGAGAATCGCGTTCAGTTCGTGAACTGTGTAAAATCATTTGAGCCCAAAATTCACTTTGTTTACCAGAAATGAACTCTTGCTTGTAGAATGACAAATATCATGTGGTTTAACTCCGTTTCTGAATGTAAATTCAGTCCAGTGTTCTCTTCCATGAAAGAAACTCTGTTTTCCACCAAAAAGGAAGCTCTTCTTTCCAGCGTCTCCAATATAGCAAGAACCATGAGAATTCCCAGAAAAAAAAGAACTGTGTTTACTACTCATACAGACCATATGTAGTACAACTCTGATAATGAAACTGATACAAACCACAGCTCCTCTTTCATAAATCCTCTTAAGTTAATAATGAGAATCGTGTTGGGTTCATGAACTGTGTAAATTCTTTTGAGCCCAAAATACACTGGGTTTACCAGAAATAAACTTTTGCTTGTAGGAAGACACAGACTCTGGGGTTTAACTCTGTTTCTGAAAAGGAAATTCAGACCAGATTTCTCATCCAAGAAAAACACTCTGTTTTAAGGCAATAAGCTTCCTATTCTTTGCAGTGTCTCCAATACAGCAAGAACCATGAGAATGCCCAGAAACAAAGAACTGTATTTCCTACTCATACGGATCATAGGCAGTTCAACTCTGCTTATGGTACTGATAATAACCACAACTCTTCTTACATAAATGCTCTTTAGTTAATAGTGAGAATCACATTGGGTTCCAGAACTGTGTAAAATCATTTGAGCCCAAAATTCACTTGGTTTACCAGAAATGACCCTTGCTTGTAGGAAGACACAGATGCTGGGGTTTAACTCCATTTCTGAAGGGATATTCAGACCAGTGTTCTCATCCAGGAAAAACACTCTGTTTTCCCAAAAGAAGCAAGCTCTTTTTTCCAGCGTCTACAATATAGAAAGAACAATGAGCATGCCCAGAAAAAAAGAACAGTGTTTCCTACTCATACGTACCATATGTAGTTCAACTCTGCTCATGAAAGTGATGCTAACCACAGCTCCTCTTACATAAATGCTCTTTAGATAATAGTGAGAATCGCGTTCGGTTGCAGAACTGTGTAAAATAATTTGATCCCAAAAATCTCTTGGTTTTTCCAGATATGAACTCTTGCATGTAGAATGACAAATATCCTGTGGTTTAACCCTTTTTCTAAATGTAAATTCAGACCAGTGTTCTCATCCATGAAACACTCTCTGTTTTCAACCAAGAAGGAAGCTCTTCTTTCCAGCGTCTCCAATTCAGCAAAAACCATGTGCATTCCCAAAAAAAAAGAACTGTGTTTCCTACTCATACAGACTATAGGTAGTACAACTCTGATTATGAAACTGATACAAACAACATCTCCTCTTTCATAAATGTTCTTTAGTTAATAGTGAGATTCGCGTTGGGTTCCAGAACTGTGTAAAATCATTTCAGCCCAAAATTCACTTGAATTACCAGAAATGAACTCTTGCTTGTAGAATGACAAATATCCTGTGGCTTAACACCATTTCTGAATGTTAATTCAGACCAGTGTTCTCATCCTTGAAACACACACTGTTTACTTAAGAAGCAAGCTCTTCTTTCCAGTGTCTACAATACAGCAAGAACCATGAGATTGCCACGAAAAAAAGAACTGTTTTTCCTACTCATACGGACCATATGCAGTTCAACTCTGTTATGGTACTGATAATAACCACAACTCTTCTTACATAAATGCTCTTTAGTTAATAGTGAGAATCGTGTTGGGTTCCAGAACTGTGTAAAATCATTTGAGCCCAAAATTCACGTGGTTTACCAGAAATGAACTCTTGCTTGTAGGACGACACAGATGCTGGGGTTTAACTCCATTTCTGAAGGGATATTCAGACCAGTGTTCTCATCCAGGAAAAACACTCTGTTTTCCCAAAAGAAGCAAGCTCTTCTTTCCAGCGTCTACAATATAGAAAGGACAATGAGCATGACCAGAAAAAAAGAACTGTTTTTCCTACTCATACGGACCATATGTAGTTCAACTCTCCTTATGAAAGTGATGCTAACCAGAGATCATCTTACCTAAATGTTCTTTAGTTAATAGTGAGAATCACGTTCAGTTCGTGAACTGTGTAAAATCATTTGAGCCCAAAATTCACTTTGTTTACAAGAAATGAACTCTTGCTTGTAGAATGACAAATATCCTGTGGTTTAACACCGTTTCTGAATGTAAATTCAGACCAGTGTTCTCACCCTTGAAACACACACTGTTTACTTAAGAAGCAAGCTCTTCTTTCCAGTGTCTACAATACAGCAAGAACCATGAGATTGCCACGAAAAAAAGAACTGTTTTTCCTACTCATATGGACCACATGCAGTTCAACTCTGCTTACGATACTGATAATAACCACAACTCCTCTTACATAAATGCTCTTTAGTTAATAGTGAGAATCGCGTTGGGTTCCAGAACTGTGTAAAATCATTTGTGCACAAAATTCACTGGGTTTACCAGAAATGAACTCTTGCTTGTAGGAAGACAAAGATCCTGGGGTTTAACTCCATTTATGAAGGGATATTCAGACCAGTGTTCTCATCCATGAAACACACTCTGTTTTCACGCAAAAGCAAGCTCTTCTTCCAGCGTCTCCAATAAGGAAAGAACAATGAGCCTTCCAAGAAAAAAAAGAACTGTATTTCCTACTCATACGGACCATAAGTAGTTCAACTCTGCTCATGAAAGTGATGCTAACTACAGCTCCTCTTACATTAATGCTCTTTTGTTAATAGTGAGAATCGCGTTGCGTTCGTGAACTGTGTAAAATCATTTGAGCCCAAAATTCACTGGGTTTTCCAGAAATAAACTTTTGTTTGTAGGATGACACAGACCCTGGCGTTTAACTCTGTTTCTGAAAAGGAAATTAAGACCAGAGTTCTCATCCAAGAAAAACACTCTGTTTTAAGGCAATAAGCTTCCTATTTTTTGCAGTGTCTCCAATACAGCAAGAACCATGAGAATGCCCAGAAACAAAGAACTGTATTTCCTACTTATACGGATCATATGCAGTTCAACTCTGCTTATGGTACTGATAATAACCACAACTCTTCTTACATAAATGCTCTTTAGTTAATAGTGAGAATCGTGTTGGGTTCCAGAACTGTGTAAAATCATTTGAGCCCAAAATTCACTTGGTTTACCAGAAATGAACTCTTGCTTGTAGGACGACACAGATGCTGGGGTTTAACTCCATTTCTGAAGGGATATTCAGACCAGTGTTCTCATCCAGGAAAAACACTCTGTTTTCCCAAAAGAAGCAAGCTCTTCTTTCCAGCGTCTACAATATAGAAAGGACAATGAGCATGCCCAGAAAAAATGAACTGTGTTTCCTACTCATACGGACCATATGTAGTTCAACTCTGCTTATGAAAATGATGCTAACCAGAGCTCCTCTTACCTAAATGTTCTTTAGTTAATAGTGAGAATCACGTTCAGTTCGTGAACTGTGTAAAATCATTTGAGCCCAAAATTCACTTTGTTTACCAGAAATGAACTCTTGCTTGTAGAATGACAAATATCCTGTGGTTTAACACCGTTTCTGAATGTAAATTCAGACCAGTGTTCTCATCCATGAAACACACTCTGTTTTCAACCAAGAAGGAAGCTCTTCTTTCCAGCATCTCCAATTCAGCAAAAACCATGTGCATTCCCAGAAAAAAAGAACTGTGTTTCCTACTCATACAGACTATAGGTAGTACAAGTCTGATTATGAAACTGATACAAACAACATCTCCTCTTTCATAAATGCTATTTAGTTAATAGTGAGATTCGTGTTGGGTTCCAGAACTGTGTAAAATCATTTCAGCCCAAAATTCTCTTGAATTACCAGAAATGAACTCTTGCTTGTAGAATGACAAATAACCTGTGGCTTAACACCGTTTCTGAATGTTAATTCAGACAAGTGTTCTCATGCATGAAACACACATTGTTTTAACTTAAGAAGCAAGCTCTTCTTTCCAGCATCTCCAATACAGCAAAAACCATGTGCATTCCCAGAAAAAAAGAACTGTGTTTCCTACTCATACAGACTATAGGTAGTACAACTCTGATTATGAAACTGATACAAACAAGAGCTCCTCTTACATAAATGCTCTTTAGTTAATAGTGAGAATCGCGTTGGGTTCCAGAACTGTGTAAAATCATTTGTGCACAAAATTCACTGGGTTTACCAGAAATGAACTCTTGCTTGTAGGAAGACACAGATCCTGGGGTTTAACTCCATTTCTGAAGGGATATTCAGACCAGTGTTCTCATCCATGAAACACACTCTGTTTTCACGCAAAAGCAAGCTCTTCTTTCCAGCGTCTCCAATATGGAAAGAACAATGAGCCTTCCAAGAAAAAAAAGAACTGTGTTTCCTACTCATACGGACCATAAGTAGTTCAACTCTGCTTAGGAAAGTGATGCTAAACACAGCTCCTCTTACATTAATGCTCTTTAGTTAATAGTGAGAATCGCGTTGGGTTCCAGAACTGTGTAAAATCATTTGAGCCCAAAATTCACTTGGTTTACCAGAAATGAACTCTTGCTTGTAGGAAGACACACATCCTGGGCTTTAACTCCATTTCTGAAGTGAAATTCAGACCACTGTTCTCATCCATGAAACACACTCTGATTTTACGCAAGAAGCAAACTCTTCTTTCCAGAGTCTCCAATACAGTGAAAATTGAGCATGCCATGAAAAAAAAACTGTCTTTCCTACTCATACGGACCATATGTCTTTCAACACTGCTTATGAAATTGATACAAACCACAACTCCTCTTACATAAATGCTCTTTAGTTAACAGTGAGAATCGCGTTGGGTTCCAGAACTGTGTAAAATCATTTGAGCCAAAAATTCACTTTGTTTACCAGAAATGAACTCTTGCTTGTAGAATGACAAATATCCTGTGGTTTTACACCGCTTCTGAATGTAAATTCAGACCAGAGTTCTCACCCATGAAACACACTCTGTATTCAACCAAGAAGGAAGCTCTGCTTTCCCCCGTCTCCAATACTGCAAGAACCATGAGCATTCCCAGAAAAAAAGAACTGTGTTTCCTACTCATACGGACTATAGGTAGTACAACTCTGATTATGAAACTTATACTAACCACAGCTCCATATACATAAATGCTCTTGAGTTAATATTGAGAATCGCGTTGGGTTCCAGAACTATGTAAAATCATTTCAACCCAAAATTCACTTGAATTACCAGAAATGAACACTTGCTTGTAGAATGACAAATATCCTGTGGTTTAACACCGTTTTGGAATGTAAATTCAAACCAGTGTTCTCATCCATGAAACACACTCTGTTTTCACGCAAGAGGGAAGCTCTTCTTTCCAGCATCTCCAATACAGCAAGAACCATGAGCATGCCCACAAATAAAAGAACTGCGCATCCTACTCATAGGGACCATATGTAGTTCAACTTTGCTTATGCAACTGATACAAACCACAGCTCCTCTTACATAAATCCTCTTTAGTTAATAGTGAGAATCGCGTTGGGTTCGTGAACTGTGTTGAATCATTTGAGCCCAAAATTCACTGTGTTTACCCGAAATAAACTCTTGCTTGTAGGAAGACACAGATCCTCTTGTTTAACTCCGTTTCTGTAGCAAAATTAAGACCAGTGTTCTCATCCACTAAACACACTCTGTTTTAACTTAAGAAGCAAGCTCTTCTTTCCAGAGTCTCCAATACAGCAAAAACCATGAGCATGCCCCGAAAAAAGAACTGTGTTTCCTACTCATACGGACCATATGAAATTCAACTCTGCTTATGAAACTGATACTAACCACAAATACTCTTATATAAATGCTCTTTAGTTAATAGTGAGAATCGCGTTCGGTTCCAGAACTGTGTAAAATCATTTGAGCCCAAAATTCACTTTGTTTACCAGAAATGAACTCTTGCTTGTAGAATGACAAATATCCAGTGGTTTAACATCGTTTCAGAATGTAAATTCAGTCCAGTGTTCTCTTCCATGAAACAAACTATGTTTTCCACCAAAAAGGAAGCTCTCCTTTCCAGCGTCTCCAATATAGCAAGAACCATGAGAATTCCCAGAAAAAAAGAACTGTGTTTACTACTCATATGGACCATATGTAGTACAACTCTGATAATGAAACTGATACAAACCACAGCTCCTCTTACATAAGTCCTCTTTAGTTAATAATGAGAATCGTGTTGGGTTCGTGAACTGTGTAAAATCATTTGAGCCCAAAATTCACTTGGTTTACCAGAAATGAACCCTTGATTGTAGGAAGACACAGATGCTGGGGTTTAAGTCCATTTCTGAAGGGATATTCAGACCAGTGTTCTCATCCAGGAAAAACACTCTGTTTTCCCAAAAGAAGCAAGCTCTTCTTTCCAGCATCTACAATATAGAAAGAACAATGAGCATGCCCAGAAAAAAAGAACAGTGTTTCCTACTCATACGGACCATATATAGTTCAACTCTGCTCATGAAAGTGATGCTAACCACAGCTCCTCTTACATAAATGCTCTTTAGATAATAGTGAGAATCGCGTTGGGTTCCAGAACTGTGTAAAATCATTTGAGCTCAAAATTCTCTTGGTTTTTCCAGATATGAACTCTTGCTTGTAGGAAGACACAGATCCTGGGCTTCAACTCCATTTCTGAAGGGATATTGAGACCATTTTTCTCATCCATGAAACACACTCTGTTTTCACGCAGGAAGCAAGCTCTTATTTCCAGCGTCTCCAATATAGAAAGAACCATGAGCATGCCCAGAAAAAAACAACTGTGTTTTCTAAACATACGGACCATATGTAGATCAACTCTGCTTATGAAAGTAATGCTAACCAGAGCTCCTCTTACCTAAATGCTCTTTAGTTAATAGTGAGAATCGCGTTCAGTTAGTGAACTGTGTAAAATCATTTGAGCCCAAAATTCACTTTGTTTACCAGAAATGAACTCTTGCATGTAGAATGACAAATATCCTGTGGTTTAACCCTGTTTCTGAATGTAAATTCAGACCAGTGTTCTCATCCATGAAACACACTCTGTTTTTAACCAAGAAGGAAGCTCTTCTTTCCAGTGTCTCCAATATAGCAAAAACCATGTGCATTCCCAGAAAAAAAGAACTGTGTTTCCTACTCATACAGACTATAGGTAGTACAACTCTGATTATGAAACTGATACAAACAATAGCTCCTCTTACATAAATGCTCGTTAGTTAATAGTGAGAATCGCGTTTGGTTCCAGAACTGTGTAAAATCATTTCAGCCCCAAATTCCCTTGAATTACCAGAAATGAACTCTTGCTTGTAGAATGACAAATATCCTGGGGCTTAACACCGTTACTGAATGTTAATACAGACCAGTGTTCTCATCCATGAAACACACACTGTTTTAACTTAAGAAGCAAGCTCTTCCTTCCAGTGTCTACAATACAGCAAGAACCATGAGATTGCCACGAAAAAAGAACTGTTTTTCCTACTCATACGGACCATATGCAGTTCAACTCTGCTTATGATACTGATACTAACCACAAATACTCTTATATAAATGCTCTTTAGTTAATAGTGAGAATCGCGTTGGGTTCCAGAACTGTGTAAAATCATTTGTGCACAAAATTCACTGGGTTTACCAGAAATGAACTCTTGCTTGTAGGAAGACACAGATCCTGGGGTTTAACTCCATTTCTGAAGGGATATTCAGACCAGTGTTCTCATCCATGAAACACACTCTGTTTTCACGCAAAAGCAAGCTCTTCTTTCCAGCGTCTCCAATATGGAAAGAAAATGAGCCTTCCAAGAAAAAAAAGAACTGTTTTTCCTACTCATACGGACCATAAGTAGTTCAACTCTGCTTATGAAAGTGAAGCTAACAACAGCTCCTCTTTCATTAATGCTCTTTAGCTAATAGTGAGAATCGCGTTGGGTTCCAGAACTGTGTAAAATTATTTGAGCCCAAAATTCACTTGGTTTACCAGAAATGAACTCTTGCTGGTAGGAAGACACACATCCTGGGCTTTAACTCCATTTCTGAAGTGAAATTCAGACCACTGTTCTCATCCATGAAACACACTCTGATTTTACGCAAGAAGCAAGCTCTTCTTTCCAGAGTCTCCAATACAGTGAAACTTGAGCATGCCATGAAAAAAAAAAACTGTCTTTCCTACTCATACGGACCATATGCAGTTCAACTCTACTTATGGTACTGATAATAACCACAACTCTTCTTACATAAATGCTCTTTAGTTAATAGTGAGAATCGTGTTGGGTTCCAGAACTGTGTAAAATCATTTGAGCCCAAAATTCACTTGGTTTTCCAGAAATGAACTCTTGCTTGTAGGACGACACAGATGCTGGGGTTTAACTCCATTTCTGAAGGGATATTCAGACCAGTGTTCTCATCCAGGATAAACACTCTCTTTTCCCAAAAGAAGCACGCTCTTCTTTCCAGCGTCTACAATATAGAAAGAACAATGAGCATTGACAGAAAAAAAGAACTGTGTTTCCTACTCATACGGACCATATGTAGTTCAACTCTGCTCATGAAAGTGATGCTAACCACAGCTCCTCTTACATAAATGCTCTTTAGATAATAGTGAGAATCGCGTTCGGTTCCAGAACTGTGTAAAATCATTTGAGCCCAAAATTCTCTTGGTTTTTCCAGATATGAACTCTTGCTTGTAGGAAGACACAGATCCTGGGCTTTAACTCCGTTTCTGAAGGGAAATTCAGAGCACTGTTCTCATCCATGAAACACATTCGGATTTCACGCAAGAAGCAAGCTCTTCTTTCCAGCATCTCCAATATAGCAAGAAACATGCGCATGCCCACAAAAATGAACTGTATTTCCTACTCAAAAGGACAATATGTAGTTCTACTTTGCTTATGAAACTGATACAAACCACAGCTCCTCTTACATACATCCTCTTTAGTGAATAGTGAGAATCGCGTTGGGTTCGTGAACTATTTAAAATCATTTGAGCCCAAAATTCACTTGGCTTACCAGAAATATACTCTTGCTTGTAGGAAGACACAGACCCTGGAGTTTAACTCTGTTTCTGAAAAGGAAATTCAGACCAGAGTTCTCATCCAAGAAAAACACTCTGGTTTAGGCAATAAGCTTCCTCTTCTTTGCAGTGTCTCCAATACAGCAAGAACCATGAGAATGCCCAGAAAAAAAGAACTGTGATTCCTATTCATACGGACCATATGTAGTTCAACTCTTCTTATGAAACTGATACCAACCACAGCTCCTCTTACATACATGCTCTTTAGTTAATAGTGAGAATTTGCTTAGGTTCCAGAACTGTGTAAAATCATTTGAGCCCAAAATTCACTTTGTTTACCCGAAATGAACTCTTGCTTGTAGGATGAAAAATATCCTGTGGTTTAACTCCGTTTCTGAATGTAAATTCAGACCAGTGTTTTCATCCATGAAAAACACTCTGTTTTCATGCAAGAAGGAAGCACTTCTTTCCAGCGTCTCTAATACAGCAAGAACAATGAGCATGCCCAGAAAAAAAGAACTGTGTTTCCTACTCATACGGTCCATAGGTAGTTCAACTCTGCTTATGAAACTGATACAAACCACAGCTCCTCTTACATAAATCCTCTTAAGTTAATTGTGAGAATCGCGTTTGGTTTCAGTACTGGGTAAAATCATTTGAGCCCAAAATTCACATGGTTTACCAGAAATGAACGCTTCCTTGTAGGATGACACAGAACGTTGGGTTTAACTCCATTTTGGAAGGGAAATTCAGACAAGTGTTCTCATCCATGAAACACACTCTGTTTTCATGCCAGAAGCAAGCTCTTCTTACAAGCGTCTCCAATACAGCTAGAACCATGAGCATGCCCAGAAAAAAAGAACTTTTTTGCCTACTCATACGGACCATAGGTAGTTCAACTCTGCTTATGAAACTGATACAAACCACAGCTCCCCTTACATAAATGCTCTTTAGTTAATAGTGAGAATCACGTTGGGTTCCAGAACTATGTAAAATCATTTGAGCCCAAAATTCACTTGGTTTACCAGAAATGAACTCTTGCTTGTAAGAAGACAGAGATCCTGGGCTTTAACTCTGTTACACTGTTCTCATCCATGAAACACACTGTGATTTCACGCAAGAAGCAGCGTCTCCAATACAGCAAGAATCATGACCATGCCCAGAAAAAAGAACTGTGATTCCTACCCATATGGACCATATGTAGTACAACACTGCTTATGAAACTGATACAAACCAGAGCTCCTCTTAAATAAATGCGCTTTAGGTAATAGTGAGAATCGCGTTGGGTACGTGAACTGTGTAAAATCATTTGAACCCAAAATTCACTTGATTTACCAGAAATGAACTCTTGCTTGTAGGAAGACACTGATCCTGGGGTTTAACTCCTTTTCGGAAGGGAAATTCAGACCAGTGTTCACATCTATGAAAAAGACTGATTTTACACAAGAAGCAAGCACTTCTTTCCAGCATCTGCAATACAGCAAGAACCATGAGCATGCCCAGAAAAAAAGAACTGTGATTCCTACTCATACGATCCTTATGTAGTTCAACTCTGCTTATGAAACTGATACCAACCACAGATATTCTTACATAAATGCTCTTTAGTGAATAGTGAGAATTGGGTTCGGTTCCAGAACTGTGTAAAATCATTTGAACCCAAAATTCACTTTGTTTACCAGAAATGAACTCTTGCTTGTAGGATGACAAATCTCCTGTGGTTTTATTCCATTTCTGAAGGGAAATTCAGGACACTGTTCTCTTCCATGAAACACATTCTGTTTTCACGCAAAAGGCAAGCTCTTATTTCCAGAGTCTCCAATACAGCAAAAACCATGAGAATGCCCAGAAAAAAAAGAACTGTGTTTCCTACTCATATGGACCATATGTAGTTCATCTCTGCTTATTAAACTGATACAAACCACAGCTCCTCTTACATAAATGCTCTTTAGTTCATAGTGAGAATCGTGTTGGGTTCGTGAACTGTGTAAAATCATTTGAGCCCAAAATGCACTGGGTTTACCAGAAATGATCTCTTGCTTGTAGGAAGACTCAGGTCCTGGGCTTTAACTCCGTTTCTGAAGGGAAATTCAGACCACTGTTCTCATCCATGAAACACACTCTGTTTTCACGCAAGAAGGAATCTCTTCTTTCCAGTGTCTCCAATACAGCAAGCACCATGAGCATGCCCAGAAAAAAAAGAACTGTGTTTCCCACTCATACGGACCATATATAGTTCAGCCCAGCTTATGAAAATGATACAAACCACAGCTCTGCTTACATAAATGCTCTGTGGTTAATAGTGAGAATCGCGTTGGGATCCAGAACTGTGTTAAATCATTTGAGCCCAAAATTCACTTGGTTTACCAGAAAAGAACTCTTGCTTGTAGGAAGACACAGACCCTGGGGTTTAAATCCGATTCTGAAGGAAAATTCAGACCAGAGTTCTCATCCATGAAACACACTATGTTTTCACGCAAGAAGCAAGCTCTTCTTTCCAGCGTCTCCAATACCGCAAGCACCATGAGTATGCCCCGAAAAATAGAACTGTGTTACCCACTCATGCGGACCACATGTAGTTCAACTCTGCTTATGAAACTAATACTAACCACATCTCCTCTTTCATAAATGCTCTTTAGTTAATGGTGAGAATCGCGATGGGTTCCAGAACTGTGTAAAATCATTTGAGCCCAAAATTCACTTGGTTTACCAGAAATGAACTCTTGCTTGTAGGAAGAAACAGATCCTGGGGTTTAACTCCATTTCGGAAGTGAAATTCAGACCAGTGTTCTCATCCATGAAACACACTCTATTTTCAGGCAAGAAGTAAGCTCTTCTTTCCAGAATCTCCAATACAGCAAGAACCTTGAGCATGCCTAGCAAAAAAGACCTGTGTTTCCTACTCATACGGATACATGTAGTTCAACTCTGCTTATGAAACTGATACTGACCACAGCTCCTCTTACATAAATGCTCTTTAGTTTTAGTGAGAATCGCGTTGGGTTCCAGAACTTTGTAAAAACATTTGGGCCTAAAATTCACTTGGTTTACCAGAAATGAACTCTTGCTTGAATGAACACACAGATCCTGGGTTTTAACTCCATTTCAGAAGGGAAATTCAGACCAGTGTTTTCATCCATGAAACACAATCTGTTTTCACGCAAGAAGCAAGCTCTTCTTTCTAGCGTCTCCACTACAGCAAGAACCATGAGAATGCCCTGAAAAATAGAACTATGTTTCCCACTCATATGGACCACATGTAGTTCCACTCTGCTTATGAAACTGATACTAACCACAACTCCTCTTTCATAAATGCTCTTTAGTTAATAGTGAGAATCGCGTTGGGTTCCAGAACTGTGTAAAATCATTTGAGCCCAAAATTCACTGGGGTTACCAGAAATAAACTCTTGCTTCTAGGAAGACAAATATCCTGGGCTTTAACTCTGTTTCTGAACGGAAATTCAGACCAGTGTTCTGATCCATGAAACACACTCTATTTTCACGCAACAAGAAGCTCTTCTTTCCAGCGTCTCCAAAACAGGAAGAACCATGAGCATGCCCAGAGAAAAAGAACTGATTTTCCTACTCATAGGGATCATATGTAGTTCAGCTCTGCTTTTGAAACTGGTACAAACCACTGCTCCTCTTACATAAATACTCTTTAGTTAATAGTGAGAATCGCGTAGGGTTCCAGAACTGTGTAAAATCATTTGAGCCCAAAATTCACTTTGTTTACCAGAAATGAACTCTTGCTTGTAGGAAGACACTGCTCCTGGGGTTTAACTCCATTTTGGAAGGAAACTTCAGACCAGTGTTCTCATCCATGAAACACACTCTGTTTTCACGCAAGAAGCAAGCTCTTATTTCCAGCATCTCCAATAGAGCAAGCACGAAGAGCATGCCCAGAAAAAAAAGAACTGTGTTTCCTACTAATACGGACCATATGTAGTTCATCTCTGCTTATGAAACTGATACAAACCACAGCTCCTCTTACATAAATGCTCTTTAGTTATTAGTGTGAATCGCGTTGTGTTCGTGAACTGTGTAAAATCATTTGAGCCCAAAATTCACTTGGTTTACCAGAAATGAACTCTTGCTTGTAGGAAGACACTGCTCCTGGGGTTTAACTCCATTTGTGAAAGGAAATTCAGACCACTGTTCTCTTCCGTGAAACACACTCTGCTTTCACGAAAGAAGGAAGCTCTTCTTTCTAGTGTCACCAATACAGCAAGCACCATGAGCATGCCCAGAAAAAAATAACTGTGTTTCCCACTCTTACAGACCATATATAGTTCAGCTCTGCTTATGAAACTGATACAAACCACTGCTCCGCTTTTATAAATGCTCTTTAGTTAATAGTGAGAATCGCGTTGGGTTCCAGAACTGTGTAAAATCATTGGAGCCCAAAATTCACTTGGTGTACCAAAAATGAACTCTTGCTTGTAGAAAGACACATATCCTCGGGTTTAATTCCATTTCGGAAGGGAAATTCAGACCACTGTTCTCATCCATGAAACACACTCAGTTTTCACGCAAGAAGGAAGCTCTTCTTTGCTGTGTCTCCAATACTGCAAGAACCATGAGCATGCTCAGGAAAAAATAACTGTGTTTCCTACTCATACGAACCATATGTAGTTCAGCTATGCTTATGAAACTGATACTGACCACAGCTCCTCTTACATAAATGCTCTTAAGTTAATAGTTAGAATCGCGTTGGGTTCGTGAACTGTGTAAAATCATTTGAGCCCAAAATGCACTGGGTTTCCCAAAAATGATCTCTTGCTTGTATGAAGACTCATGTCCTGGGCTTTAACTCCATTTCTGAAGCGAAATTCAGAACACTGTTCTCATCCATGAAACACACACTATTTTCAGGCAAGAAACAAGCTCTTCTTTCCAGACTCTCCAATACAGCAAGAACCTTGAGCATGCCCAGCAAAAAAGAAGTGTGTTTCCTACTCATACGGACCATATGTAGTTCAACTCTGCTTATGAAACTGATACTGACCACAGCTCCTCTAACATAAATGCTCTTTAGTTAATAGTGAGAATCGCGTAAGTTTCCAGAACTGTGTAAAATCATTTGAGCTCAAAATTCACTTGGTTTACCAGAAATGAACTCTTGCTTGTGGGATGACAAATATCCTGTGGTTTAACTCCGTTTCAGAATGTAAATTCATACCACTGTTCTCATCATTAAACACACTCTGTTTTCACGCAAGAAGGAAGCTCTTCTTTGCAGTGTCTCCAATACAGCAAGAACCATGAGCATGCTCAGGAAAAAATAACTGTGTTTCCTACTCATACGGACCATATGTAGTTCAGCTATGCTTATGAAACTGACACTAACCACAGCTCCTCTTACATAAATACTCTTTAGTTAATAGTGAGAATCATGTTGGGTTCCAGAACAGTGTAAAATCATTTGAGCCCAAAATTCACTTGGTTTACCAGGAATGAACTCTTGCTTGTAGGAAGACAAAGATCCTGGGCTTTAAATCCGCTTCTGAAGAAAATTCAGACCACAGTTCTCATCCATTAAACATATTCTGTTTTAACGCTAGAGGTAAGCTCTTCTTTCCAGAATCTCCAATACAGCAAGAAGCATGATCATGCCCTTAAAAAAAGAACTGTCTTTTATACTCATACGGACCATATGTAGTTCAACTCTGCTTATGAAACTGATACAAACCCCAGCTCCCCTTACATAAATGCTCTTTAGTTAATAGTGAGAATCTCGTTGGGATACAGAACAGTGTAAAATCATTTGAGCCCAAAATTCACTTGGTTTACCAGAAATGAACTCTTGCTTGTGGGATGACAAATATACTGTGGTTTAACTCCGATTCTGAATGTAAATTCAGACCAGTATTCTCATCCATTAAACACACTCTGTTTTCACGCAAGAAGAAAGCACTGCTTTCCAGCGTCTCCAACACAGCAAGAACCATGACCATGCCCAGAAAAAAAGAACTGTTATTCCAACTCATTCGGACCATATGTATTACAACACTGGTTATGAAACTGATACTGACCACAGCTCCTCTTACATAAATGCTCTTTAGTTCATAGTGAGAATCGCGTTGGTTTCCAGAACTGTGTAAAATCATTTGAGCCCAAAATTCACTTGGTTTACCAGAAATGAACTCTTGCTTGTAGGAACACACACAGATCCTGGGCTTTAACTCCGTTTCTGAAGGGAAATTCAGACCACTGTTCTCTTCCATGAAACACACTCTGTTTTCACGCAAGAAGGAATCTCTTCTTTCCAGTTTCTCCAATACAGCAAGCACCATGAGCATGCCCAGAAAAAAAGAACTGTGTTTCCCACTCATACGGACCATATATAGTTCAGCTCTGCTCTTGAAACTGATACAAACCACAGCTTCGCTTATATAAATGCTCTTTAGTTAATAGTGAGAATCATGTTGGGTTCCAGAACTGTGTAAAATCTTTTGAGCCCAAAATTCACTTGGTTTAGCACAAATGAACTCTTTTCTTGTAGGAAGACACAGATCCTGGGCTATAACTCCGTTTCTGAAGGGAAATTCAGACCATTGCTCTCCTCCATGAAACACACTCTGTTTTCAGGCAAGAAGCAAGCTCTTCTTTCCAGACTCTCCAATACAGCAAGAACCTTGAGCATGCCCAGCAAAAAAGAACTGTGTTTCCTACTCATACGGACCATATGTAGTTCAACTCTGCTTATGAAACTGATTCTGAACACAGCTCCTCTTACATAAATGCTCTTTAGTTAATAGTGAGAATCGCGTAGGGTTCCAGAACTGTGTAAAATCATTTGAGCCCAAAATTCACTTGGTTTATCAGAAATGAACTCTTGCTTGTAGGAAGACACTGATCCTGTGGTTTAACTCCATTTCGGAAGGGAACTTCAGACCAGTGTTATCATCCATGAAACACACTCTGTTTTCAAGCAAGAAGGAAGCTCTTCTTTCCTGTGTCTCCAATACAGCAAGCACCATGAGCATGCCCAGAAAAAAAGAACTGAGTTTCCTACTCCTACGGACCAAATGTAGTTCAGCTCTTCTTATGAAACTGGTACAAACCACAGTTTCTCTTACATAAATGCTCTTTAGTTAATAGTGAGAATCGCGTTGGGTTCCAGAACTGTGTAAAATCATTTGAGCCCAAAATTCTCTTGGTTTACCAGAAATGAACTCTTGCTTGTAGGAAGACACAGATCCTGGGGTTTAACTCCATTTCAGAAGGGAAATTCAGACCAGTATTCTCATCCATGAAACTCACTCTGTGTTCACGCAAGAAGCAAGCTCTTCTTTCCAGCCTCTCCAATACAGCAAGCCCCATGAGCATGCCCAGAAAAAAAGAACTGTGTTTCCCACTCATACGGACCATATATAGTTCAGTTGTGCTCTTGAAACTTATACAAACCAAAGCTCCGCTTTCATAAACGCTCTTTAGTTAATAGTGAGAATCGCGTTTGGTTCGTGAACTATTTAAAATCATTTGAGCCCAAAATTCACTTTATTTACCAGAAATGAACTCTTGCTTGTAGAATGACAAATATCTTGTGGTTTAACTCAGTTTCTGAACGTAAATTAAGACCAGTGTTCTAATCCATGAAACACACTCTGTTTTCAACCAAGACGGAAGCTCTTCTATCAGCGTCTCCAATAAAGCAGGAACCATGAGCATTCCCAGAAAAAAAGAACTGTGTTTCCTACTCATACGGACCATATGTAGTACAACTCTGATTATGAAACTGATACATACCACAGCTCCTCTTACATAAATCCTCTTTAGTTAATAATGAGAATCGCGTTGGGTTCATGAACTGTGTAAAATCATTTGAGCCCAAAATTCACTTGGCTTACCAGAAATAAACTCTTGCTTATAGGAAGACACAGACCCTGGAGTTTAACTCTGTTTCTGAAAAGGAAATTCAGACCAGAGTTCTCATCCAAGAAAAACACTCTGGTTTAGGCAATAAGCTTCCTCTTCTTTGCAGCGTCTCCAACACAGCAAGAACCATGACCATGCCCAGAAAAAAAGAACTGTTATTCCAACTCATACGGACCATATGTATTACAAAACTGGTTATGAAACTGATACTGACCACAGCTCCTCTTACATAAATGCTCTTTAGTTAATAGTGAGAATCGCGTTGGGTTCCAGAACTGTGTAAAATCATTTGAGCCCAAAATTCACTTGGTTTACCAGAAATGAACTCTTGCTTGTGGGATGACAAATATACTGTGGTTTAACTCCGTTTCTGAATGTAAATTCAGACCAGTATTCTCATCCATTAAACACACTCTGTTTTCCCTAAAGGAGGAATCTCTTCTTTCCAGTGTCTCAAATACAGCAAGCACCATGAGCATGTCCAGAAAAAAGGAACTGTGTTTCCCACTCATACAGACCATATATAGTTCAGCTCTACTCTTGAAACTGATACAAACCACAGCTCTGCTTACATAAATGCTCTTTAGTTAATAGTGAGAATCGCCTTGGGTTTCAGTACTGTGTATAATCATTTGAGCCCAAAAATCACTTGGTTTACCGGAAATGAACTCTTGCTTGTAGGAAGACACAGATCCTGGGGTTTAACTCCATTTCAGAAGGGAAATTCAGACCAGTGTTCTCATCCATGAAACACACTCTGTGTTCACGCAAGGTGCAAGCTCTTCTTTCCAGTGTCTCCAATACAGGAAGAACCATGAGCATGCCCAGAAAAAATGAACTGATTTTCCTACTCATACGGACCATATGTAGTTCAACTCTGCTTATGAAACTGATACAAACCACAGCTCCCCTTACATAAATGCTCTTTAGTTAATAGTGAGAATCTCATTGGGATACAGAACAGTGTAAAATCATTTGAGCCCAAAATTCACTTGGTTTACCAGAAATGAACTCTTGCTTGTGGGATGACAAATATACTGTGGTTTAACTCCGTTTCTGAATGTAAATTCAGACCAGTATTCTCATCCATTAAACACACTCTGTTTTCACGCCAGAAGAAAGCACTGCTTTCCAGCGTCACCAACACAGCAAGAACCATGACCATGCCCAGAAAATAAGAACTGTTATTCCTACTCATACGGACCATATATAGTTCAGCTCTGCTCTTGAACCTGATACAAACCACTGCTCCGCTTACATAAATGCTCTTTAGTTAATAGTGAGAATCGCATTGGGTTCCAGAACTGTGTAAAATCATTTGAGCCCAAAATTCTCTTGGTTTACCAGAAATGAACTCTTGCTTGTAGGAAGACACAGATCCTGGGGTTTAACTCCATTTCAGAAGGGAAATTCAGACCAGTGTTCTCATCCATGAAACACACTCTGTGTTCACGCAAGAAGCAAGCTCTTCTTTCCAGCCTCTCCAATACAGCAAGCCCCATGAGCATGCCCAGAAAAAAAGAACTGTGTTTCCCACTCATACGGACCATATATAGTTCAGCTCTGCTCTTGAAACTTATACAAACCACAGCTCCACTTTCATAAACGCTCTTTAGTTAATAGTGAGAATCGCGTTTGGTTTGTGAACTATTTAAAATCATTTGAGCCCAAAATTCACTTTATTGACCAGAAATGAACTCTTGCTTGTAGAATGACAAATATCCTGTGGTTTAACTCAGTTTCTGAACGTAAATTAAGACCAGTGATCTAATCCATGAAACACACTCTGTTTTCAACCAAGAAGGAAGCTCTTCTATCAGCGTCTCCAATAAAGCAGGAACCATGAGCATTCCCAGAAAAATAGAACTGTGTTTCCTACTCATACGGACCATATGTAATACAACTCTGATTATGAAACTGATACATACCACAGCTCCTCTTACATAAATCCTCTTTAGTTAATAGTGAGAAACGCGTTGGGTTCCAGAACTGTGTAAAATCATTTGAGCCCAAAATTCACTTGGTTTACCAGAAATGAACTCTTGCTTGTAGGAACACACACAGATCCTGGGCTTTAACTCCATTTCTGAAGGGAAATTCAGACCACTGTTCTCTTCTATGAAACACACTCTGTTTTCACGCAAGAAGGAATCTCTTCTTTCCAGTTTCTCCAATACAGCAAGCACCATGAGCATGCCCAGAAAAAAAGAACTGTGTTTCCCACTCATACGGACCATATATAGTTCAGCTCTGCTCTTGAAACTGATACAAACCACAGCTTCGCTTTTATAAATGCTCTTTAGTTAATAGTGAGAATCATGTTGGGTTCCAGAACTGTGTAAAATCTTTTGAGCCCAAAATTCACTTGGTTTACCACAAATGAACTCTTTTCTTGTAGGAAGACACAGATCCTGGGCTATAACTCCGTTTCTGAAGGGAAATTCAGACCACTGTTCTCATCCATGAAACACACTCTGTTTCCATGCAAGAAGGAATCTCTTCTTTCCAGTGTCTCCAATACAGCAAGCTCCATGAGCATGCCAAGAAAAAAAGAACTGTGTTTCCCACTCATCCGGACCATATATAGTTCAACTCTGCTCTTGAAACTGATACAAACCAAAGCTCCGCTTAAATAAATGTTCTTTAGTTAATAGTGAGAATCGCGTTGGGTTCCAGAACTGTGTAAAATCATTTGAGGCCAAAATTCACTTGGTTTACCGGAAATGAACTCTTGCATGTAGGAACACACAGATCCTGGAGTTTACCTCCATTTCGGCAGGGAAATTCAGACCATTGCTCTCATCCATGAAACACACTCTGTTTTCAGGCAAGAAGCAAGCTCTTCTTTCCAGACTCTCCAATACAGCAAGAACCTTGAGCATGCCCAGCAAAAAAGAACTGTGTTTCCTACTCATACGGACCATATGTAGTTCAACTCTGCTTATGAAACTGATTCTGAACACAGCTCCTCTTACATAAATGCTCTTTAGTTAATAGTGAGAATCGCGTAGGGTTCCAGAACTGTGTAAAATCATTTGAGCCCAAAATTCACTTGGTTTATCAGAAATGAACTCTTGCTTGTAGGAAGACACTGATCCTGTGGTTTAACTCCATTTTGGAAGGGAACTTCAGACCAGTGTTATCATCCATGAAACACACTCTGTTTTCAAGCAAGAAGGAAGCTCTTCTTTCCTGTGTCTCCAATACAGCAAGCACCATGAGCATGCCCAGAAAAAAAGAACTGAGTTTCCTACTCCTACGGACCAAATGTAGTTCAGCTCTTCTTATGAAACTGGTACAAACCACAGTTTTTCTTACATAAATGCTCTTTAGTTAATAGTGAGAATCGCGTTGGGTTCCAGAACTGTGTAAAATCATTTGAGCCCAAAATTCTCTTGGTTTACCAGAAATGAACTCTTGCTTGTAGGAAGACACAGATCCTGGGGTTTAACTCCATTTCAGAAGGGAAATTCAGACCAGTATTCTCATCCATGAAACTCACTCTGTGTTCACGCAAGAAGCAAGCTCTTCTTTCCAGCCTCTCCAATACAGCAAGCCCCATGAGCATGCCCAGAAAAAAAGAACTGTGTTTCCCACTCATACGGACCATATATAGTTCAGTTGTGCTCTTGAAACTTATACAAACCAAAGCTCCGCTTTCATAAACGCTCTTTAGTTAATAGTGAGAATCGCGTTTGGTTCGTGAACTATTTAAAATCATTTGAGCCCAAAATTCACTTTATTTACCAGAAATGAACTCTTGCTTGTAGAATGACAAATATCTTGTGGTTTAACTCAGTTTCTGAACGTAAATTAAGACCAGTGTTCTAATCCATGAAACACACTCTGTTTTCAACCAAGACGGAAGCTCTTCTATCAGCGTCTCCAATAAAGCAGGAACCATGAGCATTCCCAGAAAAAAAGAACTGTGTTTCCTACTCATACGGACCATATGTAGTACAATTCTGATTATGAAACTGATACATACCACAGCTCCTCTTACATAAATCCTCTTTAGTTAATAATGAGAATCGCGTTGGGTTCATGAACTGTGTAAAATCATTTGAGCCCAAAATTCACTTTGTTTACCAGAAATGAACTCTTGCTTGTAGGAAGAAACAGATCCTGGGGTTTAACTCCATTTCAGAAGGGAAATTCAGACCAGTGTTCTCATCCATGAAACACACTCTATTTTCAGGCAAGAAGCAAGCTCTTCTTTCCAGACTCTCCAATACAGCAAGAACCTTGAGCATACCCAGCAAAAAAGACCTGTGTTTCCTACACATACGGATACAGGTAGTACAACTCTGCTTATGAAACTGTTACTGACCACAGCTCCTCTTACATAAATGCTCTTTAGTTTTAGTGAGAATCGTGTTGGGTTCCAGAACTGTGTAAAATCATTTGAGCCTAAAATTCACTTGGTTTACCAGAAATGAACTCTTGCTTAAAGGAACACACAGATCCTGGGGTTTAACTCCATTTCAGAAGGGAAATTCAGACCAGTGTTTTCATCCATGAAACACAATCTGTTTTCACGCTAGAAGCAAGCTCTTCTTTCCAGCGTCTCCACTACAGCAAGAACCATGAGAATGCCCCGAAAAATAGAACTATGTTTCCCACTCATATGGACCACATGTAGTTCCACTCTGCTTATGAAACTGATACTAACCACAACTCCTCTTTCATAAATGCTCTTTAGTTAATAGTGAGAATCGCGTTGGGTTCCAGAACTGTGTAAAATCATTTGAGCGCAAAATTCACTGGGGTTACCAGAAATAAACTCTTGCTTCTAGGAAGACAAATATCCTGGGCTTTAACTCTGTTTCTGAACGGAAATTCAGACCACTGTTCTCATCCATGAAACATACTCTGTTTTCCCTAAAGAAGGAATCTCTTCTTTCCAGTGTCTCCAATACAGCAAGCACCATGAGCATGTCCAGAAAAAAGGAACTGTGTTTCCCACTCATACAGACCATATATAGTTCAGCTCTACTCTTGAAACTGATACAAACCACAGCTCTGCTTACATAAATGCTCTTTAGTTAATAGTGAGAATCGCCTTGGGTTTCAGTACTGTGTATAATCATTTGAGCCCAAAAATCACTTGGTTTACCGGAAATGAACTCTTGCTTGTAGGAAGACACAGATCCTGGGGTTTAACTCCATTTCGGAAGGGAAATTCAGACCAGTGTTCTCATCCATGAAACACACTCTGTTTTCACGCAAGAAGAAGCTCTTCTTTCCAGTGTCTCCAATACAGGAAGAACCATGAGCATGCCCAGAGAAAATGAACTGATTTTCCTACTCATACGGACCATATGTAGTTCAACTCTGCTTATGAAACTGATACAAACCACAGCTCCCCTTACATAAATGCTCTTTAGTTAATAGTGAGAATCTCATTGGGATACAGAACAGTGTAAAATCATTTGAGCCCAAAATTCACTTGGATTACCAGAAATGAACTCTTGCTTGTGGGATGACAAATATACTGTGGTTTAACTCCGTTTCTGAATGTAAATTCAGACCAGTATTCTCATCCATTAAACACACTCTGTTTTCACGCCAGAAGAAAGCACTGCTTTCCAGCGTCACCAACACAGCAAGAACCATGACCATGCCCAGAAAATAAGAACTGTTATTCCTACTCATACGGACCATATATAGTTCAGCTCTGCTCTTGAACCTGATACAAACCACTGCTCCGCTTGCATAAATGCTCTTTAGTTAATAGTGAGAATCGCATTGGGTTCCAGAACTGTGTAAAATCATTTGAGCCCAAAATTCTCTTGGTTTACCAGAAATGAACTCTTGCTTGTAGGAAGACACAGATCCTGGGGTTTAACTCCATTTCAGAAGGGAAATTCAGACCAGTGTTCTCATCCATGAAACACACTCTGTGTTCACGCAAGAAGCAAGCTCTTCTTTCCAGCCTCTCCAATACAGCAAGCCCCATGAGCATGCCCAGAAAAAAAGAACTGTGTTTCCCACTCATACGGACCATATATAGTTCAGCTCTGCTCTTGAAACTTATACAAACCACAGCTCCACTTTCATAAACGCTCTTTAGTTAATAGTGAGAATCGCGTTTGGTTTGTGAACTATTTAAAATCATTTGAGCCCAAAATTCACTTTATTTACCAGAAATGAACTCTTGCTTGTAGAATGACAAATATCCTGTGGTTTAACTCAGTTTCTGAATGTAAATTAAGACCAGTGATCTAATCCATGAAACACACTCTGTTTTCAACCAAGAAGGAAGCTCTTCTATCAGCGTCTCCAATAAAGCAGGAACCATGAGCATTCCCAGAAAAATAGAACTGTGTTTCCTACTCATACGGACCATATGTAGTACAACTCTGATTATGAAACTGATACATACCACAGCTCCTCTTACATAAATCCTCTTTAGTTAATAATGAGAATCGCGTTGGGTTATGAACTGTGTAAAATCATTAGAGCCCAAAATTCACTTTGTTTACCAGAAATGAACTCTTGCTTGTAGGAAGAAACAGATCCTGGGGTTTAACTCCATTTCAGAAGGGAAATTCAGACCAGTGTTCTCATCCATGAAACACACTCTATTTTCAGGCAAGAAGCAAGCTCTTCTTTCCAGACTCTCCAATACAGCAAGAACCTTGAGCATACCCAGCAAAAAAGACCTGTGTTTCCTACACATACGGATACAGGTAGTACAACTCTGCTTATGAAACTGTTACTGACCACAGCTCCTCTTACATAAATGCTCTTTAGTTTTAGTGAGAATCGTGTTGGGTTCCAGAACTGTGTAAAATCATTTGAGCCTAAAATTCACTTGGTTTACCAGAAATGAACTCTTGCTTAAAGGAACACACAGATCCTGGGGTTTAACTCCATTTCAGAAGGGAAATTCAGACCAGTGTTTTCATCCATGAAACACAATCTGTTTTCACGCAAGAAGCAAGCTCTTCTTTCCAGCGTCTCCACTACAGCAAGAACCATGAGAATGCCCCGAAAAATAGAACTATGTTTCCCACTCATATGGACCACATGTAGTTCCACTCTGCTTATGAAACTGATACTAACCACAACTCCTCTTTCATAAATGCTCTTTAGTTAATAGTGAGAATCGCGTTGGGTTCCAGAACTGTGTAAAATCATTTGAGCGCAAAATTCACTGGGGTTACCAGAAATAAACTCTTGCTTCTAGGAAGACAAATATCCTGGGCTTTAACTCTGTTTCTGAACGGAAATTCAGACCACTGTTCTCATCCATGAAACATACTCTGTTTTCCCTAAAGAAGGAATCTCTTCTTTCCAGTGTCTCCAATACAGCAAGCACCATGAGCATGTCCAGAAAAAAGGAACTGTGTTTCCCACTCATACAGACCATATATAGTTCAGCTCTACTCTTGAAACTGATACAAACCACAGCTCTGCTTACATAAATGCTCTTTAGTTAATAGTGAGAATCGCCTTGGGTTTCAGTACTGTGTATAATCATTTGAGCCCAAAATCACTTGGTTTACCGGAAATGAACTCTTGCTTGTAGGAAGACACAGATCCTGGGGTTTAACTCCATTTCAGAAGGGAAATTCAGACCAGTGTTCTCATCCATGAAACACACTCTGTTTTCACGCAAGAAGAAGCTCTTCTTTCCAGTGTCTCCAATACAGGAAGAACCATGAGCATGCACAGAAAAAATGAACTGATTTTCCTACTCATACGGACCATATGTAGTTCAACTCTGCTTATGAAACTGATACAAACCACAGCTCCCCTTACATAAATGCTCTTTAGTTAATAGTGAGAATCTCATAGGGATACAGAACAGTGTAAAATCATTTGAGCCCAAAATTCACTTGGTTTACCAGAAATGAACTCTTGCTTGTGGGATGACAAATATACTGTGGTTTAACTCCGTTTCTGAATGTAAATTCAGACCAGTATTCTCATCCATTAAACACACTCTGTTTTCACGCCAGAAGAAAGCACTGCTTTCCAGCGTCACCAACACAGCAAGTACCATGACCATGCCCAGAAAATAAGAACTGTTATTCCTACTCATACGGACCATATATAGTTCAGCTCTGCTCCTGAAACTGATACAAACCACTGCTCCGCTTACATAAATGCTCTTTAGTTAATAGTGAGAATCGCATTGGGTTCCAGAACTGTGTAAAATCATTTGAGCCCAAAATTCTCTTGGTTTACCAGAAATGAACTCTTGCTTGTAGGAAGACACAGATCCTGGGGTTTAACTCCATTTCAGAAGGGAAATTCAGACCAGTGTTCTCATCCATGAAACACACTCTGTGTTCACGCAAGAAGCAAGCTCTTCTTTCCAGCCTCTCCAATACGGCAAGCCCCATGAGCATGCCCAGAAAAAAAGAACTGTGTTTCCCACTCATAGGGACCATATATAGTTCAGCTCTGCTCTTGAAACTTATACAAACCACAGCTCCGCTTTCATAAACGCTCTTTAGTTAATAGTGAGAATCGCGTTTGGTTTGTGAACTATTTAAAATCATTTGAGCCCAAAATTCACTTTATTTACCGGAAATGAACTCTTGCTTGTAGAATGACAAATATCCTGTGGTTTAACTCAGTTTCTGAACGTAAATTAAGACCAGTGATCTAATCCATGAAACACACTCTGTTTTCAACCAAGAAGGAAGCTCTTCTATCAGCGTCTCCAATAAAGCAGGAACCATGAGCATTCCCAGAAAAATAGAACTGTGTTTCCTACTCATACGGACCATATGTAGTACAACTCTGATTATGAAACTGATACATACCACAGCTCCTCTTACATAAATCCTCTTTAGTTAATAATGAGAATCGCGTTGGGTTATGAACTGTGTAAAATCATTAGAGCCCAAAATTCACTTTGTTTACCAGAAATGAACTCTTGCTTGTAGGAAGAAACAGATCCTGGGGTTTAACTCCATTTCAGAAGGGAAATTCAGACCAGTGTTCTCATCCATGAAACACACTCTATTTTCAGGCAAGAAGCAAGCTCTTCTTTCCAGACTCTCCAATACAGCAAGAACCTTGAGCATACCCAGCAAAAAAGACCTGTGTTTCCTACACATACGGATACAGGTAGTTCAACTCTGCTTATGAAACTGTTACTGACCACAGCTCCTCTTACATAAATGCTCTTTAGTTTTAGTGAGAATCGTGTTTGGTTCCAGAACTGTGTAAAATCATTTGAGCCTAAAATTCACTTGGTTTACCAGAAATGAACTCTTGCTTAAAGGAAAACACAGATCCTGGGGTTTAACTCCATTTCAGAAGGGAAATTCAGACCAGTGTTTTCATCCATGAAACACAATCTGTTTTCACGCAAGAAGCAAGCTCTTCTTTCCAGCGTCTCCACTACAGCAAGAACCATGAGAATGCCCCGAAAAATAGAACTATGTTTCCCACTCATATGGACCACATGTAGTTCCACTCTGCTTATGAAACTGATACTAACCACAACTCCTCTTTCATAAATGCTCTTTAGTTAATAGTGAGAATCGCGTTGGGTTCCAGAACTGTGTAAAATCATTTGAGCGCAAAATTCACTGGGGTTACCAGAAATAAACTCTTGCTTCTAGGAAGACAAATATCCTGGGCTTTAACTCTGTTTCTGAACGGAAATTCAGACCACTGTTCTCATCCATGAAACATACTCTGTTTTCCCTAAAGAAGGAATCTCTTCTTTCCAGTGTCTCCAATACAGCAAGCACCATGAGCATGTCCAGAAAAAAGGAACTGTGTTTCCCACTCATACAGACCATATATAGTTCAGCTCTACTCTTGAAACTGATACAAACCACAGCTCTGCTTACATAAATGCTCTTTAGTTAATAGTGAGAATCGCCTTGGGTTTCAGTACTGTGTATAATCATTTGAGCCCAAAAATCACTTGGTTTACCGGAAATGAACTCTTGCTTGTAGGAAGACACAGATCCTGGGGTTTAACTCCATTTCAGAAGGGAAATTCAGACCAGTGTTCTCATCCATGAAACACACTCTGTTTTCACGCAAGAAGAAGCTCTTCTTTCCAGTGTCTCCAATACAGGAAGAACCATGAGCATGCACAGAAAAAATGAACTGATTTTCCTACTCATACGGACCATATGTAGTTCAACTCTGCTTATGAAACTGATACAAACCACAGCTCCCCTTACATAAATGCTCTTTAGTTAATAGTGAGAATCTCATAGGGATACAGAACAGTGTAAAATCATTTGAGCCCAAAATTCACTTGGTTTACCAGAAATGAACTCTTGCTTGTGGGATGACAAATATACTGTGGTTTAACTCCGTTTCTGAATGTAAATTCAGACCAGTATTCTCATCCATTAAACACACTCTGTTTTCACGCCAGAAGAAAGCACTGCTTTCCAGCGTCACCAACACAGCAAGTACCATGACCATGCCCAGAAAATAAGAACTGTTATTCCTACTCATACGGACCATATATAGTTCAGCTCTGCTCCTGAAACTGATACAAACCACTGCTCCGCTTACATAAATGCTCTTTAGTTAATAGTGAGAATCGCATTGGGTTCCAGAACTGTGTAAAATCATTTGAGCCCAAAATTCTCTTGGTTTACCAGAAATGAACTCTTGCTTGTAGGAAGACACAGATCCTGGGGTTTAACTCCATTTCAGAAGGGAAATTCAGACCAGTGTTCTCATCCATGAAACACACTCTGTGTTCACGCAAGAAGCAAGCTCTTCTTTCCAGCCTCTCCAATACGGCAAGCCCCATGAGCATGCCCAGAAAAAAAGAACTGTGTTTCCCACTCATAGGGACCATATATAGTTCAGCTCTGCTCTTGAAACTTATACAAACCACAGCTCCGCTTTCATAAACGCTCTTTAGTTAATAGTGAGAATCGCGTTTGGTTTGTGAACTATTTAAAATCATTTGAGCCCAAAATTCACTTTATTTACCGGAAATGAACTCTTGCTTGTAGAATGACAAATATCCTGTGGTTTAACTCAGTTTCTGAACGTAAATTAAGACCAGTGATCTAATCCATGAAACACACTCTGTTTTCAACCAAGAAGGAAGCTCTTCTATCAGCGTCTCCAATAAAGCAGGAACCATGAGCATTCCCAGAAAAATAGAACTGTGTTTCCTACTCATACGGACCATATGTAGTACAACTCTGATTATGAAACTGATACATACCACAGCTCCTCTTACATAAATCCTCTTTAGTTAATAATGAGAATCGCGTTGGGTTATGAACTGTGTAAAATCATTAGAGCCCAAAATTCACTTTGTTTACCAGAAATGAACTCTTGCTTGTAGGAAGAAACAGATCCTGGGGTTTAACTCCATTTCAGAAGGGAAATTCAGACCAGTGTTCTCATCCATGAAACACACTCTATTTTCAGGCAAGAAGCAAGCTCTTCTTTCCAGACTCTCCAATACAGCAACAACCTTGAGCATACCCAGCAAAAAAGACCTGTGTTTCCTACACATACGGATACAGGTAGTTCAACTCTGCTTATGAAACTGTTACTGACCACAGCTCCTCTTACATAAATGCTCTTTAGTTTTAGTGAGAATCGTGTTGGGTTCCAGAACTGTGTAAAATCATTTGAGCCTAAAATTCACTTGGTTTACCAGAAATGAACTCTTGCTTAAAGGAACACACAGATCCTGGGGTTTAACTCCATTTCAGAAGGGAAATTCAGACCAGTGTTTTCATCCATGAAACACAATCTGTTTTCACGCAAGAAGCAAGCTCTTCTTTCCAGCGTCTCCACTACAGCAAGAACCATGAGAATGCCCCGAAAAATAGAACTATGTTTCCCACTCATATGGACCACATGTAGTTCCACTCTGCTTATGAAACTGATACTAACCACAACTCCTCTTTCATAAATGCTCTTTAGTTAATAGTGAGAATCGCGTTGGGTTCCAGAACTGTGTAAAATCATTTGAGCGCAAAATTCACTGGGGTTACCAGAAATAAACTCTTGCTTCTAGGAAGACAAATATCCTGGGCTTTAACTCTGTTTCTGAACGGAAATTCAGACCACTGTTCTCATCCATGAAACATACTCTGTTTTCCCTAAAGAAGGAATCTCTTCTTTCCAGTGTCTCCAATACAGCAAGCACCATGAGCATGTCCAGAAAAAAGGAACTGTGTTTCCCACTCATACAGACCATATATAGTTCAGCTCTACTCTTGAAACTGATACAAACCACAGCTCTGCTTACATAAATGCTCTTTAGTTAATAGTGAGAATCGCCTTGGGTTTCAGTACTGTGTATAATCATTTGAGCCCAAAAATCACTTGGTTTACCGGAAATGAACTCTTGCTTGTAGGAAGACACAGATCCTGGGGTTTAACTCCATTTCGGAAGGGAAATTCAGACCAGTGTTCTCATCCATGAAACACACTCTGTTTTCACGCAAGAAGAAGCTCTTCTTTCCAGTGTCTCCAATACAGGAAGAACCATGAGCATGCCCAGAAAAAATGAACTGATTTTCCTACTCATACGGACCATATGTAGTTCAACTCTGCTTATGAAACTGATACAAACCACAGCTCCCCTTACATAAATGCTCTTTAGTTAATAGTGAGAATCTCATTGGGATACAGAACAGTGTAAAATCATTTGAGCCCAAAATTCACTTGGTTTACCAGAAATGAACTCTTGCTTGTGGGATGACAAATATACTGTGGTTTAACTCCGTTTCTGAATGTAAATTCAGACCAGTATTCTCATCCATTAAACACACTCTGTTTTCACGCCAGAAGAAAGCACTGCTTTCCAGCGTCACCAACACAGCAAGTACCATGACCATGCCCAGAAAATAAGAACTGTTATTCCTACTCATACGGACCATATATAGTTCAGCTCTGCTCCTGAAACTGATACAAACCACTGCTCTGCTTACATAAATGCTCTTTAGTTAATAGTGAGAATCGCATTGGGTTCCAGAACTGTGTAAAATCATTTGAGCCCAAAATTCTCTTGGTTTACCAGAAATGAACTCTTGCTTGTAGGAAGACACAGATCCTGGGGTTTAACTCCATTTCAGAAGGGAAATTCAGACCAGTGTTCTCATCCATGAAACACACTCTGTGTTCACGCAAGAAGCAAGCTCTTCTTTCCAGCCTCTCCAATACGGCAAGCCCCATGAGCATGCCCAGAAAAAAAGAACTGTGTTTCCCACTCATAGGGACCATATATAGTTCAGCTCTGCTCTTGAAACTTATACAAACCACAGCTCCGCTTTCATAAACGCTCTTTAGTTAATAGTGAGAATCGCGTTTGGTTTGTGAACTATTTAAAATCATTTGAGCCCAAAATTCACTTTATTTACCGGAAATGAACTCTTGCTTGTAGAATGACAAATATCCTGTGGTTTAACTCAGTTTCTGAACGTAAATTAAGACCAGTGATCTAATCCATGAAACACACTCTGTTTTCAACCAAGAAGGAAGCTCTTCTATCAGCGTCTCCAATAAAGCAGGAACCATGAGCATTCCCAGAAAAATAGAACTGTGTTTCCTACTCATACGGACCATATGTAGTACAACTCTGATTATGAAACTGATACATACCACAGCTCCTCTTACATAAATCCTCTTTAGTTAATAATGAGAATCGCGTTGGGTTATGAACTGTGTAAAATCATTAGAGCCCAAAATTCACTTTGTTTACCAGAAATGAACTCTTGCTTGTAGGAAGAAACAGATCCTGGGGTTTAACTCCATTTCAGAAGGGAAATTCAGACCAGTGTTCTCATCCATGAAACACACTCTATTTTCAGGCAAGAAGCAAGCTCTTCTTTCCAGACTCTCCAATACAGCAAGAACCTTGAGCATACCCAGCAAAAAAGACCTGTGTTTCCTACACATACGGATACACGTAGTACAACTCTGCTTATGAAACTGTTACTGACCACAGCTCCTCTTACATAAATGCTCTTTAGTTTTAGTGAGAATCGTGTTGGGTTCCAGAACTGTGTAAAATCATTTGAGCCTAAAATTCACTTGGTTTACCAGAAATGAACTCTTGCTTAAAGGAACACACAGATCCTGGGGTTTAACTCCATTTCAGAAGGGAAATTCAGACCAGTGTTTTCATCCATGAAACACAATCTGTTTTCACGCAAGAAGCAAGCTCTTCTTTCCAGCGTCTCCACTACAGCAAGAACCATGAGAATGCCCCGAAAAATAGAACTATGTTTCCCACTCATATGGACCACATGTAGTTCCACTCTGCTTATGAAACTGATACTAACCACAACTCCTCTTTCATAAATGCTCTTTAGTTAATAGTGAGAATCGCGTTGGGTTCCAGAACTGTGTAAAATCATTTGAGCGCAAAATTCACTGGGGTTACCAGAAATAAACTCTTGCTTCTAGGAAGACAAATATCCTGGGCTTTAACTCTGTTTCTGAACGGAAATTCAGACCACTGTTCTCATCCATGAAACATACTCTGTTTTCCCTAAAGAAGGAATCTCTTCTTTCCAGTGTCTCCAATACAGCAAGCACCATGAGCATGTCCAGAAAAAAGGAACTGTGTTTCCCACTCATACAGACCATATATAGTTCAGCTCTACTCTTGAAACTGATACAAACCACAGCTCTGCTTACATAAATGCTCTTTAGTTAATAGTGAGAATCGCCTTGGGTTTCAGTACTGTGTATAATCATTTGAGCCCAAAAATCACTTGGTTTACCGGAAATGAACTCTTGCTTGTAGGAAGACACAGATCCTGGGGTTTAACTCCATTTCGGAAGGGAAATTCAGACCAGTGTTCTCATCCATGAAACACACTCTGTTTTCACGCAAGAAGAAGCTCTTCTTTCCAGTGTCTCCAATACAGGAAGAACCATGAGCATGCCCAGAAAAAATGAACTGATTTTCCTACTCATACGGACCATATGTAGTTCAACTCTGCTTATGAAACTGATACAAACCACAGCTCCCCTTACATAAATGCTCTTTAGTTAATAGTGAGAATCTCATTGGGATACAGAACAGTGTAAAATCATTTGAGCCCAAAATTCACTTGGTTTACCAGAAATGAACTCTTGCTTGTGGGATGACAAATATACTGTGGTTTAACTCCGTTTCTGAATGTAAATTCAGACCAGTATTCTCATCCATTAAACACACTCTGTTTTCACGCCAGAAGAAAGCACTGCTTTCCAGCGTCACCAACACAGCAAGTACCATGACCATGCCCAGAAAATAAGAACTGTTATTCCTACTCATACGGACCATATATAGTTCAGCTCTGCTCCTGAAACTGATACAAACCACTGCTCCGCTTACATAAATGCTCTTTAGTTAATAGTGAGAATCGCATTGGGTTCCAGAACTGTGTAAAATCATTTGAGCCCAAAATTCTCTTGGTTTACCAGAAATGAACTCTTGCTTGTAGGAAGACACAGATCCTGGGGTTTAACTCCATTTCAGAAGGGAAATTCAGACCAGTGTTCTCATCCATGAAACACACTCTGTGTTCACGCAAGAAGCAAGCTCTTCTTTCCAGCCTCTCCAATACGGCAAGCCCCATGAGCATGCCCAGAAAAAAAGAACTGTGTTTCCCACTCATAGGGACCATATATAGTTCAGCTCTGCTCTTGAAACTTATACAAACCACAGCTCCGCTTTCATAAACGCTCTTTAGTTAATAGTGAGAATCGCGTTTGGTTTGTGAACTATTTAAAATCATTTGAGCCCAAAATTCACTTTATTTACCGGAAATGAACTCTTGCTTGTAGAATGACAAATATCCTGTGGTTTAACTCAGTTTCTGAACGTAAATTAAGACCAGTGATCTAATCCATGAAACACACTCTGTTTTCAACCAAGAAGGAAGCTCTTCTATCAGCGTCTCCAATAAAGCAGGAACCATGAGCATTCCCAGAAAAATAGAACTGTGTTTCCTACTCATACGGACCATATGTAGTACAACTCTGATTATGAAACTGATACATACCACAGCTCCTCTTACATAAATCCTCTTTAGTTAATAATGAGAATCGCGTTGGGTTATGAACTGTGTAAAATCATTAGAGCCCAAAATTCACTTTGTTTACCAGAAATGAACTCTTGCTTGTAGGAAGAAACAGATCCTGGGGTTTAACTCCATTTCAGAAGGGAAATTCAGACCAGTGTTCTCATCCATGAAACACACTCTATTTTCAGGCAAGAAGCAAGCTCTTCTTTCCAGACTCTCCAATACAGCAAGAACCTTGAGCATACCCAGCAAAAAAGACCTGTGTTTCCTACACATAAGGATACAGGTAGTTCAACTCTGCTTATGAAACTGTTACTGACCACAGCTCCTCTTACATAAATGCTCTTTAGTTTTAGTGAGAATCGTGTTTGGTTCCAGAACTGTGTAAAATCATTTGAGCCTAAAATTCACTTGGTTTACCAGAAATGAACTCTTGCTTAAAGGAAAACACAGATCCTGGGGTTTAACTCCATTTCAGAAGGGAAATTCAGACCAGTGTTTTCATCCATGAAACACAATCTGTTTTCACGCAAGAAGCAAGCTCTTCTTTCCAGCGTCTCCACTACAGCAAGAACCATGAGAATGCCCCGAAAAATAGAACTATGTTTCCCACTCATATGGACCACATGTAGTTCCACTCTGCTTATGAAACTGATACTAACCACAACTCCTCTTTCATAAATGCTCTTTAGTTAATAGTGAGAATCGCGTTGGGTTCCAGAACTGTGTAAAATCATTTGAGCGCAAAATTCACTGGGGTTACCAGAAATAAACTCTTGCTTCTAGGAAGACAAATATCCTGGGCTTTAACTCTGTTTCTGAACGGAAATTCAGACCACTGTTCTCATCCATGAAACATACTCTGTTTTCCCTAAAGAAGGAATCTCTTCTTTCCAGTGTCTCCAATACAGCAAGCACCATGAGCATGTCCAGAAAAAAGGAACTGTGTTTCCCACTCATACAGACCATATATAGTTCAGCTCTACTCTTGAAACTGATACAAACCACAGCTCTGCTTACATAAATGCTCTTTAGTTAATAGTGAGAATCGCCTTGGGTTTCAGTACTGTGTATAATCATTTGAGCCCAAAAATCACTTGGTTTACCGGAAATGAACTCTTGCTTGTAGGAAGACACAGATCCTGGGGTTTAACTCCATTTCAGAAGGGAAATTCAGACCAGTGTTCTCATCCATGAAACACACTCTGTTTTCACGCAAGAAGAAGCTCTTCTTTCCAGTGTCTCCAATACAGGAAGAACCATGAGCATGCCCAGAAAAAATGAACTGATTTTCCTACTCATACGGACCATATGTAGTTCAACTCTGCTTATGAAACTGATACAAACCACAGCTCCCCTTACATAAATGCTCTTTAGTTAATAGTGAGAATCTCATAGGGATACAGAACAGTGTAAAATCATTTGAGCCCAAAATTCACTTGGTTTACCAGAAATGAACTCTTGCTTGTGGGATGACAAATATACTGTGGTTTAACTCTGTTTCTGAATGTAAATTCAGACCAGTATTCTCATCCATTAAACACACTCTGTTTTCACGCCAGAAGAAAGCACTGCTTTCCAGCGTCACCAACACAGCAAGTACCATGACCATGCCCAGAAAATAAGAACTGTTATTCCTACTCATACGGACCATATATAGTTCAGCTCTGCTCCTGAAACTGATACAAACCACTGCTCCGCTTACATAAATGCTCTTTAGTTAATAGTGAGAATCGCATTGGGTTCCAGAACTGTGTAAAATCATTTGAGCCCAAAATTCTCTTGGTTTACCAGAAATGAACTCTTGCTTGTAGGAAGACACAGATCCTGGGGTTTAACTCCATTTCAGAAGGGAAATTCAGACCAGTGTTCTCATCCATGAAACACACTCTGTGTTCACGCAAGAAGCAAGCTCTTCTTTCCAGCCTCTCCAATACGGCAAGCCCCATGAGCATGCCCAGAAAAAAAGAACTGTGTTTCCCACTCATAGGGACCATATATAGTTCAGCTCTGCTCTTGAAACTTATACAAACCACAGCTCCGCTTTCATAAACGCTCTTTAGTTAATAGTGAGAATCGCGTTTGGTTTGTGAACTATTTAAAATCATTTGAGCCCAAAATTCACTTTATTTACCGGAAATGAACTCTTGCTTGTAGAATGACAAATATCCTGTGGTTTAACTCAGTTTCTGAACGTAAATTAAGACCAGTGATCTAATCCATGAAACACACTCTGTTTTCAACCAAGAAGGAAGCTCTTCTATCAGCGTCTCCAATAAAGCAGGAACCATGAGCATTCCCAGAAAAATAGAACTGTGTTTCCTACTCATACGGACCATATGTAGTACAACTCTGATTATGAAACTGATACATACCACAGCTCCTCTTACATAAATCCTCTTTAGTTAATAATGAGAATCGCGTTGGGTTATGAACTGTGTAAAATCATTAGAGCCCAAAATTCACTTTGTTTACCAGAAATGAACTCTTGCTTGTAGGAAGAAACAGATCCTGGGGTTTAACTCCATTTCAGAAGGGAAATTCAGACCAGTGTTCTCATCCATGAAACACACTCTTTTTTCAGGCAAGAAGCAAGCTCTTCTTTCCAGACTCTCCAATACAGCAACAACCTTGAGCATACCCAGCAAAAAAGACCTGTGTTTCCTACACATACGGATACACGTAGTTCAACTCTGCTTATGAAACTGTTACTGACCACAGCTCCTCTTACATAAATGCTCTTTAGTTTTAGTGAGAATCGTGTTGGGTTCCAGAACTGTGTAAAATCATTTGAGCCTAAAATTCACTTGGTTTACCAGAAATGAACTCTTGCTTAAAGGAACACACAGATCCTGGGGTTTAACTCCATTTCAGAAGGGAAATTCAGACCAGTGTTTTCATCCATGAAACACAATCTGTTTTCACGCAAGAAGCAAGCTCTTCTTTCCAGCGTCTCCACTACAGCAAGAACCATGAGAATGCCCCGAAAAATAGAACTATGTTTCCCACTCATATGGACCACATGTAGTTCCACTCTGCTTATGAAACTGATACTAACCACAACTCCTCTTTCATAAATGCTCTTTAGTTAATAGTGAGAATCGCGTTGGGTTCCAGAACTGTGTAAAATCATTTGAGCGCAAAATTCACTGGGGTTACCAGAAATAAACTCTTGCTTCTAGGAAGACAAATATCCTGGGCTTTAACTCTGTTTCTGAACGGAAATTCAGACCACTGTTCTCATCCATGAAACATACTCTGTTTTCCCTAAAGAAGGAATCTCTTCTTTCCAGTGTCTCCAATACAGCAAGCACCATGAGCATGTCCAGAAAAAAGGAACTGTGTTTCCCACTCATACAGACCATATATAGTTCAGCTCTACTCTTGAAACTGATACAAACCACAGCTCTGCTTACATAAATGCTCTTTAGTTAATAGTGAGAATCGCCTTGGGTTTCAGTACTGTGTATAATCATTTGAGCCCAAAAATCACTTGGTTTACCGGAAATGAACTCTTGCTTGTAGGAAGACACAGATCCTGGGGTTTAACTCCATTTCGGAAGGGAAATTCAGACCAGTGTTCTCATCCATGAAACACACTCTGTTTTCACGCAAGAAGAAGCTCTTCTTTCCAGTGTCTCCAATACAGGAAGAACCATGAGCATGCACAGAAAAAATGAACTGATTTTCCTACTCATACGGACCATATGTAGTTCAACTCTGCTTATGAAACTGATACAAACCACAGCTCCCCTTACATAAATGCTCTTTAGTTAATAGTGAGAATCTCATTGGGATACAGAACAGTGTAAAATCATTTGAGCCCAAAATTCACTTGGTTTACCAGAAATGAACTCTTGCTTGTGGGATGACAAATATACTGTGGTTTAACTCCGTTTCTGAATGTAAATTCAGACCAGTATTCTCATCCATTAAACACACTCTGTTTTCACGCCAGAAGAAAGCACTGCTTTCCAGCGTCACCAACACAGCAAGTACCATGACCATGCCCAGAAAATAAGAACTGTTATTCCTACTCATACGGACCATATATAGTTCAGCTCTGCTCCTGAAACTGATACAAACCACTGCTCTGCTTACATAAATGCTCTTTAGTTAATAGTGAGAATCGCATTGGGTTCCAGAACTGTGTAAAATCATTTGAGCCCAAAATTCTCTTGGTTTACCAGAAATGAACTCTTGCTTGTAGGAAGACACAGATCCTGGGGTTTAACTCCATTTCAGAAGGGAAATTCAGACCAGTGTTCTCATCCATGAAACACACTCTGTGTTCACGCAAGAAGCAAGCTCTTCTTTCCAGCCTCTCCAATACGGCAAGCCCCATGAGCATGCCCAGAAAAAAAGAACTGTGTTTCCCACTCATAGGGACCATATATAGTTCAGCTCTGCTCTTGAAACTTATACAAACCACAGCTCCGCTTTCATAAACGCTCTTTAGTTAATAGTGAGAATCGCGTTTGGTTTGTGAACTATTTAAAATCATTTGAGCCCAAAATTCACTTTATTTACCGGAAATGAACTCTTGCTTGTAGAATGACAAATATCCTGTGGTTTAACTCAGTTTCTGAACGTAAATTAAGACCAGTGATCTAATCCATGAAACACACTCTGTTTTCAACCAAGAAGGAAGCTCTTCTATCAGCGTCTCCAATAAAGCAGGAACCATGAGCATTCCCAGAAAAATAGAACTGTGTTTCCTACTCATACGGACCATATGTAGTACAACTCTGATTATGAAACTGATACATACCACAGCTCCTCTTACATAAATCCTCTTTAGTTAATAATGAGAATCGCGTTGGGTTATGAACTGTGTAAAATCATTAGAGCCCAAAATTCACTTTGTTTACCAGAAATGAACTCTTGCTTGTAGGAAGAAACAGATCCTGGGGTTTAACTCCATTTCAGAAGGAAAATTCAGACCAGTGTTCTCATCCATGAAACACACTCTATTTTCAGGCAAGAAGCAAGCTCTTCTTTCCAGACTCTCCAATACAGCAACAACCTTGAGCATACCCAGCAAAAAAGACCTGTGTTTCCTACACATACGGATACACGTAGTTCAACTCTGCTTATGAAACTGTTACTGACCACAGCTCCTCTTACATAAATGCTCTTTAGTTTTAGTGAGAATCGTGTTGGGTTCCAGAACTGTGTAAAATCATTTGAGCCTAAAATTCACTTGGTTTACCAGAAATGAACTCTTGCTTAAAGGAACACACAGATCCTGGGGTTTAACTCCATTTCAGAAGGGAAATTCAGACCAGTGTTTTCATCCATGAAACACAATCTGTTTTCACGCAAGAAGCAAGCTCTTCTTTCCAGCGTCTCCACTACAGCAAGAACCATGAGAATGCCCCGAAAAATAGAACTATGTTTCCCACTCATATGGACCACATGTAGTTCCACTCTGCTTATGAAACTGATACTAACCACAACTCCTCTTTCATAAATGCTCTTTAGTTAATAGTGAGAATCGCGTTGGGTTCCAGAACTGTGTAAAATCATTTGAGCGCAAAATTCACTGGGGTTACCAGAAATAAACTCTTGCTTCTAGGAAGACAAATATCCTGGGCTTTAACTCTGTTTCTGAACGGAAATTCAGACCACTGTTCTCATCCATGAAACATACTCTGTTTTCCCTAAAGAAGGAATCTCTTCTTTCCAGTGTCTCCAATACAGCAAGCACCATGAGCATGTCCAGAAAAAAGGAACTGTGTTTCCCACTCATACAGACCATATATAGTTCAGCTCTACTCTTGAAACTGATACAAACCACAGCTCTGCTTACATAAATGCTCTTTAGTTAATAGTGAGAATCGCCTTGGGTTTCAGTACTGTGTATAATCATTTGAGCCCAAAAATCACTTGGTTTACCGGAAATGAACTCTTGCTTGTAGGAAGACACAGATCCTGGGGTTTAACTCCATTTCGGAAGGGAAATTCAGACCAGTGTTCTCATCCATGAAACACACTCTGTTTTCACGCAAGAAGAAGCTCTTCTTTCCAGTGTCTCCAATACAGGAAGAACCATGAGCATGCCCAGAAAAAATGAACTGATTTTCCTACTCATACGGACCATATGTAGTTCAACTCTGCTTATGAAACTGATACAAACCACAGCTCCCCTTACATAAATGCTCTTTAGTTAATAGTGAGAATCTCATAGGGATACAGAACAGTGTAAAATCATTTGAGCCCAAAATTCACTTGGTTTACCAGAAATGAACTCTTGCTTGTGGGATGACAAATATACTGTGGTTTAACTCTGTTTCTGAATGTAAATTCAGACCAGTATTCTCATCCATTAAACACACTCTGTTTTCACGCCAGAAGAAAGCACTGCTTTCCAGCGTCACCAACACAGCAAGTACCATGACCATGCCCAGAAAATAAGAACTGTTATTCCTACTCATACGGACCATATATAGTTCAGCTCTGCTCCTGAAACTGATACAAACCACTGCTCCGCTTACATAAATGCTCTTTAGTTAATAGTGAGAATCGCATTGGGTTCCAGAACTGTGTAAAATCATTTGAGCCCAAAATTCTCTTGGTTTACCAGCAATGAACTCTTGCTTGTAGGAAGACACAGATCCTGGGGTTTAACTCCATTTCAGAAGGGAAATTCAGACCAGTGTTCTCATCCATGAAACACACTCTGTGTTCACGCAAGAAGCAAGCTCTTCTTTCCAGCCTCTCCAATACGGCAAGCCCCATGAGCATGCCCAGAAAAAAAGAACTGTGTTTCCCACTCATAGGGACCATATATAGTTCAGCTCTGCTCTTGAAACTTATACAAACCACAGCTCCGCTTTCATAAACGCTCTTTAGTTAATAGTGAGAATCGCGTTTGGTTTGTGAACTATTTAAAATCATTTGAGCCCAAAATTCACTTTATTTACCGGAAATGAACTCTTGCTTGTAGAATGACAAATATCCTGTGGTTTAACTCAGTTTCTGAACGTAAATTAAGACCAGTGATCTAATCCATGAAACACACTCTGTTTTCAACCAAGAAGGAAGCTCTTCTATCAGCGTCTCCAATAAAGCAGGAACCATGAGCATTCCCAGAAAAATAGAACTGTGTTTCCTACTCATACGGACCATATGTAGTACAACTCTGATTATGAAACTGATACATACCACAGCTCCTCTTACATAAATCCTCTTTAGTTAATAATGAGAATCGCGTTGGGTTATGAACTGTGTAAAATCATTAGAGCCCAAAATTCACTTTGTTTACCAGAAATGAACTCTTGCTTGTAGGAAGAAACAGATCCTGGGGTTTAACTCCATTTCAGAAGGGAAATTCAGACCAGTGTTCTCATCCATGAAACACACTCTTTTTTCAGGCAAGAAGCAAGCTCTTCTTTCCAGACTCTCCAATACAGCAACAACCTTGAGCATACCCAGCAAAAAAGACCTGTGTTTCCTACACATACGGATACACGTAGTTCAACTCTGCTTATGAAACTGTTACTGACCACAGCTCCTCTTACATAAATGCTCTTTAGTTTTAGTGAGAATCGTGTTGGGTTCCAGAACTGTGTAAAATCATTTGAGCCTAAAATTCACTTGGTTTACCAGAAATGAACTCTTGCTTAAAGGAACACACAGATCCTGGGGTTTAACTCCATTTCAGAAGGGAAATTCAGACCAGTGTTTTCATCCATGAAACACAATCTGTTTTCACGCAAGAAGCAAGCTCTTCTTTCCAGCGTCTCCACTACAGCAAGAACCATGAGAATGCCCCGAAAAATAGAACTATGTTTCCCACTCATATGGACCACATGTAGTTCCACTCTGCTTATGAAACTGATACTAACCACAACTCCTCTTTCATAAATGCTCTTTAGTTAATAGTGAGAATCGCGTTGGGTTCCAGAACTGTGTAAAATCATTTGAGCGCAAAATTCACTGGGGTTACCAGAAATAAACTCTTGCTTCTAGGAAGACAAATATCCTGGGCTTTAACTCTGTTTCTGAACGGAAATTCAGACCACTGTTCTCATCCATGAAACATACTCTGTTTTCCCTAAAGAAGGAATCTCTTCTTTCCAGTGTCTCCAATACAGCAAGCACCATGAGCATGTCCAGAAAAAAGGAACTGTGTTTCCCACTCATACAGACCATATATAGTTCAGCTCTACTCTTGAAACTGATACAAACCACAGCTCTGCTTACATAAATGCTCTTTAGTTAATAGTGAGAATCGCCTTGGGTTTCAGTACTGTGTATAATCATTTGAGCCCAAAAATCACTTGGTTTACCGGAAATGAACTCTTGCTTGTAGGAAGACACAGATCCTGGGGTTTAACTCCATTTCGGAAGGGAAATTCAGACCAGTGTTCTCATCCATGAAACACACTCTGTTTTCACGCAAGAAGAAGCTCTTCTTTCCAGTGTCTCCAATACAGGAAGAACCATGAGCATGCACAGAAAAAATGAACTGATTTTCCTACTCATACGGACCATATGTAGTTCAACTCTGCTTATGAAACTGATACAAACCACAGCTCCCCTTACATAAATGCTCTTTAGTTAATAGTGAGAATCTCATTGGGATACAGAACAGTGTAAAATCATTTGAGCCCAAAATTCACTTGGTTTACCAGAAATGAACTCTTGCTTGTGGGATGACAAATATACTGTGGTTTAACTCCGTTTCTGAATGTAAATTCAGACCAGTATTCTCATCCATTAAACACACTCTGTTTTCACGCCAGAAGAAAGCACTGCTTTCCAGCGTCACCAACACAGCAAGTACCATGACCATGCCCAGAAAATAAGAACTGTTATTCCTACTCATACGGACCATATATAGTTCAGCTCTGCTCCTGAAACTGATACAAACCACTGCTCTGCTTACATAAATGCTCTTTAGTTAATAGTGAGAATCGCATTGGGTTCCAGAACTGTGTAAAATCATTTGAGCCCAAAATTCTCTTGGTTTACCAGAAATGAACTCTTGCTTGTAGGAAGACACAGATCCTGGGGTTTAACTCCATTTCAGAAGGGAAATTCAGACCAGTGTTCTCATCCATGAAACACACTCTGTGTTCACGCAAGAAGCAAGCTCTTCTTTCCAGCCTCTCCAATACGGCAAGCCCCATGAGCATGCCCAGAAAAAAAGAACTGTGTTTCCCACTCATAGGGACCATATATAGTTCAGCTCTGCTCTTGAAACTTATACAAACCACAGCTCCGCTTTCATAAACGCTCTTTAGTTAATAGTGAGAATCGCGTTTGGTTTGTGAACTATTTAAAATCATTTGAGCCCAAAATTCACTTTATTTACCGGAAATGAACTCTTGCTTGTAGAATGACAAATATCCTGTGGTTTAACTCAGTTTCTGAACGTAAATTAAGACCAGTGATCTAATCCATGAAACACACTCTGTTTTCAACCAAGAAGGAAGCTCTTCTATCAGCGTCTCCAATAAAGCAGGAACCATGAGCATTCCCAGAAAAATAGAACTGTGTTTCCTACTCATACGGACCATATGTAGTACAACTCTGATTATGAAACTGATACATACCACAGCTCCTCTTACATAAATCCTCTTTAGTTAATAATGAGAATCGCGTTGGGTTATGAACTGTGTAAAATCATTAGAGCCCAAAATTCACTTTGTTTACCAGAAATGAACTCTTGCTTGTAGGAAGAAACAGATCCTGGGGTTTAACTCCATTTCAGAAGGAAAATTCAGACCAGTGTTCTCATCCATGAAACACACTCTATTTTCAGGCAAGAAGCAAGCTCTTCTTTCCAGACTCTCCAATACAGCAACAACCTTGAGCATACCCAGCAAAAAAGACCTGTGTTTCCTACACATACGGATACACGTAGTTCAACTCTGCTTATGAAACTGTTACTGACCACAGCTCCTCTTACATAAATGCTCTTTAGTTTTAGTGAGAATCGTGTTGGGTTCCAGAACTGTGTAAAATCATTTGAGCCTAAAATTCACTTGGTTTACCAGAAATGAACTCTTGCTTAAAGGAACACACAGATCCTGGGGTTTAACTCCATTTCAGAAGGGAAATTCAGACCAGTGTTTTCATCCATGAAACACAATCTGTTTTCACGCAAGAAGCAAGCTCTTCTTTCCAGCGTCTCCACTACAGCAAGAACCATGAGAATGCCCCGAAAAATAGAACTATGTTTCCCACTCATATGGACCACATGTAGTTCCACTCTGCTTATGAAACTGATACTAACCACAACTCCTCTTTCATAAATGCTCTTTAGTTAATAGTGAGAATCGCGTTGGGTTCCAGAACTGTGTAAAATCATTTGAGCGCAAAATTCACTGGGGTTACCAGAAATAAACTCTTGCTTCTAGGAAGACAAATATCCTGGGCTTTAACTCTGTTTCTGAACGGAAATTCAGACCACTGTTCTCATCCATGAAACATACTCTGTTTTCCCTAAAGAAGGAATCTCTTCTTTCCAGTGTCTCCAATACAGCAAGCACCATGAGCATGTCCAGAAAAAAGGAACTGTGTTTCCCACTCATACAGACCATATATAGTTCAGCTCTACTCTTGAAACTGATACAAACCACAGCTCTGCTTACATAAATGCTCTTTAGTTAATAGTGAGAATCGCCTTGGGTTTCAGTACTGTGTATAATCATTTGAGCCCAAAAATCACTTGGTTTACCGGAAATGAACTCTTGCTTGTAGGAAGACACAGATCCTGGGGTTTAACTCCATTTCGGAAGGGAAATTCAGACCAGTGTTCTCATCCATGAAACACACTCTGTTTTCACGCAAGAAGAAGCTCTTCTTTCCAGTGTCTCCAATACAGGAAGAACCATGAGCATGCCCAGAAAAAATGAACTGATTTTCCTACTCATACGGACCATATGTAGTTCAACTCTGCTTATGAAACTGATACAAACCACAGCTCCCCTTACATAAATGCTCTTTAGTTAATAGTGAGAATCTCATTGGGATACAGAACAGTGTAAAATCATTTGAGCCCAAAATTCACTTGGTTTACCAGAAATGAACTCTTGCTTGTGGGATGACAAATATACTGTGGTTTAACTCCGTTTCTGAATGTAAATTCAGACCAGTATTCTCATCCATTAAACACACTCTGTTTTCACGCCAGAAGAAAGCACTGCTTTCCAGCGTCACCAACACAGCAAGTACCATGACCATGCCCAGAAAATAAGAACTGTTATTCCTACTCATACGGACCATATATAGTTCAGCTCTGCTCCTGAAACTGATACAAACCACTGCTCTGCTTACATAAATGCTCTTTAGTTAATAGTGAGAATCGCATTGGGTTCCAGAACTGTGTAAAATCATTTGAGCCCAAAATTCTCTTGGTTTACCAGAAATGAACTCTTGCTTGTAGGAAGACACAGATCCTGGGGTTTAACTCCATTTCAGAAGGGAAATTCAGACCAGTGTTCTCATCCATGAAACACACTCTGTGTTCACGCAAGAAGCAAGCTCTTCTTTCCAGCCTCTCCAATACGGCAAGCCCCATGAGCATGCCCAGAAAAAAAGAACTGTGTTTCCCACTCATAGGGACCATATATAGTTCAGCTCTGCTCTTGAAACTTATACAAACCACAGCTCCGCTTTCATAAACGCTCTTTAGTTAATAGTGAGAATCGCGTTTGGTTTGTGAACTATTTAAAATCATTTGAGCCCAAAATTCACTTTATTTACCGGAAATGAACTCTTGCTTGTAGAATGACAAATATCCTGTGGTTTAACTCAGTTTCTGAACGTAAATTAAGACCAGTGATCTAATCCATGAAACACACTCTGTTTTCAACCAAGAAGGAAGCTCTTCTATCAGCGTCTCCAATAAAGCAGGAACCATGAGCATTCCCAGAAAAATAGAACTGTGTTTCCTACTCATACGGACCATATGTAGTACAACTCTGATTATGAAACTGATACATACCACAGCTCCTCTTACATAAATCCTCTTTAGTTAATAATGAGAATCGCGTTGGGTTATGAACTGTGTAAAATCATTAGAGCCCAAAATTCACTTTGTTTACCAGAAATGAACTCTTGCTTGTAGGAAGAAACAGATCCTGGGGTTTAACTCCATTTCAGAAGGGAAATTCAGACCAGTGTTCTCATCCATGAAACACACTCTATTTTCAGGCAAGAAGCAAGCTCTTCTTTCCAGACTCTCCAATACAGCAAAAACCTTGAGCATACCCAGCAAAAAAGACCTGTGTTTCCTACACATACGGATACACGTAGTTCAACTCTGCTTATGAAACTGTTACTGACCACAGCTCCTCTTACATAAATGCTCTTTAGTTTTAGTGAGAATCGTGTTGGGTTCCAGAACTGTGTAAAATCATTTGAGCCTAAAATTCACTTGGTTTACCAGAAATGAACTCTTGCTTAAAGGAACACACAGATCCTGGGGTTTAACTCCATTTCAGAAGGGAAATTCAGACCAGTGTTTTCATCCATGAAACACAATCTGTTTTCACGCAAGAAGCAAGCTCTTCTTTCCAGCGTCTCCACTACAGCAAGAACCATGAGAATGCCCCGAAAAATAGAACTATGTTTCCCACTCATATGGACCACATGTAGTTCCACTCTGCTTATGAAACTGATACTAACCACAACTCCTCTTTCATAAATGCTCTTTAGTTAATAGTGAGAATCGCGTTGGGTTCCAGAACTGTGTAAAATCATTTGAGCGCAAAATTCACTGGGGTTACCAGAAATAAACTCTTGCTTCTAGGAAGACAAATATCCTGGGCTTTAACTCTGTTTCTGAACGGAAATTCAGACCACTGTTCTCATCCATGAAACATACTCTGTTTTCCCTAAAGAAGGAATCTCTTCTTTCCAGTGTCTCCAATACAGCAAGCACCATGAACATGTCCAGAAAAAAGGAACTGTGTTTCCCACTCATACAGACCATATATAGTTCAGCTCTACTCTTGAAACTGATACAAACCACAGCTCTGCTTACATAAATGCTCTTTAGTTAATAGTGAGAATCGCCTTGGGTTTCAGTACTGTGTATAATCATTTGAGCCCAAAAATCACTTGGTTTACCGGAAATGAACTCTTGCTTGTAGGAAGACACAGATCCTGGGGTTTAACTCCATTTCGGAAGGGAAATTCAGACCAGTGTTCTCATCCATGAAACACACTCTGTTTTCACGCAAGAAGAAGCTCTTCTTTCCAGTGTCTCCAATACAGGAAGAACCATGAGCATGCCCAGAAAAAATGAACTGATTTTCCTACTCATACGGACCATATGTAGTTCAACTCTGCTTATGAAACTGATACAAACCACAGCTCCCCTTACATAAATGCTCTTTAGTTAATAGTGAGAATCTCATTGGGATACAGAACAGTGTAAAATCATTTGAGCCCAAAATTCACTTGGTTTACCAGAAATGAACTCTTGCTTGTGGGATGACAAATATACTGTGGTTTAACTCCGTTTCTGAATGTAAATTCAGACCAGTATTCTCATCCATTAAACACACTCTGTTTTCACGCCAGAAGAAAGCACTGCTTTCCAGCGTCACCAACACAGCAAGTACCATGACCATGCCCAGAAAATAAGAACTGTTATTCCTACTCATACGGACCATATATAGTTCAGCTCTGCTCCTGAAACTGATACAAACCACTGCTCTGCTTACATAAATGCTCTTTAGTTAATAGTGAGAATCGCATTGGGTTCCAGAACTGTGTAAAATCATTTGAGCCCAAAATTCTCTTGGTTTACCAGAAATGAACTCTTGCTTGTAGGAAGACACAGATCCTGGGGTTTAACTCCATTTCAGAAGGGAAATTCAGACCAGTGTTCTCATCCATGAAACACACTCTGTGTTCACGCAAGAAGCAAGCTCTTCTTTCCAGCCTCTCCAATACGGCAAGCCCCATGAGCATGCCCAGAAAAAAAGAACTGTGTTTCCCACTCATAGGGACCATATATAGTTCAGCTCTGCTCTTGAAACTTATACAAACCACAGCTCCGCTTTCATAAACGCTCTTTAGTTAATAGTGAGAATCGCGTTTGGTTTGTGAACTATTTAAAATCATTTGAGCCCAAAATTCACTTTATTTACCGGAAATGAACTCTTGCTTGTAGAATGACAAATATCCTGTGGTTTAACTCAGTTTCTGAACGTAAATTAAGACCAGTGATCTAATCCATGAAACACACTCTGTTTTCAACCAAGAAGGAAGCTCTTCTATCAGCGTCTCCAATAAAGCAGGAACCATGAGCATTCCCAGAAAAATAGAACTGTGTTTCCTACTCATACGGACCATATGTAGTACAACTCTGATTATGAAACTGATACATACCACAGCTCCTCTTACATAAATCCTCTTTAGTTAATAATGAGAATCGCGTTGGGTTATGAACTGTGTAAAATCATTAGAGCCCAAAATTCACTTTGTTTACCAGAAATGAACTCTTGCTTGTAGGAAGAAACAGATCCTGGGGTTTAACTCCATTTCAGAAGGGAAATTCAGACCAGTGTTCTCATCCATGAAACACACTCTTTTTTCAGGCAAGAAGCAAGCTCTTCTTTCCAGACTCTCCAATACAGCAACAACCTTGAGCATACCCAGCAAAAAAGACCTGTGTTTCCTACACATACGGATACACGTAGTTCAACTCTGCTTATGAAACTGTTACTGACCACAGCTCCTCTTACATAAATGCTCTTTAGTTTTAGTGAGAATCGTGTTGGGTTCCAGAACTGTGTAAAATCATTTGAGCCTAAAATTCACTTGGTTTACCAGAAATGAACTCTTGCTTAAAGGAACACACAGATCCTGGGGTTTAACTCCATTTCAGAAGGGAAATTCAGACCAGTGTTTTCATCCATGAAACACAATCTGTTTTCACGCAAGAAGCAAGCTCTTCTTTCCAGCGTCTCCACTACAGCAAGAACCATGAGAATGCCCCGAAAAATAGAACTATGTTTCCCACTCATATGGACCACATGTAGTTCCACTCTGCTTATGAAACTGATACTAACCACAACTCCTCTTTCATAAATGCTCTTTAGTTAATAGTGAGAATCGCGTTGGGTTCCAGAACTGTGTAAAATCATTTGAGCGCAAAATTCACTGGGGTTACCAGAAATAAACTCTTGCTTCTAGGAAGACAAATATCCTGGGCTTTAACTCTGTTTCTGAACGGAAATTCAGACCACTGTTCTCATCCATGAAACATACTCTGTTTTCCCTAAAGAAGGAATCTCTTCTTTCCAGTGTCTCCAATACAGCAAGCACCATGAACATGTCCAGAAAAAAGGAACTGTGTTTCCCACTCATACAGACCATATATAGTTCAGCTCTACTCTTGAAACTGATACAAACCACAGCTCTGCTTACATAAATGCTCTTTAGTTAATAGTGAGAATCGCCTTGGGTTTCAGTACTGTGTATAATCATTTGAGCCCAAAAATCACTTGGTTTACCGGAAATGAACTCTTGCTTGTAGGAAGACACAGATCCTGGGGTTTAACTCCATTTCGGAAGGGAAATTCAGACCAGTGTTCTCATCCATGAAACACACTCTGTTTTCACGCAAGAAGAAGCTCTTCTTTCCAGTGTCTCCAATACAGGAAGAACCATGAGCATGCCCAGAAAAAATGAACTGATTTTCCTACTCATACGGACCATATGTAGTTCAACTCTGCTTATGAAACTGATACAAACCACAGCTCCCCTTACATAAATGCTCTTTAGTTAATAGTGAGAATCTCATTGGGATACAGAACAGTGTAAAATCATTTGAGCCCAAAATTCACTTGGTTTACCAGAAATGAACTCTTGCTTGTGGGATGACAAATATACTGTGGTTTAACTCCGTTTCTGAATGTAAATTCAGACCAGTATTCTCATCCATTAAACACACTCTGTTTTCACGCCAGAAGAAAGCACTGCTTTCCAGCGTCACCAACACAGCAAGTAACATGACCATGCCCAGAAAATAAGAACTGGTATTCCTACTCATACGGACCATATATAGTTCAGCTCTGCTCCTAAAACTGATACAAACCACTGCTCCGCTTACATAAATGCTCTTTAGTTAATAGTGAGAATCGCATTGGGTTCCAGAACTGTGTAAAATCATTTGAGCCCAAAATTCTCTTGGTTTACCAGAAATGAACTCTTGCTTGTAGGAAGACACAGATCCTGGGGTTTAACTCCATTTCAGAAGGGAAATTCAGACCAGTGTTCTCATCCATGAAACACACTCTGTGTTCACGCAAGATGCAAGCTCTTCTTTCCAGTGTCTCCAATACAGGAAGAACCATGAGCATGCCCAGAAAAAATGAACTGATTTTCCTACTCATACGGACCATATGTAGTTCAACTCTGCTTATGAAACTGATACAAACCACAGCTCCCCTTACATAAATGCTCTTTAGTTAATAGTGAGAATCTCATTGGGATACAGAACAGTGTAAAATCATTTGAGCCCAAAATTCACTTGGTTTACCAGAAATGAACTCTTGCTTGTGGGATGACAAATATACTGTGGTTTAACTCCGTTTCTGAATGTAAATTCAGACCAGTATTCTCATCCATTAAACACACTCTGTTTTCACAACAGAAGAAAGCACTGCTTTCCAGCGTCACCAACACAGCAAGAACCATGACCATGCCCAGAAAATAAGAACTGTTATTCCTACTCATACGGACCATATATAGTTCAGCTCTGCTCTTGAAACTGATACAAACCACTGCTCCGCTTACATAAATGCTCTTTAGTTAATAGTGAGAATCGCATTGGGTTCCAGAACTGTGTAAAATCATTTGAGCCCAAAATTCTCTTGGTTTACCAGAAATGAACTCTTGCTTGTAGGAAGACACAGATCCTGGGGTTTAACTCCATTTCAGAAGGGAAATTCAGACCAGTGTTCTCATCCATGAAACACACTCTGTGTTCACGCAAGAAGCAAGCTCTTCTTTCCAGCCTCTCCAATACAGCAAGCACCATGAGCATTCCCAGAAAAAAAGAACTGTGTTTCCTACTCATACGGAATATATATAGTTCAGCTCTGCTTATGAAACTGATACAAACCACAGCTCCACTTACATAAATGCACTTTAGTTAATAGTGAGAATCCTGTTGGGTTCCAGAACTGTGTAAAATCATTTGAGCCCAAAATTCACTTGGTTTACCAGAAATGAACTCTTGCTTGTAGGAAGACACAGATCCTGGGCTTTAACTCCGTTTCTGAATGGAAATTCAGACAACTGTTCTCATCCATGAAACACACTCTGTTTTCATGCAAGAAGGAATCGCTTCTTTCCAGTGTCTCCAATACAGCAAGCTCCATGAGCACGCCCAGAAAAAAAGAACTGTGTTTCCCACACATATGGACCATATATAGGTCAGCTCTGCTCTTGAAACTAATACAAACCAAAGCTCCGCTTAAATAAAAGTTCTTTAGTTAATATTGAGAATCGCTTTGGGTTCCAGAACTGTGTAAAATGATTTGAGCCCAAAATTCACTTGGTTTACCAGAAATGAACTCTTGCTTGTAGGAAGACACTGATCCTGGGGATTAACTCCATTTCAGAAGGGAAATTCAGACCATTGTTCTCATCCATGAAACCCACTCTGTTTTCAGGCAAGAAGCAAGCTCTTCTTTCCAGACTCTCCAAAACAGCAAGCACCTTGAGCATGCCCAGCAAAAAAGAACTGTGTTTCCCACTCATACGGACCATATAAAGATCAGGACTGCTTATATAACTTCTACAAACCACAGCTCCGCTTACATAAATGCTCTTTAGTTAATAGTGAGAATCGCGTTTGGTTCCAGAACTGTGTAAAATCATTTGAGGCCAAAATTCACTTGGCTTACTAGAAATGATCTCTTGCTTGTAGGAACACACAGATCCTGGGGTTTACCTCCATTTCGGAAGGGAAATTCAGACCAGTGTTCTCATCCATGAAACACACTCTGTTTTCAGGCAAGAAGCAAGCTCTTCTTTCCAGACTCTCCAATACAGCAAGAACCTTGAGCATGCCCAGCAAAAAAGAACTGTGTTTCCTACTCATACGGACCATATGTAGTTCCACTCTGCTTATGAAACTGATACTGACAACAGCTCCTCTTACATAAATGCTCTTTACTTAATAGTGAGAATCACGTAGGGTTCCAGAACTGTGTAAAATCATTTGAGCCCAAAATTCACTTGGTTTACCAGAAATGAACTCTTGCTTGTAGGAAGACAGAGATCCTGGGTTTTAACTCCATTTCGGAAGGGAAATTCAGACCATTGTTCTCATCCATGAAACAAACACTGTTCTCACGCAAGAAGCAAGCTCTTCTTTCCAGCGTCTCCAATACAGCAAGAACCCTGAGCATGCCCTGAAAAAAAGAACTGAGTTTCCTACTCATACAGACCATATGTAGTTCATCTATGCTTATGAAACTTGTACAAACCATAGCTCCTCTTACATAAATGCACTTTAGTTAATAGTGAGAATCCTGTTGGGTTCCAGAACTGTGTAAAATCATTTGAGCCCAAAATTCACTTGGTTTACCAGAAATGAACTCTTGCTTGTAGGAAGACACAGATCCTGGGCTTTAACTCCGTTTCTGAATGGAAATTCAGACAACTGTTCTCATCCATGAAACACACTCTGTTTTCATGCAAGAAGGAATCGCTTCTTTCCAGTGTCTCCAATACAGCAAGCTCCATGAGCACGCCCAGAAAAAAAGAACTGTGTTTCCCACACATATGGACCATATATAGGTCAGCTCTGCTCTTGAAACTAATACAAACCAAAGCTCCGCTTAAATAAAAGTTCTTTAGTTAATATTGAGAATCGCTTTGGGTTCCAGAACTGTGTAAAATGATTTGAGCCCAAAATTCACTTGGTTTACCAGAAATGAACTCTTGCTTGTAGGAAGACACTGATCCTGGGGATTAACTCCATTTCAGAAGGGAAATTCAGACCATTGTTCTCATCCATGAAACACACTCTGTTTTCAGGCAAGAAGCAAGCTCTTCTTTCCAGACTCTCCAAAACAGCAAGCACCTTGAGCATGCCCAGCAAAAAAGAACTGTGTTTCCCACTCATACGGAACATATAAAGATCAGGACTGCTTATATAACTTCTACAAACCACAGCTCCGCTTACATAAATGCTCTTTAGTTAATAGTGAGAATCGCGTTTGGTTCCAGAACTGTGTAAAATCATTTGAGGCCAAAATTCACTTGGCTTACTAGAAATAATCTCTTGCTTGTAGGAACACACAGATCCTGGGGTTTACCTCCATTTCGGAAGGGAAATTCAGACCAGTGTTCTCATCCATGAAACACACTCTGTTTTCACGCAAGAAGCAAGCTTTTCTTTCCAGACTCTCCAAAACAGCAAGAACCTTGAGCATGCCCAGCAAAAAAGAACTGTGTTTCCTACTCATACGGACCATATGTAGTTCCACTCTGCTTATGAAACTGATACTGACAACAGCTCCTCTTACATAAATGCTCTTTACTTAATAGTGAGAATCACGTAGGGTTCCAGAACTGTGTAAAATCATTTGAGCCCAAAATTCACTTGGTTTACCAGAAATGAACTCTTGCTTGTAGGAAGACAGAGATCCTGGGTTTTAACTCCATTTCGGAAGGGAAATTCAGACCATTGTTCTCATCCATGAAACAAACACTGTTCTCACGCAAGAAGCAAGCTCTTCTTTCCAGCGTCTCCAATTTAGCAAGAACCATGAGCATGCCCAGAAAAAAAGAACTGAGTTTCCTACTCATACAGACCATATGTAGTTCATCTATGCTTATGAAACTTGTACAAACCATAGCTCCTCTTACATAAATGCTCTTTAGTTAATAGTGAGAATTATGTTGGGTTCCAGAACTGTGTAAAATCATTTGAGCCCAAAATTCACTTGGTTTACCAGAAATGAACTCTTGCATGTAGGAAGACACTGATCCTGGGCTTTAACACGATTTCTGAAGGGAAATTCAGACCACTGTTCTCATCCATGAAACACACTCTGTTTTCATGCAAGAAGGAATCTCTTCTTTCCAGTGTCTCCAATACAGCAAGCTCCATGAGCATGCCCAGAAAAAAAAAGAACTGTGTTTCCCACTCATACAGACCATATATAGTTCAGCTCTGCTCTTGAAACTGATACAAAACAAAGCTCCGCTTAAATAAATGCTCTTTAGTTAATAGTGAGAATCGCGTTCGGTTCCAGAACTGTGTAAAATGATTTGAGCCCAAAATTCACTTGGTTTACCAGAAATGAACTCTTGCTTGTAGGAAGACACTGATCCTGGGGTTTAACTCCATTTTGGAAGGGAAATTCAGACCAGTGTTCTCATCCATGAAACACACTCTGTTTTCAAGCAAGAAGGAAGCTCTTCTTTCCAGTGTCTCCAATACAGCAAGCACCATGAGCATGCCCAGAAAAAAAGAACTGTGTTTCCAACTCATACGGACCATATGTAGTTCATCTCTGCTTATGAAACTTGTACAAACCACAGCTCCTCTTATGTAAATGCTCTTTAGTTAATAGTGAGAATCGTGTTGGGTTCCAGAACTGTGTAAAATCATTTGAGCCCAAAATTCACTTGGTTTACCGGAAATGAACTCTTGCTTGTAGGAAGACACAGATCCTGGGGTTTAACTCCCTTTCAGAAGGGAAATTCAGACCAGTGTTCCCATCCATGAAACACACTCTGCGTTCACGCAAGAAACAAGCTGTTCTTTCCAGCCTCTCCAATACAGCAAGCACCATGAGCATGCCCAGAAAAAAAGAACTGTGTTTCCCACTAATAAGGACCATATATATTTGAGCTCTACTCTTGAAACTGATACAAACTACAGCTCCCCTTACATAAATGCTCTTTAGTTAATAGTGAGAATCGCATTGGGTTCCAGAACTGTGTAAAATCATTTGAGCCCAAAATTCTCTTGGTTTACCAGAAATGAACTCTTGCTTGTAGGAAGACACAGATCCTGGGGTTTAACTCCGTTTCTGAATGTAAATTCAGACCAGTATTCTCATCCATTAAACACACTCTGTTTTCACGCCAGAAGAAAGCACTGCTTTCCAGCGTCACCAACACAGCAAGTACCATGACCATGCCCAGAAAATAAGAACTGTTATTCCTACTCATACGGACCATATATAGTTCAGCTCTGCTCCTGAAACTGATACAAACCACTGCTCCGCTTACATAAATGCTATTTAGTTAATAGTGAGAATCGCATTGGGTTCCAGAACTGTGTAAAATCATTTGAGCCCAAAATTCTCTTGGTTTACCAGAAATGAACTCTTGCTTGTAGGAAGACACAGATCCTGGGGTTTAACTCCATTTCAGAAGGGAAATTCAGACCAGTGTTCTCATCCATGAAACACACTCTGTGTTCACGCAAGATGCAAGCTCTTCTTTCCAGTGTCTCCAATACAGGAAGAACCATGAGCATGCCCAGAAAAAATGAACTGATTTTCCTACTCATACGGACCATATGTACTTCAACTCTGCTTATGAAACTGATACAAACCACAGCTCCCCTTACATAAATGCTCTTTAGTTAATAGTGAGAATCTCATTGGGATACAGAACAGTGTAAAATCATTTGAGCCCAAAATTCACTTGGTTTACCAGAAATGAACTCTTGCTTGTGGGATGACAAATATACTGTGGTTTAACTCCGTTTCTGAATGTAAATTCAGACCAGTATTCTCATCCATTAAACACACTCTGTTTTCACAACAGAAGAAAGCACTGCTTTCCAGCGTCACCAACACAGCAAGAACCATGACCATGCCCAGAAAATAAGAACTGTTATTCCTACTCATACGGACCATATATAGTTCAGCTCTGCTCTTGAAACTGATACAAACCAAAGCTCCGCTTAAATAAAAGTTCTTTAGTTAATATTGAGAATCGCTTTGGGTTCCAGAACTGTGTAAAATGATTTGAGCCCAAAATTCACTTGGTTTACCAGAAATGAACTCTTGCTTGTAGGAAGACACTGATCCTGGGGATTAACTCCATTTCAGAAGGGAAATTCAGACCATTGTTCTCATCCATGAAACACACTCTGTTTTCAGGCAAGAAGCAAGCTCTTCTTTCCAGACTCTCCAAAACAGCAAGCACCTTGAGCATGCCCAGCAAAAAAGAACTGTGTTTCCCACTCATACGGACCATATAAAGATCAGGACTGCTTATATAACTTCTACAAACCACAGCTCCGCTTACATAAATGCTCTTTAGTTAATAGTGAGAATCGCGTTTGGTTCCAGAACTGTGTAAAATCATTTGAGGCCAAAATTCACTTGGCTTACTAGAAATGATCTCTTGCTTGTAGGAACACACAGATCCTGGGGTTTACCTCCATTTCGGAAGGGAAATTCAGACCAGTGTTCTCATCCATGAAACACACTCTGTTTTCAGGCAAGAAGCAAGCTCTTCTTTCCAGCGTCTCCAATACAGCAAGAACCCTGAGCATGCCCTGAAAAAAAGAACTGAGTTTCCTACTCATACAGACCATATGTAGTTCATCTATGCTTATGAAACTTGTACAAACCATAGCTCCTCTTACATAAATGCTCTTTAGTTAATAGTGAGAATTATGTTGGGTTCCAGAACTGTGTAAAATCATTTGAGCCCAAAATTCACTTGGTTTACCAGAAATGAACTCTTGCATGTAGGAAGACACTGATCCTGGGCTTTAACACGATTTCTGAAGGGAAATTCAGACCACTGAACTCATCCATGAAACACACTCTGTTTTCATGCAAGAAGGAATCTCTTCTTTCCAGTGTCTCCAATACAGCAAGCTCCATGAGCATGCCCAGAAAAAAAAAGAACTGTGTTTCCCACTCATACAGACCATATATAGTTCAGCTCTGCTCTTGAAACTGATACAAAACAAAGCTCCGCTTAAATAAATGCTCTTTAGTTAATAGTGAGAATCGCGTTCGGTTCCAGAACTGTGTAAAATCATTTGAGCCAAAAATTCTCTTGGTTCACCAGAAATGAACTCTTGCTTGTAGGAAGACACTGATCCTGGGGTTTAACTCCATTTTGGAAGGGAAATTCAGACCAGTGTTCTCATCCATGAAACACACTCTGTTTTCAAGCAAGAAGGAAGCTCTTCTTTCCCGTGTCTCCAATACAGCAAGCACCATGAGCATGCCCAGAAAAAAAGAACTGTGTTTCCAACTCATACGGACCATATGTAGTTCATCTCTGCTTATGAAACTTGTACAAACCACAGCTCCTCTTATGTAAATGCTCTTTAGTTAATAGTGAGAATCGTGTTGGGTTCCAGAACTGTGTAAAATCATTTGAGCCCAAAATTCACTTGGTTTACCGGAAATGAACTCTTGCTTGTAGGAAGACACAGATCCTGGGGTTTAACTCCCTTTCAGAAGGGAAATTCAGACCAGTGTTCCCATCCATGAAACACACTCTGTGTTCACGCAAGAAACAAGCTGTTCTTTCCAGCCTCTCCAATACAGCAAGCACCATGAGCATGCCCAGAAAAAAAGAACTGAGTTTCCTACACATACGGAATATATATAGTTCAGCTCTGCTTATGAATCTGATACAAACCACAGCTACGCTTACATAAATGCTCTTTAGTTAATAGTGAGAATTATGTTGGGTTCCAGAACTGTGTAAAATCATTTGAGCCCAAAATTCACTTGGTATACCAGGAATGAACTCTTGCATGTAGGAAGACACTGATCCTGGGCTTTAACTCGATTTCTGAAGGGAAATTCAGACCACTGTTCTCATCCATGAAACAAACTCTGTTTTCATTCAAGAAGGAATCTCTTCTTTCCAGTGTCTCCAATACAGCAAGCTCCATGAGCATGCCCAGAAAAAAAAAAGAACTGTGTTTCCCACTCATACGGACCATATATAGTTCAGCTCTGGTCTTGAAACTGATACAAACCAAAGTTCCGCTTAAAGAAATGCTCTTTAGTTAATAGTGAGAATTGCGTTGGGTTCCAGAACTGTGTAAAATCATTTGAGCCCAAAATGCACTTGGTTTACCAGAAATGAACTCTTGCTTGTAGGAAGACACTGATCCTGGGGTTTAACTCCATTTTGGAAGGGAAATTCAGACCAGTGTTCTCATCCATGAAACACACTCTGTTTTCAAGCAAGAAGGATGCTCTTCTTTCCAGTTCTCCAATACAGCAAGCACCATGAGCATGCCCAGAAAAAAAGAACTGTGTTTCCAACTCATACGGACCATATATAGTTCAGCTCTACTCTTGAAACTGATACAAATCAAAGCTCAGCTTAAATAAATGCTCTTTAGTTAATAGTGAGAATCCTGTTGGGTTCCAGAACTGTGTAAAATCATTTGAGCCCAAAATTCACTTTGTTTACCAGAAATGATCTCTTGCTTGTTGGAAGGCACTGATCCTGGGGTTTAACTCCATTTCGGAAGGGAAATTCAGACCAGTGTTCTCATCCATGAAACACACTCTGTTTTCAAGGAAGAAGGTACCTCTTCTTTCCAGTGTCTCCAATACAGCAAACACCATAAGCATGCCCAGAAAAAAAGAACTGTGTTTCCCACTAATACGGACCATATATATTTGAGCTCTACTCTTGAAACTGATACAAACTACAGCTCCGCTTACATAAATGCTCTTTAGTTAATAGTGAGAATCGCCTTGGGTTCCAGAACTGTGTAAAATCATTTGAAGCCGAAATTCACTTGGTTTACCAGAAATGAACTCTTGCTTGTAGGAAGACACTGATCCTGGGGTTTAACTCCATTTCGGAAGGGAAATTCAGATCAGTGTTCTCATCCATGAAACACACTCTGTTTTCAAGCAAGAAGGAAGCTAATCTTTCCAGTGTCTCCAATACAGCAAGCACCATGAGCATGCCCAGAAAAAAAGAACTGTGTTTCCAACTCATACGGACCATATATAGTTCAGCTCTACTCTTGAAACTGATACAAACCACAGCTACGCTTATGTAAATGCTCTTTAGTTAATAGTAAGAATCACGTTGGGTTCCAGAACTGTGTAAAATCATTTGAGGCCAAAATTCAATTGGTTTACCAGAAATGAACTCTTGCTTGTAGGAAGACACGGATCCTGGGTTTTAACTCCATTTCGGAAGGGAAATTCAGACAATTGTTCTCATCCATGAAAAAACACTGTATTCACGCAAGAAGCAAGCTCTTCTTTCCAGCGTCTCCAATACAGCAAGAACCATGAGCATGCCCAGATAAAAAGAACTGAGTTTCCTACTCATACAGACCATATGTAGTTCATCTATGCTTATGAAACTTGTACAAACCACAGCTCCTCTTACATAAATGCGCTTTAGTTAATAGTGAGAATCGTGTTGGGTTCCAGAACTGTGTAAAATCATTTGAGCCCAAAATTCACTTGATTTACCAGAAATGAACTCTTGCTTGTAGGAAGACACTGATCCTGGGCTTTAACTCGATTTCTGAAGGGAAATTCAGACCACTGTTCACATCCATGAAACATACTCTGTTTTCAAGCAAGAAGGATGCTCTTCTTTCCTGTGTCTCCAATACAGCAAGCACAATGAGCATGCCCAGAAAAAAAGAACTGTGTTTTCCAATCATACGGACCATATACACATCAGGACTGCTTATGAATCTTATACAAACCACAGCTCCGCTTACATAAATGCTCTTTAGTTAATAGTGAGAATCGCGTTGGGTTCCAGAACTGTGTAAAATCATTTGAGGCCAAAATTCACTCGGTTTGCCAGAAATGAACTCTTGCTTGTAGGAACACACAGATCCTGGGGTTTACCTCCATTTCGGAAGGGAAATTCAGACCAGTGTTCTCATCCATGAAACACACTCTGTTTTCACGCACGTAGGAAGCACTTCTTTCCAGCGTCTCCAAAACAGCAAGAACCATGACCATGCCCAGAAAAAAAGAACTATTATTCCTACTCATACGGGCCATATGTATTACAACACTGGTTAAGAAACTGATACAAACCACAGCTCCTCTCACATAAATGCTATTTTGTTAATAGTGAGAATCGCGTTGGGTTCGTGAACTGTGTAAAATCATTTGAGCCCAAAATGCCTTGGGTTTACCAGAAATGATCTCTTGCTTGTACTAAGACTCAGGTCCTGGGGCTTTAACTCCATTTCTGAAGGGTAATTCAGAAGACTCTTCTCATCCATGAAACACACTCTGTATTCACGCAAGAAGGAATCTCTTCTTTCCAGTGTCTCCAATACAGCAAGCACCATGAGCATGCCGAGAAAAAAAGAACTGTGTTTCCCACTCATACAAACCATATATAATTCAGCTCTACTCTTTAAACTGATACAAATCAAAGCTCCGATTAAATAAATGCTCTTTAGTTAATAGTGAGAATCGCGTTGGGTTGCAGAACTGTGTAAAATCATTTGAGCCCAAAATTCACTTGGTTTACCAGAAATGAACTCTTGCTTGTAGGAAGACACTGATCCTGGGGTTTAACTCCATTTCGGAAGGGAAATTCAGACCAGTGTCCTCATCCATGAAACACACTCTGTTTTCATGCAAGAAGGAATCGCTTCTTTCCAGTGTCTCCAATACAGCAAGCTCCATGAGCACGCCCAGAAAAAAAGAACTGTGTTTCCCACACATATGGACCATATATAGGTCAGCTCTGCTCTTGAAACTAATACAAACCAAAGCTCCGCTTAAATAAAAGTTCTTTAGTTAATATTGAGAATCGCTTTGGGTTCCAGAACTGTGTAAAATGATTTGAGCCCAAAATTCACTTGGTTTACCAGAAATGAACTCTTGCTTGTAGGAAGACACTGATCCTGGGGATTAACTCCATTTCAGAAGGGAAATTCAGACCATTGTTCTCATCCATGAAACACACTCTGTTTTCAGGCAAGAAGCAAGCTCTTCTTTCCAGACTCTCCAAAACAGCAAGCACCTTGAGCATGCCCAGCAAAAAAGAACTGTGTTTCCCACTCATACGGAACATATAAAGATCAGGACTGCTTATATAACTTCTACAAACCACAGCTCCGCTTACATAAATGCTCTTTAGTTAATAGTGAGAATCGCGTTTGGTTCCAGAACTGTGTAAAATCATTTGAGGCCAAAATTCACTTGGCTTACTAGAAATGATCTCTTGCTTGTAGGAACACACAGATCCTGGGGTTTACCTCCATTTCGGAAGGGAAATTCAGACCAGTGTTCTCATCCATGAAACACACTCTGTTTTCAGGCAAGAAGCAAGCTCTTCTTTCCAGACTCTCCAATACAGCAAGAACCTTGAGCATGCCCAGCAAAAAAGAACTGTGTTTCCTACTCATACGGACCATATGTAGTTCCACTCTGCTTATGAAACTGATACTGACAACAGCTCCTCTTACATAAATGCTCTTTACTTAATAGTGAGAATCACGTAGGGTTCCAGAACTGTGTAAAATCATTTGAGCCAAAAATTCACTTGGTTTACCAGAAATGAACTCTTGCTTGTAGGAAGACAGAGATCCTGGGTTTTAACTCCATTTCGGAAGGGAAATTCAGACCATTGTTCTCATCCATGAAACAAACACTGTTCTCACGCAAGAAGCAAGCTCTTCTTTCCAGCGTCTCCAATACAGCAAGAACCCTGAGCATGCCCTGAAAAAAAGAACTGAGTTTCCTACTCATACAGACCATATGTAGTTCATCTATGCTTATGAAACTTGTACAAACCATAGCTCCTCTTACATAAATGCTCTTTAGTTAATAGTGAGAATTATGTTGGGTTCCAGAACTGTGTAAAATCATTTGAGCCCAAAATTCACTTGGTTTACCAGAAATGAACTCTTGCATGTAGGAAGACACTGATCCTGGGCTTTAACACGATTTCTGAAGGGAAATTCAGACCACTGTTCTCATCCATGAAACACACTCTGTTTTCATGCAAGAAGGAATCTCTTCTTTCCAGTGTCTCCAATACAGCAAGCTCCATGAGCACGCCCAGAAAAAAAGAACTGTGTTTCCCACACATATGGACCATATATAGGTCAGCTCTGCTCTTGAAACTAATACAAACCAAAGCTCCGCTTAAATAAAAGTTCTTTAGTTAATATTGAGAATCGCTTTGGGTTCCAGAACTGTGTAAAATGATTTGAGCCCAAAATTCACTTGGTTTACCAGAAATGAACTCTTGCTTGTAGGAAGACACTGATCCTGGGGATTAACTCCATTTCAGAAGGGAAATTCAGACCATTGTTCTCATCCATGAAACACACTCTGTTTTCAGGCAAGAAGCAAGCTCTTCTTTCCAGACTCTCCAAAACAGCAAGCACCTTGAGCATGCCCAGCAAAAAAGAACTGTGTTTCCCACTCATACGGAACATATAAAGATCAGGACTGCTTATATAACTTCTACAAACCACAGCTCCGCTTACATAAATGCTCTTTAGTTAATAGTGAGAATCGCGTTTGGTTCCAGAACTGTGTAAAATCATTTGAGGCCAAAATTCACTTGGCTTACTAGAAATGATCTCTTGCTTGTAGGAACACACAGATCCTGGGGTTTACCTCCATTTCGGAAGGGAAATTCAGACCAGTGTTCTCATCCATGAAACACACTCTGTTTTCAGGCAAGAAGCAAGCTCTTCTTTCCAGACTCTCCAATACAGCAAGAACCTTGAGCATGCCCAGCAAAAAAGAACTGTGTTTCCTACTCATACGGACCATATGTAGTTCCACTCTGCTTATGAAACTGATACTGACAACAGCTCCTCTTACATAAATGCTCTTTACTTAATAGTGAGAATCACGTAGGGTTCCAGAACTGTGTAAAATCATTTGAGCCCAAAATTCACTTGGTTTACCAGAAATGAACTCTTGCTTGTAGGAAGACAGAGATCCTGGGTTTTAACTCCATTTCGGAAGGGAAATTCAGACCATTGTTCTCATCCATGAAACAAACACTGTTCTCACGCAAGAAGCAAGCTCTTCTTTCCAGCGTCTCCAATACAGCAAGAACCCTGAGCATGCCCTGAAAAAAAGAACTGAGTTTCCTACTCATACAGACCATATGTAGTTCATCTATGCTTATGAAACTTGTACAAACCATAGCTCCTCTTACATAAATGCTCTTTAGTTAATAGTGAGAATTATGTTGGGTTCCAGAACTGTGTAAAATCATTTGAGCCCAAAATTCACTTGGTTTACCAGAAATGAACTCTTGCATGTAGGAAGACACTGATCCTGGGCTTTAACACGATTTCTGAAGGGAAATTCAGACCACTGTTCTCATCCATGAAACACACTCTGTTTTCATGCAAGAAGGAATCTCTTCTTTCCAGTGTCTCCAATACAGCAAGCTCCATGAGCACGCCCAGAAAAAAAGAACTGTGTTTCCCACACATATGGACCATATATAGGTCAGCTCTGCTCTTGAAACTAATACAAACCAAAGCTCCGCTTAAATAAAAGTTCTTTAGTTAATATTGAGAATCGCTTTGGGTTCCAGAACTGTGTAAAATGATTTGAGCCCAAAATTCACTTGGTTTACCAGAAATGAACTCTTGCTTGTAGGAAGACACTGATCCTGGGGATTAACTCCATTTCAGAAGGGAAATTCAGACCATTGTTCTCATCCATGAAACACACTCTGTTTTCAGGCAAGAAGCAAGCTCTTCTTTCCAGACTCTCCAAAACAGCAAGCACCTTGAGCATGCCCAGCAAAAAAGAACTGTGTTTCCCACTCATACGGAACATATAAAGATCAGGACTGCTTATATAACTTCTACAAACCACAGCTCCGCTTACATAAATGCTCTTTAGTTAATAGTGAGAATCGCGTTTGGTTCCAGAACTGTGTAAAATCATTTGAGGCCAAAATTCACTTGGCTTACTAGAAATGATCTCTTGCTTGTAGGAACACACAGATCCTGGGGTTTACCTCCATTTCGGAAGGGAAATTCAGACCAGTGTTCTCATCCATGAAACACACTCTGTTTTCAGGCAAGAAGCAAGCTCTTCTTTCCAGACTCTCCAATACAGCAAGAACCTTGAGCATGCCCAGCAAAAAAGAACTGTGTTTCCTACTCATACGGACCATATGTAGTTCCACTCTGCTTATGAAACTGATACTGACAACAGCTCCTCTTACATAAATGCTCTTTACTTAATAGTGAGAATCACGTAGGGTTCCAGAACTGTGTAAAATCATTTGAGCCCAAAATTCACTTGGTTTACCAGAAATGAACTCTTGCTTGTAGGAAGACAGAGATCCTGGGTTTTAACTCCATTTCGGAAGGGAAATTCAGACCATTGTTCTCATCCATGAAACAAACACTGTTCTCACGCAAGAAGCAAGCTCTTCTTTCCAGCGTCTCCAATACAGCAAGAACCCTGAGCATGCCCTGAAAAAAAGAACTGAGTTTCCTACTCATACAGACCATATGTAGTTCATCTATGCTTATGAAACTTGTACAAACCATAGCTCCTCTTACATAAATGCTCTTTAGTTAATAGTGAGAATTATGTTGGGTTCCAGAACTGTGTAAAATCATTTGAGCCCAAAATTCACTTGGTTTACCAGAAATGAACTCTTGCATGTAGGAAGACACTGATCCTGGGCTTTAACACGATTTCTGAAGGGAAATTCAGACCACTGTTCTCATCCATGAAACACACTCTGTTTTCATGCAAGAAGGAATCTCTTCTTTCCAGTGTCTCCAATACAGCAAGCTCCATGAGCATGCCCAGAAAAAAAAAGAACTGTGTTTCCCACTCATACAGACCATATATAGTTCAGCTCTGCTCTTGAAACTGATACAAAACAAAGCTCCGCTTAAATAAATGCTCTTTAGTTAATAGTGAGAATCGCGTTCGGTTCCAGAACTGTGTAAAATCATTTGAGCCAAAAATTCACTTGGTTTACCAGAAATGAACTCTTGCTTGTAGGAAGACACTGATCCTGGGGTTTAACTCCATTTTGGAAGGGAAATTCAGACCAGTGTTCTCATCCATGAAACACACTCTGTTTTCAAGCAAGAAGGAAGCTCTTCTTTCCAGTGTCTCCAATACAGCAAGCACCATGAGCATGCCCAGAAAAAAAGAACTGTGTTTCCAACTCATACGGACCATATGTAGTTCATCTCTGCTTATGAAACTTGTACAAACCACAGCTCCTCTTATGTAAATGCTCTTTAGTTAATAGTGAGAATCGTGTTGGGTTCCAGAACTGTGTAAAATCATTTGAGCCCAAAATTCACTTGGTTTACCGGAAATGAACTCTTGCTTGTAGGAAGACACAGATCCTGGGGTTTAACTCCCTTTCAGAAGGGAAATTCAGACCAGTGTTCCCATCCATGAAACACACTCTGCGTTCACGCAAGAAACAAGCTGTTCTTTCCAGCCTCTCCAATACAGCAAGCACCATGAGCATGCCCAGAAAAAAAGAACTGTGTTTCCCACTAATAAGGACCATATATATTTGAGCTCTACTCTTGAAACTGATACAAACTACAGCTCCGCTTACATAAATGCTCTTTAGTTAATAGTGAGAATCGCCTTGGGTTCCAGAACTGTGTAAAATCATTTGAAGCCGAAATTCACTTGGTTTACCAGAAATGAATGCTTGCTTGTAGGAAGACACTGATCCTGGGGTTTAACTCCATTTCGGAAGGGAAATTCAGACCAGTGTTCTCATCCATGAAACACACTCTGTTTTCACGCAAGAAGATGCTCTTCTTTCCAGTGTCTCCAATACAGGAAGAACCATGAGCATGCCCAGAAAAAATGAACTGATTTTCCTACTCATACGGACCATATGTAGTTCAACTCTGCTTATGAAACTGATACAAACCACAGCTCCCCTTACATAAATGCTCTTTAGTTAATAGTGAGAATCTCATTGGGATACAGAACAGTGTAAAATCATTTGAGCCCAAAATTCACTTGGTTTACCAGAAATGAACTCTTGCTTGTGGGATGACAAATATACTGTGGTTTAACTCCGTTTCTGAATGTAAATTCAGACCAGTATTCTCATCCATTAAACACACTCTGTTTTCACGCCAGAAGAAAGCACTGCTTTCCAGCGTCACCAACACAGCAAGTACCATGACCATGCCCAGAAAATAAGAACTGTTATTCCTACTCATACGGACCATATATAGTTCAGCTCTGCTCCTGAAACTGATACAAACCACTGCTCCGCTTACATAAATGCTCTTTAGTTAATAGTGAGAATCGCATTGGGTTCCAGAACTGTGTAAAATCATTTGAGCCCAAAATTCTCTTGGTTTACCAGAAATGAACTCTTGCTTGTAGGAAGACACAGATCCTGGGGTTTAACTCCATTTCAGAAGGGAAATTCAGACCAGTGTTCTCATCCATGAAACACACTCTGTGTTCACGCAAGATGCAAGCTCTTCTTTCCAGTGTCTCCAATACAGGAAGAACCATGAGCATGCCCAGAAAAAATGAACTGATTTTCCTACTCATACGGACCATATGTACTTCAACTCTGCTTATGAAACTGATACAAACCACAGCTCCCCTTACATAAATGCTCTTTAGTTAATAGTGAGAATCTCATTGGGATACAGAACAGTGTAAAATCATTTGAGCCCAAAATTCACTTGGTTTACCAGAAATGAACTCTTGCTTGTGGGATGACAAATATACTGTGGTTTAACTCCGTTTCTGAATGTAAATTCAGACCAGTATTCTCATCCATTAAACACACTCTGTTTTCACAACAGAAGAAAGCACTGCTTTCCAGCGTCACCAACACAGCAAGAACCATGACCATGCCCAGAAAATAAGAACTGTTATTCCTACTCATACGGACCATATATAGTTCAGCTCTGCTCTTGAAACTGATACAAACCAAAGCTCCGCTTAAATAAAAGTTCTTTAGTTAATATTGAGAATCGCTTTGGGTTCCAGAACTGTGTAAAATGATTTGAGCCCAAAATTCACTTGGTTTACCAGAAATGAACTCTTGCTTGTAGGAAGACACTGATCCTGGGGATTAACTCCATTTCAGAAGGGAAATTCAGACCATTGTTCTCATCCATGAAACACACTCTGTTTTCAGGCAAGAAGCAAGCTCTTCTTTCCAGACTCTCCAAAACAGCAAGCACCTTGAGCATGCCCAGCAAAAAAGAACTGTGTTTCCCACTCATACGGACCATATAAAGATCAGGACTGCTTATATAACTTCTACAAACCACAGCTCCGCTTACATAAATGCTCTTTAGTTAATAGTGAGAATCGCGTTTGGTTCCAGAACTGTGTAAAATCATTTGAGGCCAAAATTCACTTGGCTTACTAGAAATGATCTCTTGCTTGTAGGAACACACAGATCCTGGGGTTTACCTCCATTTCGGAAGGGAAATTCAGACCAGTGTTCTCATCCATGAAACACACTCTGTTTTCAGGCAAGAAGCAAGCTCTTCTTTCCAGACTCTCCAATACAGCAAGAACCTTGAGCATGCCCAGCAAAAAAGAACTGTGTTTCCTACTCATACGGACCATATGTAGTTCCACTCTGCTTATGAAACTGATACTGACAACAGCTCCTCTTACATAAATGCTCTTTACTTAATAGTGAGAATCACGTAGGGTTCCAGAACTGTGTAAAATCATTTGAGCCCAAAATTCACTTGGTTTACCAGAAATGAACTCTTGCTTGTAGGAAGACAGAGATCCTGGGTTTTAACTCCATTTCGGAAGGGAAATTCAGACCATTGTTCTCATCCATGAAACAAACACTGTTCTCACGCAAGAAGCAAGCTCTTCTTTCCAGCGTCTCCAATACAGCAAGAACCCTGAGCATGCCCTGAAAAAAAAAACTGAGTTTCCTACTCATACAGACCATATGTAGTTCATCTATGCTTATGAAACTTGTACAAACCATAGCTCCTCTTACATAAATGCTCTTTAGTTAATAGTGAGAATTATGTTGGGTTCCAGAACTGTGTAAAATCATTTGAGCCCAAAATTCACTTGGTTTACCAGAAATGAACTCTTGCATGTAGGAAGACACTGATCCTGGGCTTTAACACGATTTCTGAAGGGAAATTCAGACCACTGTTCTCATCCATGAAACACACTCTGTTTTCATGCAAGAAGGAATCTCTTCTTTCCAGTGTCTCCAATACAGCAAGCTCCATGAGCATGCCCAGAAAAAAAAAGAACTGTGTTTCCCACTCATACAGACCATATATAGTTCAGCTCTGCTCTTGAAACTGATACAAAACAAAGCTCCGCTTAAATAAATGCTCTTTAGTTAATAGTGAGAATCGCGTTCGGTTCCAGAACTGTGTAAAATCATTTGAGCCAAAAATTCACTTGGTTCACCAGAAATGAACTCTTGCTTGTAGGAAGACACTGATCCTGGGGTTTAACTCCATTTTGGAAGGGAAATTCAGACCAGTGTTCTCATCCATGAAACACACTCTGTTTTCAAGCAAGAAGGAAGCTCTTCTTTCCAGTGTCTCCAATACAGCAAGCACCATGAGCATGCCCAGAAAAAAAGAACTGTGTTTCCAACTCATACGGACCATATGTAGTTCATCTCTGCTTATGAAACTTGTACAAACCACAGCTCCTCTTATGTAAATGCTCTTTAGTTAATAGTGAGAATCGTGTTGGGTTCCAGAACTGTGTAAAATCATTTGAGCCCAAAATTCACTTGGTTTACCGGAAATGAACTCTTGCTTGTAGGAAGACACAGATCCTGGGGTTTAACTCCCTTTCAGAAGGGAAATTCAGACCAGTGTTCCCATCCATGAAACACACTCTGTGTTCACGCAAGAAACAAGCTCTTCTTTCCAGCCTCTCCAATACAGCAAGCACCATGAGCATGCCCAGAAAAAAAGAACTGTGTTTCCTACACATACGGAATATATATAGTTCAGCTCTGCTTATGAATCTGATACAAACCACAGCTACGCTTACATAAATGCTCTTTAGTTAATAGTGAGAATTATGTTGGGTTCCAGAACTGTGTAAAATCATTTGAGCCCAAAATTCACTTGGTATACCAGAAATGAACTCTTGCATGTAGGAAGACACTGATCCTGGGCATTAACTCGATTTCTGAAGGGAAATTCAGACCACTGTTCTCATCCATGAAACAAACTCTGTTTTCATGCAAGAAGGAATCTCTTCTTTCCAGTGTCTCCAATACAGCAAGCTCCATGAGCATGCCCAGAAAAAAAAAAGAACTGTGTTTCCCACTCATACGGACCATATATAGTTTAGCTCTGGTCTTGAAACTGATACAAACCAAAGTTCCGCTTAAAGAAATGCTCTTTAGTTAATAGTGAGAATCGCGTTGGGTTCCAGAACTGTGTAAAATCATTTGAGCCCAAAATGCACTTGGTTTACCTGAAATGAACTCTTGCTTGTAGGAAGACACTGATCCTGGGGTTTAACTCCATTTTGGAAGGGAAATTCAGACGAGTGTTCTCATCCATGAAACACACTCTGTTTTCAAGCAAGAAGGATGCTCTTCTTTCCAGTTCTCCAATACAGCAAGCACCATGAGCATGCCCAGAAAAAAAGAACTGTGTTTCCAACTCATACGGACCATATATAGTTCAGCTCTACTCTTGAAACTGATACAAATCAAAGCTCAGCTTAAATAAATGCTCTTTAGTTAATAGTGAGAATCCTGTTGGGTTCCAGAACTGTGTAAAATCATTTGAGCCCAAAATTCACTTTGTTTACCAGAAATGATCTCTTGCTTGTTGGAAGGCACTGATCCTGGGGTTTAACTCCATTTCGGAAGGGAAATTCAGACCAGTGTTCTCATCCATGAAACACACTCTGTTTTCAAGGAAGAAGGTACCTCTTCTTTCCAGTGTCTCCAATACAGCAAACACCATAAGCATGCCCAGAAAAAAAGAACTGTGTTTCCCACTAATACGGGCCATATATATTTGAGCTCTACTCTTGAAACTGATACAAACTACAGCTCCGCTTACATAAATGCTCTTTAGTTAATAGTGAGAATCGCCTTGGGTTCCAGAACTGTGTAAAATCATTTGAAGCCGAAATTCACTTGGTTTACCAGAAATGAACTCTTGCTTGTAGGAAGACACTGATCCTGGGGTTTAACTCCATTTCGGAAGGGAAATTCAGACCAGTGTTCTCATCCATGAAACACACTCTGTTTTCAAGCAAGAAGGAAGCTAATCTTTCCAGTGTCTCCAATACAGCAAGCACCATGAGCATGCCCAGAAAAAAAGAACTGTGTTTCCAACTCATACGGACCATATATAGTTCAGCTCTACTCTTGAAACTGATACAAACCACAGCTACGCTTATGTAAATGCTCTTTAGTTAATAGTAAGAATCACGTTGGGTTCCAGAACTTTGTAAAATCATTTGAGGCCAAAATTCAATTGGTTTACCAGAAATGAACTCTTGCTTGTAGGAAGACACGGATCCTGGGTTTTAACTCCATTTCGGAAGGGAAATTCAGACAATTGTTCTCATCCATGAAAAAACACTGTTTTCACGCAAGAAGCAAGCTCTTCTTTCCAGCGTCTCCAATACAGCAAGAACCATGAGCATGCCCAGATAAAAAGAACTGAGTTTCCTACTCATACAGACCATATGTAGTTCATCTATGCTTATGAAACTTGTACAAACCACAGCTCCTCTTACATAAATGCGCTTTAGTTAATAGTGAGAATCGTGTTGGGTTCCAGAACTGTGTAAAATCATTTGAGCCCAAAATTCACTTGATTTACCAGAAATGAACTCTTGCTTGTAGGAAGACACTGATCCTGGGCTTTAACTCGATTTCTGAAGGGAAATTCAGACCACTGTTCACATCCATGAAACATACTCTGTTTTCAAGCAAGAAGGATGCTCTTCTTTCCTGTGTCTCCAATACAGCAAGCACCATGAGCATGCCCAGAAAAAAAGAACTGTGTTTTCCAATCATACGGACCATATACACATCAGGACTGCTTATGAATCTTATACAAACCACAGCTCCGCTTACATAAATGCTCTTTAGTTAATAGTGAGAATCGCGTTGGGTTCCAGAACTGTGTAAAATCATTTGAGGCCAAAATTCACTCGGTTTGCCAGAAATGAACTCTTGCTTGTAGGAACACACAGATCCTGGGGTTTACCTCCATTTCGGAAGGGAAATTCAGACCAGTGTTCTCATCCATGAAACACACTCTGTTTTCACGCACGTAGGAAGCACTTCTTTCCAGCGTCTCCAAAACAGCAAGAACCATGACCATGCCCAGAAAAAAAGAACTATTATTCCTACTCATACGGGCCATATGTATTACAACACTGGTTAAGAAACTGATACAAACCACAGCTCCTCTTACATAAATGCTATTTTGTTAATAGTGAGAATCGCGTTGGGTTCGTGAACTGTGTAAAATCATTTGAGCCCAAAATGCCTTGGGTTTACCAGAAATGATCTCTTGCTTGTACTAAGACTCAGGTCCTGGGGCTTTAACTCCATTTCTGAAGGGTAATTCAGAAGACTCTTCTCATCCATGAAACACACTCTGTATTCACGCAAGAAGGAATCTCTTCTTTCCAGTGTCTCCAATACAGCAAGCACCATGAGCATGCCGAGAAAAAAAGAACTGTGTTTCCCACTCATACAAACCATATATAATTCAGCTCTACTCTTTAAACTGATACAAATCAAAGCTCCGCTTAAATAAATGCTCTTTAGTTAATAGTGAGAATCGCGTTGGGTTCCAGAACTGTGTAAAATCATTTGAGCCCAAAATTCACTTGGTTTACCAGAAATGAACTCTTGCTTGTAGGAAGACACTGATCTTGGGGTTTAACTCCATTTCGGAAGGGAAATTCAGACCAGTGTCCTCATCCATGAAACACACTCTGTTTTCAAGCAAGAAGGAAGATCTTCATTCCAGTGTCTCCAATACAGCAAGCACCATGAGCATGACCAGAAAAAAAGAACTGTGTTTCCCACTCAGACGGACCATATACACATCAGGACTGCTTATGAAACTTATAAGAACCACAGCTCAGCTTACATAAATTCTGTTTAGTTAATTGTGAGAATCTCGTTGGGATACAGAACAGTGTAAAATCATTTGAGCCCAAAATTCACTTGGTTTACCAGAAATGAACTCTTGCTTGTAGGAACACACAGATCCTTGGGTTTACCTCCATTTCGGAAGGGATATTCAGACCAGTGTTCTCATCCATTAAACACACTCTGTTTTCACGCAAGAAGGAAGCTCTTCTTTGCAGTTTCTAAAATACAGCAAGAACCATGAGCATGCTCAGGAAAAAATAACTGTGTTTCCTACTCCTACGGACCATATGTAGTTCAGCTATGCTTATGAAACTGACACTAACCACAGCTCCTCTTAGATAAATGCTCTTTAGTTAATAGTGAGAATCGTGTTGGGTTCCAGAACTGTGTAAAATCATTTGAGCCCAAAATTCACTTGGTTTACCAGGAATGAACTCTTGCTTGTAGGAAGACACAGATCCTGGGCTTTAAATCCGCTTCTGAAGGGAAACTCAGACCACAGTTCTCATCCATTTCACATACTCTGTTTTAACGCTAGAGGCAAGCTCTTCTTTCCAGAATCTCCAATACAGCAAGAAGCATGATCATGCCCTGAAAAAAAGAACTGTCTTTTATACTCATACGGACCACATGTAGTTCAACTATGCTTATGAAACTGATACAAACCACAGCTCCCCTTACATAAATGCTCTTTAGTTAATACTGAGAATCTCGTTGGGATTCAGAAGAGTGTAAAATCAATTGAGGCCAAAATTCACTTGGTTTACCAGAAATGAACTCTTGCTTGTGGGATGACAAATATACTGTGGTTTAACTCCGTTTCTGAATATAAATACAGACCAGTATTCTCATCCATTAAACACACTCTGTTTTCACGGAAGAAAAAAGCACTTCTTTCCAGCGTCTCCAACACAGCAAGAACCATGACCATGCCCAGAAAAAAAGAACTGTTATTGCTACTCATACGGACCATATGTATTACAACACTGGTTATGAAACTGATACTGACCACAGCTCCTATTACATAAATGCTCTTTAGTTAATAGTGAGAATCGAATTGGGTTCCAGAACTGTGTAAAATCATTTGAGCCCAAAATTCATATGGTTTACCAGAAATGAACTCTTACTTGTAGGAACACACACAGATCCTGGGCTTTAACTCCATTTCCAAAGGGAAATTCCGACCACGGTTCTCTTCCATGAAACACACTCTGTTTTCACGCAAGAAGGAATCTCTTCTTTCCAGTGTCTCCAATATAGCAAGCATCATGAGCATGCCCAGAAAAAGAGAACTGTGTTTCCCACTCATACGGACCATATATAGTTCAGCTCTGCTCTTGAAACTTATACAAACCACAGCTCTGCTTACATAAATGCTCTTTAGTTAATAGTGAGAATCGCGTTTGGTTCCAGAACTGTGTAAAATCATTTGGGGCCAAAATTCACTTGGTTTACCAGAAATGAACTCTTGCTTGTAGGAACACACAGATCCTGTGGTTTAACTCCATTTCGGAAGGGAAATTCAGACCATTGTTCTCATCCATGAACCACACTCTGTTTTCAGGCAAGAAGCAAGCTCTTCTTTCCAGACTCTCCAATACAGCAAGAACCTTGAGCATGCCCAGCAAAAAAGAACTGTGTTTCCTACTCATACGGACCATATGTAGTTCAACTCTGCTTATGAAACTGCTACTGACCACAGCTCCTCTTACATAAATGCTCTTTAGTTAATAGTGAGAATCGTGTTGGGTTCCAGAACTGTGTAAAATCATTTGAGCCCAAAATTCACTTGGTTTACCAGGAATGAACTCTTGCTTGAAGGAAGACACAGATGCTGGGCGTTAAATCCGCTTCTGAAGGGAAATTCAGACCACAGTTCTCCTCCATTAAACATACTCTGTTTTAACGCTAGAGGCAAGCTCTTTTTTCCAGAATCTCCAATACAGCAAGAACCATGCTCATGCCCTGAAAAAAAGAACTGTCTTTTATACTCATACGGACCATATGTAGTTCAACTTTGCTTATGAAACTGATACAAACCACAGCTCACGTTACATAAATGCTCTTTAGTTAATAGTGAGAATCTTGTTGGGATTCAGAATAGTGTAAAATCAGTTGAGCCCAAAATTCACTTGGTTTACCAGAAAAGAAATCTTCCATGTGGGATGACAAATATACTGTGGTTTAACTCCGTTTCTGAATGTAAATTCAGACCAGTATTCTCATCCATTAAACACACTCTGTTTTCACGCAAGAAGAAAGCACTGCTTTCCAGCGTCTCCAACACATCAAGAACCATGACCATGCCCAGAAAAAAAGAACTGTTATTCCTACTCATACGGACCATATGTATTACAACACTGGTTATGAAACTGATACTGACAACAGCTCCTCTTACATAAATGCTCTTTAGTTAATAGTGAGAATCGTGTTGGGTTCCAGAACTGTGTAAAATCATTTGAGCCCAAAATTCACTTGGTTTACCAGGAATGAACTCTTGCTTGAAGGAAGACACAGATGGTGGGCGTTAAATCCGCTTCTGAAGGGAAATTCAGACCACAGTTCTCATCCATTAAACATACTCTGTTTTAACGCTAGAGGCAAGCTCTTTTTTCCAGAATCTCCAATACAGCAAGAAGCATGCTCATGCCCTGAAAAAAAGAACTGTCTTTTATACTCATACGGACCATATGTAGTTCAACTCTGCTTATGAAACTGGTACAAACCACAGTTTCTCTTACATAAATGCTCTTTAGTTAATAGTGAGAATCGCATTGGTTTCCAGAACTGTGTAAAATCATTTGAGCCAAAAATTCACTTGGTTTACCGGAAATGAACTCTTGCTTGTAGGAAGACACAGATCCTGGGGTTTAACTCCCTTTCAGAAGGGAAATTCAGACCAGTGTTCCCATCCATGAAACACACTCTGTGTTCACGCAAGAAACAAGCTCTTCTTTCCAGCCTCTCCAATACAGCAAGCACCATGAGCATGCCCAGAAAAAAAGAACTGTGTTTCCTACACATACGGAATATATATAGTTCAGCTCTGCTTATCAATCTGATACAAACCACAGCTCCGCTTACATAAATGCTCTTTAGTTAATAGTGAGAATCATGTTGGGTTCCAGAACTGTGTAAAATCATTTCAGCCCAAAATTCACTTGGTTTACCGGAAATGAACTCTTGCTTGTAGGAAGACACAGATCCCGGGGTTTAACTCCCTTTCAGAAGGGAAATTCAGACCAGTGTTCCCATCCATGAAACACACTCTGTGTTCACGCAAGAAGGAATCTCTTCTTTCCAGTGTCTCCAATACAGCAAGCAAAATGAGCATGCCCAGAAAAAAAGAACTGTGTTTCCCACTCATACGGACCATAAATAATTCAGCTCTACTCTTGAAACTGATACAAACCACAGCTCCGCCTACATAAATGCTCTTTAGTTAATAGTGAGAATAAACTTGGGTTCCAGTACTGTGTAAAATCATTTGAGGCCAAAATTCACTTGGTTTACCAGAAATGAACTCTTGCTTGTAGGAAGACACAGATCCTGGGTTTTAACTCCATTTCGGAGGGGAAATTCAGACCATTGTTCTCATCCATGAAACAAACACTGTTTTCACGCAAGAAGGAATCTCTTCTTTCCAGTGTCTCCTATACAGCAGGACCCATGAGCATGCCCAGAAAAAAAGAACTGAGTTTCCTACTCATACAGACCATATGTAGTTCATCTCTGCTTATGAAACTTGTACAAACCACAGCTCCTCTTATGTAAATGCTCTTTAGTTAATAGTGAGAATCGTGTTGGGTTCCAGAACTGTGTAAAATCATTTGAGGCCAAAATTCACTTGGTTTACCAGAAATGAACTCTTGCTTGTAGGAAGACACAGATACTGGGCTTTAACTCCATATCTGAAGGGAAATTCAGACCACTGTTCTCATCCATGAAACACACTCTGTTTTCATGCAAGAAGGAATCTCTTCTTTCCAGTGTCTCCAATACAGCAAGCACCATGAGCATGACCAGAAAAAAAGAACTGTGTTTCCCACTCAGACGGACCATATACACATCAGGACTGCTTATGAAACTTATAAGAACCACAGCTCAGCTTACATAAATTCTGTTTAGTTAATTGTGAGAATCTCGTTGGGATACAGAACAGTGTAAAATCATTTGAGCCCAAAATTCACTTGGTTTACCAGAAATGAACTCTTGCTTGTAGGAACACACAGATCCTTGGGTTTACCTCCATTTCGGAAGGGATATTCAGACCAGTGTTCTCATCCATTAAACACACTCTGTTTTCACGCAAGAAGGAAGCTCTTCTTTGCAGTTTCTAAAATACAGCAAGAACCATGAGCATGCTCAGGAAAAAATAACTGTGTTTCCTACTCCTACGGACCATATGTAGTTCAGCTATGCTTATGAAACTGACACTAACCACAGCTCCTCTTAGATAAATGCTCTTTAGTTAATAGTGAGAATCGTGTTGGGTTCCAGAACTGTGTAAAATCATTTGAGCCCAAAATTCACTTGGTTTACCAGGAATGAACTCTTGCTTGTAGGAAGACACAGATCCTGGGCTTTAAATCCGCTTCTGAAGGGAAACTCAGACCACAGTTCTCATCCATTTCACATACTCTGTTTTAACGCTAGAGGCAAGCTCTTCTTTCCAGAATCTCCAATACAGCAAGAAGCATGATCATGCCCTGAAAAAAAGAACTGTCTTTTATACTCATACGGACCACATGTAGTTCAACTATGCTTATGAAACTGATACAAACCACAGCTCCCCTTACATAAATGCTCTTTAGTTAATACTGAGAATCTCGTTGGGATTCAGAAGAGTGTAAAATCAATTGAGGCCAAAATTCACTTGGTTTACCAGAAATGAACTCTTGCTTGTGGGATGACAAATATACTGTGGTTTAACTCCGTTTCTGAATATAAATACAGACCAGTATTCTCATCCATTAAACACACTCTGTTTTCACGGAAGAAAAAAGCACTTCTTTCCAGCGTCTCCAACACAGCAAGAACCATGACCATGCCCAGAAAAAAAGAACTGTTATTGCTACTCATACGGACCATATGTATTACAACACTGGTTATGAAACTGATACTGACCACAGCTCCTATTACATAAATGCTCTTTAGTTAATAGTGAGAATCGAATTGGGTTCCAGAACTGTGTAAAATCATTTGAGCCCAAAATTCATATGGTTTACCAGAAATGAACTCTTACTTGTAGGAACACACACAGATCCTGGGCTTTAACTCCATTTCCAAAGGGAAATTCCGACCACGGTTCTCTTCCATGAAACACACTCTGTTTTCACGCAAGAAGGAATCTCTTCTTTCCAGTGTCTCCAATATAGCAAGCATCATGAGCATGCCCAGAAAAAGAGAACTGTGTTTCCCACTCATACGGACCATATATAGTTCAGCTCTGCTCTTGAAACTTATACAAACCACAGCTCTGCTTACATAAATGCTCTTTAGTTAATAGTGAGAATCGCGTTTGGTTCCAGAACTGTGTAAAATCATTTGGGGCCAAAATTCACTTGGTTTACCAGAAATGAACTCTTGCTTGTAGGAACACACAGATCCTGTGGTTTAACTCCATTTCGGAAGGGAAATTCAGACCATTGTTCTCATCCATGAACCACACTCTGTTTTCAGGCAAGAAGCAAGCTCTTCTTTCCAGACTCTCCAATACAGCAAGAACCTTGAGCATGCCCAGCAAAAAAGAACTGTGTTTCCTACTCATACGGACCATATGTAGTTCAACTCTGCTTATGAAACTGCTACTGACCACAGCTCCTCTTACATAAATGCTCTTTAGTTAATAGTGAGAATCGTGTTGGGTTCCAGAACTGTGTAAAATCATTTGAGCCCAAAATTCACTTGGTTTACCAGGAATGAACTCTTGCTTGAAGGAAGACACAGATGCTGGGCGTTAAATCCGCTTCTGAAGGGAAATTCAGACCACAGTTCTCCTCCATTAAACATACTCTGTTTTAACGCTAGAGGCAAGCTCTTTTTTCCAGAATCTCCAATACAGCAAGAACCATGCTCATGCCCTGAAAAAAAGAACTGTCTTTTATACTCATACGGACCATATGTAGTTCAACTTTGCTTATGAAACTGATACAAACCACAGCTCACGTTACATAAATGCTCTTTAGTTAATAGTGAGAATCTTGTTGGGATTCAGAATAGTGTAAAATCAGTTGAGCCCAAAATTCACTTGGTTTACCAGAAAAGAAATCTTCCATGTGGGATGACAAATATACTGTGGTTTAACTCCGTTTCTGAATGTAAATTCAGACCAGTATTCTCATCCATTAAACACACTCTGTTTTCACGCAAGAAGAAAGCACTGCTTTCCAGCGTCTCCAACACATCAAGAACCATGACCATGCCCAGAAAAAAAGAACTGTTATTCCTACTCATACGGACCATATGTATTACAACACTGGTTATGAAACTGATACTGACAACAGCTCCTCTTACATAAATGCTCTTTAGTTAATAGTGAGAATCGTGTTGGGTTCCAGAACTGTGTAAAATCATTTGAGCCCAAAATTCACTTGGTTTACCAGGAATGAACTCTTGCTTGAAGGAAGACACAGATGGTGGGCGTTAAATCCGCTTCTGAAGGGAAATTCAGACCACAGTTCTCATCCATTAAACATACTCTGTTTTAACGCTAGAGGCAAGCTCTTTTTTCCAGAATCTCCAATACAGCAAGAAGCATGCTCATGCCCTGAAAAAAAGAACTGTCTTTTATACTCATACGGACCATATGTAGTTCAACTCTGCTTATGAAACTGGTACAAACCACAGTTTCTCTTACATAAATGCTCTTTAGTTAATAGTGAGAATCGCATTGGTTTCCAGAACTGTGTAAAATCATTTGAGCCAAAAATTCACTTGGTTTACCGGAAATGAACTCTTGCTTGTAGGAAGACACAGATCCTGGGGTTTAACTCCCTTTCAGAAGGGAAATTCAGACCAGTGTTCCCATCCATGAAACACACTCTGTGTTCACGCAAGAAACAAGCTCTTCTTTCCAGCCTCTCCAATACAGCAAGCACCATGAGCATGCCCAGAAAAAAAGAACTGTGTTTCCTACACATACGGAATATATATAGTTCAGCTCTGCTTATCAATCTGATACAAACCACAGCTCCGCTTACATAAATGCTCTTTAGTTAATAGTGAGAATCATGTTGGGTTCCAGAACTGTGTAAAATCATTTCAGCCCAAAATTCACTTGGTTTACCGGAAATGAACTCTTGCTTGTAGGAAGACACAGATCCCGGGGTTTAACTCCCTTTCAGAAGGGAAATTCAGACCAGTGTTCCCATCCATGAAACACACTCTGTGTTCACGCAAGAAGGAATCTCTTCTTTCCAGTGTCTCCAATACAGCAAGCAAAATGAGCATGCCCAGAAAAAAAGAACTGTGTTTCCCACTCATACGGACCATAAATAATTCAGCTCTACTCTTGAAACTGATACAAACCACAGCTCCGCCTACATAAATGCTCTTTAGTTAATAGTGAGAATAAACTTGGGTTCCAGTACTGTGTAAAATCATTTGAGGCCAAAATTCACTTGGTTTACCAGAAATGAACTCTTGCTTGTAGGAAGACACAGATCCTGGGTTTTAACTCCATTTCGGAGGGGAAATTCAGACCATTGTTCTCATCCATGAAACAAACACTGTTTTCACGCAAGAAGGAATCTCTTCTTTCCAGTGTCTCCTATACAGCAGGACCCATGAGCATGCCCAGAAAAAAAGAACTGAGTTTCCTACTCATACAGACCATATGTAGTTCATCTCTGCTTATGAAACTTGTACAAACCACAGCTCCTCTTATGTAAATGCTCTTTAGTTAATAGTGAGAATCGTGTTGGGTTCCAGAACTGTGTAAAATCATTTGAGGCCAAAATTCACTTGGTTTACCAGAAATGAACTCTTGCTTGTAGGAAGACACAGATACTGGGCTTTAACTCCATATCTGAAGGGAAATTCAGACCACTGTTCTCATCCATGAAACACACTCTGTTTTCATGCAAGAAGGAATCTCTTCTTTCCAGTGTCTCCAATACAGCAAGCTCCATGAGCATGCCCAGAAAATAAGAACTGTGTTTCCCACTCATACGGACCATATATAGTTCAGCTCTACTCTTGAAACTGATACAAACCAAAGTTCCGCTTAAATAAATGCTCTTTAGTCAATAGTGAGAATCGCGTTGGGTTCCAGAACTGTGTAAAATCATTTGAGCCCAAAATACACTTGGTTACCCAGAAATGAACTCTTGCTTGTAGGAAGACACAGATCCTGGGCTTTAACTCCATTTCTGAAGGGAAATTCAGACCACAGTTCTCTTCCATGAAACACACTCTGTTTTCACGCAAGAAGGAATCTCTTCTTTGCTGTGTCTCCAATACAGCAAGCACTATGAGCATGCCCAGAAAAAAAGAACTGTGTTTCCCACACATACGGACCATATATAGTTCAGCTCTGCTCTTGAAACTGATACAAACCACAGCTCCGCTTATATAAATGCTCTTAAGTTAATAGTGAGAATCGCTTTGGGTTCCAGAACTGTGTAAAATCATTTGAGCCCAAAATTCACTTGGTTTACCAGAAATGAACTCTTGCTTGTAGGAAGACACAGATCCTATGGTGTAACTCCATTTCAGAAGGGAAATTCAGCCCAGTGTTCTATTCCATGAAACACACTCTGTTTTCACGCAAGAAGGAAGCTCTTCTTTGCAGTGTCTCCAATACAGTAAGCACCATGAGCATGCCCAGAAAAAAAGAACTGAGTTTCCTACTCCTACGGACCAAATGTAGTTCAGCTCTGCTTATGAATCTGATACAAACCACAGCTCCGCTTACATAAATGCTCTTTAGTTAATAGTGAGAATCATGTTGGGTTCCAGAACTGTGTAAAATCATTTCAGCCCAAAATTCACTTAGTTTACCAGAAATGAACTCTTGCTTGTATGAAGACACAGATCCTGGGCTTTATCTCCGTGTCTGAAGGGAAATTCAGACCACTGTTCTCATCCATGAAACACACTCTGTTTTCATGCAAGAAGGAATCTCTTTTTTCCAGTGTCTCCAATACAACAAGCTCCATGAGCATGCCCGGAAAAAAAGAACTGTGTTTCCCACTCATACGGACCATATATACTTCAGCTCTGCTCTTGAAACTGATACAAACCAAAGCTCCGCTTAAATAAATGCTCTTTAGTTAATAGTGAGAATCGTGTTGGGTTCCAGAACTGTGTAAAATCATTTGAGCCCAAAATTCACTTGGTTTACCAGAAATGAACTCTTGCTTGTAGGAAGACACAGATTTTGGGCTTTAACTCAGTTTCTGAACGGAAATTCAGACCACTGTTCTCATCCATGAAACACACTCTGTTTTCACGCAAGAAGGAATCTCTTCTTTCCTGTGTCTCCAATACAGCAAGCTGCATGAGCATGCCAAGAAAAAAAGAACTGTGTTTCCCACTCATACGGACCATATATAGTTCAGCTCTGCTCTTGAAACTGATACAAACCACAGCTCCGCTTACATAAATGCTCTTTAGTTAATAGTGAGAATAAACTTGGGTTCCAGAACTGTGTAAAATCATTTGAGGCCAAAATTCACTTGGTTTACCAGAAATGACCTCTTGCTTGTAGGAACACACAGATCCTGGGGTTTACCTCCATTTCAGAAGGGAAATTCAGACCATTGTTCTCATCCATGAAACACACTCTGTTTTCAGGCAAGAAGCAAGCTCTTCTTTCCAGACTCTCCAATACAGCAAGAACCTTGAGCATGCCCAGCAAAAAAAGAACTGTGTTTCCTACTCATACGGACCATATGTAGTTCAACTCTGCTTATGAAACTGATACTGACCACAGCTCCTCTTACATAAATGCTCTTTAGTTAATAATGAGAATCGCGTAGGGTTCCATAACTGTGTAAAATCATTTGAGCCCAAAATTCACTTGGTTTACCAGAAATGAACTCTTGCTTGTGGGATGAAAAATATCCTCTGGTTTAACTCCGTTTCTGAAAGTAAATTCAGACCTGTGTTCTCATCCATTAAACACACTCTGTTTTCACGCAAGAAGGAAGCTCTTCTTTGCAGTGTCTCCAGTACAGCAAGAACCATGAGCATGCTCAGGAAAAAATAACTGTGTTTCCTACTCATACGGACCATATGTAGTTCAGCTATGCTTATGAAACTGACACTAACCACAGCTCCTCTTACATAAATGCTCTTTAGTTAATAGTGAGAATCGTGTTGGGTTCCAGAACTGTGTAAAATCATTTGAGCCCAAAATTCACTTGGTTTACCAGGAATGAACTCTTGCTTGTAGGAAGATACAGACGCTGGCCGTTAAATCCGCTTCTGAAGGGAAATTCAGACCACAGTTCTCATCCATTAAACATACTCTGTTTTAACGCTAGAGGCAACCTCTTCTTTCCAGAATCTCCAATACAGCAAGAAGCATGATCATGCCCTGAAAAAAAGAACTGTCTTTTATACTCATACGGACCATATGTAGTTCAACTCTGCTTATGAAACTGATACAAACCACAGCTCCCCTTACATAAATTCTCTTTAGTTAATAGTGAGAATCTCGTTGGGATACAGAACAGTGTAAAATCATTTGAGCCCAAAATTCACTTGGTTTACCAGAAATGAACTCTTGCTTGTGGGATGACAAATATACTGTGGTTTAACTCCGTTTCTGAATGTAAATTCAAACCAGTATTCTCATCCATTAAACACACTCTGTTTTCACGCAAGAAGAAAGCACTGCTTTCCAGCGTCTCCAACACAGCAAGAACCATGACCATGCCCAGAAAAAAAGAACTGTTATTCCTACTCAACGCACCATATGTATGACAACACTGGTTATGAAACTGATACTGACCACAGCTCCTCTTACATAAATGCTCTTTAGTTCATAGTGAGAATCGCGTTGGGTTCCAGAACTGTGTAAAATCATTTGAGCACAAAATTCACTTGCTTTACCAGAAATGGACTCTTTCTTGTAGGAACACACACAGATCCTGGGCTTTAACTCCATTTCTGAAGAGAAATTCAGACCACAGTTCTCTTCCATGAAACACACTCTGTTTTCACACAAGAAGGAATCTCTTCTTTCCTGTGTCTCCAATACAGCAAGCACTATGAGCATGCCCAGAAAAAAATAACTGTGTTTCCCACTCATACGGACCATAAATCGTTCAGCTCTACTCTTGAAACTGATACAAACCACAGCTCCGGTTACATAAATGCTCTTTAGTTAATAGTGAGAATAAACTTGGGCTCCAGTACTGTGTAAAATCATTTGAGGCCAAAATTCACTTGGTTTACCAGAAATGAACTCTTGCTTGTAGGAAGACACAGATCCTGGGTTTTAACTCCATTTCCGAAGGGAAATTCAGACCATTGTTCTCATCCATGAAACAAACACTGTTTTCACGCAAGAAGGAATCCCTTCATTCCAGTGTTTCCTATACAGCAAGACCCATGAGCATGCCCAGAAAAAATGAACTGAGTTTCCTACTCATACAGACCATATGTAGTTCAACTCTGCTTATGAAACTTGTAGAAACCACAGCTCCTCTTATGTAAATGCTCTTTAGTTAATAGTGAGAATCGTGTTGGGTTCCAGAACTGTATAAAATCATTTCAGGCCAGGATTCACTTGGTTTACCAGAAATGAACTCTTGCTTGTAGTAAGACACAGATCCTGGGCTTTAACTCCATTTCTGAAGGGAAATTCAGACCACTGTTCTCATCCATGAAACACACTCTGTTTTCATGCAAGAAGGTATCTCTTCTTTCCAGTGTCTCCAATACAGCAAGCTCCATGAGCATGCCCAGAAAATAAGAACTGTGTTTCCCACTCATACGGACCATATACAGTTCAGCTCTACTCTTGAAACTGATACAAACCAAACTTCCACTTAAATAAATGCTCTTTAGTCAATAGTGAGAATCGCGTTGGGTTCCAGAACTGTGTAAAATCATTTGAGCCCAAAATACACTTGGTTTCCCAGAAATGAACTCTTGCTTGTAGGAAGACACAGATCCTGGGCTTTAACTCCATTTCTGAAGGGAAATTCAGACCACAGTTCTCTTCCATGAAACACACTCTGTTTTCACGCAAGAAGGAATCTCTTCTATCCTGTGTCTCCAATACAGCAAGCACTATGAGCATGCCCAGAAAAAAAGAACTGTGTTTCCCACACATACGGACCATATATAGTTCAGCGCTGCTCTTGAAACTGATACAAACCACAGCTCCGCTTATATAAATGCTCTTAAGTTAATAGTGAGAATCGCTTTGGGTTCCAGAACTGTGTAAAATCATTTGAGCCCAAAATTCACTTGGTTTACCAGAAATGAACTCTTGCTTGTAGGAAGACACAGATCCTATGGTTTAACTCCATTTCGGAAGGGAAATTCAGACCAGTGTTCTATTCCATGAAACACACTCTGTTTTCACGCAAGAAGGAAGCTCTTCTTTGCAGTATCTCCAATACAGAAAGCACCATGAGCATGCCCAGAAAAAAAGAACTGAGTTTCCTACTCCTACGGACCAAATGTAGTTCAGCTCTGCTTATGAAACAGGTACAAACCACAGTTTCTCTTACATAAATGCTCTTTAGTTAATAGTGAGAATCGCGTTGGTTTCCAGAACTGTGTAAAATCATTTGAGCCAAAAATTCACTTGGTTTACCGGAAATGAACTCTTGCTTGTAGGAAGACACAGATCCTGGGCTTTACCTCCGTTTCTGAAGGGAAATTCAGACCACAGTTCTCTTCCATGAAACACACTCTGTTTTCACGCAAGAAGGAATCTCTTCTTTCCAGTGTCTCCAATACAGCAAGCACCATGAGCATGCCCAGAAAAAAAGAACTGTGTTTACCAATCATACGGACCATAAATAGTTCAGCTCTACTCTTGAAACTGATACAAACCACAGCTCCGCTTACATAAATGCTCTTCAGTTAATAGTGAGAATAAACTTGGGTTCCAGTACTGTGTAAAATAATTTGAGGCCAAAATTCACTTGGTTTACCAGAAATGAACTCTTGCTTGTAGGAAGACACAGATCCTGGGCTTTAACTCCATTTCTGAAGGGAAATTCAGACCACTGTTCTCATCCATGAAACACACTCTGTTTTCATGCAAGAAGAAATCTCTTCTTTCCAGTGTCTCCAATACAGCAAGCTCCATGAGCATGCCCAGAAAAAAAGAACTGTGTTTCCCACTCATACGGACCATATATAGTTCAGCTCTACTCTTGAAACTGATACAAACCAAAGTTCCGCTTAAATAAATGCTCTTTAGTCAACAGTGAGAATCGCGTTGGGTTCCAGAACTGTGTAAAATCATTTGAGCCCAAAATACACTTGGTTTCCCAGAAATGAACTCTTGCTTGTAGGAAGACACAGATCCTGGGCTTTAACTCCATTTCTGAAGGGAAATTCAGACCACAGTGCTCTTCCATGAAACACACTCTGTTTTCACGCAAGAAGGAATCTCTTCTTTCCTGTGTCTCCAATACAGCAAGCACTATGAGCATGCCCAGAAAAAAAGAACTGTGTTTCCCACACATACGGACCATATATAGTTCAGCTCTGCTCTTGAAACTGATACAAACCACAGCTCCGCTTATATAAATGCTCTTAAGTTAATAGTGAGAATCGCTTTGGGTTCCAGAACTGTGTAAAATCATTTGAGCCCGAAATTCACTTGGTTTACCAGAAATGAACTCTTGCTTGTAGGAAGACACAGATCCTATGGTTTAACTCCATTTCGGAAGGGAAATTCAGACCAGTGTTCTATTCCATGAAACACACTCTGTTTTCACGCAAGAAGGAAGCTCTTCTTTGCAGTGTCTCCAATACAGAAAGCACCATGAGCATGCCCAGAAAAAAAGAACTGAGTTTCCTACTCCTACGGACCAAATGTAGTTCAGCTCTGCTTATGAAACTGGTACAAACCACAGTTTCTCTTACATAAATGCTCTTTAGTTAATAGTGAGAATCGCGTTGGTTTCCAGAACTGTGTAAAATCATTTGAGCCAAAAATTCACTTGGTTTACCGGAAATGAACTCTTGCTTGTAGGAAGACACAGATCCTGGGGTTTAACTCCCTTTCAGAAGGGAAATTCAGACCAGTGTTCCCATCCATGAAACACACTCTGTGTTCACGCAAGAAACAAGCTCTTCTTTCCAGCCTCTCCAATACAGCAAGCACCATGAGCATGCCCAGAAAAAAAGAACTGTGTTTCCTACACATACGGAATATATATAGTTCAGCTCTGCTTATGAATCTGATACAAACCACAGCTCTGCTTACATAAATGCTCTTTAGTTAATAGTGAGAATCATGTTGGGTTCCAGAACTGTGTAAAATCAATTCAGCCCAAAATTCACTTAGTTTACCAGAAATGAACTCTTGCTTGTATGAAGACACAGATCCTGGGCTTTATCTCCGTTTCTGAAGGGAAATTCAGACCACTGTTCTCATGCATGAAACACACTCTGTTTTCATGCAAGAAGGAATCTCTTTTTTCCAGTGTCTCCAATACAGCAAGCTCCATGAGCATGCCCGGAAAAAAAGAACTGTGTTTCCCACTCATACGGACCATATATAGTTCAGCTCTGCTCTTGAAACTGATACAAACCAAAGCTCCGCTTAAATAAATGCTCTTTAGTTAATAGTGAGAATCGTGTTGGGTTCCAGAACTGTGTAAAATCATTTGAGCCCAAAATTCACTTGGTTTACCAGAAATGAACTCTTGCTTGTAGGAAGACACAGATTTTGGGCTTTAACTCAGTTTCTGAACGGAAATTCAGACCACTGTTCTCATCCATGAAACACACTCTGTTTTCACGCAAGAAGGAATCTCTTCTTTCCTGTGTCTCCAATACAGCAAGCTGCATGAGCATGCCAAGAAAAAAAGAACTGTGTTTCCCACTCATACGGACCATATATAGTTCAGCTCTGCTCTTGAAACTGATACAAACCACAGCTCCGCTTACATAAATGCTCTTTAGTTAATTGTAAGAATCGCGTTGGGTTCCAGAACTGTGTAAAATCATTTGAGGCCAAAATTCACTTGGTTTACCAGAAATGACCTCTTGCTTGTAGGAACACACAGATCCTGGGGTTTACCTCCATTTCAGAAGGGAAATTCAGACCATTGTTCTCATCCATGAAACACACTCTGTTTTCAGGCAAGAAGCAAGCTCTTCTTTCCAGACTCTCCAATACAGCAAGAACCTTGAGCATGCCCAGCAAAAAAAGAACTGTGTTTCCTACTCATACGGACCATATGTAGTTCAACTCTGTTTATGAAACTGATACTGACCACAGCTCCTCTTACATAAATGCTCTTTAGTTAATAGTGAGAATCGCGTAGGGTTCCAGAACTGTGTAAAATCATTTGAGCCCAAAATTCACTTGGTTTACCAGAAATGAACTCTTGCTTGTGGGATGACAAATATCCTCTGGTTTAACTCCGTTTCTGAAAGTAAATTCAGACCAGTGTTCTCATCCATTAAACACACTCTGTTTTCACGCAAGAAGGAAGCTCTTCTTTGCAGTGTCTCCAGTACAGCAAGAACCATGAGCATGCTCAGGAAAAAATAACTGTGTTTCCTACTCATACGGACCATATGTAGTTCAGCTATGCTTATGAAACTGACACAAACCACAGCTCCTCTTACATAAATGCTCTTTAGTTAATAGTGAGAATCGTGTTGGGTTCCAGAACTGTGTAAAATCATTTGAGCCCAAAATTCACTTGGTTTACCAGGAATGAACTCTTGCTTGTAGGAAGATACAGATGCTGGCCGTTAAATCCGCTTCTGAAGGGAAATTCAGACCACAGTTCTCATCCATTAAACATACTCTGTTTTAACGCTAGAGGCAACCTCTTCTTTCCAGAATCTCCAACACAGCAAGAAGCATGATCATGCCCTGAAAAAAAGAACTGTCTTTTATACTCATACGGACCATATGTAGTTCAACTCTGCTTATGAAACTGATACAAACCACAGCTCCCCTTACATAAATGCTCTTTAGTTAATAGTGAGAATCTCGTTGGGATACAGAACAGTGTAAAATCATTTGAGCCCAAAATTCACTTGGTTTACCAGAAATGAACTCTTGCTTGTGCGATGACAAATATACTGTGGTTCACTCCGTTTCTGAATGTAAATTCAAACCAGTATTCTCATCCATTAAACACACTCTGTTTTCACGCAAGAAGAAAGCACTGCTTTCCAGCGTCTCCAACACAGCAAGAACCATGACCATGCCCAGAAAAAAAGAACTGTTATTGCTACTCATACGCACCATATGTATGACAACACTGGTTATGAAACTGATACTGACCACAGCTCCTCTTACATAAATGCTCTTTAGTTCATAGTGAGAATCGCGTTGGGTTCCAGAACTGTGTAAAATCATTTGAGCACAAAATTCACTTGCTTTACCAGAAATGGACTCTTTCTTGTAGGAACACACACAGATCCTGTGCTTTAACTCCATTTTCTGAAGGGAAATTCAGACCACAGTTCTCTTCCATGAAACACACTCTGTTTTCACGCAAGAAGGAATCTCTTCTTTCCTGTGTCTCCAATACAGCAAGCACTATGAGCATGCCCAGAAAAAAGAACTGTGTTTCCCACACATACGGACCATATATAGTTCAGCTCTGCTCTTGAAACTGATACAAACCACAGCTCCGCTTATATAAATGCTTTTAAGTTAATAGTGAGAATCGCTTTGGGTTCCAGAACTGTGTAAAATCATTTGAGCCCAAAATTCACTTGGTTTACCAGAAATGAACTCTTGCTTGTAGGAAGACACAGATCCTATGGTTTAACTCCATTTTGGAAGGGAAATTCAGACCAGTGTTCTATTCCATGAAACACACTCTGTTTTCACGCAAGAAGGAAGCTCTTCTTTGCAGTGTCTCCAGTACAGAAAGCACCATGAGCATGCCCAGAAAAAAAGAACTGAGTTTCCTACTCATACAGACCATATGTAGTTCATCTCTGCTTATGAAACTTGTACAAACCACAGCTCCTCTTATGTAAATGCTCTTTAGTTAATAGTGAGAATCGTGTTGGGTTCCAGAACTGTATAAAATCATTTCAGGCCAAAATTCACTTGGTTTACCAGAAATGAACTCTTGCTTGTAGTAAGACACAGATCCTGAGCTTTAACTCCATTTCTGAAGGGAAATTCAGACCACTGTTCTCATCCATGAAACACACTCTGTTTTCATGCAAGAAGGAATCTCCTCTTTCCAGTGTCTCCAATACAGCAAGCTCCATGAGCATGCCCAGAAAATAAGAACTGTGTTTCCCACTCATACGGACCATATATAGTTCAGCTCTACTCTTGAAACTGATACAAACCAAAGTTCCGCTTAAATAAATGCTCTTTAGTCAATAGTGAGAATCGCGTTGGGTTCCAGAACTGTGTAAAATCATTTGAGCCCAAAATACACTTGGTTTCCCAGAAATGAACTCTTGCTTGTAGGAAGACACAGATCCTGGGCTTTAACTCCATTTCTGAAGGGAAATTCAGACCACAGTTCTCTTCCATGAAACACACTCTGTTTTCACGCAAGAAGGAATCTCTTCTTTCCTGTGTCTCCAATACAGCAAGCTGCATGAGCATGCCAAGAAAAAAAGAACTGTGTTTCCCACTCATACGGACCATATATAGTTCAGCTCTGCTCTTGAAACTGATACAAACCACAGCTCCGCTTACATAAATGCTCTTTAGTTAATTGTAAGAATCGCGTTGGGTTCCAGAACTGTGTAAAATCATTTGAGGCCAAAATTCACTTGGTTTACCAGAAATGACCTCTTGCTTGTAGGAACACACAGATCCTGGGGTTTACCTCCATTTCAGAAGGGAAATTCAGACCATTGTTCTCATCCATGAAACACACTCTGTTTTCAGGCAAGAAGCAAGCTCTTCTTTCCAGACTCTCCAATACAGCAAGAACCTTGAGCATGCCCAGCAAAAAAAGAACTGTGTTTCCTACTCATACGGACCATATGTAGTTCAACTCTGTTTATGAAACTGATACTGACCACAGCTCCTCTTACATAAATGCTCTTTAGTTAATAGTGAGAATCGCGTAGGGTTCCAGAACTGTGTAAAATCATTTGAGCCCAAAATTCACTTGGTTTACCAGAAATGAACTCTTGCTTGTGGGATGACAAATATCCTCTGGTTTAACTCCGTTTCTGAAAGTAAATTCAGACCAGTGTTCTCATCCATTAAACACACTCTGTTTTCACGCAAGAAGGAAGCTCTTCTTTGCAGTGTCTCCAGTACAGCAAGAACCATGAGCATGCTCAGGAAAAAATAACTGTGTTTCCTACTCATACGGACCATATGTAGTTCAGCTATGCTTATGAAACTGACACAAACCACAGCTCCTCTTACATAAATGCTCTTTAGTTAATAGTGAGAATCGTGTTGGGTTCCAGAACTGTGTAAAATCATTTGAGCCCAAAATTCACTTGGTTTACCAGGAATGAACTCTTGCTTGTAGGAAGATACAGATGCTGGCCGTTAAATCCGCTTCTGAAGGGAAATTCAGACCACAGTTCTCATCCATTAAACATACTCTGTTTTAACGCTAGAGGCAACCTCTTCTTTCCAGAATCTCCAATACAGCAAGAAGCATGATCATGCCCTGAAAAAAAGAACTGTCTTTTATACTCATACGGACCATATGTAGTTCAACTCTGCTTATGAAACTGATACAAACCACAGCTCCCCTTACATAAATGCTCTTTAGTTAATAGTGAGAATCTCGTTGGGATACAGAACAGTGTAAAATCATTTGAGCCCAAAATTCACTTGGTTTACCAGAAATGAACTCTTGCTTGTGGGATGACAAATATACTGTGGTTTAACTCCGTTTCTGAATGTAAATTCAAACCAGTATTCTCATCCATTAAACACACTCTGTTTTCACGCAAGAAGAAAGCACTGCTTTCCAGCGTCTCCAACACAGCAAGAACCATGACCATGCCCAGAAAAAAAGAACTGTTATTGCTACTCATACGCACCATATGTATGACAACACTGGTTATGAAACTGATACTGACCACAGCTCCTCTTAAATAAATGCTCTTTAGTTCATAGTGAGAATCGCGTTGGGTTCCAGAACTGTGTAAAATCATTTGAGCACAAAATTCACTTGCTTTACCAGAAATGGACTCTTTCTTGTAGGAACACACACAGATCCTGTGCTTTAACTCCATTTTCTGAAGGGAAATTCAGACCACAGTTCTCTTCCATGAAACACACTCTGTTTTCACGCAAGAAGGAATCTCTTCTTTCCTGTGTCTCCAATACAGCAAGCACTATGAGCATGCCCAGAAAAAAGAACTGTGTTTCCCACACATACGGACCATATATAGTTCAGCTCTGCTCTTGAAACTGATACAAACCACAGCTCCGCTTATATAAATGCTTTTAAGTTAATAGTGAGAATCGCTTTGGGTTCCAGAACTGTGTAAAATCATTTGAGCCCAAAATTCACTTGGTTTACCAGAAATGAACTCTTGCTTGTAGGAAGACACAGATCCTATGGTTTAACTCCATTTTGGAAGGGAAATTCAGACCAGTGTTCTATTCCATGAAACACACTCTGTTTTCACGCAAGAAGGAAGCTCTTCTTTGCAGTGTCTCCAGTACAGAAAGCACCATGAGCATGCCCAGAAAAAAAGAACTGAGTTTCCTACTCATACAGACCATATGTAGTTCATCTCTGCTTATGAAACTTGTACAAACCACAGCTCCTCTTATGTAAATGCTCTTTAGTTAATAGTGAGAATCGTGTTGGGTTCCAGAACTGTATAAAATCATTTCAGGCCAAAATTCACTTGGTTTACCAGAAATGAACTCTTGCTTGTAGTAAGACACAGATCCTGAGCTTTAACTCCATTTCTGAAGGGAAATTCAGACCACTGTTCTCATCCATGAAACACACTCTGTTTTCATGCAAGAAGGAATCTCCTCTTTCCAGTGTCTCCAATACAGCAAGCTCCATGAGCATGCCCAGAAAATAAGAACTGTGTTTCCCACTCATACGGACCATATATAGTTCAGCTCTACTCTTGAAACTGATACAAACCAAAGTTCCGCTTAAATAAATGCTCTTTAGTCAATAGTGAGAATCGCGTTGGGTTCCAGAACTGTGTAAAATCATTTGAGCCCAAAATACACTTGGTTTCCCAGAAATGAACTCTTGCTTGTAGGAAGACACAGATCCTGGGCTTTAACTCCATTTCTGAAGGGAAATTCAGACCACAGTTCTCTTCCATGAAACACACTCTGTTTTCACGCAAGAAGGAATCTCTTCTTTCCTGTGTCTCCAATACAGCAAGCTGCATGAGCATGCCAAGAAAAAAAGAACTGTGTTTCCCACTCATACGGACCATATATAGTTCAGCTCTGCTCTTGAAACTGATACAAACCACAGCTCCGCTTACATAAATGCTCTTTAGTTAATTGTAAGAATCGCGTTGGGTTCCAGAACTGTGTAAAATCATTTGAGGCCAAAATTCACTTGGTTTACCAGAAATGACCTCTTGCTTGTAGGAACACACAGATCCTGGGGTTTACCTCCATTTCAGAAGGGAAATTCAGACCATTGTTCTCATCCATGAAACACACTCTGTTTTCAGGCAAGAAGCAAGCTCTTCTTTCCAGACTCTCCAATACAGCAAGAACCTTGAGCATGCCCAGCAAAAAAAGAACTGTGTTTCCTACTCATACGGACCATATGTAGTTCAACTCTGTTTATGAAACTGATACTGACCACAGCTCCTCTTACATAAATGCTCTTTAGTTAATAGTGAGAATCGCGTAGGGTTCCAGAACTGTGTAAAATCATTTGAGCCCAAAATTCACTTGGTTTACCAGAAATGAACTCTTGCTTGTGGGATGACAAATATCCTCTGGTTTAACTCCGTTTCTGAAAGTAAATTCAGACCAGTGTTCTCATCCATTAAACACACTCTGTTTTCACGCAAGAAGGAAGCTCTTCTTTGCAGTGTCTCCAGTACAGCAAGAACCATGAGCATGCTCAGGAAAAAATAACTGTGTTTCCTACTCATACGGACCATATGTAGTTCAGCTATGCTTATGAAACTGACACAAACCACAGCTCCTCTTACATAAATGCTCTTTAGTTAATAGTGAGAATCGTGTTGGGTTCCAGAACTGTGTAAAATCATTTGAGCCCAAAATTCACTTGGTTTACCAGGAATGAACTCTTGCTTGTAGGAAGATACAGATGCTGGCCGTTAAATCCGCTTCTGAAGGGAAATTCAGACCACAGTTCTCATCCATTAAACATACTCTGTTTTAACGCTAGAGGCAACCTCTTCTTTCCAGAATCTCCAATACAGCAAGAAGCATGATCATGCCCTGAAAAAAAGAACTGTCTTTTATACTCATACGGACCATATGTAGTTCAACTCTGCTTATGAAACTGATACAAACCACAGCTCCCCTTACATAAATGCTCTTTAGTTAATAGTGAGAATCTCGTTGGGATACAGAACAGTGTAAAATCATTTGAGCCCAAAATTCACTTGGTTTACCAGAAATGAACTCTTGCTTGTGGGATGACAAATATACTGTGGTTTAACTCCGTTTCTGAATGTAAATTCAAACCAGTATTCTCATCCATTAAACACACTCTGTTTTCACGCAAGAAGAAAGCACTGCTTTCCAGCGTCTCCAACACAGCAAGAACCATGACCATGCCCAGAAAAAAAGAACTGTTATTGCTACTCATACGCACCATATGTATGACAACACTGGTTATGAAACTGATACTGACCACAGCTCCTCTTAAATAAATGCTCTTTAGTTCATAGTGAGAATCGCGTTGGGTTCCAGAACTGTGTAAAATCATTTGAGCACAACATTCACTTGCTTTACCAGAAATGGACTCTTTCTTGTAGGAACACACACAGATCCTGTGCTTTAACTCCATTTCTGAAGGGAAATTCAGACCACAGTTCTCTTCCATGAAACACACTCTGTTTTCACGCAAGAAGGAATCTCTTCTTTCCTGTGTCTCCAATACAGCAAGCACTATGAGCATGCCCAGAAAAAAGAACTGTGTTTCCCACACATACGGACCATATATAGTTCAGCTCTGCTCTTGAAACTGATACAAACCACAGCTCCGCTTATATAAATGCTCTTAAGTTAATAGTGAGAATCGCTTTGGGTTCTAGAACTGTGTAAAATCATTTGAGCCCAAAATTCACTTGGTTTACCAGAAATGAACTCTTGCTTGTAGGAAGACACAGATCCTATGGTTTAACTCCATTTTGGAAGGGAAATTCAGACCAGTGTTCTATTCCATGAAACACACTCTGTTTTCACGCAAGAAGGAAGCTCTTCTTTGCAGTGTCTCCAATACAGAAAGCACCATGAGCATGCCCAGAAAAAAAGAACTGAGTTTCCTACTCATACAGACCATATGTAGTTCATCTCTGCTTATGAAACTTGTACAAACCACAGCTCCTCTTATGTAAATGCTCTTTAGTTAATAGTGAGAATCGTGTTGGGTTCCAGAACTGTATAAAATCATTTCAGGCCAAAATTCACTTGGTTTACCAGAAATGAACTCTTGCTTGTAGTAAGACACAGATCCTGGGCTTTAACTCCATTTCTGAAGGGAAATTCAGACCACTGTTCTCATCCATGAAACACACTCTGTTTTCATGCAAGAAGGAATCTCTTCTTTCCAGTGTCTCCAATACAGCAAGCTCCATGAGCATGCCCAGAAAATAAGAACTGTGTTTCCCACTCATACGGACCATATATAGTTCAGCTCTACTCTTGAAACTGATACAAACCAAAGTTCCGCTTAAATAAATGCTCTTTAGTCAATAGTGAGAATCGCGTTGGGTTCCAGAACTGTGTAAAATCATTTGAGCCCAAAATACACTTGGTTTCCCAGAAATGAACTCTTGCTTGTAGGAAGACACAGATCCTGGGCTTTAACTCCATTTCTGAAGGGAAATTCAGACCACAGTTCTCTTCCATGAAACACACTCTGTTTTCACGCAAGAAGGAATCTCTTCTTTCCTGTGTCTCCAATACAGCAAGCACTATGAGCATGCCCAGAAAAAAAGAACTGTGTTTCACACACATACGGACCATATATAGTTCAGCTCTGCTCTTGAAACTGATACAAACCACAGCTCTGCTTATATAAATGCTCTTAAGTTAATAGTGAGAATCGCTTTGGGTTCCAGAACTGTGTAAAATCATTTGAGCCCAAAATTCACTTGGTTTACCAGAAATGAACTCTTGCTTGTAGGAAGACACACATCCTATGGTTTAACTCCATTTCGGAAGGGAAATTCAGACCAGTGTTCTATTCCATGAAACACACTCTGTTTTCACGCAAGAAGGAAGCTCTTCTTTGCAGTGTCTCCAATACAGAAAGCACCATGAGCATGCCCAGAAAAAAAGAACTGAGTTTCCTACTCCTACGGACCAAATGTAGTTCAGCTCTGCTTATGAAACTGGTACAAACCACAGTTTCTCTTACATAAATGCTCTTTAGTTAATAGTGAGAATCGCGTTGGTTTCCAGAACTGTGTAAAATCATTTGAGCCAAAAATTCACTTGGTTTACCGGAAATGAACTCTTGCTTGTAGGAAGACACAGATCCTGGGGTTTAACTCCCTTTCAGAAGGGAAATTCAGACCAGTGTTCCCATCCATGAAACACACTCTGTGTTCACGCAAGAAACAAGCTCTTCTTTCCAGCCTCTCCAATACAGCAAGCACCATGAGCATGCCCAGAAAAAAAGAACTGTGTTTCCTACACATACAGAATATACATAGTTCAGCTCTGCTTATGAATCTGATACAAACCACAGCTCCGCTTACATAAATGCTCTTTAGATAATAGTGAGAATCATGTTGGGTTCCAGAACTGAGTAGAATCATTTCAGCCCAAAATTCACTTAGTTTACCAGAAATGAACTCTTGCTTGTAGGAAGACACAGATCCTGGGCTTTAACTCCGTTTCTGAAGGGAAATTCAGACCACTGTTCTCATCCATGAAACACACTCTGTTTTCACGCAAGAAGGAATCTCTTCATTCCAGTGTCTCCAATACAGCAAGCACCATGAGCATGCCCAGAAAAAAAGAACTGTGTTTCCCACTCATACGGACCATAAATAGTTCAGCTCTACTCTTGAAACTGATAGAAACCACAGCTCCGCTTACATAAATGCTCTTTAGTTAATAGTGAGAATAAACTTGGGTTCCAGTACTGTGTAAAATCATTTGAGGCCAAAATTCACTTGGTTTACCAGAAATGAACTCTTGCTTGTAGAAAGACACAGATCCTGGGTTTTAACTCCATTTCGGAAGGGAAATTCAGACCATTGTTCTCATCCATGAAACAAACACTGTTTTCACGCAAGAAGGAATCCCTTCTTTCCAGTGTCTCCTATACAGCAAGACCCATGAGCATGCCCAGAAAAAAAGAACTGAGTTTCCTACTCATACAGACCATATGTAGTTCATCTCTGCTTATGAAACTTGTACAAACCACAGCTCCTCTTATGTAAATGCTCTTTAGTTAATAGTGAGAATCGTGTTGGGTTCCAGAACTGTATAAAATCATTTCAGGCCAAAATTCACTTGGTTTACCAGAAATGAACTCTTGCTTGTGCGATGACAAATATACTGTGGTTCACTCCGTTTCTGAATGTAAATTCAAACCAGTATTCTCATCCATTAAACACACTCTGTTTTCACGCAAGAAGAAAGCACTGCTTTCCAGCGTCTCCAACACAGCAAGAACCATGACCATGCCCAGAAAAAAAGAACTGTTATTGCTACTCATACGCACCATATGTATGACAACACTGGTTATGAAACTGATACTGACCACAGCTCCTCTTACATAAATGCTCTTTAGTTCATAGTGAGAATCGCGTTGGGTTCCAGAACTGTGTAAAATCATTTGAGCACAAAATTCACTTGCTTTACCAGAAATGGACTCTTTCTTGTAGGAACACACACAGATCCTGTGCTTTAACTCCATTTCTGAAGGGAAATTCAGACCACAGTTCTCTTCCATGAAACACACTCTGTTTTCACGCAAGAAGGAATCTCTTCTTTCCTGTGTCTCCAATACAGCAAGCACTATGAGCATGCCCAGAAAAAAGAACTGTGTTTCCCACACATACGGACCATATATAGTTCAGCTCTGCTCTTGAAACTGATACAAACCACAGCTCCGCTTATATAAATGCTTTTAAGTTAATAGTGAGAATCGCTTTGGGTTCCAGAACTGTGTAAAATCATTTGAGCCCAAAATTCACTTGGTTTACCAGAAATGAACTCTTGCTTGTAGGAAGACACAGATCCTATGGTTTAACTCCATTTTGGAAGGGAAATTCAGACCAGTGTTCTATTCCATGAAACACACTCTGTTTTCACGCAAGAAGGAAGCTCTTCTTTGCAGTGTCTCCAGTACAGAAAGCACCATGAGCATGCCCAGAAAAAAAGAACTGAGTTTCCTACTCATACAGACCATATGTAGTTCATCTCTGCTTATGAAACTTGTACAAACCACAGCTCCTCTTATGTAAATGCTCTTTAGTTAATAGTGAGAATCGTGTTGGGTTCCAGAACTGTATAAAATCATTTCAGGCCAAAATTCACTTGGTTTACCAGAAATGAACTCTTGCTTGTAGTAAGACACAGATCCTGAGCTTTAACTCCATTTCTGAAGGGAAATTCAGACCACTGTTCTCATCCATGAAACACACTCTGTTTTCATGCAAGAAGGAATCTCCTCTTTCCAGTGTCTCCAATACAGCAAGCTCCATGAGCATGCCCAGAAAATAAGAACTGTGTTTCCCACTCATACGGACCATATATAGTTCAGCTCTACTCTTGAAACTGATACAAACCAAAGTTCCGCTTAAATAAATGCTCTTTAGTCAATAGTGAGAATCGCGTTGGGTTCCAGAACTGTGTAAAATCATTTGAGCCCAAAATACACTTGGTTTCCCAGAAATGAACTCTTGCTTGTAGGAAGACACAGATCCTGGGCTTTAACTCCATTTCTGAAGGGAAATTCAGACCACAGTTCTCTTCCATGAAACACACTCTGTTTTCACGCAAGAAGGAATCTCTTCTTTCCTGTGTCTCCAATACAGCAAGCTGCATGAGCATGCCAAGAAAAAAAGAACTGTGTTTCCCACTCATACGGACCATATATAGTTCAGCTCTGCTCTTGAAACTGATACAAACCACAGCTCCGCTTACATAAATGCTCTTTAGTTAATTGTAAGAATCGCGTTGGGTTCCAGAACTGTGTAAAATCATTTGAGGCCAAAATTCACTTGGTTTACCAGAAATGACCTCTTGCTTGTAGGAACACACAGATCCTGGGGTTTACCTCCATTTCAGAAGGGAAATTCAGACCATTGTTCTCATCCATGAAACACACTCTGTTTTCAGGCAAGAAGCAAGCTCTTCTTTCCAGACTCTCCAATACAGCAAGAACCTTGAGCATGCCCAGCAAAAAAAGAACTGTGTTTCCTACTCATACGGACCATATGTAGTTCAACTCTGTTTATGAAACTGATACTGACCACAGCTCCTCTTACATAAATGCTCTTTAGTTAATAGTGAGAATCGCGTAGGGTTCCAGAACTGTGTAAAATCATTTGAGCCCAAAATTCACTTGGTTTACCAGAAATGAACTCTTGCTTGTGGGATGACAAATATCCTCTGGTTTAACTCCGTTTCTGAAAGTAAATTCAGACCAGTGTTCTCATCCATTAAACACACTCTGTTTTCACGCAAGAAGGAAGCTCTTCTTTGCAGTGTCTCCAGTACAGCAAGAACCATGAGCATGCTCAGGAAAAAATAACTGTGTTTCCTACTCATACGGACCATATGTAGTTCAGCTATGCTTATGAAACTGACACAAACCACAGCTCCTCTTACATAAATGCTCTTTAGTTAATAGTGAGAATCGTGTTGGGTTCCAGAACTGTGTAAAATCATTTGAGCCCAAAATTCACTTGGTTTACCAGGAATGAACTCTTGCTTGTAGGAAGATACAGATGCTGGCCGTTAAATCCGCTTCTGAAGGGAAATTCAGACCACAGTTCTCATCCATTAAACATACTCTGTTTTAACGCTAGAGGCAACCTCTTCTTTCCAGAATCTCCAATACAGCAAGAAGCATGATCATGCCCTGAAAAAAAGAACTGTCTTTTATACTCATACGGACCATATGTAGTTCAACTCTGCTTATGAAACTGATACAAACCACAGCTCCCCTTACATAAATGCTCTTTAGTTAATAGTGAGAATCTCGTTGGGATACAGAACAGTGTAAAATCATTTGAGCCCAAAATTCACTTGGTTTACCAGAAATGAACTCTTGCTTGTGGGATGACAAATATACTGTGGTTTAACTCCGTTTCTGAATGTAAATTCAAACCAGTATTCTCATCCATTAAACACACTCTGTTTTCACGCAAGAAGAAAGCACTGCTTTCCAGCGTCTCCAACACAGCAAGAACCATGACCATGCCCAGAAAAAAAGAACTGTTATTGCTACTCATACGCACCATATGTATGACAACACTGGTTATGAAACTGATACTGACCACAGCTCCTCTTAAATAAATGCTCTTTAGTTCATAGTGAGAATCGCGTTGGGTTCCAGAACTGTGTAAAATCATTTGAGCACAACATTCACTTGCTTTACCAGAAATGGACTCTTTCTTGTAGGAACACACACAGATCCTGTGCTTTAACTCCATTTCTGAAGGGAAATTCAGACCACAGTTCTCTTCCATGAAACACACTCTGTTTTCACGCAAGAAGGAATCTCTTCTTTCCTGTGTCTCCAATACAGCAAGCACTATGAGCATGCCCAGAAAAAAGAACTGTGTTTCCCACACATACGGACCATATATAGTTCAGCTCTGCTCTTGAAACTGATACAAACCACAGCTCCGCTTATATAAATGCTCTTAAGTTAATAGTGAGAATCGCTTTGGGTTCTAGAACTGTGTAAAATCATTTGAGCCCAAAATTCACTTGGTTTACCAGAAATGAACTCTTGCTTGTAGGAAGACACAGATCCTATGGTTTAACTCCATTTTGGAAGGGAAATTCAGACCAGTGTTCTATTCCATGAAACACACTCTGTTTTCACGCAAGAAGGAAGCTCTTCTTTGCAGTGTCTCCAATACAGAAAGCACCATGAGCATGCCCAGAAAAAAAGAACTGAGTTTCCTACTCATACAGACCATATGTAGTTCATCTCTGCTTATGAAACTTGTACAAACCACAGCTCCTCTTATGTAAATGCTCTTTAGTTAATAGTGAGAATCGTGTTGGGTTCCAGAACTGTATAAAATCATTTCAGGCCAAAATTCACTTGGTTTACCAGAAATGAACTCTTGCTTGTAGTAAGACACAGATCCTGGGCTTTAACTCCATTTCTGAAGGGAAATTCAGACCACTGTTCTCATCCATGAAACACACTCTGTTTTCATGCAAGAAGGAATCTCTTCTTTCCAGTGTCTCCAATACAGCAAGCTCCATGAGCATGCCCAGAAAATAAGAACTGTGTTTCCCACTCATACGGACCATATATAGTTCAGCTCTACTCTTGAAACTGATACAAACCAAAGTTCCGCTTAAATAAATGCTCTTTAGTCAATAGTGAGAATCGCGTTGGGTTCCAGAACTGTGTAAAATCATTTGAGCCCAAAATACACTTGGTTTCCCAGAAATGAACTCTTGCTTGTAGGAAGACACAGATCCTGGGCTTTAACTCCATTTCTGAAGGGAAATTCAGACCACAGTTCTCTTCCATGAAACACACTCTGTTTTCACGCAAGAAGGAATCTCTTCTTTCCTGTGTCTCCAATACAGCAAGCACTATGAGCATGCCCAGAAAAAAAGAACTGTGTTTCACACACATACGGACCATATATAGTTCAGCTCTGCTCTTGAAACTGATACAAACCACAGCTCTGCTTATATAAATGCTCTTAAGTTAATAGTGAGAATCGCTTTGGGTTCCAGAACTGTGTAAAATCATTTGAGCCCAAAATTCACTTGGTTTACCAGAAATGAACTCTTGCTTGTAGGAAGACACACATCCTATGGTTTAACTCCATTTCGGAAGGGAAATTCAGACCAGTGTTCTATTCCATGAAACACACTCTGTTTTCACGCAAGAAGGAAGCTCTTCTTTGCAGTGTCTCCAATACAGAAAGCACCATGAGCATGCCCAGAAAAAAAGAACTGAGTTTCCTACTCCTACGGACCAAATGTAGTTCAGCTCTGCTTATGAAACTGGTACAAACCACAGTTTCTCTTACATAAATGCTCTTTAGTTAATAGTGAGAATCGCGTTGGTTTCCAGAACTGTGTAAAATCATTTGAGCCAAAAATTCACTTGGTTTACCGGAAATGAACTCTTGCTTGTAGGAAGACACAGATCCTGGGGTTTAACTCCCTTTCAGAAGGGAAATTCAGACCAGTGTTCCCATCCATGAAACACACTCTGTGTTCACGCAAGAAACAAGCTCTTCTTTCCAGCCTCTCCAATACAGCAAGCACCATGAGCATGCCCAGAAAAAAAGAACTGTGTTTCCTACACATACAGAATATATATAGTTCAGCTCTGCTTATGAATCTGATACAAACCACAGCTCCGCTTACATAAATGCTCTTTAGATAATAGTGAGAATCATGTTGGGTTCCAGAACTGAGTAGAATCATTTCAGCCCAAAATTCACTTAGTTTACCAGAAATGAACTCTTGCTTGTAGGAAGACACAGATCCTGGGCTTTAACTCCGTTTCTGAAGGGAAATTCAGACCACTGTTCTCATCCATGAAACACACTCTGTTTTCACGCAAGAAGGAATCTCTTCATTCCAGTGTCTCCAATACAGCAAGCACCATGAGCATGCCCAGAAAAAAAGAACTGTGTTTCCCACTCATACGGACCATAAATAGTTCAGCTCTACTCTTGAAACTGATAGAAACCACAGCTCCGCTTACATAAATGCTCTTTAGTTAATAGTGAGAATAAACTTGGGTTCCAGTACTGTGTAAAATCATTTGAGGCCAAAATTCACTTGGTTTACCAGAAATGAACTCTTGCTTGTAGAAAGACACAGATCCTGGGTTTTAACTCCATTTCGGAAGGGAAATTCAGACCATTGTTCTCATCCATGAAACAAACACTGTTTTCACGCAAGAAGGAATCCCTTCTTTCCAGTGTCTCCTATACAGCAAGACCCATGAGCATGCCCAGAAAAAAAGAACTGAGTTTCCTACTCATACAGACCATATGTAGTTCATCTCTGCTTATGAAACTTGTACAAACCACAGCTCCTCTTATGTAAATGCTCTTTAGTTAATAGTGAGAATCGTGTTGGGTTCCAGAACTGTATAAAATCATTTCAGGCCAAAATTCACTTGGTTTACCAGAAATGAACTCTTGCTTGTGCGATGACAAATATACTGTGGTTCACTCCGTTTCTGAATGTAAATTCAAACCAGTATTCTCATCCATTAAACACACTCTGTTTTCACGCAAGAAGAAAGCACTGCTTTCCAGCGTCTCCAACACAGCAAGAACCATGACCATGCCCAGAAAAAAAGAACTGTTATTGCTACTCATACGCACCATATGTATGACAACACTGGTTATGAAACTGATACTGACCACAGCTCCTCTTACATAAATGCTCTTTAGTTCATAGTGAGAATCGCGTTGGGTTCCAGAACTGTGTAAAATCATTTGAGCACAAAATTCACTTGCTTTACCAGAAATGGACTCTTTCTTGTAGGAACACACACAGATCCTGTGCTTTAACTCCATTTCTGAAGGGAAATTCAGACCACAGTTCTCTTCCATGAAACACACTCTGTTTTCACGCAAGAAGGAATCTCTTCTTTCCTGTGTCTCCAATACAGCAAGCACTATGAGCATGCCCAGAAAAAAGAACTGTGTTTCCCACACATACGGACCATATATAGTTCAGCTCTGCTCTTGAAACTGATACAAACCACAGCTCCGCTTATATAAATGCTTTTAAGTTAATAGTGAGAATCGCTTTGGGTTCCAGAACTGTGTAAAATCATTTGAGCCCAAAATTCACTTGGTTTACCAGAAATGAACTCTTGCTTGTAGGAAGACACAGATCCTATGGTTTAACTCCATTTTGGAAGGGAAATTCAGACCAGTGTTCTATTCCATGAAACACACTCTGTTTTCACGCAAGAAGGAAGCTCTTCTTTGCAGTGTCTCCAGTACAGAAAGCACCATGAGCATGCCCAGAAAAAAAGAACTGAGTTTCCTACTCATACAGACCATATGTAGTTCATCTCTGCTTATGAAACTTGTACAAACCACAGCTCCTCTTATGTAAATGCTCTTTAGTTAATAGTGAGAATCGTGTTGGGTTCCAGAACTGTATAAAATCATTTCAGGCCAAAATTCACTTGGTTTACCAGAAATGAACTCTTGCTTGTAGTAAGACACAGATCCTGAGCTTTAACTCCATTTCTGAAGGGAAATTCAGACCACTGTTCTCATCCATGAAACACACTCTGTTTTCATGCAAGAAGGAATCTCCTCTTTCCAGTGTCTCCAATACAGCAAGCTCCATGAGCATGCCCAGAAAATAAGAACTGTGTTTCCCACTCATACGGACCATATATAGTTCAGCTCTACTCTTGAAACTGATACAAACCAAAGTTCCGCTTAAATAAATGCTCTTTAGTCAATAGTGAGAATCGCGTTGGGTTCCAGAACTGTGTAAAATCATTTGAGCCCAAAATACACTTGGTTTCCCAGAAATGAACTCTTGCTTGTAGGAAGACACAGATCCTGGGCTTTAACTCCATTTCTGAAGGGAAATTCAGACCACAGTTCTCTTCCATGAAACACACTCTGTTTTCACGCAAGAAGGAATCTCTTCTTTCCTGTGTCTCCAATACAGCAAGCTGCATGAGCATGCCAAGAAAAAAAGAACTGTGTTTCCCACTCATACGGACCATATATAGTTCAGCTCTGCTCTTGAAACTGATACAAACCACAGCTCCGCTTACATAAATGCTCTTTAGTTAATTGTAAGAATCGCGTTGGGTTCCAGAACTGTGTAAAATCATTTGAGGCCAAAATTCACTTGGTTTACCAGAAATGACCTCTTGCTTGTAGGAACACACAGATCCTGGGGTTTACCTCCATTTCAGAAGGGAAATTCAGACCATTGTTCTCATCCATGAAACACACTCTGTTTTCAGGCAAGAAGCAAGCTCTTCTTTCCAGACTCTCCAATACAGCAAGAACCTTGAGCATGCCCAGCAAAAAAAGAACTGTGTTTCCTACTCATACGGACCATATGTAGTTCAACTCTGTTTATGAAACTGATACTGACCACAGCTCCTCTTACATAAATGCTCTTTAGTTAATAGTGAGAATCGCGTAGGGTTCCAGAACTGTGTAAAATCATTTGAGCCCAAAATTCACTTGGTTTACCAGAAATGAACTCTTGCTTGTGGGATGACAAATATCCTCTGGTTTAACTCCGTTTCTGAAAGTAAATTCAGACCAGTGTTCTCATCCATTAAACACACTCTGTTTTCACGCAAGAAGGAAGCTCTTCTTTGCAGTGTCTCCAGTACAGCAAGAACCATGAGCATGCTCAGGAAAAAATAACTGTGTTTCCTACTCATACGGACCATATGTAGTTCAGCTATGCTTATGAAACTGACACAAACCACAGCTCCTCTTACATAAATGCTCTTTAGTTAATAGTGAGAATCGTGTTGGGTTCCAGAACTGTGTAAAATCATTTGAGCCCAAAATTCACTTGGTTTACCAGGAATGAACTCTTGCTTGTAGGAAGATACAGATGCTGGCCGTTAAATCCGCTTCTGAAGGGAAATTCAGACCACAGTTCTCATCCATTAAACATACTCTGTTTTAACGCTAGAGGCAACCTCTTCTTTCCAGAATCTCCAATACAGCAAGAAGCATGATCATGCCCTGAAAAAAAGAACTGTCTTTTATACTCATACGGACCATATGTAGTTCAACTCTGCTTATGAAACTGATACAAACCACAGCTCCCCTTACATAAATGCTCTTTAGTTAATAGTGAGAATCTCGTTGGGATACAGAACAGTGTAAAATCATTTGAGCCCAAAATTCACTTGGTTTACCAGAAATGAACTCTTGCTTGTGCGATGACAAATATACTGTGGTTCACTCCGTTTCTGAATGTAAATTCAAACCAGTATTCTCATCCATTAAACACACTCTGTTTTCACGCAAGAAGAAAGCACTGCTTTCCAGCGTCTCCAACACAGCAAGAACCATGACCATGCCCAGAAAAAAAGAACTGTTATTGCTACTCATACGCACCATATGTATGACAACACTGGTTATGAAACTGATACTGACCACAGCTCCTCTTACATAAATGCTCTTTAGTTCATAGTGAGAATCGCGTTGGGTTCCAGAACTGTGTAAAATCATTTGAGCACAAAATTCACTTGCTTTACCAGAAATGGACTCTTTCTTGTAGGAACACACACAGATCCTGTGCTTTAACTCCATTTCTGAAGGGAAATTCAGACCACAGTTCTCTTCCATGAAACACACTCTGTTTTCACGCAAGAAGGAATCTCTTCTTTCCTGTGTCTCCAATACAGCAAGCACTATGAGCATGCCCAGAAAAAAGAACTGTGTTTCCCACACATACGGACCATATATAGTTCAGCTCTGCTCTTGAAACTGATACAAACCACAGCTCCGCTTATATAAATGCTTTTAAGTTAATAGTGAGAATCGCTTTGGGTTCCAGAACTGTGTAAAATCATTTGAGCCCAAAATTCACTTGGTTTACCAGAAATGAACTCTTGCTTGTAGGAAGACACAGATCCTATGGTTTAACTCCATTTTGGAAGGGAAATTCAGACCAGTGTTCTATTCCATGAAACACACTCTGTTTTCACGCAAGAAGGAAGCTCTTCTTTGCAGTGTCTCCAGTACAGAAAGCACCATGAGCATGCCCAGAAAAAAAGAACTGAGTTTCCTACTCATACAGACCATATGTAGTTCATCTCTGCTTATGAAACTTGTACAAACCACAGCTCCTCTTATGTAAATGCTCTTTAGTTAATAGTGAGAATCGTGTTGGGTTCCAGAACTGTATAAAATCATTTCAGGCCAAAATTCACTTGGTTTACCAGAAATGAACTCTTGCTTGTAGTAAGACACAGATCCTGAGCTTTAACTCCATTTCTGAAGGGAAATTCAGACCACTGTTCTCATCCATGAAACACACTCTGTTTTCATGCAAGAAGGAATCTCCTCTTTCCAGTGTCTCCAATACAGCAAGCTCCATGAGCATGCCCAGAAAATAAGAACTGTGTTTCCCACTCATACGGACCATATATAGTTCAGCTCTACTCTTGAAACTGATACAAACCAAAGTTCCGCTTAAATAAATGCTCTTTAGTCAATAGTGAGAATCGCGTTGGGTTCCAGAACTGTGTAAAATCATTTGAGCCCAAAATACACTTGGTTTCCCAGAAATGAACTCTTGCTTGTAGGAAGACACAGATCCTGGGCTTTAACTCCATTTCTGAAGGGAAATTCAGACCACAGTTCTCTTCCATGAAACACACTCTGTTTTCACGCAAGAAGGAATCTCTTCTTTCCTGTGTCTCCAATACAGCAAGCTGCATGAGCATGCCAAGAAAAAAAGAACTGTGTTTCCCACTCATACGGACCATATATAGTTCAGCTCTGCTCTTGAAACTGATACAAACCACAGCTCCGCTTACATAAATGCTCTTTAGTTAATTGTAAGAATCGCGTTGGGTTCCAGAACTGTGTAAAATCATTTGAGGCCAAAATTCACTTGGTTTACCAGAAATGACCTCTTGCTTGTAGGAACACACAGATCCTGGGGTTTACCTCCATTTCAGAAGGGAAATTCAGACCATTGTTCTCATCCATGAAACACACTCTGTTTTCAGGCAAGAAGCAAGCTCTTCTTTCCAGACTCTCCAATACAGCAAGAACCTTGAGCATGCCCAGCAAAAAAAGAACTGTGTTTCCTACTCATACGGACCATATGTAGTTCAACTCTGTTTATGAAACTGATACTGACCACAGCTCCTCTTACATAAATGCTCTTTAGTTAATAGTGAGAATCGCGTAGGGTTCCAGAACTGTGTAAAATCATTTGAGCCCAAAATTCACTTGGTTTACCAGAAATGAACTCTTGCTTGTGGGATGACAAATATCCTCTGGTTTAACTCCGTTTCTGAAAGTAAATTCAGACCAGTGTTCTCATCCATTAAACACACTCTGTTTTCACGCAAGAAGGAAGCTCTTCTTTGCAGTGTCTCCAGTACAGCAAGAACCATGAGCATGCTCAGGAAAAAATAACTGTGTTTCCTACTCATACGGACCATATGTAGTTCAGCTATGCTTATGAAACTGACACAAACCACAGCTCCTCTTACATAAATGCTCTTTAGTTAATAGTGAGAATCGTGTTGGGTTCCAGAACTGTGTAAAATCATTTGAGCCCAAAATTCACTTGGTTTACCAGGAATGAACTCTTGCTTGTAGGAAGATACAGATGCTGGCCGTTAAATCCGCTTCTGAAGGGAAATTCAGACCACAGTTCTCATCCATTAAACATACTCTGTTTTAACGCTAGAGGCAACCTCTTCTTTCCAGAATCTCCAATACAGCAAGAAGCATGATCATGCCCTGAAAAAAAGAACTGTCTTTTATACTCATACGGACCATATGTAGTTCAACTCTGCTTATGAAACTGATACAAACCACAGCTCCCCTTACATAAATGCTCTTTAGTTAATAGTGAGAATCTCGTTGGGATACAGAACAGTGTAAAATCATTTGAGCCCAAAATTCACTTGGTTTACCAGAAATGAACTCTTGCTTGTGGGATGACAAATATACTGTGGTTTAACTCCGTTTCTGAATGTAAATTCAAACCAGTATTCTCATCCATTAAACACACTCTGTTTTCACGCAAGAAGAAAGCACTGCTTTCCAGCGTCTCCAACACAGCAAGAACCATGACCATGCCCAGAAAAAAAGAACTGTTATTGCTACTCATACGCACCATATGTATGACAACACTGGTTATGAAACTGATACTGACCACAGCTCCTCTTAAATAAATGCTCTTTAGTTCATAGTGAGAATCGCGTTGGGTTCCAGAACTGTGTAAAATCATTTGAGCACAACATTCACTTGCTTTACCAGAAATGGACTCTTTCTTGTAGGAACACACACAGATCCTGTGCTTTAACTCCATTTCTGAAGGGAAATTCAGACCACAGTTCTCTTCCATGAAACACACTCTGTTTTCACGCAAGAAGGAATCTCTTCTTTCCTGTGTCTCCAATACAGCAAGCACTATGAGCATGCCCAGAAAAAAGAACTGTGTTTCCCACACATACGGACCATATATAGTTCAGCTCTGCTCTTGAAACTGATACAAACCACAGCTCCGCTTATATAAATGCTCTTAAGTTAATAGTGAGAATCGCTTTGGGTTCTAGAACTGTGTAAAATCATTTGAGCCCAAAATTCACTTGGTTTACCAGAAATGAACTCTTGCTTGTAGGAAGACACAGATCCTATGGTTTAACTCCATTTTGGAAGGGAAATTCAGACCAGTGTTCTATTCCATGAAACACACTCTGTTTTCACGCAAGAAGGAAGCTCTTCTTTGCAGTGTCTCCAATACAGAAAGCACCATGAGCATGCCCAGAAAAAAAGAACTGAGTTTCCTACTCATACAGACCATATGTAGTTCATCTCTGCTTATGAAACTTGTACAAACCACAGCTCCTCTTATGTAAATGCTCTTTAGTTAATAGTGAGAATCGTGTTGGGTTCCAGAACTGTATAAAATCATTTCAGGCCAAAATTCACTTGGTTTACCAGAAATGAACTCTTGCTTGTAGTAAGACACAGATCCTGGGCTTTAACTCCATTTCTGAAGGGAAATTCAGACCACTGTTCTCATCCATGAAACACACTCTGTTTTCATGCAAGAAGGAATCTCTTCTTTCCAGTGTCTCCAATACAGCAAGCTCCATGAGCATGCCCAGAAAATAAGAACTGTGTTTCCCACTCATACGGACCATATATAGTTCAGCTCTACTCTTGAAACTGATACAAACCAAAGTTCCGCTTAAATAAATGCTCTTTAGTCAATAGTGAGAATCGCGTTGGGTTCCAGAACTGTGTAAAATCATTTGAGCCCAAAATACACTTGGTTTCCCAGAAATGAACTCTTGCTTGTAGGAAGACACAGATCCTGGGCTTTAACTCCATTTCTGAAGGGAAATTCAGACCACAGTTCTCTTCCATGAAACACACTCTGTTTTCACGCAAGAAGGAATCTCTTCTTTCCTGTGTCTCCAATACAGCAAGCACTATGAGCATGCCCAGAAAAAAAGAACTGTGTTTCACACACATACGGACCATATATAGTTCAGCTCTGCTCTTGAAACTGATACAAACCACAGCTCTGCTTATATAAATGCTCTTAAGTTAATAGTGAGAATTGCTTTGGGTTCCAGAACTGTGTAAAATCATTTGAGCCCAAAATTCACTTGGTTTACCAGAAATGAACTCTTGCTTGTAGGAAGACACACATCCTATGGTTTAACTCCATTTCGGAAGGGAAATTCAGACCAGTGTTCTATTCCATGAAACACACTCTGTTTTCACGCAAGAAGGAAGCTCTTCTTTGCAGTGTCTCCAATACAGAAAGCACCATGAGCATGCCCAGAAAAAAAGAACTGAGTTTCCTACTCCTACGGACCAAATGTAGTTCAGCTCTGCTTATGAAACTGGTACAAACCACAGTTTCTCTTACATAAATGCTCTTTAGTTAATAGTGAGAATCGCGTTGGTTTCCATAACTGTGTAAAATCATTTGAGCCAAAAATTCACTTGGTTTACCGGAAATGAACTCTTGCTTGTAGGAAGACACAGATCCTGGGGTTTAACTCCCTTTCAGAAGGGAAATTCAGACCAGTGTTCCCATCCATGAAACACACTCTGTGTTCACGCAAGAAACAAGCTCTTCTTTCCAGCCTCTCCAATACAGCAAGCACCATGAGCATGCCCAGAAAAAAAGAACTGTGTTTCCTACACATACAGAATATATATAGTTCAGCTCTGCTTATGAATCTGATACAAACCACAGCTCCGCTTACATAAATGCTCTTTAGATAATAGTGAGAATCATGTTGGGTTCCAGAACTGAGTAGAATCATTTCAGCCCAAAATTCACTTAGTTTACCAGAAATGAACTCTTGCTTGTAGGAAGACACAGATCCTGGGCTTTAACTCCGTTTCTGAAGGGAAATTCAGACCACTGTTCTCATCCATGAAACACACTCTGTTTTCACGCAAGAAGGAATCTCTTCATTCCAGTGTCTCCAATACAGCAAGCACCATGAGCATGCCCAGAAAAAAAGAACTGTGTTTCCCACTCATACGGACCATAAATAGTTCAGCTCTACTCTTGAAACTGATAGAAACCACAGCTCCGCTTACATAAATGCTCTTTAGTTAATAGTGAGAATAAACTTGGGTTCCAGTACTGTGTAAAATCATTTGAGGCCAAAATTCACTTGGTTTACCAGAAATGAACTCTTGCTTGTAGAAAGACACAGATCCTGGGTTTTAACTCCATTTCGGAAGGGAAATTCAGACCATTGTTCTCATCCATGAAACAAACACTGTTTTCACGCAAGAAGGAATCCCTTCTTTCCAGTGTCTCCTATACAGCAAGACCCATGAGCATGCCCAGAAAAAAAGAACTGAGTTTCCTACTCATACAGACCATATGTAGTTCATCTCTGCTTATGAAACTTGTACAAACCACAGCTCCTCTTATGTAAATGCTCTTTAGTTAATAGTGAGAATCGTGTTGGGTTCCAGAACTGTATAAAATCATTTCAGGCCAAAATTCACTTGGTTTACCAGAAATGAACTCTTGCTTGTAGTAAGACACAGATCCTGGGCTTTAACTCCATTTCTGAAGGGAAATTCAGACCACTGTTCTCATCCATGAAACACACTCTGTTTTCATGCAAGAAGGAATCTCTTCTTTCCAGTGTCTCCAATACAGCAAGCTCCATGAGCATGCCCAGAAAATACGAACTGTGTTTCCCACTCATACGGACCATATATAGTTCAGCTCTACTCTTGAAACTGATACAAACCAAAGTTCCGCTTAAATAAATGCTCTTTAGTCAATAGTGAGAATCGCGTTGGGTTCAAGAACTGTGTCAAATCATTTGAGCCCAAAATACACTTGGTTTCCCAGAAATGAACTCTTACTTGTAGGAAGACACAGATCCTGGGCTTTAACTCCATTTCTGAAGGGAAATTCAGACCACAGTTCTCTTCCATGAAACACACTCTGTTTTCACGCAAGAAGGAATCTCTTCTTTCCTGTGTCTCCAATACAGCAAGCACTATGAGCATGCCCAGAAAAAAAGAACTGTGTTTCCCACACATACGGACCATATATAGTTCAGCTCTGCTCTTGAAACTGATACAAACCACAGCTCCGCTTATATAAATGCTCTTAAGTTAATAGTGAGAATCGCTTTGGGTTCCAGAACTGTGTAAAATCATTTGAGCCCAAAATTCACTTGGTTTACCAGAAATGAACTCTTGCTTGTAGGAAGACACAGATCCTATGGTTTAACTCCATTTCGGAAGGGAAATTCAGACCAGTGTTCTATTCCATGAAACACACTCTGTTTTCACGCAAGAAGGAAGCTCTTCTTTGCAGTGTCTCCAATACAGAAAGCACCATGAGCATGCCCAGAAAAAAAGAACTGAGTTTCCTACTCCTACGGACCAAATGTAGTTCAGCTCTGCTTATGAAACTGGTACAAACCACAGTTTCTCTTACATAAATGCTCTTTAGTTAAAAGTGAGAATCGCGTTGGTTTCCAGAACTGTGTAAAATCATTTGAGCCAAAAATTCACTTGGTTTACCGGAAATGAACTCTTGCTTGTAGGAAGACACAGATCCTGGGGTTTAACTCCCTTTCAAAAGGGAAATTCAGACCACTGTTCTCATCCATGAAACACACTCTCTTTTCACGCAAGAAGGAATCTCTTCTTTCCAGTGTCTCCAATACAGCAAGCACCATGAGCATGCCCAGAAAAAAAGAACTGTGTTTCCCACTCATACGGACCATAAATAGTTCAGCTCTACTCTTGAAACTGATACAAACCACAGCTCCGCTTACATAAATGCTCTTTAGTTAATAGTGAGAATAAACTTGGGTTCCAGTACTGTGTAAAATCATTTGAGGCCAAAATTCACTTGGTTTACCAGAAATGAACTCTTGCTTGTAGGAAGACACAGATCCTGGGTTTTAACTCCATTTCTGAAGGGAAATTCAGACCACTGTTCTCATCCATGAAACACACTCTGTTTTCATGCAAGAAGAAATCTCTTCTTTCCAGTGTCTCCAATACAGCAAGCTCCATGAGCATGCCCAGAAAATAAGAACTGTGTTTCCCACTCATACGGACCATATAGAGTTCAGCTCTACTCTTGAAACTGATACAAACCAAAGTTCCGCTTAAATAAATGCTCTTTAGTCAATAGTGAGAATCGCGTTGGGTTCCATAACTGTGTAAAATCATTTGAGCCCAAAATACACTTGGTTTCCCAGAAATGGACTCTTGCTTGTAGGAAGACACAGATCCTGGGCTTTAACTCCATTTCTGAAGGGAAATTCAGACCACAGTTCTCTTCCATGAAACACACTCTGTTTTCACGCAAGAAGGAATCTCTTCTTTCCTGTGTCTCCAATACAGCAAGCACTATGAGCATGCCCAGAAAAAAAGAACTGTGTTTCCCACACATACGGACCATATATAGTTCAGCTCTGCTCTTGAAACTGATACAAACCACAGCTCCACTTATATAAATGCTCTTAAGTTAATAGTGAGAATCGCTTTGGGTTCCAGAACTGTGTAAAATCATTTGAGCCCAAAATTCACTTGGTTTACCAGAAATGAACTCTTGCTTGTAGGAAGACACAGATCCTATGGTTTAACTCCATTTCGGAAGGGAAATTCAGACCAGTGTTCTATTCCATGAAACACACTCTGTTTTCACGCAAGAAGGAAGCTCTTCTTTGCAGTGTCTCCAATACAGAAAGCACCATGAGCATGCCCAGAAAAAAAGAACTGAGTTTCCTACTCCTACGGACCAAATGTAGTTCAGCTCTGCTTATGAAACTGGTACAAACCACAGTTTCTCTTACATAAATGCTCTTTAGTTAATAGTGAGAATCGCGTTGGTTTCCAGAACTGTGTAAAATCATTTGAGCCAAAAATTCACTTGGTTTACCGGAAATGAACTCTTGCTTGTAGGAAGACACAGATCCTGGGGTTTAACTCCCTTTCAGAAGGGAAATTCAGACCAGTGTTCCCATCCATGAAACACACTCTGTGTTCACGCAAGAAACAAGCTCTTCTTTCCAGCCTCTCCAATACAGCAAGCACCATGAGCATGCCCAGAAAAAAAGAACTGTGATTCCTACACATACGGAATATATATAGTTCAGCTCTGCTTATGAATCTGATACAAACCACAGCTCCGCTTACATAAATGCTCTTTAGTTAATAGTGAGAATCATGTTGGGTTCCAGAACTGTGTAAAATCATTTCAGCCCAAAATTCACTTAGTTTACCAGAAATGAACTCTTGCTTGTAGGAAGACACAGATCCTGGGCTTTATCTCCGTTTCTGAAGGGAAATTCAGACCACTGTTCTCATCCATGAAACACACTCTGTTTTAACGCAAGAAGGAATCTCTTCTTTCCAGTGTCTCCAATACAGCAAGCACCATGAGCATGCCCAGAAAAAAAGAACTGTGTTTCCCACTCATACCGACCATAAATAGTTCAGCTCTACTCTTGAAACTGATACAAACCACAGCTCCGCTTACATAAATGCTCTTTAGTTAATAGTGAGAATAAACTTGGGTTCCAGTATTGTGTAAAATCATTTGAGGCCAAAATTCACTTGGTTTACCAGAAATGAACTCTTGCTTGTAGGAAGACACAGATCCTGGGTTTTAACTCCATTTCGGAAGGGAAATTCAGATCATTGTTCTCATCCATGAAACAAACACTGTTTTCACGCAAGAAGGAATCTCTTCTTTCCAGTGTCTCCTATACAGCAAGACCCATTAGCATGCCCAGAAAAAAAGAACTGAGTTTCCTACACATACAGACCATATGTAGTTCATCTCTGCTTATGTAACTTGTACAAACCACAGCTCCTCTTATGTAAATGCTCTTTAGTTAATAGTGAGAATCGTGTTGGGTTCCAGAACTGTATAAAATCATTTCAGGCCAAAATTCACTTGGTTTACCAGAAATGAACTCTTGCTTGTAGTAAGACACAGATCCTGGGCTTTAACCCCATTTCTGAAGGGAAATTCAGACCACTGTTCTCATCCATGAAACACACTCTGTTTTCACGCAAGAAGGAAGCTCTTCTTTGCAGTGTCTCCAATACAGAAAGCACCATGAGCATGCCCAGAAAAAAAGAACTGAGTTTCCTACTCCTACGGACCAAATGTAGTTCAGCTCTGCTTATGAAACTGGTACAAACCACAGTTTCTCTTACATAAATGCTCTTTAGTTAATAGTGAGAATCGCGTTGGTTTCCAGAACTGTGTAAAATCATTTGAGCCAAAAATTCACTTGGTTTACCGGAAATGAACTCTTGCTTGTAGGAAGACACAGATCCTGGGGTTTAACTCCCTTTCAGAAGGGAAATTCAGACCAGTGTTCCCATCCATGAAACACACTCTGTGTTCACGCAAGAAACAAGCTCTTCTTTCCAGCCTCTCCAATACAGCAAGCACCATGAGCATGCCCAGAAAAAAAGAACTGTGTTTCCTACACATACGGAATATATATAGTTCAGCTCTGCTTATGAATCTGATACAAACCACAGCTCCGCTTACATAAATGCACTTTAGTTAATAGTGAGAATCATGTTGGGTTCCAGAACTGTGTAAAATCATTTCAGCCCAAAATTCACTTAGTTTACCAGAAATGAACTCTTGCTTGTAGGAAGACACAGATTTTGGGCTTTAACTCAGTTTCTGAACGGAAATTCAGACCACTGTTCTCATCCATGAAACACACTCTGTTTTCACGCAAGAAGGAATCTCTTCTTTCCAGTGTCTCTAATACAGCAAGCTGCATGAGCATGCCAAGAAAAAAAGAACTGTGTTTCCCACTCATACGGACCATATACAGTTCAGCTCTTGCCTTGAAACTGATACAATCCACAGCTCCGCTTACATAAATGCTCTTTAGTTAATTGTAAGAATCGCGTTGGGTTCCAGAACTGTGTAAAATCATTTGAGGCCAAAATTCACTTGGTTTACCAGAAATGACCTTTTGCTTGTAGGAACACACAGATCCTGGGGTTTACCTCCATTTCGGAAGGGAAATTCAGACCATTGTTCTCATCCATGAAACACACTCTGTTTTCAGGCAAGAAGCAAGCTCTTCTTTCCAGACTCTCCAATACAGCAAGAACCTTGAGCATGCCCAGCAAAAAAAGAACTGTGTTTCCTACTCATACGGACCATTTGTAGTTCAACTCTGCTTATGAAACTGATACTGACCCCAGCTCCTCTTACATAAATGCTCTTTAGTTAATAGTGAGAATCGCATAGGGTTCCAGAACTGTGTAAAATCATTTGAGCCCAAAATTCACTTGGTTTACCAGAAATGAACTCTTGCTTGTGGGATGACAAATATCCTCTGGTTTAACTCCGTTTCTGAGAGTAAATTCAGACCAGTGTTCTCATCCATTAAACACACTCTGTTTTCACGCAAGAAGGAAGCTCTTCTTTGCAGTGTCTCCAGTACAGCAAGAACCATGAGCATGCTCAGGAAAAAATAACTGTGTTTCCTACTCATACGGACCATATGTAGTTCAGCTATGCTTATGAAACTGACACTAAACACAGCTCCTCTTACATAAATGCTCTTTAGTTAATAGTGAGAATCGTGTTGGGTTCCAGTACTGTGTAAAATCATTTGAGCCCAAAATTCACTTGGTTTACCAGGAATGAACTCTTGCTTGTAGGAAGATACAGATGCTGGCCGTTAAATCCGCTTCTGAAGGGAAATTCAGACCACAGTTCTCATCCATTAAACATACTCTGTTTTAACGCTAGAGGCAACCTCTTCTTTCCAGAATCTCCAATACAGCAAGAAGCATGATCATGCCCTGAAAAAAAGAACTGTCTTTTATACTCATACGGACCATATGTAGTTCAACTCTGCTTATGAAACTGATACAAACCACAGCTCCCCTTACATAAATGCTCTTTAGTTAATAGTGAGAATCTCGTTAGGATACAGAACAGTGTAAAATCATTTGAGCCCAAAATTCACTTGGTTTACCAGAAATGAACTCTTGCTTGTGGGATGACAAATATACTGTGGTTTAACTCCGTTTCTGAATGTAAATTCAAACCAGTATTCTCATCCATTAAACACACTCTGTTCTCACGCAAGAAGAAAGCACTGCTTTCCAGCGTCTCCAACACAGCAAGCACCATGAGCATGCCCAGAAAAAAAGAACTGTGTTTCCCACTCACACCGACCATAAATAGTTCAGCTCTACTCTTGAAACTGATACAAACCACAGCTCCGCTTACATAAATGCTCTTTAGTTAATAAGGAGAATAAACTTGGGTTCCAGTACTGTGTAAAATCATTTTAGGCCAAAATTCACTTGGTTTACCAGAAATGAACTCTTGCTTGTAGGAAGACACAGATCCTGGGTTTTAACTCCATTTCGGAAGGGAAATTCAGACCATTGTTCTCATCCATGAAACAAACACTGTTTTCACGCAAGAAGGAATCTCTTCTTTCCAGTGTCTCCTATACAGCAAGACCCATGAGCATGCCCAGAAAAAAAGAACTGAGTTTCCTACTCATACAGACCATATGTAGTTCATCTCTGCTTATGAAACTTGTACAAACCACAGCTCCTCTTATGTAAATGCTCTTTAGTTAATAGTGAGAATCGTGTTGGGTTCCAGAACTGTGTAAAATCATTTGAGCCCAAAATTCACTTGGTTTACCAGAAATGAATCTTGCTTGTAGGAAGACACAGATCCTATGGTTTAACTCCATTTCGGAAGGGAAATTCAGACCAGTGTTCTATTCCATGAAACACACTCTGTTTTCATGCAAGAAGGAAGCTCTTCTTTGCAGTGTCTCCAATACAGAAAGCCCCATGAGCATGCCCAGAAAAAAAGAACTGAGTTTCCTACTCCTACGGACCAAATGTAGTTCAGCTCTGCTTATGAAACTGGTACAAACCACAGTTTCTCTTACATAAATGCTCTTTAGTTAATAGTGAGAATCGCGTTGGTTTCCAGAACTGTGTAAAATCATTTGAGCCAAAAATTCACTTGGTTTACCGGAAATGATCTCTTGCTTGTAGGAAGACACAGATCCTGGGGTTTAACTCCCTTTCAGAAGGGAAATTCAGACCAGTGTTCCCATCCATGAAACACACTCTGTGTTCACGCAAGAAACATGCTCTTCTTTCCAGCCTCTCCAATACAGCAAGCACCATGAGCATGCCCAGAAAAAAAGAACTGTGTTTCCTACACATACGGAATATATATAGTTCAGCTCTGCTTATGAATCTGATACAAACCACAGCTCCGCTTACATAAATGCTCTTTAGTTAATAGTGAGAATCATGTTGGGTTCCAGAACTGTGTAAAATCATTTCAGCCCAAAATTCACTTAGTTTACCAGAAATGACCTCTTGATTGTAGGAACACACAGATTTTGGGCTTTAACTCAGTTTCTGAACGGAAATTCAGACCACTGTTCTCATCCATGAAACACACTCTGTTTTCACGCAAGAAGGAATCTCTTCTTTCCAGTGTCTCTAATACAGCAAGCTGCATGAGCAAGCCAAGAAAAAAAGAACTGTGTTTCCCACTCATACGGACCATATACAGTTCAGCTCTGCCCTTGAAACTGATACAATCCACAGCTCCGCTTACATAAATGCTCTTTAGTTAATTGTAAGAATCGCGTTGGGTTCCAGAACTGCGTAAAATCATTTGAGGTCAAAATTCACTTGGTTTACCAGAAATGACCTCTTGATTGTAGGAACACACAGATCCTGGGGTTTACCTCCATTTCGGAAGGGAAATTCAGACCATTGTTCTCATCCATAAACACACTCTGTTTTCACGCAAGAAGGAAGCTCTTCTTTGCAGTGTCTCCAGTACAGCAAGAACCATGAGCATGCTCAGGAAAAAATAACTGTGTTTCCTACTCATACGGACCATATGTAGTTCAGCTATGCTTATGAAACTGACACAAACCACAGCTCCTCTTACATAAATGCTCTTTAGTTAATAGTGAGAATCGTGTTGGGTTCCAGAACTGTGTAAAATCATTTGAGCCCAAAATTCACTTGGTTTACCAGGAATGAACTCTTGCTTGTAGGAAGATACAGATGCTGGCCGTTAAATCCGCTTCTGAAGGGAAATTCAGACCACAGTTCTCATCCATTAAACATACTCTGTTTTAACGCTAGAGGCAACCTCTTCTTTCCAGAATCTCCAACACAGCAAGAAGCATGATCATGCCCTGAAAAAAAGAACTGTCTTTTATACTCATACGGACCATATGTAGTTCAACTCTGCTTATGAAACTGATACAAACCACAGCTCCCCTTACATAAATGCTCTTTAGTTAATAGTGAGAATCTCGTTGGGATACAGAACAGTGTAAAATCATTTGAGCCCAAAATTCACTTGGTTTACCAGAAATGAACTCTTGCTTGTGGGATGACAAATATACTGTGGTTTAACTCCGTTTCTGAATGTAAATTCAAACCAGTATTCTCATCCATTAAACACACTCTGTTTTCACGCAAGAAGAAAGCACTGCTTTCCAGCGTATCCAACACAGCAAGAACCATGACCATGCCCAGAAAAAAAGAACTGTTATTCCTACTCATACGGACCATATGTATGACAATACTGGTTATGAAACTGATACTGACCACAGCTCCTCTTACATAAATGCTCTTTAGTTCATAGTGAGAATCGCGTTGGTTTCCAGAACAGTGTAAAATCATTTGAGCCAAAAATTCACTTGCTTTACAAGAAATGGACTCTTTCTTGTAGGAACACACACAGATCCTGTGCTTTAACTCCATTTCTGAAGGGAAATTCAGACCACAGTTCTCTTCCATGAAACACACTCTGTTTTCACGCAAGAAGGAATCTCTTCTTTCCTGTGTCTCCAATACAGCAAGCACCATGAGCATGCCCAGAAAAAAAGAACTGTGTTTCCCACTCATACGGACCATAAATAGTTCAGCTCTACTCTTGAAACTGATACAAACCACAGCTCCGCTTACATAAATGCTCTTTAGTTAATAGTGAGAATCGCGTTGGGTTCCAGAACTGTGTAAAATCATTTGAGCCCAAAATTCACTTGGTTTACCAGAAATGAACTCTTGCTTGTAGGAAGACACAGATCCTATGGTTTACCTCCATTTCGGAAGGGAAATTCAGACCAGTGTTCTATTCCATGAAACACACTCTGTTTTCACGCAAGAAGGAAGCTCTTCTTTGCAGTGTCTCCAATACAGAAAGCACCATGAGCATGCCCAGAAAAAAAGAACTGAGTTTCCTACTCCTACGGACCAAATGTAGTTCAGCTCTGCTTATGAAACTGGTACAAACCACAGTTTCTCTTACATAAATGCTCTATAGTTAATAGTGAGAATCGCGTTGGTTTCCAGAACTGTGTAAAATCATTTGAGCCAAAAATTCACTTGGTTTACCGGAAATGAACTCTTGCTTGTAGGAAGACACAGATCCTGGGGTTTAACTCCCTTTCAGAAGGGAAATTCAGACCAGTGTTCCCATCCATGAAACACACTCTGTGTTCAAGCAAGAAACAAGCTCTTCTTTCCAGCCTCTCCAATACAGCAAGCACCATGAGCATGCCCAGAAAAAAAGAACTGTGTTTCCTACACATACGGAATATATATAGTTCAGCTCTGCTTATGAATCTGATACAAACCACAGCTCCGCTTACATAAATGCTCTTTAGTTAATAGTGAGAATCATGTTGGGTTCCAGTACTGTGTAAAATCATTTCAGCCCAAAATTCACTTAGTTTACCAGAAATGAACTCTTGCTTGTAGGAAGACACAGATCCTGGGCTTTAACTCCGTTTTTGAAGGGAAATTCAGACCACTGTTCTCATCCATGAAACACACTCTGTTTTCACGCAAGAAGGAAACTCTTCTTTCCAGTGTCTCCAATACAGCAAGCACCATGAGCATGCCCATAAAAAAAGTACTGTGTTTCCCACTCATACGGACCATAAATAGTTCAGCTCTACTCTTGAAACTGATACAAACCACAGCTCTGCTTACATAAATGCTCTTTAGTTAATAGTGAGAATAAACTTGGGTTCCAGTACTGTGTAAAATCATTTTAGGCCAAAATTCACTTGGTTTACCAGAAATGAACTGTTGCTTGTAGGAAGACACAGATCCTGGGTTTTAACTCCATTTCGGAAGGGAAATTCAGACCATTGTTCTCATCCATGAAACAAACACTGTTTTCACGCAAGAAGGAATCTCTTCTTTCCAGTGTCTCCTATACAGCAAGACCCATGAGCATGCCCAGAAAAAAAGAACTGAGTTTCCTACTCATACAGACCATATGTAGTTCATCTCTGCTTATGAAACTTGTACAAACCACAGCTCCTCTTATGTAAATGCTCTTTAGTTAAGAGTGAGAGTCGTGTTGGGTTTCAGAACTGTATAAAATCATTTCAGGCCAAAATTCACTTGGTTTACCAGAAATGAACTCTTGCTTGTAGTAAGACACAGATCCTGGGCTTTAACTCCATTTCTGAAGGGAAATTCAGACCACTGTTCTCATCCATGAAACACACTCTGTTTTCATGCAAGAAGGAATCTCTTCTTTCCAGTGTCTCCAATACAGCAAGCTCCATGAGCATGCCCAGAAAATAAGAACTGTGTTTCCCACTCATACGGACCATATATAGTTCAGCTCTGCTCTTGAAACTGATACAAACCACAGCTCCGCTTATATAAATGCTCTTAAGTTAATAGTTAGAATCGCTTTGGGTTCCAGAACTGTGTAAAATCATTTGAGGCCAAAATTCACTTGGTTTACCAGAAATGAACTCTTGCTTGTAGGAAGACACAGATCCTATGGTTTAACTCCATTTCGGAAGGGAAATTCAGACCAGTGTTCTATTCCATGAAACACACTCTGTTTTCACGCAAGAAGGAAGCTCTTCTTTGCAGTGTCTCCAATACAGAAAGCACCATGAGCATGCCCAGAAAAAAAGAACTGAGTTTCCTACTCCTACGGACCAAATGTAGTTCAGCTCTGCTTATGAAACTGGTACAAACCACAGTTTCTCTTACATAAATGCTCTTTAGTTAATAGTGAGAATCGCGTTGGTTTCCAGAACTGTGTAAAATCATTTGAGCCAAAAATTCACTTGGTTTACCGGAAATGAACTCTTGCTTGTAGGAAGACACAGATCCTTGGGTTTAACTCCCTTTCAGAAGGGAAATTCAGACCAGTGTTCCCATCCATGAAACACATTCTGTGTTCACGCAAGAAACAAGCTCTTCTTTCCAGCCTCTCCAATACAGCAAGCACCATGAGCATGCCCAGAAAAAAAGAACTGTGTTTCCTACACATACAGAATATATATAGTTCAGCTCTGCTTATGAATCTGATACAAACCACAGCTCCGCTTACATAAATGCTCTTTAGTTAATAGTGAGAATCATGTTGGGTTCCAGAACTGTGTAAAATCATTTCAGCCCAAAATTCACTTAGTTTACCAGAAATGAACTCTTGCTTGTAGGAAGACACAGATCCTGGGCTTTATCTCCGTTTCTGAAGGGAAATTCAGACCACTGTTCTCATCCATGAAACACACTCTGTTTTCATGCAAGAAGGAATCTCTTTTTTCCAGTGTCTCCAATACAGCAAGCACCATGAGCATGCCCGGAAAAAAAGAACTGTGTTTCCCACTCATACGAACCATATATAGTTCAGCTCTGATCTTGAAACTGATACAAACCAAAGCTCCGCTTAAATAAATGATCTTTAGTTAATAGTGAGAATCGTGTTGGGTTCCAGAACTGTGTAAAATCATTTCAGCCCAAAATTCACTTGGTTTACCAGAAATGAACTCTTGCTTGTAGGAAGACACAGATTTTGGGCTTTAACTCAGTTTCTGAACGGAAATTCAGACCACTGTTCTCATCCATGAAACACACTCTGTTTTCACGCAAGAAGGAATCTCTTCTTTCCAGTGTCTCCAATACAGCAAGCTGCATGAGCATGCCAAGAAAAAAGAACTGTGTTTCCCACTCATACGGACCATATATAGTTCAGCTCTGCCCTTGAAACTGATACAATCCACAGCTCCGCTTACATAAATGCTCTTTAGTTAATTGTAAGAATCGCGTTGGGTTCCAGAACTGTGTAAAATCATTTGAGGCCAAAATTCACTTGGTTTACCAGAAATGACCTCTTGATTGTAGGAACACACAGATCCTGGTATTTACCTCCATTTCGGAAGGGAAATTCAGACCATTGTTCTCATCCATGAAACACACTCTGTTTTCAGGCAAGAAGCAAGCTCTTCTTTCCAGACTCTCCAATACAGCAAGAACCTTGAGCATGCCCAGCAAAAAAAGAACTGTGTTTCCTACTCATACGGACCATATGTAGTTCAACTCTGCTTATGAAACTGATACTGACCACAGCTCCTCTTACATAAATGCTCTTTAGTTAATAGTGAGAATCGCATAGGGTTCCAGTACTGTGTAAAATCATTTGAGCCCAAAATTCACTTGGTTTACCAGAAATGAACTCTTGCTTGTGGGATGACAAATATCCTCTGGTTTAACTCCGTTTCTGAAAGTAAATTCAGACCAGTGTTCTCATCCATTAAACACACTCTGTTTTCACGCAAGAAGGAAGCTCTTCTTTGCAGTGTCTCCAGTACAGCAAGAACCATGAGCATGCTCAGGAAAAAATAACTGTGTTTCCTACTCATACGGACCATATGTAGTTCAGCTATGCTTATGAAACTGACACTAACCACAGCTCCTCTTACATAAATGCTCTTTAGTTAATAGTGAGAATCGTGTTGGGTTCCAGAACTGTGTAAAATCATTTGAGTCCAAAATTCACTTGGTTTACCAGGAATGAACTCTTGCTTGTAGGAAGATACAGATGCTGGCCGTTAAATCCGCTTCTGAAGGGAAATTCAGACCACAGTTCTCATCCATTAAACATACTCTGTTTTAACGCTAGAGGCAACCTCTTCTTTCCAGAATCTCCAATACAGCAAGAAGCATGATCATGCCCTGAGAAAAAGAACTGTCTTTTATACTCATACGGACCATATGTAGTTCAACTCTGCTTATGAAACTGATACAAACCACAGCTCCCCTTACATAAATGCTCTTTAGTTAATAGTGAGAATCTCGTTGGGATACAGAACAGTGTAAAATCATTTGAGCCCAAAATTCACTTGGTTTACCAGAAATGAACTCTTGCTTGTGGGATGACAAATATACTGTGGTTTAACTCCGTTTCTGAATGTAAATTCAAACCAGTATTCTCATCCATTAAACACACTCTGTTTTCACGCAAGAAGAAAGCACTGCTTTCCAGCGTCTCCAACACAGCAAGAACCATGACCATGCCCAGAAAAAAAGAACTGTTATTCCTACTCATACGGACCATATGTATGACAACACTGGTTATGAAACTGATACTGACCACAGCTCCTCTTACATAAATGCTCTTTAGTACATAGTGAGAATCGCGTTGGAATCCAGAACTGTGTAAAATCATTTGAGCCAAAAATTCACTTGCTTTACCAGAAATGGACTCTTTCTTGTAGGAACACACACAGATCCTGTGCTTTAACTCCATTTCTGAAGGGAAATTCAGACCACAGTTCTCTTCCATGAAACACACTCTGTTTTCACGCAAGAAGGAATCTCTTCTTTCCTGTGTCTCCAATACAGCAAGCACTATGAGCATGCCCAGAAAAAAAGAACTGTGTTTCCCACACATACGGACCATATATAGTTCAGCTCTGCTCTTGAAACTGATACAAACCACAGCTCCGCTTATATAAATGCTCTTAAGTTAATAGTGAGAATCGCTTTGGGTTCCAGAAGTGTGTAAAATCATTTGAGCCCAAAATTCACTTGGTTTACCAGAAATGAACTCTTGCTTGTGGGATGACAAATATCCTCTGGTTTAACTCCGTTTCTGAAAGTAAATTCAGACCAGTGTTCTCATCCATTAAACACACTCTGTTTTCACGCAAGAAGGAAGCTCTTCTTTGCAGTGTCTCCAGTACAGCAAGAACCATGAGCATGCTCAGGAAAAAATAACTGTGTTTCCTACTCATACGGACCATATGTAGTTCAGCTATGCTTATGAAACTGACACTAACCACAGCTCCTCTTACATAAATGCTCTTTAGTTAATAGTGAGAATCTTGTTGGGTTCCAGAACTGTGTAAAATCATTTGAGCCCAAAATTCTCTTGGTTTACCAGGAATGAACTCTTGCTTGTAGGAAGATACAGATGCTGGCCGTTAAATCCGCTTCTGAAGGGAAATTCAGACCACAGTTCTCATCCATTAAACATACTCTGTTTTAACGCTAGAGGCAACCTCTTCTTTCCAGAATCTCCAATACAGCAAGAAGCATGATCATGCCCTGAAAAAAAGAACTGTCTTTTATACTCATACGGACCATATGTAGTTCAACTCTGCTTATGAAACTGATACAAACCACAGCTCCCCTTACATAAATGCTCTTTAGTTAATAGTGAGAATCTCGTTGGGATACAGAACAGTGTAAAATCATTTGAGCCCAAAATTCACTTGTTTTACCAGAAATGAACTCTTGCTTGTGGGATGACAAATATACTGTGGTTTAACTCCGTTTCTGAATGTAAATTCAAACCAGTATTCTCATCCATTAAACACACTCTGTTTTCACACAAGAAGAAAGCACTGCTTTCCAGCGTCTCCAACACAGCAAGAACCATGACCATGCCCAGAAAAAAAGAACTGTTATTCCTACTCATACGGACCATATGTATGACAACACTGGTTATGAAACTGATACTGACGACAGCTCCTCTTACATAAATGCTCTTTAGTACATAGTGAGAATCGCGTTGGATTCCAGAACTGTGTAAAATCATTTGAGCCAAAAATTCACTTGCTTTACCAGAAATGGACTCTTTCTTGTAGGAACACACACAGATCCTGTGCTTTAACTCCATTTCTGAAGGGAAATTCAGACCACAGTTCTCTTCCATGAAACACACTCTGTTTTCACGCAAGAAGGAATCTCTTCTTTCCTGTGTCTCCAATACAGCAAGCACTATGAGCATGCCCAGAAAAAAAGAACTGTGTTTCCCACACATACGGACCATATATAGTTCAGCTCTGCTCTTGAAACTGATACAAACCACAGCTCCGCTTATATAAATGCTCTTAAGTTAATAGTGAGAATCGCTTTGGGTTCCAGAAGTGTGTAAAATCATTTGAGCCCAAAATTCACTTGGTTTACCAGAAATGAACTCTTGCTTGTAGGAAGACACAGATCCTATGGTTTAACTCCATTTCGGAAGGGAAATTCAGACCAGTGTTCTATTCCATGAAACACACTCTGTTTTCACGCAAGTAGGAAGCTCTTCTTTGCAGTGTCTCCAGTACAGCAAGAACCATGAGCATGCTCAGGAAAAAATAACTGTGTTTCCTACTCATACGGACCATATGTAGTTCAGCTATGCTTATGAAACTGACACTAACCACAGCTCCTCTTACATAAATGCTCTTTAGTTAATAGTGAGAATCGTGTTGGGTTCCAGAACTGTGTAAAATCATTTGAGCCCAAAATTCTCTTGGTTTACCAGGAATGAACTCTTGCTTGTAGGAAGAAGCAGATGCTGGCCGTTAAATCCGCTTCTGAAGGGAAATTCAGACCACAGTTCTCATCCATTAAACATACTCTGTTTTAACGCTAGAAGCAACCTCTTCTTTCCAGAATCTCCAATACAGCAAGAAGCATGATCATGCCCTGAAAAAAAGAACTGTCTTTTATACTCATACGGACCATATGTAGTTCAACTCTGCTTATGAAACTGATACAAACCACAGCTCCCCTTACATAAATGCTCTTTAGTTAATAGTGAGAATCTCGTTGGGATACAGAACATTGTAAAATCATTTGAGCCCAAAATTCACTTGGTTTACCAGAAATGAACTCTTGCTTGTGGGATGACAAATATACTGTGGTTTAACTCCGTTTCTGAATGTAAATTCAAACCAGTATTCTCATCCATTAAACACACTCTGTTTTCACGCAAGAAGAAAGCACTGCTTTCCAGCGTCTCCAACACAGCAAGAACCATGACCATGCCCAGAAAAAAAGAACTGTTATTCCTACTCATACGGACCATATGTATGACAACACTGGTTATGAAACTGATACTGACCACAGCTCCTCTTACATAAATGCTCTTTAGTTCATAGTGAGAATCGCGTTGGTTTCCAGAACTGTGTAAAATCATTTGAGCCAAAAATTCACTTGCTTTACCAGAAATGGACTCTTTCTTGTAGGAACACACACAGATCCTGTGCTTTAACTCCATTTCTGAAGGGAAATTCAGACCACAGTTCTCTTCCATGAAACACACTCTGTTTTCACGCAAGAAGGAATCTCTTCTTTCCTGTGTCTCCAATACAGCAAGACCCATGAGCATGCCCAGAAAAAAAGAACTGAGTTTCCTACTCATACAGACCATATGTAGTTCATCTCTGCTTATGAAACTTGTACAAACCACAGCTCCTCTTATGTAAATGCTCTTTAGTTAATAGTGAGAATCGTGTTGGGTTCCAGAACTGTATAAAATCATTTCAGGCCAAAATTCACTTGGTTTACCAGAAATGAACTCTTGCTTGTAGTAAGACACAGATCCTGGGCTTTAACTCCATTTCTGAAGGGAAATTCAGACCACTGTTCTCATCCATGAAACACACTCTGTTTTCATGCAAGAAGGAATCTCTTCTTTCCAGTGTCTCCAATACAGCAAGCTCCATGAGCATGCCCAGAAAATAAGAACTGTGTTTCCCAATCATACGGACCATATATAGATCAGCTCTACTCTTGAAACTGATACAAACCAAAGTTCCATTTAAATAAATGCTCTTTAGTCAATAGTGAGAATCGCGTTGGGTTCCAGAACTTTGGAAAATCATTTGAGCCCAAAATACACTTGGTTTCCCAGAAATGAACTCTTGCTTGTAGGAAGACACAGATCCTGGGCTTTAACTCCATTTCTGAAGGGAAATTCAGACCACAGTTCTCTTCCATGAAACACACTCTGTTTTCACGCAAGAAGGAATCTCTTCTTTCCTGTGTCTCCAATACAGCAAGCACTATAAGCATGCCCAGAAAAAAAGAACTGTGTTTCCCACACATACGGACCATATATAGTTCAGCTCTGCTCTTGAAACTGATACAAACCACAGCTCCGCTTATATAAATGCTCTTAAGTTAATAGTGAGAATCGCTTTGGGTTCCAGAACTGTGTAAAATCATTTGAGCCCAAAATTCACTTGGTTTACCAGAAATGAACTCTTGCTTGTAGGAAGACACAGATCCTATGGTTTAACTCCATTTCGGAAGGGAAATTCAGACCAGTGTTCTATTCCATGAAACACACTCTGTTTTCACGCAAGAAGGAAGCTCTTCTTTGCAGTGTCTCCAATACAGAAAGCACCATGAGCATGCCCAGAAAAAAAGAACTGAGTTTCCTACTCCTACGGACCAAATGTAGTTCAGCTCTGCTTATGAAACTGGTACAAACCACAGTTTCTCTTACATAAATGCTCTTTAGTTAAAAGTGAGAATCGCGTTGGTTTCCAGAACTGTGTAAAATCATTTGAGCCAAAAATTCACTTGGTTTACCGGAAATGAACTCTTGCTTGTAGGAAGACACAGATCCTGGGGTTTAACTCCCTTTCAGAAGGGAAATTCAGACCACTGTTCTCATCCATGAAACACACTCTCTTTTCACGCAAGAAGGAATCTCTTCTTTCCAGTGTCTCCAATACAGCAAGCACCATGAGCATGCCCAGAAAAAAAGAACTGAGTTTCCTACTCATACAGACCATATGTAGTTCATCTCTGCTTATGAAACTTGTACAAACCACAGCTCCTCTTATGTAAATGCTCTTTAGTTAAGAGTGAGAGTCGTGTTGGGTTCCAGAACTGTATAAAATCATTTCAGGCCAAAATTCACTTGGTTTACCAGAAATGAACTCTTGCTTGTAGTAAGACACAGATCCTGGGCTTTAACTCCATTTCTGAAGGGAAATTCAGACCACTGTTCTCATCCATGAAACACACTCTGTTTTCATGCAAGAAGGAATCTCTTCTTTCCAGTGTCTCCAATACAGCAAGCTCCATGAGCATGCCCAGAAAATAAGAACTGTGTTTCCCACTCATACGGACCATATATAGTTCAGCTCTGCTCTTGAAACTGATACAAACCACAGCTCCGCTTATATAAATGCTCTTAAGTTAATAGTTAGAATCGCTTTGGGTTCCAGAACTGTGTAAAATCATTTGAGGCCAAAATTCACTTGGTTTACCAGAAATGAACTCTTGCTTGTAGGAAGACACACATCCTATGGTTTAACTCCATTTCGGAAGGGAAATTCAGACCAGTGTTCTATTCCATGAAACACACTCTGTTTTCACGCAAGAAGGAAGCTCTTCTTTGCAGTGTCTCCAATACAGAAAGCACCATGAGCATGCCCAGAAAAAAAGAACTGAGTTTCCTACTCCTACGGACCAAATGTAGTTCAGCTCTGCTTATGAAACTGGTACAAACCACAGTTTCTCTTACATAAATGCTCTTTAGTTAATAGTGAGAATCGCGTTGGTTTCCAGAACTGTGTAAAATCATTTGAGCCAAAAATTCACTTGGTTTACCGGAAATGAACTCTTGCTTGTAGGAAGACACAGATCCTGGGGTTTAAGTCCCTTTCAGAAGGGAAATTCAGACCAGTGTTCCCATCCATGAAACACATTCTGTGTTCACGCAAGAAACAAGCTCTTCTTTCCAGCCTCTCCAATACAGCAAGCACCATGAGCATGCCCAGAAAAAAAGAACTGTGTTTCCTACACATACAGAATATATATAGTGCAGCTCTGCTTATGAATCTGATACAAACCACAGCTCCGCTTACATAAATGCTCTTTAGTTAATAGTGAGAATCATGTTGGGTTCCAGAACTGTGTAAAATCATTTCAGCCCAAAATTCACTTAGTTTACCAGAAATGAACTCTTGCTTGTAGGAAGACACAGATCCTGGGCTTTATCTCCGTTTCTGAAGGGAAATTCAGACCACTGTTCTCATCCATGAAACACACTCTGTTTTCATGCAAGAAGGAATCTCTTTTTTCCAGTGTCTCCAATACAGCAAGCTCCATGAGCATGCCCGGAAAAAAAGAACTGTGTTTCCCACTCATACGAACCATATATAGTTCAGCTCTGATCTTGAAACTGATACAAACCAAAGCTCCGCTTAAATAAATGATCTTTAGTTAATAGTGAGAATCGTGTTGGGTTCCAGAACTGTGTAAAATCATTTCAGCCCAAAATTCACTTGGTTTACCAGAAATGAACTCTTGCTTGTAGGAAGACACAGATTTTGGGCTTTAACTCAGTTTCTGAACGGAAATTCAGACCACTGTTCTCATCCATGAAACACACTCTGTTTTCACGCAAGAAGGAATCTCTTCTTTCCAGTGTCTCCAATACAGCAAGCTGCGTGAGCATGCCAAGAAAAAAGAACTGTGTTTCCCACTCATACGGACCATATATAGTTCAGCTCTGCCCTTGAAACTGATACAATCCACAGCTCCGCTTACATAAATGCTCTTTAGTTAATTGTAAGAATCGTGTTGGGTTCCAGAACTGTGTAAAATCATTTGAGGCCAAAATTCACTTGGTTTACCAGAAATGACCTCTTGATTGTAGGAACACACAGATCCTGGGGTTTACCTCCATTTCGGAAGGGAAATTCAGACCATTGTTCTCATCCATGAAACACACTCTGTTTTCAGGCAAGATGCAAGCTCTTCTTTCCAGACTCTCCAATACAGCAAGAACCTTGAGCATGCCCAGCAAAAAAAGAACTGTGTTTCCTACTCATACGGACCATATGTAGTTCAACTCAACTTATGAAACTGATACTGACCACAGCTCCTCTTACATAAATGCTCTTTAGTTAATAGTGAGAATCGCATAGGGTTCCAGAACTGTGTAAAATCATTTGAGCCCAAAATTCACTTGGTTTACCAGAAATGAACTCTTGCTTGTGGGATGACAAATATCCTCTGGTTTAACGCCGTTTCTGAAAGTAAATTCAGACCAGTGTTCTCATCCATTAAACACACTCTGTTTTCACGCAAGAAGGAAGCTCTTCTTTGCAGTGTCTCCAGTACAGCAAGAACCATGAGCATGCTCAGGAAAAAATAACTGTGTTTCCTACTCATACGGACCATATGTAGTTCAGCTATGCTTATGAAACTGACACTAACCACAGCTCCTCTTACATAAATGCTCTTTAGTTAATAGTGAGAATCGTGTTGGGTTCCAGAACTGTGTAAAATCATTTGAGTCCAAAATTCACTTGGTTTACCAGGAATGAACTCTTGCTTGTAGGAAGATACAGATGCTGGCCGTTAAATCCGCTTCTGAAGGGAAATTCAGACCACAGTTCTCATCCATTAAACATACTCTGTTTTAACGCTAGAGGCAACCTCTTCTTTCCAGAATCTCCAATACAGCAAGAAGCATGATCATGCCCTGAAAAAAAGAACTGTCTTTTATACTCATACGGACCATATGTAGTTCAACTCTGCTTATGAAACTGATACAAACCACAGCTCCCCTTACATAAATGCTCTTTAGTTAATAGTGAGAATCTCGTTGGGATACAGAACAGTGTAAAATCATTTGAGCCCAAAATTCACTTGGTTTACCAGAAATGAACTCTTGCTTGTGGGATGACAAATATACTGTGGTTTAACTCCGTTTCTGAATGTAAATTCAAACCAGTATTCTCATCCATTAAACACACTCTGTTTTCACACAAGAAGAAAGCACTGCTTTCCAGCGTCTCCAACACAGCAAGAACCATGACCATGCCCAGAAAAAAAGAACTGTTATTCCTACTCATACGGACCATATGTATGACAACACTGGTTATGAAACTGATACTGACGACAGCTCCTCTTACATAAATGCTCTTTAGTACATAGTGAGAATCGCGTTGGATTCCAGAACTGTGTAAAATCATTTGAGCCAAAAATTCACTTGCTTTACCAGAAATGGACTCTTTCTTGTAGGAACACACACAGATCCTGTGCTTTAACTCCATTTCTGAAGGGAAATTCAGACCACAGTTCTCTTCCATGAAACACACTCTGTTTTCATGCAAGAAGGAATCTCTTCTTTCCTGTGTCTCCAATACAGCAAGCACTATGAGCATGCCCAGAAAAAAAGAACTGTGTTTCCCACACATACGGACCATATATAGTTCAGCTCTGCTCTTGAAACTGATACAAACCACAGCTCCGCTTATATAAATGCTCTTAAGTTAATAGTGAGAATCGCTTTGGGTTCCAGAAGTGTGTAAAATCATTTGAGCCCAAAATTCACTTGGTTTACCAGAAATGAACTCTTGCTTGTAGGAAGACACAGATCCTATGGTTTAACTCCATTTCGGAAGGGAAATTCAGACCAGTGTTCTATTCCATGAAACACACTCTGTTTTCACGCAAGTAGGAAGCTCTTCTTTGCAGTGTCTCCAGTACAGCAAGAACCATGAGCATGCTCAGGAAAAAATAACTGTGTTTCCTACTCATACGGACCATATGTAGTTCAGCTATGCTTATGAAACTGACACTAACCACAGCTCCTCTTACATAAATGCTCTTTAGTTAATAGTGAGAATCGTGTTGGGTTCCAGAACTGTGTAAAATCATTTGAGCCCAAAATTCTCTTGGTTTACCAGGAATGAACTCTTGCTTGTAGGAAGAAGCAGATGCTGGCCGTTAAATCCGCTTCTGAAGGGAAATTCAGACCACAGTTCTCATCCATTAAACATACTCTGTTTTAACGCTAGAGGCAACCTCTTCTTTCCAGAATCTCCAATACAGCAAGAAGCATGATCATGCCCTGAAAAAAAGAACTGTCTTTTATACTCATACGGACCATATGTAGTTCAACTCTGCTTATGAAACTGATACAAACCACAGCTCCCCTTACATAAATGCTCTTTAGTTAATAGTGAGAATCTCGTTGGGATACAGAACAGTGTAAAATCATTTGAGCCCAAAATTCACTTGGTTTACCAGAAATGAACTCTTGCTTGTGGGATGACAAATATACTGTGGTTTAACTCCGTTTCTGAATGTAAATTCAAACCAGTATTCTCATCCATTAAACACACTCTGTTTTCACGCAAGAAGAAAGCACTGCTTTCCAGCGTCTCCAACACAGCAAGAACCATGACCATGCCCAGAAAAAAAGAACTGTTATTCCTACTCATACGGACCATATGTATGACAACACTGGTTATGAAACTGATACTGACCACAGCTCCTCTTACATAAATGCTCTTTAGTTCATAGTGAGAATCGCGTTGGTTTCCAGAACTGTGTAAAATCATTTGAGCCAAAAATTCACTTGCTTTACCAGAAATGGACTCTTTCTTGTAGGAACACACACAGATCCTGTGCTTTAACTCCATTTCTGAAGGGAAATTCAGACCACAGTTCTCTTCCATGAAACACACTCTGTTTTCACGCAAGAAGGAATCTCTTCTTTCCTGTGTCTCCAATACAGCAAGACCCATGAGCATGCCCAGAAAAAAAGAACTGAGTTTCCTACTCATACAGACCATATGTAGTTCATCTCTGCTTATGAAACTTGTACAAACCACAGCTCCTCTTATGTAAATGCTCTTTAGTTAATAGTGAGAATCGTGTTGGGTTCCAGAACTGTATAAAATCATTTCAGGCCAAAATTCACTTGGTTTACCAGAAATGAACTCTTGCTTGTAGTAAGACACAGATCCTGGGCTTTAACTCCATTTCTGAAGGGAAATTCAGACCACTGTTCTCATCCATGAAACACACTCTGTTTTCATGCAAGAAGGAATCTCTTCTTTCCAGTGTCTCCAATACAGCAAGCTCCATGAGCATGCCCAGAAAATAAGAACTGTGTTTCCCAATCATACGGACCATATATAGATCAGCTCTACTCTTGAAACTGATACAAACCAAAGTTCCGCTTAAATAAATGCTCTTTAGTCAATAGTGAGAATCGCGTTGGGTTCCAGAACTTTGGAAAATCATTTGAGCCCAAAATACACTTGGTTTCCCAGAAATGAACTCTTGCTTGTAGGAAGACACAGATCCTGGGCTTTAACTCCATTTCTGAAGGGAAATTCAGACCACAGTTCTCTTCCATGAAACACACTCTGTTTTCACGCAAGAAGGAATCTCTTCTTTCCTGTGTCTCCAATACAGCAAGCACTATAAGCATGCCCAGAAAAAAAGAACTGTGTTTCCCACACATACGGACCATATATAGTTCAGCTCTACTCTTGAAACTGATACAAACCACAGCTCCGCTTATATAAATGCTCTTAAGTTAATAGTGAGAATCGCTTTGGGTTCCAGAACTGTGTAAAATCATTTGAGCCCAAAATTCACTTGGTTTACCAGAAATGAACTCTTGCTTGTAGGAAGACACAGATCCTATGGTTTAACTCCATTTCGGAAGGGAAATTCAGACCAGTGTTCTATTCCATGAAACACACTCTGTTTTCACGCAAGAAGGAAGCTCTTCTTTGCAGTGTCTCCAATACAGAAAGCACCATGAGCATGCCCAGAAAAAAAGAACTGAGGTTCCTACTCCTACGGACCAAATGTAGTTCAGCTCTGCTTATGAAACTGGTACAAACCACAGTTTCTCTTACATAAATGCTCTTTAGTTAAAAGTGAGAATCGCGTTGGTTTCCAGAACTGTGTAAAATCATTTGAGCCAAAAATTCACTTGGTTTACCGGAAATGAACTCTTGCTTGTAGGAAGACACAGATCCTGGGGTTTAACTCCCTTTCAGAAGGGAAATTCAGACCACTGTTCTCATCCATGAAACACACTCTCTTTTCACGCAAGAAGGAATCTCTTCTTTCCAGTGTCTCCAATACAGCAAGCACCATGAGCATGCCCAGAAAAAAAGAACTGAGTTTCCTACTCATACAGACCATATGTAGTTCATCTCTGCTTATGAAACTTGTACAAACCACAGCTCCTCTTATGTAAATGCTCTTTAGTTAAGAGTGAGAATCGTGTTGGGTTCCAGAACTGTATAAAATCATTTCAGGCCAAAATTCACTTGGTTTACCAGAAATGAACTCTTGCTTGTAGTAAGACACAGATCCTGGGCTTTAACTCCATTTCTGAAGGGAAATTCAGACCACTGTTCTCATCCATGAAACACACTCTGTTTTCATGCAAGAAGGAATCTCTTCTTTCCAGTGTCTCCAATACAGCAAGCTCCATGAGCATGCCCAGAAAATAAGAACTGTGTTTCCCACTCATAAGGACCATATATAGTTCAGCTCTGCTCTTGAAACTGATACAAACCACAGCTCCGCTTATATAAATGCTCTTAAGTTAATAGTGAGAATCGCTTTGGGTTCCAGAACTGTGTAAAATCATTTGAGGCCAAAATTCACTTGGTTTACCAGAAATGAACTCTTGCTTGTAGGAAGACACACATCCTATGGTTTAACTCCATTTCGGAAGGGAAATTCAGACCAGTGTTCTATTCCATGAAACACACTCTGTTTTCACGCAAGAAGGAAGCTCTTATTTGCAGTGTCTCCAATACAGAAAGCACCATGAGCATGCCCAGAAAAAAAGAACTGAGTTTCCTACTCCTACGGACCAAATGTAGTTCAGCTCTGCTTATGAAACTGGTACAAACCACAGTTTCTCTTACATAAATGCTCTTTAGTTAATAGTGAGAATCGCGTTGGTTTCCAGAACTGTGTAAAATCATTTGAGCCAAAAATTCACTTGGTTTACCGGAAATGAACTCTTGCTTGTAGGAAGACACAGATCCTGGGGTTTAACTCCCTTTCAGAAGGGAAATTCAGACCAGTGTTCCCATCCATGAAACACATTCTGTGTTCACGCAAGAAACAAGCTCTTCTTTCCAGCCTCTCCAATACAGCAAGCACCATGAGCATGCCCAGAAAAAAAGAACTGTGTTTCCTACACATACAGAATATATATAGTTCAGCTCTGCTTATGAATCTGATACAAACCACAGCTCCGCTTACATAAATGCTCTTTAGTTAATAGTGAGAATCATGTTGGGTTCCAGAACTGTGTAAAATCATTTCAGCCCAAAATTCACTTAGTTTACCAGAAATGAACTCTTGCTTGTAGGAAGACACAGATCCTGGGCTTTATCTCCGTTTCTGAAGGGAAATTCAGACCACTGTTCTCATCCATGAAACACACTCTGTTTTCATGCAAGAAGGAATCTCTTTTTTCCAGTGTCTCCAATACAGCAAGCTCCATGAGCATGCCCGGAAAAAAAGAACTGTGTTTCCCACTCATACGAACCATATATAGTTCAGCTCTGATCTTGAAACTGATACAAACCAAAGCTCCGCTTAAATAAATGATCTTTAGTTAATAGTGAGAATCGTGTTGGGTTCCAGAACTGTGTAAAATCATTTCAGCCCAAAATTCACTTGGTTTACCAGAAATGAACTCTTGCTTGTAGGAAGACACAGATTTTGGGCTTTAACTCAGTTTCTGAACGGAAATTCAGACCACTGTTCTCATCCATGAAACACACTCTGTTTTCACGCAAGAAGGAATCTCTTCTTTCCAGTGTCTCCAATACAGCAAGCTGCATGAGCATGCCAAGAAAAAAGAACTGTGTTTCCCACTCATACGGACCATATATAGTTCAGCTCTGCCCTTGAAACTGATACAATCCACAGCTCCGCTTACATAAATGCTCTTTAGTTAATTGTAAGAATCGTGTTGGGTTCCAGAACTGTGTAAAATCATTTGAGGCCAAAATTCACTTGGTTTACCAGAAATGACCTCTTGATTGTAGGAACACACAGATCCTGGGGTTTACCTCCATTTCGGAAGGGAAATTCAGACCATTGTTCTCATCCATGAAACACACTCTGTTTTCAGGCAAGAAGCAAGCTCTTCTTTCCAGACTCTCCAATACAGCAAGAACCTTGAGCATGCCCAGCAAAAAAAGAACTGTGTTTCCTACTCATACGGACCATATGTAGTTCAACTCTGCTTATGAAACTGATACTGACCACAGCTCCTCTTACATAAATGCTCTTTAGTTAATAGTGAGAATCGCATAGGGTTCCAGAACTGTGTAAAATCATTTGAGCCCAAAATTCACTTGGTTTACCAGAAATGAACTCTTGCTTGTGGGATGACAAATATCCTCTGGTTTAACTCCGTTTCTGAAAGTAAATTCAGACCAGTGTTCTCATCCATTAAACACACTCTGTTTTCACGCAAGAAGGAAGCTCTTCTTTGCAGTGTCTCCAGTACAGCAAGAACCATGAGCATGCTCAGGAAAAAATAACTGTGTTTCCTACTCATACGGACCATATGTAGTTCAGCTATGCTTATGAAACTGACACTAACCACAGCTCCTCTTACATAAATGCTCTTTAGTTAATAGTGAGAATCGTGTTGGGTTCCAGAACTGTGTAAAATCATTTGAGTCCAAAATTCACTTGGTTTACCAGGAATGAACTCTTGCTTGTAGGAAGATACAGATGCTGGCCGTTAAATCCGCTTCTGAAGGGAAATTCAGACCACAGTTCTCATCCATTAAACATACTCTGTTTTAACGCTAGAGGCAACCTCTTCTTTCCAGAATCTCCAATACAGCAAGAAGCATGATCATGCCCTGAGAAAAAGAACTGTCTTTTATACTCATACGGACCATATGTAGTTCAACTCTGCTTATGAAACTGATACAAACCACAGCTCCCCTTACATAAATGCTCTTTAGTTAATAGTGAGAATCTCGTTGGGATACAGAACAGTGTAAAATCATTTGAGCCCAAAATTCACTTGGTTTACCAGAAATGAACTCTTGCTTGTGGGATGACAAATATACTGTGGTTTAACTCCGTTTCTGAATGTAAATTCAAACCAGTATTCTCATCCATTAAACACACTCTGTTTTCACGCAAGAAGAAAGCACTGCTTTCCAGCGTCTCCAACACAGCAAGAACCATGACCATGCCCAGAAAAAAAGAACTGTTATTCCTACTCATACGGACCATATGTATGACAACACTGGTTATGAAACTGATACTGACCACAGATCCTCTTACATAAATGCTCTTTAGTACATAGTGAGAATCGCGTTGGAATCCAGAACTGTGTAAAATCATTTGAGCCAAAAATTCACTTGCTTTACCAGAAATGGACTCTTTCTTGTAGGAACACACACAGATCCTGTGCTTTAACTCCATTTCTGAAGGGAAATTCAGACCACAGTTCTCTTCCATGAAACACACTCTGTTTTCACGCAAGAAGGAATCTCTTCTTTCCTGTGTCTCCAATACAGCAAGCACTATGAGCATGCCCAGAAAAAAAGAACTGTGTTTCCCACACATACGGACCATATATAGTTCAGCTCTGCTCTTGAAACTGATACAAACCACAGCTCCGCTTATATAAATGCTCTTAAGTTAATAGTGAGAATCTCTTTAGGTTCCAGAAGTGTGTAAAATCATTTGAGCCCAAAATTCACTTGGTTTACCAGAAATGAACTCTTGCTTGTGGGATGACAAATATCCTCTGGTTTAACTCCGTTTCTGAAAGTAAATTCAGACCAGTGTTCTCATCCATTAAACACACTCTGTTTTCACGCAAGAAGGAAGCTCTTCTTTGCAGTGTCTCCAGTACAGCAAGAACCATGAGCATGCTCAGGAAAAAATAACTGTGTTTCCTACTCATACGGACCATATGTAGTTCAGCTATGCTTATGAAACTGACACTAACCACAGCTCCTCTTACATAAATGCTCTTTAGTTAATAGTGAGAATCTTGTTGGGTTCCAGAACTGTGTAAAATCATTTGAGCCCAAAATTCTCTTGGTTTACCAGGAATGAACTCTTGCTTGTAGGAAGATACAGATGCTGGCCGTTAAATCCGCTTCTGAAGGGAAATTCAGACCACAGTTCTCATCCATTAAACATACTCTGTTTTAACGCTAGAGGCAACCTCTTCTTTCCAGAATCTCCAATACAGCAAGAAGCATGATCATGCCCTGAAAAAAAGAACTGTCTTTTATACTCATACGGACCATATGTAGTTCAACTCTGCTTATGAAACTGATACAAACCACAGCTCCCCTTACATAAATGCTCTTTAGTTAATAGTGAGAATCTCGTTGGGATACAGAACAGTGTAAAATCATTTGAGCCCAAAATTCACTTGTTTTACCAGAAATGAACTCTTGCTTGTGGGATGACAAATATACTGTGGTTTAACTCCGTTTCTGAATGTAAATTCAAACCAGTATTCTCATCCATTAAACACACTCTGTTTTCACACAAGAAGAAAGCACTGCTTTCCAGCGTCTCCAACACAGCAAGAACCATGACCATGCCCAGAAAAAAAGAACTGTTATTCCTACTCATACGGACCATATGTATGACAACACTGGTTATGAAACTGATACTGACGACAGCTCCTCTTACATAAATGCTCTTTAGTACATAGTGAGAATCGCGTTGGATTCCAGAACTGTGTAAAATCATTTGAGCCAAAAATTCACTTGCTTTACCAGAAATGGACTCTTTCTTGTAGGAACACACACAGATCCTGTGCTTTAACTCCATTTCTGAAGGGAAATTCAGACCACAGTTCTCTTCCATGAAACACACTCTGTTTTCACGCAAGAAGGAATCTCTTCTTTCCTGTGTCTCCAATACAGCAAGCACTATGAGCATGCCCAGAAAAAAAGAACTGTGTTTCCCACACATACGGACCATATATAGTTCAGCTCTGCTCTTGAAACTGATACAAACCACAGCTCCGCTTATATAAATGCTCTTAAGTTAATAGTGAGAATCGCTTTGGGTTCCAGAACTGTGTAAAATCATTTGAGCCCAAAATTCACTTGGTTTACCAGAAATGAACTCTTGCTTGTAGTAAGACACAGATCCTGGGCTTTAACTCCATTTCTGAAGGGAAATTCAGACCACTGTTCTCATCCATGAAACACACTCTGTTTTCATGCAAGAAGGAATCTCTTCTTTCCAGTGTCTCCAATACAGCAAGCTCCATGAGCATGCCCAGAAAATAAGAACTGTGTTTCCCACTCATACGGACCATATATAGATCAGCTCTACTCTTGAAACTGATACAAACCAAAGTTCCGCTTAAATAAATGCTCTTTAGTCAATAGTGAGAATCGCGTTGGGTTCCAGAACTTTGGAAAATCATTTGAGCCCAAAATACACTTGGTTTCCCAGAAATGAACTCTTGCTTGTAGGAAGACACAGATCCTGGGCTTTAACTCCATTTCTGAAGGGAAATTCAGACCACAGTTCTCTTCCTTGAAACACACTCTGTTTTCACGCAAGAAGGAATCTCTTCTTTCCTGTGTCTCCAATACAGCAAGCACTATAAGCATGCCCAGAAAAAAAGAACTGTGTTTCCCACACATACGGACCATATATAGTTCAGCTCTGCTCTTGAAACTGATACAAACCACAGCTCCGCTTATATAAATGCTCTTAAGTTAATAGTGAGAATCGCTTTGGGTTCCAGAACTGTGTAAAATCATTTGAGCCCAAAATTCACTTGGTTTACCAGAAATGAACTCTTGCTTGTAGGAAGACACAGATCCTATGGTTTAACTCCATTTCGGAAGGGAAATTCAGACCAGTGTTCTATTCCATGAAACACACTCTGTTTTCACGCAAGAAGGAAGCTCTTCTTTGCAGTGTCTCCAATACAGAAAGCACCATGAGCATGCCCAGAAAAAAAGAACTGAGCTTCCCACTCCTACGGACCAAATGTAGTTCAGCTCTGCTTATGAAACTGGTACAAACCACAGTTTCTCTTACATAAATGCTCTTTAGTTAATAGTGAGAATCGCGTTGGTTTCCAGAACTGTGTAAAATCATTTGAGCCAAAAATTCACTTGGTTTACCGGAAATGAACTCTTGCTTGTAGGAAGACACAGATCCTGGGGTTTAACTCCCTTTCAGAAGGGAAATTCAGACCAGTGTTCCCATCCATGAAACACACTCTGTGTTCACGCAAGAAACAAGCTCTTCTTTCCAGCCTCTCCAATACAGCAAGCACCATGAGCATGCCCAGAAAAAAAGAACTGTGTTTCCTACACATACAGAATATATATAGTTCAGCTCTGCTTATGAATCTGATACAAACCACAGCTCCGCTTACATAAATGCTCTTTAGTTAATAGTGAAATCATGTTGGGTTCCAGAACTGTGTAAAATCATTTCAGCCCAAAATTCACTTAGTTTACCAGAAATGAACTCTTGCTTGTAGGAAGACACAGATTTTGGGCTTTAACTCAGTTTCTGAACGGAAATTTAGACCACTGTTCTCATCCATGAAACACACTCTGTTTTCACGCAAGAAGGAATCTCTTCTTTCCAGTGTCTCCAATACAGCAAGCTGCATGAGCATGCCAAGAAAAAAAGAACTGTGTTTCCCACTCATACAGACCATATATAGTTCAGCTCTGCCCTTGAAACTGATACAATCCACAGCTCCGCTTACATAAATGCTCTTTAGTTAATTGTAAGAATCGCGTTGGGTTCCAGAACTGTGTAAAATCATTTGAGGCCAAAATTCACTTGGTTTACCAGAAATGACCTCTTGATTGTAGGAACACAGAGATCCTGGGGTTTACCTCCATTTCGGAAGGGAAATTCAGACCATTGTTCTCATCCATGAAACACACTCTGTTTTCAGGCAAGAAGCAAGCTCTTCTTTCCAGACTCTCCAATACAGCAAGAACCTTGAGCATGCCCAGCAAAAAAAGAACTGTGTTTCCTACTCATACGGACCATATATAGTTCAGCTCTGCTCTTGAAACTGATACAAACCACAGCTCCGCTTATATAAATGCTCTTAAGTTAATAGTGAGAATCGCTTTGGGTCCAGAAGTGTGTAAAATCATTTGAGCCCAAAATTCACTTGGTTTACCAGAAATGAACTCTTGCTTGTAGGAAGACACAGATCCTATGGTTTAACTCCATTTCGGAAGGGAAATTCAGACCAGTGTTCTATTCCATGAAACACACTCTGTTTTCACGCAAGTAGGAAGCTCTTCTTTGCAGTGTCTCCAGTACAGCAAGAACCATGAGCATGCTCAGGAAAAAATAACTGTGTTTCCTACTCATACGGACCATATGTAGTTCAGCTATGCTTATGAAACTGACACTAACCACAGCTCCTCTTACATAAATGCTCTTTAGTTAATAGTGAGAATCGTGTTGGGTTCCAGAACTGTGTAAAATCATTTGAGCCCAAAATTCTCTTGGTTTACCAGGAATGAACTCTTGCTTGTAGGAAGAAGCAGATGCTGGCCGTTAAATCCGCTTCTGAAGGGAAATTCAGACCACAGTTCTCATCCATTAAACATACTCTGTTTTAACGCTAGAGGCAACCTCTTCTTTCCAGAATCTCCAATACAGCAAGAAGCATGATCATGCCCTGAAAAAAAGAACTGTCTTTTATACTCATACGGACCATATGTAGTTCAACTCTGCTTATGAAACTGATACAAACCACAGCTCCCCTTACATAAATGCTCTTTAGTTAATAGTGAGAATCTCGTTGGGATACAGAACATTGTAAAATCATTTGAGCCCAAAATTCACTTGGTTTACCAGAAATGAACTCTTGCTTGTGGGATGACAAATATACTGTGGTTTAACTCCGTTTCTGAATGTAAATTCAAACCAGTATTCTCATCCATTAAACACACTCTGTTTTCACGCAAGAAGAAAGCACTGCTTTCCAGCGTCTCCAACACAGCAAGAACCATGACCATGCCCAGAAAAAAAGAACTGTTATTCCTACTCATACGGACCATATGTATGACAACACTGGTTATGAAACTGATACTGACCACAGCTCCTCTTACATAAATGTTCTTTAGTTCATAGTGAGAATCGCGTTGGTTTCCAGAACTGTGTAAAATCATTTGAGCCAAAAATTCACTTGCTTTACCAGAAATGGACTCTTTCTTGTAGGAACACACACAGATCCTGTGCTTTAACTAAATTTCTGAAGGGAAATTCAGACCACAGTTCTCTTCCATGAAACACACTCTGTTTTCACGCAAGAAGGAATCTCTTCTTTCCTGTGTCTCCAATACAGCAAGCACCATGAGCATGCCCAGAAAAAAAGAACTGTGTTTCCCACTCATACGGACCATAAATAGTTCAGCTCTACTCTTGAAACTGATACAAACCACAGCTCCGCTTACATAAATGCTCTTTAGTTAATAGTGAGAATAAACTTGGGTTCCAGTACTGTGTAAAATCATTTGAGGCCAAAATTCACTTGGTTTACCAGAAATGAACTCTTGCTTGTAGGAAGACACAGATCCTGGGTTTTAACTCCATTTCGGAAGGGAAATTCAGACCATTGTTCTCATCCATGAAACAAACACTGTTTTCACGCAAGAAGGAATCTCTTCTTTCCAGTGTCTCCTATACAGCAAGACCCATGACCATGCCCAGAAAAAAAGAACTGAGTTTCCTACTCATACAGACCATATGTAGTACATCTCTGCTTATGAAACTTGTACAAACCACAGCTCCTCTTATGTAAATGCTCTTTAGTTAATAGTGAGAATCGTGTTGGGTTCCAGAACTGTATAAAATCATTTCAGGCCAAAATTCACTTGGTTTACCAGAAATGAACTCTTGCTTGTAGTAAGACACAGATCCTGGGCTTTAACTCCATTTCTGAAGGGAAATTCAGACCACTGTTCTCATCCATGAAACACACTCTGTTTTCATGCAAGAAGGAATCTCTTCTTTCCAGTGTCTCCAATACAGCAAGCTCCATGAGCATGCCCAGAAAAAAAGAACTGTGTTTCCCACACATACGGACCATATATAGTTCAGCTCTGCTCTTGAAACTGATACAAACCACAGCTCCGCTTATATAAATGCTCTTAAGTTAATAGTGAGAATCGCTTTGGGTTCCAGAACTGTGTAAAATCATTTGAGCCCAAAATTCACTTGGTTTACCAGAAATGAACTCTTGCTTGTAGGAAGACACAGATCCTATGGTTTAACTCCATTTCGGAAGGGAAATTCAGACCAGTGTTCTATTCCATGAAACACACTCTGTTTTCACGCAAGAAGGAAGCTCTTCTTTGCAGTGTCTCCAATATAGAAAGCACCATGAGCATGCCCAGAAAAAAAGAACTGAGTTTCCTACTCCTACGGACCAAATGTAGTTCATCTCTGCTTATGAAACTGGTACAAACCACAGTTTCTCTTACATAAATGCTCTTTAGTTAATAGTGAGAATCGCGTTGGTTTCCAGAACTGTGTAAAATCATTTGAGCCAAAAATTCACTTGGTTTACCGGAAATGAACTCTTGCTTGTAGGAAGACACAGATGCTGGGGTTTAACTCCCTTTCAGAAGGGAAATTCAGACCAGTGTTCCCATCCATGAAACACACTCTGTGTTCACGCAAGAAACAAGCTCTTCTTTCCAGCCTCTCCAATACAGCAAGCACAATGAGCATGCCCAGAAAAAAAGAACTGTGTTTCCTACACATACAGAATATATATAGTTCAGCTCTGCTTATGAATCTGATACAAACCACAGCTCCGCTTACATAAATGCTCTTTAGTTAATAGTGAAATCATGTTGGGTTCCAGAACTGTGTAAAATCATTTCAGCCCAAAATTCACTTAGTTTACCAGAAATGAACTCTTGCTTGTAGGAAGACACAGATTTTGGGCTTTAACTCAGTTTCTGAACGGAAATTCAGACCACTGTTCTCATCCATGAAACACACTCTGTTTTCACGCAAGAAGGAATCTCTTCTTTCCAGTGTCTCCAATACAGCAAGCTGCATGAGCATGCCAAGAAAAAAAGAACTGTGTTTCCCACTCATACAGACCATATATAGTTCAGCTCTGCCCTTGAAACTGATACAATCCACAGCTCCGCTTACATAAATGCTCTTTAGTTAATTGTAAGAATCGCGTTGGGTTCCAGAACTGTGTAAAATCATTTGAGGCCAAAATTCACTTGGTTTACCAGAAATGACCTCTTGATTGTAGGAACACAGAGATCCTGGGGTTTACCTCCATTTCGGAAGGGAAATTCAGACCATTGTTCTCATCCATGAAACACACTCTGTTTTCAGGCAAGAAGCAAGCTCTTCTTTCCAGACTCTCCAATACAGCAAGAACCTTGAGCATGCCCAGCAAAAAAAGAACTGTGTTTCCTACTCATACGGACCATATGTAGTTCAACTCTGCTTATGAAACTGATACTGACCACAGCTCCTCTTACATAAATGCTCTTTAGTTAATAGTGAGAATCGCATAGGGTTCCAGAACTGTGTAAAATCATTTGAGCCCAAAATTCACTTGGTTTACCAGAAATGAACTCTTGCTTGTGGGATGACAATATCCTCTGGTTTAACTCCGTTTCTGAAAGTAAATTCAGACCAGTGTTCTCATCCATTAAACACACTCTCTTTTCACCCAAGAAGCAAGCTCTTCTTTGCAGTGTCTCCAGTACAGCAAGAACCATGAGCATGCTCAGGAAAAAATAACTGTGTTTCCTACTCATACGGACCATATGTAGTTCAGCTATGCTTATGAAACTGACACTAACCACAGCTCCTCTTACATAAATGCTCTTTAGTTAATAGTGAGAATCGTGTTGGGTTCCAGAACTGTGTAAAATCATTTGAGCCCAAAATTCACTTGGTTTACCAGGAATGAACTCTTGCTTGTAGGAAGATACAGATGCTGGCCGTTAAATCCGCTTCTGAAGGGAAATTCAGACCACAGTTCTCATCCATTAAACATACTCTGTTTTAACGCTAGAGGCAACCTCTTCTTTCCAGAATCTCCAATACAGCAAGAAGCATGATCATGCCCTGAAAAAAAGAACTGTCTTTTATACTCATACGGACCATATGTAGTTCAACTCTGCTTATGAAACTGATACAAACCACAGCTCCCCTTACATAAATGCTCTTTAGTTAATAGTGAGAATCTCGTTGGGATACAGAACAGTTTAAAATCATTTGAGCCCAAAATTCACTTGGTTTACCAGAAATGAACTCTTGCTTGTGGGATGACAAATATACTGTGGTTTAACTCCGTTTCTGAATGTAAATTCAAACCAGTATTCTCGTCCATTAAACACACTCTGTTTTCACGCAAGAAGAAATCACTGCTTTCCAGCGTCTCCAACACAGCAAGAAACATGACCATGCCCAGAAAAAAAGAATTGTTATTCCTACTCATACGCACCATACGTATGACAACACTGGTTATGAAACTGATACTGACCACAGCTCCTCTTACATAAATGCTCTTTAGTTCATAGTGAGAATCGCGTTGGGTCCAGAACTGTGTAAAATCATTTGAGCCCAAAATACACTTGCTTTACCAGAAATGGACTCTTTCTTGTAGGAACACACACAGATCCTGGGCTTTAACTCCATTTCTGAAGGGAAATTCAGACCACAGTTCTCTTCCATGAAACACACTCTGTTTTCACGCAAGAAGGAATCTCTTCTTTCCTGTGTCTCCAATACAGCAAGCTCCATGAGCATGCCCAGAAAAAAAGAACTGTGTTTCCCACACATACGGACCATATATATTTCAGCTCTGCTCTTGAAACTGATACAAACCACAGCTCCGCTTATATAAATGCTCTTAAGTTAATAGTGAGAATCGCTTTGGGTTCCAGAACTGTGTAAAATCATTTGAGCCCAAAATTCACTTGGTTTACCAGAAATGAACTCTTGCTTGTAGGAAGACACAGATCCTATGGTTTAACTCCTTTTCCGAAGGGAAATTCAGACCAGTGTTCTATTCAATGAAACACACTCTGTTTTCACGCAAGAAGGAAGCTCTTCTTTGCAGTGTCTCCAATACAGAAAGCACCATGAGCATGCCCAGAAAAAAAGAACTGAGTTTCCTACTCCTACGGACCAAATGTAGTTCAGCTCTGCTTATGAAACTGGTACAAACCACAGTTTCTCTTACATAAATGCTCTTTAGTTAATAGTGAGAATCGCGTTGGTTTCCAGAACTGTGTAAAATCATTTGAGCCAAAAATTCACTTGGTTTACCGGAAATGAACTCTTGCTTGTAGGAAGACACAGATCCTGGGGTTTAACTCCCTTTCAGAAGGGAAATTCAGACCAGTGTTCCCATCCATGAAACACACTCTGTGTTCACGCAAGAAACAAGCTCTTCTTTCCAGCCTCTCCAATACAGCAGGCACCATGAGCATGCCCAGAAAAAAAGAACTGTGTTTCCTACACATACGGAATATATATAGTTCAGCTCTGCTTATGAATCTGATACAAACCACAGCTCCGCTTACATAAATGTTCTTTAGTTAATAGTGAGAATCATGTTGGGTTCCAGAACTGTGTAAAATCATTTCAGCCCAAAATTCACTTAGTTTACCAGAAATGAACTCTTGCTTGTAGGAAGACACAGATCCTGGGCTTTAACTCCGTTTCTGAAGGGAAATTCAGACCACTGTTCTCATCCATGAAACACACTCTGTTTTCACGCAAGAAGGAATCTCTTCTTTCCAGTGTCTCCAATACAGCAAGCACCATGAGCATGCCCAGAAAAAAAGAACTGTGTTTCCCACTCATACGGACCATAAATATTTCAGCTCTACTCTTGAAACTGATACAAACCACATCTCCGCTTACATAAATGCTCTTTAGTTAATAGTGAGAATAAACTTGGGTTCCAGTACTGTGTAAAATCATTTGAGCCCAAAATTCACTTGGTTTACCAGAAATGAACTCTTGCTTGTAGAAAGACACAGATCCTATGGCTTAACTCCATTTCGGAAGGGAAATTCAGACCAGTGTTCTATTCCATGAAACACACTCTGTTTTCACGCAAGAAGGAAGCTCTTCTTTGCAGTGTCTCCAATACAGAAAGCACCATGAGCATGCCCAGAAAAAAAGAACTGAGTTTCCTACTCCTACGGACCAAATGTAGTTCAGCTCTGCTTATGAAACTGGTACAAACCACAGTTTCTCTTACATAAATGCTCTTTAGTTAATAGTGAGAATCGCGTTGGTTTCCAGAACTGTGTAAAATCATTTGAGCCAAAAATTCACTTGGTTTACCGGAAATGAACTCTTGCTTGTAGGAAGACACAGATCCTGGGGTTTAACTCCCTTTCAGAAGGGAAATTCAGACCAGTGTTCCCATCCATGAAACACACTCTGTGTTCACGCAAGAAACAAGCTCTTCTTTCCAGCCTCTCCAATACAGCAAGCACCATGAGCATGCCCAGAAAAAAAGAACTGTGTTTCCTACACATACGGAATATATATAGTTAAGCTCTGCTTATGAATCTGATACAAACCACAGCTCCGCTTACATAAATGCTCTTTAGTTAATAGTGAGAATCATGTTGGGTTCCAGAACTGTGTAAAATCATTTCAGCCCAAAATTCACTTAGTTTACCAGAAATGAAATCTTGCTTGTAGGAAGACACAGATCCTGGGCTTTAACTCCATTTCTGAAGGGAAATTCAGACCACTGTTCTCATCCATGAAACACACTCTGTTTTCACGCAAGAAGGAATCTCTTCTTTCCAGTGTCTCCAATACAGCAAGCACCATTAGCATGCCCAGAAAAAAAGAAGTGTGTTTCCCACTCATACGGACCATAAATAGTTCAGCTCTACTCTTGAAACTGATACAAACCACAGCTCCGCTTACATAAATGCTCTTTAGTTAATAGTGAGAATAAACTTGGGTTCCAGTACTGTGTAAAATCATTTGAGGCCAAAATTCACTTGGTTTACCAGAAATGAACTCTTGCTTGTAGGAAGACACAGATCCTGGCTTTTAACTCCATTTCGGAAGGGAAATTCAGACCATTGTTCTCATCCATGAAACAAACACTGTTTTCACGCAAGAAGGAATCTCTTCTTTCCAGGGTCTCCTATACAGCAAGACCCATGAGCATGCCCAGAAAAAAAGAACTGAGTTTCCTACTCATACAGACCATATGTAGTTCATCTCTGCTTATGAAACTTGTACAAACCACAGCTCCTCTTATGTAAATGCTCTTTAGTTAATAGTGAGAATCGTGTTGGGTTCCAGAACTGTATAAAATCATTTCAGGCCAAAAGTCACTTGGTTTACCAGAAATGAACTCTTGCTTGTAGTAAGACACAGATCCTGGGCTTTAACTCCATTTCTGAAGGGAAATTCAGACCACAGTTCTCTTCCATGATACACACTCTGTTTTCACGCAAGAAGGAATCTCTTCTTTCCTGTGTCTCCAATACAGCAAGCTCCATGAGCATGCCCAGAAAAAAAGAACTGTGTTTCCCACACATACGGACCATATATATTTCAGCTCTGCTCTTGAAACTGATACAAACCACAGCTCCGCTTATATAAATGCTCTTAAGTTAATAGTGAGAATCGCTTTGGGTTCCAGAACTGTGTAAAATCATTTGAGCCCAAAATTCACTTGGTTTACCAGAAATGAACAATTGCTTGTAGGAAGACACAGATCCTATGGTTTAACTCCATTTCGGAAGGGAAATTCAGACCAGTGTTCTATTCAATGAAACACACTCTGTTTTCACGCAAGAAGGAAGCTCTTCTTTGCAGTGTCTCCAATACAGAAAGCACCATGAGCATGCCCAGAAAAAAAGAACTGAGTTTCCTACTCCTACGGACCAAATGTAGTTCAGCTCTGCTTATGAAACTGGTAAAAACCACAGTTTCTCTTACATAAATGCTCTTTAGTTAATAGTGAGAATCGCGTTGGTTTCCAGAACTGTGTAAAATCATTTGAGCCAAAAATCACTTGGTTTACCGGAAATGAACTCTTGCTTGTAGGAAGACACAGATCCTGGGGTTTAACTCCCTTTCAGAAGGGAAATTCAGACCAGTGTTCCCATCCATGAAACACACTCTGTGTTCACGCAAGAAACAAGCTCTTCTTTCCAGCCTCTCCAATACAGCAGGCACCATGAGCATGCCCAGAAAAAAAGAACTGTGTTTCCTACACATACGGAATATATATAGTTCAGCTCTGCTTATGAATCTGATACAAACCACAGCTCCGCTTACATAAATGCTCTTTAGTTAATAGTGAGAATCATGTTGGGTTCCAGAACTGTGTAAAATCATTTCAGCCAAAAATTCACTTAGTTTACCAGAAATGAACTCTTGCTTGTAGGAAGACACAGATCCTGGGCTTTAACTCCGTTTCTGAAGGGAAATTCAGACCACTGTTCTCATCCATGAAACACACTCTGTTTTCACGCAAGAAGGAATCTCTTCTTTCCAGTGTCTCCAATACAGCAAGCACAATGAGCATGCCCAGAAAAAAAGAACTGTGTTTCCCACTCATACGGACCATAAATAGTTCAGCTCTACTCTTGAAACTGATACAAACCACAGCTCCGCTTACATAAATGCTCTTTAGTTAATAGTGAGAATAAACTTGGGTTCCAGTACTGTGTAAAATCATTTGAGCCCAAAATTCACTTGGTTTACCAGAAATGAACTCTTGCTTGTAGGAAGACACAGATCCTATGGTTTAACACCATTTCGGAAGGGAAATTCAGACCAGTGTTCTATTCCATGAAACACACTCTGTTTTCACGCAAGAAGGAAGCTCTTCTTTGCAGTGTCTCCAATACAGAAAGCACCATGAGCATGCCCAGAAAAAAAGAACTGAGTTTCCTACTCCTACGGACCAAATGTAGTTCAGCTCTGCTTATGAAACTGGTACAAACCACAGTTTCTCTTACATAAATGCTCTTTAGTTAATAGTGAGAATCGCGTTGGTTTCCATAACTGTGTAAAATCATTTGAGCCAAAAATTCACTTGGTTTACCGGAAATGAACTCTTGCTTGTAGGAAGACACAGATGCTGGGGTTTAACTCCCTTTCAGAAGGGAAATTCAGACCAGTGTTCCCATCCATGAAACACACTCTGTTTTCACGCAAGAAGGAATCTCTTCTTTCCAGTGTCTCCAATACAGCAAGCACCATTAGCATGCCCAGAAAAAAAGAACTGTGTTTCCCACTCATACGGACCATAAATAGTTCAGCTCTACTCTTGAAACTGATACAAACCACAGCTCCGCTTACATAAATGCTCTTTAGTTAATAGTGAGAATAAACTTGGGTTCCAGTACTGTGTAAAATCATTTGAGGCCAAAATTCACTTGGTTTACCAGAAATGAACTCTTGCTTGTAGGAAGACACAGATCCTGGCTTTTAAGTCCATTTCGGAAGGGAAATTCAGACCATTGTTCTCATCCATGAAACAAACACTGTTTTCACGCAAGAAGGAATCTCTTCTTTCCAGGGTCTCCTATACAGCAAGACCCATGAGCATGCCCAGAAAAAAAGAACTGAGTTTCCTACTCATACAGACCATATGTAGTTCATCTCTGCTTATGAAACTTGTACAAACCAAAGCTCCTCTTATGTAAATGCTCTTTAGTTAATAGTGAGAATCGTGTTGGGTTCCAGAACTGTATAAAATCATTTCAGGCCAAAATTCACTTGGTTTACCAGAAATGAACTCTTGCTTGTAGTAAGACACAGATCCTGGGCTTTAACTCCATTTCTGAAGGGAATTTCAGACCACTGTTCTCATCCATGAAACACACTCTGTTTTCATGCAAGAAGGAATCTCTTCTTTCCAGTGTCTCCAATACAGCAAGCTCCCTGAGCATGCCCAGATAATAAGAACTGTGTTTCCCACTCATACGGACCATATATAGTTCAGCTCTACTCTTGAAACTGATACAAACCAAAGTTCCGCTTAAATAAATGCTCTTTAGTCAATAGTGAGAATCGCGTTGGGTTCCAGAACTGTGTAAAATCATTTGAGCCCAAAATACACTTGGTTTCCCAGAAATGAACTCTTGCTTGTAGGAAGACACAGATCCTGGGCTTTAACTCCATTTCTGAAGGGAAATTCAGACCACAGTTCTCTTCCATGAAACACACTCTGTTTTCACGCAAGAAGGAATCTCTTCTTTCCTGTGTCTCCAATACAGCAAGCACTATGAGCATGCCCAGAAAAAAAGAACTGTGTTTCCCACTCATACGGACCATAAATAGTTCAGCTCTACTCTTGAAACTGATACAAACCACAGCTCCGCTTACATAAATGCTCTTTAGTTAATAGTGAGAATAAACTTGGGTTCCAGTACTGTGTAAAATCATTTGAGGCCAAAATTCACTTGGTTTACCAGAAATGAACTCTTGCTTGTAGGAAGACACAGATCCTGGCTTTTAACTCCATTTCGGAAGGGAAATTCAGACCATTGTTCTCATCCATGAAACAAACACTGTTTTCACGCAAGAAGGAATCTCTTCTTTCCAGGGTCTCCTATACAGCAAGACCCATGAGCATGCCCAGAAAAAAAGAACTGAGTTTCCTACTCATACAGACCATATGTAGTTCATCTCTGCTTATGAAACTTGTACAAACCACAGCTCCTCTTATGTAAATGCTCTTTAGTTAATAGTGAGAATCGTGTTGGGTTCCAGAACTGTATAAAATCATTTCAGGCCAAAATTCACTTGGTTTACCAGAAATGAACTCTTGCTTGTAGGAAGACACAGATCCTGGGCTTTAACTCCATTTCTGAAGGGAAATTCAGACCACAGTTCTCTTCCATGATACACACTCTGTTTTCACGCAAGAAGGAATCTCTTCTTTCCTGTGTCTCCAATACAGCAAGCTCCATGAGCATGCCCAGAAAAAAAGAACTGTGTTTCCCACACATACGGACCATATATATTTCAGCTCTGCTCTTGAAACTGATACAAACCACAGCTCCGCTTATATAAATGCTCTTAAGTTAATAGTGAGAATCGCTTTGGGTTCCAGAACTGTGTAAAATCATTTGAGCCCAAAATTCACTTGGTTTACCAGAAATGAACAATTGCTTGTAGGAAGACACAGATCCTATGGTTTAACTCCATTTTGGAAGGGAAATTCAGACCAGTGTTCTATTCAATGAAACACACTCTGTTTTCACGCAAGAAGGAAGCTCTTCTTTGCAGTGTCTCCAATACAGAAAGCACCATGAGCATGCCCAGAAAAAAAGAACTGAGTTTCCTACTCCTACGGACCAAATGTAGTTCAGCTCTGCTTATGAAACTGGTACAAACCACAGTTTCTCTTACATAAATGCTCTTTAGTTAATAGTGAGAATCGCGTTGGTTTCCAGAACTGTGTAAAATCATTTGAGCCAAAAATCACTTGGTTTACCGGAAATGAACTCTTGCTTGTAGGAAGACACAGATCCTGGGGTTTAACTCCCTTTCAGAAGGGAAATTCAGACCAGTGTTCCCATCCATGAAACACACTCTGTGTTCACGCAAGAAACAAGCTCTTCTTTCCAGCCTCTCCAATACAGCAGGCACCATGAGCATGCCCAGAAAAAAAGAACTGTGTTTCCTACACATACGGAATATATATAGTTCAGCTCTGCTTATGAATCTGATACAAACCACAGCTCCGCTTACATAAATGCTCTTTAGTTAATAGTGAGAATCATGTTGGGTTCCAGAACTGTGTAAAATCATTTCAGCCAAAAATTCACTTAGTTTACCAGAAATGAACTCTTGCTTGTAGGAAGACACAGATCCTGGGCTTTAACTCCGTTTCTGAAGGGAAATTCAGACCACTGTTCTCATCCATGAAACACACTCTGTTTTCACGCAAGAAGGAATCTCTTCTTTCCAGTGTCTCCAATACAGCAAGCACAATGAGCATGCCCAGAAAAAAAGAACTGTGTTTCCCACTCATACGGACCATAAATAGTTCAGCTCTACTCTTGAAACTGATACAAACCACAGCTCCGCTTACATAAATGCTCTTTAGTTAATAGTGAGAATAAACTTGGGTTCCAGTACTGTGTAAAATCATTTGAGCCCAAAATTCACTTGGTTTACCAGAAATGAACTCTTGCTTGTAGGAAGACACAGATCCTATGGTTTAACACCATTTCGGAAGGGAAATTCAGACCAGTGTTCTATTCCATGAAACACACTCTGTTTTCACGCAAGAAGGAAGCTCTTCTTTGCAGTGTCTCCAATACAGAAAGCACCATGAGCATGCCCAGAAAAAAAGAACTGAGTTTCCTACTCCTACGGACCAAATGTAGTTCAGCTCTGCTTATGAAACTGGTACAAACCACAGTTTCTCTTACATAAATGCTCTTTAGTTAATAGTGAGAATCGCGTTGGTTTCCATAACTGTGTAAAATCATTTGAGCCAAAAATTCACTTGGTTTACCGGAAATGAACTCTTGCTTGTAGGAAGACACAGATGCTGGGGTTTAACTCCCTTTCAGAAGGGAAATTCAGACCAGTGTTCCCATCCATGAAACACACTCTGTTTTCACGCAAGAAGGAATCTCTTCTTTCCAGTGTCTCCAATACAGCAAGCACCATTAGCATGCCCAGAAAAAAAGAACTGTGTTTCCCACTCATACGGACCATAAATAGTTCAGCTCTACTCTTGAAACTGATACAAACCACAGCTCCGCTTACATAAATGCTCTTTAGTTAATAGTGAGAATAAACTTGGGTTCCAGTACTGTGTAAAATCATTTGAGGCCAAAATTCACTTGGTTTACCAGAAATGAACTCTTGCTTGTAGGAAGACACAGATCCTGGCTTTTAAGTCCATTTCGGAAGGGAAATTCAGACCATTGTTCTCATCCATGAAACAAACACTGTTTTCATGCAAGAAGGAATCTCTTCTTTCCAGTGTCTCCTATACAGCAAGACCCATGAGCATGCCCAGAAAAAAAGAACTGAGTTTCCTACTCATACAGACCATATGTAGTTCATCTCTGCTTATGAAACTTGTACAAACCAAAGCTCCTCTTATGTAAATGCTCTTTAGTTAATAGTGAGAATCGTGTTGGGTTCCAGAACTGTATAAAATCATTTCAGGCCAAAATTCACTTGGTTTACCAGAAATGAACTCTTGCTTGTAGTAAGACACAGATCCTGGGCTTTAACTCCATTTCTGAAGGGAATTTCAGACCACTGTTCTCAACCATGAAACACACTCTGTTTTCATGCAAGAAGGAATCTCTTCTTTCCAGTGTCTCCAATACAGCAAGCTCCCTGAGCATGCCCAGATAATAAGAACTGTGTTTCCCACTCATACGGACCATATATAGTTCAGCTCTACTCTTGAAACTGATACAAACCAAAGTTCCGCTTAAATAAATGCTCTTTAGTCAACAGTGAGAATCGCGTTGGGTTCCAGAACTGTGTAAAATCATTTGAGCCCAAAATACACTTGGTTTCCCAGAAATGAACTCTTGCTTGTAGGAAGACACAGATCCTGGGCTTTAACTCCATTTCTGAAGGGAAATTCAGACCACAGTTCTCTTCCATGAAACACACTCTGTTTTCACGCAAGAAGGAATCTCTTCTTTCCTGTGTCTCCAATACAGCAAGCACTATGAGCATGCCCAGAAAAAAAGAACTGTGTTTCCCACACATACGGACCATATATAGTTCAGCTCTGCTCTTGAAACTGATACAAACCACAGCTCCGCTTATATAAATGCTCTTAAGTTAATAGTGAGAATCGCTTTGGGTTCCAGAACTGTGTAAAATCATTTGAGCCCAAAATTCACTTGGTTTACCAGAAATGAACTCTTGCTTGTAGGAAGACACAGATCCTATGGTTTAACTCCATTTCGGAAGGGAAATTCAGACCAGTGTTCTATTCCATGAAACACACTCTGTTTTCACGCAAGAAGGAAGCTCTTCTTTGCAGTGTCTCCAATACAGAAAGCACCATGAGCATGCCCAGAAAAAAAGAACTGAGTTTCCTACTCCTACGGACCAAATGTAGTTCAGCTCTGCTTATGAAACTGGTACAAACCACAGTTTCTCTTACATAAATGCTCTTTAGTTAAAAGTGAGAATCGCGTTGGTTTCCAGAACTGTGTAAAATCATTTGAGCCAAAAATTCACTTGGTTTACCGGAAATGAACTCTTGCTTGTAGGAAGACACAGATCCTGGGGTTTAACTCCCTTTCAGAAGGGAAATTCAGACCAGTGTTCCCATCCATGAAACATACTCTGTGTTCACGCAAGAAACAAGCTCTTCTTTCCAGCCTCTCCAATACAGCAAGCACCATGAGCATGCCCAGAAAAAAAGAACTGTGTTTCCTACACATACGGAATATATATAGTTCAGCTCTGCTTATGAATCTGATACAAACCACAGCTCCGCTTACATAAATGCTCTTTAGTTAATAGTGAGAATCATGTTGGGTTCTAGAACTGTGTAAAATCATTTCAGCCCAAAATTCACTTAGTTTACCAGACATGAACTCTTGCTTGTAGGAAGACACAGATCCTGGGCTTTATCTCCGTTTCTGAAGGGAAATTCAGACCACTGTTCTCATCCATGAAACACACTCTGTTTTCACGCAAGAAGGAATCTCTTCTTTCCAGTGTCTCCAATACAGCAAGCTCCATGAGCATGCCCAGAAAAAAAGAACTGTGTTTCCCACACATACGGACCATATATATTTCAGCTCTGCTCTTGAAACTGATACAAACCACAGCTCCGCTTATATAAATGCTCTTAAGTTAATAGTGAGAATCGCTTTGGGTTCCAGAACTGTGTAAAATCATTTGAGCCCAAAATTCACTTGGTTTACCAGAAATGAACAATTGCTTGTAGGAAGACACAGATCCTATGGTTTAACTCCATTTCGGAAGGGAAATTCAGACCAGTGTTCTATTCAATGAAACACACTCTGTTTTCACGCAAGAAGGAAGCTCTTCTTTGCAGTGTCTCCAATACAGAAAGCACCATGAGCATGCCCAGAAAAAAAGAACTGAGTTTCCTACTCCTACGGACCAAATGTAGTTCAGCTCTGCTTATGAAACTGGTACAAACCACAGTTTCTCTTACATAAATGCTCTTTAGTTAATAGTGAGAATCGCGTTGGTTTCCAGAACTGTGTAAAATCATTTGAGCCAAAAATCACTTGGTTTACCGGAAATGAACTCTTGCTTGTAGGAAGACACAGATCCTGGGGTTTAACTCCCTTTCAGAAGGGAAATTCAGACCAGTGTTCCCATCCATGAAACACACTCTGTGTTCACGCAAGAAACAAGCTCTTCTTTCCAGCCTCTCCAATACAGCAGGCACCATGAGCATGCCCAGAAAAAAAGAACTGTGTTTCCTACACATACGGAATATATATAGTTCAGCTCTGCTTATGAATCTGATACAAACCACAGCTCCGCTTACATAAATGCTCTTTAGTTAATAGTGAGAATCATGTTGGGTTCCAGAACTGTGTAAAATCATTTCAGCCAAAAATTCACTTAGTTTACCAGAAATGAACTCTTGCTTGTAGGAAGACACAGATCCAGGGCTTTAACTCCGTTTCTGAAGGGAAATTCAGACCACTGTTCTCATCCATGAAACACACTCTGTTTTCACGCAAGAAGGAATCTCTTCTTTCCAGTGTCTCCAATACAGCAAGCACAATGAGCATGCCCAGAAAAAAAGAACTGTGTTTCCCACTCATACGGACCATAAATAGTTCAGCTCTACTCTTGAAACTGATACAAACCACAGCTCCGCTTACATAAATGCTCTTTAGTTAATAGTGAGAATAAACTTGGGTTCCAGTACTGTGTAAAATCATTTGAGCCCAAAATTCACTTGGTTTACCAGAAATGAACTCTTGCTTGTAGGAAGACACAGATCCTATGGTTTAACACCATTTCGGAAGGGAAATTCAGACCAGTGTTCTATTCCAAGAAACACACTCTGTTTTCACGCAAGAAGGAAGCTCTTCTTTGCAGTGTCTCCAATACAGAAAGCACCATGAGCATGCCCAGAAAAAAAGAACTGAGTTTCCTACTCCTACGGACCAAATGTAGTTCAGCTCTGCTTATGAAACTGGTACAAACCACAGTTTCTCTTACATAAATGCTCTTTAGTTAATAGTGAGAATCGCGTTGGTTTCCAGAACTGTGTAAAATCATTTGAGCCAAAAATTCACTTGGTTTACCGGAAATGAACTCTTGCTTGTAGGAAGACACAGATGCTGGGGTTTAACTCCCTTTCAGAAGGGAAATTCAGACCAGTGTTCCCATCCATGAAACACACTCTGTTTTCACGCAAGAAGGAATCTCTTCTTTCCAGTGTCTCCAATACAGCAAGCACCATTAGCATGCCCAGAAAAAAAGAACTGTGTTTCCCACTCATACGGACCATAAATAGTTCAGCTCTACTCTTGAAACTGATACAAACCACAGCTCCGCTTACATAAATGCTCTTTAGTTAATAGTGAGAATAAACTTGGGTTCCAGTACTGTGTAAAATCATTTGAGGCCAAAATTCACTTGGTTTACCAGAAATGAACTCTTGCTTGTAGGAAGACACAGATCCTGGCTTTTAAGTCCATTTCGGAAGGGAAATTCAGACCATTGTTCTCATCCATGAAACAAACACTGTTTTCACGCAAGAAGGAATCTCTTCTTTCCAGTGTCTCCTATACAGCAAGACCCATGAGCATGCCCAGAAAAAAAGAACTGAGTTTCCTACTCATACAGACCATATGTAGTTCATCTCTGCTTATGAAACTTGTACAAACCAAAGCTCCTCTTATGTAAATGCTCTTTAGTTAATAGTGAGAATCGTGTTGGGTTCCAGAACTGTATAAAATCATTTCAGGCCAAAATTCACTTGGTTTACCAGAAATGAACTCTTGCTTGTAGTAAGACACAGATCCTGGGCTTTAACTCCATTTCTGAAGGGAATTTCAGACCACTGTTCTCATCCATGAAACACACTCTGTTTTCATGCAAGAAGGAATCTCTTCTTTCCAGTGTCTCCAATACAGCAAGCTCCATGAGCATGCCCAGATAATAAGAACTGTGTTTCCCACTCATACGGACCATATATAGTTTAGCTCTACTCTTGAAACTGATACAAACCAAAGTTCCGCTTAAATAAATGCTCTTTAGTCAATAGTGAGAATCGCGTTGGGTTCCAGAACTGTGTAAAATCATTTGAGCCCAAAATACACTTGGTTTCCCAGAAATGAACTCTTGCTTGTAGGAAGACACAGATCCTGGGCTTTAACTCCATTTCTGAAGGGAAATTCAGACCACAGTTCTCTTCCATGAAACACACTCTGTTTTCACGCAAGAAGGAATCTCTTCTTTCCTGTGTCTCCAATACAGCAAGCACTATGAGCATGCCCAGAAAAAAAGAACTGTGTTTCCCACACATACGGACCATATATAGTTCAGCTCTGCTCTTGAAACTGATACAAACCCCAGCTCCGCTTATATAAATGCTCTTAAGTTAATAGTGAGAATCGCTTTGGGTTCCAGAACTGTGTAAAATCATTTGAGCCCCAAATTCACTTGGTTTACCAGAAATGAACTGTTGCTTGTAGGAAGACACAGATCCTATGGTTTAACTCCATTTCGGAAGGGAAATTCAGACCAGTGTTCTATACCATGAAACACACTCTGTTTTCACGCAAGAAGGAAGCTCTTCTTTGCAGTGTCTCCAATACAGAAAGCACCATGAGCATGCCCAGAAAAAAAGAACTGAGTTTCCTACTCCTACGGACCAAATGTAGTTCAGCTCTGCTTATGAAACTGGTACAAACCACAGTTTCTCTTACATAAATGCTCTTTAGTTAAAAGTGAGAATCGCGTTGGTTTCCAGAACTGTGTAAAATCATTTGAGCCAAAAATTCACTTGGTTTACCGGAAATGAACTCTTGCTTGTAGGAAGACACAGATCCTGGGGTTTAACTCCCTTTCAGAAGGGAAATTCAGACCAGTGTTCCCATCCATGAAACACACTCTGTGTTCACGCAAGAAACAAGCTCTTCTTTCCAGCCTCTCCAATACAGCAAGCACCATGAGCATGCCCAGAAAAAAAGAACTGTGTTTCCTACACATACGGAATATATATAGTTCAGCTCTGCTTATGAATCTGATAGAAACCACAGCTCCGCTTACATAAATGCTCTTTAGTTAATAGTGAGAATCATGTTGGGTTCTAGAACTGTGTAAAATCATTTCAGCCCAAAATTCACTTAGTTTATCAGACATGAACTCTTGCTTGTAGGAAGACACAGATCCTGGGCTTTATCTCCGTTTCTGAAGGGAAATTCAGACCACTGTTCTCATCCATGAAACACACTCTGTTTTCACGCAAGAAGGAATCTCTTCTTTCCAGTGTCTCTAATACAGCAAGCTGCATGAGCATGCCAAGAAAAAAGAACTGTGTTTCCCACTCATACGGACCATATATAGTTCAGCTCTGCCCTTGAAACTGATACAATCCACAGCTCCGCTTACATAAATGCTCTTTAGTTAATTGTAAGATTCGCGTTGGGTTCCAGAACTGTGTAAAATCATTTGAGGCCCAAATTCACTTGGTTTACCAGAAATGACCTCTTGCTTGTAGGAACACACAGATCCTGGGGTTTACCTCCATTTCGGAAGGGAAATTCAGACCATTGTTCTCATCCATGAAACACACTCTGTTTTCAGGCAAGAAGCAAGCTCTTCTTTCCAGCGTCTCCAATACAGCAAGAACCTTGAGCATGCCCTGCAAAAAATGAACTGTGTTTCCTACTCATACGGACCATATGTAGTTCAACTCTGCTTATGAAACTGATACTGACCACAGCTCCTCTTACATAAATGCTCTTTAGTTAATAGTGAGAATCGCATAGGGTTCCAGAACTGTGTAAAATCATTTGATCCCAAAATTCACTTGGTTTACCAGAAATGAACTCTTGCTTGTGGGATGACAAATATCCTCTGGTTTAACTCCGTTTCTGAAAGTAAATTCAGACCAGTGTTCTCATCCATTAAACACACTCTGTTTTCACGCAAGAAGGAAGCTCTTCTTTGCAGTGTCTCCAGTACAGCAAGAACCATGAGCATGCTCAGGAAAAAATAACTGTGTTTCCTACTCATACGGACCATATGTAGTTCAGCTATGCTTATGAAACTGACGCTAACCACAGCTCCTCTTACATAAATGCTCTTTAGTTAATAGTGAGAATCGTGTTGGGTTCCAGAACTGTGTAAAATCATTTGAGCCCAAAATTCACTTGGTTTACCAGGAATGAACTCTTGCTTGTAGGAAGATACAGATGCTGGCCGTTAAATCCGCTTCTGAAGGGAAATTCAGACCACAGTTCTCATCCATTAAACATACTCTGTTTTAACGCTAGAGGCAACCTCTTCTTTCCAGAATCTCCAATACAGCAAGAAGCATGATCATGCCCTGAAAAAAAAGAACTGTCTTTTATACTCATACGGACCATATGTAGTTCAACTCTGCTTATGAAACTGATACAAACCACAGCTCCCCTTACATAAATGCTCTTTAGTTAATAGTGAGAATCTCGTTGGGATACAGAACAGTGTAAAATCATTTGAGCCCAAAATTCACTTGGTTTACCAGAAATGAACTCTTGCTTGTGGGATGACAAATATACTGTGGTTTAACTCAATTTCTGAATGTAAATTCAAACCAGTATTCTCATCCATTAAACACACTCTGTTTTCACGCAAGAAGAAAGCACTGCTTTCCAGCGTCTCCAACACAGCAAAAACCATGACCATGCCCAGAAAAAAACAACTGTTATTCCTACTCATACGGACCATATGTATGACAACACTGGTTATGAAACTGATACTGACCACAGCTCCTCTTACATAAATGCTCTTTAGTTCATAGTGAGAATCGCGTTGGGTTCCAGAACTGTGTAAAATCATTTGAGCCCAAAATTCACTTGCTTTACCAGAAATGGACTCTTTCTTGTAGGAACACACACAGATCCTGTGCTTTAACTCCATTTCTGAAGGGAAATTCAGACCACAGTACTCTTCCATGAAACACACTCTGTTTTCACGCAAGAAGGAATCTCTTCTTTCCTGTGTCTCCAATACAGCAAGCACTATGAGCATGCCCAGAAAGAAAGAACTGTGTTTCCCACACATACAGACCATATATAGTTCAGCTCTGCTCTTGAAACTGATACAAACCACAGCTCCGCTTATATAAATGCTCTTAAGTTAATAGTGAGAATCGCTTTGGGTTCCAGAACTGTGTAAAATCATTTGAGCCCAAAATTCACTTGGTTTCCCAGAAATGAACTCTTGCTTGTAGGAAGACACAGATCCTATGGTTTAACTCCATTTCGGAAGGGAAATTCAGACCAGTGTTCTATACCATGAAACAAACTCTGTTTTCACGCAAGAAGGAAGCTCTTCTTTCCAGTGTCTCCAATACAGAAAGCACCATGAGCATGCCCAGAAAAAAAGAACTGAGTTTCCTACTCCTACGGACCAAATGTAGTTCAGCTCTGCTTATGAAACTGGTACAAACCACAGTTTCTCTTACATAAATGCTCTTTAGTTAATAGTGAGAATCGCGTTGGTTTCCAGAACTGTGTAAAATCATTTGAGCCAAAAATTCACATGGTTTACCGGAAATGAACTCTTGCTTGTAGGAAGACACAGATCCTGGGGTTTAACTCCCTTTCAGAAGGGAAATTCAGACCAGTGTTCCCATCCATGAAACACACTCTGTGTTCACGCAAGAAACAAGCTCTTCTTTCCAGCCTCTCCAATACAGCAAGCACCATGAACATGCCCAGAAAAAAAGAACTGTGTTTCCTACACATACGGAATATATATAGTTCAGCTCTGCTTATGAATCTGATACAAACCACAGCTCGGCTTACATAAATGCTCTTTAGTTAATAGTGAGAATAAACTTGGGTTCCAGTACTGTGTAAAATCATTTGAGGCCAAAATTCACTTGGTTTACGAGAAATGAACTCTTGCTTGTAGGAAGACACAGATCCTGTGTTTTAACTCCATTTCGGAAGGGAAATTCAGACCGTTGTTCTCATCCATGAAACAAACACTGTTCTCACGCAAGAAGCAAGCTCTTCTTTCCAGCGTCTCCAATACAGCAAGAACCCTGAGCATGCCCAGAAAAAAAGAACTGAGTTTCCTACTCATACAGACCATATGTAGTTCATCTATGCTTATGAAACTTGTACAAACCATAGCTGCTCTTACATAAATGCTCTTTAGTTAATAGTGAGAATTATGTTGGGTTCCAGAACTGTGTAAAATCATTTGAGCCCAAAATTCACTTGGTTTACCAGAAATGAACTCTTGCATGTAGGAAGACACTGATCCTGGGCTTTAACTCGATTTCTGAAGGGAAATTCAGACCACTGTTCTCATCCATGAAACAAACTCTGTTTTCATGCAAGAAGGAATCTCTTCTTTCCAGTGTCTCCAATACAGCAAGCTCCATGAGCATGCCCAGAAAAAAAAAGAACTGTGTTTCCCACTCATACGGACCATATATAGTTCAGCTCTGCTCTTGAAACTGATACAAAACAAAGCTCCGCTTAAATAAATGCTCTTTAGTTAATAGTGAGAATCGCGTTCGGTTCCAGAACTTTGTAAAAACATTTGAGCCCAAAATTCACTTGGTTTACCAGAAAGGAACTCTTGCTTGTAGGAAGACACTGATCCTGGGGTTTAACTCCATTTTGGAAGGGAAATTCAGACCAGTGTTCTCATCCATGAAACACACTCTGTTTTCAAGCAAGAAGGAAGCTCTTCTTTCCAGTGTCTCCAATACAGCAAGCACCATGAGCATGCCCAGAAAAAAAGAACTGTGTTTCCAACTCATACGGACCATATGTAGTTCATCTCTGCTTAGGAAACTTGTACAACCACAGCTCCTCTTATGTAAATGCTCTATAGTTAATAGTGAGAATCGTGTTGGGTTCCAGAACTGTGTAAAATCATTTCAGCCCAAAATTCACTTAGTTTACCAGAAATGGACTCTTTCTTGTAGGAACACACACAGATCCTCGGATTCAACTCCATTTCTGAAGGGAAATTCAGACCACAGTTCTCTTCCATGAAACAAACTCTGTTTTCACGCAAGAAGGAATCTCTTCTTTCCTTTGTCTCCAATACAGCAAGCACTATGAGCATGCCCAGAAAAAAAGAACTGTGTTTCCCACACATACAGACCATATATAGTTCAGCTCTGCTCTTGAAACTGATACAAACCACAGCTCCGCTTATATAAATGCTCTTAAGTTAATAGTGAGAATCGCTTTGGGTTCCAGAACTGTGTAAAATCATTTGAGCCCAAAATTCACTTGGTTTACCAGAAATGAACTGTTGCTTGTAGGAAGACACAGATCCTATGGTTTAACTCCATTTCAGAAGGGAAATTCAGACCAGTGTTCTATTCCATGAAACACACTCTGTTTTCACGCAAGAAGGAAGCTCTTCTTTGCAGTGTCTCCAATACAGAAAGCACCATGAGCATGCCCAGAAAAAAAGAACTGAGTTTCCTACTCCTACGGACCAAATGTAGTTCAGCTCTGCTTATGAAACTGGTACAAACCACAGTTTCTCTTACATAAATGCTCTTTAGTTAATAGTGAGAATCGCGTTGGGTTCCAGAACTGTGTAAAATCATTTGAGGCCAAAATTCACTTGCTTTACGAAAAATGAACAATTGCTTGTAGGAAGACACAGTTCCTGGGCTTTAACTCCGTTTCTGAAGGGAAATTCAGACCACCATTCTCATCCATGAAACACACTCTGTTTTCATGCAAGAAGGAATCTCTTCTTTCCAGTGTTTCCAATACAGCAAGATCCATGAGCATGCCCAGAAAAATGAACTGTGTTTCCCACTCATAAGGACCATAAATAGTTCAGCTCTGCTCTTGAAACTGATACAAACCAAAGCTCCGCTTAAATAATTGCTCTTTAGTTAATAGGGAGAATCGCGTTGGGTTCCAGAACTGTGTAAAATCATTTGAGCCCAAAATTCTCTTGGTTTACCAGAAATGAACTCTTGCTTGTAGGAAGACACAGATCCTGGGTTAACTCCGTTTCTGAAGGGAAATTCAGACCACTGTTCTCATCCATGAAACACACTCTGTTTTCATGCAAGATGGAATCTCTTCTTTCCAGTGTTTCCAATACAGCAAGCTCCTTGAGCATGCCCAGAAAAAAAAGAACTATTTTTTCCACTCATATGGACCATATATAGTTCAGCTCTGCTCTTGAAACTGATACAAACCAAAGCTCCACTTAAATAAATGCTCTTTAGTTAATAGTGAGAATCGTGTTGGGTTCCAGAACTGTGTAAAATCATTTGAGCCCAAAATTCACTTGGTTTACCAGAAATGAACTCATGCTTGTAGGAAGACACTGATCCTGGGCTTTAACTCCGTTTCTGAAGGAAAATTCAGAGCACTGTTCTCATCCATGAAACACACTCTGTTTTCACGCAAGAAGCAAGCTCTTCTTTCCTGCTTCTCCAATACAGCAAGAACCATGAGCATACCTAGAAAAAAAAAACTCAGTGTCCTACTCATACAGACCAAATGTAGTTCAGCTCTGCATTTGAAACTGGTAAAAACCACAGTTTCTCTGACATAAATGCTCTTTAGTTAATAGTGAGAATCGCGTTTGTTTCCAGAACTGTATAAAATCATTTGAGCCCAAAATTCACTTGGTTTACCAGAAATGAACTCTTGCTTGTAGGAAGACACAGATCCTGGGGTTTAACTCCATTTCAGAAGGGAAATTCAGACCAGTGTTCTCATCCATGAAACACACTCTGTGTTCACGCAAGAAGCAAGCTCTTCATTCCAGCCTCTCCATTACAGCACGCACCATGAGCATGCCCAGAAAAAATGAACTGTGTTTCCTACACGTACAGTATATATATAGTTCAGCTCTGCTTATGAACCTTATACAAACCACAGCTCCGCTTACATAAATGCTGTTTAGTTAATAGTGAGAATCGTGTTGGGTTCCAGAACTGTGTAAAATCATTTGAGCCCAAAAATCACTTGGTTTACAAGAAATGAACTCTTGCTTGTAGGAAGACAAAGATCCTGGGCTTTAACTCCATTTCTGAAGGGAAATTCAGAGCACTGTTCTCATCCATGAAACACACTCTGTTTTCACGCAAGAAGGAATCTCTTCTTTCCAGTGTCTCCAATACAGGAAGCACCATGAGCATGCCCAGAAAAAAAGAACTGAGTTTACTACTCATACAGACCATATGTCGTTCATCTCTGCTTATGAAACTGGTACAAACCACAGCTCCGCTTACATAAATGCTCTTTGGTTAATAGTGAGAATCGCGTTGGGTTCCAGAACTGTGTAAAATCATTTGAGGCCAAAATTCACTTGGTTTACCAGAAATGAACTCTTGCTTGTAGGAAGACACAGATCCTGGGATTCATCTCCGTTTCTGAAGGGAAATTCAGACCACTGTTCTCATCCATGAAACACACTCTATTTTCACGCAAGAAGGAATCTCTTCTTTCCAGCGTCTCCAATACAGCAAGCACCATGAGCATGCCCAGAAAACAAGAACTGTGTTTCCTACTCATATGGAACATATATAGTTCAGCTCTGATCTTGAAACTGATACAAAACACAGCTCCACTTACATAAATGCTCTTTAGTTAATAGTGAGAATCGCGTTGGGTTCCAGAACTGTGTAAAATCATTAGCGCCCAAAATTCGCTTGGTTTACCAGAAATGAACTCTTGCTTGGAGGAAGACACTGATCCTGGAGTTTAACTCCATTTCGGAAGGGAAATTCAGACCATTGTTCTCATCCATGAAACACACTCTGTTTTCATGCAAGAAGAAATCTCTTCTTTCCAGTGTCTCCAATACAGCAAGCTCCATGTGAATGCCCCGAAAAAAAGATACTGTTTTTCCCACTCATACGGACCAAATGTAGTTCAGCTCTGCTTATGAAACTGGTACAAACCACAGTTCCTTTACATATAGGCTCTTTAGTTAATAGTGAGAATCGCGTTGGGTTCCAGAACTGTGTAAAATCATTTGAGCCCAAAATTCACTTGGTTTACCGAAATGAACTCTTGCTTGTAGGAAGACACAGATCCTGGGGTTTAACTCCATTTCCAAGGGAACTTCAGAGCAGTGTTCTCATCCATGAAACACACTCTGTTTTCACGCAAGAAGCAAGCTCTTATTTCCAGCGTCTCCAATACAGCAAGAAACATGAGCATGCCCAGAAAAAAAGAACTGAGTTTCCTACTCATACAGACCATATGTAGTTAATCTCTGCTTATGAATCTGTTACAAACCACAGCTCCTCTTACATAAATGCTCTTTGGTTAATAGTGAGAATCGCGTTGTGTTCCAGAACTGTGTAAAATCTTTTGAGGCCAAAATTCACTTGGTTTACCAGAAATGAAATCTTGCTTGTAGGAAGACACAGATCCTGGTGTTTAACTCCATTTCGGAAGGGAAATTCAGACCAGAGTTCTCATCCATGAAACACACTCTGTTTTCTCACAAGAAGGAATCTCTTCTTTCCAGTGTCTCCAATACAGCAAGCACCATGAGCATGCCCACAAAAGAAGAACTGTGTTTCCCACTCATACGGACCATATATAGTTCAGCTCTACTCTTGAAACTGATACAAACCACAGCACCGCTTACATAAATGCTCTTTAGTTAATAGTGAGAATCGCGTTGGGTTCCAAAACAGTGTAAAATCATTTGAGCCCAAAATTCACTTGGTTTACCAGAAATGAACACTTGCTTGTAGGAAGACACAGATCCTGGGGTTTACCTCCATTTCGGAAGGGAAATTCAGACCATTGTTCTCATCCATGAAACACACTCTGTTTTCACACAAGAAGCAAGCTCTTATTTCCAGCGTCTCCAATAGAGCAAGAACCACGAGCATGCCCAGAAAAAAAGAATTGAGTTTCCTACTCATACAGACCATATGTCGTTCATCTCTGCTTATGAAACTGGTACAAACCACAGCTCCGCTTACATAAATGCTCTTTGGTTAATAGTGAGAATCGCGTTGGGTTCCAGAACTGTGTAAAATCATTTGAGGCCAAAATTCACTTGGTTTACCAGAATTGAACTCTTGCTTGTAGGAAGACACAGATCCTGGGATTCATCTCCGTTTCTGAAGGGAAATTCAGACCACTGTTCTCATCCATGAAACACACTCTATTTTCACGCAAGAAGGAATCTCTTCTTTCCAGCGTCTCCAATACAGCAAGCACCATGAGCATGCCCAGAAAACAAGAACTGTGTTTCCTACTCATATGGAACATATATAGTTCAGCTCTGATCTTGAAACTGATACAAAACACAGCTCCACTTACATAAATGCTCTTTAGTTAATAGTGAGAATCGCGTTGGGTTCCAGAACTGTGTAAAATCATTAGCGCCCAAAATTCACTTGGTTTACCAGAAATGAACTCTTGCTTGGAGGAAGACACTGATCCTGGAGTTTAACTCCATTTCGGAAGGGAAATTCAGACCATTGTTCTCATCCATGAAACACACTCTGTTTTCATGCAAGAAGAAATCTCTTCTTTCCAGTGTCTCCAATACAGCAAGCTCCATGTGAATGCCCTGAAAAAAAGATACTGTTTTTCCCACTCATACGGACCAAATGTAGTTCAGCTCTGCTTATGAAACTGGTACAAACCACAGTTCCTTTACATATAGTCTCTTTAGTTAATAGTGAGAATCGCGTTGGTTTCCAGAACTGTGTAAAATCATTTGAGCCCAAAATTCACTTGGTTTACCGAAATGAACTCTTGCTTGTAGGAAGACACAGATCCTGGGGTTTAACTCCATTTCGGAAGGGAAATTCAGACCAGAGTTCTCATCCATGAAACACACTCTGTTTTCTCACAAGAAGGAATCTCTTCTTTCCAGTGTCTCCAATACAGCAAGCACCATGAGCATGCCCACAAAAGAAGAACTGTGTTTCCCACTCATACGGACCATATATAGTTCAGCTCTACTCTTGAAACTGATACCAACCACAGCACCGCTTACATAAATGCTCTTTAGTTAATAGTGAGAATCGCGTTGGGTTCCAAAACTGTGTAAAATCATTTGAGCCCAAAATTCACTTGGTTTACCAGAAATGAACACTTGCTTGTAGGAAGACACAGATCCTGAGGTTTACCTCCATTTCGGAAGGGAAATTCAGACCATTGTTCTCATCCATGAAACACACTCTGTTTTCACGCAAGAAGCAAGCTCTTATTTCCAGCGTCTCCAATAGAGCAAGAACCACGACCATGCCCAGAAAAAAATAATTGAGTTTCCTACTCATACAGACCATATGTCATTCATCTCTGCTTATGAAACTGGTACAAACCACAGCTCCGCTTACATAAATGCTCTTTGGTTAATAGTGAGAATCGCGTTGGGTTCCAGAACTGTGTAAAATCATTTGAGGCCAAAATTCTCTTGGTTTACCAGAAATGAACTCTTGCTTGTAGGAAGACACAGATCCTGGGATTCATCTCCGTTTCTGAAGGGAAATTCAGACCACTGTTCTCATCCATGAAACACACTCTATTTTCACGCAAGAAGGAATCTCTTCTTTCCAGCGTCTCCAATACAGCAAGCACCATGAGCATGCCCAGAAAACAAGAACAGTGTTTCCTACTCATATAGAACATATATAGTTCAGCTCTGATCTTGAAACTGATACAAAACACAGCTCCACTTACATAAATGCTCTTTAGTTAATAGTGAGAATCGCGTTGGGTTCCAGAACTGTGTAAAATCATTTGAGCCCAAAATTCACTTGGTTTACCGAAATGAACTCTTGCTTGTAGGAAGACACAGATCCTGGGGTTTAACTCCATTTCCAAAGGAACTTCAGAGCAGTGTTCTCATCCATGAAACACACTCTGTTTTCACGCAAGAAGCAAGCTCTTATTTCCAGCGTCTCCAATACAGCAAGAAACATGAGCATGCCCAGAAAAAAAGAACTGAGTTTCCTACTCATACCGACCATATGTAGTTAATCTATGCTTATGAATCTGTTACAAACCACAGCTCCTCTTACATAAATGCTCTTTGGTTAATAGTGAGAATCGCGTTGGGTTCCAGAACTGTGTAAAATCTTTTGAGGCCAAAATTCACTTGGTTTACCAGAAATGAAATCTTGCTTGTAGGAAGACACAGATCCTGGGGGTTAACTCCATTTCGGAAGGGAAATTCAGACCAGAGTTCTCATCCATGAAACACACTCTGTTTTCTCACAAGAAGGAATCTCTCCTTTCCAGTGTCTCCAATACAGCAAGCACCATGAGCATGCCCACAAAAGAAGAACTGTGTTTCCCACTCATACGGACCATATATAGTTCAGCTCTACTCTTGAAACTGATACAAACCACAGCACCGCTTACATAAATGCTCTTTAGTTAATAGTGAGAATCGCGTTGGGTTCCAAAACTGTGTAAAATCATTTGAGCCCAAAATTCACTTGGTTTACCAGAAATGAACACTTGCTTGTAGGAAGACACAGATCCTGGGTTTTACCTCCATTTCGGAAGGGAAATTCAGACCATTGTTCTCATCCATGAAACACACTCTGTTTTCACGCAAGAAGCAAGCTCTTATTTCCAGCGTCTCCAATAGAGCAAGAACCACGAGCATGCCCAGAAAAAAAGAATTGAGTTTCCTACTCATACAGACCATATGTCGTTCATCTCTGCTTATGAAACTGGTACAAACCACAGCTCCGCTTACATAAATGCTCTTTGGTTAATAGTGAGAATCGCGTTGGGTTCCAGAACTGTGTAAAATCATTTGAGGCCAAAATTCACTTGGTTTACCAGAAATGAACTCTTGCTTGTAGGAAGACACAGATCCTGGGATTCATCTCCGTTTCTGAAGGGAAATTCAGACCACTGTTCTCATCCATGAAACACACTCTATTTTCACGCAAGAAGGAATCTCTTCTTTCCAGCGTCTCCAATACAGCAAGCACCATGAGCATGCCCAGAAAACAAGAACTGTGTTTCCTACTCATATGGAACATATATAGTTCAGCTCTGATCTTGAAACTGATACAAAACACAGCTCCACTTACATAAATGCTCTTTAGTTAATAGTGAGAATCGCGTTGGGTTCCAGAACTGTGTAAAATCATTAGCGCCCAAAATTCGCTTGGTTTACCAGAAATGAACTCTTGCTTGGAGGAAGACACTGATCCTGGAGTTTAACTCCATTTCGGAAGGGAAATTCAGACCATTGTTCTCATCCATGAAACACACTCTGTTTTCATGCAAGAAGAAATCTCTTCTTTCCAGTGTCTCCAATACAGCAAGCTCCATGTGAATGCCCCGAAAAAAAGATACTGTTTTTCCCACTCATACGGACCAAATGTAGTTCAGCTCTGCTTATGAAACTGGTACAAACCACAGTTCCTTTACATATAGTCTCTTTAGTTAATAGTGAGAATCGCGTTGGTTTCCAGAACTGTGTAAAATCATTTGAGCCCAAAATTCACTTGGTTTACCGAAATGAACTCTTGCTTGTAGGAAGACACAGATCCTGGGGTTTAACTCCATTTCCAAGGGAACTTCAGAGCAGTGTTCTCATCCATGAAACACACTCTGTTTTCACGCAAGAAGCAAGCTCTTATTTCCAGCGTCTCCAATACAGCAAGAAACATGAGCATGCCCAGAAAAGAAGAACTGAGTTTCCTACTCATACAGACCATATGTAGTTAATCTCTGCTTATGAATCTGTTACAAACCACAGCTCCTCTTACATAAATGCTCTTTGGTTAATACTGACAATCGCGTTGGGTTCCAGAACTGTGTAAAATCTTTTGAGGCCAAAATTCACTTGGTTTACCAGAAATGAATTCTTGCTTGTAGGAAGACACAGATCCTGGGGTTTAACTCCATTTCGGAAGGGAAATTCAGACCAGAGTTCTCATCCATGAAACACACTCTGTTTTCTCACAAGAAGGAATCTCTTCTTTCCAGTGTCTCCAATACAGCAAGCACCATGAGCATGCCCACAAAAGAAGAACTGTGTTTCCCACTCATACGGACCATATATAGTTCAGCTCTACTCTTGAAACTGATACAAACCACAGCTCCGCTTACATAAATGCTCTTTAGTTAATAGTGAGAATCGCCTTGGGTTCCAAAACTGTGTAAAATCATTTGAGCCCAAAATTCACTTGGTTTACCAGAAATGAACACTTGCTTGTAGGAAGACACCGATCCTGGGGTTTACCTCCATTTCGGAAGGGAAATTCAGACCATTGTTCTCATCCATGAAACACACTCTGTTTTCACGCAAGAAGCAAGCTCTTATTTCCAGCGTCTCCAATAGAGCAAGAACCACGAGCATGCCCAGAAAAAAAGAATTGAGTTTCCTACTCATACAGACCATATGTCGTTCATCTCTGCTTATGAAACTGGTACAAACCACAGCTCCGCTTACATAAATGCTCTTTGGTTAATAGTGAGAATCGCGTTGGGTTCCAGAACTGTGTAAAATCATTTGAGGCCAAAATTCACTTGGTTTACCAGAAATGAACTCTTGCTTTTGGGAAGACACAGATCCTGGGATTCATCTCCGTTTCTGAAGGGAAATTCAGACCACTGTTCTCATCCATGAAACACACTCTATTTTCACGCAAGAAGGAATCTCTTCTTTCCAGCGTCTCCAATACAGCAAGCACCATGAGCATGCCCAGAAAACAAGAACTGTGTTTCCTACTCATATGGAACATATATAGTTCAGCTCTGATCTTGAAACTGATACAAAACACAGCTCCACTTACATAAATGCTCTTTAGTTAATAGTGAGAATCGCGTTGGGTTCCAGAACTGTGTAAAATCATTAGCGCCCAAAATTCGCTTGGTTTACCAGAAATGAACTCTTGCTTGGAGGAAGACACTGATCCTGGAGTTTAACTCCATTTCGGAAGGGAAATTCAGACCATTGTTCTCATCCATGAAACACACTCTGTTTTCATGCAAGAAGAAATCTCTTCTTTCCAGTGTCTCCAATACAGCAAGCTCCATGTGAATGCCCCGAAAAAAAGATACTGTTTTTCCCACTCATACGGACCAAATGTAGTTCAGCTCTGCTTATGAAACTGGTACAAACCACAGTTCCTTTACATATAGGCTCTTTAGTTAATAGTGAGAATCGCGTTGGTTTCCAGAACTGTGTAAAATCATTTGAGCCCAAAATTCACTTGGTTTACCGAAATGAACTCTTGCTTGTAGGAAGACACAGATCCTGGGGTTTAACTCCATTTCCAAGGGAACTTCAGAGCAGTGTTCTCATCCATGAAACACACTCTGTTTTCACGCAAGAAGCAAGCTCTTATTTCCAGCGTCTCCAATACAGCAAGAAACATGAGCATGCCCAGAAAAAAAGAACTGAGTTTCCTACTCATACAGACCATATGTAGTTAATCTCTGCTTATGAATCTGTTACAAACCACAGCTCCTCTTACATAAATGCTCTTTGGTTAATAGTGAGAATCGCGTTGGGTTCCAGAACTGTGTAAAATCTTTTGAGGCCAAAATTCACTTGGTTTACCAGAAATGAAATCTTGCTTGTAGGAAGACACAGATCCTGGGGTTTAACTCCATTTCGGAAGGGAAATTCAGAACAGAGTTCTCATCCATGAAACACACTCTGTTTTCTCACAAGAAGGAATCTCTTCTTTCCAGTGTCTCCAATACAGCAAGCACCATGAGCATGCCCACAAAAGAAGAACTGTGTTTCCCACTCATACGGACCATATATAGTTCAGCTCTACTCTTGAAACTGATACAAACCACAGCACCGCTTACATAAATGCTCTTTAGTTAATAGTGAGAATCGCGTTGGGTTCCAAAACTGTGTAAAATCATTTGAGCCCAAAATTCACTTGGTTTACCAGAAATGAACACTTGCTTGTAGGAAGACACCGATCCTGGGGTTTACCTCCATTTAGGAAGGGAAATTCAGACCATTGTTCTCATCCATGAAACACACTCTGTTTTCACGCAAGAAGCAAGCTCTTATTTCCAGCGTCTCCAATAGAGCAAGAACCATGAGCATGCCCAGAAAAAAAGAATTGAGTTTCCTACTCATACAGACCATATGTCGTTCATCTCTGCTTATGAAACTGGTACAAACCACAGCTCCGCTTACAGAAATGCTCTTTGGTTAATAGTGAGAATCGCGTTGGGTTCCAGAACTGTGTAAAATCATTTGAGGCCAAAATTCACTTGGTTTACCAGAAATGAACTCTTGCTTGTAGGAAGACACAGATCCTGGGATTCATCTCCGTTTCTGAAGGGAAATTCAGACCACTGTTCTCATCCATGAAACACACTCTATTTTCACGCAAGAAGGAATCTCTTCTTTCCAGCGTCTCCAATACAGCAAGCACCATGAGCATGCCCAGAAAACAAGAACTGTGTTTCCTACTCATATGGAACATATATAGTTCAGCTCTGATCTTGAAACTGATACAAAACACAGCTCCACTTACATAAATGCTCTTTAGTTAATAGTGAGAATCGCGTTGGGTTCCAGAACTGTGTAAAATCATTAGCGCCCAAAATTCGCTTGGTTTACCAGAAATGAACTCTTGCTTGGAGGAAGACACTGATCCTGGAGTTTAACTCCATTTCGGAAGGGAAATTCAGACCATTGTTCTCATCCATGAAACACACTCTGTTTTCATGCAAGAAGAAATCTCTTCTTTCCAGTGTCTCCAATACAGCAAGCTCCATGTGAATGCCCCGAAAAAAAGATACTGATTTTCCCACTCATACGGACCAAATGTAGTTCAGCTCTGCTTATGAAACTGGTACAAACCACAGTTCCTTTACATATAGGCTCTTTAGTTAATAGTGAGAATCGCGTTGGTTTCCAGAACTGTGTAAAATCATTTGAGCCCAAAATTCACTTGGTTTACCGAAATGAACTCTTGCTTGTAGGAAGACACAGATCCTGGGGTTTAACTCCATTTCCAAGGGAACTTCAGAGCAGTGTTCTCATCCATGAAACACACTCTGTTTTCACGCAAGAAGCAAGCTCTTATTTCCAGCATCTCCAATACAGCAAGAAACATGAGCATGCCCAGAAAAAAAGAACTGAGTTTCCTACTCATACAGACCATATGTAGTTAATCTCTGCTTATGAATCTGTTACAAACCACAGCTCCTCTCACATAAATGCTCTTTGGTTAATAGTGAGAATCGCGTTGGGTTCCAGAACTGTGTAAAATCTTTTGAGGCCAAAATTCACTTGGTTTACCAGAAATGAAATCTTGCTTGTAGGAAGACACAGATCCTGGGGTTTAACTCCATTTCGGAAGGGAAATTCAGACCAGAGTTCTCATCCATGAAACACACTCTGTTATCTCACAAGAAGGAATTTCTTCTTTCCAGTGTCTCCAATACAGCAAGCACCATGAGCATGCCCACAAAAGAAGAACTGTGTTTCCCACTCATACGGACCATATATAGTTCAGCTCTACTCTTGAAACTGATACAAACCACAGCACCGCTTACATAAATGCTCTTTAGTTAATAGTGAGAATCGCGTTGGGTTGCAAAACTGTGTAAAATCATTTGAGCCCAAAATTCACTTGGTTTACCAGAAATGAACACTTGCTTGTAGGAAGACACCGATCCTGGGGTTTACCTCCATTTTGGAAGGGAAATTCAGACCATTGTTCTCATCCATGAAACACACTCTGTTTTCACGCAAGAAGCAAGCTCTTATTTCCAGCGTCTCCAATAGAGCAAGAACCACGAGCATGCCCAGAAAAAAAGAATTGAGTTTCCTACTCATACAGACCATATGTCGTTCATCTCTGCTTATGAAACTGGTACAAACCACAGCTCCGCTTACATAAATGCTCTTTGGTTAATAGTGAGAATCGCGTTGGGTTCCAGAACTGTGTAAAATCATTTGAGGCCAAAATTCACTTGGTTTACCAGAAATGAACTCTTGCTTGTAGGAAGACACAGATCCTGGGATTCATCTCCGTTTCTGAAGGGAAATTCAGACCACTGTTCTCATCCATGAAACACACTCTATTTTCACGCAAGAAGGAATCTCTTCTTTCCAGCGTCTCCAATACAGCAAGCCCCATGAGCATGCCCAGAAAACAAGAACTGTGTTTCCTACTCATATGGAACATATATAGTTCAGCTCTGATCTTGAAACTGATACAAAACACAGCTCCACTTACATAAATGCTCTTTAGTTAATAGTGAGAATCGCGTTGGGTTCCAGAACTGTGTAAAATCATTAGCGCCCAAAATTCGCTTGGTTTACCAGAAATGAACTCTTGCTTGGAGGAAGACACTGATCCTGGAGTTTAACTCCATTTCGGAAGGGAAATTCAGACCATTGTTCTCATCCATGAAACACACTCTGTTTTCATGCAAGAAGAAATCTCTTCTTTCCAGTGTCTCCAATACAGCAAGCTCCATGTGAATGCCCCGAAAAAAAGATACTGTTTTTCCCACTCATACGGACCAAATGTAGTTCAGCTCTGCTTATGAAACTGGTAAAAACCACAGTTCCTTTACATATAGGCTCTTTAGTTAATAGTGAGAATCGCGTTGGTTTCCAGAACTGTGTAAAATCATTTGAGCCCAAAATTCACTTGGTTTACCGAAATGAACTCTTGCTTGTAGGAAGACACAGATCCTGGGGTTTAACCCCATTTCCAAGGGAACTTCAGAGCAGTGTTCTCATCCATGAAACACACTCTGTTTTCACGCAAGAAGCAAGCTCTTATTTCCAGCGTCTCCAATACAGGAAGAAACATGAGCATGCCCAGAAAAAAAGAACTGAGTTTCCTACTCATACAGACCATATGTAGTTAATCTCTACTTATGAATCTGTTACAAACCACAGCTCCTCTTACATAAATGCTCTTTGGTTAATAGTGAGAATCGCATTGGGTTCCAGAACTGTGTAAAACCTTTTGAGGCCAAAATTCACTTGGTTTACCAGAAATGAAATCTTGATTGTAGGAAGACACAGATCCTGGGGTTTAACTCCATTTCGGAAGGGAAATACAGACCAGAGTTCTCATCCATGAAACACACTCTGTTTTCTCACAAGAAGGAATCTCTTCTTTCCAGTGTCTCCAATACAGCAAGCACCATGAGCATGCCCACAAAAGAAGAACTGTGTTTCCCACTCATACGGACCATATATAGTTCAGCTCTACTCTTGAAACTGATACAAACCACAGCTACGCTTACATAAATGCTCTTTAGTTAATATTGACAATCGCCTTGTGTTCCAGAACTGTGTAAAATCATTTGAGCCCAAAATTCACTTGGTTTACCAGAAATGAACTCTTGCTTGTAGGAAGACACAGATTCTGGGGTTTAACTCCATTTAGGATGGTTAATTCAGACCAGAGTTCTCATCCATGAAACACACTCTCTTTTCACGCAAGAAGGAATCTCTTCTTTCCAGTGTCTCCAATACAGCAAGCACCATGAGTATGCCCAGAAAAAAAGAACTGTGTTTCCCACTCATACGGACCATATATAGTTCAGCTCTGCTCTTGAAACTGATACAAACCACACCTCCGCTTAAATAAATGCTCTTTAGTTAATAGTGAGAATCGCGTTGGGTTCCAGAACTGTGTAAAACCATTTGAGCCCAAAATTCACTTGGTTTACCGAAATGAACTCTTGCTTGTAGGAAGACACAGATCCTGGGGTTTAACTCCATTTCGGAAGGGAACTTCAGACCAGTGTTCTCATCCATGAAACACACTCTGTGTTCTCGCAAGAAGCAAGCTCTTCTTTCCAGCCTCTCCAATACAGCAAGCACCATGAGCATGCCCAGAAAAAAATATCTGTGTTTCCTACTCATACGGAATATATATAGTTCAGCTCTGCTTATGAAACTGGTACAAACCACAGCTCCGCTTACATAAATGCTCTTTAGTTAATAGTGAATATCGCCTTGGGTTCCAAAACTATGTAAAATCATTTGAGGCCAAAATTCACTAGGTTTACCAGAAAAGAACTCTTGCTTGTAGGAAGACACAGATCCTGGGCTTTATCTCCGTTTCTGAAGGGAAATTCAGATTACTGTTCTCATCCATGAAACACACTCTATTTTCACGCAAGAAGGAATCTCTTCCTTCCAGTGTCTCCAATACAGCAAGCACCATGAGTATGCCCAGAGAAAAACAACTGTGTTTCCCACTCATAGGGACCATATATAGTTCAGCTGTGTTCTTGAATCTGATACAAACCACAGCTCCGCTTAAATAAATACTCTATAGTTAATAGTGAGAATCGCGTTGGGTTCCAGAACTGTGTAAAATCATTTGAGCCCAAAATTCACTTGGTTTACCAGAAATGAACTCTTGCTTGTAGGAAGACACAGATCCTGGGCTTTATCTCCGTTTCTGAAGGGAAATTCAGACGACTGTTCTCATCCATGAAACACACTCTATTTTCACGCAAGAAGGAATCTCTTCTTTCCAGCGTCTGCAATACAACAAGCACCATGAGCATGCCCAGAAAACAAGAACTGTGTTTCCTGCTCATATGGACCATATATAGTTCAGCTCTGCTCTTGAAACTGATACAAACCACAGCTCCGCTTACATAAATGCTCTTTAGTTAATAGTGAGAATCGCGTTGTGTTCCAGAACTGTGTAAAATCATTTGAGCTCAAAATTCACTTGGTTTACCAGAAATGAACTCTTGCTTGTAGTAAGACAGAGATCCTGGGTTTTAACTCCATTTCGGAAGGGAAATTCAGACCAGAGTTCTCATCCATGAAACACACTCTGTTTTCATGCAAGAAGGGATCTCTTCTTTCCAGTGTCTCCAATACAGCAAGCACCATGAGTATGCCCAGAAAAAAAGAACTGTGTTTCCCACTCATACGGACCACATATAGTTCAGCTCTGCTCTTGAAACTTATACAAACCACACCTCCGCTTAAATAAATGCTCTTTATTTAATAGTGAGAATCGCGTTGTGTTCCAGAACTGTGTAAAATCATTTGAGCTCAAAATTCACTTGGTTTACCAGAAATGAACTCTTGCTTGTAGGAAGACACAGATCCTGGGGTTTAACTCCATTTCGGAAGGGAAATTCAGACCAGAGTTCTCATCCATGAAACACACTCTGTTTTCACCCAAGAAGGGATCTCTTATTTCCAGTGTCTCCTATACAGCAAGCACCATGAGCATGCCCAGAAAAAAAGAACTCTGTTTCCAACTCATACGGACCATATATAGTTCAGCTCTTCTCTTGAAACTGGTACAAACTACAGGTACTCTTACATAAATGCTCTTTAGTTAATAGTGAGAATCGCGTTGGGTTCCAAAACTGTGTAAAATCATTTGAGCCCAAAATTCTCTTGGTTTACCAGAAATGAACTCTTGCTTGTAGGAAGACACAGATCCTGGGTTTTAACTCCATTTCGGAAGGGAAATTCAGACCATTGTTCTCATCCATGAAACACACTCTGTTTTCACGCAAGAAGCAAGCTCTTATTTCCAGCATCTCCAATACAGCAAGAACTATGAGCATGCCCAGAAAAAAAGAACTGAGTTTCCTACTCATACAGACCATATGTAGTTCATCTCTGCTTATGAAACTGGTACAAACCACAGCTCCGCTTACATAAATGCTCTTTAGTTAATAGTGAGAATCGCCTTGGGTTCTAAAACTATGTAAAATCATTTGAGGCCAAAATTCACTAGGTTTACCAGCAAAGAACTCTTGCTTGTAGGAAGACACAGATCCTGGGCTTTATCTCCGTTTCTGAAGGGAAATTCAGATTACTGTTCTCATCCATGAAACACACTCTACTTTCACACAAGAAGGAATCTCTTCTTTCCAGTGTCTCCAATACAGCAAGCACCATGAGAATGCACAGAAAAAAAGAACTGTGTTTCCCACTCATACGGACCATATATAGTTCAGCTCTACTCTTGAAACTGATACAAAACACAGCTCCGCTTACATAAATGCTCTTCAGTTAATAGTGAGAATCGCCTTGGGTTCCAGAACTGTGTAAAATCATTTGAGCCCAAAATTCACTTGGTTTACCAGAAAAGAACTCTTGCTTGTAGGAAGACACAGACCCTGGGTTTTAACTCCATTTCGGAAGGGAAATTCAGACCAGAGTTCTCATCCATGAAACACACTCTGTTTTCACGCAAGAAGGGATCTCTTCTTTCCAGTGTCTCCAATACAGCAAGCACCATGAGTATGCCCAGAAAAAAAGAACTGTGTTTCCCACTCATACGGACCACATATAGTTCAGCTCTGCTCTTGAAACTGATACAAACCACACCTCCGCTTAAATAAATGCTCTTTAATTAATAGTGAGAATCGCGTTGTGTTCCAGAACTGTGTAAAATCATTTGAGCTCAAAATTCACTTGGTTTACCAGAAATGAACTCTTGCTTGTAGGAAGACACAGATCCTGGGGTTTAACTCCATTTCGGAAGGGAAATTCAGACCAGTGTTCTCATCCATGAAACACACTCTGTTTTCACGCAAGAAGGGATCTCTTATTTCCAGTGTCTCCTATACAGCAAGCACCATGAGCATGCCCAGAAAAAAAGAACTCTTTTTCCAACTCATACGGACCATATATAGTTATGCTCTCCTCTTGAAACTGGTACAAACTACAGGTCCTCTTACATAAATGCTCTTTAGTTAATAGTGAGAATCGCGTTGGTTTCCAAAACTGTGTAAAATCATTTGAGCCCTAAATTCACTTGGTTTACCAGAAATAAACTCTTGCTTGTAGGAAGACAGAGATCCTGGGGTTTAACTCCGTTTTTGAAGGCAAATTCAGACCACTGTTCTCATCCATGAAACACACTCTATTTTCACGCAGGAAGGAATCTCTTCTTTCCAGAGTCTCCAATACAGCAAGCACAATGAGCATGCCCAAAAAAAAGAACTGTGTTTCCCACTCATACGGACCATATATAGTTCAGCTCTACTCTTGAAACTGATACAAACCACAGCTCCGCTTACATAAATGCTCTTTAGTTAATAGTGAGAATCGCGTTGGGTTCCAGAACTGTGTAAAATCATTAGAGCCCAAAATTCTCTTGGTTTACCAGAAATAAACTCTTGCTTGTAGGAAGACACAGATCCTGGGTTTTAACTCCATTTCGGAAGGGAAATTCAGACCATTGTTCTCATCCATGAAACACACTCTATTTTAACGCAAGAAGGAATCTCTTCTTTCCAGTGTCTCCAATACAGCAAGCACCATGATTATGCCCAGAAAAAAAGAACTGTGTTTCCCACTCATACGGACCATATATAGCTCAGCTCTGCTCTTGAATCTGATACAAACCACAGCTCCGCTTAAATAAATACTCTTTAGTTAATAGTGAGAATCGTGTTGGGTTCCAGAACTGTGGAAAATCATTTGAGCCCAAAATTCACTTGGTTTACCAGAAATGAACTCTTGCTTGTAGGAAGACACAGATCCTGGGCTTTATCTCCGTTTCTGAAGGGAATTCCAGACCACTGTTCTCATCCATGAAACACACTCTATTTTCACGCAAGAAGGAATCTCTTCTTTCCAGGGTCTCCGATACAGCAAGCACCATGAGCATGCCCAGAAAAAAAGAACTGTGTTTCCCACTCATACGGACCATATACAGATCAGGATTGCTAATGAAACTTATACAACCCACAGCTCCGCTTACATAAATGCTCTTTAGTTAATAGTGAGAATCGCCTTGGGTTCCAGAACTGTGTAAAATCATTTGAGGACTAAATTCACTTGGTTTACCAGAAATGAACTCTTGCTTGTAGGAAGACAGAGATCCTGGGCTTTAACTCCGTTTCTGAAGGGAAATTCAGACCATTGTTCTCATCCATGAAACACATTCTGTTTACACGCAAGAAGGAATCTCTTCTTTCCAGCGTCTCCAATACTGCAAGCACCATGAGCATGCCCAGAAAAAAAGATCTGTGTTTCCTACTCATACGGACCATATACAGTTCAGCTCTACTCTTGAAACTGATACAAAACACAGCTCCGCTTACATAAATGCTCTTTAGTTAATAGTGAGAATCGCCTTGGGATCCAGAACTGTGTAAAATCATTTGAGCCCAAAATTCACTTGGTTTACCAGAAAAGAACTCTTGCTTGTAGGAAGACACAGATCCTGGACTTTACCTCCGTTTCTGAAGGGAAATTCAGACCACGGTTCTCGTCCATGAAACACACTCTATTTTCACGCAAGAAGGAATCTCTTCTTTCCAGTGTCTCCAATACAGCAAGCACCATGAGTATGCCCAGAAAAAATGAACTGTGTTTCCCACTCATACGGACCACATATAGTTCAGCTCTGCTCTTGAAACTGATACAAACCACACCTCCGCTTAAATAAATGATCTTTATTTAATAGTGAGAATCGCGTTGTGTTCCAGAACTGTGTAAAATCATTTGAGCTCAAAATTCACTTGGTTTACCAGAAATGAACTCTTGCTTGTAGGAAGACACAGATCCTGGGGTTTAACTCCATTTCGGAAGGGAAATTCAGACCAGAGTTCTCATCCATGAAACACACTCTGTTTTCACGCAAGAAGGGATCTCTTATTTCCAGTGTCTCCTATACAGCAAGCACCATGAGCATGCCCAGAAAAAAAGAACTCTGTTTCCAACTCATACGGACCATATATAGTTCAGCTCTCCTCTTGAAACTGGTACAAACTACAGGTCCTCTTACATAAATGCTCTTTAGTTAATAGTGAGAATCGCGTTGGGTTCCAAAACTGTGTAAAATCATTTGAGCCCTAAATTCACTTGGTTTACCAGAAAAGAACTCTTGCTTGTAGGAAGACAGAGATCCTGGGGTTTAACTCCGTTTTTGAAGGCAAATTCAGACCACTGTTCTCATCCATGAAACACACTCTATTTTCACGCAGGAAGGAATCTCTTCTTTCCAGAGTCTCCAATACAGCAAGCACAATGAGCATGCCCAAAAAAAAGAACTGTGTTTCCCACTCATACGGACCATATATAGTTCAGCTCTACTCTTGAAACTGATACAAACCACAGCTCCGCTTACATAAATGCTCTTTAGTTAATAGTGAGAATCGCGTTGGGTTCCAGAACTGTGTAAAATCATTAGAGCCCAAAATTCTCTTGGTTTACCAGAAATGAACTCTTGCTTGTAGGAAGACACAGATCCTGGGTTTTAACTCCATTTCGGAAGGGAAATTCAGACCATTGTTCTCATCCATGAAACACACTCTATTTTCACGCAAGAAGGAATCTCTTCTTTCCAGTGTCTCCAATACAGCAAGCACCATGATTATGCCCAGAAAAAAAGAACTGTGTTTCCCACTCATACGGACCATATATAGTTCAGCTCTGCTCTTGAATCTGATACAAACCACAGCTCCGCTTAAATAAATACTCTTTAGTTAATAGTGAGAATCGTGTTGGGTTGCAGAACTGTGTAAAATCATTTGAGCCCAAAATTCACTTGGTTTACCAGAAATGAACTCTTGCTTGTAGGAAGACACAGATCCTGGGCTTTATCTCCGTTTCTGAAGGGAATTTCAGACCACTGTTCTCATCCATGAAACACACTCTATTTTCACGCAAGAAGGAATCTCTTCTTTCCAGGGTCTCCGATAAAGCAAGCACCATGAGCATGCCCAGAAAAAAAGAACTGTGTTTCCCTCTCATACGGACCATATACAGATCAGGATTGCTAATGAAACTTATACAACCCACAGCTCCGCTTACATAAATGCTCTTTAGTTAATAGTGAGAATCGCCTTGGGTTCCAGAACTGTGTAAAATCATTTGAGGCCTAAATTCACTTGGTTTACCAGAAATGAACTCTTGCTTGTAGGAAGACACAGATCCTGGGCTTTAACTCCGTTTCTGAAGGGAAATTCAGACCATTGTTCTCATCCATGAAACACATTCTGTTTTCACGCAAGAAGGAATCTCTTCTTTCCAGCGTCTTCAATACTGCAAGCACCATGAGCATGCCCAGAAAAAAAGATCTGTGTTCCCTACTCATACGGACCATATACAGTTCAGCTCTACTCTTGAAACTGATACAAAACACAGCTCCGCTTACATACATGCTCTTTAGTTAATAGTGAGAATCGCCTTTGGTTCCAGAACTGTGTAAAATCATTTGAGCTCAAAATTCACTTGGTTTACCAGAAATGAACTCTTGCTTGTAGGAAGACACAGATCCTGGGTTTTAACTCCATTTCACAAGGGAAATTCAGACCAGAGTTCTCATCCATGAAACACACTCTGTTTTCACGCAAGAAGGGATCTCTTCTTTCCAGTGTCTCCAATACAGCAAGCACAATGAGCATGCCCAAAAAAAAAGAACTGTGTTTCCCACTCATACGGACCATATATAGTTTAGCTCTACTCTTGAAACTGATACAAACCACAGCTCCGCTTACATAAATGCTCTTTAGTTAATAGTGAGAATCGCGTTGGGTTCCAGAACTGTGTAAAATCATTAGAGCCCAAAATTCTCTTGATTTACCAGAAATGAACTCTTGCTTGTAGGAAGACACAGATCCTGGGTTTTAACTCCATTTCGGAAGGGAAATTCAGACCATTGTTCTCATCCATGAAACACCCTCTGTTTTCACGCAAGAAGCAAGCTCTTATTTCCAGCATCTCCAATACAGCAAGAACCATGAGCATGCCCAGAAAAAAAGAACTGAGTTTCCTACTCATACAGACCATATGTAGTTCATCTCTGCTTATGAAACTGGTACAAACCACAGCTCCGCTTACATAAATGCTCTTTAGTTAATAGTGAGAATCGCCTTGGGTTCCAAAACTATGTAAAATCATTTGAGGCCAAAATTCACTAGGTTTACCAGCAAAGAACTCTTGCTTGTAGGAAGACACAGATCCTGGGCTTTATCTCCGTTTCCGAAGGGAAATTCAGATTACTGTTCTCATCCATGAAACACACTCTGTTTTCACCCAAGAAGGGATCTCTTATTTCCAGTGTCTCCTATACAGCAAGCACCATGAGCATGCCCAGAAAAAAAGAACTCTGTTTCCAACTCATACGGACCATATATAGTTCAGCTCTCCTCTTGAAACTGGTACAAACTACAGGTACTCTTACATAAATGCTCTTTAGTTAATAGTGAGAATCGCGTTGGGTTCCAAAACTGTGTAAAATCATTTGAGCCCTAAATTCACTTGGTTTACCAGAAATAAACTCTTGCTTGTAGGAAGACAGAGATCCTGGGGTTTAACTCCGTTTTTGAAGGCAAATTCAGACCACTGTTCTCATCCATGAAACACACTCTATTTTCACGCAGGAAGGAATCTCTTATTTCCAGAGTCTCCAATACAGCAAGCACAATGAGCATGCCCAAAAAAAAGAACTGTGTTTCCCACTCATACGGACCATATATAGTTCAGCTCTACTCTTGAAACTGATACAAACCACAGCTCCGCTTACATAAATGCTCTTTAGTTAATAGTGAGAATCGCGTTGGGTTCCAGAACTGTGTAAAATCATTAGAGCCCAAAATTCTCTTGATTTACCAGAAATGAACTCTTGCTTGTAGGAAGACACAGATCCTGGGTTTTAACTCCATTTCGGAAGGGAAATTCAGACCATTGTTCTCATCCATGAAACACCCTCTGTTTTCACGCAAGAAGCAAGCTCTTATTTCCAGCATCTCCAATACAGCAAGAACCATGAGCATGCCCAGAAAAAAAGAACTGAGTTTCCTACTCATACAGACCATATGTAGTTCATCTCTGCTTATGAAACTGGTACAAACCACAGCTCCGCTTACATAAATGCTCTTTAGTTAATAGTGAGAATCGCCTTGGGTTCCAAAACTATGTAAAATCATTTGAGGCCAAAATTCACTAGGTTTACCAGAAATAAACTCTTGCTTGTAGGAAGACAGAGATCCTGGGGTTTAACTCCGTTTTTGAAGGCAAATTCAGACCACTGTTCTCATCCATGAAACACACTCTATTTTCACGCAGGAAGGAATCTCTTCTTTCCAGAGTCTCCAATACAGCAAGCACAATGAGCATGCCCAAAAAAAAGAACTGTGTTTCCCACTCATACGGACCATATATAGTTCAGCTCTACTCTTGAAACTGATACAAACCACAGCTCCGCTTACATAAATGCTCTTTAGTTAATAGTGAGAATCGCGTTGGGTTCCAGAACAGTGTAAAATCATTAGAGCCCAAAATTCTCTTGGTTTACCAGAAATAAACTCTTGCTTGTAGGAAGACACAGATCCTGGGTTTTAACTCCATTTCGGAAGGGAAATTCAGACCATTGTTCTCATCCATGAAACACACTCTATTTTCACGCAAGAAGGAATCTCTTCTTTCCAGTGTCTCCAATACAGCAAGCACCATGATTATGCCCAGAAAAAAAGAACTGTGTTTCCCACTCATACGGACCATATATAGCTCAGCTCTGCTCTTGAATCTGATACAAACCACAGCTCCGCTTAAATAAATACTCTTTAGTTAATAGTGAGAATCGTGTTGGGTTCCAGAACTGTGGAAAATCATTTGAGCCCAAAATTCACTTGGTTTACCAGAAATGAACTCTTGCTTGTAGGAAGACACAGATCCTGGGCTTTATCTCCGTTTCTGAAGGGAATTCCAGACCACTGTTCTCATCCATGAAACACACTCTATTTTCACGCAAGAAGGAATCTCTTCTTTCCAGGGTCTCCGATACAGCAAGCACCATGAGCATGCCCAGAAAAAAAGAACTGTGTTTCCCACTCATACGGACCATATACAGATCAGGATTGCTAATGAAACTTATACAACCCACAGCTCCGCTTACATAAATGCTCTTTAGTTAATAGTGAGAATCGCCTTGGGTTCCAGAACTGTGTAAAATCATTTGAGGACTAAATTCACTTGGTTTACCAGAAATGAACTCTTGCTTGTAGGAAGACAGAGATCCTGGGCTTTAACTCCGTTTCTGAAGGGAAATTCAGACCATTGTTCTCATCCATGAAACACATTCTGTTTACACGCAAGAAGGAATCTCTTCTTTCCAGCGTCTCCAATACTGCAAGCACCATGAGCATGCCCAGAAAAAAAGATCTGTGTTTCCTACTCATACGGACCATATACAGTTCAGCTCTACTCTTGAAACTGATACAAAACACAGCTCCGCTTACATAAATGCTCTTTAGTTAATAGTGAGAATCGCCTTGGGATCCAGAACTGTGTAAAATCATTTGAGCCCAAAATTCACTTGGTTTACCAGAAAAGAACTCTTGCTTGTAGGAAGACACAGATCCTGGACTTTACCTCCGTTTCTGAAGGGAAATTCAGACCACGGTTCTCGTCCATGAAACACACTCTATTTTCACGCAAGAAGGAATCTCTTCTTTCCAGTGTCTCCAATACAGCAAGCACCATGAGTATGCCCAGAAAAAATGAACTGTGTTTCCCACTCATACGGACCACATATAGTTCAGCTCTGCTCTTGAAACTGATACAAACCACACCTCCGCTTAAATAAATGATCTTTATTTAATAGTGAGAATCGCGTTGTGTTCCAGAACTGTGTAAAATCATTTGAGCTCAAAATTCACTTGGTTTACCAGAAATGAACTCTTGCTTGTAGGAAGACACAGATCCTGGGGTTTAACTCCATTTCGGAAGGGAAATTCAGACCAGAGTTCTCATCCATGAAACACACTCTGTTTTCACGCAAGAAGGGATCTCTTATTTCCAGTGTCTCCTATACAGCAAGCACCATGAGCATGCCCAGAAAAAAAGAACTCTGTTTCCAACTCATACGGACCATATATAGTTCAGCTCTCCTCTTGAAACTGGTACAAACTACAGGTCCTCTTACATAAATGCTCTTTAGTTAATAGTGAGAATCGCGTTGGGTTCCAAAACTGTGTAAAATCATTTGAGCCCTAAATTCACTTGGTTTACCAGAAAAGAACTCTTGCTTGTAGGAAGACAGAGATCCTGGGGTTTAACTCCGTTTTTGAAGGCAAATTCAGACCACTGTTCTCATCCATGAAACACACTCTATTTTCACGCAGGAAGGAATCTCTTCTTTCCAGAGTCTCCAATACAGCAAGCAAAATGAGCATGCCCAAAAAAAAGAACTGTGTTTCCCACTCATACGGACCATATATAGTTCAGCTCTACTCTTGAAACTGATACAAACCACAGCTCCGCTTACATAAATGCTCTTTAGTTAATAGTGAGAATCGCGTTGGGTTCCAGAACTGTGTAAAATCATTAGAGCCCAAAATTCTCTTGGTTTACCAGAAATGAACTCTTGCTTGTAGGAAGACACAGATCCTGGGTTTTAACTCCATTTCGGAAGGGAAATTCAGACCATTGTTCTCATCCATGAAACACACTCTATTTTCACGCAAGAAGGAATCTCTTCTTTCCAGTGTCTCCAATACAGCAAGCACCATGATTATGCCCAGAAAAAAAGAACTGTGTTTCCCACTCATACGGACCATATATAGTTCAGCTCTGCTCTTGAATCTGATACAAACCACAGCTCCGCTTAAATAAATACTCTTTAGTTAATAGTGAGAATCGTGTTGGGTTGCAGAACTGTGTAAAATCATTTGAGCCCAAAATTCACTTGGTTTACCAGAAATGAACTCTTGCTTGTAGGAAGACACAGATCCTGGGCTTTATCTCCGTTTCTGAAGGGAATTTCAGACCACTGTTCTCATCCATGAAACACACTCTATTTTCACGCAAGAAGGAATCTCTTCTTTCCAGGGTCTCCGATAAAGCAAGCACCATGAGCATGCCCAGAAAAAAAGAACTGTGTTTCCCACTCATACGGACCATATACAGATCAGGATTGCTAATGAAACTTATACAACCCACAGCTCTGCTTACATAAATGCTCTTTAGTTAATAGTGAGAATCGCCTTGGGTTCCAGAACTGTGTAAAATCATTTGAGGCCTAAATTCACTTGGTTTACCAGAAATGAACTCTTGCTTGTAGGAAGACACAGATCCTGGGCTTTAACTCCGTTTCTGAAGGGAAATTCAGACCATTGTTCTCATCCATGAAACACATTCTGTTTTCACGCAAGAAGGAATCTCTTCTTTCCAGCGTCTCCAATACTGCAAGCACCATGAGCATGCCCAGAAAAAAAGATCTGTGTTCCCTACTCATACGGACCATATACAGTTCAGCTCTACTCTTGAAACTGATACAAAACACAGCTCCGCTTACATACATGCTCTTTAGTTAATAGTGAGAATCGCCTTTGGTTCCAGAACTGTGTAAAATCATTTGAGCTCAAAATTCACTTGGTTTACCAGAAATGAACTCTTGCTTGTAGGAAGACACAGATCCTGGGTTTTAACTCCATTTCACAAGGGAAATTCAGACCAGAGTTCTCATCCATGAAACACACTCTGTTTTCACGCAAGAAGGGATCTCTTCTTTCCAGTGTCTCCAATACAGCAAGCACAATGAGCATGCCCAAAAAAAAAGAACTGTGTTTCCCACTCATACGGACCATATATAGTTTAGCTCTACTCTTGAAACTGATACAAACCACAGCTCCGCTTACATAAATGCTCTTTAGTTAATAGTGAGAATCGCGTTGGGTTCCAGAACTGTGTAAAATCATTAGAGCCCAAAATTCTCTTGATTTACCAGAAATTAACTCTTGCTTGTAGGAAGACACAGATCCTGGGTTTTAACTCCATTTCGGAAGGGAAATTCAGACCATTGTTCTCATCCATGAAACACCCTCTGTTTTCACGCAAGAAGCAAGCTCTTATTTCCAGCATCTCCAATACAGCAAGAACCATGAGCATGCCCAGAAAAAAAGAACTGAGTTTCCTACTCATACAGACCATATGTAGTTCATCTCTGCTTATGAAACTGGTACAAACCACAGCTCCGCTTACATAAATGCTCTTTAGTTAATAGTGAGAATCGCCTTGGGTTCCAAAACTATGTAAAATCATTTGAGGCCAAAATTCACTAGGTTTACCAGCAAAGAACTCTTGCTTGTAGGAAGACACAGATCCTGGGCTTTATCTCCGTTTCCGAAGGGAAATTCAGATTACTGTTCTCATCCATGAAACACACTCTGTTTTCACCCAAGAAGGGATCTCTTATTTCCAGTGTCTCCTATACAGCAAGCACCATGAGCATGCCCAGAAAAAAAGAACTCTGTTTCCAACTCATACGGACCATATATAGTTCAGCTCTCCTCTTGAAACTGGTACAAACTACAGGTACTCTTACATAAATGCTCTTTAGTTAATAGTGAGAATCGCGTTGGGTTCCAAAACTGTGTAAAATCATTTGAGCCCTAAATTCACTTGGTTTACCAGAAATAAACTCTTGCTTGTAGGAAGACAGAGATCCTGGGGTTTAACTCCGTTTTTGAAGGCAAATTCAGACCACTGTTCTCATCCATGAAACACACTCTATTTTCACGCAGGAAGGAATCTCTTCTTTCCAGAGTCTCCAATACAGCAAGCACAATGAGCATGCCCAAAAAAAAGAACTGTGTTTCCCACTCATACGGACCATATATAGTTCAGCTCTACTCTTGAAACTGATACAAACCACAGCTCCGCTTACATAAATGCTCTTTAGTTAATAGTGAGAATCGCGTTGGGTTCCAGAACTGTGTAAAATCATTAGAGCCCAAAATTCTCTTGGTTTACCAGAAATGAACTCTTGATTGTAGGAAGACACAGATCCTGGGTTTTAACTCCATTTCGGAAGGGAAATTCAGACCATTGTTCTCATCCATGAAACACACTCTGTTTTCACGCAAGAAGCAAGCTCTTATTTCCAGCATCTCCAATAGAGCAAGAACTATGAGCATGCCCAGAAAAAAAGAACTGAGTTTCCTACTCATACAGACCATATGTAGTTCATCTCTGCTTATGAAACTGGTACAAACCACAGCTCCGCTTACATAAATGCTCTTTAGTTAATAGTGAGAATCGCCTTGGGTTCCAAAACTATGTAAAATCATTTGAGGCCAAAATTCACTAGGTTTACCAGAAATAAACTCTTGCTTGTAGGAAGACAGAGATCCTGGGGTTTAACTCCGTTTTTGAAGGCAAATTCAGACCACTGTTCTCATCCATGAAACACACTCTATTTTCACGCAGGAAGGAATCTCTTCTTTCCAGAGTCTCCAATACAGCAAGCACAATGAGCATGCCCAAAAAAAAGAACTGTGTTTCCCACTCATACGGACCATATATAGTTCAGCTCTACTCTTGAAACTGATACAAACCACAGCTCCGCTTACATAAATGCTCTTTAGTTAATAGTGAGAATCGCGTTGGGTTCCAGAACTGTGTAAAATCATTAGAGCCCAAAATTCTCTTGGTTTACCAGAAATGAACTCTTGATTGTAGGAAGACACAGATCCTGGGTTTTAACTCCATTTCGGAAGGGAAATTCAGACCATTGTTCTCATCCATGAAACACACTCTGTTTTCACGCAAGAAGCAAGCTCTTATTTCCAGCATCTCCAATAGAGCAAGAACTATGAGCATGCCCAGAAAAAAAGAACTGAGTTTCCTACTCATACAGACCATATGTAGTTCATCTCTGCTTATGAAACTGGTACAAACCACAGCTCCGCTTACATAAATGCTCTTTAGTTAATAGTGAGAATCGCCTTGGGTTCCAAAACTATGTAAAATCATTTGAGGCCAAAATTCACTAGGTTTACCAGAAATAAACTCTTGCTTGTAGGAAGACAGAGATCCTGGGGTTTAACTCCGTTTTTGAAGGCAAATTCAGACCACTGTTCTCATCCATGAAACACACTCTATTTTCACGCAGGAAGGAATCTCTTCTTTCCAGAGTCTCCAATACAGCAAGCACAATGAGCATGCCCAAAAAAAAGAACTGTGTTTCCCACTCATACGGACCATATATAGTTCAGCTCTACTCTTGAAACTGATACAAACCACAGCTCCGCTTACATAAATGCTCTTTAGTTAATAGTGAGAATCGCGTTGGGTTCCAGAACTGTGTAAAATCATTAGAGCCCAAAATTCTCTTGGTTTACCAGAAATAAACTCTTGCTTGTAGGAAGACACAGATCCTGGGTTTTAACTCCATTTCGGAAGGGAAATTCAGACCATTGTTCTCATCCATGAAACACACTCTATTTTCACGCAAGAAGGAATCTCTTCTTTCCAGTGTCTCCAATACAGCAAGCACCATGATTATGCCCAGAAAAAAAGAACTGTGTTTCCCACTCATACGGACCATATATAGCTCAGCTCTGCTCTTGAATCTGATACAAACCACAGCTCCGCTTAAATAAATACTCTTTAGTTAATAGTGAGAATCGTGTTGGGTTCCAGAACTGTGGAAAATCATTTGAGCCCAAAATTCACTTGGTTTACCAGAAATGAACTCTTGCTTGTAGGAAGACACAGATCCTGGGCTTTATCTCCGTTTCTGAAGGGAATTCCAGACCACTGTTCTCATCCATGAAACACACTCTATTTTCACGCAAGAAGGAATCTCTTCTTTCCAGGGTCTCCGATACAGCAAGCACCATGAGCATGCCCAGAAAAAAAGAACTGTGTTTCCCACTCATACGGACCATATACAGATCAGGATTGCTAATGAAACTTATACAACCCACAGCTCCGCTTACATAAATGCTCTTTAGTTAATAGTGAGAATCGCCTTGGGTTCCAGAACTGTGTAAAATCATTTGAGGACTAAATTCACTTGGTTTACCAGAAATGAACTCTTGCTTGTAGGAAGACAGAGATCCTGGGCTTTAACTCCGTTTCTGAAGGGAAATTCAGACCATTGTTCTCATCCATGAAACACATTCTGTTTACACGCAAGAAGGAATCTCTTCTTTCCAGCGTCTCCAATACTGCAAGCACCATGAGCATGCCCAGAAAAAAAGATCTGTGTTTCCTACTCATACGGACCATATACAGTTCAGCTCTACTCTTGAAACTGATACAAAACACAGCTCCGCTTACATAAATGCTCTTTAGTTAATAGTGAGAATCGCCTTGGGATCCAGAACTGTGTAAAATCATTTGAGCCCAAAATTCACTTGGTTTACCAGAAAAGAACTCTTGCTTGTAGGAAGACACAGATCCTGGACTTTACCTCCGTTTCTGAAGGGAAATTCAGACCACGGTTCTCGTCCATGAAACACACTCTATTTTCACGCAAGAAGGAATCTCTTCTTTCCAGTGTCTCCAATACAGTAAGCACCATGAGTATGCCCAGAAAAAATGAACTGTGTTTCCCACTCATACGGACCACATATAGTTCAGCTCTGCTCTTGAAACTGATACAAACCACACCTCCGCTTAAATAAATGATCTTTATTTAATAGTGAGAATCGCGTTGTGTTCCAGAACTGTGTAAAATCATTTGAGCTCAAAATTCACTTGGTTTACCAGAAATGAACTCTTGCTTGTAGGAAGACACAGATCCTGGGGTTTAACTCCATTTCGGAAGGGAAATTCAGACCAGAGTTCTCATCCATGAAACACACTCTGTTTTCACGCAAGAAGGGATCTCTTATTTCCAGTGTCTCCTATACAGCAAGCACCATGAGCATGCCCAGAAAAAAAGAACTCTGTTTCCAACTCATACGGACCATATATAGTTCAGCTCTCCTCTTGAAACTGGTACAAACTACAGGTCCTCTTACATAAATGCTCTTTAGTTAATAGTGAGAATCGCGTTGGGTTCCAAAACTGTGTAAAATCATTTGAGCCCTAAATTCACTTGGTTTACCAGAAAAGAACTCTTGCTTGTAGGAAGACAGAGATCCTGGGGTTTAACTCCGTTTTTGAAGGCAAATTCAGACCACTGTTCTCATCCATGAAACACACTCTATTTTCACGCAGGAAGGAATCTCTTCTTTCCAGAGTCTCCAATACAGCAAGCACAATGAGCATGCCCAAAAAAAAGAACTGTGTTTCCCACTCATACGGACCATATATAGTTCAGCTCTACTCTTGAAACTGATACAAACCACAGCTCCGCTTACATAAATGCTCTTTAGTTAATAGTGAGAATCGCGTTGGGTTCCAGAACTGTGTAAAATCATTAGAGCCCAAAATTCTCTTGGTTTACCAGAAATGAACTCTTGCTTGTAGGAAGACACAGATCCTGGGTTTTAACTCCATTTCGGAAGGGAAATTCAGACCATTGTTCTCATCCATGAAACACACTCTATTTTCACGCAAGAAGGAATCTCTTCTTTCCAGTGTCTCCAATACAGCAAGCACCATGATTATGCCCAGAAAAAAAGAACTGTGTTTCCCACTCATACGGACCATATATAGTTCAGCTCTGCTCTTGAATCTGATACAAACCACAGCTCCGCTTAAATAAATACTCTTTAGTTAATAGTGAGAATCGTGTTGGGTTGCAGAACTGTGTAAAATCATTTGAGCCCAAAATTCACTTGGTTTACCAGAAATGAACTCTTGCTTGTAGGAAGACACAGATCCTGGGCTTTATCTCCGTTTCTGAAGGGAATTTCAGACCACTGTTCTCATCCATGAAACACACTCTATTTTCACGCAAGAAGGAATCTCTTCTTTCCAGGGTCTCCGATAAAGCAAGCACCATGAGCATGCCCAGAAAAAAAGAACTGTGTTTCCCACTCATACGGACCATATACAGATCAGGATTGCTAATGAAACTTATACAACCCACAGCTCCGCTTACATAAATGCTCTTTAGTTAATAGTGAGAATCGCCTTGGGTTCCAGAACTGTGTAAAATCATTTGAGGCCTAAATTCACTTGGTTTACCAGAAATGAACTCTTGCTTGTAGGAAGACACAGATCCTGGGCTTTAACTCCGTTTCTGAAGGGAAATTCAGACCATTGTTCTCATCCATGAAACACATTCTGTTTTCACGCAAGAAGGAATCTCTTCTTTCCAGCGTCTCCAATACTGCAAGCACCATGAGCATGCCCAGAAAAAAAGATCTGTGTTCCCTACTCATACGGACCATATACAGTTCAGCTCTACTCTTGAAACTGATACAAAACACAGCTCCGCTTACATACATGCTCTTTAGTTAATAGTGAGAATCGCCTTTGGTTCCAGAACTGTGTAAAATCATTTGAGCTCAAAATTCACTTGGTTTACCAGAAATGAACTCTTGCTTGTAGGAAGACACAGATCCTGGGTTTTAACTCCATTTCACAAGGGAAATTCAGACCAGAGTTCTCATCCATGAAACACACTCTGTTTTCACGCAAGAAGGGATCTCTTCTTTCCAGTGTCTCCAATACAGCAAGCACAATGAGCATGCCCAAAAAAAAGAACTGTGTTTCCCACTCATACGGACCATATATAGTTTAGCTCTACTCTTGAAACTGATACAAACCACAGCTCCGCTTACATAAATGCTCTTTAGTTAATAGTGAGAATCGCGTTGGGTTCCAGAACTGTGTAAAATCATTAGAGCCCAAAATTCTCTTGATTTACCAGAAATGAACTCTTGCTTGTAGGAAGACACAGATCCTGGGTTTTAACTCCATTTCGGAAGGGAAATTCAGACCATTGTTCTCATCCATGAAACACCCTCTGTTTTCACGCAAGAAGCAAGCTCTTATTTCCAGCATCTCCAATACAGCAAGAACCATGAGCATGCCCAGAAAAAAAGAACTGAGTTTCCTACTCATACAGACAATATGTAGTTCATCTCTGCTTATGAAACTGGTACAAACCACAGCTCCGCTTACATAAATGCTCTTTAGTTAATAGTGAGAATCGCCTTGGGTTCCAAAACTATGTAAAATCATTTGAGGCCAAAATTCACTAGGTTTACCAGCAAAGAACTCTTGCTTGTAGGAAGACACAGATCCTGGGCTTTATCTCCGTTTCCGAAGGGAAATTCAGATTACTGTTCTCATCCATGAAACACACTCTGTTTTCACCCAAGAAGGGATCTCTTATTTCCAGTGTCTCCTATACAGCAAGCACCATGAGCATGCCCAGAAAAAAAGAACTCTGTTTCCAACTCATACGGACCATATATAGTTCAGCTCTCCTCTTGAAACTGGTACAAACTACAGGTACTCTTACATAAATGCTCTTTAGTTAATAGTGAGAATCGCGTTGGGTTCCAAAACTGTGTAAAATCATTTGAGCCCTAAATTCACTTGGTTTACCAGAAATAAACTCTTGCTTGTAGGAAGACAGAGATCCTGGGGTTTAACTCCGTTTTTGAAGGCAAATTCAGACCACTGTTCTCATCCATGAAACACACTCTATTTTCACGCAGGAAGGAATCTCTTCTTTCCAGAGTCTCCAATACAGCAAGCACAATGAGCATGCCCAAAAAAAAGAACTGTGTTTCCCACTCATACGGACCATATATAGTTCAGCTCTACTCTTGAAACTGATACAAACCACAGCTCCGCTTACATAAATGCTCTTTAGTTAATAGTGAGAATCGCGTTGGGTTCCAGAACTGTGTAAAATCATTAGAGCCCAAAATTCTCTTGGTTTACCAGAAATGAACTCTTGATTGTAGGAAGACACAGATCCTGGGTTTTAACTCCATTTCGGAAGGGAAATTCAGACCATTGTTCTCATCCATGAAACACACTCTGTTTTCACGCAAGAAGCAAGCTCTTATTTCCAGCATCTCCAATACAGCAAGAACTATGAGCATGCCCAGAAAAAAAGAACTGAGTTTCCTACTCATACAGACCATATGTAGTTCATCTCTGCTTATGAAACTGGTACAAACCACAGCTCCGCTTACATAAATGCTCTTTAGTTAATAGTGAGAATCGCCTTGGGTTCCAAAACTATGTAAAATCATTTGAGGCCAAAATTCACTAGGTTTACCAGCAAAGAACTCTTGCTTGTAGGAAGACACAGATCCTGGGCTTTATCTCCGTTTCTGAAGGGAAATTCAGATTACTGTTCTCATCCATGAAACACACTCTACTTTCACACAAGAAGGAATCTCTTCTTTCCAGTGTCTCCAATACAGCAAGCACCATGAGTATGCACAGAAAAAAAGAACTGTGTTTCCCACTCATACGGACCATATATAGTTCAGCTCTACTCTTGAAACTGATACAAAACACAGCTCCGCTTACATAAATGCTCTTCAGTTAATAGTGAGAATCGCCTTGGGTTCCAGAACTGTGTAAAATCATTTGAGCCCAAAATTCACTTGGTTTACCAGAAAAGAACTCTTGCTTGTAGGAAGACACAGACCCTGGGTTTTAACTCCATTTCGGAAGGGAAATTCAGACCAGAGTTCTCATGCATGAAACACACTCTGTTTTCACGCAAGAAGGGATCTCTTCTTTCCAGTGTCTCCAATACAGCAAGCACCATGAGTATGCCCAGAAAAAAAGAACTGTGTTTCCCACTCATACGGACCACATATAGTTCAGCTCTGCTCTTGAAACTGATACAAACCACACCTCCGCTTAAATAAATGCTCTTTAGTTAATAGTGAGAATCGCGTTGTGTTCCAGAACTGTGTAAAATCATTTGAGCTCAAAATTCACTTGGTTTACCTGAAATGAACTCTTGCTTGTAGGAAGACACAGATCCTGGGGTTTAACTCCGTTTTTGAAGGCAAATTCAGACCACTGTTCTCATCCATGAAACACACTCTATTTTCACGCAGGAAGGAATCTCTTCTTTCCAGAGTCTCCAATACAGCAAGCACAATGAGCATGCCCAAAAAAAAGAACTGTGTTTCCCACTCATACGGACCATATATAGTTCAGCTCTACTCTTGAAACTGATACAAACCACAGCTCCGCTTACATAAATGCTCTTTAGTTAATAGTGAGAATCGCGTTGGGTTCCAGAACTGTGTAAAATCATTAGAGCCCAAAATTCTCTTGGTTTACCAGAAATGAACTCTTGCTTGTAGGAAGACACAGATCCTGGGCTTTATCTCCGTTTCTGAAGGGAATTTCAGACCACTGTTCTCATCCATGAAACACACTCTATTTTCACGCAAGAAGGAATCTCTTCTTTCCAGGGTCTCCAATACAGCAAGCACCATGAGCATGCCCAGAAAAAAAGAACTGTGTTTCCCACTCATACGGACCATATACAGATCAGGATTGCTAATGAAACTTATACAACCCACAGCTCCGCTTACATAAATGCTCTTTAGTTAATAGTGAGAATCGCCTTGGGTTCCAGAACTGTGTAAAATCATTTGAAGACTAAATTCACTTGGTTTACCAGAAATGAACTCTTGCTTGTAGGAAGACACAGATCCTGGGCTTTAACTCCGTTTCTGAAGGGAAATTCAGACCATTGTTCTCATCCCTGAAACACATTCTGTTTACACGCAAGAAGGAATCTCTTCTTTCCAGCGTCTCCAATACTGCAAGCACCATGAGCATGCCCAGAAAAAAAGATCTGTGTTTCCTACTCATACGGACCATATACAGTTCAGCTCTACTCTTGAAACTGATACAAAACACAGCTCCGCTTACATAAATGCTCTTTAGTTAATAGTGACAATCGCCTTGGGTTCCAGAACTGTGTAAAATCATTTGAGCCCAAAATTCACTTGGTTTACCAGAAAAGAACTCTTGCTTGTAGGAAGACACAGATCCTGGACTTTACCTCCGTTTCTGAAGGGAAATTCAGACCACGGTTCTCGTCCATGAAACACACTCTATTTTCACGCAAGAAGGAATCTCTTCTTTCCAGTGTCTCCAATACAGCAAGCACCATGAGTATGCCCAGAAAAAAAGAACTGTGTTTCCCACTCATACGGACCACATATAGTTCAGCTCTGCTCTTGAAACTGATACAAACCACACCTCCGCTTAAATAAATGCTCTTTAGTTAATAGTGAGAATCGCGTTGTGTTCCAGAACTGTGTAAAATCATTTGAGCTCAAAATTCACTTGGTTTACCAGAAATGAACTCTTGCTTGTAGGAAGACACAGATCCTGGGGTTTAACTCCATTTCGGAAGGGAAATTCAGACCAGAGTTCTCATCCATGAAACACACTCTGTTTTCACGCAAGAAGGGATCTCTTATTTCCAGTGTCTCCTATACAGCAAGCACCATGAGAATGCCCAGAAAAAAAGAACTCTGTTTCCAACTCATACGGACCATATATAGTTATGCTCTCCTCTTGAAACTGGTACAAACTACAGGTCCTCTTACATAAATGCTCTTTAGTTAATAGTGAGAATCGCGTTGGTTTCCAAAACCGTGTAAAATCATTTGAGCCCTAAATTCACTTGGTTTACCAGAAATAAACTCTTGCTTGTAGGAAGACAGAGATCCTGGGGTTTAACTCCGTTTTTGAAGGCAAATTCAGACCACTGTTCTCATCCATGAAACACACTCTATTTTCACGCAGGAAGGAATCTCTTCTTTCCAGAGTCTCCAATACAGCAAGCACAATGAGCATGCCCAAAAAAAAGAACTGTGTTTCCCACTCATACGGACCATATATAGTTCAGCTCTACTCTTGAAACTGATACAAACCACAGCTCCGCTTACATAAATGCTCTTTAGTTAATAGTGAGAATCGCGTTGGGTTCCAGAACTGTGTAAAATCATTAGAGCCAAAAATTCTCTTGGTTTACAAGAAATGAACTCTTGCTTGTAGGAAGACACAGATCCTGGGTTTTAACTCCATTTCGGAAGGGAAATTCAGACCATTGTTCTCATCCATGAAACACACTCTATTTTCACGCAAGAAGGAATCTCTTCTTTCCAGGGTCTCCGATACAGCAAGCACCATGAGCATGCCCAGAAAAAAAGAACTGTGTTTCCCACTCATACGGACCATATACAGATCAGGATTGCTAATGAAACTTATACAACCCACAGCTCCGCTTACATAAATGCTCTTTAGTTAATAGTGAGAATCGCCTTGGGTTCCAGAACTGTGTAAAATCATTTGAGGACTAAATTCACTTGGTTTACCAGAAATGAACTCTTGCTTGTAGGAAGACACAGACCCTGGGCTTTAACTCCGTTTCTGAAGGGAAATTCAGACCATTGTTCTCATCCATGAAACACATTCTGTTTACACGCAAGAAGGAATCTCTTCTTTCCAGCGTCTCCAATACTGCAAGCACCATGAGCATGCCCAGAAAAAAAGATCTGTGTTTCCTACTCATACGGACCATATACAGTTCAGCTCTACTCTTGAAACTGATACAAAACACAGCTCCGCTTACATAAATACTCTTTAGTTAATAGTGAGAATCGCCTTGGGTTCCAGAACTGTGTAAAATCATTTGAGCCCAAAATTCACTTGGTTTACCAGAAAAGAACTCTTGCTTGTAGGAAGACACAGATCCTGGACTTTACCTCCGTTTCTGAAGGGAAATTCAGACCACGGTTCTCGTCCATGAAACACACTCTATTTTCACGCAAGAAGGAATCTCTTCTTTCCAGTGTCTCCAATACAGCAAGCACCATGAGTATGCCCAGAAAAAAAGAACTGTGTTTCCCACTCATACGGACCACATATAGTTCAGCTCTGCTCTTGAAACTGATACAAACCACACCTCCGCTTAAATAAATGATCTTTATTTAATAGTGAGAATCACGTTGTGTTCCAGAACTGTGTAAAATCATTTGAGCTCAAAATTCACTTGGTTTACCAGAAATGAACTCTTGCTTGTAGGAAGACACAGATCCTGGGGTTTAACTCCATTTCGGAAGGGAAATTCAGACCAGAGTTCTAATCCATGAAACACACTCTGTTTTCACGCAAGAAGGGATCTCTTATTTCCAGTGTCTCCTATACAGCAAGCACCATGAGCATGCCCAGAAAAAAAGAACTGTGTTTCCCACTCATACGGACCATATACAGATCAGGATTGCTAATGAAACTTATACAACCCACAGCTCCGCTTACATAAATGCTCTTTAGTTAATAGTGAGAATCGCCTTGGGTTCCAGAACTGTGTAAAATCATTTGAGGCCTAAATTCACTTGGTTTACCAGAAATGAACTCTTGCTTGTAGGAAGACACAGATCCTGGGCTTTAACTCCGTTTCTGAAGGGAAATTCAGACCATTGTTCTCATCCATGAAACACATTCTGTTTTCACGCAAGAAGGAATCTCTTCTTTCCAGCGTCTCCAATACTGCAAGCACCATGAGCATGCCCAGAAAAAAAGATCTGTGTTCCCTACTCATACGGACCATATACAGTTCAGCTCTACTCTTGAAACTGATACAAAACACAGCTCCGCTTACATAAATGCTCTTTAGTTAATAGTGAGAATCGCCTTGGGTTCCAGAACTGTGTAAAATCATTTGAGCTCAAAATTCACTTGGTTTACCAGAAATGAACTCTTGCTTGTAACAAGACACAGATCCTGGGTTTTAACTCCATTTCACAAGGGAAATTCAGACCAGAGTTCTCATCCATGAAACACACTCTGTTTTCACGCAAGAAGGGATCTCTTCTTTCCAGTGTCTCCAATACAGCAAGCACAATGAGCATGCCCAAAAAAAAGAACTGTGTTTCCCACTCATACGGACCATATATAGTTTAGCTCTACTCTTGAAACTGATACAAACCACAGCTCCGCTTACATAAATGCTCTTTAGTTAATAGTGAGAATCGCGTTGGGTTCCAGAACTGTGTAAAATCATTAGAGCCCAAAATTCTCTTGATTTACCAGAAATGAACTCTTGCTTGTAGGAAGACACAGATCCTGGGTTTTAACTCCATTTCGGAAGGGAAATTCAGACCATTGTTCTCATCCATGAAACACCCTCTGTTTTCACGCAAGAAGCAAGCTCTTATTTCCAGCATCTCCAATACAGCAAGAACCATGAGCATGCCCAGAAAAAAAGAACTGAGTTTCCTACTCATACAGACCATATGTAGTTCATCTCTGCTTATGAAACTGGTACAAACCACAGCTCCGCTTACATAAATGCTCTTTAGTTAATAGTGAGAATCGCCTTGGGTTCCAAAACTATGTAAAATCATTTGAGGCCAAAATTCACTAGGTTTACCAGCAAAGAACTCTTGCTTGTAGGAAGACACAGATCCTGGGCTTTATCTCCGTTTCCGAAGGGAAATTCAGATTACTGTTCTCATCCATGAAACACACTCTACTTTCACACAAGAAGGAATCTCTTCTTTCCAGTGTCTCCAATACAGCAAGCACCATGAGTATGCCAAGAAAAAAAGAACTGTGTTTCCCACACATACGGACCATATATAGTTCAGCTCTACTCTTGAAACTGATACAAAACACAGCTCCGCTTACATAAATGCTCTTCAGTTAATAGTGAGAATCGCCTTGGGTTCCAGAACTGTGTAAAATCATTTGAGCCCAAAATTCACTTGGTTTACCAGAAAAGAACTCTTGCTTGTAGGAAGACACAGATCCTGGACTTTACCTCCGTTTCTGAAGGGAAATTCAGACCACGGTTCTCGTCCATGAAACACACTCTATTTTCACGCAAGAAGGAATCTCTTCTTTCCAGTGTCTCCAATACAGCAAGCACCATGAGTATGCCCAGAAAAAAAGAACTGTGTTTCCCACTCATACGGACCACATATAGTTCAGCTCTGCTCTTGAAACTGATACAAACCACACCTCCGCTTAAATAAATGCTCTTTAGTTAATAGTGAGAATCGCGTTGTGTTCCAGAACTGTGTAAAATCATTTGAGCTCAAAATTCACTTGGTTTACCAGAAATGAACTCTTGCTTGTAGGAAGACACAGATCCTGGGGTTTAACTCCATTTCGGAAGGGAAATTCAGACCAGAGTTCTCATCCATGAAACACACTCTGTTTTCACGCAAGAAGGGATCTCTTATTTCCAGTGTCTCCGATACAGCAAGCACCATGAGCATGCCCAGAAAAAAAGAACTGTGTTTCCCACTCATACGGACCATATATAGTTCAGCTCTACTCTTGAAACTGATACAAACCACAGCTCCGCTTACATAAATGCTCTTTAGTTAATAGTGAGAATCGCGTTGGGTTCCAGAACTGTGTAAAATCATTAGAGCCCAAAATTCTCTTGGTTTACCAGAAATGAACTCTTGCTTGTAGGAAGACACAGATCCTGGGCTTTATCTCCGTTTCTGAAGGGAATTTCAGACCACTGTTCTCATCCATGAAACACACTCTATTTTCACGCAAGAAGGAATCTCTTCTTTCCAGGGTCTCCAATACAGCAAGCACCATGAGCATGCCCAGAAAAAAAGAACTGTGTTTCCCACTCATACGGACCATATACAGATCAGGATTGCTAATGAAACTTATACAACCCACAGCTCCGCTTACATAAATGCTCTTTAGTTAATAGTGAGAATCGCCTTGGGTTCCAGAACTGTGTAAAATCATTTGAAGACTAAATTCACTTGGTTTACCAGAAATGAACTCTTGCTTGTAGGAAGACACAGATCCTGGGCTTTAACTCCGTTTCTGAAGGGAAATTCAGACCATTGTTCTCATCCCTGAAACACATTCTGTTTACACGCAAGAAGGAATCTCTTCTTTCCAGCGTCTCCAATACTGCAAGCACCATGAGCATGCCCAGAAAAAAAGATCTGTGTTTCCTACTCATACGGACCATATACAGTTCAGCTCTACTCTTGAAACTGATACAAAACACAGCTCCGCTTACATAAATGCTCTTTAGTTAATAGTGACAATCGCCTTGGGTTCCAGAACTGTGTAAAATCATTTGAGCCCAAAATTCACTTGGTTTACCAGAAAAGAACTCTTGCTTGTAGGAAGACACAGATCCTGGACTTTACCTCCGTTTCTGAAGGGAAATTCAGACCACGGTTCTCGTCCATGAAACACACTCTATTTTCACGCAAGAAGGAATCTCTTCTTTCCAGTGTCTCCAATACAGCAAGCACCATGAGTATGCCCAGAAAAAAAGAACTGTGTTTCCCACTCATACGGACCACATATAGTTCAGCTCTGCTCTTGAAACTGATACAAACCACACCTCCGCTTAAATAAATGCTCTTTAGTTAATAGTGAGAATCGCGTTGTGTTCCAGAACTGTGTAAAATCATTTGAGCTCAAAATTCACTTGGTTTACCAGAAATGAACTCTTGCTTGTAGGAAGACACAGATCCTGGGGTTTAACTCCATTTCGGAAGGGAAATTCAGACCAGAGTTCTCATCCATGAAACACACTCTGTTTTCACGCAAGAAGGGATCTCTTATTTCCAGTGTCTCCTATACAGCAAGCACCATGAGAATGCCCAGAAAAAAAGAACTCTGTTTCCAACTCATACGGACCATATATAGTTATGCTCTCCTCTTGAAACTGGTACAAACTACAGGTCCTCTTACATAAATGCTCTTTAGTTAATAGTGAGAATCGCGTTGGTTTCCAAAACCGTGTAAAATCATTTGAGCCCTAAATTCACTTGGTTTACCAGAAATAAACTCTTGCTTGTAGGAAGACAGAGATCCTGGGGTTTAACTCCGTTTTTGAAGGCAAATTCAGACCACTGTTCTCATCCATGAAACACACTCTATTTTCACGCAGGAAGGAATCTCTTCTTTCCAGAGTCTCCAATACAGCAAGCACAATGAGCATGCCCAAAAAAAAGAACTGTGTTTCCCACTCATACGGACCATATATAGTTCAGCTCTACTCTTGAAACTGATACAAACCACAGCTCCGCTTACATAAATGCTCTTTAGTTAATAGTGAGAATCGCGTTGGGTTCCAGAACTGTGTAAAATCATTAGAGCCAAAAATTCTCTTGGTTTACAAGAAATGAACTCTTGCTTGTAGGAAGACACAGATCCTGGGTTTTAACTCCATTTCGGAAGGGAAATTCAGACCATTGTTCTCATCCATGAAACACACTCTATTTTCACGCAAGAAGGAATCTCTTCTTTCCAGGGTCTCCGATACAGCAAGCACCATGAGCATGCCCAGAAAAAAAGAACTGTGTTTCCCACTCATACGGACCATATACAGATCAGGATTGCTAATGAAACTTATACAACCCACAGCTCCGCTTACATAAATGCTCTTTAGTTAATAGTGAGAATCGCCTTGGGTTCCAGAACTGTGTAAAATCATTTGAGGACTAAATTCACTTGGTTTACCAGAAATGAACTCTTGCTTGTAGGAAGACACAGACCCTGGGCTTTAACTCCGTTTCTGAAGGGAAATTCAGACCATTGTTCTCATCCATGAAACACATTCTGTTTACACGCAAGAAGGAATCTCTTCTTTCCAGCGTCTCCAATACTGCAAGCACCATGAGCATGCCCAGAAAAAAAGATCTGTGTTTCCTACTCATACGGACCATATACAGTTCAGCTCTACTCTTGAAACTGATACAAAACACAGCTCCGCTTACATAAATACTCTTTAGTTAATAGTGAGAATCGCCTTGGGTTCCAGAACTGTGTAAAATCATTTGAGCCCAAAATTCACTTGGTTTACCAGAAAAGAACTCTTGCTTGTAGGAAGACACAGATCCTGGACTTTACCTCCGTTTCTGAAGGGAAATTCAGACCACGGTTCTCGTCCATGAAACACACTCTATTTTCACGCAAGAAGGAATCTCTTCTTTCCAGTGTCTCCAATACAGCAAGCACCATGAGTATGCCCAGAAAAAAAGAACTGTGTTTCCCACTCATACGGACCACATATAGTTCAGCTCTGCTCTTGAAACTGATACAAACCACACCTCCGCTTAAATAAATGATCTTTATTTAATAGTGAGAATCACGTTGTGTTCCAGAACTGTGTAAAATCATTTGAGCTCAAAATTCACTTGGTTTACCAGAAATGAACTCTTGCTTGTAGGAAGACACAGATCCTGGGGTTTAACTCCATTTCGGAAGGGAAATTCAGACCAGAGTTCTAATCCATGAAACACACTCTGTTTTCACGCAAGAAGGGATCTCTTATTTCCAGTGTCTCCTATACAGCAAGCACCATGAGCATGCCCAGAAAAAAAGAACTGTGTTTCCCACTCATACGGACCATATACAGATCAGGATTGCTAATGAAACTTATACAACCCACAGCTCCGCTTACATAAATGCTCTTTAGTTAATAGTGAGAATCGCCTTGGGTTCCAGAACTGTGTAAAATCATTTGAGGCCTAAATTCACTTGGTTTACCAGAAATGAACTCTTGCTTGTAGGAAGACACAGATCCTGGGCTTTAACTCCGTTTCTGAAGGGAAATTCAGACCATTGTTCTCATCCATGAAACACATTCTGTTTTCACGCAAGAAGGAATCTCTTCTTTCCAGCGTCTCCAATACTGCAAGCACCATGAGCATGCCCAGAAAAAAAGATCTGTGTTCCCTACTCATACGGACCATATACAGTTCAGCTCTACTCTTGAAACTGATACAAAACACAGCTCCGCTTACATAAATGCTCTTTAGTTAATAGTGAGAATCGCCTTGGGTTCCAGAACTGTGTAAAATCATTTGAGCTCAAAATTCACTTGGTTTACCAGAAATGAACTCTTGCTTGTAACAAGACACAGATCCTGGGTTTTAACTCCATTTCACAAGGGAAATTCAGACCAGAGTTCTCATCCATGAAACACACTCTGTTTTCACGCAAGAAGGGATCTCTTCTTTCCAGTGTCTCCAATACAGCAAGCACAATGAGCATGCCCAAAAAAAAGAACTGTGTTTCCCACTCATACGGACCATATATAGTTTAGCTCTACTCTTGAAACTGATACAAACCACAGCTCCGCTTACATAAATGCTCTTTAGTTAATAGTGAGAATCGCGTTGGGTTCCAGAACTGTGTAAAATCATTAGAGCCCAAAATTCTCTTGATTTACCAGAAATGAACTCTTGCTTGTAGGAAGACACAGATCCTGGGTTTTAACTCCATTTCGGAAGGGAAATTCAGACCATTGTTCTCATCCATGAAACACCCTCTGTTTTCACGCAAGAAGCAAGCTCTTATTTCCAGCATCTCCAATACAGCAAGAACCATGAGCATGCCCAGAAAAAAAGAACTGAGTTTCCTACTCATACAGACCATATGTAGTTCATCTCTGCTTATGAAACTGGTACAAACCACAGCTCCGCTTACATAAATGCTCTTTAGTTAATAGTGAGAATCGCCTTGGGTTCCAAAACTATGTAAAATCATTTGAGGCCAAAATTCACTAGGTTTACCAGCAAAGAACTCTTGCTTGTAGGAAGACACAGATCCTGGGCTTTATCTCCGTTTCCGAAGGGAAATTCAGATTACTGTTCTCATCCATGAAACACACTCTACTTTCACACAAGAAGGAATCTCTTCTTTCCAGTGTCTCCAATACAGCAAGCACCATGAGTATGCCAAGAAAAAAAGAACTGTGTTTCCCACACATACGGACCATATATAGTTCAGCTCTACTCTTGAAACTGATACAAAACACAGCTCCGCTTACATAAATGCTCTTCAGTTAATAGTGAGAATCGCCTTGGGTTCCAGAACTGTGTAAAATCATTTGAGCCCAAAATTCACTTGGTTTACCAGAAAAGAACTCTTGCTTGTAGGAAGACACAGATCCTGGACTTTACCTCCGTTTCTGAAGGGAAATTCAGACCACGGTTCTCGTCCATGAAACACACTCTATTTTCACGCAAGAAGGAATCTCTTCTTTCCAGTGTCTCCAATACAGCAAGCACCATGAGTATGCCCAGAAAAAAAGAACTGTGTTTCCCACTCATACGGACCACATATAGTTCAGCTCTGCTCTTGAAACTGATACAAACCACACCTCCGCTTAAATAAATGCTCTTTAGTTAATAGTGAGAATCGCGTTGTGTTCCAGAACTGTGTAAAATCATTTGAGCTCAAAATTCACTTGGTTTACCAGAAATGAACTCTTGCTTGTAGGAAGACACAGATCCTGGGGTTTAACTCCATTTCGGAAGGGAAATTCAGACCAGAGTTCTCATCCATGAAACACACTCTGTTTTCACGCAAGAAGGGATCTCTTCTTTCCAGGGTCTCCGATACAGCAAGCACCATGAGCATGCCCAGAAAAAAAGAACTGTGTTTCCCACTCATACGGACCATATACAGATCAGGATTGCTAATGAAACTTATACAACCCACAGCTCCGCTTACATAAATGCTCTTTAGTTAATAGTGAGAATCGCCTTGGGTTCCAGAACTGTGTAAAATCATTTGAGGACTAAATTCACTTGGTTTACCAGAAATGAACTCTTGCTTGTAGGAAGACACAGATCCTGGGCTTTAACTCCGTTTCTGAAGGGAAATTCAGACCATTGTTCTCAACCATGAAACACATTCTGTTTACACGCAAGAAGGAATCTCTTCTTTCCAGCGTCTCCAATACTGCAAGCACCATGAGCATGCCCAGAAAAAAAGATCTGTGTTTCCTACTCATACGGACCATATACAGTTCAGCTCTACTCTTGAAACTGATACAAAACACAGCTCCGCTTACATAAATGCTCTTTAGTTAATAGTGAGAATCGCCTTGGGTTCCAGAACTGTGTAAAATCATTTGAGCCCAAAATTCACTTGGTTTACCAGAAAAGAACTCTTGCTTGTAGGAAGACACAGATCCTGGACTTTACCTCCGTTTCTGAAGGGAAATTCAGACCACGGTTCTCGTCCATGAAACACACTCTATTTTCACGCAAGAAGGAATCTCTTCTTTCCAGTGTCTCCAATACAGCAAGCACCATGAGTATGCCCAGAAAAAAAGAACTGTGTTTCCCACTCATACGGACCACATATAGTTCAGCTCTGCTCTTGAAACTGATACAAACCACACCTCCGCTTAAATAAATGATCTTTATTTAATAGTGAGAATCACGTTGTGTTCCAGAACTGTGTAAAATCATTTGAGCTCAAAATTCACTTGGTTTACCAGAAATGAACTCTTGCTTGTAGGAAGACACAGATCCTGGGGTTTAACTCCATTTCGGAAGGGAAATTCAGACCAGAGTTCTAATCCATGAAACACACTCTGTTTTCACGCAAGAAGGGATCTCTTATTTCCAGTGTCTCCTATACAGCAAGCACCATGAGCATGCCCAGAAAAAAAGAACTGTGTTTCCCACTCATACGGACCATATACAGATCAGGATTGCTAATGAAACTTATACAACCCACAGCTCCGCTTACATAAATGCTCTTTAGTTAATAGTGAGAATCGCCTTGGGTTCCAGAACTGTGTAAAATCATTTGAGGCCTAAATTCACTTGGTTTACCAGAAATGAACTCTTGCTTGTAGGAAGACACAGATCCTGGGCTTTAACTCCGTTTCTGAAGGGAAATTCAGACCATTGTTCTCATCCATGAAACACATTCTGTTTTCACGCAAGAAGGAATCTCTTCTTTCCAGCGTCTCCAATACTGCAAGCACCATGAGCATGCCCAGAAAAAAAGATCTGTGTTCCCTACTCATACGGACCATATACAGTTCAGCTCTACTCTTGAAACTGATACAAAACACAGCTCCGCATACATAAATGCTCTTTAGTTAATAGTGAGAATCGCCTTGGGTTCCAGAACTGTGTAAAATCATTTGAGCTCAAAATTCACTTGGTTTACCAGAAATGAACTCTTGCTTGTAGGAAGACACAGATCCTGGGTTTTAACTCCATTTCACAAGGGAAATTCAGACCAGAGTTCTCATCCATGAAACACACTCTGTTTTCACGCAAGAAGGGATCTCTTCTTTCCAGTGTCTCCAATACAGCAAGCACAATGAGCATGCCCAAAAAAAAGAACTGTGTTTCCCACTCATACGGACCATATATAGTTTAGCTCTACTCTTGAAACTGATACAAACCACAGCTCCGCTTACATAAATGCTCTTTAGTTAATAGTGAGAATCGCGTTGGGTTCCAGAACTGTGTAAAATCATTAGAGCCCAAAATTCTCTTGATTTACCAGAAATGAACTCTTGCTTGTAGGAAGACACAGATCCTGGGTTTTAACTCCATTTCGGAAGGGAAATTCAGACCATTGTTCTCATCCATGAAACACCCTCTGTTTTCACGCAAGAAGCAAGCTCTTATTTCCAGCATCTCCAATACAGCAAGAACCATGAGCATGCCCAGAAAAAAAGAACTGAGTTTCCTACTCATACAGACCATATGTAGTTCATCTCTGCTTATGAAACTGGTACAAACCACAGCTCCGCTTACATAAATGCTCTTTAGTTAATAGTGAGAATCGCCTTGGGTTCCAAAACTATGTAAAATCATTTGAGGCCAAAATTCACTAGGTTTACCAGCAAAGAACTCTTGCTTGTAGGAAGACACAGATCCTGGGCTTTATCTCCGTTTCCGAAGGGAAATTCAGATTACTGTTCTCATCCATGAAACACACTCTACTTTCACACAAGAAGGAATCTCTTCTTTCCAGTGTCTCCAATACAGCAAGCACCATGAGTATGCCAAGAAAAAAAGAACTGTGTTTCCCACACATACGGACCATATATATTTCAGCTCTACTCTTGAAACTGATACAAAACACAGCTCCGCTTACATAAATGCTCTTCAGTTAATAGTGAGAATCGCCTTGGGTTCCAGAACTGTGTAAAATCATTTGAGCCCAAAATTCACTTGGTTTACCAGAAAAGAACTCTTGCTTGTAGGAAGACACAGATCCTGGACTTTACCTCCGTTTCTGAAGGGAAATTCAGACCACGGTTCTCGTCCATGAAACACACTCTATTTTCACGCAAGAAGGAATCTCTTCTTTCCAGTGTCTCCAATACAGCAAGCACCATGAGTATGCCCAGAAAAAAAGAACTGTGTTTCCCACTCATACGGACCACATATAGTTCAGCTCTGCTCTTGAAACTGATACAAACCACACCTCCGCTTAAATAAATGCTCTTTAGTTAATAGTGAGAATCGCCTTGTGTTCCAGAACTGTGTAAAATCATTTGAGCTCAAAATTCACTTGGTTTACCAGAAATGAACTCTTGCTTGTAGGAAGACACAGATCCTGGGGTTTAACTCCATTTCGGAAGGGAAATTCAGACCAGAGTTCTCATCCATGAAACACACTCTGTTTTCACGCAAGAAGGGATCTCTTCTTTCCAGGGTCTCCGATACAGCAAGCACCATGAGCATGCCCAGAAAAAAAGAACTGTGTTTCCCACTCATACGGACCATATACAGATCAGGATTGCTAATGAAACTTATACAACCCACAGCTCCGCTTACATAAATGCTCTTTAGTTAATAGTGAGAATCGCCTTGGGTTCCAGAACTGTGTAAAATCATTTGAAGACTAAATTCACTTGGTTTACCAGAAATGAACTCTTGCTTGTAGGAAGACACAGATCCTGGGCTTTAACTCCGTTTCTGAAGGGAAATTCAGACCATTGTTCTCATCCCTGAAACACATTCTGTTTACACGCAAGAAGGAATCTCTTCTTTCCAGCGTCTCCAATACTGCAAGCACCATGAGCATGCCCAGAAAAAAAGATCTGTGTTTCCTACTCATACGGACCATATACAGTTCAGCTCTACTCTTGAAACTGATACAAAACACAGCTCCGCTTACATAAATGCTCTTTAGTTAATAGTGAGAATCGCCTTGGGTTCCAGAACTGTGTAAAATCATTTGAGCCCAAAATTCACTTGGTTTACCAGAAAAGAACTCTTGCTTGTAGGAAGACACAGATCCTGGACTTTACCTCCGTTTCTGAAGGGAAATTCAGACCACGGTTCTCGTCCATGAAACACACTCTATTTTCACGCAAGAAGGAATCTCTTCTTTCCAGTGTCTCCAATACAGCAAGCACCATGAGTATGCCCAGAAAAAAAGAACTGTGTTTCCCACTCATACGGACCACATATAGTTCAGCTCTGCTCTTGAAACTGATACAAACCACACCTCCGCTTAAATAAATGCTCTTTAGTTAATAGTGAGAATCGCGTTGTGTTCCAGAACTGTGTAAAATCATTTGAGCTCAAAATTCACTTGGTTTACCAGAAATGAACTCTTGCTTGTAGGAAGACACAGATCCTGGGGTTTAACTCCATTTCGGAAGGGAAATTCAGACCAGAGTTCTCATCCATGAAACACACTCTGTTTTCACGCAAGAAGGGATCTCTTATTTCCAGTGTCTCCTATACAGCAAGCACCATGAGCATTCCCAGAAAAAAAGAACTCTGTTTCCAACTCATACGGACCATATATAGTTATGCTCTCCTCTTGAAACTGGTACAAACTACAGGTCCTCTTACATAAATGCTCTTTAGTTAATAGTGAGAATCGCGTTGGTTTCCAAAACTGTGTAAAATCATTTGAGCCCTAAATTCACTTGGTTTACCAGAAATAAACTCTTGCTTGTAGGAAGACAGAGATCCTGGGGTTTAACTCCGTTTTTGAAGGCAAATTCAGACCACTGTTCTCATCCATGAAACACACTCTATTTTCACGCAGGAAGGAATCTCTTCTTTCCAGAGTCTCCAATACAGCAAGCACAATGAGCATGCCCAAAAAAAAGAACTGTGTTTCCCACTCATACGGACCATATATAGTTCAGCTCTACTCTTGAAACTGATACAAACCACAGCTCCGCTTACATAAATGCTCTTTAGTTAATAGTGAGAATCGCGTTGGGTTCCAGAACTGTGTAAAATCATTAGAGCCAAAAATTCTCTTGGTTTACAAGAAATGAACTCTTGCTTGTAGGAAGACACAGATCCTGGGTTTTAACTCCATTTCGGAAGGGAAATTCAGACCATTGTTCTCATCCATGAAACACACTCTATTTTCACGCAAGAAGGAATCTCTTCTTTCCAGGGTCTCCGATACAGCAAGCACCATGAGCATGCCCAGAAAAAAAGAACTGTGTTTCCCACTCATACGGACCATATACAGATCAGGATTGCTAATGAAACTTATACAACCCACAGCTCCGCTTACATAAATGCTCTTTAGTTAATAGTGAGAATCGCCTTGGGTTCCAGAACTGTGTAAAATCATTTGAGGACTAAATTCACTTGGTTTACCAGAAATGAACTCTTGCTTGTAGGAAGACACAGACCCTGGGCTTTAACTCCGTTTCTGAAGGGAAATTCAGACCATTGTTCTCATCCATGAAACACATTCTGTTTACACGCAAGAAGGAATCTCTTCTTTCCAGCGTCTCCAATACTGCAAGCACCATGAGCATGCCCAGAAAAAAAGATCTGTGTTTCCTACTCATACGGACCATATACAGTTCAGCTCTACTCTTGAAACTGATACAAAACACAGCTCCGCTTACATAAATGCTCTTTAGTTAATAGTGAGAATCGCCTTGGGTTCCAGAACTGTGTAAAATCATTTGAGCCCAAAATTCACTTGGTTTACCAGAAAAGAACTCTTGCTTGTAGGAAGACACAGATCCTGGACTTTACCTCCGTTTCTGAAGGGAAATTCAGACCACGGTTCTCGTCCATGAAACACACTCTATTTTCACGCAAGAAGGAATCTCTTCTTTCCAGTGTCTCCAATACAGCAAGCACCATGAGTATGCCCAGAAAAAAAGAACTGTGTTTCCCACTCATACGGACCACATATAGTTCAGCTCTGCTCTTGAAACTGATACAAACCACACCTCCGCTTAAATAAATGATCTTTATTTAATAGTGAGAATCACGTTGTGTTCCAGAACTGTGTAAAATCATTTGAGCTCAAAATTCACTTGGTTTACCAGAAATGAACTCTTGCTTGTAGGAAGACACAGATCCTGGGGTTTAACTCCATTTCGGAAGGGAAATTCAGACCAGAGTTCTAATCCATGAAACACACTCTGTTTTCACGCAAGAAGGGATCTCTTATTTCCAGTGTCTCCTATACAGCAAGCACCATGAGCATGCCCAGAAAAAAAGAACTGTGTTTCCCACTCATACGGACCATATACAGATCAGGATTGCTAATGAAACTTATACAACCCACAGCTCCGCTTACATAAATGCTCTTTAGTTAATAGTGAGAATCGCCTTGGGTTCCAGAACTGTGTAAAATCATTTGAGGCCTAAATTCACTTGGTTTACCAGAAATGAACTCTTGCTTGTAGGAAGACACAGATCCTGGGCTTTAACTCCGTTTCTGAAGGGAAATTCAGACCATTGTTCTCATCCATGAAACACATTCTGTTTTCACGCAAGAAGGAATCTCTTCTTTCCAGCGTCTCCAATACTGCAAGCACCATGAGCATGCCCAGAAAAAAAGATCTGTGTTCCCTACTCATACGGACCATATACAGTTCAGCTCTACTCTTGAAACTGATACAAAACACAGCTCCGCTTACATAAATGCTCTTTAGTTAATAGTGAGAATCGCCTTGGGTTCCAGAACTGTGTAAAATCATTTGAGCTCAAAATTCACTTGGTTTACCAGAAATGAACTCTTGCTTGTAGGAAGACACAGATCCTGGGTTTTAACTCCATTTCACAAGGGAAATTCAGACCAGAGTTCTCATCCATGAAACACACTCTGTTTTCACGCAAGAAGGGATCTCTTCTTTCCAGTGTCTCCAATACAGCAAGCACAATGAGCATGCCCAAAAAAAAGAACTGTGTTTCCCACTCATACGGACCATATATAGTTTAGCTCTACTCTTGAAACTGATACAAACCACAGCTCCGCTTACATAAATGCTCTTTAGTTAATAGTGAGAATCGCGTTGGGTTCCAGAACTGTGTAAAATCATTAGAGCCCAAAATTCTCTTGATTTACCAGAAATGAACTCTTGCTTGTAGGAAGACACAGATCCTGGGTTTTAACTCCATTTCGGAAGGGAAATTCAGACCATTGTTCTCATCCATGAAACACCCTCTGTTTTCACGCAAGAAGCAAGCTCTTATTTCCAGCATCTCCAATACAGCAAGAACCATGAGCATGCCCAGAAAAAAAGAACTGAGTTTCCTACTCATACAGACCATATGTAGTTCATCTCTGCTTATGAAACTGGTACAAACCACAGCTCCGCTTACATAAATGCTCTTTAGTTAATAGTGAGAATCGCCTTGGGTTCCAAAACTATGTAAAATCATTTGAGGCCAAAATTCACTAGGTTTACCAGCAAAGAACTCTTGCTTGTAGGAAGACACAGATCCTGGGCTTTATCTCCGTTTCCGAAGGGAAATTCAGATTACTGTTCTCATCCATGAAACACACTCTACTTTCACACAAGAAGGAATCTCTTCTTTCCAGTGTCTCCAATACAGCAAGCACCATGAGTATGCCAAGAAAAAAAGAACTGTGTTTCCCACACATACGGACCATATATAGTTCAGCTCTACTCTTGAAACTGATACAAAACACAGCTCCGCTTACATAAATGCTCTTCAGTTAATAGTGAGAATCGCCTTGGGTTCCAGAACTGTGTAAAATCATTTGAGCCCAAAATTCACTTGGTTTACCAGAAAAGAACTCTTGCTTGTAGGAAGACACAGATCCTGGACTTTACCTCCGTTTCTGAAGGGAAATTCAGACCACGGTTCTCGTCCATGAAACACACTCTATTTTCACGCAAGAAGGAATCTCTTCTTTCCAGTGTCTCCAATACAGCAAGCACCATGAGTATGCCCAGAAAAAAAGAACTGTGTTTCCCACTCATACGGACCACATATAGTTCAGCTCTGCTCTTGAAACTGATACAAACCACACCTCCGCTTAAATAAATGCTCTTTAGTTAATAGTGAGAATCGCGTTGTGTTCCAGAACTGTGTAAAATCATTTGAGCTCAAAATTCACTTGGTTTACCAGAAATGAACTCTTGCTTGTAGGAAGACACAGATCCTGGGGTTTAACTCCATTTCGGAAGGGAAATTCAGACCAGAGTTCTCATCCATGAAACACACTCTGTTTTCACGCAAGAAGGGATCTCTTATTTCCAGTGTCTCCGATACAGCAAGCACCATGAGCATGCCCAGAAAAAAAGAACTGTGTTTCCCACTCATACGGACCATATACAGATCAGGATTGCTAATGAAACTTATACAACCCACAGCTCCGCTTACATAAATGCTCTTTAGTTAATAGTGAGAATCGCCTTGGGTTCCAGAACTGTGTAAAATCATTTGAGGACTAAATTCACTTGGTTTACCAGAAATGAACTCTTGCTTGTAGGAAGACACAGATCCTGGGCTTTAACTCCGTTTCTGAAGGGAAATTCAGACCATTGTTCTCAACCATGAAACACATTCTGTTTACACGCAAGAAGGAATCTCTTCTTTCCAGCGTCTCCAATACTGCAAGCACCATGAGCATGCCCAGAAAAAAAGATCTGTGTTTCCTACTCATACGGACCATATACAGTTCAGCTCTACTCTTGAAACTGATACAAAACACAGCTCCGCTTACATAAATGCTCTTTAGTTAATAGTGAGAATCGCCTTGGGTTCCAGAACTGTGTAAAATCATTTGAGCCCAAAATTCACTTGGTTTACCAGAAAAGAACTCTTGCTTGTAGGAAGACACAGATCCTGGACTTTACCTCCGTTTCTGAAGGGAAATTCAGACCACGGTTCTCGTCCATGAAACACACTCTATTTTCACGCAAGAAGGAATCTCTTCTTTCCAGTGTCTCCAATACAGCAAGCACCATGAGTATGCCCAGAAAAAAAGAACTGTGTTTCCCACTCATACGGACCACATATAGTTCAGCTCTGCTCTTGAAACTGATACAAACCACACCTCCGCTTAAATAAATGATCTTTATTTAATAGTGAGAATCACGTTGTGTTCCAGAACTGTGTAAAATCATTTGAGCTCAAAATTCACTTGGTTTACCAGAAATGAACTCTTGCTTGTAGGAAGACACAGATCCTGGGGTTTAACTCCATTTCGGAAGGGAAATTCAGACCAGAGTTCTAATCCATGAAACACACTCTGTTTTCACGCAAGAAGGGATCTCTTATTTCCAGTGTCTCCTATACAGCAAGCACCATGAGCATGCCCAGAAAAAAAGAACTGTGTTTCCCACTCATACGGACCATATACAGATCAGGATTGCTAATGAAACTTATACAACCCACAGCTCCGCTTACATAAATGCTCTTTAGTTAATAGTGAGAATCGCCTTGGGTTCCAGAACTGTGTAAAATCATTTGAGGCCTAAATTCACTTGGTTTACCAGAAATGAACTCTTGCTTGTAGGAAGACACAGATCCTGGGCTTTAACTCCGTTTCTGAAGGGAAATTCAGACCATTGTTCTCATCCATGAAACACATTCTGTTTTCACGCAAGAAGGAATCTCTTCTTTCCAGCGTCTCCAATACTGCAAGCACCATGAGCATGCCCAGAAAAAAAGATCTGTGTTCCCTACTCATACGGACCATATACAGTTCAGCTCTACTCTTGAAACTGATACAAAACACAGCTCCGCTTACATAAATGCTCTTTAGTTAATAGTGAGAATCGCCTTGGGTTCCAGAACTGTGTAAAATCATTTGAGCTCAAAATTCACTTGGTTTACCAGAAATGAACTCTTGCTTGTAGGAAGACACAGATCCTGGGTTTTAACTCCATTTCACAAGGGAAATTCAGACCAGAGTTCTCATCCATGAAACACACTCTGTTTTCACGCAAGAAGGGATCTCTTCTTTCCAGTGTCTCCAATACAGCAAGCACAATGAGCATGCCCAAAAAAAAGAACTGTGTTTCCCACTCATACGGACCATATATAGTTTAGCTCTACTCTTGAAACTGATACAAACCACAGCTCCGCTTACATAAATGCTCTTTAGTTAATAGTGAGAATCGCGTTGGGTTCCAGAACTGTGTAAAATCATTAGAGCCCAAAATTCTCTTGATTTACCAGAAATGAACTCTTGCTTGTAGGAAGACACAGATCCTGGGTTTTAACTCCATTTCGGAAGGGAAATTCAGACCATTGTTCTCATCCATGAAACACCCTCTGTTTTCACGCAAGAAGCAAGCTCTTATTTCCAGCATCTCCAATACAGCAAGAACCATGAGCATGCCCAGAAAAAAAGAACTGAGTTTCCTACTCATACAGACCATATGTAGTTCATCTCTGCTTATGAAACTGGTACAAACCACAGCTCCGCTTACATAAATGCTCTTTAGTTAATAGTGAGAATCGCCTTGGGTTCCAAAACTATGTAAAATCATTTGAGGCCAAAATTCACTAGGTTTACCAGCAAAGAACTCTTGCTTGTAGGAAGACACAGATCCTGGGCTTTATCTCCGTTTCCGAAGGGAAATTCAGATTACTGTTCTCATCCATGAAACACACTCTACTTTCACACAAGAAGGAATCTCTTCTTTCCAGTGTCTCCAATACAGCAAGCACCATGAGTATGCCAAGAAAAAAAGAACTGTGTTTCCCACACATACGGACCATATATAGTTCAGCTCTACTCTTGAAACTGATACAAAACACAGCTCCGCTTACATAAATGCTCTTCAGTTAATAGTGAGAATCGCCTTGGGTTCCAGAACTGTGTAAAATCATTTGAGCCCAAAATTCACTTGGTTTACCAGAAAAGAACTCTTGCTTGTAGGAAGACACAGATCCTGGACTTTACCTCCGTTTCTGAAGGGAAATTCAGACCACGGTTCTCGTCCATGAAACACACTCTATTTTCACGCAAGAAGGAATCTCTTCTTTCCAGTGTCTCCAATACAGCAAGCACCATGAGTATGCCCAGAAAAAAAGAACTGTGTTTCCCACTCATACGGACCACATATAGTTCAGCTCTGCTCTTGAAACTGATACAAACCACACCTCCGCTTAAATAAATGCTCTTTAGTTAATAGTGAGAATCGCGTTGTGTTCCAGAACTGTGTAAAATCATTTGAGCTCAAAATTCACTTGGTTTACCAGAAATGAACTCTTGCTTGTAGGAAGACACAGATCCTGGGGTTTAACTCCATTTCGGAAGGGAAATTCAGACCAGAGTTCTCATCCATGAAACACACTCTGTTTTCACGCAAGAAGGGATCTCTTCTTTCCAGGGTCTCCGATACAGCAAGCACCATGAGCATGCCCAGAAAAAAAGAACTGTGTTTCCCACTCATACGGACCATATACAGATCAGGATTGCTAATGAAACTTATACAACCCACAGCTCCGCTTACATAAATGCTCTTTAGTTAATAGTGAGAATCGCCTTGGGTTCCAGAACTGTGTAAAATCATTTGAGGACTAAATTCACTTGGTTTACCAGAAATGAACTCTTGCTTGTAGGAAGACACAGATCCTGGGCTTTAACTCCGTTTCTGAAGGGAAATTCAGACCATTGTTCTCATCCATGAAACACATTCTGTTTTCACGCAAGAAGGAATCTCTTCTTTCCAGCGTCTCCAATACTGCAAGCACCATGAGCATGCCCAGAAAAAAAGATCTGTGTTCCCTACTCATACGGACCATATACAGTTCAGCTCTACTCTTGAAACTGATACAAAACACAGCTCCGCTTACATAAATGCTCTTTAGTTAATAGTGAGAATCGCCTTGGGTTCCAGAACTGTGTAAAATCATTTGAGCTCAAAATTCACTTGGTTTACCAGAAATGAACTCTTGCTTGTAGGAAGACACAGATCCTGGGTTTTAACTCCATTTCACAAGGGAAATTCAGACCAGAGTTCTCATCCATGAAACACACTCTGTTTTCACGCAAGAAGGGATCTCTTCTTTCCAGTGTCTCCAATACAGCAAGCACAATGAGCATGCCCAAAAAAAAGAACTGTGTTTCCCACTCATACGGACCATATATAGTTTAGCTCTACTCTTGAAACTGATACAAACCACAGCTCCGCTTACATAAATGCTCTTTAGTTAATAGTGAGAATCGCGTTGGGTTCCAGAACTGTGTAAAATCATTAGAGCCCAAAATTCTCTTGATTTACCAGAAATGAACTCTTGCTTGTAGGAAGACACAGATCCTGGGTTTTAACTCCATTTCGGAAGGGAAATTCAGACCATTGTTCTCATCCATGAAACACCCTCTGTTTTCACGCAAGAAGCAAGCTCTTATTTCCAGCATCTCCAATACAGCAAGAACCATGAGCATGCCCAGAAAAAAAGAACTGAGTTTCCTACTCATACAGACCATATGTAGTTCATCTCTGCTTATGAAACTGGTACAAACCACAGCTCCGCTTACATAAATGCTCTTTAGTTAATAGTGAGAATCGCCTTGGGTTCCAAAACTATGTAAAATCATTTGAGGCCAAAATTCACTAGGTTTACCAGCAAAGAACTCTTGCTTGTAGGAAGACACAGATCCTGGGCTTTATCTCCGTTTCCGAAGGGAAATTCAGATTACTGTTCTCATCCATGAAACACACTCTACTTTCACACAAGAAGGGATCTCTTCTTTCCAGTGTCTCCAATACAGCAAGCACCATGAGTATGCCAAGAAAAAAAGAACTGTGTTTCCCACACATACGGACCATATATAGTTCAGCTCTACTCTTGAAACTGATACAAAACACAGCTCCGCTTACATAAATGCTCTTCAGTTAATAGTGAGAATCGCCTTGGGTTCCAGAACTGTGTAAAATCATTTGAGCCCAAAATTCACTTGGTTTACCAGAAAAGAACTCTTGCTTGTAGGAAGACACAGATCCTGGACTTTACCTCCGTTTCTGAAGGGAAATTCAGACCACGGTTCTCGTCCATGAAACACACTCTATTTTCACGCAAGAAGGAATCTCTTCTTTCCAGTGTCTCCAATACAGCAAGCACCATGAGTATGCCCAGAAAAAAAGAACTGTGTTTCCCACTCATACGGACCACATATAGTTCAGCTCTGCTCTTGAAACTGATACAAACCACACCTCCGCTTAAATAAATGCTCTTTAGTTAATAGTGAGAATCGCGTTGTGTTCCAGAACTGTGTAAAATCATTTGAGCTCAAAATTCACTTGGTTTACCAGAAATGAACTCTTGCTTGTAGGAAGACACAGATCCTGGGGTTTAACTCCATTTCGGAAGGGAAATTCAGACCAGAGTTCTCATCCTTGAAACACACTCTGTTTTCACGCAAGAAGGGATCTCTTATTTCCAGTGTCTCCTATACAGCAAGCACCATGAGCATGCCCAGAAAAAAAGAACTCTGTTTCCAACTCATACGGACCATATATAGTTATGCTCTCCTCTTGAAACTGGTACAAACTACAGGTCCTCTTACATAAATGCTCTTTAGTTAATAGTGAGAATCGCGTTGGTTTCCAAAACTGTGTAAAATCATTTGAGCCCTAAATTCACTTGGTTTACCAGAAATAAACTCTTGCTTGTAGGAAGACAGAGATCCTGGGGTTTAACTCCGTTTTTGAAGGCAAATTCAGACCAGTGTTCTCATCCATGAAACACACTCTATTTTCACGCAGGAAGGAATCTCTTCTTTCCAGAGTCTCCAATACAGCAAGCACAATGAGCATGCCCAAAAAAAAGAACTGTGTTTCCCACTCATACGGACCATATATAGTTCAGCTCTACTCTTGAAACTGATACAAACCACAGCTCCGCTTACATAAATGCTCTTTAGTTAATAGTGAGAATCGCGTTGGGTTCCAGAACTCTGTAAAATCATTAGAGCCCAAAATTCTCTTGGTTTACCAGAAATGAACTCTTGCTTGTAGGAAGACACAGATCCTGGGTTTTAACTCCATTTCGGAAGGGAAATTCAGACCATTGTTCTCATCCATGAAACACACTCTATTTTCACGCAAGAAGGAATCTCTTCTTTCCAGGGTCTCCGATACAGCAAGCACCATGAGCATGCCCAGAAAAAAAGAACTGTGTTTCCCACTCATACGGACCATATACAGATCAGGATTGCTAATGAAACTTATACAACCCACAGCTCCGCTTACATAAATGCTCTTTAGTTAATAGTGAGAATCGCCTTGGGTTCCAGAACTGTGTAAAATCATTTGAGGACTAAATTCACTTGGTTTACCAGAAATGAACTCTTGCTTGTAGGAAGACACAGATCCTGGGCTTTAACTCCGTTTCTGAAGGGAAATTCAGACCATTGTTCTCATCCATGAAACACATTCTGTTTACACGCAAGAAGGAATCTCTTCTTTCCAGCGTCTCCAATACTGCAAGCACCATGAGCATGCCCAGAAAAAAAGATCTGTGTTTCCTACTCATACGGACCATATACAGTTCAGCTCTACTCTTGAAACTGATACAAAACACAGCTCCGCTTACATAAATGCTCTTTAGTTAATAGTGAGAATCGCCTTGGGTTCCAGAACTGTGTAAAATCATTTGAGCCCAAAATTCACTTGGTTTACCAGAAAAGAACTCTTGCTTGTAGGAAGACACAGATCCTGGACTTTACCTCCGTTTCTGAAGGGAAATTCAGACCACGGTTCTCGTCCATGAAACACACTCTATTTTCACGCAAGAAGGAATCTCTTCTTTCCAGTGTCTCCAATACAGCAAGCACCATGAGTATGCCCAGAAAAAAAGAACTGTGTTTCCCACTCATACGGACCACATATAGTTCAGCTCTGCTCTTGAAACTGATACAAACCACACCTCCGCTTAAATAAATGATCTTTATTTAATAGTGAGAATCACGTTGTGTTCCAGAACTGTGTAAAATCATTTGAGCTCAAAATTCACTTGGTTTACCAGAAATGAACTCTTGCTTGTAGGAAGACACAGATCCTGGGGTTTAACTCCATTTCGGAAGGGAAATTCAGACCAGAGTTCTAATCCATGAAACACACTCTGTTTTCACGCAAGAAGGGATCTCTTATTTCCAGTGTCTCCTATACAGCAAGCACCATGAGCATGCCCAGAAAAAAAGAACTGTGTTTCCCACTCATACGGACCATATACAGATCAGGATTGCTAATGAAACTTATACAACCCACAGCTCCGCTTACATAAATGCTCTTTAGTTAATAGTGAGAATCGCCTTGGGTTCCAGAACTGTGTAAAATCATTTGAGGCCTAAATTCACTTGGTTTACCAGAAATGAACTCTTGCTTGTAGGAAGACACAGATCCTGGGCTTTAACTCCGTTTCTGAAGGGAAATTCAGACCATTGTTCTCATCCATGAAACACATTCTGTTTTCACGCAAGAAGGAATCTCTTCTTTCCAGCGTCTCCAATACTGCAAGCACCATGAGCATGCCCAGAAAAAAAGATCTGTGTTCCCTACTCATACGGACCATATACAGTTCAGCTCTACTCTTGAAACTGATACAAAACACAGCTCCGCTTACATAAATGCTCTTTAGTTAATAGTGAGAATCGCCTTGGGTTCCAGAACTGTGTAAAATCATTTGAGCTCAAAATTCACTTGGTTTACCAGAAATGAACTCTTGCTTGTAGGAAGACACAGATCCTGGGTTTTAACTCCATTTCACAAGGGAAATTCAGACCAGAGTTCTCATCCATGAAACACACTCTGTTTTCACGCAAGAAGGGATCTCTTCTTTCCAGTGTCTCCAATACAGCAAGCACAATGAGCATGCCCAAAAAAAAGAACTGTGTTTCCCACTCATACGGACCATATATAGTTTAGCTCTACTCTTGAAACTGATACAAACCACAGCTCCGCTTACATAAATGCTCTTTAGTTAATAGTGAGAATCGCGTTGGGTTCCAGAACTGTGTAAAATTATTAGAGCCCAAAATTCTCTTGATTTACCAGAAATGAACTCTTGCTTGTAGGAAGACACAGATCCTGGGTTTTAACTCCATTTCGGAAGGGAAATTCAGACCATTGTTCTCATCCATGAAACACCCTCTGTTTTCACGCAAGAAGCAAGCTCTTATTTCCAGCATCTCCAATACAGCAAGAACCATGAGCATGCCCAGAAAAAAAGAACTGAGTTTCCTACTCATACAGACCATATGTAGTTCATCTCTGCTTATGAAACTGGTACAAACCACAGCTCCGCTTACATAAATGCTCTTTAGTTAATAGTGAGAATCGCCTTGGGTTCCAAAACTATGTAAAATCATTTGAGGCCAAAATTCACTAGGTTTACCAGCAAAGAACTCTTGCTTGTAGGAAGACACAGATCCTGGGCTTTATCTCCGTTTCCGAAGGGAAATTCAGATTACTGTTCTCATCCATGAAACACACTCTACTTTCACACAAGAAGGAATCTCTTCTTTCCAGTGTCTCCAATACAGCAAGCACCATGAGTATGCCAAGAAAAAAAGAACTGTGTTTCCCACACATACGGACCATATATAGTTCAGCTCTACTCTTGAAACTGATACAAAACACAGCTCCGCTTACATAAATGCTCTTCAGTTAATAGTGAGAATCGCCTTGGGTTCCAGAACTGTGTAAAATCATTTGAGCCCAAAATTCACTTGGTTTACCAGAAAAGAACTCTTGCTTGTAGGAAGACACAGACCCTGGGTTTTAACTCCATTTCGGAAGGGAAATTCAGACCAGAGTTCTCATCCATGAAACACACTCTGTTTTCACGCAAGAAGGGATCTCTTCTTTCCAATGTCTCCAATACAGCAAGCACCATGAGTATGCCCAGAAAAAAAGAACTGTGTTTCCCACTCATACGGACCACATATAGTTCAGCTCTGCTCTTGAAACTGATACAAACCACACCTCCCCTTAAATAAATGCTCTTTAGTTAATAGTGAGAATCGCGTTGTGTTCCAGAACTGTGTAAAATCATTTGAGCTCAAAATTCACTTGGTTTTCCAGAAATGAACTCTTGCTTGTAGGAAGACAGAGATCCTGGGGTTTAACTCCATTTCGGAAGGGAAATTCAGACAAGAGTTCTCATCCATGAAACACACTCTGTTTTCACGCAAGAAGGGATCTCTTCTTTCCAGTGTCTCCTATACAGCAAGCACCATGAGCATGCCCAGAAAAAAAGAACTCTGTTTCCAACTCATGCGGACCATATATAGTTCAGCTCTCCTCTTGAAACTGGTACAAACTACAGGTCCTCTTACATAAATGCTCTTTAGTTAATAGTGAGAATCGCGTTGGTTTCCAAAACTGTGTAAAATCATTTGAGCCCTAAATTCACTTGGTATACCAGAAATAAACTCTTGCTTGTAGGAAGACAGAGATCCTGGGGTTTAACTCCGTTTTTGAAGGCAAATTCAGACCACTGTTCTCATCCATGAAACACACTCTATTTTCACGCAGGAAGGAATCTCTTCTTTCCAGAGTCTCCAATACAGCAAGCACAATGAGCATGCCCAAAAAAATGAACTGTGTTTCCCACTCATACGGACCATATATAGTTCAGCTCTACTCTTGAAACTGATATAAACCACAGCTCCGCTTACATAAATGCTCTTTAGTTAATAGTGAGAATCGCGTTGGGTTCCAGAACTGTGTAAAATCATTAGGGCCCAAAATTCTCTTGGTTTACCAGAAATGAACTCTTGCTTGTAGGAAGACACAGATCCTGGGTTTTAACTCCATTTCGGAAGGGAAATTCAGACCATTGTTCTCATCCATGAAACACACTCTATTTTCACGCAAGAAGGAATCTCTTCTTTCCAGTGTCTCCAATACAGCAAGCACCATGATTATGCCCAGAAAAAAAGAACTGTGTTTCCCACTCATACGGACCATATATAGTTCAGCTCTGCTCTTGAATCTGATACAAACCACAGCTCCGCTTAAATAAATACTCTTTAGTTAATAGTGAGAACCGTGTTGGGTTCCAGAACTGTGGAAAATCATTTGAGCCCAAAATTCACTTGGTTTACCAGAAATGAACTCTTGCTTGTAGGAAGACACAGATCCTGGGCTTTATCTCTGTTTCTGAAGGGAATTCCAGACCACTGTTCTCATCCATGAAACACACTCTATTTTCACGCAAGAAGGAATCTCTTCTTTCCAGGGTCTCCGATACAGCAAGCACCATGAGCATGCCCAGAAAAAAAGAACTGTGTTTCCCACTCATACGGACCATATACAGATCAGGATTGCTAATGAAACTTATACAACCCACAGCTCCGCTTACATAAATGCTCTTTAGTTAATAGTGAGAATCGCCTTGGGTTCCAGAACTGTGTAAAATCATTTGAGGCCTAAATTCACTTGGTTTTCCAGAAATGAACTCTTGCTTGTAGGAAGACACAGATCCTGGGCTTTAACTCCGTTTCTGAAGGGAAATTCAGACCATTGTTCTCATCCATGAAACACATTCTGTTTTCACGCAAGAAGGAATCTCTTCTTTCCAGCGTCTCCAATACTGCAAGCACCATGAGCATGCCCAGAAAAAAAGATCTGTGTTTCCTACTCATACGGACCATATACACTTCAGCTCTACTCTTGAAACTGATACAAAACACAGCTCCGCTTACATAAATGCTCTTTAGTTAATAGTGAGAATCGCCTTGGGTTCCAGAACTGTGTAAAATCATTTGAGCCCTAAATTCACTTGGTTTACCAGAAATAAACTCTTGCTTGTAGGAAGACAGAGATCCTGGGGTTTAACTCCGTTTTTGAAGGGAAATTCAGACCACTGTTCTCATCCATGAAACACACTCTATTTTCACGCAGGAAGGAATCTCTTCTTTCCAGAGTCTCCAATACAGCAAGCACAATGAGCATGCCCAAAAAAAAGAACTGTGTTTCCCACTCATACGGACCATATATAGTTCAGCTCTACTCTTGAAACTGATACAAACCACAGCTCCGCTTACATAAATGCTCTTTAGTTAATAGTGAGAATCGCGTTGGTTTCCAAAACTGTGTAAAATCATTTGAGCCCTAAATTCACTTGGTATACCAGAAATAAACTCTTGCTTGTAGGAAGACAGAGATCCTGGGGTTTAACTCCGTTTTTGAAGGCAAATTCAGACCACTGTTCTCATCCATGAAACACACTCTATTTTCACGCAGGAAGGAATCTCTTCTTTCCAGAGTCTCCAATACAGCAAGCACAATGAGCATGCCCAAAAAAAAGAACTGTGTTTCCCACTCATACGGACCATATATAGTTCAGCTCTACTCTTGAAACTGATATAAACCACAGCTCCGCTTACATAAATGCTCTTTAGTTAATAGTGAGAATCGCGTTGGGTTCCAGAACTGTGTAAAATCATTAGAGCCCAAAATTCTCTTGGTTTACCAGAAATGAACTCTTGCTTGTAGGAAGACACAGATCCTGGGTTTTAACTCCATTTCGGAAGGGAAATTCAGACCATTGTTCTCATCCATGAAACACACTCTATTTTCACGCAAGAAGGAATCTCTTCTTTCCAGTGTCTCCAATACAGCAAGCACCATGATTATGCCCAGAAAAAAAGAACTGTGTTTCCCACTCATACGGACCATATATAGTTCAGCTCTGCTCTTGAATCTGATACAAACCACAGCTCCGCTTAAATAAATACTCTTTAGTTAATAGTGAGAACCGTGTTGGGTTCCAGAACTGTGGAAAATCATTTGAGCCCAAAATTCACTTGGTTTACCAGAAATGAACTCTTGCTTGTAGGAAGACACAGATCCTGGGCTTTATCTCCGTTTCTGAAGGGAATTCCAGACCACTGTTCTCATCCATGAAACACACTCTATTTTCACGCAAGAAGGAATCTCTTCTTTCCAGGGTCTCCGATACAGCAAGCACCATGAGCATGCCCAGAAAAAAAGAACTGTGTTTCCCACTCATACGGACCATATACAGATCAGGATTGCTAATGAAACTTATACAACCCACAGCTCCGCTTACATAAATGCTCTTTAGTTAATAGTGAGAATCGCCTTGGGTTCCAGAACTGTGTAAAATCATTTGAGGCCTAAATTCACTTGGTTTTCCAGAAATGAACTCTTGCTTGTAGGAAGACACAGATCCTGGGCTTTAACTCCGTTTCTGAAGGGAAATTCAGACCATTGTTCTCATCCATGAAACACATTCTGTTTTCACGCAAGAAGGAATCTCTTCTTTCCAGCGTCTCCAATACTGCAAGCACCATGAGCATGCCCAGAAAAAAAGATCTGTGTTTCCTACTCATACGGACCATATACACTTCAGCTCTACTCTTGAAACTGATACAAAACACAGCTCCGCTTACATAAATGCTCTTTAGTTAATAGTGAGAATCGCCTTGGGTTCCAGAACTGTGTAAAATCATTTGAGCCCTAAATTCACTTGGTTTACCAGAAATAAACTCTTGCTTGTAGGAAGACAGAGATCCTGGGGTTTAACTCCGTTTTTGAAGGGAAATTCAGACCACTGTTCTCATCCATGAAACACACTCTATTTTCACGCAGGAAGGAATCTCTTCTTTCCAGAGTCTCCAATACAGCAAGCACAATGAGCATGCCCAAAAAAAAGAACTGTGTTTCCCACTCATACGGACCATATATAGTTCAGCTCTACTCTTGAAACTGATACAAACCACAGCTCCGCTTACATAAATGCTCTTTAGTTAATAGTGAGAATCGCGTTGGTTTCCAAAACTGTGTAAAATCATTTGAGCCCTAAATTCACTTGGTATACCAGAAATAAACTCTTGCTTGTAGGAAGACAGAGATCCTGGGGTTTAACTCCGTTTTTGAAGGCAAATTCAGACCACTGTTCTCATCCATGAAACACACTCTATTTTCACGCAGGAAGGAATCTCTTCTTTCCAGAGTCTCCAATACAGCAAGCACAATGAGCATGCCCAAAAAAAAGAACTGTGTTTCCCACTCATACGGACCATATATAGTTCAGCTCTACTCTTGAAACTGATATAAACCACAGCTCCGCTTACATAAATGCTCTTTAGTTAATAGTGAGAATCGCGTTGGGTTCCAGAACTGTGTAAAATCATTAGAGCCCAAAATTCTCTTGGTTTACCAGAAATGAACTCTTGCTTGTAGGAAGACACAGATCCTGGGTTTTAACTCCATTTCGGAAGGGAAATTCAGACCATTGTTCTCATCCATGAAACACACTCTATTTTCACGCAAGAAGGAATCTCTTCTTTCCAGTGTCTCCAATACAGCAAGCACCATGATTATGCCCAGAAAAAAAGAACTGTGTTTCCCACTCATACGGACCATATATAGTTCAGCTCTGCTCTTGAATCTGATACAAACCACAGCTCTGCTTAAATAAATACTCTTTAGTTAATAGTGAGAACCGTGTTGGGTTCCAGAACTGTGGAAAATCATTTGAGCCCAAAATTCACTTGGTTTACCAGAAATGAACTCTTGCTTGTAGGAAGACACAGATCCTGGGCTTTATCTCCGTTTCTGAAGGGAATTCCAGACCACTGTTCTCATCCATGAAACACACTCTATTTTCACGCAAGAAGGAATCTCTTCTTTCCAGGGTCTCCGATACAGCAAGCACCATGAGCATGCCCAGAAAAAAAGAACTGTGTTTCCCACTCATACGGACCATATACAGATCAGGATTGCTAATGAAACTTATACAACCCACAGCTCCGCTTACATAAATGCTCTTTAGTTAATAGTGAGAATCGCCTTGGGTTCCAGAACTGTGTAAAATCATTTGAGGCCTAAATTCACTTGGTTTTCCAGAAATGAACTCTTGCTTGTAGGAAGACACAGATCCTGGGCTTTAACTCCGTTTCTGAAGGGAAATTCAGACCATTGTTCTCATCCATGAAACACATTCTGTTTTCACGCAAGAAGGAATCTCTTCTTTCCAGCGTCTCCAATACTGCAAGCACCATGAGCATGCCCAGAAAAAAAGATCTGTGTTTCCTACTCATACGGACCATATACACTTCAGCTCTACTCTTGAAACTGATACAAAACACAGCTCCGCTTACATAAATGCTCTTTAGTTAATAGTGAGAATCGCCTTGGGTTCCAGAACTGTGTAAAATCATTTGAGCCCTAAATTCACTTGGTTTACCAGAAATAAACTCTTGCTTGTAGGAAGACAGAGATCCTGGGGTTTAACTCCGTTTTTGAAGGGAAATTCAGACCACTGTTCTCATCCATGAAACACACTCTATTTTCACGCAGGAAGGAATCTCTTCTTTCCAGAGTCTCCAATACAGCAAGCACAATGAGCATGCCCAAAAAAAAGAACTGTGTTTCCCACTCATACGGACCATATATAGTTCAGCTCTACTCTTGAAACTGATACAAACCACAGCTCCGCTTACATAAATGCTCTTTAGTTAATAGTGAGATTCGCCTTGGGTTCCAGAACTGTGTAAAATCATTTGAGCCCAAAATTCACTTGGTTTACCAGAAAAGAACTCTTGCTTGTAGGAAGACACAGACCCTGGGCTTTATCTCCGTTTATGAAGGGAAATTCAGACCATTGTTCTCATCCATGAAACACACTCTGTTTTCACGCAAGAAGCAAGCTCTTTTTTCCAGCATCTCCAATACAGCAAGAACCATGAGCATGCCCAGAAAAAAAGAACTGAGTTTCCTACTCATACAGACCATATGTAGTTCATCTCTGCTTATGAAACTGGTACAAACCACAGCTCCGCTTACATAAATGCTCTTTAGTTAATAGTGAGAATCGCCTTGGGTTCCAAAACTATGTAAAATCATTTGAGGCCAAAATTCACTAGGTTTACCAGCAAAGAACTCTTGCTTGTAGGAAGACACAGATCCTGGGCTTTATCTCCCTTTCTGAAGGGAAATTCAGATTACTGTTCTCATCCATGAAACACACTCTATTTTCACACAAGAAGGAATCTCTTCTTTCCAGTGTCTCCAATACAGCAAGCACCATGAGTATGCCCAGAAAAAAAGAACTGTATTTCCCACTCATACGGACCATATATAGTTCAACTCTACTCTTGAAACTGATACAAAACACAGCTCCGCTTACATAAATGCTCTTCAGTTAATAGTGAGAATCGCCTTGGGTTCCAGAACTGTGTAAAATCATTTGAGCCCAAAATTCACTTGGATTACCAGAAAAGAACTCTTGCTTGTAGGAAGACACAGACCCTGGGGTTTAACTCCATTTCGGAAGGGAAATTCAGACCAGAGTTCTCATCCATGAAACACACTCTGTTTTCTCTCAAGAAGCAAGCTCTTATTTCCAGCGTCTCCAATACAGCATGAACCATGAGCATGCCCAAAAAAAAAGAACTGAGTTTCCTAAAATACAGACCATATGTAGTTCATCTCTACTTATGAAACTGATACAAACCACAGCTCCGCTTACATAAATGCTCTTTAGTTAATAGTGAGATTCGCCTTGGGTTCCAGAACTGTGTAAAATCATTTGAGCCCAAAATTCACTTGGTTTACTAGAAAAGAACTCTTGCTTGTAGGAAGACACAGACCCTGGGCTTTATCTCCGTTTATGAAGGGAAATTCAGACCACTGTTCTCATCCATGAAACACACTCTATTTTCACGCAAGAAGGATTCTCTTCTTTCCAGTGTCTCCAATACAGCAAGCACCATGAGTATGCCCAGAAAAATAGAACTGTGTTTCCCACTCATACGGACCATATATAGTTCAGCTCTACTCTTGAAACTGATACAAACTACAGCTCCACTTACATAAATGCTCTTTAGTTAATAGTGAGAATCGTGTTGGGTTCCAGAACTGGGTAAAAACATTTGAGCCCAAAATTCACTTGGTTTACCAGAAATGAACTCTTGCTTGAAGGAAGACACGGATCCTGGGCTTTATCTCCATTTCTGAAAGGAAATTCAGACCACTGTTCTCATCCATGAAACAAACTCTGTTTTCACGAAAGAAGGAATCTCTTCTTTCCAGCGTCTCCAATACAGTAAGGACCATGAGCATGCCCAGAAAAAAAGAACTGTGTTTCCCTCTCATACGGACCATATATAGTTCATCTCTACTCTTGAAACTGATACAAAACACAGCTCCGCTTACATAAAAGCTCTTTAGTTAATAGTGAGAATCGCCTTGGGTTCCAGAACTGTGTAAAATCATTTGAGCCCAAAATTCACTTGGTTTACCAGAAAAGAACTCTTGCTTGTAGGAAGACACAGATCCTGGGCTTTATCTTCGTTTCTGAAGGGAAATTCAGACCACGGTTCTCATCCATGAAACACACTCTATTTTCACGCAAGAAGGATTCTCTTCTTTCCAGTGTCTCCAATACAGCAAGCACCATGAGTATGCCCAGAAAAATAGAACTGTGTTTCCCACTCATACGGACCATATATAGTTCAGCTCTACTCTTGAAACTGATACAAACTACAGCTCCACTTACATAAATGCTCTTTAGTTAATAGTGAGAATCGTGTTGGGTTCCAGAACTGGGTAAAAACATTTGAGCCCAAAATTCACTTGGTTTACCAGAAATGAACTCTTGCTTGAAGGAAGACACGGATCCTGGGCTTTATCTCCATTTCTGAAAGGAAATTCAGACCACTGTTCTCATCCATGAAACAAACTCTGTTTTCACGCAAGAAGGGATCTCTTCTTTCCAGTGTCTGCAATACAGCAAGCACCATGAGCATGCCCACAAAAAAAGAACTGAGTTTCCTACTCATACAGACCATATGCAGTTCATCTCTGCTTATGAAACTAGTACAAACCACAGCTCCTCTTACATAAATGCTCTTTATTTAATAGTATGAATCGTGTTTGGTTCCAGAACTGTGGAAAATCATTTGAGCACAAAATTCACAAGGTTTACCAGAAATGAACTCTTGCTTGTAGGAAGACAGAGATCCCGGAGTTTAACACCGTTTTTGAAGGGAAATTCAGACCACTGTTCTCATCCATGAAACACACTACATTTTCACGCAAGAAGGAATCTCTTCTTTCCAGATTCTCCAATACAGCAAGCACTATGAGCATGCCCAGAATAAAAGAACTGTGTTTCCAACTCATAGGGAGCATATATAGTTCCGCTCTACTCTTGGAACTGATACAAACCACAGCTCCGCTTAAATAAATGCTCTTTAGTTAATAGTGAGAATCGCCTTGGGTTCCAGAACTGTGTAAAATTATTTGAGGCCAAACATCAGTTGGTTTACCAGAAATGAACTCTTGCTTGTAGGAAGACAAAGATCCTGGGTTTTAACTCCATTTCAGAAGGGAAATTCAGACCATTGTTCTCATCCATGTAACACACTCTGTTTTCAGTCAAGAAGCAACCTCTTCTTTCCAGCGTCTCCAATACAGCAAGAACTATGAGCATGCCCAGAAAAAAAGAACTGAGTTTCCTACTCATACAGACCATATGTAGTTCATCTCTGCTTATGAAACTGGTACAAACCACAGCTCCTCTTACATAAATGCTCTTTAGTTAATAGTGAGAATCGTGTTGGGTTCCAGAACTGTGGAAAATCATTTGAGCCCAAAATTCACTTGGTTTACCAGAAATGAACTCTTGCTTGTAGGAAGACACAGATCCTGGGCTTTATCTCCGTTTCTGAAGGGAATTTCAGACCACTGTTCTCATCCATGAAACACACTCTATTTTCACGCAAGAAGGAATCTCTTCTTTCCAGGGTCTCCGATACAGCAAGCACCATGAGCATGCCCAGAAAAAAAGATCTGTGTTTCCTACTCATACGGACCATATACAGTTCAGCTCTACTCTGGAAACTGATACAAAACACAGCTCCGCTTACATAAATGCTCTTTAGTTAATAGTGAGAATCGCCTTGGGTTCCAGAACTGTGTAAAATCATTTGAGCCCAAAATTCACTTGGTTTACCAGAAAAGAACTCTTGCTTGTAGGAAGACACAGATCCTGGACTTTACCTCCGTTTCTGAAGGGAAATTCAGACCACGGTTCTCGTCCATGAAACACACTCTATTTTCACGCAAGAAGGAATCTCTTCTTTCCAGTGTCTCCAATACAGCAAGCACCAGGAGTATGCCCAGAAAAAAAGAACTGTGTTTCCCACTCATACGGACCACATATAGTTCAGCTCTGCTCTTGAAACTGATACAAACCACACCTTCGCTTAAATAAATGCTCTTTAGTTAATAGTGAGAATCGCGTTGTGTTCCAGAACTGTGTAAAATCATTTGAGCTCAAAATTCACTTGGTTTACCAGAATTGAACTCTTGCTTGTAGGAAGACACAGATCCTGGGGTTTAACTCCATTTCGGAAGGGAAATTCAGACCAGAGTTCTCATCCATGAAACACACTCTGTTTTCACGCAAGAAGGGATCTCTTCTTTCCAGTGTCTCCTATACAGCAAGCACCATGAGCATGCCCAGAAAAAAAGAACTCTGTTTCCAACTCATACGCACCATATATAGTTCAGCTCTACTCTTGAAACTGGTACAAACTACAGGTCCTCTTACATAAATGCTCTTTAGTTAATAGTGAGAATCGCGTTGGGTTCCAAAACTGTGTAAAATCATTTGAGCCCTAAATTCACTTGGTTTACCAGAAATAAACTCTTGCTTGTAGGAAGACAGAGATCCTGGGGTTTAACTCCGTTTTTGAAGGGAAATTCAGACCACTGTTCTCATCCATGAAACACACTCTATTTTCACTCAGGAAGGAATCTCTTCTTTCCAGAGTCTCCAATACAGCAAGCACAATGAGCATGCCCAAAAAAAAGAACTGTGTTTCCCACTCATACGGACCATATATAGTTCAGCTCTACTCTTGAAACTGATACAAACCACAGCTCCGCTTACATAAATGCTCTTTAGTTAATAGTGAGAATCGCGTTGGGTTCCAGAACTGTGTAAAATCATTAGAGCCCAAAATTCTCTTGGTTTACCAGAAATGAACTCTTGCTTGTAGGAAGACACAGATCCTGGGCTTTATCTCCGTTTCTGAAGGGAAATTCAGATTACTGTTCTCATCCATGAAACACACTCTATTTTCACACAAGAAGGAATCTCTTCTTTCCAGTGTCTCCAATACAGCAAGCACCATGAGTATGCCCAGAAAAAAAGAACTGTGTTTCCCACTCATACGGACCATATATAGTTCAGCTCTACTCTTGAAACTGATACAAAACACAGCTCCGCTTACATAAATGCTCTTCAGTTAATAGTGAGAATCGCCTTGGGTTCCAGAACTGTGTAAAATCATTTGAGCCCAAAATTCACTTGGTTTACCAGAAAAGAACTCTTGCTTGTAGGAAGACACAGACCCTGGGCTTTATCTCCGTTTCTGAAGGGAAATTCAGACCACTGTTCTCATCCATGAAACACACTCTATTTTCACGCAAGAAGGATTCTCTTCTTTCCAGTGTCTCCAATACAGCAAGCCCCATGAGCATGCCCAGAAAAAAAGAACTGTGTTTCCCACTCATACGGACCATATATAGTTCAGCTGTACTCTTGAAACTGATACAAACTACAGCTCCACTTACATAAATGCTCTTTAGTTAATAGTGAGAATCGTGTTGGGTTCCAGAACTGTGTAAAATCATTTGAGGCCAAAATTCACTTTGTTTACCAGAAATGAACTCTTTCTTTTAGGAAGAAACAGATCCTGGGGTTTAACTCCATTTCGGAAGGGAAATTCAGACCAGAGTTCTCATCCATGAAACACACTCTGTTTTCTCGCAAGAAGCAAGCTCTTATTTCCAGCGTCTCCAATACAGCAAGAACCATGAGCATGCCCAGAAAAAAAGAACTGAGTTTCCTTAAATACAGACCATATGTAGTTCATCTCTACTTATGAAACTGGTACAAACCACAGCTCCTCTTACATAAATGCTCTTTAGTTAATAGTGAGAATCGCCTTGGGTTCCAGAACTGTGTAAAATCATTTGAGGCCTAAATTCACTTGGTTTACTAGAAATGAACTCTTGCTTGTAGGAAGACACAGATCCTGGGCTTTAACTTCGTTTCTGAATAGAAATTCAGACCATTGTTCTCATCCATGAAACACACTATGTTTTCACGCAAGAAGGAATCTCTTCTTTCCAGGGTCTCCAATACAGCAAGCACCATGAGTATGCCCAGAAAAAAAGAACTATGTTTCCTACTCATATGGACCATATATAGTTCAGCTCTACTCTTGAAACTGATACAAACCACAGCTCCGCTTACATAAATGCTCTTTAGTTAATAGTGAGATTCGCCTTGGGTTCCAGAACTGTGTAAAATCATTTGAGCCCAAAATTCACTTGGTTTACTGGAAAAGAACTCTTGCTTGTAGGAAGACACATACCCTGGGCTTTATCTCCTTTTCTGAAGGGAAATTCACACCACTGTTCACATCCATGAAACACACTCTATTTTCACGCAAGAAGGAATCTCTTCTTTCCAGTGTCTCCAGTACAGCAAGCACCATGAGTATGCCCAGAAAAATAGAACTGTGTTTCCCACTCATACGGACCATATATAGTTCAGCTCTACTCTTGAAACTGATACAAACTACAGCTCCACTTACATAAATGCTCTTTAGTTAATAGTGAGAATCGTGTTGGGTTCCAGAACTGGGTAAAAACATTTGAGCCCAAAATTCACTTGGTTTACCAGAAATGAACTCTTGCTTGAAGGAAGACACGGATCCTGGGCTTTATCTCCATTTCTGAAAGGAAATTCAGACCACTGTTCTCATCCATGAAACAAACTCTGTTTTCACGAAAGAAGGAATCTCTTCTTTCCAGCGTCTCCAATACAGTAAGGACCATGAGCATGCCCAGAAAAAAAGAACTGTGTTTCCTACTCTTACGGACCATATATAGTTCAGCTCTACTCTTGAAACTGATACAAAACACAGCTCCGCTTACATAAATGCTCTTCAGTTAATAGTGAGAATCGCCTTGGGTTCCAGAACTGTGTAAAATCATTTGAGGCCTAAATTCACTTGGTTTACCAGAAATGAACTCTTGCTTGTAGGAAGACACAGATCCTGGGCTTTAACTTCGTTTCTGAATAGAAATTCAGACCATTGTTCTCATCTATGAAACACACTCTGTTTTCACGCCAGAAGGAATCTCTTCTTTCCAGCGTCTCCAATACAGCAAGCACCATGAGTATGCCCAGAAAAAAAGAACTATGTTTCCTACTCATACGGACCATATATAGTTCAGCTCTACTCTTGAAACTGATACAAACCACAGCTCCGCTTACATAAATGCTCTTTAGTTAATAGTGAGAATCGCCTTGGGTTCCAGAACTGTGTAAAATCATTTGAGCCCAAAATTCACTTGGTTTACTGGAAAAGAACTCTTGCTTGTAGGAAGACACATACCCTGGGCTTTATCTCCTTTTCTGAAGCGAAATTCACACCACTGTTCACATCCATGAAACACACTCTATTTTCACGCAAGAAGGAATCTCTTCTTTCCAGTGTCTCCAGTACAGCAAGCACCATGAGTATGCCCAAAAATAAAGAACTGTGTTTCCCTCTCATACGGACCATATATAGTTCATCTCTACTCTTGAAACTGATACAAAACACAGCTCCGCTTACATAAAAGCTCTTTAGTTAATAGTGAGAATCGCCTTGGGTTCCAGAACTGTGTAAAATCATTTGAGCCCAAAATTCACTTGGTTTACCAGAAAAGAACTCTTGCTTGTAGGAAGACACAGATCCTGGGCTTTATCTTCGTTTCTGAAGGGAAATTCAGACCACGGTTCTCATCCATGAAACACACTCTATTTTCACGCAAGAAGGATTCTCTTCTTTCCAGTGTCTCCAATACAGCAAGCACCATGAGTATGCCCAGAAAAATAGAACTGTGTTTCCCACTCATACGGACCATATATAGTTCAGCTCTACTCTTGAAACTGATACAAACTACAGCTCCACTTACATAAATGCTCTTTAGTTAATAGTGAGAATCGTGTTGGGTTCCAGAACTGGGTAAAAACATTTGAGCCCAAAATTCACTTGGTTTACCAGAAATGAACTCTTGCTTGAAGGAAGACACGGATCCTGGGCTTTATCTCCATTTCTGAAAGGAAATTCAGACCACTGTTCTCATCCATGAAACAAACTCTGTTTTCACGCAAGAAGGGATCTCTTCTTTCCAGTGTCTGCAATACAGCAAGCACCATGAGCATGCCCACAAAAAAAGAACTGAGTTTCCTACTCATACAGACCATATGCAGTTCATCTCTGCTTATGAAACTAGTACAAACCACAGCTCCTCTTACATAAATGCTCTTTATTTAATAGTATGAATCGTGTTTGGTTCCAGAACTGTGGAAAATCATTTGAGCACAAAATTCACAAGGTTTACCAGAAATGAACTCTTGCTTGTAGGAAGACAGAGATCCCGGAGTTTAACACCGTTTTTGAAGGGAAATTCAGACCACTGTTCTCATCCATGAAACACACTACATTTTCACGCAAGAAGGAATCTCTTCTTTCCAGATTCTCCAATACAGCAAGCACTATGAGCATGCCCAGAATAAAAGAACTGTGTTTCCAACTCATAGGGAGCATATATAGTTCCGCTCTACTCTTGGAACTGATACAAACCACAGCTCCGCTTAAATAAATGCTCTTTAGTTAATAGTGAGAATCGCCTTGGGTTCCAGAACTGTGTAAAATTATTTGAGGCCAAACATCAGTTGGTTTACCAGAAATGAACTCTTGCTTGTAGGAAGACAAAGATCCTGGGTTTTAACTCCATTTCAGAAGGGAAATTCAGACCATTGTTCTCATCCATGTAACACACTCTGTTTTCAGTCAAGAAGCAACCTCTTCTTTCCAGCGTCTCCAATACAGCAAGAACTATGAGCATGCCCAGAAAAAAAGAACTGAGTTTCCTACTCATACAGACCATATGTAGTTCATCTCTGCTTATGAAACTGGTACAAACCACAGCTCCTCTTACATAAATGCTCTTTAGTTAATAGTGAGAATCGTGTTGGGTTCCAGAACTGTGGAAAATCATTTGAGCCCAAAATTCACTTGGTTTACCAGAAATGAACTCTTGCTTGTAGGAAGACACAGATCCTGGGCTTTATCTCCGTTTCTGAAGGGAATTTCAGACCACTGTTCTCATCCATGAAACACACTCTATTTTCACGCAAGAAGGAATCTCTTCTTTCCAGGGTCTCCGATACAGCAAGCACCATGAGCATGCCCAGAAAAAAAGATCTGTGTTTCCTACTCATACGGACCATATACAGTTCAGCTCTACTCTGGAAACTGATACAAAACACAGCTCCGCTTACATAAATGCTCTTTAGTTAATAGTGAGAATCGCCTTGGGTTCCAGAACTGTGTAAAATCATTTGAGCCCAAAATTCACTTGGTTTACCAGAAAAGAACTCTTGCTTGTAGGAAGACACAGATCCTGGACTTTACCTCCGTTTCTGAAGGGAAATTCAGACCACGGTTCTCGTCCATGAAACACACTCTATTTTCACGCAAGAAGGAATCTCTTCTTTCCAGTGTCTCCAATACAGCAAGCACCAGGAGTATGCCCAGAAAAAAAGAACTGTGTTTCCCACTCATACGGACCACATATAGTTCAGCTCTGCTCTTGAAACTGATACAAACCACACCTTCGCTTAAATAAATGCTCTTTAGTTAATAGTGAGAATCGCGTTGTGTTCCAGAACTGTGTAAAATCATTTGAGCTCAAAATTCACTTGGTTTACCAGAATTGAACTCTTGCTTGTAGGAAGACACAGATCCTGGGGTTTAACTCCATTTCGGAAGGGAAATTCAGACCAGAGTTCTCATCCATGAAACACACTCTGTTTTCACGCAAGAAGGGATCTCTTCTTTCCAGTGTCTCCTATACAGCAAGCACCATGAGCATGCCCAGAAAAAAAGAACTCTGTTTCCAACTCATACGCACCATATATAGTTCAGCTCTACTCTTGAAACTGGTACAAACTACAGGTCCTCTTACATAAATGCTCTTTAGTTAATAGTGAGAATCGCGTTGGGTTCCAAAACTGTGTAAAATCATTTGAGCCCTAAATTCACTTGGTTTACCAGAAATAAACTCTTGCTTGTAGGAAGACAGAGATCCTGGGGTTTAACTCCGTTTTTGAAGGGAAATTCAGACCACTGTTCTCATCCATGAAACACACTCTATTTTCACTCAGGAAGGAATCTCTTCTTTCCAGAGTCTCCAATACAGCAAGCACAATGAGCATGCCCAAAAAAAAGAACTGTGTTTCCCACTCATACGGACCATATATAGTTCAGCTCTACTCTTGAAACTGATACAAACCACAGCTCCGCTTACATAAATGCTCTTTAGTTAATAGTGAGAATCGCGTTGGGTTCCAGAACTGTGTAAAATCATTAGAGCCCAAAATTCTCTTGGTTTACCAGAAATGAACTCTTGCTTGTAGGAAGACACAGATCCTGGGTTTTAACTCCATTTCGGAAGGGAAATTCAGACCATTGTTCTCATCCATGAAACACACTCTATTTTCACGCAAGAAGCAAGCTCTTATTTCCAGCATCTCCAATACAGCAAGAACCATGTGCATGCCCAGAAAAAAAGAACTGAGTTTCCTACTCATACAGACCATATGTAGTTCATCTCTGCTTATGAAACTGGTACAAACCACAGCTCCGCTTACATAAATGCTCTTTAGTTAATAGGGAGAATCGCCTTGGGTTCCAAAACTATGTAAAATCATTTGAGGCCAAAATTCACTAGGTTTACCAGCAAAGAACTCTTGCTTGTAGGAAGACACAGATCCTGGGCTTTATCTCCGTTTCTGAAGGGAAATTCAGATTACTGTTCTCATCCATGAAACACACTCTATTTTCACACAAGAAGGAATCTCTTCTTTCCAGTGTCTCCAATACAGCAAGCACCATGAGTATGCCCAGAAAAAAAGAACTGTGTTTCCCACTCATACGGACCATATATAGTTCAGCTCTACTCTTGAAACTGATACAAAACACAGCTCCGCTTACATAAATGCTCTTCAGTTAATAGTGAGAATCGCCTTGGGTTCCAGAACTGTGTAAAATCATTTGAGCCCAAAATTCACTTGGTTTACCAGAAAAGAACTCTTGCTTGTAGGAAGACACAGACCCTGGGCTTTATCTCCGTTTCTGAAGGGAAATTCAGACCACTGTTCTCATCCATGAAACACACTCTATTTTCACGCAAGAAGGATTCTCTTCTTTCCAGTGTCTCCAATACAGCAAGCCCCATGAGCATGCCCAGAAAAAAAGAACTGTGTTTCCCACTCATACGGACCATATATAGTTCAGCTGTACTCTTGAAACTGATACAAACTACAGCTCCACTTACATAAATGCTCTTTAGTTAATAGTGAGAATCGTGTTGGGTTCCAGAACTGTGTAAAATCATTTGAGGCCAAAATTCACTTTGTTTACCAGAAATGAACTCTTTCTTTTAGGAAGAAACAGATCCTGGGGTTTAACTCCATTTCGGAAGGGAAATTCAGACCAGAGTTCTCATCCATGAAACACACTCTGTTTTCTCGCAAGAAGCAAGCTCTTATTTCCAGCGTCTCCAATACAGCAAGAACCATGAGCATGCCCAGAAAAAAAGAACTGAGTTTCCTTAAATACAGACCATATGTAGTTCATCTCTACTTATGAAACTGGTACAAACCACAGCTCCTCTTACATAAATGCTCTTTAGTTAATAGTGAGAATCGCCTTGGGTTCCAGAACTGTGTAAAATCATTTGAGGCCTAAATTCACTTGGTTTACTAGAAATGAACTCTTGCTTGTAGGAAGACACAGATCCTGGGCTTTAACTTCGTTTCTGAATAGAAATTCAGACCATTGTTCTCATCCATGAAACACACTATGTTTTCACGCAAGAAGGAATCTCTTCTTTCCAGGGTCTCCAATACAGCAAGCACCATGAGTATGCCCAGAAAAAAAGAACTATGTTTCCTACTCATATGGACCATATATAGTTCAGCTCTACTCTTGAAACTGATACAAACCACAGCTCCGCTTACATAAATGCTCTTTAGTTAATAGTGAGATTCGCCTTGGGTTCCAGAACTGTGTAAAATCATTTGAGCCCAAAATTCACTTGGTTTACTGGAAAAGAACTCTTGCTTGTAGGAAGACACATACCCTGGGCTTTATCTCCTTTTCTGAAGGGAAATTCACACCACTGTTCACATCCATGAAACACACTCTATTTTCACGCAAGAAGGAATCTCTTCTTTCCAGTGTCTCCAGTACAGCAAGCACCATGAGTATGCCCAGAAAAATAGAACTGTGTTTCCCACTCATACGGACCATATATAGTTCAGCTCTACTCTTGAAACTGATACAAACTACAGCTCCACTTACATAAATGCTCTTTAGTTAATAGTGAGAATCGTGTTGGGTTCCAGAACTGGGTAAAAACATTTGAGCCCAAAATTCACTTGGTTTACCAGAAATGAACTCTTGCTTGAAGGAAGACACGGATCCTGGGCTTTATCTCCATTTCTGAAAGGAAATTCAGACCACTGTTCTCATCCATGAAACAAACTCTGTTTTCACGCAAGAAGGGATCTCTTCTTTCCAGTGTCTGCAATACAGCAAGCACCATGAGCATGCCCACAAAAAAAGAACTGAGTTTCCTACTCATACAGACCATATGCAGTTCATCTCTGCTTATGAAACTAGTACAAACCACAGCTCCTCTTACATAAATGCTCTTTATTTAATAGTATGAATCGTGTTTGGTTCCAGAACTGTGGAAAATCATTTGAGCACAAAATTCAAAAGGTTTACCAGAAATGAACTCTTGCTTGTAGGAAGACAGAGATCCCGGAGTTTAACACCGTTTTTGAAGGGAAATTCAGACCACTGTTCTCATCCATGAAACACACTACATTTTCACGCAAGAAGGAATCTCTTCTTTCCAGATTCTCCAATACAGCAAGCACTATGAGCATGCCCAGAATAAAAGAACTGTGTTTCCAACTCATAGGGAGCATATATAGTTCCGCTCTACTCTTGGAACTGATACAAACCACAGCTCCGCTTAAATAAATGCTCTTTAGTTAATAGTGAGAATCGCCTTGGGTTCCAGAACTGTGTAAAATTATTTGAGGCCAAACATCAGTTGGTTTACCAGAAATGAACTCTTGCTTGTAGGAAGACAAAGATCCTGGGTTTTAACTCCATTTCAGAAGGGAAATTCAGACCATTGTTCTCATCCATGTAACACACTCTGTTTTCAGTCAAGAAGCAAGCTCTTCTTTCCAGCGTCTCCAATACAGCAAGAACCATGAGCATGCCCAGAAAAAAAGAACTGAGTTTCCTACTCATACAGACCATATGTAGTTCATCTCTGCTTATGAAACTGGTACAAACCACAGCTCCTCTTACATAAATGCTCTTTAGTTAATAGTGAGAATCGTGTTGGGTTCCAGAACTGTGGAAAATCATTTGAGCCCAAAATTCACTTGGTTTACCAGAAATGAATTCTTGCTTGTAGGAAGACACAGATCCTGGGCTTTATCTCCGTTTCTGAAGGGAATTTCAGACCACTGTTCTCATCCATGAAACACACTCTATTTTCACGCAAGAAGGAATCTCTTCTTTCCAGGGTCTCCGATACAGCAAGCACCATGAGCATGCCCAGAAAAAAAGAACTGTGTTTCCCACTCATACGGACCATATACAGATCAGGATGGCTAATGAAACTTATACAACCCACAGCTCCGCTTACATAAATGCTCTTTAGTTAATAGTGAGAATCGCCTTGGGTTCCAGAACTGTGTAAAATCATTTGAGGCCTAAATTCACATGGTTTACCAGAAATGAACTCTTGCTTGTAGGAAGACACAGATCCTGGGCTTTAACTCCGTTTCTGAAGGGAAATTCAGACCATTGTTCTCATCCATGAAACACATTCTGTTTTCACGCAAGAAGGAATCTCTTCTTTCCAGCGTCTCCAATACTGCAAGCACCATGAGCATGCCCAGAAAAAAAGATCTGTGTTACCTACTCATACGGACCATATACAGTTCAGCTCTACTCTTGAAACTGATACAAAACACAGCTCCGCTTACATAAATGCTCTTTAGTTAATAGTGAGAATCGCCTTGGGTTCCAGAACTGTGTAAAATCATTTGAGCCCAAAATTCACTTGGTTTACCAGAAAAGAACTCTTGCTTGTAGGAAGACACAGATCCTGGGGTTTAACTCCATTTCGGAAGGGAAATTCAGACCAGAGTTCTCATCCATGAAACACACTCTGTTTTCACGCAAGAAGGGATCTCTTCTTTCCAGTGTCTCCTATACAGCAAGCACCATGAGCATGCCCAGAAAAAAAGAACTCTGTTTCCAACTCATACGGACCATATATAGTTCAGCTCTACTCTTGAAACTGGTACAAACTACAGGTCCTCTTACATAAATGCTCTTTAGTTAATAGTGAGAATCGCGTTGGGTTCCAAAACTGTGTAAAATCATTTGAGCCCTAAATTCACTTGGTTTACCAGAAATAAACTCTTGCTTGTAGGAAGACAGAGATCCTGGGGTTTAACTCCGTTTTTGAAGGGAAATTCAGACCACTGTTCTCATCCATGAAACACACTCTATTTTCACTCAGGAAGGAATCTCTTCTTTCCAGAGTCTCCAATACAGCAAGCACAATGAGCATGCCCAAAAAAAAAGAACTGTGTTTCCCACTCAAACGGACCATATATAGTTCAGCTCTACTCTTGAAACTGATACAAAACACAGCTCCGCTTACATAAATGCTCTTTAGTTAATAGTGAGAATCGCGTTGGGTTCCAGAACTGTGTAAAATCATTAGTGCCCAAAATTCTCTTGGTTTACCAGAAATGAACTCTTGCTTGTAGGAAGACACAGATCCTGGGTTTTAACTCCATTTCGGAAGGGAAATTCAGACCATTGTTCTCATCCATGAAACACACTCTGTTTTCACGCAAGAAGCAAGCTCTTATTTCCAGCATCTCCAATACAGCAAGAACCATGAGCATGCCCAGAAAAAAAGAACTGAGTTTCCTACTCATACAGACCATATGTAGTTCATCTCTGCTTATGAAACTGGTACAAACCACAGCTCCGCTAACATAAATGCTCTTTAGTTAATAGTGAGAATCGTGTTGGGTTCCAGAACTGTGTAAAATCATTTGAGGCCAAAATTCACTTCGTTTACCAGAAATGAACTCTTTCTTTTAGGAAGAAACAGATCCTGGGGTTTAACTCCATTTCGGAAGGGAAATTCAGACCAGAGTTCTCATCCATGAAACACACTCTGTTTTCTCGCAAGAAGCAAGCTCTTATTTCCAGTGTCTCCAATACAACAAGAACCATGAGCATGCCCAGAAAAAAAGAACTGAGTTTCCTAAAATACAGACCATATGTAGTTCATCTCTACTTATGAAACTGGTACAAACCACAGCTCCTCTTACATAAATGCTCTTTAGTTAATAGTGAGAATCGCCTTGGGTTCCAGAACTGTGTAAAATCATTTGAGGCCTAAATTCACTTGGTTTACCAGAAATGAACTCTTGCTTGTAGGAAGACACAGATCCTGGGCTTTAACTTCGTTTCTGAATAGAAATTCAGACCATTGTTCTCATCCATGAAACACACTCTGTTTTCACGCAAGAAGGAATCTCTTCTTTCCAGGGTCTCCAATACAGCAAGCACCATGAGTATGCCCAGAAAAAAAGAACTATGTTTCCTACTCATACGGACCATGTATAGTTCAGCTCTACTCTTGAAACTGATACAAACCACAGCTCCGCTTACATAAATGCTCTTTAGTTAATAGTGAGATTCGCCTTGGGTTCCAGAACTGTGTAAAATCATTTGAGGCCTAAATTCACTTGGTTTACCAGAAATGAACTCTTGCTTGAAGGAAGACACGGATCCTGGGCTTTATCTCCATTTCTGAAAGGAAATTCAGACCACTGTTATCATCCATGAAACAAACTCTGTTTTCACGAAAGAAGGAATCTCTTCTTTCCAGCGTCTCCAATACAGCAAGGACCATGAGCATGCCCAGAAAAAAAGAACTGTGTTTCCTACTCTTACGGACCATATATAGTTCAGCTCTACTCTTGAAACTGATACAAAACACAGCTCCGCTTACATAAATGCTCTTTAGTTAATAGTGAGATTCGCCTTGGGTTCCAGAACTGTGTAAAATCATTTGAGCCAAAAATTCACTTGGTTTACCAGAAAAGAACTCTTGCTTGTAGGAAGACACAGACCCTGGGCTTTATCTCCGTTTCTGAAGGGAAATTCAGACCACTGTTCTCATCCATGAAACACACTCTATTTTCACGCAAGAAGGATTCTCTTCTTTCCAGTGTCTCCAATACAGCAAGCCCCATGAGCATGCCCAGAAAAAAAGAACTGTGTTTCCCACTCATATGGACCATATATAGTTCAGCTCTACTCTTGAAACTGATACAAACTACAGCTCCACTTACATAAGTGCTCTTTAGTTAATAGTGAGAATCGTGTTGGGTTCCAGAACTGGGTAAAATCATTTGAGCCCAAAATTCACTTGGTTTACCAGAAATGAACTCTTTCTTTTAGGAAGACACAGATCCTGGGGTTTAACTCCATTTCGGAAGGGAAATTCAGACCAGAGTTCTCATCCATGAAACACACTCTGTTTTCTCGCAAGAAGCAAGCTCTTATTTCCAGCGTCTCCAATACAGCAAGCACCATGAGCATGCCCAGAAAAAAAGAACTGAGTTTCCTACTCATACAGAACATATGTAGTTCATCTCTGCTTATGAAACTGGTACAAACCACAGCTCCTCTTACATAAATGCTCTTTAGTTAATAGTGAGAATCGCCTTGGGTTCCAGAACTGTGTAAAATCAATTGAGGCCTAAATTCACTTGGTTTACCAGAAATGAACTCTTGCTTGTAGGAAGACACAGATCCTGGGCTTTAACTCCGTTTCTGAATAGAAATTCAGACCATTGTTCTCATCTATGAAACACACTCTGTTTTCACGCAAGAAGGAATCTCTTCTTTCCAGCGTCTCCAATACAGCAAGCACCATGAGTATGCCCAGAAAAAAATAACTATGTTTCCTACTCATACGGACCATATATAGTTCAGCTCTACTCTTGAAACTGATACAAACCACAGCTCCGCTTACATAAATGCTCTTTAGTTAATAGTGAGAATCGCCTTGGGTTCCAGAACTGTGTAAAATCATTTGAGCCCAAAATTCACTTGGTTTACTAGAAAAGAACTCTTGCTTGTAGGAAGACACATACCCTGGGCTTTATCTCCTTTTCTGAAGGGAAATTCACACCACTGTTCACATCCATGAAACACACTCTATTTTCACGCAAGAAGCAATCTCTTCTTTCCAGTGTCTCCAGTACAGCAAGCACCATGAGTATGCCCAAAAATAAAGAACTGTGTTTCCCACTCATACGGACCATATATAGTTCATCTCTACTCTTGAAACTGATACAAATCACAGCTCCGCTTACATAAAAGCTCTTTAGTTAATAGGGAGAATCGCCTTGGGTTCCAGAACTGTGTAAAATCATTTGAGCCCAAAATTCACTTGGTTTACCAGAAAAGAATTCTTGCTTGTAGGAAGACACAGAACCTGGGCTTTATCTCCGTTTCTGAAGGGAAATTCAGACCACGGTTCTCATCCATGAAACACACTCTATTTTCACGCAAGAAGGATTCTCTTCTTTCCAGTGTCTCCTATACAGCAAGCACCATGAGTATGCCCAGAAAAATAGAACTGTGTTTCCCACTCATACGGACCATATATAGTTCAGCTCTACTCTTGAAATTGATACAAACTACAGCTCCACTTACATAAATGCTCTTTAGTTAATAGTGAGAATCGTGTTGGGTTCCAGAACTGGGTAAAAACATTTGAGCCCAAAATTCACTTGGTTTACCAGAAATGAACTCTTGCTTGTAGGAAGACAAAGATCCTGGGTTTTAACTCCATTTCAGAAGGGAAATTCAGACTATTGTTCTCATCCATGTAACACACTCTGTTTTCAGTCAAGAAGCAAGCTCTTCTTTCCAGCGTCTCCAATACAGCAAGAACCATGAGCATGCCCAGAAAAAAAGAACTGAGTTCCCTACTCATACAGACCATATGTAGTTCATCTCTGCTTATGAAACTGGTACAAACCACAGCTCCTCTTACATAAATGCTCTTTAGTTAATAGTGAGAATCGTGTTGGGTTCCAGAACTGTGGAAAATCATTTGAGCCCAAAATTCACAAGGTTTACCAGAAATGAACTCTTGCTTGTAGGAAGACACAGATCCTGGGCTTTAACTCCATTTCTGAAGGGAATTTCAGACCACTGTTCTCATCCATGAAACACACTCTGTTTTCAACAAGAAGGAAGCTCTTCTTTCCAGTGTCTCCAATAAAGCAAGCACCATGAGCATGCCCAGAAAAAAAAGAACTGTGTTTCCCACTCATACGGACCACATATAGTTCAGCTCTACTCTTGAAACTGATACAAACCACAGCTCCGCTTACATAGATGCTCTTTAGTTAATAGTGAGAATCGCCTTGGGTTCCAGAACTGTGTAAAATCATTTGAGGCCAACATTCACTTGGTTTACCAGAAATGAACTCTTGCTTGTAGGAAGACACAGATCCTGGGGTTTAACTCTATTTCGGAAGGGAAACTCAGACCAGTGTTCTCATCCATGAAACACACTCTATTTTCACGCAAGAAGGAATCTCTTCTTTCCAGTGTCTCCAATACAGCAAGCACCATGAGTATGCACAGGATAAAAGAACTGTGTTTCCCAATCATACAGACCATATATAGTTCAGCTCTGGTCTTGAAACTGATACAAACCACAGCTCCGCATAATTAAATGCTCTTTAGTTAATTGTGAGAATCGCCTTGGGTTCCAGAACTGTGTAAAATCATTTCAGCCCAAAATTCACTTGGTTTACCAGAAGTGAACTCCTGCTTGTAGGAAGACACAGATCCTGGGGTTTAACTCCATTTCAGAAGGGAAATTCAGACCAGAGTTCTCATCCATGAAACACACTCTGTTTTCACGCAAGAAGGAATCTCTTCTTTCCATGGTCTCCAATACAGCAAGCACCATGAGCATGCCCAGAAAAAAGAACTGTGTTTCCCACTCATGCGGACCATATATAGTTCAGCTCTACTCTTGAAACTGGTACAAACCACAGCTCCTCTTACATAAATGCTCTTTAGTTAATAGTGAGAATCGTGTTGGTTTCCAGAATTGTGGAAAATCATTTGAGTACAAAATTCACAAGGTTTACCAGAAATGAACTCTTGCTTGTAGGAAGACACAGATCCTGGGGTTTACCTCCATTTCTGAAGGGAAATTCAGACCACTGTTCTCATCCATGAAACACACTCTGTTTTCATGCAAGAAGATATCTCTTCCTTCCAGTGTCTCCAATACAGCAAGCACAATGAGCATGCCCAGAAAAAAAGAACTGTGTTTCCCACTCATACGGACCATATATAGTTCCGCTCTACACTTGAAACTGATACAAACCACAGCTCCCCTTAAATAAATGCTCTTTAGTTAATATTGAGAATCGGCTTGGGTTCTAGAACTGTGTAAAATTAGTTGAGGCCAAAATTCACTTGGTTTACCAGAAATGAACTCTTGCTTGTAGGAAGACAAAGATCCTTGGTTTTAACTCCATTTCAGAAGGGAAATTCAGACCATTGTTCTCATCCATGAAACACACTCTGTTTTCACGCAAGAATCAAGCTCTTCTTTCCAGCGTCTCCAATACAGCAAGAACCATGAGCATGCCCAGAAAAAAAGAACTGAGTTTCCTACTCATACAGACCATATGTAGTTCATCTCTGCTTATGAAACTGGTACAAACAACAGCTCCTCTTACATAAATGCTCTTTAGTTAATAGTGAGAATCGTGTTGGGTTCCAGAACTGTGGAAAATCATTTGAGCCCAAAATTCACAAGGTTTACCAGAAATGAACTCTTGCTTGTAGGAAGACACAGATCCTGGGCTTTAACTCCGTTTCTGAAGGGAAATTCAGACCACTGTTCTCATCCATGAAACACAGTCTGTTTTCAAGCAAGAAGGAAGCTCTTCTTTCCAGTGTCTCCAATACAGCAAGCACCATGAGCATGCCCAGACAAAAAAAGAACTGTTTTTCCCACTCATACGGACCACATATAGTTCAGCTCTACTCTTGAAACTGATACAAACCACAGCTCCGCTTACATAAATGCTCTTTAGTTAATAGTGAGAATCGCCTTGGGTTCCAGAACTGTGTAAAATCATTTGAGGCCAAAATTCACTTGGTTTACCAGAAATGAACTCTTGCTTGTAGGAAGACACAGATCCTGGGGTTTAACTCTATTTTGGAAGGGAAACTCAGACCAGTGTTCTCATACATGAAACACACTCTGTTTTCACGCAAGAAGCAAGCTCTTCTTTCCAGTGTCTCCAATACAGCAAGCACCATGAGTATGCACAGAATAAAGAACTGTGTTTCCAACTCATACGGACCATATATAGTTCAGCTCTGCTCTTGAAACTGATACACACCACAGCTCCGTATAAATAAATGCTCTTTAGTTAATTGTGAGAATCGTGTTGGGTTCCAGAACTGTGTAAAATCATTTGAGCCCAAAATTCACTTGGTTTACCAGAAATGAATTCCTGCTTGTAGGAAGACACAGATCCTGGGGTTTAACTCCATTTCAGAAGGGAAATTCAGACCAGAGTTCTCATCCATGAAACACACTCTGTTTTCACGCAAGAGGGAATCTCTTCTTTCCAGTGTCTCCAACACAGCAAGCACCATGAGCATGCCCAGAAAAAAAGAACTGAGTTTCCTACTCATACAGACCATATGTAGTTCATCTCTGCTTAGGAAACTGGTACAAACCACAGCTCCTCTTACTTAAATGCTCTTTAGTTAATAGTGAGAATCGTGATGGGTTCCAAAACTGTGTAAAATCATTTGAGCCCTAAATTCACTTGGTTTACCAGAAATCAACTCTTGCTTGTAGGAAGACAGAGATCCTGGGGTTAAACTCCGTTTTTGAAGGGAAATTCAGACCACTGTTCTCATCCATGAAACACACTCTATTTTCACACAAGAAGGAATCTCTTCTTTCCAGAGTCTCCAATACAGCAAGCACCATGAGCATGCCCCCAAAAAAAGAACTGTGTTTCCCACTCGTACGGACCATATATAGTTCAGCTCTTCTCTTGAAACTGATACAAACCACAGCTCCTCTTACATAAATGCTCTTTAGTTAATAGTGAGAATCGCTTTGGGTTCCAAAAATGTGTAAAATCATTTAAGCCCAAAATTCACTTGGTTTACCAGAAATAAACTCTTGTTTGTAGGAAGACACAGATCCTGGGGTTTAACTCCATTTCAGGAGTGAAATTCAGACCAGTGTTCTCATCCATGAAACACACTCTGTTTTCACGCAAGAAGCAAGCTCTTCTTTCCAGCGTCTCCAATACAGCAAGCACCATGAGCATGCCCAGAAAAAAAGAACTGTGTTTCCTACTCATACGGAATATATCTAATTCAGGTCTGCTTATGAAACTGATACAAACCACAGCTCCTCTTACATAAATGCTCTTTAGTTAATAGTGAGAATCGTGTTGGTTTCCAGAATTGTGGAAAATCCTTTGAGTCCAAAATTCACAAGGTTTACCAGAAATGAACTCTTGCTTGTAGGAAGAGACAGATCCGGGGCTTTAACTCCGTTTCTGAAGGGAAATTCAGACCAGTGTTCTCATCCATGAAACACAGTCGGTTTTCACGCGAGAAGCAAGCTCTTCTTTCCAGCGTCTTCAGTACAGCAAGCACCATGAACATGCCCAGAAAAAAAGAACTGTGTTTCCCACTCATATGGACCATATATAGTTCAGCTCTGCTCATGAAACTGATACAAACCACAGCTACGCTTAAATAAATGCTCTTTAGTTAATAGTGAGAATCGTGTTGGGTTCCAGAACTGTGGAAAATCATTTGAGCCCAAAATTCACAAGGTTTACCAGAAATAAACTCTTGCTTGTAGGAAGACACAGATCCTGGGCTTTAACTCCGTTTCTGAAGGGAAATTCAGACCACTGTTCTCATCCATACAACACACTCTGTTTTCAAGCAAGAAGGAAGCTATTCTTTCCAGTGTCTCCAATACAGCAAGCACCATGAGCATGCCCAGAAAAAAACAACTGTGCTTGTAGGAAGACACAGATCCTAGGCTTTAACTCCGTTTCTGAAGGGAAATTCAGACCACTGTTCTCATCCATGAGACACACTCTGTTTTCACGCAAGAAGGAATCTCTTCTTTCCAGTGTCTCCAATACAGCAAGCACCATGAGCATGCCCAGAAAAATCGAACTGTGTTTCCCACTCATACGGACCATATATAGTTCAGCTCTGGTCTTGAAACTGATACAAACTACAGCTTCGCTTAAATAAATGCTCTTTAGTTAATAGTGAGAATTGCGTTGGGTTCCAGAACTGTGGAAAATCATTTCAGTCCAAAATTCCCTGGTTTACCACAAATGAACTCTTGCTTGTAGGAAGACACAGATCCTGGCTTTTAACTCCATTTCAGAAGGGAAATTCAGACCATTGTTCTCATCCATGTAACACACTCTGTTTTCCCGCAAGAAGCAAGCTCTTCTTTCCAGCGTCTCCAATACAGCAAGAACCATGAGCATGCCCAGAAAAAAAGAACTGAGTTTCCTACTCATACAGACCATATGTAGTTCATCTCTGCTTATGAAACTGGTACAAACCACAGCTCCTCTTACATAAATGCTCTTTAGTTAATAGTGAGAATCGTGTTGGGTTCCAGAACTGTGGAAAATCATTTGAGCCAAAATTCACAAGGTTTACCAGAAATGAACTCTTGCTTGTAGGAAGACACAGATCCTGGGGTTTACCTCCATTTCGGAAGGGAAATTCAGACCATTGTTCTCATCCATGAAACACACTCTGTTTTCACGCAAGAAGGAATCTCTTCTTTCCAACATCTCCAATACAGCAAGCACAATGAGCATGCCCAGAAAAAAAGAATTGTGTTTCCACCTCATACGGACCATATATGGTTCAGCTCTGCTCTTGAAACTGATACAAACCACAGCTCCGCTTAAATAAATGCTCTTTAGTTAATAGTGAGAATCGTGTTGGGTTCCAGAACTGTGGAAAATCATTTGAGCCCAAAATTCACAAGGTTTACCAGAAATGAACTCTTGCTTGTAGGAAGACACAGTTCCTGGGCTTTAACTCCGTTTCTGAAGGGAAATTCAGACCACTGTTCTCATCCATGAAACACACTCTGTTTTCAAGCAAGAAGGAAGCTCTTCTTTCCAGTGTCTCCAATACAGCAAGCACCATGAGCATGCCCAGAAAAAAAGAACTGTGTTTCCCACTCATATGGACCATATATAGTTCAGCTCTGCTCATGAAACTGATACAAACCACAGCTCCGCTTAAATAAATGCTCTTTAGTTTATAGTGAGAATCGCCTTGAGTTCCAGAACTGTGTAAAATCATTTGAGGCCAAAATTCACTTGGTTTAAAAGAAATGAACTCTTGCTTGTAGGAAGACACAGATCCTGGGCTTTAACTCCGTTTCTGAAGGGAAATTCAGACCACTGTTCTCATCCATGAAACACACTCTGTTTTCACGCAAGAAGGAATCTATTCTTTCCAGTGTCTCCAATACATCAAGCACCATGAGCATGCCCAGAAAAATCGAACTGTGTTTCCCACTCATACGGACCATATATACTTCAGCTCTACTCTTGAAACAGATACAAACCACAGCTCTGCTTACATAAATGCTCTTTAGTTAATAGTGAGAATCTCCTTGCGTTCCAGAACTGTGTAAAATCATTTGAGGCCAAAATTCACTTGGTTTACCAGAAATGAACTCTTGCTTGTAGGAAGACACAGATCCTGGGTTTTAACTCCATTTCAGAAGGGAAATTCAGACCATTGTTCTCATCCATGTAACACACTCTGTTTTCACACAAGAAGCAAGCTCTTCTTTCCAGCGTCTCCAATACAGCAAGAACCATGAGCATGCCCAGAAAAAAAGAACTGTGTTTCCTACTCATACGGACCATATATAGTTCAGCTCTACTCTTGAAACTGATACAAACCACAGCTCCGCTTACATAAATGCTCTTTACTTAATAGTGAGAATCGCCTTGGGTTCCAGAACTGTGTAATATCATTTGAAGCCAAAATTCACTTGGTTTACCAGAAATGAACTCTTGATGGTAGGAAGACACAGATCCTGGGCTTTATCTCCGTTTCTGAAGGGAAATTCAGACCACTGTTCTCATCCATGAAACACACTCTGTTTTCAAGCAAGAAGGAAGCTCTTATTTCCAGTGTCTCCAATACAGCAAGCACCATGAGCATGCCCAGAAAAAAAGAAATGTGTTTCCCACTCATACGGACCACATATAGTTCAGCTCTACTCATGAAACTGATTCAAACCACAGCTCCGCTTACATAAATGCTCTTTTGTTAATAGTGAGAATCGCCTTGAGTTCCAGAACTGTGTAAAATCATTTGAGGCCAAAATTCACTTGGTTTACCAGAAATGAACTCTTGCTTGAGGGAAGACACAGATCCTGGGTTTTTACTCTATTTCAGAAGGGAAATTCAGACCAGTGTTCTCATCCATGAAACACACTCTGTTTTCACTCAAGAAGCAAGCTCTTATTTCCACCATCTCCAATACAACAAGAACCATGAGCATGCCCAGAAAAAAAGAACTGAGTTTCCTACTCATACAGACCATATGTAGTTCATCTCTGCTTATGAAACTGGTACAAACCACAGCTCCTCTTACATAAATGCTCCTTATATAATACTGAGAATCGCGTTGGGTTCCAGAACTGTGGAAAATCATATGAGCCCAAAATTCACAAGGTTTACCAGAAATGAACTCTTGCTTGTAGGAAGACACAGATCCTGGGGTTTAACTCCATTTCGGAAGGGAAATTGAGACCAGTGTTCTCATCCATGAAACACACTCTGTTTTCACACAAGAAGGAATCTCTTCTTTCCAGGGTCTCCAATACAGCAAGCACCATGAGCATAACCAGAAAGAAAGAACTGTGTTTCCCACTCATACGGACCATATATAGTTCAGCTCTACTCTTGAAACTGATACAAACCACAGCTCCGCTTACATAAATGCTCTTTAGTTAATAGTGAGAATCGCCTTGGGTTCCAAAACTATGTAAAATCATTTGAGGCCAAAATTCACTTGGTTTACCGGAAATGAACTCTTGCTTGTAGGAAGACACAGATCCTGGGGTTTACCTCCATTTCGGAAGGGAAATTCAGACCATCGTTCTCATCCATGAAACACACTCTGTTTTCACGGAAGAAGGAATCACTTCTTTCCAGCGTCTCCAATACAGCAAGCACAATGAGCATGCCCAGAAAATAAGAACTGTATTTCCTACTCATACAGACCATATATAGTTCAGCTCTGCTCTTGAAACTGATACAAACCACAGCTCCGCATAAATAAATGCTCTTTAGTTAATAGTGAGAATCCCCTTGGTTCCAGAACTGTGTAAAATCATTTGAGGCCAAAATTCACTTGGTTTACCAGAAAAGAACTCTTGCTTGTAGGAAGACACAGATCCTTGTGTTTAACTCCATTTCGGAAGGGAAATTCAGACCATTGTTCTCATCCATGAAACACACTCTGTTTTCACACAAGAAGGAATCTCTTCTTTCCAGTGTCTCCAATACAGCAAGCACCATGAGCATACCCAGAAAGAATGAACTGTGTTTCCCACTCATACGGACCACATATATTTCAGCTCTACTCTTGAAACTGATACAAACCACAGCTCCGCTTACATAAATGCTCTTTAGTTAATAGTGAGAATCGCCTTGGATTCCAAAACTATGTAAAATCATTTGAGGCCAAAATTCGCTTGGTTTACCGGAAATGAACTCTTGCTGGTAGGAAGGCACAGATCCTGGGCTTTATATCCGTTTCTGAAGGGAAATTCAGACCACTGTTCTCATCCATGAAACACACTCTATTTTCACGCAAGAAAGAATCTCTTCTTTCCAGTGTCTCCAATACAGCAAGCACCATGAGTATGCCCAGAATAAAAGACTGTGTTTCCCACTCATACGGACCATATATAGTTCAGCTCTGGTCTTGAAACTGATACAAACAACAGCTCCACTTAAATAAATGCTCTTTAGTTAATAGTGAGAATTGCGTTGGGTTACAGAACTGTGTAAAATGATTAGAGCCCAAAATTCACTTGGTTTACCACAAATGAACTCTTGCTTGTAGGAAGACACAGATCCTGGGTTTTAACTCCATTTCAGAAGGGAAATTCAGACCATTGTTTTCATCCATGTAACACACTCTGTTTCCCCGCAAGAAGCAAGCTCTTCTTTCCAGTGTCTCCAATACAGCCAGAACCATGAGCAAGCCCAGAAAAAAAGAACTGAGTTTCCTACTCATACAGACCATATGTAGTTCATCTCTGCTCATGAAACTGGTGCAAACCACAGCTCCTCTTACATAAATGCTCTTTCTTTAATAGTGAGAATCGTGTTGGGTTCCAGAACTGTGGAAAAACATTTGAGCCCAAAATTCACAAGGTTTACCAGAAATGAACTCTTGCTTGTAGGAAGACACAGATCCTGGGCTTTAACTCCGTTTCTGAAGGGAAATTCAGACCAGTGTTCTCATCCATGAAACACACTCTGTTTTCCAGCAAGAAGGAAGCTCTTCTTTCCAGTGTCTCCAATACAGCAAGCACCATGAGCATGCCCAGAAAAAAAGAAATGTGTTTCCCACTCATACGGACCACATATAGTTCAGCTCTACTCATGAAACTGATACAAACCACAGCTCCGCTTACATAAATGCTCTTTAGTTAATAGTGAGATTCGCCTTGGGTTCCAGAACTGTGTAAAATCATTTGAGGCCAAAATTCACTTGGTTTACCAGAAATGAACTCTTGCTTGTAGGAAGACACAGATCCTGGGCTTTAACTCCGTTCCTGAAGGGAAATTCAGAGCACTGTTCTCATCCATGAAACACACTCTGTTTTCACGCAAGAAGGAATCTCTTCTTTCCAGTGTCTCCAATACAGCAAGAACCATGAGCATGCCCAGAAAAAACGAACTGTGTTTCCCACTCATACGGACCATATATAGTTCAGCTCTACTCTTGAAACTGATACAAACCCCAGCTCCGCTTACATAAATGCTCTTTAGTTAATAGTGAGAATCCCCTTGGTTTCCAAAACTATGTAAAATCATTTGAGGCCAAAATTCACTTGGTTTACCGGAAATGAACTCTTGCTTGTAGGAAGACACAGATCCTGGGGTTTACCTCCATTTCAGAAGGGAAATTCAGACCATTGTTCTCATCCATGAAACACACTCTGTTTTCACGCAAGAAGGAATCTCTTCTTTCCAGTGTCTCCAATACAGCAAGCACCATGAGCATGCCCAGAAAAATCGAACTGTGTTTCCCACTCATACGGACCATATATAGTTCAGCTCTGGTCTTGAAACTGATACAAACTACAGCTTCGCTTATATAAATGCTCTTTAGTTAATAGTGAGAATTGCGTTGGGTTCCAGAACTGTGGAAAATCATTTCAGTCCAAAATTCCCTGGTTTACCACAAATGAACTCTTGCTTGTAGGAAGACACAGATCCTGGCTTTTAACTCCATTTCAGAAGGGAAATTCAGACCATTGTTCTCATCCATGTAACACACTCTGTTTTCCCGCAAGAAGCAAGCTCTTCTTTCCAGCGTCTCCAATACAGCAAGAACCATGAGCAAGCCCAGAAAAAAAGAACTGAGTTTCCTACTCATACAGACCATATGTAGTTCATCTCTGCTCATGAAACTGGTGCAAACCACAGCTCCTCTTACATAAATGCTCTTTCTTTAATAGTGAGAATCGTGTTGGGGTCCAGAACTGTGGAAAATCATTTGAGCCCAAAATTCACAAGGTTTACCAGAAATGAACTCTTGCTTGTAGGAAGACAGAGATCCTGGGCTTTAACTCCGTTTCTGAAGGGAAATTCAGACCACTGTTCTCATCCATGAAACACACTCTGTTTTCAAGCAAGAAGGAAGCTATTCTTTCCAGTGTCTCCAATACAGCAAGCACCATGAGCATGCCCAGAAAAAAACAACTGTGTTTCCCACTCATACGGACCACATATAGTTCAGCTCTACTCATGAAACTGATACAAACCACAGCTCCGCTTACATAAATGCTCTTTAGTTAATAGTGAGAATCGCCTTGAGTTCCAGAACTGTGTAAAATCCTTTGAGGCCAAAATTTACTTGGTTTACCAGAAATGAACTCTTGCTTGTAGGAAGACACAGATCCTGGGTTTTAACTCCATTTCAGAAGGGAAATCCAGACCATTGTTCTCATCCATGTAACACACTCTGTTTTCACACAAGAAGCAAGCTCTTCTTTCCAGCGTCTCCAATACAGCAAGAACCCTGAGCATGCCCAGAAAAAAAGAACTGAGTTTCCTACTCATACAGACCATATGTAGTTCATCTCTGCTTATGAAACAGGTACAAACCACAGCTCCTCTTACATAAATGCTCCTTAGATAATAGTGAGAATCGCGTTGGGTTCCAGAACTGTGGAAAATCATATGAGCCCAAAATACACAAGGTTTACAAGAAATGAACTCTTGCTTGTAGGAAGACACAGATCCTGGGTTTTAACTCCATTTTGGAAGGGGAATTGAGACCAGTGTTCTCATCCATGAAACACACTCTGTTTTCACACAAGAAGGAATCTCTTCTTTCCAGGGTCTCCAATACCGCAAGCACCATGAGCATACCCAGAAAGAAAGAACTGTGTTTCCCACTCATGCGGACCATATATAGCTCAGCTCTACTCTTGAAATTGATACAAACCACAGCTCCGCTTACATAAATGCTCTTTACTTAATAGTGAGAATCTCCTTGGGTTCCAAAACTATGTAAAATCATTTGCGGCCAAAATTCACTTGGTTTACCGGAAATGAACTCTTGCTTGTAGGAAGACACAGATCCTGGGGTTTACCTCCATTTCGGGAGGGAAATTCAGACCATTGTTCTCATCCATGAAACACACTCTGTTTTCACGCAAGAAGGAATCTCTTCTTTCCAGCATCTCCAATACAGCAAGCACAAAGAGCATGCCCAGAAAAAAAGAACTGTGTTTCCTACTCATACGGACCATATATAGTTCAGCTCTGCTCGTGAAACTGATACAAACCACAGCTCTGCTTAAATAAATGCTCTTTAGTTAATAGTGAGAATCGTGTTGGGTTCCAGAACTGTGGAAAATCATTTGAGCCCAAAATTCACAAGGTTTACCAGAAATAAACTCTTGCTTGTAGGAAGACACAGATCCTGGGCTTTAACTCCGTTTCTGAAGGGAAATTCAGACCACTGTTCTCATCCATACAACACACTCTGTTTTCAAGCAAGAAGGAAGCTATTCTTTCCAATGTCTCCAATACAGCAAGCACCATGAGCATGCCCAGAAAAAAACAACTGTGTTTCCCACTCATACGGACCACATATAGTTCAGCTCTACTCATGAAACTGATACAAACCCCAGCTCCGCTTGCATAAATGCTCTTTAGTTAATAGTGAGAATCGCCTTGAGTTCCAGAACTGTGTAAAATCATTTGAGGCCAAAATTCACTTGGTTTACCAGAAATGAACTCTTGCTTGTAGGAAGACACAGATCCTAGGCTTTAACTCCGTTTCTGAAGGGAAATTCAGACCACTGTTCTCATCCATGAGACACACTCTGTTTTCACGCAAGAAGGAATCTCTTCTTTCTTGTGTCTCCAATACAGCAAGCACCATGAGCATGCCCAGAAAAATCGAACTGTGTTTCCCACTCATACGGACCATATATAGTTCAGCTCTGGTCTTGAAACTGATACAAACTACAGCTTCGCTTAAATAAATGCTCTTTAGTTAATAGTGAGAATTGCGTTGGGTTCCAGAACTGTGGAAAATCATTTCAGTCCAAAATTCCCTGGTTTACCACAAATGAACTCTTGCTTGTAGGAAGACACAGATCCTGGCTTTTAACTCCATTTCAGAAGGGAAATTCAGACCATTGTTCTCATCCATGTAACACACTCTGTTTTCCCGCAAGAAGCAAGCTCTTCTTTCCAGCGTCTCCAATACAGCAAGAACCATGAGCATGCCCAGAAAAAAAGAACTGAGTTTCCTACTCATACAGACCATATGTAGTTCATCTCTGCTTATGAAACTGGTACAAACCCAGCTCCTCTTACATAAATGCTCTTTAGTTAATAGTGAGAATCGTGTTGGGTTCCAGAACTGTGGAAAATCAATTGAGCCAAAATTCACAAGGTTTACCAGAAATGAACTCTTGCTTGTAGGAAGACACAGATCCTGGGCTTTAACTCCGTTTCTGAAGGGAAATTCAGAGCACTGTTCTCATCCATGAAACACACTCTGTTTTCACGCAAGAAGGAATCTCTTCTTTCCAGTGTCTCCAATACAGCAAGAACCATGAGCATGCTCAGAAAAAACGAACTGTGTTTCCCACTCATACGGACCATATATAGTTCAGCTCTACTCTTGAAACTGATACAAACCCCATCTCCGCTTACATAAATGCTCTTTAGTTAATAATGAGAATCGTGTTGGGTTCCAGAACTGTGGAAAATCATTTGAGCCCAAAATTCACAAGGTTTACCAGAAATGAACTCTTGCTTGTAGGAAGACACAGTTCCTGGGCTTTAACTCCGTTTCTGAAGGGAAATTCAGACCACTGTTCTCATCCATGAAACACACTCTGTTTTCAAGCAAGAAGGAAGCTCTTCTTTCCAGTGTCTCCAATACAGCAAGCACCATGAGCATGCCCAGAAAAAAAGAACTGTGTTTCCCACTCATATGGACCATATATAGTTCAGCTCTGCTCATGAAACTGATACAAACCACAGCTCCGCTTAAATAAATGCTCTTTAGTTTATAGTGAGAATCGCCTTGAGTTCCAGAACTGTGTAAAATCATTTGAGGCCAAAATTCACTTGGTTTAAAAGAAATGAACTCTTGCTTGTAGGAAGACACAGATCCTGGGCTTTAACTCCGTTTCTGAAGGGAAATTCAGACCACTGTTCTCATCCATGAAACACACTCTGTTTTCACGCAAGAAGGAATCTCTTCTTTCCAGTGTCTCCAATACATCAAGCACCATGAGCATGCCCAGAAAAATCGAACTGTGTTTCCCACTCATACGGACCATATATACTTCAGCTCTACTCTTGAAACAGATACAAACCACAGCTCTGCTTACATAAATGCTCTTTAGTTAATAGTGAGAATCTCCTTGCGTTCCAGAACTGTGTAAAATCATTTGAGGCCAAAATTCACTTGGTTTACCAGAAATGAACTCTTGCTTGTAGGAAGACACAGATCCTGGGTTTTAACTCCATTTCAGAAGGGAAATTCAGACCATTGTTCTCATCCATGTAACACACTCTGTTTTCACACAAGAAGCAAGCTCTTCTTTCCAGCGTCTCCAATACAGCAAGAACCATGAGCATGCCCAGAAAAAAAGAACTGTGTTTCCTACTCATACGGACCATATATAGTTCAGCTCTACTCTTGAAACTGATACAAACCACAGCTCCGCTTACATAAATGCTCTTTACTTAATAGTGAGAATCGCCTTGGGTTCCAGAACTGTGTAATATCATTTGAAGCCAAAATTCACTTGGTTTACCAGAAATGAACTCTTGATGGTAGGAAGACACAGATCCTGGGCTTTATCTCCGTTTCTGAAGGGAAATTCAGACCACTGTTCTCATCCATGAAACACACTCTGTTTTCAAGCAAGAAGGAAGCTCTTATTTCCAGTGTCTCCAATACAGCAAGCACCATGAGCATGCCCAGAAAAAAAGAAATGTGTTTCCCACTCATACGGACCACATATAGTTCAGCTCTACTCATGAAACTGATTCAAACCACAGCTCCGCTTACATAAATGCTCTGTCGTTAATAGTGAGAATCGCCTTGAGTTCCAGAACTGTGTAAAATCATTTGAGGCCAAAATTCACTTGGTTTACCAGAAATGAACTCTTGCTTGAGGGAAGACACAGATCCTGGGTTTTTACTCTATTTCAGAAGGGAAATTCAGACCAGTGTTCTCATCCATGAAACACACTCTGTTTTCACTCAAGAAGCAAGCTCTTATTTCCACCATCTCCAATACAACAAGAACCATGAGCATGCCCAGAAAAAAAGAACTGAGTTTCCTACTCATACAGACCATATGTAGTTCATCTCTGCTTATGAAACTGGTACAAACCACAGCTCCTCTTACATAAATGCTCCTTATATAATACTGAGAATTGCGTTGGGTTCCAGAACTGTGGAAAATCATATGAGCCCAAAATTCACAAGGTTTACCAGAAATGAACTCTTGCTTGTAGGAAGACACAGATCCTGGGGTTTAACTCCATTTCGGAAGGGAAATTGAGACCAGTGTTCTCATCCATGAAACACACTCTGTTTTCACACAAGAAGGAATCTCTTCTTTCCAGGGTCTCCAATACAGCAAGCACCATGAGCATAACCAGAAAGAAAGAACTGTGTTTCCCACTCATACGGACCATATATAGTTCAGCTCTACTCTTGAAACTGATACAAACCACAGCTCCGCTTACATAAATGCTCTTTAGTTAATAGTGCGAATCGCCTTGGGTTCCAAAACTATGTAAAATCATTTGAGGCCAAAATTCACTTGGTTTACCGGAAATGAACTCTTGCTTGTAGGAAGACACAGATCCTGGGGTTTACCTCCATTTCGGAAGGGAAATTCAGACCATTGTTCTCATCCATGAAACACACTCTGTTTTCACGGAAGAAGGAATCACTTCTTTCCAGCGTCTCCAATACAGCAAGCACAATGAGCATGCCCAGAAAATAAGAACTGTATTTCCTACTCATACAGACCATATATAGTTCAGCTCTGCTCTTGAAACTGATACAAACCACAGCTCCGCATAAATAAATGCTCTTTAGTTAATAGTGAGAATCCGCTTGGTTCCAGAACTGTGTAAAATCATTTGAGGCCAAAATTCACTTGGTTTACCAGAAATGAACTCTTGCTTGTAGGAAGACACAGATCCTTGTGTTTAACTCCATTTCGGAAGGGAAATTCAGACCACTGTTCTCATCCATACAACACACTCTGTTTTCAAGCAAGAAGGAAGCTATTCTTTCCAATGTCTCCAATACAGCAAGCACCATGAGCATGCCCAGAAAAAAACAACTGTGTTTCCCACTCATACGGACCACATATAGTTCAGCTCTACTCATGAAACTGATACAAACCCCAGCTCCGCTTGCATAAATGCTCTTTAGTTAATAGTGAGAATCGCCTTGAGTTCCAGAACTGTGTAAAATCATTTGAGGCCAAAATTCACTTGGTTTACCAGAAATGAACTCTTGCTTGTAGGAAGACACAGATCCTAGGCTTTAACTCCGTTTCTGAAGGGAAATTCAGACCACTGTTCTCATCCATGAGACACACTCTGTTTTCACGCAAGAAGGAATCTCTTCTTTCCAGTGTCTCCAATACAGCAAGCACCATGAGCATGCCCAGAAAAATCGAACTGTGTTTCCCACTCATACGGACCATATATAGTTCAGCTCTGGTCTTGAAACTGATACAAACTACAGCTTCGCTTAAATAAATGCTCTTTAGTTAATAGTGAGAATTGCGTTGGGTTCCAGAACTGTGGAAAATCATTTCAGTCCAAAATTCCCTGGTTTACCACAAATGAACTCTTGCTTGTAGGAAGACACAGATCCTGGCTTTTAACTCCATTTCAGAAGGGAAATTCAGACCATTGTTCTCATCCATGTAACACACTCTGTTTTCCCGCAAGAAGCAAGCTCTTCTTTCCAGCGTCTCCAATACAGCAAGAACCATGAGCATGCCCAGAAAAAAAGAACTGAGTTTCCTACTCATACAGACCATATGTAGTTCATCTCTGCTTATGAAACTGGTACAAACCACAGCTCCGCTTACATAAATGCTCTTTAGTTAATAGTGAGAATCGTGTTGGGTTCCAGAACTGTATAAAATCAATTGAGCCAAAATTCACAAGGTTTACCAGAAATGAACTCTTGCTTGTAGGAAGACACAGATCCTGGGCTTTAACTCCGTTCCTGAAGGGAAATTCAGAGCACTGTTCTCATCCATGAAACACACTCTGTTTTCACGCAAGAAGGAATCTCTTCTTTCCAGTGTCTCCAATACAGCAAGAACCATGAGCATGCCCAGAAAAAACGAACTGTGTTTCCCACTCATACGGACCATATATAGTTCAGCTCTACTCTTGAAACTGATACAAACCCCAGCTCCGCTTACATAAATGCTCTTTAGTTAATAGTGAGAATCCCCTTGGTTTCCAAAACTATGTAAAATCATTTGAGGCCAAAATTCACTTGGTTTACCGGAAATCAACTCTTGCTTGTAGGAAGACACAGATCCTGGGGTTTACCTCCATTTCAGAAGGGAAATTCAGACCATTGTTCTCATCCATGAAACACACTCTGTTTTCACGCAAGAAGGAATCTCTTCTTTCCAGTGTCTCCAATACAGCAAGCACCATGAGCATGCCCAGAAAAATCGAACTGTGTTTCCCACTCATACGGACCATATATAGTTCAGCTCTGGTCTTGAAACTGATACAAACTACAGCTTCGCTTATATAAATGCTCTTTAGTTAATAGTGAGAATTGCGTTGGGTTCCAGAACTGTGGAAAATCATTTCAGTCCAAAATTCCCTGGTTTACCACAAATGAACTCTTGCTTGTAGGAAGACACAGATCCTGGCTTTTAACTCCATTTCAGAAGGGAAATTCAGACCATTGTTCTCATCCATGAAACACACTCTGTTTTTACGCAAGAAGGAATCACTTCTTTCCAACATCTCCAATACAGCAAGCACAATGAGCATGCCCAGAAAAAAGAACTGTGTTTCCCACTCATACGGACCATATATAGTTCAGCTCTGCTCTTGAAACTGATACAAACCACAGCTCCGCTTACATAAATGCTCTTTAGTTAATAGTGAGAATCGTGTTGGGTTCCAGAACTGTGGAAAATCATTTGAGCCCAAAATTCACAAGGTTTACCAGAAATGAACTCTTGCTTGTAGGAAGACAGAGATCCTGGGCTTTAACTCCGTTTCTGAAGGGAAATTCAGACCACTGTTCTCATCCATGAAACACACTCTGTTTTCAAGCAAGAAGGAAGCTATTCTTTCCAGTGTCTCCAATACAGCAAGCACCATGAGCATGCCCAGAAAAAAACAACTGTGTTTCCCACTCATACGGACCACATATAGTTCAGCTCTACTCATGAAACTGATACAAACCACAGCTCCGCTTACATAAATGCTCTTTAGTTAATAGTGAGAATCGCCTTGAGTTCCAGAACTGTGTAAAATCATTTGAGGCCAAAATTTACTTGGTTTACCAGAAATGAACTCTTGCTTGTAGGAAGACACAGATCCTGGGTTTTAACTCCATTTCAGAAGGGAAATTCAGACCATTGTTCTCATCCATGTAACACACTCTGTTTTCACACAAGAAGCAAGCTCTTCTTTCCAGCGTCTCCAATACAGCAAGAACCCTGAGCATGCCCAGAAAAAAAGAACTGAGTTTCCTACTCATACAGACCATATGTAGTTCATCTCTGCTTATGAAACAGGTACAAACCACAGCTCCTCTTACATAAATGCTCCTTAGATAATAGTGAGAATCGCGTTGGGTTCCAGAACTGTGGAAAATCATATGAGCCCAAAATACACAAGGTTTACAAGAAATGAACTCTTGCTTGTAGGAAGACACAGATCCTGGGTTTTAACTCCATTTTGGAAGGGGAATTGAGACCAGTGTTCTCATCCATGAAACACACTCTGTTTTCACACAAGAAGGAATCTCTTCTTTCCAGGGTCTCCAATACCGCAAGCACCATGAGCATACCCAGAAAGAAAGAACTGTGTTTCCCACTCATGCGGACCATATATAGCTCAGCTCTACTCTTGAAATTGATACAAACCACAGCTCCGCTTACATAAATGCTCTTTACTTAATAGTGAGAATCGCCTTGGGTTCCAAAACTATGTAAAATCATTTGAGGCCAAAATTCACTTGGTTTACCGGAAATGAACTCTTGCTTGTAGGAAGACACAGATCCTGGGGTTTACCTCCATTTCGGAAGGGAAATTCAGACCATTGTTCTCATCCATGAAACACACTCTGTTTTCACGCAAGAAGGAATCTCTTCTTTCCAGCATCTCCAATACAGCAAGCACAAAGAGCATGCCCAGAAAAAAAGAACTGTGTTTCCTACTCATACGGACCATATATAGTTCAGCTCTGCTCGTGAAACTGATACAAACCACAGCTCTGCTTAAATAAATGCTCTTTAGTTAATAGTGAGAATCGTGTTGGGTTCCAGAACTGTGGAAAATCATTTGAGCCCAAAATTCACAAGGTTTACCAGAAATAAACTCTTGCTTGTAGGAAGACACAGATCCTGGGCTTTAACTCCGTTTCTGAAGGGAAATTCAGACCACTGTTCTCATCCATACAACACACTCTGTTTTCAAGCAAGAAGGAAGCTATTCTTTCCAATGTCTCCAATACAGCAAGCACCATGAGCATGCCCAGAAAAAAACAACTGTGTTTCCCACTCATACGGACCACATATAGTTCAGCTCTACTCATGAAACTGATACAAACCCCAGCTCCGCTTGCATAAATGCTCTTTAGTTAATAGTGAGAATCGCCTTGAGTTCCAGAACTGTGTAAAATCATTTGAGGCCAAAATTCACTTGGTTTACCAGAAATGAACTCTTGCTTGTAGGAAGACACAGATCCTAGGCTTTAACTCCGTTTCTGAAGGGAAATTCAGACCACTGTTCTCATCCATGAGACACACTCTGTTTTCACGCAAGAAGGAATCTCTTCTTTCCAGTGTCTCCAATACAGCAAGCACCATGAGCAAGCCCAGAAAAATCGAACTGTGTTTCCCACTCATACGGACCATATATAGTTCAGCTCTGGTCTTGAAACTGATACAAACTACAGCTTCGCTTAAATAAATGCTCTTTAGTTAATAGTGAGAATTGCGTTGGGTTCCAGAACTGTGGAAAATCATTTCAGTCCAAAATTCCCTGGTTTACCACAAATGAACTCTTGCTTGTAGGAAGACACAGATCCTGGCTTTTAACTCCATTTCAGAAGGGAAATTCAGACCATTGTTCTCATCCATGTAACACACTCTGTTTTCCCGCAAGAAGCAAGCTCTTCTTTCCAGCGTCTCCAATACAGCAAGAACCATGAGCATGCCCAGAAAAAAAGAACTGAGTTTCCTACTCATACAGACCATATGTAGTTCATCTCTGCTTATGAAACTGGTACAAACCCAGCTCCTCTTACATAAATGCTCTTTAGTTAATAGTGAGAATCGTGTTGGGTTCCAGAACTGTGGAAAATCAATTGAGCCAAAATTCACAAGGTTTACCAGAAATGAACTCTTGCTTGTAGGAAGACACAGATCCTGGGCTTTAACTCCGTTTCTGAAGGGAAATTCAGAGCACTGTTCTCATCCATGAAACACACTCTGTTTTCACGCAAGAAGGAATCTCTTCTTTCCAGTGTCTCCAATACAGCAAGAACCATGAGCATGCCCAGAAAAAACGAACTGTGTTTCCCACTCATACGGACCATATATAGTTCAGCTCTACTCTTGAAACTGATACAAACCCCATCTCCGCTTACATAAATGCTCTTTAGTTAATAATGAGAATCGCCTTGGGTTCCAAAACTATGTAAAATCACTTGAGGCCAAAATTCACTTGGTTTACCGGAAATGAACTCTTGCTTGTAGGAAGACACAGATCCTGGGGTTTACCTCCATTTCGGAAGGGAAATTCAGACCATTGTTCTCATCCATGAAACACACTCTGTTTTCACGCAAGAAGGAATCTCTTCTTTCCAACATCTCCAATACAGCAAGCACAATGAGCATGCCCAGAAAAAAAGAATTGTGTTTCCACCTCATACGGACCATATATGGTTCAGCTCTGCTCTTGAAACTGATACAAACCACAGCTCCGCTTAAATAAATGCTCTTTAGTTAATAGTGAGAATCGTGTTGGGTTCCAGAACTGTGGAAAATCATTTGAGCCCAAAATTCACAAGGTTTACCAGAAATGAACTCTTGCTTGTAGGAAGACACAGTTCCTGGGCTTTAACTCCGTTTCTGAAGGGAAATTCAGACCACTGTTCTCATCCATGAAACACACTCTGTTTTCAAGCAAGAAGGAAGCTCTTCTTTCCAGTGTCTCCAATACAGCAAGCACCATGAGCATGCCCAGAAAAAAAGAACTGTGTTTCCCACTCATATGGACCATATATAGTTCAGCTCTGCTCATGAAACTGATACAAACCACAGCTCCGCTTAAATAAATGCTCTTTAGTTTATAGTGAGAATCGCCTTGAGTTCCAGAACTGTGTAAAATCATTTGAGGCCAAAATTCACTTGGTTTAAAAGAAATGAACTCTTGCTTGTAGGAAGACACAGATCCTGGGCTTTAACTCCGTTTCTGAAGGGAAATTCAGACCACTGTTCTCATCCATGAAACACACTCTGTTTTCACGCAAGAAGGAATCTCTTCTTTCCAGTGTCTCCAATACATCAAGCACCATGAGCATGCCCAGAAAAATCGAACTGTGTTTCCCACTCATACGGACCATATATACTTCAGCTCTACTCTTGAAACAGATACAAACCACAGCTCTGCTTACATAAATGCTCTTTAGTTAATAGTGAGAATCTCCTTGCGTTCCAGAACTGTGTAAAATCATTTGAGGCCAAAATTCACTTGGTTTACCAGAAATGAACTCTTGCTTGTAGGAAGACACAGATCCTGGGTTTTAACTCCATTTCAGAAGGGAAATTCAGACCATTGTTCTCATCCATGTAACACACTCTGTTTTCACACAAGAAGCAAGCTCTTCTTTCCAGCGTCTCCAATACAGCAAGAACCATGAGCATGCCCAGAAAAAAAGAACTGTGTTTCCTACTCATACGGACCATATATAGTTCAGCTCTACTCTTGAAACTGATACAAACCACAGCTCCGCTTACATAAATGCTCTTTACTTAATAGTGAGAATCGCCTTGGGTTCCAGAACTGTGTAATATCATTTGAAGCCAAAATTCACTTGGTTTACCAGAAATGAACTCTTGATGGTAGGAAGACACAGATCCTGGGCTTTATCTCCGTTTCTGAAGGGAAATTCAGACCACTGTTCTCATCCATGAAACACACTCTGTTTTCAAGCAAGAAGGAAGCTCTTATTTCCAGTGTCTCCAATACAGCAAGCACCATGAGCATGCCCAGAAAAAAAGAAATGTGTTTCCCACTCATACGGACCACATATAGTTCAGCTCTACTCATGAAACTGATTCAAACCACAGCTCCGCTTACATAAATGCTCTTTCGTTAATAGTGAGAATCGCCTTGAGTTCCAGAACTGTGTAAAATCATTTGAGGCCAAAATTCACTTGGTTTACCAGAAATGAACTCTTGCTTGAGGGAAGACACAGATCCTGGGTTTTTACTCTATTTCAGAAGGGAAATTCAGACCAGTGTTCTCATCCATGAAACACACTCTGTTTTCACTCAAGAAGCAAGCTCTTATTTCCACCATCTCCAATACAACAAGAACCATGAGCATGCCCAGAAAAAAAGAACTGAGTTTCCTACTCATACAGACCATATGTAGTTCATCTCTGCTTATGAAACTGGTACAAACCACAGCTCCTCTTACATAAATGCTCCTTATATAATACTGAGAATTGCGTTGGGTTCCAGAACTGTGGAAAATCATATGAGCCCAAAATTCACAAGGTTTACCAGAAATGAACTCTTGCTTGTAGGAAGACACAGATCCTGGGGTTTAACTCCATTTCGGAAGGGAAATTGAGACCAGTGTTCTCATCCATGAAACACACTCTGTTTTCACACAAGAAGGAATCTCTTCTTTCCAGGGTCTCCAATACAGCAAGCACCATGAGCATAACCAGAAAGAAAGAACTGTGTTTCCCACTCATACGGACCATATATAGTTCAGCTCTACTCTTGAAACTGATACAAACCACAGCTCCGCTTACATAAATGCTCTTTAGTTAATAGTGCGAATCGCCTTGGGTTCCAAAACTATGTAAAATCATTTGAGGCCAAAATTCACTTGGTTTACCGGAAATGAACTCTTGCTTGTAGGAAGACACAGATCCTGGGGTTTACCTCCATTTCGGAAGGGAAATTCAGACCATTGTTCTCATCCATGAAACACACTCTGTTTTCACGGAAGAAGGAATCACTTCTTTCCAGCGTCTCCAATACAGCAAGCACAATGAGCATGCCCAGAAAATAAGAACTGTATTTCCTACTCATACAGACCATATATAGTTCAGCTCTGCTCTTGAAACTGATACAAACCACAGCTCCGCATAAATAAATGCTCTTTAGTTAATAGTGAGAATCCGCTTGGTTCCAGAACTGTGTAAAATCATTTGAGGCCAAAATTCACTTGGTTTACCAGAAATGAACTCTTGCTTGTAGGAAGACACAGATCCTTGTGTTTAACTCCATTTCGGAAGGGAAATTCAGACCACTGTTCTCATCCATACAACACACTCTGTTTTCAAGCAAGAAGGAAGCTATTCTTTCCAATGTCTCCAATACAGCAAGCACCATGAGCATGCCCAGAAAAAAACAACTGTGTTTCCCACTCATACGGACCACATATAGTTCAGCTCTACTCATGAAACTGATACAAACCCCAGCTCCGCTTGCATAAATGCTCTTTAGTTAATAGTGAGAATCGCCTTGAGTTCCAGAACTGTGTAAAATCATTTGAGGCCAAAATTCACTTGGTTTACCAGAAATGAACTCTTGCTTGTAGGAAGACACAGATCCTAGGCTTTAACTCCGTTTCTGAAGGGAAATTCAGACCACTGTTCTCATCCATGAGACACACTCTGTTTTCACGCAAGAAGGAATCTCTTCTTTCCAGTGTCTCCAATACAGCAAGCACCATGAGCATGCCCAGAAAAATCGAACTGTGTTTCCCACTCATACGGACCATATATAGTTCAGCTCTGGTCTTGAAACTGATACAAACTACAGCTTCGCTTAAATAAATGCTCTTTAGTTAATAGTGAGAATTGCGTTGGGTTCCAGAACTGTGGAAAATCATTTCAGTCCAAAATTCCCTGGTTTACCACAAATGAACTCTTGCTTGTAGGAAGACACAGATCCTGGCTTTTAACTCCATTTCAGAAGGGAAATTCAGACCATTGTTCTCATCCATGTAACACACTCTGTTTTCCCGCAAGAAGCAAGCTCTTCTTTCCAGCGTCTCCAATACAGCAAGAACCATGAGCATGCCCAGAAAAAAAGAACTGAGTTTCCTACTCATACAGACCATATGTAGTTCATCTCTGCTTATGAAACTGGTACAAACCACAGCTCCGCTTACATAAATGCTCTTTAGTTAATAGTGAGAATCGTGTTGGGTTCCAGAACTGTGGAAAATCAATTGAGCCAAAATTCACAAGGTTTACCAGAAATGAACTCTTGCTTGTAGGAAGACACAGATCCTGGGCTTTAACTCCGTTTCTGAAGGGAAATTCAGAGCACTGTTCTCATCCATGAAACACACTCTGTTTTCACGCAAGAAGGAATCTCTTCTTTCCAGTGTCTCCAATACAGCAAGAACCATGAGCATGCCCAGAAAAAACGAACTGTGTTTCCCACTCATACGGACCATATATAGTTCAGCTCTACTCTTGAAACTGATACAAACCCCATCTCCGCTTACATAAATGCTCTTTAGTTAATAATGAGAATCGCCTTGGGTTCCAAAACTATGTAAAATCACTTGAGGCCAAAATTCACTTGGTTTACCGGAAATGAACTCTTGCTTGTAGGAAGACACAGATCCTGGGGTTTACCTCCATTTCGGAAGGGAAATTCAGACCATTGTTCTCATCCATGAAACACACTCTGTTTTCACGCAAGAAGGAATCTCTTCTTTCCAACATCTCCAATACAGCAAGCACAATGAGCATGCCCAGAAAAAAAGAATTGTGTTTCCACCTCATACGGACCATATATGGTTCAGCTCTGCTCTTGAAACTGATACAAACCACAGCTCCGCTTAAATAAATGCTCTTTAGTTAATAGTGAGAATCGTGTTGGGTTCCAGAACTGTGGAAAATCATTTGAGCCCAAAATTCACAAGGTTTACCAGAAATGAACTCTTGCTTGTAGGAAGACACAGTTCCTGGGCTTTAACTCCGTTTCTGAAGGGAAATTCAGACCACTGTTCTCATCCATGAAACACACTCTGTTTTCAAGCAAGAAGGAAGCTCTTCTTTCCAGTGTCTCCAATACAGCAAGCACCATGAGCATGCCCAGAAAAAAAGAACTGTGTTTCCCACTCATATGGACCATATATAGTTCAGCTCTGCTCATGAAACTGATACAAACCACAGCTCCGCTTAAATAAATGCTCTTTAGTTTATAGTTAGAATCGCCTTGAGTTCCAGAACTGTGTAAAATCATTTGAGGCCAAAATTCACTTGGTTTAAAAGAAATGAACTCTTGCTTGTAGGAAGACACAGATCCTGGGCTTTAACTCCGTTTCTGAAGGGAAATTCAGACCACTGTTCTCATCCATGAAACACACTCTGTTTTCACGCAAGAAGGAATCTCTTCTTTCCAGCGTCTCCAATACATCAAGCACCATGAGCATGCCCAGAAAAATCGAACTGTGTTTCCCACTCATACGGACCATATATACTTCAGCTCTACTCTTGAAACAGATACAAACCACAGCTCTGCCTACATAAATGCTCTTTAGTTAATAGTGAGAATCTCCTTGCGTTCCAGAACTGTGTAAAATCATTTGAGGCCAAAATTCACTTGGTTTACCAGAAATGAACTCTTGCTTGTAGGAAGACACAGATCCTGGGCTTTATCTCCGTTTCTGAAGGGAAATTCAGACCACTGTTCTCATCCATGAAACACACTCTGTTTTCAAGCAAGAAGGAAGCTCTTATTTCCAGTGTCTCCAATACAGCAAGCACCATGAGCATGCCCAGAAAAAAAGAAATGTGTTTCCCACTCATACGGACCACATATAGTTCAGCTCTACTCATGAAACTGATTCAAACCACAGCTCCGCTTACATAAATGCTCTTTCGTTAATAGTGAGAATCGCCTTGAGTTCCAGAACTGTGTAAAATCATTTGAGGCCAAAATTCACTTGGTTTACCAGAAATGAACTCTTGCTTGAGGGAAGACACAGATCCTGGGTTTTTACTCTATTTCAGAAGGGAAATTCAGACCAGTGTTCTCATCCATGAAACACACTCTGTTTTCACTCAAGAAGCAAGCTCTTATTTCCACCATCTCCAATACAACAAGAACCATGAGCATGCCCAGAAAAAAAGAACTGAGTTTCCTACTCATACAGACCATATGTAGTTCATCTCTGCTTATGAAACTGGTACAAACCACAGCTCCTCTTACATAAATGCTCCTTATATAATACTGAGAATTGCGTTGGGTTCCAGAACTGTGGAAAATCATATGAGCCCAAAATTCACAAGGTTTACCAGAAATGAACTCTTGCTTGTAGGAAGACACAGATCCTGGGGTTTAACTCCATTTCGGAAGGGAAATTGAGACCAGTGTTCTCATCCATGAAACACACTCTGTTTTCACACAAGAAGGAATCTCTTCTTTCCAGGGTCTCCAATACAGCAAGCACCATGAGCATAACCAGAAAGAAAGAACTGTGTTTCCCACTCATACGGACCATATATAGTTCAGCTCTACTCTTGAAACTGATACAAACCACAGCTCCGCTTACATAAATGCTCTTTAGTTAATAGTGCGAATCGCCTTGGGTTCCAAAACTATGTAAAATCATTTGAGGCCAAAATTCACTTGGTTTACCGGAAATGAACTCTTGCTTGTAGGAAGACACAGATCCTGGGGTTTACCTCCATTTCGGAAGGGAAATTCAGACCATTGTTCTCATCCATGAAACACACTCTGTTTTCACGGAAGAAGGAATCACTTCTTTCCAGCGTCTCCAATACAGCAAGCACAATGAGCATGCCCAGAAAATAAGAACTGTATTTCCTACTCATACAGACCATATATAGTTCAGCTCTGCTCTTGAAACTGATACAAACCACAGCTCCGCATAAATAAATGCTCTTTAGTTAATAGTGAGAATCCGCTTGGTTCCAGAACTGTGTAAAATCATTTGAGGCCAAAATTCACTTGGTTTACCAGAAATGAACTCTTGCTTGTAGGAAGACACAGATCCTTGTGTTTAACTCCATTTCGGAAGGGAAATTCAGACCACTGTTCTCATCCATACAACACACTCTGTTTTCAAGCAAGAAGGAAGCTATTCTTTCCAATGTCTCCAATACAGCAAGCACCATGAGCATGCCCAGAAAAAAACAACTGTGTTTCCCACTCATACGGACCACATATAGTTCAGCTCTACTCATGAAACTGATACAAACCCCAGCTCCGCTTGCATAAATGCTCTTTAGTTAATAGTGAGAATCGCCTTGAGTTCCAGAACTGTGTAAAATCATTTGAGGCCAAAATTCACTTGGTTTACCAGAAATGAACTCTTGCTTGTAGGAAGACACAGATCCTAGGCTTTAACTCCGTTTCTGAAGGGAAATTCAGACCACTGTTCTCATCCATGAGACACACTCTGTTTTCACGCAAGAAGGAATCTCTTCTTTCCAGTGTCTCCAATACAGCAAGCACCATGAGCATGCCCAGAAAAATCGAACTGTGTTTCCCACTCATACGGACCATATATAGTTCAGCTCTGGTCTTGAAACTGATACAAACTACAGCTTCGCTTAAATAAATGCTCTTTAGTTAATAGTGAGAATTGCGTTGGGTTCCAGAACTGTGGAAAATCATTTCAGTCCAAAATTCCCTGGTTTACCACAAATGAACTCTTGCTTGTAGGAAGACACAGATCCTGGCTTTTAACTCCATTTCAGAAGGGAAATTCAGACCATTGTTCTCATCCATGTAACACACTCTGTTTTCCCGCAAGAAGCAAGCTCTTCTTTCCAGCGTCTCCAATACAGCAAGAACCATGAGCATGCCCAGAAAAAAAGAACTGAGTTTCCTACTCATACAGACCATATGTAGTTCATCTCTGCTTATGAAACTGGTACAAACCACAGCTCCTCTTACATAAATGCTCTTTAGTTAATAGTGAGAATCGTGTTGGGTTCCAGAACTGTGGAAAATCAATTGAGCCAAAATTCACAAGGTTTACCAGAAATGAACTCTTGCTTGTAGGAAGACACAGATCCTGGGCTTTAACTCCGTTTCTGAAGGGAAATTCAGAGCACTGTTCTCATCCATGAAACACACTCTGTTTTCACGCAAGAAGGAATCTCTTCTTTCCAGTGTCTCCAATACAGCAAGAACCATGAGCATGCCCAGAAAAAACGAACTGTGTTTCCCACTCATACGGACCATATATAGTTCAGCTCTACTCTTGAAACTGATACAAACCCCATCTCCGCTTACATAAATGCTCTTTAGTTAATAATGAGAATCGCCTTGGGTTCCAAAACTATGTAAAATCACTTGAGGCCAAAATTCACTTGGTTTACCGGAAATGAACTCTTGCTTGTAGGAAGACACAGATCCTGGGGTTTACCTCCATTTCGGAAGGGAAATTCAGACCATTGTTCTCATCCATGAAACACACTCTGTTTTCACGCAAGAAGGAATCTCTTCTTTCCAACATCTCCAATACAGCAAGCACAATGAGCATGCCCAGAAAAAAAGAATTGTGTTTCCACCTCATACGGACCATATATGGTTCAGCTCTGCTCTTGAAACTGATACAAACCACAGCTCCGCTTAAATAAATGCTCTTTAGTTAATAGTGAGAATCGTGTTGGGTTCCAGAACTGTGGAAAATCATTTGAGCCCAAAATTCACAAGGTTTACCAGAAATGAACTCTTGCTTGTAGGAAGACACAGTTCCTGGGCTTTAACTCCGTTTCTGAAGGGAAATTCAGACCACTGTTCTCATCCATGAAACACACTCTGTTTTCAAGCAAGAAGGAAGCTCTTCTTTCCAGTGTCTCCAATACAGCAAGCACCATGAGCATGCCCAGAAAAAAAGAACTGTGTTTCCCACTCATATGGACCATATATAGTTCAGCTCTGCTCATGAAACTGATACAAACCACAGCTCCGCTTAAATAAATGCTCTTTAGTTTATAGTGAGAATCGCCTTGAGTTCCACAACTGTGTAAAATCATTTGAGGCCAAAATTCACTTGGTTTAAAAGAAATGAACTCTTGCTTGTAGGAAGACACAGATCCTGGGCTTTAACTCCGTTTCTGAAGGGAAATTCAGACCACTGTTCTCATCCATGAAACACACTCTGTTTTCACGCAAGAAGGAATCTCTTCTTTCCAGTGTCTCCAATACATCAAGCACCATGAGCATGCCCAGAAAAATCGAACTGTGTTTCCCACTCATACGGACCATATATACTTCAGCTCTACTCTTGAAACAGATACAAACCACAGCTCTGCTTACATAAATGCTCTTTAGTTAATAGTGAGAATCTCCTTGCGTTCCAGAACTGTGTAAAATCATTTGAGGCCAAAATTCACTTGGTTTACCAGAAATGAACTCTTGCTTGTAGGAAGACACAGATCCTGGGTTTTAACTCCATTTCAGAAGGGAAATTCAGACCATTGTTCTCATCCATGTAACACACTCTGTTTTCACACAAGAAGCAAGCTCTTCTTTCCAGCGTCTCCAATACAGCAAGAACCATGAGCATGCCCAGAAAAAAAGAACTGTGTTTCCTACTCATACGGACCATATATAGTTCAGCTCTACTCTTGAAACTGATACAAACCACAGCTCCGCTTACATAAATGCTCTTTACTTAATAGTGAGAATCGCCTTGGGTTCCAGAACTGTGTAATATCATTTGAAGCCAAAATTCTCTTGGTTTACCAGAAATGAACTCTTGATGGTAGGAAGACACAGATCCTGGGCTTTATCTCCGTTTCTGAAGGGAAATTCAGACCACTGTTCTCATCCATGAAACACACTCTGTTTTCAAGCAAGAAGGAAGCTCTTATTTCCAGTGTCTCCAATACAGCAAGCACCATGAGCATGCCCAGAAAAAAAGAAATGTGTTTCCCACTCATACGGACCACATATAGTTCAGCTCTACTCATGAAACTGATTCAAACCACAGCTCCGCTTACATAAATGCTCTTTCGTTAATAGTGAGAATCGCCTTGAGTTCCAGAACTGTGTAAAATCATTTGAGGCCAAAATTCACTTGGTTTACCAGAAATGAACTCTTGCTTGAGGGAAGACACAGATCCTGGGTTTTTACTCTATTTCAGAAGGGAAATTCAGACCAGTGTTCTCATCCATGAAACACACTCTGTTTTCACTCAAGAAGCAAGCTCTTATTTCCACCATCTCCAATACAACAAGAACCATGAGCATGCCCAGAAAAAAAGAACTGAGTTTCCTACTCATACAGACCATATGTAGTTCATCTCTGCTTATGGAACTGGTACAAACCACAGCTCCTCTTACATAAATGCTCCTTATATAATACTGAGAATTGCGTTGGGTTCCAGAACTGTGGAAAATCATATGAGCCCAAAATTCACAAGGTTTACCAGAAATGAACTCTTGCTTGTAGGAAGACACAGATCCTGGGGTTTAACTCCACTTCGGAAGGGAAATTGAGACCAGTGTTCTCATCCATGAAACACACTCTGTTTTCACACAAGAAGGAATCTCTTCTTTCCAGGGTCTCCAATACAGCAAGCACCATGAGCATAACCAGAAAGAAAGAACTGTGTTTCCCACTCATACGGACCATATATAGTTCAGCTCTACTCTTGAAACTGATACAAACCACAGCTCCGCTTACATAAATGCTCTTTAGTTAATAGTGCGAATCGCCTTGCGTTCCAAAACTATGTAAAATCATTTGAGGCCAAAATTCACTTGGTTTACCGGAAATGAACTCTTGCTTGTAGGAAGACACAGATCCTGGGGTTTACCTCCATTTCGGAAGGGAAATTCAGACCATTGTTCTCATCCATGAAACACACTCTGTTTTCACGGAAGAAGGAATCACTTCTTTCCAGCGTCTCCAATACAGCAAGCACAATGAGCATGCCCAGAAAATAAGAACTGTATTTCCTACTCATACAGACCATATATAGTTCAGCTCTGCTCTTGAAACTGATACAAACCACAGCTCCGCATAAATAAATGCTCTTTAGTTAATAGTGAGAATCCGCTTGGTTCCAGAACTGTGTAAAATCATTTGAGGCCAAAATTCACTTGGTTTACCAGAAATGAACTCTTGCTTGTAGGAAGACACAGATCCTTGTGTTTAACTCCATTTCGGAAGGGAAATTCAGACCATTGTTCTCATCCATGAAACACACTCTGTTTTCACACAAGAAGGAATCTCTTCTTTCCAGTGTCTCCAATACAGCAAGCACCATGAGCATACCCAGAAAGAATGAACTGTGTTTCCCACTCATACGGACCACATATATTTCAGCTCTACTCTTGAAACTGATACAAACCACAGCTCCGCTTACATAAATGCTCTTTAGTTAATAGTGAGAATCGCCTTGGATTCCAAAACTATGTAAAATCATTTGAGGCCAAAATTCGCTTGGTTTACCGGAAATGAACTCTTGCTTGTAGGAAGACACAGATCCTGGGGTTTACCTCTATTTCGGAAGGGAAATTCAGACCATTGTTCTCATCCATGAAACACACTCTGTTTTCACGCAAGAAGGAATCTCTTCTTTCCAGCGTCTCCAATACAGCAAGCACAATGAGCATGCCCAGAAAAAAAGACTGTGTTTCCTACTCATACGGACCATATATAGTTCAGCTCTACTCTTGAAACTGATACAAAACACAGCTCCGCTTACATAATTGCCCTTTACTTAATAGTGAGAATCGCCTTGGGTTCCAGAACTGTGTAATATCATTTGAGGCCAAAATTCACTTGGTTTACCAGAAATGAACTCTTGCTGGTAGGAAGGCACAGATCCTGGGCTTTATCTCCGTTTCTGAAGGGAAATTCAGACCAGTGTTCTCATCCATGAAACACACTCTATTTTCACGCAAGAAAGAATCTCTTCTTTCCAGTGTCTCCAATACAGCAAGCACCATGAGTATGCCCAGAATAAAAGACTGTGTTTCCCACTCATAAGGACCATATATAGTTCAGCTCTGGTCTTGAAACTGATACAAACAACAGCTCCACTTAAATAAATGCACTTTAGTTAATAGTGAGAATTGCGTTGGGTTACAGAACTGTGTAAAATGATTAGAGCCCAAAATTCACTTGGTTTACCACAAATGAACTCTTGCTTGTAGGAAGACACAGATCCTGGGTTTTAACTCCATTTCAGAAGGGAAATTCAGACCATTGTTTTCATCCATGTAACACACTCTGTTTCCCCGCAAGAAGCAAGCTCTTCTTTCCAGTGTCTCCAATACAGCAAGAACCATGAGCAAGCCCAGAAAAAAAGAACTGAGTTTCCTACTCATACAGACCATATGTAGTTCATCTCTGCTCATGAAACTGGTGCAAACCACAGCTCCTCTTACATAAATGCTCTTTCTTTAATAGTGAGAATCGTGTTGGGTTCCAGAACTGTGGAAAAACATTTGAGCCCAAAATTCACAAGGTTTACTAGAAATGAACTCTTGCTTGTAGGAAGACACAGATCCTGGGCTTTAACTCCGTTTCTGAAGGGAAATTCAGACCAGTGTTCTCATCCATGAAACACACTCTGTTTTCCAGCAAGAAGGAAGCTCTTCTTTCCAGTGTCTGCAATACAGCAAGCACCATGAGCATGCCCAGAAAAAAAGAAATGTGTTTCCCACTCATACGGACCACATATAGTTCAGCTCTACTCATGAAACTGATACAAACCACAGCTCCGCTTACATAAATGCTCTTTAGTTAATAGTGAGATTCGCCTTGGGTTCCAGAACTGTGTAAAATCATTTGAGGCCAAAATTCACTTGGTTTACCAGAAATGAACTCTTGCTTGTAGGAAGACACAGATCCTGGGCTTTAACTCCGTTCCTGAAGGGAAATTCAGAGCACTGTTCTCATCCATGAAACACACTCTGTTTTCACGCAAGAAGGAATCTCTTCTTTCCAGTGTCTCCAATACAGCAAGAACCATGAGCATGCCCAGAAAAAACGAACTGTGTTTCCCACTCATACGGACCATATATAGTTCAGCTCTACTCTTGAAACTGATACAAACCCCAGCTCCGCTTACATAAATGCTCTTTAGTTAATAGTGAGAATCCCCTTGGTTTCCAAAACTATGTAAAATCATTTGAGGCCAAAATTCACTTGGTTTACCGGAAATGAACTCTTGCTTGTAGGAAGACACAGATCCTGGGGTTTACCTCCATTTCAGAAGGGAAATTCAGACCATTGTTCTCATCCATGAAACACACTCTGTTTTTACGCAAGAAGGAATCACTTCTTTCCAACATCTCCAATACAGCAAGCACAATGAGCATGCCCAGAAAAAAGAACTGTGTTTCCCACTCATACGGACCATATATAGTTCAGCTCTGCTCTTGAAACTGATACAAACCACAGCTCCGCTTACATAAATGCTCTTTAGTTAATAGTGAGAATCGTGTTGGGTTCCAGAACTGTGGAAAATCATTTGAGCCCAAAATTCACAAGGTTTACCAGAAATGAACTCTTGCTTGTAGGAAGACAGAGATCCTGGGCTTTAACTCCGTTTCTGAAGGGAAATTCAGACCACTGTTCTCATCCATGAAACACACTCTGTTTTCAAGCAAGAAGGAAGCTGTTCTTTCCAGTGTCTCCAATACAGCAAGCACCATGAGCATGCCCAGAAAAAAACAACTGTGTTTCCCACTCATACGGACCACATATAGTTCAGCTCTACTCATGAAACTGATACAAACCACAGCTCCGCTTACATAAATGCTCTTTAGTTAATAGTGAGAATCGTCTTGAGTTCCAGAACTGTGTAAAATCATTTGAGGCCAAAATTCACTTGGTTTACCAGAAATGAACTCTTGCTTGTAGGAAGACACAGATCCTGGGTTTTAACTCCATTTCAGAAGGGAAATTCAGACCATTGTTCTCATCCATGTAACACACTCTGTTTTCACACAAGAAGCAAGCTCTTCTTTCCAGCGTCTCCAATACAGCAAGAACCATGAGCATGCCCAGAAAAAAAGAACTGAGTTTCCTACTCCTACAGACCATATGTAGTTCATCTCTGCTTATGAAACAGGTACAAACCACAGCTCCTCTTACATAAATGCTCCTTAGATAATAGTGAGAATCGCGTTGGGTTCCAGAACTGTGGAAAATCATATGAGCCCAAAAACACAAGGTTTACCAGAAATGAACTCTTGCTTGTAGGAAGACACAGATCATAGGGTTTAACTCCATTTAGGAAGGGAAATTGAGACCAGTGTTCTCATCCATGAAACACACTCTGTTTTCACACAAGAAGGAATCTCTTCTTCCCAGGGTCTCCAATACAGCAAGCACCATGAGCATACCCAGAAAGAAAGAACTGTGTTTCCCACTCATGCGGACCATATATAGTTCAGCTCCACTCTTGAAACTGATACAAACCACAGCTCCGCTTACATAAATGCTCTTTAGTTAATAGTGAGAATCGCCTTGGGTTCCAAAACTATGTAAAATCATTTGAGGCCAAAATTCACTTGGTTTACCGGAAATGAACTCTTGCTTGTAGGAAGACACAGATCCTGGGGTTTACCTCCATTTCGGAAGGGAAATTCAGACCATTGTTCTCATCCATGAAACACACTCTGTTTTCACGCAAGAAGGAATCTCTTCTTTCCAGTGTCTCCAATACAGCAAGCACCATGAGCATGCCCAGAAAAATCGAACTGTGTTTCCCACTCATACGGACCATATATAGTTCAGCTCTGGTCTTGAAACTGATACAAACCACAGCTCCGCTTAAATAAATGCTCTTTAGTTAATAGTGAGAATCGTGTTGGGTTCCAGAACTGTGGAAAATCATTTGAGCCCAAAATTCACAAGGTTTACCAGAAATGAACTCTTGCTTGTAGGAAGACACAGATCCTGGGCATCAACTCCGTTTCTGAAGGGAAATTCAGACCACTGTTCTCATCCATGAAACACACTCTGTTTTCAAGCAAGAAGGAAGCTATTCTTTCCAGTGTCTCCAATACAGCAAGCACCATGAGCATGCCCAGAAAAAAACAACTGTGTTTCCGACTCATACGGACCACATATAGTTCAGCTCTACTCATGAAACTGATACAAACCCCAGCTCCGCTTGCATAAATGCTCTTTAGTTAATAGTGAGAATCGCCTTGAGTTCCAGAACTGTGTAAAATCATTTGAGGCCAAAATTCACGTGGTTTACCAGAAATGAACTCTTGCTTGTAGGAAGACACAGATCCTGGGTTTAAACTCAATTTCAGAAGGGAAATTCAGACCATTGTTCTCATCCATGTAACACACTCTGTTTTCCCGCAAGAAGCAAGCTCTTCTTTCCAGCGTCTCCAATACAGCAAGCACCTTGAGCATGCCCAGAAAAAAAGAACTGAGTTTCCTACTCATACAGACCATATGTAGTTCATCTCTGCTTATGAAACTGGTGCAAACCACAGCTCCTCTTACATAAATGCTCTTTAGTTAATAGTGAGAATCGTGTTGGGTTCCAGAACTGTGTAAAATCATTTGAGCCAAAATTCACAAGGTTTACCAGAAATGAACTCTTGCTTGTAGGAAGACACAGATCCTGGGGTTTAACTCCATTTCGGAAGGGAAATTGAGACCAGTGTTCTCATCCATGAAACACACTCTGTTTTCACACAAGAAGGAATCTCTTCTTTCCAGGGTCTCCAATACAGCAAGCACCATGAGCATAACCAGAAAGAAAGAACTGTGTTTCCCACTCATACGGACCATATATAGTTCAGCTCTACTCTTGAAACTGATACAAACCCCAGCTCCGCTTACATAAATGCTCTTTAGTTAATAGTGAGAATCCCCTTGGTTTCCAAAACTATGTAAAATCATTTGAGGCCAAAATTCACTTGGTTTACCGGAAATGAACTCTTGCTTGTAGGAAGACACAGATCCTGGGGTTTACCTCCATTTCAGAAGGGAAATTCAGACCATTGTTCTCATCCATGAAACACACTCTGTTTTTACGCAAGAAGGAATCACTTCTTTCCAACATCTCCAATACAGCAAGCACAATGAGCATGCCCAGAAAAAAGAACTGTGTTTCCCACTCATACGGACCATATATAGTTCAGCTCTGCTCTTGAAACTGATACAAACCACAGCTCCGCTTACATAAATGCTCTTTAGTTAATAGTGAGAATCGTGTTGGGTTCCAGAACTGTGGAAAATCATTTGAGCCCAAAATTCACAAGGTTTACCAGAAATGAACTCTTGCTTGTAGGAAGACAGAGATCCTGGGCTTTAACTCCGTTTCTGAAGGGAAATTCAGACCACTGTTCTCATCCATGAAACACACTCTGTTTTCAAGCAAGAAGGAAGCTGTTCTTTCCAGTGTCTCCAATACAGCAAGCACCATGAGCATGCCCAGAAAAAAACAACTGTGTTTCCCACTCATACGGACCACATATAGTTCAGCTCTACTCATGAAACTGATACAAACCACAGCTCCGCTTACATAAATGCTCTTTAGTTAATAGTGAGAATCGTCTTGAGTTCCAGAACTGTGTAAAATCATTTGAGGCCAAAATTCACTTGGTTTACCAGAAATGAACTCTTGCTTGTAGGAAGACACAGATCCTGGGTTTTAACTCCATTTCAGAAGGGAAATTCAGACCATTGTTCTCATCCATGTAACACACTCTGTTTTCACACAAGAAGCAAGCTCTTCTTTCCAGCGTCTCCAATACAGCAAGAACCATGAGCATGCCCAGAAAAAAAGAACTGAGTTTCCTACTCCTACAGACCATATGTAGTTCATCTCTGCTTATGAAACAGGTACAAACCACAGCTCCTCTTACATAAATGCTCCTTAGATAATAGTGAGAATCGCGTTGGGTTCCAGAACTGTGGAAAATCATATGAGCCCAAAAACACAAGGTTTACCAGAAATGAACTCTTGCTTGTAGGAAGACACAGATCATAGGGTTTAACTCCATTTAGGAAGGGAAATTGAGACCAGTGTTCTCATCCATGAAACACACTCTGTTTTCACACAAGAAGGAATCTCTTCTTCCCAGGGTCTCCAATACAGCAAGCACCATGAGCATACCCAGAAAGAAAGAACTGTGTTTCCCACTCATGCGGACCATATATAGTTCAGCTCTACTCTTGAAACTGATACAAACCACAGCTCCGCTTACATAAATGCTCTTTAGTTAATAGTGAGAATCGCCTTGGGTTCCAAAACTATGTAAAATCATTTGAGGCCAAAATTCACTTGGTTTACCGGAAATGAACTCTTGCTTGTAGGAAGACACAGATCCTGGGGTTTACCTCCATTTCGGAAGGGAAATTCAGACCATTGTTCTCATCCATGAAACACACTCTGTTTTCACGCAAGAAGGAATCTCTTCTTTCCAGTGTCTCCAATACAGCAAGCACCATGAGCATGCCCAGAAAAATCGAACTGTGTTTCCCACTCATACGGACCATATATAGTTCAGCTCTGGTCTTGAAACTGATACAAACCACAGCTCCGCTTAAATAAATGCTCTTTAGTTAATAGTGAGAATCGTGTTGGGTTCCAGAACTGTGGAAAATCATTTGAGCCCAAAATTCACAAGGTTTACCAGAAATGAACTCTTGCTTGTAGGAAGACACAGATCCTGGGCATCAACTCCGTTTCTGAAGGGAAATTCAGACCACTGTTCTCATCCATGAAACACACTCTGTTTTCAAGCAAGAAGGAAGCTATTCTTTCCAGTGTCTCCAATACAGCAAGCACCATGAGCATGCCCAGAAAAAAACAACTGTGTTTCCGACTCATACGGACCACATATAGTTCAGCTCTACTCATGAAACTGATACAAACCCCAGCTCCGCTTGCATAAATGCTCTTTAGTTAATAGTGAGAATCGCCTTGAGTTCCAGAACTGTGTAAAATCATTTGAGGCCAAAATTCACGTGGTTTACCAGAAATGAACTCTTGCTTGTAGGAAGACACAGATCCTGGGTTTAAACTCAATTTCAGAAGGGAAATTCAGACCATTGTTCTCATCCATGTAACACACTCTGTTTTCCCGCAAGAAGCAAGCTCTTCTTTCCAGAGTCTCCAATACAGCAAGCACCTTGAGCATGCCCAGAAAAAAAGAACTGAGTTTCCTACTTATACAGACCATATGTAGTTCATCTCTGCTTATGAAACTGGTGCAAACCACAGCTCCTCTTACATAAATGCTCTTTAGTTAATAGTGAGAATCGTGTTGGGTTCCAGAACTGTGTAAAATCATTTGAGCCAAAATTCACAAGGTTTACCAGAAATGAACTCTTGCTTGTAGGAAGACACAGATCCTGGGGTTTAACTCCATTTCGGAAGGGAAATTGAGACCAGTGTTCTCATCCATGAAACACACTCTGTTTTCACACAAGAAGGAATCTCTTCTTTCCAGGGTCTCCAATACAGCAAGCACCATGAGCATAACCAGAAAGAAAGAACTGTGTTTCCCACTCATACGGACCATATATAGTTCAGCTCTGCTCTTGAAACTGATACAAACCACAGCTCCGCTTACATAAATGCTCTTTAGTTAATAGTGAGAATCGTGTTGGGTTCCAGAACTGTGGAAAATCATTTGAGCCCAAAATTCACAAGGTTTACCAGAAATGAACTCTTGCTTGTAGGAAGACAGAGATCCTGGGCTTTAACTCCGTTTCTGAAGGGAAATTCAGACCACTGTTCTCATCCATGAAACACACTCTGTTTTCAAGCAAGAAGGAAGCTGTTCTTTCCAGTGTCTCCAATACAGCAAGCACCATGAGCATGCCCAGAAAAAAACAACTGTGTTTCCCACTCATACGGACCACATATAGTTCAGCTCTACTCATGAAACTGATACAAACCACAGCTCCGCTTACATAAATGCTCTTTAGTTAATAGTGAGAATCGTCTTGAGTTCCAGAACTGTGTAAAATCATTTGAGGCCAAAATTCACTTGGTTTACCAGAAATGAACTCTTGCTTGTAGGAAGACACAGATCCTGGGTTTTAACTCCATTTCAGAAGGGAAATTCAGACCATTGTTCTCATCCATGTAACACACTCTGTTTTCACACAAGAAGCAAGCTCTTCTTTCCAGCGTCTCCAATACAGCAAGAACCATGAGCATGCCCAGAAAAAAAGAACTGAGTTTCCTACTCCTACAGACCATATGTAGTTCATCTCTGCTTATGAAACAGGTACAAACCACAGCTCCTCTTACATAAATGCTCCTTAGATAATAGTGAGAATCGCGTTGGGTTCCAGAACTGTGGAAAATCATATGAGCCCAAAAACACAAGGTTTACCAGAAATGAACTCTTGCTTGTAGGAAGACACAGATCATAGGGTTTAACTCCATTTAGGAAGGGAAATTGAGACCAGTGTTCTCATCCATGAAACACACTCTGTTTTCACACAAGAAGGAATCTCTTCTTCCCAGGGTCTCCAATACAGCAAGCACCATGAGCATACCCAGAAAGAAAGAACTGTGTTTCCCACTCATGCGGACCATATATAGTTCAGCTCTACTCTTGAAACTGATACAAACCACAGCTCCGCTTACATAAATGCTCTTTAGTTAATAGTGAGAATCGCCTTGGGTTCCAAAACTATGTAAAATCATTTGAGGCCAAAATTCACTTGGTTTACCGGAAATGAACTCTTGCTTGTAGGAAGACACAGATCCTGGGGTTTACCTCCATTTCGGAAGGGAAATTCAGACCATTGTTCTCATCCATGAAACACACTCTGTTTTCACGCAAGAAGGAATCTCTTCTTTCCAGTGTCTCCAATACAGCAAGCACCATGAGCATGCCCAGAAAAATCGAACTGTGTTTCCCACTCATACGGACCATATATAGTTCAGCTCTGGTCTTGAAACTGATACAAACCACAGCTCCGCTTAAATAAATGCTCTTTAGTTAATAGTGAGAATCGTGTTGGGTTCCAGAACTGTGGAAAATCATTTGAGCCCAAAATTCACAAGGTTTACCAGAAATGAACTCTTGCTTGTAGGAAGACACAGATCCTGGGCATCAACTCCGTTTCTGAAGGGAAATTCAGACCACTGTTCTCATCCATGAAACACACTCTGTTTTCAAGCAAGAAGGAAGCTATTCTTTCCAGTGTCTCCAATACAGCAAGCACCATGAGCATGCCCAGAAAAAAACAACTGTGTTTCCGACTCATACGGACCACATATAGTTCAGCTCTACTCATGAAACTGATACAAACCCCAGCTCCGCTTGCATAAATGCTCTTTAGTTAATAGTGAGAATCGCCTTGAGTTCCAGAACTGTGTAAAATCATTTGAGGCCAAAATTCACGTGGTTTACCAGAAATGAACTCTTGCTTGTAGGAAGACACAGATCCTGGGTTTAAACTCAATTTCAGAAGGGAAATTCAGACCATTGTTCTCATCCATGTAACACACTCTGTTTTCCCGCAAGAAGCAAGCTCTTCTTTCCAGCGTCTCCAATACAGCAAGCACCTTGAGCATGCCCAGAAAAAAAGAACTGAGTTTCCTACTTATACAGACCATATGTAGTTCATCTCTGCTTATGAAACTGGTGCAAACCACAGCTCCTCTTACATAAATGCTCTTTAGTTAATAGTGAGAATCGTGTTGGGTTCCAGAACTGTGTAAAATCATTTGAGCCAAAATTCACAAGGTTTACCAGAAATGAACTCTTGCTTGTAGGAAGACACAGATCCTTGTGTTTAACTCCATTTCGGAAGGGAAATTCAGACCATTGTTCTCATCCATGAAACACACTCTGTTTTCACACAAGAAGGAATCTCTTCTTTCCAGTGTCTCCAATACAGCAAGCACCATGAGCATACCCAGAAAGAATGAACTGTGTTTCCCACTCATACGGACCACATATATTTCAGCTCTACTCTTGAAACTGATACAAACCACAGCTCCGCTTACATAAATGCTCTTTAGTTAATAGTGAGAATCGCCTTGGATTCCAAAACTATGTAAAATCATTTGAGGCCAAAATTCGCTTGGTTTACCGGATATGAACTCTTGCTTGTAGGAAGACACAGATCCTGGGGTTTACCTCTATTTCGGAAGGGAAATTCAGACCATTGTTCTCATCCATGAAACACACACTGTTTTCACGCAAGAAGGAATCTCTTCTTTCCAGCGTCTCCAATACAGCAAGCACAATGAGCATGCCCAGAAAAAAAGACTGTGTTTCCTACTCATACGGACCATATATAGTTCAGCTCTACTCTTGAAACTGATACAAAACACAGCTCCGCTTACATAATTGCCCTTTACTTAATAGTGAGAATCGCCTTGGGTTCCAGAACTGTGTAATATCATTTGAGGCCAAAATTCACTTGGTTTACCAGAAATGAACTCTTGCTGGTAGGAAGGCACAGATCCTGGGCTTTATCTCCGTTTCTGAAGGGAAATTCAGAACAGTGTTCTCATCCATGAAACACACTCTATTTTCACGCAAGAAAGAATCTCTTCTTTCCAGTGTCTCCAATACAGCAAGCACCATGAGTATGCCCAGAATAAAAGACTGTGTTTCCCACTCATAAGGACCATATATAGTTCAGCTCTGGTCTTGAAACTGATACAAACAACAGCTCCACTTAAATAAATGCTCTTTAGTTAATAGTGAGAATTGCGTTGGGTTACAGAACTGTGTAAAATGATTAGAGCCCAAAATTCACTTGGTTTACCACAAATGAACTCTTGCTTGTAGGAAGACACAGATCCTGGGTTTTAACTCCATTTCAGAAGGGAAATTCAGACCATTGTTTTCATCCAAGTAACACACTCTGTTTCCCCGCAAGAAGCAAGCTCTTCTTTCCAGTGTCTCCAATACAGCAAGAACCATGAGCAAGCCCAGAAAAAAAGAACTGAGTTTCCTACTCATACAGACCATATGTAGTTCATCTCTGCTCATGAAACTGGTGCAAACCACAGCTCCTCTTACATAAATGCTCTTTCTTTAATAGTGAGAATCGTGTTGGGTTCCAGAACTGTGGAAAAACATTTGAGCCCAAAATTCACAAGGTTTACTAGAAATGAACTCTTGCTTGTAGGAAGACACAGATCCTGGGCTTTAACTCCGTTTCTGAAGGGAAATTCAGACCAGTGTTCTCATCCATGAAACACACTCTGTTTTCCAGCAAGAAGGAAGCTCTTCTTTCCAGTGTCTCCAATACAGCAAGCACCATGAGCATGCCCAGAAAAAAAGAAATGTGTTTCCCACTCATACGGACCACATATAGTTCAGCTCTACTCATGAAACTGATACAAACCACAGCTCCGCTTACATAAATGCTCTTTAGTTAATAGTGAGATTCGCCTTGGGTTCCAGAACTGTGTAAAATCATTTGAGGCCAAAATTCACTTGGTTTACCAGAAATGAACTCTTGCTTGTAGGAAGACACAGATCCTGGGCTTTAACTCCGTTCCTGAAGGGAAATTCAGAGCACTGTTCTCATCCATGAAACACACTCAGTTTTCACGCAAGAAGGAATCTCTTCTTTCCAGTGTCTCCAATACAGCAAGAACCATGAGCATGCCCAGAAAAAACGAACTGTGTTTCCCACTCATACGGACCATATATAGTTCAGCTCTACTCTTGAAACTGATACAAACCCCAGCTCCGCTTACATAAATGCTCTTTAGTTAATAGTGAGAATCCCCTTGGTTTCCAAAACTATGTAAAATCATTTGAGGCCAAAATTCACTTGGTTTACCGGAAATGAACTCTTGCTTGTAGGAAGACACAGATCCTGGGGTTTACCTCCATTTCAGAAGGGAAATGCAGACCATTGTTCTCATCCATGAAACACACTCTGTTTTTACGCAAGAAGGAATCTCTTCTTTCCAACATCTCCAATACAGCAAGCACAATGAGCATGCCCAGAAAAAAGAACTGTGTTTCCCACTCATACGGACCATATATAGTTCAGCTCTGCTCTTGAAACTGATACAAACCACAGCTCCGCTTACATAAATGCTCTTTAGTTAATAGTGACAATCGTGTTGGGTTCCAGAACTGTGGAAAATCATTTGAGCCCAAAATTCACAAGGTTTACCAGAAATGAACTCTTGCTTGTAGGAAGACAGAGATCCTGGGCTTTAACTCCGTTTCTGAAGGGAAATTCAGACCACTGTTCTCATCCATGAAACACACTCTGTTTTCAAGCAAGAAGGAAGCTGTTCTTTCCAGTGTCTCCAATACAGCAAGCACCATGAGCATGCCCAGAAAAAAACAACTGTGTTTCCCACTCATACGGACCACATATAGTTCAGCTCTACTCATGAAACTGATACAAACCACAGCTCCGCTTACATAAATGCTCTTTAGTTAATAGTGAGAATCGTCTTGAGTTCCAGAACTGTGTAAAATCATTTGAGGCCAAAATTCACTTGGTTTACCAGAAATGAACTCTTGCTTGTAGGAAGACACAGATCCTGGGTTTTAACTCCATTTCAGAAGGGAAATTCAGACCATTGTTCTCATCCATGTAACACACTCTGTTTTCACACAAGAAGCAAGCTCTACTTTCCAGCGTCTCCAATACAGCAAGAACCATGAGCATGCCCAGAAAAAAAGAACTGAGTTTCCTACTCCTACAGACCATATGTAGTTCATCTCTGCTTATGAAACAGGTACAAACCACAGCTCCTCTTACATAAATGCTCCTTAGATAATAGTGAGAATCGCGTTGGGTTCCAGAACTGTGGAAAATCATACGAGCCCAAAATACACAAGGTTTACCAGAAATGAACTCTTGCTTGTAGGAAGACACAGATCATAGGGTTTAACTCCATTTCGGAAGGGAAATTGAGACCAGTGTTCTCATCCATGAAACACACTCTGTTTTCACACAAGAAGGAATCTCTTCTTCCCAGGGTCTCCAATACAGCAAGCACCATGAGCATACCCAGAAAGAAAGAACTGTGTTTCCCACTCATGCGGACCATATATAGTTCAGCTCTACTCTTGAAACTGATACAAACCACAGCTCCGCTTACATAAATGCTCTTTAGTTAATAGTGAGAATCGCCTTGGGTTCCAAAACTATGTAAAATCATTTGAGGCCAAAATTCACTTGGTTTACCGGAAATGAACTCTTGCTTGTAGGAAGACACAGATCCTGGGGTTTACCTCCATTTCGGAAGGGAAATTCAGACCATTGTTCTCATCCATGAAACACACTCTGTTTTCACGCAAGAAGGAATCTCTTCTTTCCAGTGTCTCCAATACAGCAAGCACCATGAGCATGCCCAGAAAAATCGAACTGTGTTTCCCACTCATACGGACCATATATAGTTCAGCTCTGGTCTTGAAACTGATACAAACCACAGCTCCGCTTAAATAAATGCTCTTTAGTTAATAGTGAGAATCGTGTTGGGTTCCAGAACTGTGGAAAATCATTTGAGCCCAAAATTCACAAGGTTTACCAGAAATGAACTCTTGCTTGTAGGAAGACACAGATCCTGGGCATCAACTCCGTTTCTGAAGGGAAATTCAGACCACTGTTCTCATCCATGAAACACACTCTGTTTTCAAGCAAGAAGGAAGCTATTCTTTCCAGTGTCTCCAATACAGCAAGCACCATGAGCATGCCCAGAAAAAAACAACTGTGTTTCCGACTCATACGGACCACATATAGTTCAGCTCTACTCATGAAACTGATACAAACCACAGCTCCGCTTGCATAAATCCTCTTTAGTTAATAGTGAGAATCGCCTTGAGTTCCAGAACTGTGTAAAATTATTTGAGGCCAAAATTCACGTGGTTTACCAGTAATGAACTCTTGCTTGTAGGAAGACACAGATCCTGGGTTTTAACTCAATTTCAGAAGGGAAATTCAGACCATTGTTCTCATCCATGTAACTCACTCTGTTTTCCCGCAAGAAGCAAGCTCTTCTTTCCAGCGTCTCCAATACAGCAAGCACCTTGAGCATGCCCAGAAAAAAAGAACTGAGTTTCCTACTCATACAGACCATATGTAGTTCATCTCTGCTTATGAAACTGGTGCAAACCACAGCTCCTCTTACATAAATGCTCTTTAGTTAATAGTGAGAATCGTGTTGGGTTCCAGAACTGTGTAAAATCATTTGAGCCAAAATTCACAAGGTTTACCAGAAATGAACTCTTGCTTGTAGGAAGACACAGATCCTGGGCTTTAACTCCGTTTCTGAAGGGAAATTCAGGCCACTGTTCTCATCCATGAAACACACTCTGTTTTCACGCAAGAAGGAATCTCTTCTTTCCAGTGTCTCCAATACAGCAAGCACCTTGAGCATGCCCAGAAGAAAAGAACTGTGTTTCCCACTCATACGGACCATATATAGTTCAGCTCTACTCTTGAAACTGATACAAACCACAGCTCCACTTACATAAATGCTCTTTAGTTAATAGTGAGAATCGCCTTGGGTTCCAGAACTGTGTAATATCATTTGAGGCCAAAATTCACTTGGTTTACCAGAAATGAACTCTTGCTTGTAGGAAGACACAGATCCTGGGTTTTTACTCTATTTCAGAAGGGAAATTCAGACCAGTGTTCTCATCCATGAAACACACTTTGTTTTCACGCAAGAAGCAAGCTCTTATTTCCACCATCTCCAATACAACAAGAACCATGAGCATGCCCATAAAAAAGAACTGAGTTTCCTACTCATACAGACCATATGTAGTTCATCTCTGCTTATGAAACTGGTACAAACCACAGCTCCTCTTACATAAATGCTCTTTAGTTAATAGTGAGAATTGTGTTGGGTTCCAGAACTGTGTAAAATCATTTGAGGCCAAAATTCACTTGGTTTACCAGAAAAGAACTCTTGCTTGTAGGAAGACACAGATCCTGGGGTTTAACTCCATTTCGGAAGGGAAATTCAGACCAGTGTTCTCATCCATGAAACACACTCTGTTTTCACACAAGAAGGAATCCTTCTTTCCAGGGTCTCCAATACAGCAAGCACCATGAGCATACCCAGAAAGAAAGAACTGTGTTTCCCACTCATACGGACCACATATAGTTCAGCTCTACTCTTGAAACTGATACAAACCACATCTCCGCTTACATAAATGCTCTTTAGTTAATAGTGAGAATTGTGTTGGGTTCCAGAACTGTGTAAAATCATTTGAGGCCAAAATTCACTTGGTTTACCAGAAAAGAACTCTTGCTTGTAGGAAGACACAGATCCTGGGGTTTAACTCCATTTCGGAAGGGAAATTCAGACCAGTGTTCTCATCCATGAAACACACTCTGTTTTCACACAAGAAGGAATCCTTCTTTCCAGGGTCTCCAATACAGCAAGCACCATGAGCATACCCAGAAAGAAAGAACTGTGTTTCCCACTCATACGGACCACATATAGTTCAGCTCTACTCTTGAAACTGATACAAACCACATCTCCGCTTACATAAATGCTCTTTAGTTAATAGTGAGAATCGCCTTGGGTTCCAAAACTATGTAAAATCATTTGAGGCCAAAATTCACTTGGTTTACCGGAAATGAACTCTTGCTTGTAGGAAGACACAGATCCTGGGATTTACCTCCATTTCGAAAGGGAAATTCAGACCATTGTTCTCATCCATGAAACACACTGTTTTCACGCAAGAAGGAATCTCTTCTTTCCAGCGTCTCCAATACAGCAAGCATAATGAGCATGCCCAGAAAAAAAGAACTGTGTTTCCTACTCATACGGACCATATATAGTTCAGCTCTACTCTTGAAACTGATACAAACCACAGCTCCGCTTACATAAATGCTCTTTAGTTAATAGTGAGATTCGCCTTGGGTTCCAGAACTGTGTAAAATTATTTGAGGCCAAAATTCACTTGGTTTACGAGAAATGAACTCTTGCTTGTAGGAAGACACAGATCCTGAGCTTTAACTCCGTTTCTGAAGGGAAATTCAGAGCACTGTTCTCATCCATGAAACACACTCTGTTTTCACGCAAGAAGGAATCTCTTCTTTCCAGTGTCTCCAATACAGCAAGAACCATGAGCATGCCCAGAAAAAACGAACTGTGTTTCCCACTCATACGGACCATATATAGTTCAGCTCTACTCTTGAAACTGATACAAACCCCAGCTCCGCTTACATAAATGCTCTTTAGTTAATACTGAGAATCCCCTTGTTTTCCAAAACTATGTAAATTCATTTGAGGCCAAAATTCACTTGGTTTACAGGAAATGAACTCTTGCTTGTAGGAAGACACAGATCCTGGGGTTTACCTCCATTTCGGAAGGGAAATTCAGACCATTGTTCTCATCCATGAAACACACTCTGTTTTTACGCAAGAAGGAATCTCTTCTTTCCAACATCTCCAATACAGCAAGCACAATGAGCATGCCCAGAAAAAAAGAACTGTGTTTCCCACTCATACGGACCATATATAGTTCAGCTCTACTCATGAAACTGATACAAACCACAGCTCCGCTTGCATAAATCCTCTTTAGTTAGTAGTGAGAATCGCCTTGAGTTCCAGAACTGTGTAAAATCATTTGAGGCCAAAATTCACGTGGTTTACCAGAAATGAACTCTTGCTTGTAGGAAGACACAGATCCTGGGTTTAAACTCAATTTCAGAAGGGAAATTCAGACCATTGTTCTCATCCATGTAACACACTCTGTTTTCCCGCAAGAAGCAAGCTCTTCTTTCCAGCGTCTCCAATACAGCAAGCACCTTGAGCATGCCCAGAAAAAAAGAACTGAGTTTCCTACTCATACAGACCATATGTAGTTCATCTCTGCTTATGAAACTGGTGCAAACCACAGCTCCTCTTACATAAATGCTCTTTAGTTAATAGTGAGAATCGTGTTGGGTTCCAGAACTGTGTAAAATCATTTGAGCCAAAATTCACAAGGTTTACCAGAAATGAACTCTTGCTTGTAGGAAGACACAGATCCTGGGGTTTAACTCCATTTCGGAAGGGAAATTGAGACCAGTGTTCTCATCCATGAAACACACTCTGTTTTCACACAAGAAGGAATCTCTTCTTTCCAGGGTCTCCAATACAGCAAGCACCATGAGCATAACCAGAAAGAAAGAACTGTGTTTCCCACTCATACGGACCATATATAGTTCAGCTCTACTCTTGAAACTGATACAAACAACAGCTCCGCTTACATAAATGCTCTTTAGTTAATAGTGAGAATCGCCTTGGGTTCCAAAACTATGTAAAATCATTTGAGGCCAAAATTCACTTGGTTTACCGGAAATGAACTCTTGCTTGTAGGAAGACACAGATCCTGGGGTTTACCTCCATTTCGGAAGGGAAATTCAGACCATTGTTCTCATCCATGAAACACACTCTGTTTTCACGGAAGAAGGAATCACTTCTTTCCAGCGTCTCCAATACAGCAAGCACAATGAGCATGCCCAGAAAATAAGAACTGTATTTCCTACTCATACAGACCATATATAGTTCAGCTCTGCTCTTGAAACTGATACAAACCACAGCTCCGCATAAATAAATGCTCTTTAGTTAATAGTGAGAATCCGCTTGGTTCCAGAACTGTGTAAAATCATTTGAGGCCAAAATTCACTTGGTTTACCAGAAATGAACTCTTGCTTGTAGGAAGACACAGATCCTTGTGTTTAACTCCATTTCGGAAGGGAAATTCAGACCATTGTTCTCATCCATGAAACACACTCTGTTTTCACGCAAGAAGGAATCTCTTCTTTCCAGTGTCTCCAATACAGCAAGCACCATGAGCATACCCAGAAAGAGTGAACTGTGTTTCCCACTCATACGGACCACATATATTTCAGCTCTACTCTTGAAACTGAAACAAACCACAGCTCCGCTTACATAAATGCTCTTTAGTTAATAGTGAGAATCGCCTTGGATTCCAAAACTATGTAAAATCATTTGAGGCCAAAATTCGCTTGGTTTACCGGATATGAACTCTTGCTTGTAGGAAGACACAGATCCTGGGGTTTACCTCTATTTCGGAAGGGAAATTCAGACCATTGTTCTCATCCATGAAACACACTCTGTTTTCACGCAAGAAGGAATCTCTTCTTTCCAGCGTCTCCAATACAGCAAGCACAATGAGCATGCCCAGAAAAAAAGACTGTGTTTCCTACTCATACGGACCATATATAGTTCAGCTCTACTCTTGAAACTGATACAAAACACAGCTCCGCTTACATAATTGCCCTTTACTTAATAGTGAGAATCGCCTTGGGTTCCAGAACTGTGTAATATCATTTGAGGCCAAAATTCACTTGGTTTACCAGAAATGAACTCTTGCTGGTAGGAAGGCACAGATCCTGGGCTTTATCTCCGTTTCTGAAGGGAAATTCAGACCAGTGTTCTCATCCATGAAACACACTCTATTTTCACGCAAGAAAGAATCTCTTCTTTCCAGTGTCTCCAATACAGCAAGCACCATGAGTATGCCCAGAATAAAAGACTGTGTTTCCCACTCATAAGGACCATATATAGTTCAGCTCTGGTCTTGAAACTGATACAAACAACAGCTCCACTTAAATAAATGCTCTTTAGTTAATAGTGAGAATTGCGTTGGGTTACAGAACTGTGTAAAATGATTAGAGCCCAAAATTCACTTGGTTTACCACAAATGAACTCTTGCTTGTAGGAAGACACAGATCCTGGGTTTTAACTCCATTTCAGAAGGGAAATTCAGACCATTGTTTTCATCCATGTAACACACTCTGTTTCCCCGCAAGAAGCAAGCTCTTCTTTCCAGTGTCTCCAATACAGCAAGAACCATGAGCAAGCCCAGAAAAAAAGAACTGAGTTTCCTACTCATACAGACCATATGTAGTTCATCTCTGCTCATGAAACTGGTGCAAACCACAGCTCCTCTTACATAAATGCTCTTTCTTTAATAGTGAGAATCGTGTTGGGTTCCAGAACTGTGGAAAAACATTTGAGCCCAAAATTCACAAGGTTTACTAGAAATGAACTCTTGCTTGTAGGAAGACACAGATCCTGGGCTTTAACTCCGTTTCTGAAGGGAAATTCAGACCAGTGTTCTCATCCATGAAACACACTCTGTTTTCCAGCAAGAAGGAATCTCTTCTTTCCAGTGTCTCCAATACAGCAAGCACCATGAGCATGCCCAGAAAAAAAGAAATGTGTTTCCCACTCATACGGACCACATATAGTTCAGCTCTACTCATGAAACTGATACAAACCACAGCTCCGCTTACATAAATGCTCTTTAGTTAATAGTGAGATTCGCCTTGGGTTCCAGAACTGTGTAAAATCATTTGAGGCCAAAATTCACTTGGTTTACCAGAAATGAACTCTTGCTTGTAGGAAGACACAGATCCTGGGCTTTAACTCCGTTCCTGAAGGGAAATTCAGAGCACTGTTCTCATCCATGAAACACACTCAGTTTTCACGCAAGAAGGAATCTCTTCTTTCCAGTGTCTCCAATACAGCAAGAACCATGAGCATGCCCAGAAAAAACGAACTGTGTTTCCCACTCATACGGACCATATATAGTTCAGCTCTACTCTTGAAACTGATACAAACCCCAGCTCCGCTTACATAAATGCTCTTTAGTTAATAGTGAGAATCCCCTTGGTTTCCAAAACTATGTAAAATCATTTGAGGCCAAAATTCACTTGGTTTACCGGAAATGAACTCTTGCTTGTAGGAAGACACAGATCCTGGGGTTTACCTCCATTTCAGAAGGGAAATTCAGACCATTGTTCTCATCCATGAAACACACTCTGTTTTTACGCAAGAAGGAATCTCTTCTTTCCAACATCTCCAATACAGCAAGCACAATGAGCATGCCCAGAAAAAAGAACTGTGTTTCCCACTCATACGGACCATATATAGTTCAGCTCTGCTCTTGAAACTGATACAAACCACAGCTCCGCTTACATAAATGCTCTTTAGTTAATAGTGAGAATCGTGTTGGGTTCCAGAACTGTGGAAAATCATTTGAGCCCAAAATTCACAAGGTTTACCAGAAATGAACTCTTGCTTGTAGGAAGACAGAGATCCTGGGCTTTAACTCCGTTTCTGAAGGGAAATTCAGACCACTGTTCTCATCCATGAAACACACTCTGTTTTCAAGCAAGAAGGAAGCTGTTCTTTCCAGTGTCTCCAATACAGCAAGCACCATGAGCATGCCCAGAAAAAAACAACTGTGTTTCCCACTCATACGGACCACATATAGTTCAGCTCTACTCATGAAACTGATACAAACCACAGCTCCGCTTACATAAATGCTCTTTAGTTAATAGTGAGAATCGTCTTGAGTTCCAGAACTGTGTAAAATCATTTGAGGCCAAAATTCACTTGGTTTACCAGAAATGAACTCTTGCTTGTAGGAAGACACAGATCCTGGGTTTTAACTCCATTTCAGAAGGGAAATTCAGACCATTGTTCTCATCCATGTAACACACTCTGTTTTCACACAAGAAGCAAGCTCTTCTTTCCAGCGTCTCCAATACAGCAAGAACCATGAGCATGCCCAGAAAAAAAGAACTGAGTTTCCTACTCCTACAGACCATATGTAGTTCATCTCTGCTTATGAAACAGGTACAAACCACAGCTCCTCTTACATAAATGCTCCTTAGATAATAGTGAGAATCGCGTTGGGTTCCAGAACTGTGGAAAATCATATGAGCCCAAAATACACAAGGTTTACCAGAAATGAACTCTTGCTTGTAGGAAGACACAGATCATAGGGTTTAACTCCATTTCGGAAGGGAAATTGAGACCAGTGTTCTCATCCATGAAACACACTCTGTTTTCACACAAGAAGGAATCTCTTCTTCCCAGGGTCTCCAATACAGCAAGCACCATGAGCATACCCAGAAAGAAAGAACTGTGTTTCCCACTCATGCGGACCATATATAGTTCAGCTCTACTCATGAAACTGATACAAACCACAGCTCCGCTTACATAAATGCTCTTTAGTTAATAGTGAGATTCGCCTTGGGTTCCAGAACTGTGTAAAATCATTTGAGGCCAAAATTCACTTGGTTTACCAGAAATGAACTCTTGCTTGTAGGAAGACACAGATCCTGGGCTTTAACTCCGTTCCTGAAGGGAAATTCAGAGCACTGTTCTCATCCATGAAACACACTCAGTTTTCACGCAAGAAGGAATCTCTTCTTTCCAGTGTCTCCAATACAGCAAGAACCATGAGCATGCCCAGAAAAAACGAACTGTGTTTCCCACTCATACGGACCATATATAGTTCAGCTCTACTCTTGAAACTGATACAAACCCCAGCTCCGCTTACATAAATGCTCTTTAGTTAATAGTGAGAATCCCCTTGGTTTCCAAAACTATGTAAAATCATTTGAGGCCAAAATTCACTTGGTTTACCGGAAATGAACTCTTGCTTGTAGGAAGACACAGATCCTGGGGTTTACCTCCATTTCAGAAGGGAAATTCAGACCATTGTTCTCATCCATGAAACACACTCTGTTTTTACGCAAGAAGGAATCTCTTCTTTCCAACATCTCCAATACAGCAAGCACAATGAGCATGCCCAGAAAAAAGAACTGTGTTTCCCACTCATACGGACCATATATAGTTCAGCTCTGCTCTTGAAACTGATACAAACCACAGCTCCGCTTACATAAATGCTCTTTAGTTAATAGTGACAATCGTGTTGGGTTCCAGAACTGTGGAAAATCATTTGAGCCCAAAATTCACAAGGTTTACCAGAAATGAACTCTTGCTTGTAGGAAGACAGAGATCCTGGGCTTTAACTCCGTTTCTGAAGGGAAATTCAGACCACTGTTCTCATCCATGAAACACACTCTGTTTTCAAGCAAGAAGGAAGCTGTTCTTTCCAGTGTCTCCAATACAGCAAGCACCATGAGCATGCCCAGAAAAAAACAACTGTGTTTCCCACTCATACGGACCACATATAGTTCAGCTCTACTCATGAAACTGATACAAACCACAGCTCCGCTTACATAAATGCTCTTTAGTTAATAGTGAGAATCGTCTTGAGTTCCAGAACTGTGTAAAATCATTTGAGGCCAAAATTCACTTGGTTTACCAGAAATGAACTCTTGCTTGTAGGAAGACACAGATCCTGGGTTTTAACTCCATTTCAGAAGGGAAATTCAGACCATTGTTCTCATCCATGTAACACACTCTGTTTTCACACAAGAAGCAAGCTCTACTTTCCAGCGTCTCCAATACAGCAAGAACCATGAGCATGCCCAGAAAAAAAGAACTGAGTTTCCTACTCCTACAGACCATATGTAGTTCATCTCTGCTTATGAAACAGGTACAAACCACAGCTCCTCTTACATAAATGCTCCTTAGATAATAGTGAGAATCGCGTTGGGTTCCAGAACTGTGGAAAATCATATGAGCCCAAAATACACAAGGTTTACCAGAAATGAACTCTTGCTTGTAGGAAGACACAGATCATAGGGTTTAACTCCATTTCGGAAGGGAAATTGAGACCAGTGTTCTCATCCATGAAACACACTCTGTTTTCACACAAGAAGGAATCTCTTCTTCCCAGGGTCTCCAATACAGCAAGCACCATGAGCATACCCAGAAAGAAAGAACTGTGTTTCCCACTCATGCGGACCATATATAGTTCAGCTCTACTCTTGAAACTGATACAAACCACAGCTCCGCTTACATAAATGCTCTTTAGTTAATAGTGAGGATCGCCTTGGGTTCCAAAACTATGTAAAATCATTTGAGGCCAAAATTCACTTGGTTTACCGGAAATGAACTCTTGCTTGTAGGAAGACACAGATCCTGGGGTTTACCTCCATTTCGGAAGGGAAATTCAGACCATTGTTCTCATCCATGAAACACACTCTGTTTTCACGCAAGAAGGAATCTCTTCTTTCCAGTGTCTCCAATACAGCAAGCACCATGAGCATGCCCAGAAAAATCGAACTGTGTTTCCCACTCATACGGACCATATATAGTTCAGCTCTGGTCTTGAAACTGATACAAACCACAGCTCCGCTTAAATAAATGCTCTTTAGTTAATAGTGAGAATCGTGTTGGGTTCCAGAACTGTGGAAAATCATTTGAGCCCAAAATTCACAAGGTTTACCAGAAATGAACTCTTGCTTGTAGGAAGACACAGATCCTGGGCATCAACTCCGTTTCTGAAGGGAAATTCAGACCACTGTTCTCATCCATGAAACACACTCTGTTTTCAAGCAAGAAGGAAGCTATTCTTTCCAGTGTCTCCAATACAGCAAGCACCATGAGCATGCCAGGAAAAAACAACTGTGTTTCCGACTCATACGGACCACATATAGTTCAGCTCTACTCATGAAACTGATACAAACCACAGCTCCGCTTGCATAAATCCTCTTTAGTTAATAGTGAGAATCGCCTTGAGTTCCAGAACTGTGTAAAATCATTTGAGGCCAAAATTCACGTGGTTTACCAGAAATGAACTCTTGCTTGTAGGAAGACACAGATCCTGGGTTTTAACTCAATTTCAGAAGGGAAATTCAGACCATTGTTCTCATCCATGTAACTCACTCTGTTTTCCCGCAAGAAGCAAGCTCTTCTTTCCAGCGTCTCCAATACAGCAAGCACCTTGAGCATGCCCAGAAAAAAAGAACTGAGTTTCCTACTCATACAGACCATATGTAGTTCATCTCTGCTTATGAAACTGGTGCAAACCACAGCTCCTCTTACATAAATGCTCTTTAGTTAATAGTGAGAATCGTGTTGGGTTCCAGAACTGTGTAAAATCATTTGAGCCAAAATTCACAAGGTTTACCAGAAATGAACTCTTGCTTGTAGGAAGACACAGATCCTGGGCTTTAACTCCGTTTCTGAAGGGAAATTCAGGCCACTGTTCTCATCCATGAAACACACTCTGTTTTCACGCAAGAAGGAATCTCTTCTTTCCAGTGTCTCCAATACAGCAAGCACCTTGAGCATGCCCAGAAGAAAAGAACTGTGTTTCCCACTCATACGGACCATATATAGTTCAGCTCTACTCTTGAAACTGATACAAACCACAGCTCCACTTACATAAATGCTCTTTAGTTAATAGTGAGAATCGCCTTGGGTTCCAGAACTGTGTAATATCATTTGAGGCCAAAATTCACTTGGTTTACCAGAAATGAACTCTTGCTTGTAGGAAGACACAGATCCTGGGTTTTTACTCTATTTCAGAAGGGAAATTCAGACCAGTGTTCTCATCCATGAAACACACTTTGTTTTCACGCAAGAAGCAAGCTCTTATTTCCACCATCTCCAATACAACAAGAACCATGAGCATGCCCATAAAAAAGAACTGAGTTTCCTACTCATACAGACCATATGTAGTTCATCTCTGCTTATGAAACTGGTACAAACCACAGCTCCTCTTACATAAATGCTCTTTAGTTAATAGTGAGAATTGTGTTGGGTTCCAGAACTGTGTAAAATCATTTGAGGCCAAAATTCACTTGGTTTACCAGAAAAGAACTCTTGCTTGTAGGAAGACACAGATCCTGGGGTTTAACTCCATTTCGGAAGGGAAATTCAGACCAGTGTTCTCATCCATGAAACACACTCTGTTTTCACACAAGAAGGAATCCTTCTTTCCAGGGTCTCCAATACAGCAAGCACCATGAGCATACCCAGAAAGAAAGAACTGTGTTTCCCACTCATACGGACCACATATAGTTCAGCTCTACTCTTGAAACTGATACAAACCACATCTCCGCTTACATAAATGCTCTTTAGTTAATAGTGAGAATCGCCTTGGGTTCCAAAACTATGTAAAATCATTTGAGGCCAAAATTCACTTGGTTTACCGGAAATGAACTCTTGCTTGTAGGAAGACACAGATCCTGGGATTTACCTCCATTTCGAAAGGGAAATTCAGACCATTGTTCTCATCCATGAAACACACTGTTTTCACGCAAGAAGGAATCTCTTCTTTCCAGCGTCTCCAATACAGCAAGCATAATGAGCATGCCCAGAAAAAAAGAACTGTGTTTCCTACTCATACGGACCATATATAGTTCAGCTCTACTCATGAAACTGATACAAACCACAGCTCCGCTTACATAAATGCTCTTTAGTTAATAGTGAGAATCGTCTTGAGTTCCAGAACTGTGTAAAATCATTTGAGGCCAAAATTCACTTGGTTTACCAGAAATGAACTCTTGCTTGTAGGAAGACACAGATCCTGGGTTTTAACTCCATTTCAGAAGGGAAATTCAGACCATTGTTCTCATCCATGTAACACACTCTGTTTTCACACAAGAAGCAAGCTCTACTTTCCAGCGTCTCCAATACAGCAAGAACCATGAGCATGCCCAGAAAAAAAGAACTGAGTTTCCTACTCCTACAGACCATATGTAGTTCATCTCTGCTTATGAAACAGGTACAAACCACAGCTCCTCTTACATAAATGCTCCTTAGATAATAGTGAGAATCGCGTTGGGTTCCAGAACTGTGGAAAATCATATGAGCCCAAAATACACAAGGTTTACCAGAAATGAACTCTTGCTTGTAGGAAGACACAGATCATAGGGTTTAACTCCATTTCGGAAGGGAAATTGAGACCAGTGTTCTCATCCATGAAACACACTCTGTTTTCACACAAGAAGGAATCTCTTCTTCCCAGGGTCTCCAATACAGCAAGCACCATGAGCATACCCAGAAAGAAAGAACTGTGTTTCCCACTCATGCGGACCATATATAGTTCAGCTCTACTCATGAAACTGATACAAACCACAGCTCCGCTTACATAAATGCTCTTTAGTTAATAGTGAGATTCGCCTTGGGTTCCAGAACTGTGTAAAATCATTTGAGGCCAAAATTCACTTGGTTTACCAGAAATGAACTCTTGCTTGTAGGAAGACACAGATCCTGGGCTTTAACTCCGTTCCTGAAGGGAAATTCAGAGCACTGTTCTCATCCATGAAACACACTCAGTTTTCACGCAAGAAGGAATCTCTTCTTTCCAGTGTCTCCAATACAGCAAGAACCATGAGCATGCCCAGAAAAAACGAACTGTGTTTCCCACTCATACGGACCATATATAGTTCAGCTCTACTCTTGAAACTGATACAAACCCCAGCTCCGCTTACATAAATGCTCTTTAGTTAATAGTGAGAATCCCCTTGGTTTCCAAAACTATGTAAAATCATTTGAGGCCAAAATTCACTTGGTTTACCGGAAATGAACTCTTGCTTGTAGGAAGACACAGATCCTGGGGTTTACCTCCATTTCAGAAGGGAAATTCAGACCATTGTTCTCATCCATGAAACACACTCTGTTTTTACGCAAGAAGGAATCTCTTCTTTCCAACATCTCCAATACAGCAAGCACAATGAGCATGCCCAGAAAAAAGAACTGTGTTTCCCACTCATACGGACCATATATAGTTCAGCTCTGCTCTTGAAACTGATACAAACCACAGCTCCGCTTACATAAATGCTCTTTAGTTAATAGTGACAATCGTGTTGGGTTCCAGAACTGTGGAAAATCATTTGAGCCCAAAATTCACAAGGTTTACCAGAAATGAACTCTTGCTTGTAGGAAGACAGAGATCCTGGGCTTTAACTCCGTTTCTGAAGGGAAATTCAGACCACTGTTCTCATCCATGAAACACACTCTGTTTTCAAGCAAGAAGGAAGCTGTTCTTTCCAGTGTCTCCAATACAGCAAGCACCATGAGCATGCCCAGAAAAAAACAACTGTGTTTCCCACTCATACGGACCACATATAGTTCAGCTCTACTCATGAAACTGATACAAACCACAGCTCCGCTTGCATAAATGCTCTTTAGTTAATAGTGAGAATCGTCTTGAGTTCCAGAACTGTGTAAAATCATTTGAGGCCAAAATTCACTTGGTTTACCAGAAATGAACTCTTGCTTGTAGGAAGACACAGATCCTGGGTTTTAACTCCATTTCAGAAGGGAAATTCAGACCATTGTTCTCATCCATGTAACACACTCTGTTTTCCCGCAAGAAGCAAGCTCTTCTTTCCAGCGTCTCCAATACAGCAAGCACCTTGAGCATGCCCAGAAAAAAAGAACTGAGTTTCCTACTCATACAGACCATATGTAGTTCATCTCTGCTTATGAAACTGGTGCAAACCACAGCTCCTCTTACATAAATGCTCTTTAGTTAATAGTGAGAATCGTGTTGGGTTCCAGAACTGTGTAAAATCATTTGAGCCAAAATTCACAAGGTTTACCAGAAATGAACTCTTGCTTGTAGGAAGACACAGATCCTGGGCTTTAACTCCGTTTCTGAAGGGAAATTCAGGCCACTGTTCTCATCCATGAAACACACTCTGTTTTCACGCAAGAAGGAATCTCTTCTTTCCAGTGTCTCCAATACAGCAAGCACCTTGAGCATGCCCAGAAGAAAAGAACTGTGTTTCCCACTCATACGGACCATATATAGTTCAGCTCTACTCTTGAAACTGATACAAACCACAGCTCCACTTACATAAATGCTCTTTAGTTAATAGTGAGAATCGCCTTGGGTTCCAGAACTGTGTAATATCATTTGAGGCCAAAATTCACTTGGTTTACCAGAAATGAACTCTTGCTTGTAGGAAGACACAGATCCTGGGTTTTTACTCTATTTCAGAAGGGAAATTCAGACCAGTGTTCTCATCCATGAAACACACTTTGTTTTCACGCAAGAAGCAAGCTCTTATTTCCACCATCTCCAATACAACAAGAACCATGAGCATGCCCATAAAAAAGAACTGAGTTTCCTACTCATACAGACCATATGTAGTTCATCTCTGCTTATGAAACTGGTACAAACCACAGCTCCTCTTACATAAATGCTCTTTAGTTAATAGTGAGAATTGTGTTGGGTTCCAGAACTGTGTAAAATCATTTGAGGCCAAAATTCACTTGATTTACCAGAAAAGAACTCTTGCTTGTAGGAAGACACAGATCCTGGGGTTTAACTCCATTTCGGAAGGGAAATTCAGACCAGTGTTCTCATCCATGAAACACACTCTGTTTTCACACAAGAAGGAATCCTTCTTTCCAGGGTCTCCAATACAGCAAGCACCATGAGCATACCCAGAAAGAAAGAACTGTGTTTCCCACTCATACGGACCACATATAGTTCAGCTCTACTCTTGAAACTGATACAAACCACATCTCCGCTTACATAAATGCTCTTTAGTTAATAGTGAGAATCGCCTTGGGTTCCAAAACTATGTAAAATCATTTGAGGCCAAAATTCACTTGGTTTACCGGAAATGAACTCTTGCTTGTAGGAAGACACAGATCCTGGGATTTACCTCCATTTCGAAAGGGAAATTCAGACCATTGTTCTCATCCATGAAACACACTGTTTTCACGCAAGAAGGAATCTCTTCTTTCCAGCGTCTCCAATACAGCAAGCATAATGAGCATGCCCAGAAAAAAAGAACTGTGTTTCCTACTCATACGGACCATATATAGTTCAGCTCTACTCTTGAAACTGATACAAACCACAGCTCCGCTTACATAAATGCTCTTTAGTTAATAGTGAGATTCGCCTTGGGTTCCAGAACTGTGTAAAATTATTTGAGGCCAAAATTCACTTGGTTTACCAGAAATGAACTCTTGCTTGTAGGAAGACACAGATCCTGAGCTTTAACTCCGTTTCTGAAGGGAAATTCAGAGCACTGTTCTCATCCATGAAACACACTCTGTTTTCACGCAAGAAGGAATCTCTTCTTTCCAGTGTCTCCAATACAGCAAGAACCATGAGCATGCCCAGAAAAAACGAACTGTGTTTCCCACTCATACGGACCATATATAGTTCAGCTCTACTCTTGAAACTGATACAAACCCCAGCTCCGCTTACATAAATGCTCTTTAGTTAATACTGAGAATCTCCTTGTTTTCCAAAACTATGTAAATTCATTTGAGGCCAAAATTCACTTGGTTTACAGGAAATGAACTCTTGCTTGTAGGAAGACACAGATCCTGGGGTTTACCTCCATTTCGGAAGGGAAATTCAGACCATTGTTCTCATCCATGAAACACACTCTGTTTTTACGCAAGAAGGAATCTCTTCTTTCCAACATCTCCAATACAGCAAGCACAATGAGCATGCCCAGAAAAAAAGAACTGTGTTTCCCACTCATACGGACCATATATAGTTCAGCTCTACTCATGAAACTGATACAAACCACAGCTCCGCTTGCATAAATCCTCTTTAGTTAATAGTGAGAATCGCCTTGAGTTCCAGAACTGTGTAAAATCATTTGAGGCCAAAATTCACGTGGTTTACCAGAAATGAACTCTTGCTTGTAGGAAGACACAGATCCTGGGTTTAAACTCAATTTCAGAAGGGAAATTCAGACCATTGTTCTCATCCATGTAACACACTCTGTTTTCCCGCAAGAAGCAAGCTCTTCTTTCCAGCGTCTCCAATACAGCAAGCACCTTGAGCATGCCCAGAAAAAAAGAACTGAGTTTCCTACTCATACAGACCATATGTAGTTCATCTCTGCTTATGAAACTGGTGCAAACCACAGCTCCTCTTACATAAATGCTCTTTAGTTAATAGTGAGAATCGTGTTGGGTTCCAGAACTGTGTAAAATCATTTGAGCCAAAATTCACAAGGTTTACCAGAAATGAACTCTTGCTTGTAGGAAGACACAGATCCTGGGGTTTAACTCCATTTCGGAAGGGAAATTGAGACCAGTGTTCTCATCCATGAAACACACTCTGTTTTCACACAAGAAGGAATCTCTTCTTTCCAGGGTCTCCAATACAGCAAGCACCATGAGCATAACCAGAAAGAAAGAACTGTGTTTCCCACTCATACGGACCATATATAGTTCAGCTCTACTCTTGAAACTGATACAAACAACAGCTCCGCTTACATAAATGCTCTTTAGTTAATAGTGAGAATCGCCTTGGGTTCCAAAACTATGTAAAATCATTTGAGGCCAAAATTCACTTGGTTTACCGGAAATGAACTCTTGCTTGTAGGAAGACACAGATCCTGGGGTTTACCTCCATTTCGGAAGGGAAATTCAGACCATTGTTCTCATCCATGAAACACACTCTGTTTTCACGGAAGAAGGAATCACTTCTTTCCAGCGTCTCCAATACAGCAAGCACAATGAGCATGCCCAGAAAATAAGAACTGTATTTCCTACTCATACAGACCATATATAGTTCAGCTCTGCTCTTGAAACTGATACAAACCACAGCTCCGCATAAATAAATGCTCTTTAGTTAATAGTGAGAATCCGCTTGGTTCCAGAACTGTGTAAAATCATTTGAGGCCAAAATTCACTTGGTTTACCAGAAATGAACTCTTGCTTGTAGGAAGACACAGATCCTTGTGTTTAACTCCATTTCGGAAGGGAAATTCAGACCATTGTTCTCATCCATGAAACACACTCTGTTTTCACACAAGAAGGAATCTCTTCTTTCCAGTGTCTCCAATACAGCAAGCACCATGAGCATACCCAGAAAGAGTGAACTGTGTTTCCCACTCATACGGACCACATATATTTCAGCTCTACTCTTGAAACTGAAACAAACCACAGCTCCGCTTACATAAATGCTCTTTAGTTAATAGTGAGAATCGCCTTGGATTCCAAAACTATGTAAAATCATTTGAGGCCAAAATTCGCTTGGTTTACCGGATATGAACTCTTGCTTGTAGGAAGACACAGATCCTGGGGTTTACCTCTATTTCAGAAGGGAAATTCAGACCATTGTTCTCATCCATGAAACACACTCTGTTTTCACGCAAGAAGGAATCTCTTCTTTCCAGCGTCTCCAATACAGCAAGCACAATGAGCATGCCCAGAAAAAAAGACTGTGTTTCCTACTCATACGGACCATATATAGTTCAGCTCTACTCTTGAAACTGATACAAAACACAGCTCCGCTTACATAATTGCCCTTTACTTAATAGTGAGAATCGCCTTGGGTTCCAGAACTGTGTAATATCATTTGAGGCCAAAATTCACTTGGTTTACCAGAAATGAACTCTTGCTGGTAGGAAGGCACAGATCCTGGGCTTTATCTCCGTTTCTGAAGGGAAATTCAGACCAGTGTTCTCATCCATGAAACACACTCTATTTTCACGCAAGAAAGAATCTCTTCTTTCCAGTGTCTCCAATACAGCAAGCACCATGAGTATGCCCAGAATAAAAGACTGTGTTTCCCACTCATAAGGACCATATATAGTTCAGCTCTGGTCTTGAAACTGATACAAACAACAGCTCCACTTAAATAAATGCTCTTTAGTTAATAGTGAGAATTGCGTTGGGTTACAGAACTGTGTAAAATGATTAGAGCCCAAAATTCACTTGGTTTACCACAAATGAACTCTTGCTTGTAGGAAGACACAGATCCTGGGTTTTAACTCCATTTCAGAAGGGAAATTCAGACCATTGTTTTCATCCATGTAACACACTCTGTTTCCCCGCAAGAAGCAAGCTCTTCTTTCCAGTGTCTCCAATACAGCAAGAACCATGAGCAAGCCCAGAAAAAAAGAACTGAGTTTCCTACTCATACAGACCATATGTAGTTCATCTCTGCTCATGAAACTGGTGCAAACCACAGCTCCTCTTACATAAATGCTCTTTCTTTAATAGTGAGAATCGTGTTGGGTTCCAGAACTGTGGAAAAACATTTGAGCCCAAAATTCACAAGGTTTACTAGAAATGAACTCTTGCTTGTAGGAAGACACAGATCCTGGGCTTTAACTCCGTTTCTGAAGGGAAATTCAGACCAGTGTTCTCATCCATGAAACACACTCTGTTTTCCAGCAAGAAGGAAGCTCTTCTTTCCAGTGTCTCCAATACAGCAAGCACCATGAGCATGCCCAGAAAAAAAGAAATGTGTTTCCCACTCATACGGACCACATATAGTTCAGCTCTACTCTTGAAACTGATACAAACCACAGCTCCTCTTACATAAATGCTCCTTAGATAATAGTGAGAATCGCGTTGGGTTCCAGAACTGTGGAAAATCATATGAGCCCAAAATACACAAGGTTTACCAGAAATGAACTCTTGCTTGTAGGAAGACACAGATCATAGGGTTTAACTCCATTTCGGAAGGGAAATTGAGACCAGTGTTCTCATCCATGAAACACACTCTGTTTTCACACAAGAAGGAATCTCTTCTTCCCAGGGTCTCCAATACAGCAAGCACCATGAGCATACCCAGAAAGAAAGAACTGTGTTTCCCACTCATGCGGACCATATATAGTTCAGCTCTACTCTTGAAACTGATACAAACCACAGCTCCGCTTACATAAATGCTCTTTAGTTAATAGTGAGAATCGCCTTGGGTTCCAAAACTATGTAAAATCATTTGAGGCCAAAATTCACTTGGTTTACCGGAAATGAACTCTTGCTTGTAGGAAGACACAGATCCTGGGGTTTACCTCCATTTCGGAAGGGAAATTCAGACCATTGTTCTCATCCATGAAACACACTCTGTTTTCACGCAAGAAGGAATCTCTTCTATCCAGTGTCTCCAATACAGCAAGCACCATGAGCATGCCCAGAAAAATCGAACTGTGTTTCCCACTCATACGGACCATATATAGTTCAGCTCTGGTCTTGAAACTGATACAAACCACAGCTCCGCTTAAATAAATGCTCTTTAGTTAATAGTGAGAATCGTGTTGGGTTCCAGAACTGTGGAAAATCATTTGAGCCCAAAATTCACAAGGTTTACCAGAAATGAACTCTTGCTTGTAGGAAGACACAGATCCTGGGCATCAACTCCGTTTCTGAAGGGAAATTCAGACCACTGTTCTCATCCATGAAACACACTCTGTTTTCAAGCAAGAAGGAAGCTATTCTTTCCAGTGTCTCCAATACAGCAAGCACCATGAGCATGCCCAGAAAAAAACAACTGTGTTTCCGACTCATACGGACCACATATAGTTCAGCTCTACTCATGAAACTGATACAAACCACAGCTCCGCTTGCATAAATCCTCTTTAGTTAATAGTGAGAATCGCCTTGAGTTCCAGAACTGTGTAAAATCATTTGAGGCCAAAATTCACGTGGTTTACCAGAAATGAACTCTTGCTTGTAGGAAGACACAGATCCTGGGTTTTAACTCAATTTCAGAAGGGAAATTCAGACCATTGTTCTCATCCATGTAACACACTCTGTTTTCCCGCAAGAAGCAAGCTCTTCTTTCCAGCGTCTCCAATACAGCAAGCACCTTGAGCATGCCCAGAAAAAAAGAACTGAGTTTCCTACTCATACAGACCATATGTAGTTCATCTCTGCTTATGAAACTGGTGCAAACCACAGCTCCTCTTACATAAATGCTCTTTAGTTAATAGTGAGAATCGTGTTGGGTTCCAGAACTGTGTAAAATCATTTGAGCCAAAATTCACAAGGTTTACCAGAAATGAACTCTTGCTTGTAGGAAGACACAGATCCTGGGCTTTAACTCCGTTTCTGAAGGGAAATTCAGGCCACTGTTCTCATCCATGAAACACACTCTGTTTTCACGCAAGAAGGAATCTCTTCTTTCCAGTGTCTCCAATACAGCAAGCACCTTGAGCATGCCCAGAAGAAAAGAACTGTGTTTCCCACTCATACGGACCATATATAGTTCAGCTCTACTCTTGAAACTGATACAAACCACAGCTCCACTTACATAAATGCTCTTTAGTTAATAGTGAGAATCGCCTTGGGTTCCAGAACTGTGTAATATCATTTGAGGCCAAAATTCACTTGGTTTACCAGAAATGAACTCTTGCTTGTAGGAAGACACAGATCCTGGGTTTTTACTCTATTTCAGAAGGGAAATTCAGACCAGTGTTCTCATCCATGAAACACACTTTGTTTTCACGCAAGAAGCAAGCTCTTATTTCCACCATCTCCAATACAACAAGAACCATGAGCATGCCCATAAAAAAGAACTGAGTTTCCTACTCATACAGACCATATGTAGTTCATCTCTGCTTATGAAACTGGTACAAACCACAGCTCCTCTTACATAAATGCTCTTTAGTTAATAGTGAGAATTGTGTTGGGTTCCAGAACTGTGTAAAATCATTTGAGGCCAAAATTCACTTGGTTTACCAGAAAAGAACTCTTGCTTGTAGGAAGACACAGATCCTGGGGTTTAACTCCATTTCGGAAGGGAAATTCAGACCAGTGTTCTCATCCATGAAACACACTCTGTTTTCACACAAGAAGGAATCCTTCTTTCCAGGGTCTCCAATACAGCAAGCACCATGAGCATACCCAGAAAGAAAGAACTGTGTTTCCCACTCATACGGACCACATATAGTTCAGCTCTACTCTTGAAACTGATACAAACCACATCTCCGCTTACATAAATGCTCTTTAGTTAATAGTGAGAATCGCCTTGGGTTCCAAAACTATGTAAAATCATTTGAGGCCAAAATTCACTTGGTTTACCGGAAATGAACTCTTGCTTGTAGGAAGACACAGATCCTGGGATTTACCTCCATTTCGAAAGGGAAATTCAGACCATTGTTCTCATCCATGAAACACACTGTTTTCACGCAAGAAGGAATCTCTTCTTTCCAGCGTCTCCAATACAGCAAGCATAATGAGCATGCCCAGAAAAAAAGAACTGTGTTTCCTACTCATACGGACCATATATAGTTCAGCTCTACTCTTGAAACTGATACAAACCACAGCTCCGCTTACATAAATGCTCTTTAGTTAATAGTGAGATTCGCCTTGGGTTCCAGAACTGTGTAAAATTATTTGAGGCCAAAATTCACTTGGTTTACCAGAAATGAACTCTTGCTTGTAGGAAGACACAGATCCTGAGCTTTAACTCCGTTTCTGAAGGGAAATTCAGAGCACTGTTCTCATCCATGAAACACACTCTGTTTTCACGCAAGAAGGAATCTCTTCTTTCCAGTGTCTCCAATACAGCAAGAACCATGAGCATGCCCAGAAAAAACGAACTGTGTTTCCCACTCATACGGACCATATATAGTTCAGCTCTACTCTTGAAACTGATACAAACCCCAGCTCCGCTTACATAAATGCTCTTTAGTTAATACTGAGAATCCCCTTGTTTTCCAAAACTATGTAAATTCATTTGAGGCCAAAATTCACTTGGTTTACAGGAAATGAACTCTTGCTTGTAGGAAGACACAGATCCTGGGGTTTACCTCCATTTCGGAAGGGAAATTCAGACCATTGTTCTCATCCATGAAACACACTCTGTTTTTACGCAAGAAGGAATCTCTTCTTTCCAACATCTCCAATACAGCAAGCACAATGAGCATGCCCAGAAAAAAAGAACTGTGTTTCCCACTCATACGGACCATATATAGTTCAGCTCTGCTCTTGAAACTGATACAAACCACAGCTCCGCTTACATAAATGCTCTTTAGTTAATAGTGAGAATCGTGTTGGGTTCCAGAACTGTGGAAAATCATTTGAGCCCAAAATTCACAAGGTTTACCAGAAATGAACTCTTGCTTTTAGGAAGACAGAGATCCTGGGCTTTAACTCCGTTTCTGAAGGGAAATTCAGACCATTGTTCTCATCCATGAAACACACTCTGTTTTCAAGCAAGAAGGAAGCTATTCTTTCCAGTGTCTCCAATACAGCAAGCACCATGAGCATGCCCAGAAAAAAACAACTGTGTTTCCCACTCATACGGACCACATATAGTTCAGCTCTACTCATGAAACTGATACAAACCACAGCTCCGCTTACATAAATGCTCTTTAGTTAATAGTGAGAATCGCCTTGAGTTCCAGAATTGTGTAAAATCATTTGAGGCCAAAATTCACTTGGTTTACCAGAAATGAACTCTTGCTTGTAGGAAGACACAGATCCTGGGTTTTAACTCCATTTCAGAAGGGAAATTCAGACCATTGTTCTCATCCATGTAACACACTCTGTTTTCACACAAGAAGCAAGCTCTTCTTTCCAGCGTCTCCAATACAGCAAGAACCATGAGCATGCCCAGAAAAAAAGAACTGAGTTTCCTACTCATACAGACCATATGTAGTTCATCTCTGCTCTTGAAACAGGTACAAACCACAGCTCCTCTTACATAAATGCTCCTTAGATAATAGTGAGAATCGCGTTGGGTTCCAGAACTGTGGAAAATCATATGAGCCCAAAATACACAAGGTTTACCAGAAATGAACTCTTGCTTGTAGGAAGACACAGATCATATGGTTTAACTCCATTTCGGAAGGGAAATTGAGACCAGTGTTCTCATCCATGAAACACACTCTGTTTTCACACAAGAAGGTATCTCTTCTTCCCAGGGTCTCCAATACAGCAAGCACCATGAGCATACCCAGAAAGAAAGAACTGTGTTTCCCACTCATGCGGACCATATATAGTTCAGCTCTACTCTTGAAACTGATACAAACCACAGCTCCGCTTACATAAATGCTCTTTAGTTAATAGTGAGAATCGCCTTGGGTTCCAAAACTATGTAAAATCATTTGAGGCCAAAATTCACTTGGTTTACCGGAAATGAACTCTTGCTTGTAGGAAGACACAGATCCTGGGGTTTACCTCCATTTCGGAAGGGAAATTCAGACCATTGTTCTCATCCATGAAACACACTCTGTTTTCACGCAAGAAGGAATCTCTTCTTTCCAGTGTCTCCAATACAGCAAGCACCATGAGCATGCCCAGAAAAATCGAACTGTGTTTCCCACTCATAGGGACCATATATAGTTCAGCTCTGGTCTTGAAACTGATACAAACCACAGCTCCGCTTAAATAAATGCTCTTTAGTTAATAGTGAGAATCGTGTTGGGTTCCAGAACTGTGGAAAATCATTTGAGCCCAAAATTCACAAGGTTTACCAGAAATGAACTCTTGCTTGTAGGAAGACACAGATCCTGGGCATCAACTCCGTTTCTGAAGGGAAATTCAGACCACTGTTCTCATCCATGAAACACACTCTGTTTTCAAGCAAGAAGGAAGCTATTCTTTCCAGTGTCTCCAATACAGCAAGCACCATGAGCATGCCCAGAAAAAAACAACTGTGTTTCCGACTCATACGGACCACATATAATTCAGCTCTACTCATGAAACTGATACAAACCACAGCTCCGCTTGCATAAATCCTCTTTAGTTAATAGTGAGAATCGCCTTGAGTTCCAGAACTGTGTAAAATCATTTGAGGCCAAAATTCACGTGGTTTACCAGAAATGAACTCTTGCTTGTAGGAAGACACAGATCCTGGGTTTTAACTCAATTTCAGAAGGGAAATTCAGACCATTGTTCTCATCCATGTAACACACTCTGTTTTCCCGCAAGAAGCAAGCTCTTCTTTCCAGCGTCTCCAATACAGCAAGCACCATGAGCATGCCCAGAAAAATCGAACTGTGTTTCCCACTCATACGGACCATATATAGTTCAGCTCTGGTCTTGAAACTGATACAAACCACAGCTCCTCTTACATAAATGCTCTTTAGTTAATAGTGAGAATCGTGTTGGGTTCCAGAACTGTGTAAAATCATTTGAGCCAAAATTCACAAGGTTTACCAGATATGAACTCTTGCTTGTAGGAAGACACAGATCCTGGGCTTTAACTCCGTTTCTGAAGGGAAATTCAGGCCACTGTTCTCATCCATGAAACACACTCTGTTTTCACGCAAGAAGGAATCTCTTCTTTCCAGTGTCTCCAATACAGCAAGCACCTTGAGCATGCCCAGAAGAAAAGAACTGTGTTTCCCACTCATACGGACCATATATAGTTCAGCTCTACTCTTGAAACTGATACAAACCACAGCTCCACTTACATAAATGCTCTTTAGTTAATAGTGAGAATCGCCTTGGGTTCCAGAACTGTGTAATATCATTTGAGGCCAAAATTCACTTGGTTTACCAGAAATGAACTCTTGCTTGTAGGAAGACACAGATCCTGGGTTTTTACTCTATTTCAGAAGGGAAATTCAGACCAGTGTTCTCATCCATGAAACACACTTTGTTTTCACGCAAGAAGCAAGCTCTTATTTCCACCATCTCCAATACAACAAGAACCATGAGCATGCCCAGAAAAAAAGAACTGAGTTTCCTACTCATACAGACCATATGTAGTTCATCTCTGCTTATGAAACTGGTACAAACCACAGCTCCTCTTACATAAATGCTCTTTAGTTAATAGTGAGAATCGTGTTGGGTTCCAGAACTGTGTAAAATCATTTGAGGCCAAAATTCACTTGGTTTACCAGAAAAGAACTCTTGCTTGTAGGAAGACACAGATCCTGGGGTTTAACTCCATTTCGGAAGGGAAATTCAGACCAGTGTTCTCATCCATGAAACACACTCTGTTTTCACACAAGAAGGAATCCTTCTTTCCAGGGTCTCCAATACAGCAAGCACCATGAGCATACCCAGAAAGAAAGAACTGTGTTTCCCACTCATACGGACCACATATAGTTCAGCTCTACTCTTGAAACTGATACAAACCACATCTCCGCTTACATAAATGCTCTTTAGTTAATAGTGAGAATCGCCTTGGGTTCCAAAACTATGTAAAATCATTTGAGGCCAAAATTCACTTGGTTTACCGGAAATGAACTCTTGCTTGTAGGAAGACACAGATCCTGGGGTTTACCTCCATTTCGAAAGGGAAATTCAGACCATTGTTCTCATCCATGAAACACACTCTGTTTTCACGCAAGAAGGAATCTCTTCTTTCCAGCGTCTCCAATACAGCAAGCATAATGAGCATGCCCAGAAAAAAAGAACTGTGTTTTCTACTCATACGGACCATATATAGTTCAGCTCTACACTTGAAACTGATACAAACCACAGCTCCGCTTACATAAATGCTCTTTACTTAATAGTGAGAATCACCTTGGGATTCAAAACTGTGAAATATCATTTGAGGCCAAAATTCACTTGGTTCACCAGAAATGAACTCTTGCTGGTAGGAAGACACAGATCCTGGGCTTTATCTCCGTTTCTGAAGGGAAATTCAGACCACTGTTCTCATCCATGAAACACACTCTATTTTCACGCAAGAAGGAATCTCTTCTTTCCAGTGTTTCCAATACAGCAAGCACCATGAGTATGCCCAGAATAAAAGAACTGTGTTTCCCACTCATACGGATCATATATAGTTCAGCTCTGGTCTTGAAACTGATACAAACTACAGCTCCGCTTAAATAAATGCTCTTTAGTTAATAGTGAGAATTGCGTTGGGTTCCAGAACTTTGGAAAATCATTTCAGCCCAAAATTCACTTGGTTTACCAGAAATGAACTCTTGCTTGTGGGAAGACACAGATGCTGGGATTAACCTCCATTTCGGAAGGGAATTTCAGACCATTGTTCTCATCCATGAAACACACTCTGTTTTCACGCAAGAAGGAATCTCTTCTTTCCAACATCTCCAATACAGCAAACACAATGAGCATGCCCAGAAAAAAAGAACTGTGTTTCCTACTCATACGGACCATATATAGTTCAGCTCTGCTCTTGAAACTGATACAAACCGCAGCTCCGCTTAAATAAATGCTCTTTAGTTAATAGTGAGAATCGTTTTGGGTTCCAGAACTGTGGAAAATCATTTGAGCCCAAAATTCACAAGGTTTACCAGAAATGAACTCTTGCTTGTAGGAAGACACAGATCCTGGGCTTTAACTCCGTTTCTTAAGGGAAATTCAGACCACTGTTCTCATCCATGAAACACACTCTGTTTTCAAGCAAGAAGGAAGCTATTCTTTCCAGTGTCTCCAATACAGCAAGCACCATGAGCATGCCCAGAAAAAAACAACTGTGTTTCCCACTCATACGGACCACATATAGTTCAGCTCTACTCCTGAAACTGATACAAACCACAGCTCCGCTTACATAAATGCTCTTTAGTTAATATAGAGAATCGCCTTGAGTTCCAGAACTGTGGAAAATCATTTGAGGCCAAAATTCAATTGGTTTACCAGAAATGAACTCTTGCTTGTAGGAAGACACAGATCCTGGGTTTTAACTCCATTTCAGAAGGGAAATTCAGACCATTGTTCTCATCCATGTAACACACTCTGTTTCACACAAGAAGCAAGCTCTTCTTTCCAGCGTCTCCAATACAGCAAGAACCATGAGCATGCCCAGAAAAAAAGAACTGAGTTTCCTACTCATACAGACCATATGTAGTTCATCTCTGCTTATGAAACAGGTACAAACCACAGCTCCTCTTACATAAATGCTCCTTAGATAATAGTGAGAATCGCGTTGGGTTCCAGAACTGTGGAAAATCATATGAGCCCAAAATACACAAGGTTTACCAGAAATGAACTCTTGCTTGTAGGAAGACACAGATCCTGGGCTTTATCTCCGTTTCTGAAGGGAAATTCAGACCACTGTTCTCATCCATGAAACACACTCTATTTTCACGCAAGAAGGAATCTCTTCTCTCCAGTGTCTCCAATACAGCAAGCACCATGAGCATGCCCAGAAAAAACGAACTGTGTTTCCCACTCATACTGACCATATATAGTTCAGCTCTACAATTGAAACTGATACAAAGCACAGCTCCGCTTACATAAATGCTCTTTAGTTAATAGTGAGAATCGCCTTGGGTTCCAGAACTGTGTAAAATCATTCGAGGCCAAAATTCCCTTGGTTTACCAGAAATCAACTCTTGCTTGTAGGAAGACACAGATCCTGGGGTTTACCTCCATTTCGGAGGGGAAATTCAGACCATTGTTCTCATCCATGAAACACACTCTGTTTTCACGGAAGAAGGAATCTCTTCTTTCCAGTGTCTCCAATACAGCAAGCACCATGAGCATGCCCAGAAAAAAAAACTGTGTTTCCCACTCATACGGACCATATATAGTTCAGCTCTGCTCTTGAAACTGATACAAACCAGAGCTCCTCTTACATAAATTCTCTTTAGGTAATAGTGAGAATCGCGTTGGGTTCCAAATCTGTGGAAAATCATTTGAGCGCAAAATTCACTTGGGTTACCAGAAATAAACTCTTGCTTTTAGGAAGACACAGATCCCGGGGTTTAACTCCATTTCAGAAGGGACATTCAGACCAGTGTTCTCATCCATGAAACACACTCTGTTTTCACCCAAGAAGCAAGCTCTTCTTTCCAGCGTCTCCAATACAGCAAGCACCATGAGCATGCCCAGAAAAAACGAACTGTGTTTCCTACTCATACGGACCACATATTGTTCAGCTCTACTCTAGAAACTGATACAAAAGACAGCTCTGCTTACATAAATGCTCTTTAGTTAATAGTGAGAATCGCCTTGGGTTCCAGAACTGTGTAAAATCAATTGAGGCCAAAATTCACTTGGTTTACCAGAAATGAACTCTTGCTTGTAGGAAGACACAGATCCTGGGCATCAACTCCGTTTCTGAAGGGAAATTCAGACCACTGTTCTCATCCATGAAACACACTCTGTTTTCAAGCAAGAAGGAAGCTATTCTTTCCAGTGTCTCCAATACAGCAAGCACCATGAGCATGCCCAGAAAAAAACAACTGTGTTTCCGACTCATACGGACCACATATAGTTCAGCTCTACTCATGAAACTGATACAAACCACAGCTCCGCTTGCATAAATGCTCTTTAGTTAATAGTGAGAATCGCCTTGAGTTCCAGAACTGTGTAAAATCATTTGAGGCCAAAATTCACGTGGTTTACCAGAAATGAACTCTTGCTTGTAGGAAGACACAGATCCTGGGCTTTAACTCCGTTTCTGAAGGGAATTTCAGACCACTGTTCTCATCCATGAAACACACTCTGTTTTCACGCAAGAAGGAATCTCTTCTTTCCAGTGTCTCCAATAAAGCAAGCACCATGAGCATGCCCAGAAAAATCGAACGGTGTTTCCCACTCATACGGACCATATATAGTTCAGCTCTGGTCTTGAAACTGATACAAACTACAGCTTCGCTTAAATAAATGCTCTTTAGTTAATAGTGAGAATTGCGTTGGGTTCCAGAACTGTGGAAAATCATTTCAGCCCAAAATTCCCTGGTTTACCACAAATGAACTCTTGCTTGTAGGAAGACACAGATCCTGGGTTTTAACTCAATTTCAGAAGGGAAATTCAGACCATTGTTCTCATCCATGTAACACACTCTGTTTTCCCGCAAGAAGCAAGCTCTTCTTTCCAGCGTCTCCAATACAGCAAGCACCTTGAGCATGCCCAGAAAAAAAGAACTGAGTTTCCTACTCATACAGACCATATGTAGTTCATCTCTGCTTATGAAACTGGTGCAAACCACAGCTCCTCTTACATAAATGCTCTTTAGTTAATAGTGAGAATCGTGTTGGGTTCCAGAACTGTGTAAAATCATTTGAGCCAAAATTCACAAGGTTTACCAGAAATGAACTCTTGCTTGTAGGAAGACACAGATCCTGGGCTTTAACTCCGTTTCTGAAGGGAAATTCAGGCCACTGTTCTCATCCATGAAACACACTCTGTTTTCACGCAAGAAGGAATCTCTTCTTTCCAGTGTCTCCAATACAGCAAGCACCTTGAGCATGCCCAGAAGAAAAGAACTGTGTTTCCCACTCATACGGACCATATATAGTTCAGCTCTACTCTTGAAAATGATACAAACCACAGCTCCACTTACATAAATGCTCTTTAGTTAATAGTGAGAATCGCCTTGGGTTCCAGAACTGTGTAATATCATTTGAGGCCAAAATTCACTTGGTTTACCAGGAATGAACTCTTGCTTGTAGGAAGACACAGATCCTGGGAATTTACTCTATTTCAGAAGGGAAATTCAGACCAGTGTTCTCATCCATGAAACACCCTTTGTTTTCACGCAAGAAGCAAGCTCTTATTTCCACCATCTCCAATACAACAAGAACCATGAGCATGCCCAGAAAAAAAGAACTGAGTTTCCTACTCATACGGACCATATATAGTTCAGCTCTACACTTGAAACTGATACAAACCACAGCTCCGCTTACATAAATGCTCTTTAGTTAATAGTGAGAATCGTGTTGGGTTCCAGAACTGTGGAAAATCATTTGAGCCCAAAATTCACAAGGTTTACCAGAAATGAACTCTTGCTTGTAGGAAGACACAGATCCTGGGGTTTACCTCCATTTCGAAAGGGAAATTCAGACCATTGTTCTCATCCATGAAACACACTCTGTTTTCACGCAAGAAGGAATCTCTTCTTTCCAGCGTCTCCAATACAGCAAGCATAATGAGCATGCCCAGAAAAAAAGAACTGTGTTTCCTACTCATACGGACCATATATAGTTCAGCTCTACACTTGAAACTGATACAAACCACAGCTCAGCTTACATAAATGCTCTTTACTTAATAGTGAGAATCACCTTGGGATTCAAAACTGTGAAATATCATTTGAGGCCAAAATTCACTTGGTTCACCAGAAATGAACTCTTGCTGGTAGGAAGACACAGATCCTGGGCTTTATCTCCGTTTCTGAAGGGAAATTCAGACCACTGTTCTCATCCATGAAACACACTCTATTTTCACGCAAGAAGGAATCTCTTCTTTCCAGTGTTTCCAATACAGCAAGCACCATGAGTATGCCCAGAATAAAAGAACTGTGTTTCCCACTCATACGGATCATATATAGTTCAGCTCTGGTCTTGAAACTGATACAAACTACAGCTCCGCTTAAATAAATGCTCTTTAGTTAATAGTGAGAATTGCGTTGGGTTCCAGAACTTTGGAAAATCATTTCAGCCCAAAATTCACTTGGTTTACCAGAAATGAACTCTTGCTTGTGGGAAGACACAGATGCTGGGATTAACCTCCATTTCGGAAGGGAATTTCAGACCATTGTTCTCATCCATGAAACACACTCTGTTTTCAAGCAAGAAGGGATCTCTTCTTTCCAACATCTCCAATAGAGCAAGCACAATGAGCATGCCCAGAAAAAAAGAACTGTGTTTCCTACTCATACGGACCATATATAGTTCAGCTCTGCTCTTGAAACTGATACAAACCGCAGCTCCGCTTACATAAATGCTCTTTAGTTAATAGTGAGAATCGTGTTGGGTTCCAGAACTGTGGAAAATCATTTGAGCCCAAAATTCACAAGGTTTACCAGAAATGAACTCTTGCTTGTAGGAAGACACAGATCCTGGGCTTTAACTCCGTTTCTGAAGGGAAATTCAGACCACTGTTCTCATCCATGAAACACACTCTGTTTTCAAGCAAGAAGGAAGCTATTCTTTCCAGTGTCTCCAATACAGCAAGCACCATGAGCATGCCCAGAAAAAAACAACTGTGTTTCCCACTCATACGGACCACATATAGTTCAGCTCTACTCATGAAACTGATACAAACCACACCTCCGCTTACATAAATGCTCTTTAGTTAATATAGAGAATCGCCTTGAGTTCCAGAACTGTGGAAAATCATTTGAGGCCAAAATTCAATTGGTTTACCAGAAATGAACTCTTGCTTGTAGGAAGACACAGATCCTGGGTTTTAACTCCATTTCAGAAGGGAAATTCAGACCATTGTTCTCATCCATGTAACACACTCTGTTTCACACAAGAAGCAAGCTCTTCTTTCCAGCGTCTCCAATACAGCAAGAACCATGAGCATGCCCAGAAAAAAAGAACTGAGTTTCCTACTCATACAGACCATATGTAGTTCATCTCTGCTTATGGAACAGGTACAAACCACAGCTCCTCTTACATAAATGCTCCTTAGATAATAGTGAGAATCGCGTTGGGTTCCAGAACTGTGGAAAATCATATGAGCCCAAAATACACAAGGTTTACCAGAAATGAACTCTTGCTTGTAGGAAGACACAGATCCTGGGCTTTATCTCCGTTTCTGAAGGGAAATTCAGACCACTGTTCTCATCCATGAAACACACTCTATTTTCACGCAAGAAGGAATCTCTTCTTTCCAGTGTCTCCAATACAGCAAGCACCATGAGCATGCCCAGAAAAAACGAACTGTGTTTCCCACTCATACTGACCATATATAGTTCAGCTCTACAATTGAAACTGATACAAAGCACAGCTCCGCTTACATAAATGCTCTTTAGTTAATAGTGAGAATCGCCTTGGGTTCCAGAACTGTGTAAAATCATTCGAGGCCAAAATTCCCTTGGTTTACCAGAAATCAACTCTTGCTTGTAGGAAGACACAGATCCTGGGGTTTACCTCCATTTCGGAGGGGAAATTCAGACCATTGTTCTCATCCATGAAACACACTCTGTTTTCACGGAAGAAGGAATCTCTTCTTTCCAGTGTCTCCAATACAGCAAGCACCATGAGCATGCCCAGAAAAAAAAACTGTGTTTCCCACTCATACGGACCATATATAGTTCAGCTCTGCTCTTGAAACTGATACAAACCAGAGCTCCTCTTACATAAATTCTCTTTAGGTAATAGTGAGAATCGCGTTGGGTTCCAAATCTGTGGAAAATCATTTGAGCGCAAAATTCACTTGGGTTACCAGAAATAAACTCTTGCTTTTAGGAAGACACAGATCCTGGGGTTTAACTCCATTTCAGAAGGGACATTCAGACCAGTGTTCTCATCCATGAAACAAACTCTGTTTTCACCCAAGAAGCAAGCTCTTCTTTCCAGCGTCTCCAATACAGCAAGCACCATGAGCATGCCCAGAAAAAACGAACTGTGTTTCCTACTCATACGGACCACATATTGTTCAGCTCTACTCTAGAAACTGATACAAAAGACAGCTCTGCTTACATAAATGCTCTTTAGTTAATAGTGAGAATCGCCTTGGGTTCCAGAACTGTGTAAAATCATTTGAGGCCAAAATTCACTTGGTTTACCAGAAATGAACTCTTGCTTGTAGGAAGACACAGATCCTGGGCATCAACTCCGTTTCTGAAGGGAAATTCAGACCACTGTTCTCATCCATGAAACACACTCTGTTTTCAAGCAAGAAGGAAGCTATTCTTTCCAGTGTCTCCAATACAGCAAGCACCATGAGCATGCCCAGAAAAAAACAACTGTGTTTCCGACTCATACGGACCACATATAGTTCAGCTCTACTCATGAAACTGATACAAACCACAGCTCCGCTTGCATAAATGCTCTTTAGTTAATAGTGAGAATCGCCTTGAGTTCCAGAACTGTGTAAAATCATTTGAGGCCAAAATTCACGTGGTTTACCAGAAATGAACTCTTGCTTGTAGGAAGACACAGATCCTGGGTTTTTACTCTATTTCAGAAGGGAAATTCAGACCAGTGTTCTCATCCATGAAACACACTTTGTTTTCACGCAAGAAGCAAGCTCTTATTTCCACCATCTCCAATACAACAAGAACCATGAGCATGCCCAGAAAAAAAGAACTGAGTTTCCTACTCATACAGACCATATGTAGTTCATCTCTGCTTATGAAACTGGTACAAACCACAGCTCCTCTTACATAAATGCTCTTTAGTTAATAGTGAGAATCGTGTTGGGTTCCAGAACTGTGTAAAATCATTTGAGGCCAAAATTCACTTGGTTTACCAGAAATGAACTCTTGCTTGTAGGAAGACACAGATCCTGGGGTTTAACTCCATTTCGGAAGGGAAATTCAGACCAGTGTTCTCATCCATGAAACACACTCTGTTTTCACACAAGAAGGAATCCTTCTTTCCAGGGTCTCCAATACAGCAAGCACCATGAGCATACCCAGAAAGAAAGAACTGTGTTTCCCACTCATACGGACCACATATAGTTCAGTTCTACTCTTGAAACTGATACAAACCACATCTCCGCTGACATCAATGCTCTTTAGTTAATAGTGAGAATCGCCTTGGGTTCCAAAACTATGTAAAATCATTTGAGGCCAAAATTCACTTGGTTTACCGGAAATGAACTCTTGCTTGTAGGAAGACACAGATCCTGGGGTTTACCTCCATTTCGAAAGGGAAATTCAGACCATTGTTCTCATCCATGAAACACACTCTGTTTTCACGCAAGAAGGAATCTCTTCTTTCCAGCGTCTCCAATACAGCAAGCATAATGAGCATGCCCAGAAAAAAAGAACTGTGTTTCCTACTCATACGGACCATATATAGTTCAGCTCTGGTCTTGAAACTGATACAAACTACAGCTCCACTTAAATAAATGCTCTTTAGTTAATAGTGAGAATTGCGTTGGGTTCCAGAACTTTGGAAAATCATTTCAGCCCAAAATTCACTTGGTTTACCAGAAATGAACTCTTGCTTGTGGGAAGACACAGATGCTGGGATTAACCTCCATTTCGGAAGGGAATTTCAGACCATTGTTCTCATCCTTGAAACACACTCTGTTTTCACGCAAGAAGGGATCTCTTCTTTCCAACATCTCCAATACAGCAAGCACAATGAGCATGCCCAGAAAAAAAGAACTGTGTTTCCTACTCATACGGACCATATATAGTTCAGCTCTGCTCTTGAAACTGATACAAACGGCAGCTCCGCTTACATAAATGCTCTTTAGTTAATAGTGAGAATCGTGTTGGGTTCCAGAACTGTGGAAAATCATTTGAGCCCAAAATTCACTTGGTTTACCAGAAATGAACTCTTGCTTGTAGGAAGACACAGATCCTGGGCTTTAACTCCGTTTCTGAAGGGAAATTCAGACCACTGTTCTCATCCATGAAACACACTCTGTTTTCAAGCAAGAAGGAAGCTATTCTTTCCAGTGTCTCCAATACAGCAAGCACCATGAGCATGCCCAGAAAAAAACAACTGTGTTTCCCACTCATACGGACCACATATAGTTCAGCTCTACTCATGAAACTGATACAAACCACAGCTCCGCTTACATAAATGCTCTTTAGTTAATATAGAGAATCGCCTTGAGTTCCAGAACTGTGGAAAATCATTTGAGGCCAAAATTCAATTGGTTTACCAGAAATGAACTCTTGCTTGTAGGAAGACACAGATCCTGGGTTTTAACTCCATTTCAGAAGGGAAATTCAGACCATTGTTCTCATCCATGTAACACACTCTGTTTCACACAAGAAGCAAGCTCTTCTTTCCAGCGTCTCCAATACAGCAAGAACCATGAGCATGCCCAGAAAAAAAGAACTGAGTTTCCTACTCATACAGACCATATGTAGTTCATCTCTGCTTATGAAACAGGTACAAACCACAGCTCCTCTTACATAAATGCTCCTTAGATAATAGTGAGAATCGCGTTGGGTTCCAGAACTGTGGAAAATCATATGAGCCCAAAATACACAAGGTTTACCAGAAATGAACTCTTGCTTGTAGGAAGACACAGATCCTGGGCTTTATCTCCGTTTCTGAAGTGAAATTCAGACCACTGTTCTCATCCATGAAACACACTCTATTTTCACGCAAGAAGGAATCTCTTCTTTCCAGTGTTTCCAATACAGCAAGCACCATGAGTATGCCCAGAATAAAAGAACTGTGTTTCCCACTCATACGGATCATATATAGTTCAGCTCTGGTCTTGAAACTGATACAAACTACAGCTCCGCTTAAATAAATGCTCTTTAGTTAATAGTGAGAATTGCGTTGGGTTCCAGAACTTTGGAAAATCATTTCAGCCCAAAATTCACTTGGTTTACCAGAAATGAACTCTTGCTTGTGGGAAGACACAGATGCTGGGATTAACCTCCATTTCGGAAGGGAATTTCAGACCATTGTTCTCATCCATGAAACACACTCTGTTTTCAAGCAAGAAGGGATCTCTTCTTTCCAACATCTCCAATACAGCAAGCACAATGAGCATGCCCAGAAAAAAAGAACTGTGTTTCCTACTCATACGGACCATATATAGTTCAGCTCTGATCTTGAAACTGATACAAACGGCCGCTCCGCTTACATAAATGCTCTTTAGTTAATAGTGAGAATCGTGTTGGGTTCCAGAACTGTGGAAAATCATTTGAGCCCAAAATTCACAAGGTTTACCAGAAATGAACTCTTGCTTGTAGGAAGACACAGATCCTGGGCTTTAACTCCGTTTCTGAAGGGAAATTCAGACCACTGTTCTCATCCATGAAACACACTCTGTTTTCAAGCAAGAAGGAAGCTATTCTTTCCAGTGTCTCCAATACAGCAAGCACCATGAGCATGCCCAGAAAAAAACAACTGTGTTTCCCACTCATACGGACCACATATAGTTCAGCTCTACTCATGAAACTGATACAAACCACAGCTCCGCTTACATAAATGCTCTTTAGTTAATATAGAGATTCGCCTTGAGTTCCAGAACTGTGGAAAATCATTTGAGGCCAAAATTCAATTGGTTTACCAGAAATGAACTCTTGCTTGTAGGAAGACACAGATCCTGGGTTTTAACTCCATTTCAGAAGGGAAATTCAGACCATTGTTCTCATCCATGTAACACACTCTGTTTCACACAAGAAGCAAGCTCTTCTTTCCAGAGTCTCCAATACAGCAAGAACCATGAGCATGCCAAGAAAAAAAGAACTGAGTTTCCTACTCATACAGACCATATGTAGTTCATCTCTGCTTATGAAACAGGTACAAACCACAGCTCCTCTTACATAAATGCTCCTTAGATAATAGTGAGAATCGCGTTGGGTTCCAGAACTGTGGAAAATCATATGAGCCCAAAATACACAAGGTTTACCAGAAATGAACTCTTGCTTGTAGGAAGACACAGATCCTGGGCTTTATCTCCGTTTCTGAAGGGAAATTCAGACCACTGTTCTCATCCATGAAACACACTCTATTTTCACGCAAGAAGGAATCTCTTCTTTCCAGTGTCTCCAATACAGCAAGCACCATGAGCATGCCCAGAAAAAACGAACTGTGTTTCCCACTCATACTGACCATATATAGTTCAGCTCTACAATTGAAACTGATACAAAGCACAGCTCCGCTTACATAAATGCTCTTTAGTTAATAGTGAGAATCGCCTTGGGTTCCAGAACTGTGTAAAATCATTCGAGGCCAAAATTCCCTTGGTTTACCAGAAATCAACTCTTGCTTGTAGGAAGACACAGATCCTGGGGTTTACCTCCATTTCGGAGGGGAAATTCAGACCATTGTTCTCATCCATGAAACACACTCTGTTTTCACGGAAGAAGGAATCTCTTCTTTCCAGTGTCTCCAATACAGCAAGCACCATGAGCATGCCCAGAAAAAAAAACTGTGTTTCCCACTCATACGGACCATATATAGTTCAGCTCTGCTCTTGAAACTGATACAAACCAGAGCTCCTCTTACATAAATTCTCTTTAGGTAATAGTGAGAATCGCGTTGGGTTCTAAATCTGTGGAAAATCATTTGAGCGCAAAATTCACTTGGGTTACCAGAAATAAACTCTTGCTTTTAGGAAGACACAGATCCTGGGGTTTAACTCCATTTCAGAAGGGACATTCAGACCAGTGTTCTCATCCATGAAACAAACTCTGTTTTCACCCAAGAAGCAAGCTCTTCTTTCCAGCGTCTCCAATACAGCAAGCACCATGAGCATGCCCAGAAAAAACGAACTGTGTTTCCTACTCATACGGACCACATATTGTTCAGCTCTACTCTAGAAACTGATACAAAAGACAGCTCTGCTTACATAAATGCTCTTTAGTTAATAGTGAGAATCGCCTTGGGTTCCAGAACTGTGTAAAATCATTTGAGGCCAAAATTCACTTGGTTTACCAGAAATGAACTCTTGCTTGTAGGAAGACACAGATCCTGGGCATCAACTCCGTTTCTGAAGGGAAATTCAGACCACTGTTCTCATCCATGAAACACACTCTGTTTTCAAGCAAGAAGGAAGCTATTCTTTCCAGTGTCTCCAATACAGCAAGCACCATGAGCATGCCCAGAAAAAAACAACTGTGTTTCCGACTCATACGGACCACATATAGTTCAGCTCTACTCATGAAACTGATACAAACCACAGCTCCGCTTGCATAAATGCTCTTTAGTTAATAGTGAGAATCGCCTTGAGTTCCAGAACTGTGTAAAATCATTTGAGGCCAAAATTCACGTGGTTTACCAGAAATGAACTCTTGCTTGTAGGAAGACACAGATCCTGGGCTTTAACTCCGTTTCTGAAGGGAATTTCAGACCACTGTTCTCATCCATGAAACACACTCTGTTTTCACGCAAGAAGGAATCTCTTCTTTCCAGTGTCTCCAATACAGCAAGCACCATGAGCATGCCCAGAAAAATCGAACTGTGTTTCCCACTCATACGGACCATATATAGTTCAGCTCTGGTCTTGAAACTGATACAAACTACAGCTTCGCTTAAATAAATGCTCTTTAGTTAATAGTGAGAATTGCGTTGGGTTCCAGAACTGTGGAAAATCATTTCAGCCCAAAATTCCCTGGTTTACCACAAATGAACTCTTGCTTCTAGGAAGACACAGATCCTGGGTTTTAACTCAATTTCAGAAGGGAAATTCAGACCATTGTTCTCATCCATGTAACACACTCTGTTTTCCCGCAAGAAGCAAGCTCTTCTTTCCAGCGTCTCCAATACAGCAAGCACCTTGAGCATGCCCAGAAAAAAAGAACTGAGTTTCCTACTCATAAAGACCATATGTAGTTCATCTCTGCTTATGAAACTGGTGCAAACCACAGCTCCTCTTACATAAATGCTCTTTAGTTAATAGTGAGAATCGTGTTGGGTTCCAGAACTGTGTAAAATCATTTGAGCCAAAATTCACAAGGTTTACCAGAAATGAACTCTTGCTTGTAGGAAGACACAGATCCTGGGCTTTAACTCCGTTTCTGAAGGGAAATTCAGGCCACTGTTCTCATCCATGAAACACACTCTGTTTTCACGCAAGAAGGAATCTCTTCTTTCCAGTGTCTCCAATACAGCAAGCACCTTGAGCATGCCCAGAAGAAAAGAACTGTGTTTCCCACTCATACGGACCATATATAGTTCAGCTCTACTCTTGAAACTGATACAAACCACAGCTCCACTTACATAAATGCTCTTTAGTTAATAGTGAGAATCGCCTTGGGTTCCAGAACTGTGTAATATCATTTGAGGCCAAAATTCACTTGGTTTACCAGAAATGAACTCTTGCTTGTAGGAAGACACAGATCCTGGGTTTTTACTCTATTTCAGAAGGGAAATTCAGACCAGTGTTCTCATCCATGAAACACACTTTGTTTTCACGCAAGAAGCAAGCTCTTATTTCCACCATCTCCAATACAACAAGAACCATGAGCATGCCCAGAAAAAAAGAACTGAGTTTCCTACTCATACAGACCATATGTAGTTCATCTCTGCTTATGAAACTGGTACAAACCACAGCTCCTCTTACATAAATGCTCTTTAGTTAATAGTGAGAATCGTGTTGGGTTCCAGAACAGTGTAAAATCATTTGAGGCCAAAATTCACTTGGTTTACCAGAAAAGAACTCTTGCTTGTAGGAAGACACAGATCCTGGGGTTTACCTCCATTTCGAAAGGGAAATTCAGACCATTGTTCTCATCCATGAAACACACTCTGTTTTCACGCAAGAAGGAATCTCTTCTTTCCAGCGTCTCCAATACAGCAAGCATAATGAGCATGCCCAGAAAAAAAGAACTGTGTTTCCTACTCATACGGACCATATATAGTTCAGCTCTACACTTGAAACTGATACAAACCACAGCTCCGCTTACATAAATGCTCTTTACTTAATAGTGAAAATCACCTTGGGATTCAAAACTGTGAAATATCATTTGAGGCCAAAATTCACTTGGTTCACCAGAAATGAACTCTTGCTGGTAGGAAGATACAGATCCTGGGCTTTATCTCCGTTTCTGAAGGGAAATTCAGACCACTGTTCTCATCCATGTAACACACTCTATTTTCACGCAAGAAGGAATCTCTTCTTTCCAGTGTTTCCAATACAGCAAGCACCATGAGTATGCCCAGAATAAAAGAACTGTGTTTCCCACTCATACGGATCATATATAGTTCAGCTCTGGTCTTGAAACTGATACAAACTACAGCTCCACTTAAATAAATGCTCTTTAGTTAATAGTGAGAATTGCGTTGGGTTCCAGAACTTTGGAAAATCATTTCAGCCCAAAATTCACTTGGTTTACCAGAAATGAACTCTTGCTTGTGGGAAGACACAGATGCTGGGATTAACCTCCATTTCGGAAGGGAATTTCAGACCATTGTTCTCATCCATGAAACACACTCTGTTTTCACGCAAGAAGGGATCTCTTCTTTCCAACATCTCCAATACAGCAAGCACAATGAGCATGCCCATAAAAAAAGAACTGTGTTTCCTACTCATACGGACCATATATAGTTCAGCTCTGCTCTTGAAACTGATACAAACCGCAGCTCCGCTTACATAAATGCTCTTTAGTTAATAGTGAGAATCGTGTTGGGTTCCAGAACTGTGGAAAATCATTTGAGCCCAAAATTCACAAGGTTTACCAGAAATGAACTCTTGCTTGTAGGAAGACACAGATCCTGGGTTTTAACTCCATTTCAGAAGGGAAATTCAGACCATTGTTCTCATCCATGTAACACACTCTGTTTCACACAAGAAGCAAGCTCTTCTTTCCAGCGTCTCCAATACAGCAAGAACCATGAGCATGCCCAGAAAAAAAGAACTGCGTTTCCTACTCATACAGACCATATGTAGTTCATCTCTGCTTATGAAACAGGTACAAACCACAGCTCCTCTTACATAAATGCTCCTTAGATAATAGTGAGAATCGCGTTGGGTTCCAGAACTGTGGAAAATCATATGAGCCCAAAATACACAAGGTTTACCAGAAATGAACTCTTGCTTGTAGGAAGACACAGATCCTGGGCTTTATCTCCGTTTCTGAAGGGAAATTCAGACCACTGTTCTCATCCATGAAACACACTCTATTTTCACGCAAGAAGGAATCTCTTCTTTCCAGTGTCTCCAATACAGCAAGCACCATGAGCATGCCCAGAAAAAACGAACTGTGTTTCCCACTCATACTGACCATATATAGTTCAGCTCTACACTTGAAACTGATACAAAGCACAGCTCCGCTTACATAAATGCTCTTTAGTTAATAGTGAGAATCGCCTTGGGTTCCAGAACTGTGTAAAATCATTCGAGGCCAAAATTCCCTTGGTTTACCAAAAATCAACTCTTGCTTGTAGGAAGACACAGATCCTGGGGTTTACCTCCATTTCGGAGGGGAAATTCAGACCATTGTTCTCATCCATGAAACACACTCTGTTTTCAGGGAAGAAGGAATCTCTTCTTTCCAGTGTCTCCAATACAGCAAGCACCATGAGCATGCCCAGAAAAAAAAACTGTGTTTCCCACTCATACGGACCATATATAGTTCAGCTCTGCTCTTGAAACTGATACAAACCAGAGCTCCTCTTACATAAATTCTCTTTAGGTAATAGTGAGAATCGCGTTTGGTTCCAAATCTGTGGAAAATCATTTGAGCGCAAAATTCACTTGGGTTACCAGAAATAAACTCTTGCTTTTAGGAAGACACAGATCCTGGGGTTTAACTCCATTTCAGAAGGGACATTCAGACCAGTGTTCTCATCCATGAAACACACTCTGTTTTCACCCAAGAAGCAAGCTCTTCTTTCCAGCGTCTCCAATACAGCAAGCACCATGAGCATGCCCAGAAAAAACGAACTGTGTTTCCTACTCATACGGACCACATATTGTTCAGCTCTACTCTAGAAACTGATACAAAAGACAGCTCTGATTACATAAATGCTCTTTAGTTAATAGTGAGAATCGCCTTGGGTTCCAGAACTGTGTAAAATCATTTGAGGCCAAAATTCACTTGGTTTACCAGAAATGAACTCTTGCTTGTAGGAAGACACAGATCCTGGGCTTTATCTCCGTTTCTGAAGGGAAATTCAGACCACTGTTCTCATCCATGAAACACACTCTATTTTCACGCATAAAGGAATCTCTTCTTTCCAGCGTCTCCAATACAGCAAGAACCATGAGCCTGCCCAGAAAAAAAGAACTGATTTTCCTACTCATACAGACCATATGTAGTTCAGCTCTGCTTATGAAACTGGTACAAACCACAGCTCCTCTTACATAAATGCTCTTTAGTTAATATTGAGAATCGCGTTGGGTTCCAAATCTGTGTAAAATCATTTGATCCCAAAATTCATATGGTTTACCATAAATGAACTCTTGTTTGTAGGAAGACACAGATCCTGGGGTTTACCTCCATTTCGGAAGGGAAATTCAGACCATTGTTCTCATCCATGAAACACACTCTGTTTTCACGCAAGAAGGAATCTCTTCTTTCCAGTGTCTCCAATACAGCAACCACCATGAGCATGCCCAGAAAAAACGAACTGTATTTACCACTCATACGGACCAAATATAGTTCAGCTCTAAACTTGAAACTGATACAAATCCCAGCTCCGCTTAGATAAATGCTATTTAGTTAATAGTGAGAATCGCCTTGTGTTCCAGAACTGTGTAAAATCATTTGAGGCCAATATTCACTTGGTTTACCAGAAATAATCTCTTGCTTGTAGGAAGACACAGATCCTGGGGTTTACCTCCATTTCGGAAGGGAAATTCAGACCACTGTTCTCATCCATGAAACACACTCTGTTTTCACGCAAGAAGGAATCTCACCTTCCCAGCGTCTCCAATACAGCAAGCACCATGAGCATGCCCAGAAAAAAAGAACTGCGTTTCCAACTCATACGGATCATATACAGTTCACGACTGCTTATGAAACTTATACAAACCACAGCTCCGCTTACATAAATGCTCTTTAGCTAATAGTGAGAATCGCGTTGGTTTCCAAAACTGTGTAAAATCATTTGAGCCCAAAATTCACTTGGTTTACCAGAAATAAACTCTTGCTTTAGGAAGACACAGATCCTGGGGTTTAACTCCATTTCAATAGGGACATTCAGACCAGTGTTCTCATCCATGAAACACACTCTGTTTTCAGGCAAGAAGCAAGCTCTTCTTTCCAGCGTCTATAATACAGCAAGCACCATGACCATGCCCAGAAAAAAAGAACTGTGTTTCCTACTCATACGGACCATATATAGTTCAGCTCTACTCTTGAAACTGATACAAACCACAGCTCTGCTTACATAAATGTTCTTTAGTTAATAGTGAGAATCGCCTTGGGTTCCAGAACTGTGTAAAATCATTTGAGCCCAAAATTCACTTGGTTTACCAGAAATGAACTCTTGCTTGTAGGAAGACACAGATCCTGGGCTTTATCTCCGTTTCTGAAGGGAAATTCAGACCACTGTTCTCATACATGAAACACACTCTATTTTCACGCAAGAAGGAGTCTCTTCATTCCAGTGTCTCCAATACAGCAAGCACCATGAGCATGCCCAGAAAAATAGAACTGTGTTTCCCACTCATACAGACCATATATAGTTCAGCTCTACACTTGAAACTGATACAAAGCACAGCTCCGCTTACATAAATGCTCTTTAGTTAATAGTGAGAATCGCGTTGGGTTCCAGAACTGTGTAAAATCATTAGAGCCCAAAATTTACTTGGTTTACCAGAAATGAACTCTTCCTTGTAGGAAGAGACTGATCCTGGAGTTTAACTCCATTTCGGAAGGGAAATTCAGACCAGTGTTCTCATCCATGAAACACACTCTGTTTTCAAGCAAGAAGGAAGCTCTTCTTTCCAGTGTCTCCAACACAGCAAGCACCATGAGCATGCCCATAAAAAAAAGAAGTGTGTTTCCCATTCATACGGACCATATACAGTTCAGGACTGCTTATGAAACTTATACAAACCACAGCTCTGCTTAAATAACTGCTCTTTACTTAATAGTGAGAATCGCGTTGGGTTCCAGAACTGTGTAAAATCATTTGAGCCCAAAATTCACATGGTTTACCAGAAATGAACTCTTGTTTGTAGGAAGACACAGATCCTGGGGTTTAACTCCATTTCTAAAGGGAAATTCCGACCATTGTTCTCATCCATGAAACACACTCTGTTTTCACGCAAGAAGCAAGCTCTTCTTTCCAGCGTCTCCAATACAGCAAGCACCATGAGCCTGCCCAGAAAAAAAGAACTGAGTTTCCTACTCATACAGACCATATGTAGTTCAGCTCTGCTTAGGAAACTGGTAAAAACCACAGCTCCTCTTACATAAATGCTCTTTAGTTAATAGTGAGAATCGCGTTGGGTTCCAATTCTGTGTAAAATCATTTGAGCGCAAAATTCACTTGGTTTACCAGAAATAAACTCTTGCTGTTAGGAAGACACAGATCCTGGGGTTTAACTCCATTTCAGAAGGGACATTCAGACCACTGTTCTCATCCATGAAACACACTCTATTTTCACGCAAGAAGGAATCTCTTCTTTCCAGTGTCTCCAATACAGCAAGCACCATGAGCATGCCCAGAAAAAACGAACTGTATTTACCACTCATACGGACCAAATATAGTTCAGCTCTGCTCTTGAAACTGATACAAACCACAGCTCCGCTTAAATAAATGCTCTTTAGTTAATAGTGAGAATCGCGTTGGGTTCCAGAACTGTGTAAAATCATTAGAGCCCAAAATTCACTTGGTTTACCAGAAATGAACTCTTCCTTGTAGGAAGAGACTGATCCTGGAGTTTAACTCCATTTCGGAAGGGAAATTCAGACCAGTGTTCTCATCCATGAAACACACTCTGTTTTCAAGCAAGAAGGAAGCTCTTCTTTCCAGTGTCTCCAACAAAGCAAGCACCATGAGCATGCCCAGAAAAAAAGAACTGTGTTTCCCATTCATACGGACCATATACAGTTCAGGACTGCTTATGAAACTTATACAAAACACAGCTCTGCTTACATAACTGCTCTTTAGTTAATAGTGAGAATCCCGTTGGGTTCCAGAACTGTGTAAAATCATTTGAGCCCAAAATTCACATGGTTTACCAGAAATGAACTCTTGCTTTTAGGAAGACACAGATCCTGGGTTTTAACTGCATTTTGGAAGGGAAATTCAGACCATTGTTCTCATCCATGAAACATACTCTGTTTTCACGCAAGAAGCAAGCTCTTCTTTCCAGCATCTCCAATACTGCAAGAACCATGGGCATGCCCAGCAAAAAAGAACTGATTTTCCTACTCATACAGACCATATGTAGTTCATCTCTCCTTATGAAACTGGTACAAACCACAGCTCCTCTTACATAAATGTTCTTTAGTTAATAGTGAGAATCGCGTTGGGTTCCAGAACTGTGTAAAATCATTTGAGCCCAAAATTCACTTGGTTTACCAGAAATAAACTCTTGATTGTAGTAAGACACAGATCCTGGGGATTAATACAATTTCATAGGGAAATTCAGACCAATGTTCTCATCCATGAAACACACTCTGTTTTCACGCAAGAAGGAATCTCTTCTTTCCAGTGTCTCCAATACAGCAAGCACCATGAGCATGCCCAGAAAAAAGGAACTGTGTTTCCCACTCATACGGACCATATATAGTTCAGATCTGCTCTTGAAACTGATACAAACCACAGCTCCGCTTAAATAAATGCTCTTTAGTTAATAGTGAGAATCGCCTTGGGTTCCAGAACTTTGTAAAATCATTAGAGCCCAAAATTCACTTGGTTTACCAGAAATCAACTCTTCCTTGTAGGAAGAGACTGATCCTGGAGTTTAACTCCATTTCGGAAGGGAAATTCAGACCAGTGTTCTCATCCATGAAACACACTCTGTTTTCAAGCAAGAAGGAAGCTCTTCTTTCCAGTGTCTCCAACAAAGCAAGCACCATGAGCATGCCCAGAAAAAAAGAACTGTGTTTCCCATTCATACGGACCATATACAGATCAGGACTGCTTATGAAACTTATACAAACCACAGCTCTGCTTACATAACTGCTCTTTAGTTAATAGTGAGAATCGCGTTGGGTTCCAGAACTGTGTAAAATCATTTGAGCCCAAAATTCACATGGTTTACCAGAAATGAACTCTTGTTTGTAGGAAGACACAGATCCTGGGGTTTAACTCCATTTCTAAAGGGAAATTCCGACCATTGTTCTCATCCATGAAACACACTCTGTTTTCACGCAAGAAGCAAGCTCTTCTTTCCAGCGTCTCCAATACAGCAAGAACCATGAGCCTGCCCATTAAAAAAGAACTGAGTTTCCTACTCATACAGACCATATGTAGTTCAGCTCTGCTTAGGAAACTGGTACAAACCACAGCTCCTCTTACATAAATGCTCTTTAGTTAATAGTGAGAATCGCGTTGGGTTCCAAATCTGTGTAAAATCATTTGAGCGCAAAATTCACTTGGTGTACCAGAAATAAACTCTTGCTGTTAGGAAGACACAGATCCTGGGGTTTAACTCCATTTCAGAAGGGACATTCAGACCAGTGTTCTCATCCATGAAACACACTCTGTTTTCACGCAAGAAGCAAGGTCTTCTTTCCAGCGTCTATAATACAGCAAGCACCATGAGCCTGCCTAGAAAAAAAGAAATGTGTTTCCTACTCATATGGACCATATATAGATCAGCTCTACTCTTGAAACTGATACAAACCACAGCTCTGCTTACATAAATGTTCTTTAGTTAAGAGTGAGAATCGCCTTGGGTTCCAGAACTGTGTAAAATCATTTGAGCCCAAAATTCACTTGGATTTCCAGAAATAATCTCTTGTTGTTAGGAAGACACAGATCCTGGGGTTTAACTCCGTTTCTGAAGGGAAATTCAGACCACTGTTCTCATCCATGAAACACACTCTATTTTCACGCAAGAAGGAATCTCTTCTTTCCAGTGTCTCCAATACAGCAAGCACCATGAGCATGCCCAGAAAAAAAGAACTGTGTTTCCCACTCATACGGACCATATATAGTTCAGCTCTGCTCTTGAAACTGATACAAACCACAGCTCCGCTTAAATAAATGCTCTTTAGTTAATAGTGAGAATCACGTTGGGTTCCAGAACTGTGTAAAATCATTAGAGCCCAAAATTCACTTGGTTTACCAGAAATGAACTCTTCCTTGTAGGAAGAGACTGATCCTGGAGTTTAACTCCATTTCGGAAGGGAAATTAAGACCAGTGTTCTCATCCATGAAACACACTCTGTTTTCAAGCAAGAAGGAAGCTCTTCTTTCCAGTGTCTCCAACAAAGCAAGCACCATGAGCATGCCCAGAAAAAAAGAACTGTGTTTCCCATTCATACGGACCATATACAGTTCAGGACTGCTTATGAAACTTACACAAACCACAGCTCTGCTTACATAACTGCTCTTTAGTTAATAGTGAGAATCGCGTTGGGTTCCAGAAAGGTGTAAAATCATTTGAGCCCAAAATTCACATGGTTTACCAGAAATGAACTCTTGTTTGTAGGAAGACACAGATCCTGGGGTTTAACTCCATTTCTAAAGGGAAATTCCGACCATTGTTCTCATCCATGAAACACACTCTGTTTTCACGCAAGAAGCAAGCTCTTCTTTCCAGCGTCTCCAATACAGCAAGAACCATGAGCCTGCCCAGAAAAAAAGAACTGAGTTTCCTACTCATACAGACCATATGTAGTTCAGCTCTGCTTAGGAAACTGGTACAAACCACAGCTCCTCTTACTTAAATGCTCTTTAGTTAATAGTGAGAATCGCGTTGGGTTCAAAATCTGTGTTAAATCATTTGAGCGCAAATTCACTTGGTGTACCAGAAATAAACTCTTGCTGTTAGGAAGACACAGATCCTGGGGTTTAACTCCATTTCAGAAGGGACATTCAGACCAGTGTTCTCATCCATGAAACACACTCTGTTTTCACGCAAGAAGCAAGCTCTTCTTTCCAGCGTCTATAATACAGCAAGCACCATGAGCCTGCCCAGAAAAAAAGAAATGTGTTTCCTACTCATACGGACCATATATAGTTCAGCTCTACTCTTGAAACTGATACAAACCACAGCTCTGCTTACATAAATGTTCTTTTGTTAAGAGTGAGAATCGCCTTGGGTTCCAGGACTGTGTAAAATCATTTGAGCCCAAAATTCACTTGGTTTACCAGAAATGAACTCTTGCTGGTAGGAAGACACGGATCCTGGGGTTTAACTCCATTTCAGAAGGGAAATTCAGACCAATGTTCTCATCCATGAAACACACTCTGTTTTCACGCAAGAAGCAAGCTCTTCAATCCAACATCTCCAATACTGCAAGAACCATGGGCATGCCCAGAAAAAAAGAACTGAGTTTCCTACTCATACAGACCATATGTAGTTCATCTCAACTTATGAAACTGATACAAACCACAGCTCCTCTTACATAAATGTTCTTTAGTTAATAGTGAGAATCGCGTTGGGTTCCTGAACTGTGTAAAATCATTTGAGCCCAAAATTCACTTGGTTTACCAGAAATAAACTCTTGATTGTAGGAAGACACAGATCCTGGGGATTAACTCCGTTTCTGAAGGGAAATTCAGACCAATGTTCTCATCCATGAAACACACTCTGTTTTCAAGCGAGAATGAAGCTCTTCTTTCCAGTTTCTCCAATACAGCAAGCACCATGAGCATGCCCAGAAAAAAAGAACTGTGTTTCCCACTCATACGGACAATATATAGTTCAGCTCTGCTCTTGAAACTGATACAAACCACAGCTCCGGTTAAATAAATGCTCTTTAGTTAATAGTGAGAATCGCGTTGGGTTTGAGAACTGTGTAAAATCATTAGAGCCCAAAAATCACTTGGTGTACCAGAAATGAAATCTTCCTTGTAGGAAGAACCAGATCCTGGGGTTTAACTCCATTTCAGAAGGGACATTCAGACCAGTGTTCTTATCCATGAAACACACTCTGTTTTCACGCAAGAAGCAAGCTCTTCTTTCCAGCATCTCCAATACAACAAGAACCATGAGCCTGCCCAGAAAAAAAGAACTGAGTTTCCGACTCATACGTACCATATATAGTTCAGCTCTACTCTTGAAATTGATAAAACCACAGCTCTGCTTACAGAAATGTTCTTTAGTTAATAGTGAGAATCGCCTTGGGTTCCAGAACTGTGTAAAATCATTTGAGCCCAAAATTCACTTGGTTTACCAGAAATGAACTCTTGCTTGTAGGAAGACACAGATCCTGGGGTTTACCTCCATTTCGGAAAGGAAATTCAGACCATTGTTCTCATCCATGAAACACACTCTGTTTTCACGCAAGAAGGAATCTCACCTTTCCAGCGTCCCCAATACAGCAAGCATCATGAGCATGCCCAGAAAAAAAGAACTGTGTTTCCTACTCATACGGACCATATACAGTTCACGACTGCTTATGAAACTTATACAAACCACAGCTCCGCTTACATAAATGCTCTTTAGTTAATAGTGAGATTCGCGTTGGGTTCCAGAACTGTGTAAAATCATTTGAGCCCAAAATTCACTTGGTTTACCAGAAATGAACTCTTGCTTGTAGGAAGACACAGATCCTGGGGTTTACCTCCATTTCGGAAGGGAATTTCAGACCACTGTTCTCATCCATGAAACACACTCTGTTTTCAAGCAAGAAGGAAGCTCTTCTTTCCAGTGTCTCCAATACAGCAAGCAACATGAGCATGCCCAGAAAAAAAGAACTGTGTTTCCCACTCATATGGACCATATATAGTTCAGCTCTGCTCTTGAAACTGATACAAACCACAGCTCCGCTTATATAAATGCTCTTTAGTTAATAGTGAGAATCGCGTTGGGTTCCAGAACTGTGTAAAATCATTAGAGCCCAAAATTCACTTGGTTGACCAGAAATGATCTCTTGCTTGTAGGAAGAGACTGATCCGGGAGTTTTACTCCATTTCGGAAGGGAAATTCAGACCAGTGTTCTCATCCATGAAACACACTCTGTTTTCAAGCAAGAAGGAAGCTCTTCTTTCCAGTGTCTCCAATACAGCAAGCACCATGAGCATGCCTAGAAAAAAAGAACTGTGTTTCCCATTCATACGGACCATATACAGTTCAGGACTGCTTATGAAACTTATACAAACCACAGCTCTGCTTACATAACTGCTCTTTAGTTAATAGTGAGAATCGTGTTGGGTTCCAGAACTGTGTAAAATCATTTGAGCCCAAAATTCACATGGTTTACCAGAAATGAACACTTGTTTGTAGGAAGATACATATCATGGGGTTTAACTCCATTTCTAAAGGGAAATTCTGACCATTGTTCTCATCCATGAAACACACTCTGTTTTCACGCAAGAAGCAAGCTCTACTTTCCAGCGTCTCCAATACAGCAAGAACCATGAGCCTGCCCAGAAAAAAAGAACTGAGTTTCCTACTCATATGTACCATATATAGTTCAGCTCTACTCTTGAAACTGATAAAACCACAGCTCTGCTTACAGAAATGTTCTTTAGTTAATAGTGAGAATCGCCTTGGGTTCCAGAACTGTGTAAAATCATTTGAGCCCAAAATTCACTTGGTTTACCAGAAATGAACTCTTGCTTGTAGGAAGACACAGATCCTGGGGTTTACCTCCATTTCGGAAAGGAAATTCAGACCATTGTTCTCATCCATGAAACACACTCTGTTTTCACGCAAGAAGGAATCTCACCTTTCCAGCGTCCCCAATACAGCAAGCACCATGAGCATGCCCAGAAAAAAAGAACTGTGTTTCCAACTCATACGGACCATATACAGTTCACGACTGCTTATGAAACTTATACAAACCACAGCTCCGCTTACATAAATGCTCTTTAGTTAATAGTGAGATTCGCGTTGGGTTCCAGAACTGTGTAAAATCATTTGAGGCCAAAATTCACTTGGTTTACCAGAAATGAACTCTTGCTTGTAGGAAGAGACAGATCCTGGGGTTTACCTCCATTTCGGAAGGGAAATTCAGACCACTGTTCTCATCCCTGAAACACACTCTGTTTTCAAGCAAGAAGGAAGCTCTTCTTTCCAGTGTCTCCAATACAGCAAGCACCATGAGCATGCCCAGAAAAAAAGAACTGTGTTTCCCACTCATATGGACCATATATTGTTCAGCTCTGCTCTTGAAACTGATACAAACAACAGCTCCGCTTAAATAAATGCTCTTTAGTTAATAGTGAGAATCGCGTTGGGTTCCAGAACTGTGTAAAATCATTAGAGCCCAAAATTCACTTGGTTTACCAGAAATGATCTCTTGCTTGTAGGAAGAGACTGATCCTGGAGTTTTACTCCATTTCGGAAGGGAAATTCAGACCAGTGTTCTCATCCATGAAACACACTCTGTTTTCAAGCAAGAAGGAAGCTCTTCTTTCCAGTGTCTCCAATACAGCAAGCACCATGAGCATGCCTAGAAAAAAAGAACTGTGTTTCCCATTCATACGGATCATATACAGTTCAGGACTGCTTATGAAACTTATACAAACCACAGCTCTGCTTACATAACTGCTCTTTAGTTAATAGTGAGAATCGCGTTGGGTTCCAGAACTGTGTAAAATCATTTGAGCCCAAAATTCACATGGTTTACCAGAAATGAACTCTTGTTTGTAGGAAGATACATATCATGGGGTTTAACTCCATTTCTAAAGGGAAATTCCGACCATTGTTCTCATCCATGAAACACATCCTGTTTTCACGCAAGAAGGAATCTCTTCTTTCCAGTGTCTCCAATACAGCAAGCACCATGAGCATGCCCAGTAAAAACGAACTGTGTTTCCCACTCATATGGACCATATATAATTCAGCTCTACTCTTGAAACTGATACAAAACACAGCTCTGCTTACATAAATGCTCTTTAGTTAATACTGAGAATCGCCTTGGGTTCCAGAACTGTGTAAAATCATTTGAGGCCAAAATTCACTTGGATTACCTGAAATGAACTCTTGCTTGTAGGAAGACACATATCCTGGGGTTTACCTCCATTTCAGAAGCGAAATTCAGACCATTGTTCTCATCCATGAAACACACTCTGTGTTCACGCAAGAAGGAATCTCTTCTTTCCAGTGTCTCCAATACAGCAAGCACCATGAGCATGCCCAGAAAAAAAGAACTGTGTTTCCCACTCATAAGGACCATACATAGTTCAGCTCTGCTCTTGAAACTGATACAAACCACAGCTCCGCTTAAATTAATGCTCTTTAGTTAAAAGTGAGAATCGCGTTGGGTTCCAGAATTGTGTAAAATCATTAGAGCCCAATATCACTTGGTTTACCAGAAATGAACTCTTGGTTGTAGGAAGACACTGATCATGGAGTTTAACTCCATTTCGGAAGGGAAATTCAGACAAGTGTTCTCATCCATGAAACACACTCTGTTTTCAAGCAAGAAAGAAGCTCTTCTTTCCAGTGTCTCCAATACAGCAAGCACCATGAGCATGCCCAGAAATAAAGAACTGTGTTTCCCATTCATACGGACCATATACAGTTCAGGACTGCTTATGAAACTTATACAAACCACAGCTCCGCTTACATAACTTCTCTTAAGTTACTGGTGAGAATCGCGTTGGGTTCCAGAACTGTGTAAAATCATTTCAGCCCTAAATTCACTTTGTTTACCAGAAATGAACTCTTGCTATTAGGAAGACACAGATCCTGGAGTTTAACTCCATTTCAGAAGGGAAATTCAGACCAATGTTCTCATCCATGAAACACACTCTGTTTTCAAGCAAGAAGGAATCTCTTCTTTCCAGTGTCTCCAATACAGCAAGCACCATGAGCATGCCCAGAAAAAAAGAACTGTGTTTCCCACTCATACGGACCATATATAGTTCAGCTCTGCTCTTGAAACTGATACAAACCACAGCTCCGCTTAAATAAATGCTCTTTAGTTAATAGTGAGAATCGCGTTGGGTTCCAGAATTGTGTAAAATCATTAGAGCCCAAAATTCACTTGGTTTACCAGAAATGAACTCTTGCTTGTTAGGAAGACACTGATCCTGGAGTTTAACTCCATTTCGGAAGGGAAATTCAGACCAGTGTTCTCATCCATGAAACACACTCTGTTTTCAAGCAAGAATGAAGCTCTTCTTTCCAGTGTCTCCAATACAGCAGGCACCGTGAGCATGCCCAGAAAAAAAGAACTTTGTTTCCCATTCATTTGGACCATATACAGTTCAGGACTGCTTATGAAACTTCTACAAACCATAGCTCATCTTATATAAATGCTCTTTAGTTAATAGTGAGAATCGCGTTGGGTTCCAAATCTGGGTAAAATCATTTGAGCGCAAAATTCATTTGGTTTACCAGAAATAAACTCTTGCATTTAGGAAGACACAGATCCTGGGGTTTAACTCCATTTCAGAAGGGAAATTCAGACCAATGTTCTCATCCATGAAACACAGTCTGTTTTCACGCAAGAAGGAATCTCTACGTTCCAGCGTCTCCAATACAGCAAGAACCATGGGCATGCCCAGAAAGAAAGAACTGAGTTTCCTACTCATACAGACCATATGTATTTCATCTCTGCTTATGAAACTGGTACAAACCACAGCTCCTCTTACATAAATGTTCTTTAGTTAATAGTGAGAATCGCGTTGAGTTACAGAACTGTGTAAAATCATTTGAGCCCAAAATTCACTTGGTTTACCAGAAATGAACTCTTGCTTGTAGGAGACACAGATCCTGGGGTTTAACTCCATTTCAGAAGGGAAATTCAGACCAGTGTTCTCATCCATGAAACACATCCTGTTTTCACGCAAGAAGGAATCTCTTCTTTCCAGTGTCTCCAATACAGCAAGCACCATGAGCATGCCCAGTAAAAACGAACTGTGTTTCCCACTCATACGGACCATATATAATTCAGCTCTACTCTTGAAACTGATACAAAACACAGCTCCGCTTACATAAATGCTCTTTAGTTAATAGTGAGAATCATGTTGGGTTCCAGAACTGTGTAAAATCATTTGAGGCCAAAATTTACTTGGATTACCTGAAATGAACTCTTGCTTGTAGGAAGACACATATACTGGGGTTTACCTCCATTTCGGAAGCGAAATTCAGACCATTGTTCTCATTCATGAAACACACTCTGTGTTCACGCAAGAAGGAATCTCTTCTTTCCAGTGTCTCCAATACAGCAAGCACCATGAGCATGCCCAGAAAAAAAGAACTGTGTTTCCAACTCATACGGACCATATACAGTTCAGGACTGCTTATGAAAATTATACAAACCACAGCTCTGCTTACATAAATGCTCTTTAGTTAATAGTGAGAATCGCATTGGGTTCCAAAACTGTGTAAAATCATTTGAGCCCAAAATTCACTTGGTTTACCAGAAATGAACTCTTGCTTGTAGGAAGACACAGATCCTGGGGTTTAACTCCGTTTCTGAAGTGAAATTCAGACCACTGTTCTCATCCATGAAACACACTCTATTTTCACGCAAGAAGGAATCTCTTCTTTCCAGCGTCTCCAATACAGCAAGCACCATGAGCATGCCCAGAAAAAAAGAACTGTGTTTCCCACTCAAACGGACCATATATAGTTCAGCTCTGCTCTTCAAACTGATACAAACAATAGCTCCGCTTAAATAAATGCTCTTTAGTTAATAGTGAGAATCGCGTTGGGTTCCAGTACTGTGTAAAATCATTAGAGCCCAAAATTCACTTGGTTTGCCAGAAATGAACTCTTGCTTGTAGGAAGACACTGATCCTGGAGTTTACCTCCATTTCGGAAGCGAAATTCAGACCATTGTTCTCATTCATGAAACACACTCTGTGTTCACGCAAGAAGGAATCTCTTCTTTCCAGTGTCTCCAATAGAGCAAGCACCATGAGCATGCCCAGAAAAAAAGAACTGTGTTTCCAACTCATACGGACCATATACAGTTCAGGACTGCTTATGAAAATTATACAAACCACAGCTCTGCTTACATAAATGCTCTTAAGTTAATAGTGAGAATCGCATTGGGTTCCAAAATTGTGTAAAATCATTTGAGCCCAAAATTCACTTGGTTTACCAGAAATGAACTCTTGCTTGTAGGAAGACACAGATCCTGGGGTTTAACTCCGTTTCTGAAGTGAAATTCAGACCACTGTTCTCATCCATGAAACACACTCTATTTTCACGCAAGAAGGAATCTCTTCTTTCCAGCGTCTCCAATACAGCAAGCACCATGAGCATGCCCAGAAAAAAAGAACTGTGTTTCCAACTCAAACGGACCATATATAGTTCAGCTCTGCTCTTCAAACTGATACAAACACTAGCTCCGCTTAAATAAATGCTCTTAAGTTAATAGTGAGAATCGCGTTGGGTTCCAGAACTGTGTAAAATCATTAGAGCCCAAAATTCACTTGGTTTACCAGAAATGAACTCTTGCTTGTAGGAAGACAGTGATCCTGGAGTTTAACTCCATTTCGGTAGGGAAATTCAGACCAGTGTTCTCATCCATGAAACACACTCTGTTTTCAAGCAAGAAGGAAGCTCTTCTTGCAGTGTCTCCAATACAGCAAGCACAATGAGCATCCCCAGAAAAAAGAACTGTGTTTCCCATTCATACGGACCATATACAGTTCACGACTGCTTATGAATTTATACAAACCACAGCTCCGCTTACATAACTGCTCTTAAGTTAATAGTGAGAATCGCGTTGGGTTCCAGAACTGTGTAAAATCATTTCAGCCCAAAATTCACTTGGTTTACCAGAAATAAACTCTTGCTTTTAGGAAGACACAGATCCTGGTGTTTAACTCCATTTCAGAAGGGAAATTCAGACCAATGTTCTCATCCATGAAACACACTCTGTTTTCTCGCAAGAAGGAATCTCTACGTTCCAGTGTCTCCAATACAGCAATAACCATGAGCATGCCCAGAAAAAAGAACTGTGTTTCCCACTCATACGGACCATATATAGTTCAGCTCTACTCTTGAAACTGATACAAACCACAGCTCCACTTACATAAATGCTCTTTAGTTAATAGTGAGAATCGCCTTTGGTTCCAGAACTGTGTAAAATCATTAGAGGCCAAAATTCACTTGGTTTACCAGAAATGAACTCTTGCTTGTAGGAAGACACAGATCCTGGGTTTTAACTCCATTTCGGAAGTGATATTCAGATCATTGTTCTCATCCATGAAACACACTCTGTTTTCACGCAAGAAGCAAGCTCTTCTTTCCAGCGTCTCCAATACAGCAAGAAGCATGGGCATGCCCAGAAAGAAAGAACTGAGTTTCCTACTCATACAGACCATATGTAGTTCATCTCTGCTTATGAAACTGGTACAAACCACAGCTCCTCTTACATAAATGTTCTTTAGTTAATAGTGAGAATCGCGTTGGGTTCCAGAACTGTGTAAAATCATTTGAGCCCAAAATTCACTTGGTTTACCAGAAATGAACTCTTGCTTGTAGGAGACACAGATCCTGGGGTTTAACTCCATTTCAGAAGGGAAATTCAGACCAGTGTTCTCATCCATGAAACACATCCTGTTTTCACGCAAGAAGGAATCTCTTCTTTCCAGTATCTCCAATACAGCAAGCACCATGAGCATGCCCAGTAAAAACGAACTGTGTTTCCCACTCATACGGACCATATATAATTCAGCTCTACTCTTGAAACTGATACAAAACACAGCTCCGCTTACATAACTTCTCTTAAGTTAATGGTGAGAATCGCGTTGGGTTCCAGAACTGTGTAAAATCATTTCAGCCCAAAATTCACTTGGTTTACCAGAAATGAACTCTTGCTATTAGGAAGACACAGATCCTGGGGTTTAACTCCATTTCAGAAGGGAAATTCAGACCAATGTTCTCATCCATGAAACACACTCTGTTTTCACGCAAGAAGGAATCTCTTCTTTCCAGTGTCTCCAATACAGCAAGCACCGTGAGCATGCCCAGAAAAAAAGAACTTTGTTTCCCATTCATATGGACCATATACTGTTCAGGACTGCATATGAAACTTATACAAACCATAGCTCCTCTTACATAAATGCTCTTTAGTTAATAGTGAGAATCGCGTTGGGTTCCAAATCTGGGTAAAATCATTTGAGCGCAAAATTCACTTGGTTTACCAGAAATAAACTCTTGCATTTAGGAAGACACAGATCCTGGGGTTTAACTCCATTTCAGAAGGGAAATTCAGACCAATGTTCTCATCCATGAAACACAGTCTGTTTTCACGCAAGAAAGAATCTCTACGTTCCAGTGTTTCCAATACAGCAAGCACCATGAGCATGCCCAGAAAAAAAGAACTGTGTTTCCCACTCATACGGACCATATATAGTTCAGCTCTACTCTTGAAACTGATACAAACTACAGCTCCACTTACATAAATGCTCTTTAGTTAATAGTGAGAATCGCCTTTGGTTCCAGAACTGTGTAAAATCATTAGAGGCCAAAATTCACTTGGTTTACCAGAAATGAACTCTTGCTTGTAGGAAGACACAGATCCTGGGTTTTAACTCCATTTCGCAAGGCAAATTCAGGCCATTGTTCTCATCCATGAAACACACTCTGTTTTCACGCAAGAAGCAAGCTCTTCTTTCCAGCGTCTCCAATACAGCAAGAAGCATGGGCATGCCCAGAAAGAAAGAACTGAGTTTCCTACTCATACAGACCATATGTAGTTCATCTCTGCTTATGAAACTGGTACAAACCACAGCTCCTCTTACATAAATGTTCTTTAGTTAATAGTGAGAATCGCGTTGGGTTCCAGAACTGTGTAAAATCATTTGAGCCCAAAATTCACTTGGTTTACCAGAAATGAACTCTTGCTTGTAGGAGACACAGATCCTGGGGTTTAACTCCATTTCAGAAGGGAAATTCAGACCAGTGTTCTCATCCATGAAACACATCCTGTTTTCACGCAAGAAGGAATCTCTTCTTTCCAGTGTCTCCAATACAGCAAGCACCATGAGCATGCCCAGTAAAAACGAACTGTGTTTCCCACTCATACGGACCATATATAATTCAGCTCTACTCTTGAAACTGATACAAAACACAGCTCCGCTTACATAAATGCTCTTTAGTTAATACTGAGAATCGCCTTGGGTTCCAGAACTGTGTAAAATCATTTGAGGCCAAAATTCACTTGGATTATCTGAAATGAACTCTTGCTTTTAGGAAGACACATATCCTGGGGTTTACCTCCATTTCAGAAGCGAAATTCAGACCATTGTTCTCATTCATGAAACACACTCTGTGTTCACGCAAGAAGGAATCTCTTCTTTCCAGTGTCTCCAATACAGCAAGCACCATGAGCATGCCCAGAAAAAAAGAACTGTGTTTCCAACTCATACGGACCATATACAGTTCAGGACTGCTTATGAAAATTATACAAACCACAGCTCTGCTTACATAAATGCTCTTTAGTTAATAGTGAGAATCGCATTGGGTTCTAAAACTGTGTAAAATCATTTGAGCCTAAAATTCACTTGGTTTACCAGAAATGAACTCTTGCTTGTAGGAAGACACAGATCCTGGGGTTTATCTCCGTTTCTGAAGTGAAATTCAGACCACTGTTCTCATCCATGAAACACACTCTATTTTCACGCAAGAAGGAATCTCTTCTTTCCAGTGTCTCCAATACAGCAAGAACCATGGGCGTGCCCAGAAAGAAAGAACTGAGTTTCCTACTCATACAGACCATATGTAGTTCATCTCTGCTTATGAAACTGGTACAAACCACAGCTCCTCTTACATAAATGTTCTTTAGTTAATAGTGAGAATCGCATTGGGTTCCAGAACTGTGTAAAGTCATTTGAGCCCAAAATTCACTTGGTTTACCAGAAATGAACTCTTGCTTGTAGGAGACACAGATCCTGGGGTTTAACTCCATTTCAGAAGGGAAATTCAGACCAGTGTTCTCATCCATGAAACACATCCAGTTTTCACGCAAGAAGGAATCTCTTCTTTCCAGTGTCTCCAATACAGCAAGCACCATGAGCATGCCCAGTAAAAACGAACTGTGTTTCCCACTCATACGGACCATATATAATTCAGCTCTACTCTTGAAACTGATACAAAACACAGCTCCGCTTACATAAATGCTCTTTAGTTAATACTGAGAATCGCCTTGGGTTCCAGAACTGTGTAAAATCATTTGAGGCCAAAATTCACTTGGATTACCTGAAATGAACTCTTGCTTGTAGGAAGACACATATCCTGGGGTTTACCTCCATTTCAGAAGCGAAATTCAGACCATTGTTCTCATCCATGAAACACACTCTGTGTTCACGCAAGAAGGAATCTCTTCTTTCCAGTGTCTCCAATACAGCAAGCACCATGAGCATGCCCAGAAAAAAAGAACTGTGTTTCCCACTCATACGGACCATATATAGTTCAGCTCTGCTCTTGAAACTGATACAAACCACAGCTCCGCTTAAATTAATGCTCTTTAGTTAATAGTGAGAATCGCGTTGGGTTCCAGAATTGTGTAAAATCATTAGAGCCCAATATCACTTGGTTTACCAGAAATGAACTCTTGGTTGTAGGAAGACACTGATCATGGAGTTTAACTCCATTTCGGAAGGGAAATTCAGACCAGTGTTCTCATCCATGAAACACACTCTGTTTTCAAGCAAGTTAGAAGCTCTTCTTTCCAGTGTCTCCAATACAGCAAGCACCATGAGCATGCCCAGAAATAAAGAACTGTGTTTCCCATTCATACGGACCATATACAGTTCAGGACTGCTTATGAAACTTATACAAACCACAGCTCCGCTTACATAACTTCTCTTAAGTTAATGGTGAGAATCGCATTGGGTTCCAGAACTGTGTAAAATCATTTCAGCCCAAAATTCACTTGGTTTAGCAGAAATGAACTCTTGCTATTAGGAAGACACAGATCCTGGGGTTTAACTCCATTTCAGAAGGGAAATTCAGACCAATGTTCTCATCCATGAAACACACTCTGTTTTCACGCAAGAAGGAATCTCTTCTTTCCAGTGTCTCCAATACAGCAAGCACCATGAGCATGCCCAGAAAAAAAGAACTGTGTTTCCCACTCATACGGACCATATATATTTCAGCTCTGCTCTTGAAACTGATACAAACCACAGCTCCGCTTAAATAAATGCTCTTTAGTTAATAGTGAGAATCGCGTTGGGTTCCAGAATTGTGTAAAATCATTAGAGCCCAAAATTCACTTGGTTTACCAGAAATGAACTCTTGCTTGTTAGGAAGACACTGATCCTGGAGTTTAACTCCATTTCGGAAGGGAAATTCAGACCAGTGTTCTCATCCATGAAACACACTCTGTTTTCAAGCAAGAATGAAGCTCTTCTTTCCAGTGTCTCCATACAGCAAGCACCGTGAGCATGCCCAGAAAAAAAGAACTTTGTTTCCCATTCATATGGACCATATACAGTTCAGGACTGCTTATGAAACTTATACAAACCATAGCTCCTCTTAAATAAATGCTCTTTAGTTAATAGTGAGAATCGCGTTGGGTTCCAAATCTGGGTAAAATCATTTGAGCGCAAAATTCACTTGGTTTACCAGAAATAAACTCTTGCATTTAGGAAGACACAGGTCCTGGGGTTTAACTCCATTTCAGAAGGGAAATTCAGACCAATGTTCTCATCCATGAAACACAGTCTGTTTTCACGCAAGAAAGAATCTCTACGTTCCAGTGTTTCCAATACAGCAAGCACCATGAGCATGCCCAGAAAAAAGGAACTGTGTTTCCCACTCATACGGACCATATATAGTTCAGCTCTACTCTTGAAACTGATAAAAACTACAGCTCCACTTACATAAATGCTCTTTAGTTAATAGTGAGAATCGCCTTTGGTTCCAGAACTGTGTAAAATCATTAGAGGCCAAAATTCACTTGGTTTACCAGAAATGAACTCTTGCTTGTAGGAAGACACAGATCCTGGGTTTTAACTCCATTTCGCAAGGGAAATTCAGGCCATTGTTCTCATCCATGAAACACACTCTGTTTTCACGCAAGAAGCAAGCTCTTCTTTCCAGCGTCTCCAATACAGCAAGAAGCATGGGCATGCCCAGAAAGAAAGAACTGAGTTTCCTACTCATACAGACCATATGTAGTTCATCTCTGCTTATGAAACTGGTACAAACCACAGCTCCTCTTACATAAATGTTCTTTAGTTAATAGTGAGAATCGCGTTGGGTTCCAGAACTGTGTAAAATCATTTGAGCCCAAAATTCACTTGGTTTACCAGAAATGAACTCTTGCTTGTAGGAGACACAGATCCTGGGGTTTAACTCCATTTCAGAAGGGAAATTCAGACCAGTGTTCTCATCCATGAAACACATCCTGTTTTCACGCAAGAAGGAATCTCTTCTTTCCAGTGTCTCCAATACAGCAAGCACCATGAGCATGCCCAGTAAAAACGAACTGTGTTTCCCACTCATACGGACCATATATAATTCAGCTCTACTCTTGAAACTGATACAAAACACAGCTCCGCTTACATAAATGCTCTTTAGTTAATACTGAGAATCGCCTTGGGTTCCAGAACTGTGTAAAATCATTTGAGGCCAAAATTCACTTGGATTATCTGAAATGAACTCTTGCTTTTAGGAAGACACATATCCTGGGGTTTACCTCAATTTCGGAAGCGAAATTCAGACCATTGTTCTCATTCATGAAACACACTCTGTGTTCACGCAAGAAGGAATCTCTTCTTTCCAGTGTCTCCAATACAGCAAGCACCATGAGCATGCCCAGAAAAAAAGAACTGTGTTTCCAACTCATACGGACCATATACAGTTCAGGACTGCTTATGAAAATTATACAAACCACAGCTCTGCTTACATAAATGCTCTTTAGTTAATAGTGAGAATCGCATTGGGTTCTAAAACTGTGTAAAATCATTTGAGCCTAAAATTCACTTGGTTTACCAGAAATGAACTCTTGCTTGTAGGAAGACACAGATCCTGGGGTTTAACTCCGTTTCTGAAGTGAAATTCAGACCACTGTTCTCATCCATGAAACACACTCTATTTTCACGCAAGAAGGAATCTCTTCTTTCCAGCGTCTCCAATACAGCAAGCACCATGAGCATGCCCAGAAAAAAAGAACTGTGTTTCCCACTCAAATAGACCATATATAGTTCAGCTCTGCTCTTCAAACTGATACAAACACTAGCTCCGCTTAAATAAATGATCTTTAGTTAATAGTGAGAATCGCGTTGGGTTCCAGAACTGTGTAAAATCATTAGAGCCCAAAATTCACTTGGTTTACCAGAAATGAACTCTTGCTTGTAGGAAGATACTGCTCTGGAGTTTAACTCCATTTCGGTAGGGAAATTCAGACCAGTGTTCTCATCCATGAAACACACTCTGTTTTCAAGCAAGAAGGAAGCTCTTCTTGCAGTGTCTCCAATACAGCAAGCACAATGAGCATCCCCAGCAAAAAGAACTATGTTTCCCATTCATACGGACCATATACAGTTCAGGACTGCTTATGAAACTTATACAAACCACAGCTCCGCTTACATAACTGCTCTTAAGTTAATAGTGAGAATCGCATTGGGTTCCAAATCTGTGTAAAATCATTTGAGCCCAAAATTCACTTGGTTTACCAGAAATGAACTCTTGCTTTTAGGAAGACACAGATCCTGGGGTTTAACTCCATTTCTGAAGGGAAATTCAGACCAATGTTCTCATCCATGAAACACACTCTGTTTTCTCGCAAGAAGGAATCTCTACGTTCCAGTGTCTCCAATACAGCAATAACCATGAGCATGCCCAGAAAAAAGAACTGTGTTTCCCACTCATACGGACCATATATAGTTCAGCTCTACTCTTGAAACTGATACAAACCACAGCTCCACTTACATAAATGCTCTTTAGTTAATAGTGAGAATCGCCTTTGGTTCCAGAACTGTGTAAAATCATTAGAGGCCAAAATTCACTTGGTTTACCAGAAATGAACTCTTGCTTATAGGAAGACACAAATCCTGGGTTTTAACTCCATTTCGGAAGGAAAATTCAGACCATTGTTCTCATCCATGAAACACACTCTGTTTTCACGCAAGAAGCAAGCTCTTCTTTCCAGCGTCTCCAATACAGCAAGAACCATGGGCGTGCCCAGAAAGAAAGAACTGAGTTTCCTACTCATACAGACCATATGTAGTTCATCTCTGCTTATGAAACTGGTACAAACCACAGCTCCTCTTACATAAATGTTCTTTAGTTAATAGTGAGAATCGCGTTGGGTTCCAGAACTGTGTAAAATCATTTGAGCCCAAAATTCAATTGGTTTACCAGAAATGAACTCTTGCTTCTAGGAGACACAGATCCTGGGGTTTAACTCCATTTCAGAAGGGAAATTCAGACCAGTGTTCTCCTCCATGAAACACATCCTGTTTTCACGCAAGAAGGAATCTCTTCTTTCCAGTGTCTCCAATACAGCAAGCACCATGAGCATGCCCAGTAAAAACGAACTGTGTTTCCCACTCATATGGACCATATATAATTCAGCTCTACTCTTGAAACTGATACAAAACACAGCTCCGCTTACATAAATGCTCTTTAGTTAATACTGAGAATCGCCTTGGGTTCCAGAACTGTGTAAAATCATTTGAGGCCAAAATTCACTTGGATTCCCTGAAATGAACTCTTGCTTGTAGGAAGACACATATCCTGGGGTTTACCTCCATTTCAGAAGCGAAATTCAGACCATTGTTCTCATCCATAAAACACACTCTGTGTTCACGCAAGAAGGAATCACTTCTTTCCAGTGTCTCCAATACAGCAAGCACCATGAGCATGCCCAGAAAAAAAGAACTGTGTTTCCCACTCATACGGACCATATATAGTTCAGCTCTGCTCTTGAAACTGATACAAACCACAGCTCCGCTTAAATTAATGCTCTTTAGTTAATAGTGAGAATCGCGTTGGGTTCCAGAATTGTGTAAAATCATTAGAGCCCAATATCACTTGGTTTACCAGAAATGAACTCTTGGTTGTAGGAAGACACTGATCATGGAGTTTAACTCCATTTCAGAAGGGAAATTCAGACCAGTGTTCTCATCCATGAAACACACTCTGTTTTCAAGCAAGTTAGAAGCTCTTCTTTCCAGTGTCTCCAATACAGCAAGCACCATGAGCATGCCCAGAAATAAAGAACTGTGTTTCCCATTCATACGGACCATATACAGTTCAGGACTGCTTATGAAACTTATACAAACCACAGCTCCGCTTACATAACTTCTCTTAAGTTAATGGTGAGAATCGCATTGGGTTCCAGAACTGTGTAAAATCATTTCAGCCCAAAATTCACTTGGTTTAGCAGAAATGAACTCTTGCTATTAGGAAGACACAGATCCTGGGGTTTAACTCCATTTCAGAAGGGAAATTCAGACCAATGTTCTCATCCATGAAACACACTCTGTTTTCACGCAAGAAGGAATCTCTTCTTTCCAGTGTCTCCAATACAGCAAGCACCATGAGCATGCCCAGAAAAAAAGAACTGTGTTTCCCACTCATACGGACCATATATATTTCAGCTCTGCTCTTGAAACTGATACAAACCACAGCTCCGCTTAAATAAATGCTCTTTAGTTAATAGTGAGAATCGCGTTGGGTTCCAGAATTGTGTAAAATCATTAGAGCCCAAAATTCACTTGGTTTACCAGAAATGAACTCTTGCTTGTTAGGAAGACACTGATCCTGGAGTTTAACTCCATTTCGGAAGGGAAATTCAGACCAGTGTTCTCATCCATGAAACACACTCTGTTTTCAAGCAAGAATGAAGCTCTTCTTTCCAGTGTCTCCAATACAGCAAGCACCGTGAGCATGCCCAGAAAAAAAGAACTTTGTTTCCCATTCATATGGACCATATACAGTTCAGGACTGCTTATGAAACTTATATAAACCATAGCTCCTCTTACATAAATGCTCTTTAGTTAATAGTGAGAATCGCGTTGGGTTCCAAATCTGGGTAAAATCATTTGAGCGCAAAATTCACTTGGTTTACCAGAAATAAACTCTTGCATTTAGGAAGACACAGATCCTGGGGTTTAACTCCATTTCAGAAGGGAAATTCAGACCAATGTTCTCATCCATGAAACACATCCTGTTTTCACGCAAGAAGGAATCTCTTCTTTCCAGTGTCTCCAATACAGCAAGCACGATGAGCATGCCCAGTAAAAACGAACTGTGTTTCCCACTCATACGGACCATATATAATTCAGCTCTACTCTTGAAACTGATACAAAACACAGCTCCGCTTACATAAATGCTCTTTAGTTAATACTGAGAATCGCCTTGGGTTCCAGAACTGTGTAAAATCATTTCAGCCCAAAACTCACTTGGTTTACCAGAAATTAACTCTTGCTATTAGGAAGACACAGATCCTGGGGTTTAACTCCATTTCAGAAGGGAAATTCAGACCAATGTTCTCATCCATGAAACACACTCTGTGTTCACGCAAGAAGGAATCTCTTCTTTCCAGTGTCTCCAATACAGCAAGCACCATGAGCATGCCCAGAAAAAAAGAACTGTGTTTCCCTCTCATACGGACCACATATAGTTCAGCTCTGCTCTTGAAACTGATACAAACCACAGCTCCGCTTAAATTAATGCTCTTTAGTTAATACTGAGAATCGCCTTGGGTTCCAGAACTGTGTAAAATCATTTGAGGCCAAAATTCACTTGGATTATCTGAAATGAACTCTTGCTTTTAGGAAGACACATATCCTGGGGTTTACCTCAATTTCGGAAGCGAAATTCAGACCATTGTTCTCATTCATGAAACACACTCTGTGTTCACGCAAGAAGGAATCTCTTCTTTCCAGTGTCTCCAATACAGCAAGCACCATGAGCATGCCCAGAAAAAAAGAACTGTGTTTCCAACTCATACGGACCATATACAGTTCAGGACTGCTTATGAAAATTATACAAACCACAGCTCTGCTTACATAAATGCTCTTTAGTTAATAGTGAGAATCGCATTGGGTTCTAAAACTGTGTAAAATCATTTGAGCCTAAAATTCACTTGGTTTACCAGAAATGAACTCTTGCTTGTAGGAAGACACAGATCCTGGGGTTTAACTCCGTTTCTGAAGTGAAATTCAGACCACTGTTCTCATCCATGAAACACACTCTATTTTCACGCAAGAAGGAATCTCTTCTTTCCAGCGTCTCCAATACAGCAAGCACCATGAGCATGCCCAGAAAAAAAGAACTGTGTTTCCCACTCAAATAGACCATATATAGTTCAGCTCTGCTCTTCAAACTGATACAAACACTAGCTCCGCTTAAATAAATGATCTTTAGTTAATAGTGAGAATCGCGTTGGGTTCCAGAACTGTGTAAAATCATTAGAGCCCAAAATTCACTTGGTTTACCAGAAATGAACTCTTGCTTGTAGGAAGATACTGCTCTGGAGTTTAACTCCATTTCGGTAGGGAAATTCAGACCAGTGTTCTCATCCATGAAACACACTCTGTTTTCAAGCAAGAAGGAAGCTCTTCTTGCAGTGTCTCCAATACAGCAAGCACAATGAGCATCCCCAGCAAAAAGAACTATGTTTCCCATTCATACGGACCATATACAGTTCAGGACTGCTTATGAAACTTATACAAACCACAGCTCCGCTTACATAACTGCTCTTAAGTTAATAGTGAGAATCGCATTGGGTTCCAAATCTGTGTAAAATCATTTGAGCCCAAAATTCACTTGGTTTACCAGAAATGAACTCTTGCTTTTAGGAAGACACAGATCCTGGGGTTTAACTCCATTTCTGAAGGGAAATTCAGACCAATGTTCTCATCCATGAAACACACTCTGTTTTCTCGCAAGAAGGAATCTCTACGTTCCAGTGTCTCCAATACAGCAATAACCATGAGCATGCCCAGAAAAAAGAACTGTGTTTCCCACTCATACGGACCATATATAGTTCAGCTCTACTCTTGAAACTGATACAAACCACAGCTCCACTTACATAAATGCTCTTTAGTTAATAGTGAGAATCGCCTTTGGTTCCAGAACTGTGTAAAATCATTAGAGGCCAAAATTCACTTGGTTTACCAGAAATGAACTCTTGCTTATAGGAAGACACAAATCCTGGGTTTTAACTCCATTTCGGAAGGAAAATTCAGACCATTGTTCTCATCCATGAAACACACTCTGTTTTCACGCAAGAAGCAAGCTCTTCTTTCCAGCGTCTCCAATACAGCAAGAACCATGGGCGTGCCCAGAAAGAAAGAACTGAGTTTCCTACTCATACAGACCATATGTAGTTCATCTCTGCTTATGAAACTGGTACAAACCACAGCTCCTCTTACATAAATGTTCTTTAGTTAATAGTGAGAATCGCGTTGGGTTCCAGAACTGTGTAAAATCATTTGAGCCCAAAATTCAATTGGTTTACCAGAAATGAACTCTTGCTTCTAGGAGACACAGATCCTGGGGTTTAACTCCATTTCAGAAGGGAAATTCAGACCAGTGTTCTCCTCCATGAAACACATCCTGTTTTCACGCAAGAAGGAATCTCTTCTTTCCAGTGTCTCCAATACAGCAAGCACCATGAGCATGCCCAGTAAAAACGAACTGTGTTTCCCACTCATATGGACCATATATAATTCAGCTCTACTCTTGAAACTGATACAAAACACAGCTCCGCTTACATAAATGCTCTTTAGTTAATACTGAGAATCGCCTTGGGTTCCAGAACTGTGTAAAATCATTTGAGGCCAAAATTCACTTGGATTCCCTGAAATGAACTCTTGCTTGTAGGAAGACACATATCCTGGGGTTTACCTCCATTTCAGAAGCGAAATTCAGACCATTGTTCTCATCCATAAAACACACTCTGTGTTCACGCAAGAAGGAATCACTTCTTTCCAGTGTCTCCAATACAGCAAGCACCATGAGCATGCCCAGAAAAAAAGAACTGTGTTTCCCACTCATACGGACCATATATAGTTCAGCTCTGCTCTTGAAACTGATACAAACCACAGCTCCGCTTAAATTAATGCTCTTTAGTTAATAGTGAGAATCGCGTTGGGTTCCAGAATTGTGTAAAATCATTAGAGCCCAATATCACTTGGTTTACCAGAAATGAACTCTTGGTTGTAGGAAGACACTGATCATGGAGTTTAACTCCATTTCAGAAGGGAAATTCAGACCAGTGTTCTCATCCATGAAACACACTCTGTTTTCAAGCAAGTTAGAAGCTCTTCTTTCCAGTGTCTCCAATACAGCAAGCACCATGAGCATGCCCAGAAATAAAGAACTGTGTTTCCCATTCATACGGACCATATACAGTTCAGGACTGCTTATGAAACTTATACAAACCACAGCTCCGCTTACATAACTTCTCTTAAGTTAATGGTGAGAATCGCATTGGGTTCCAGAACTGTGTAAAATCATTTCAGCCCAAAATTCACTTGGTTTAGCAGAAATGAACTCTTGCTATTAGGAAGACACAGATCCTGGGGTTTAACTCCATTTCAGAAGGGAAATTCAGACCAATGTTCTCATCCATGAAACACACTCTGTTTTCACGCAAGAAGGAATCTCTTCTTTCCAGTGTCTCCAATACAGCAAGCACCATGAGCATGCCCAGAAAAAAAGAACTGTGTTTCCCACTCATACGGACCATATATATTTCAGCTCTGCTCTTGAAACTGATACAAACCACAGCTCCGCTTAAATAAATGCTCTTTAGTTAATAGTGAGAATCGCGTTGGGTTCCAGAATTGTGTAAAATCATTAGAGCCCAAAATTCACTTGGTTTACCAGAAATGAACTCTTGCTTGTTAGGAAGACACTGATCCTGGAGTTTAACTCCATTTCGGAAGGGAAATTCAGACCAGTGTTCTCATCCATGAAACACACTCTGTTTTCAAGCAAGAATGAAGCTCTTCTTTCCAGTGTCTCCAATACAGCAAGCACCGTGAGCATGCCCAGAAAAAAAGAACTTTGTTTCCCATTCATATGGACCATATACAGTTCAGGACTGCTTATGAAACTTATATAAACCATAGCTCCTCTTACATAAATGCTCTTTAGTTAATAGTGAGAATCGCGTTGGGTTCCAAATCTGGGTAAAATCATTTGAGCGCAAAATTCACTTGGTTTACCAGAAATAAACTCTTGCATTTAGGAAGACACAGATCCTGGGGTTTAACTCCATTTCAGAAGGGAAATTCAGACCAATGTTCTCATCCATGAAACACATCCTGTTTTCACGCAAGAAGGAATCTCTTCTTTCCAGTGTCTCCAATACAGCAAGCACGATGAGCATGCCCAGTAAAAACGAACTGTGTTTCCCACTCATACGGACCATATATAATTCAGCTCTACTCTTGAAACTGATACAAAACACAGCTCCGCTTACATAAATGCTCTTTAGTTAATACTGAGAATCGCCTTGGGTTCCAGAACTGTGTAAAATCATTTCAGCCCAAAACTCACTTGGTTTACCAGAAATTAACTCTTGCTATTAGGAAGACACAGATCCTGGGGTTTAACTCCATTTCAGAAGGGAAATTCAGACCAATGTTCTCATCCATGAAACACACTCTGTGTTCACGCAAGAAGGAATCTCTTCTTTCCAGTGTCTCCAATACAGCAAGCACCATGAGCATGCCCAGAAAAAAAGAACTGTGTTTCCCTCTCATACGGACCACATATAGTTCAGCTCTGCTCTTGAAACTGATACAAACCACAGCTCCGCTTAAATTAATGCTCTTTAGTTAATAGTGAGAATCGCGTTGGGTTCCAGAATTGTGTAAAATCATTAGAGCCCAATATCACTTGGTTTACCAGAAATGAACTCTTGGTTGTAGGAAGACACTGATCCTGGAGTTTAACGCCATTTCCGAAGGGAAATTCAGACCAGTGTTCTCATCCATGAAACACACTCTGTTTTCAAGCAAGAAAGAAGCTCTTCTTTCCAGTGTCTCCAATACAGCAAGCACCATGAGCATGCCCAGAAAAAAAACTGTGTTTCCCATTCATACGGACCATATACAGTTCAGGACTGCTTATGAAACTTATACAAACCACAGCTCCGCTTACATAACTGCTCTTAAGTTAATAGTGAGAATCCCGTTGGGTTCCAGAACTGTGTAAAATCATTTCAGCCCAAAATTCACTTGGTTTACCAGAAATGAACTCTTGCTATTAGGAAGACACAGATCCTGGGGTTTAACTCCATTTCAGAAGGGAAATTCAGACCAATGTTCTCATCCATAAAACACACTCTGTTTTCACGCAAGAAGCAAGCTCTTCTTTCCAGCGTCTCCAATACAGAAAGAACCATGGGCATGCCCAGAAAGAAAGAACTGAGTTTCCTACTCATACAGACCATATGTAGTTCATCTCTGCTTATGAAACTGGTACAAACCACAGCTCCTCTTACATAAATGCTCTTTAGTTAATAGTGAGAATCGCGTTGGGTTCCAAAACTGTGTAAAATCATTTGAGCCCAAAATTCACTTGGTTTACCAGAAATGAACTCTTGCTTGTAGGAAGCCACAGATCCTGGGGTTTAACTCCGTTTCTGAAGTGAAATTCAGACCAATGTTCTCATCTATGAAACACACTCTGTTTTCACGCAAGAAGGAATCTCTTCTTTCCAGCGTCTCAAATACAGCAAGCACCATGAGCATGCCCAGAAAAATGAACTGTGTTTTCAACTAATATGGACCATATACAGTTCAGGACTGCTTATGAAACTTATACAAACCACAGCTCCGCTTACATAAATGCTCTTTAGTTAATAGTGAGAATCGCGTTGGGTTCCAAAACTGTGTAAAATCATTTGGGCCCAAAATTCACTTGGTTTACCAGAAATAAACTCTTGCTTGTAGGAAGACACAGATCCTGGGGTTTAACTCCGTTTCTGAAGGGAAATTCAGACCAGTGTTCTCATCCATGAAACACACTCTATTTTCACGCAAGAAGGAATCTCGTCTTTCCAGCGTCTCCAATACAGCAAGCACCATGAGCATGCCCAGAAAAAAAAAACTGTGTTTCCCACTCATATGGACCATATATAGTTCAGCACTGCTCTTGAAACTGATACAAACCACAGCTCCGCTTAAACAAATGCTCTTTAGTTAATAGTGAGAATCGCCTTGGGTACCAGATCTGTGTAAAATCATTTGGGCCCAAAATTCACTTTGTTTACCAGAAATAAACTCTTGCTTGTAGGAAGACACAGATCCTGGGTTTTAACTCCGTTTCTGAAGGGAAATTCAGACCAGTGTTCTCATCCATGAAACACACTCTATTTTCACGCAAGAAGGAATCTCGTCTTTCCAGCGTCTCCAATACAGCAAGCACCATGAGCATGCCCAGAAAAAAAGAACTGTGTTTCCAACTCATACGGACCATATACAGTTCAGGACTGCATATGAAACTTATACAAACCACAGCTCCGCTTACATAACTGCTCTTAAGTTAATAGTGAGAATCGCGTTGGGTTCCAGAACTGTGTAAAATCATTTGAGCCCAAAATTCACTTGGTTTACCAGAAATGAAATCTAGTTTGTAGGAAGACACAGATCCTGTGCCTTAACTCCATTTCGGAATGGAAATTCAGACCAGTGTTCTCATCCATGAAACACACTCTGTTTTCACTCAAGAAGCAAGCTCTTCTTTCCAGCGTCTCCAATACAGCAAGCACCATGAGCATGCCCAGAAAAAAAGAACTGAGTTTCCTACTCATACAGACCATATGTAGTTCAGCTCTGCTTATGAAACTCTTACAAACCACAGCTCCACTTATATAAATGCTCTTTAGTTCATAGTGAGAATCGCGTTGGGTTCCAAATCTGTGTAAAATCATTTGAGCGCAAAAATCACTTGGTTTACCAGAAATAAACTCTTGCTTTTAGGAAGACACAGATCCTGGGGTTTAACTCCATTTTGGAAGGGAAATTCAGACCAGTGTTCTCATCCATGAAACACACTCTGTTTTCACGCAAGAAGGAATCTCTTCTTTCCAGTGTCTACAATACAGCAAGAACCATGAGCATGCCCAGAAAAAAAGAACTTTGTTTCCAGCTCATACGGACCATATACAGTTCTGGACTGCTTATGAAACTTATGCAAACCACAGCTCCGCTTAAATAAATGCTCTTTAGTTAATAGTGAGAATCCCGTTGTGTTCCAGAACTGTGTAAAATCATTAGAGCCCAAAATTCACTTGGTTTACCAGAAATGAACTCTTGCTTGTAGGAAGACACTGATCCTGGAGTTTAACTCTTTTTCGGAAGGGAAATTTAGACCAGTGTTCTCATCCATGAAACACACTGTGTTTTCAAGCAAGAAGGAAGCTCTTATTTCCAGTGTCTCCAATACAGTAAGCACCATGAGCATGCCCAGAAAAAAAAACTGTGTTTCCCATTCATACAGACCTTATACAGTTCAGGACTGCTTATGAAACTTATACAAACCACAGCTCCGCTTACAGAACTACTCTTAAGTTAATAGTGAGAATCGTGTTGAGTTCCAGAACTGTGTAAAATCATTTGAGCCCAAAATTCACTTGGTTAACCAGAAATGAACTCTTGTATGTAGGAAGACACAGTTCCTGGGGTTTAACTCCATTTCAGAAGGGAAATTCAGACCAATGTTCTAATCCATGAAACACACTCTGTTTTCACGCAAGAAGCAAGCTCTTCTTTCCAGCGTCTCCAATACTGCAAGCACCATGAGCATGCCCAGAAAAAAAGAACTGTATTTCCTACTCATACGGACCATATATAGTTCAGCTCTGCTCTTGAAACTGATACAAACCACAGCTCTGCTTACATAAATGCTCTTTAGTTAATAGTGAGAATCGCCTTGGTTCCAGAACTGTGTAAAATCATTAGAGCCCAAAATTCACTTGGTTTACCAGAAATGAACTCTTGCTTGTAGGAAGACACTGATCCTGGAGTTTAACTCCATTTTGGAAGGGAAATTCAGACCAGTGTTCTCATCCATAAACACACTCTGTTTTCAAGCAAGAAGGAAGCTCTTCTTTCCAGTGTCTCCAATACAGCAAGCACCATGAGCATGCCCAGAAAAAAAAGAACTGTGTTTCCCACTCATACGGACCATATACAGTTCAGGACTGCTTATGAAACTTATACAAAACTCAGCTCCGATTACATAAATGCTCTTTAGTTAATAGTGAGAATCGCGTTGGGTTCCAGAACTGTGTAAAATCCTTTGAGCCCAAAATTCACTTGGTTTACCAGAAATGAAATCTTGTTTGTAGGAAGACACAGATCCTGGGGTTTAACTCCATTTCGGAAGGGAAATTCAGACCATTGTTCTCATCCATGAAACACACTCTGTTTTCACGCAAGAAGCAAGCTCTTCTTTCCACCGTCTCCAATACAGCAAGAACCATGAGCATGCCCAGTAAAAACGAACTGTGTTTCCCACTCATACGGACCATATATAGTTCAGCTCTACTCTTGAAACTGATACAAAACACAGCTCCGCTTAAATTAATGCTCTTTAGTTAATAGTGAGAATCGCGTTGGGTTCCAGAATTGTGTAAAATCATTAGAGCCCAATATCACTTGGTTTACCAGAAATGAACTCTTGGTTGTAGGAAGACACTGATCATGGAGTTTAACTCCATTTCGGAAGGGAAATTCAGACCAGTGTTCTCATCCATGAAACACACTCTGTTTTCAAGCAAGAAAAAAGCTCTTCTTTTCAGTGTCTCCAATACAGCAAGCACCATGACCATGCCCAGAAATAAAGAACTGTGTTTCCCATTCATACGGACCATATACAGTTCAGGACTGCTTATGAAACTTATACAAACCACAGCTCCGCTTACATAACTTCTCTTAAGTTAATGGTGAGAATCGCATTGGGATCCAGAACTGTGTAAAATCATTTCAGCCCAAAATTCACTTGGTTTAGCAGAAATGAACTCTTGCTATTAGGAAGACACAGATCCTGGGGTTTAACTCCATTTCAGAAGGGAAATTCAGACCAATGTTCTCATCCATGAAACACACTCTGTTTTCACGCAAGAAGGAATCTCTTCTTTCCAGTGTCTCCAATACAGCAAGCACCATGAGCATGCCCAGAAAAAAAGAACTTTGTTTCCCATTCATATGGACCATATACAGTTCAGGACTGCTTATGAAACTTATACAAACCATAGCTCCTCTTACATAAATGCTCTTTAGTTAATAGTGAGAATCGCGTTGGGTTCCAAATCTGGGTAAAATCATTTGAGCGCAAAATTCACTTGGTTTACCAGAAATAAACTCTTGCATTTAGGAAGACACAGATCCTGGGGTTTAACTCCATTTCAGAAGGGAAATTCAGACCAATGTTCTCATCCATGAAACACACTCTGTTTTCACGCAAGAAGCAAGCTCTTCTTTCCACCGTCTCCAATACAGCAAGAAGCATGGGCATGCCCAGAAAGAAAGAACTGAGTTTCCTACTCATACAGACCATATGTAGTTTATCTCTGCTTATGAAACTGGTACAAACCACAGCTCCGCTTAAATTAATGCTCTTTAGTTAATAGTGAGAATCGCGTTGGGTTCCAGAATTGTGTAAAATCATTAGAGCCCAATATCACTTGGTTTACCAGAAATGAACTCTTGGTTGTAGGAAGACACTGATCATGGAGTTTAACTCCATTTCGGAAGGGAAATTCAGACCAGTGTTCTCATCCATGAAACACACTCTGTTTTCAAGCAAGTTAGAAGCTCTTCTTTCCAGTGTCTCCAATACAGCAAGCACCATGAGCATGCCCAGAAATAAAGAACTGTGTTTCCCATTCATACGGACCATATACAGTTCAGGACTGCTTATGAAACTTATACAAACCACAGCTCCGCTTACATAACTTCTCTTAAGTTAATGGTGAGAATCGCATTGGGTTCCAGAACTGTGTAAAATCATTTCAGCCCAAAATTCACTTGGTTTAGCAGAAATGAACTCTTGCTATTAGGAAGACACAGATCCTGGGGTTTAACTCCATTTCAGATAGGGAAATTCAGACCAATGTTCTCATCCATGAAACACACTCTGTTTTCACGCAAGAAGGAATCTCTTCTTTCCAGTGTCTCCAATACAGCAAGCACCATGAGCATGCCCAGAAAAAAAGAACTGTGTTTCCCACTCATACGGACCATATATATTTCAGCTCTGCTCTTGAAACTGATAAAAACTACAGCTCCACTTACATAAATGCTCTTTAGTTAATAGTGAGAATCGCCTTTGGTTCCAGAACTGTGTAAAATCATTAGAGGCCAAAATTCACTTGGTTTACCAGAAATGAACTCTTGCTTGTAGGAAGACACAGATCCTGGGTTTTAACTCCATTTCGCAAGGGAAATTCAGGCCATTGTTCTCATCCATGAAACACACTCTGTTTTCACGCAAGAAGCAAGCTCTTCTTTCCAGCGTCTCCAATACAGCAAGAAGCATGGGCATGCCCAGAAAGAAAGAACTGAGTTTCCTACTCATACAGACCATATGTAGTTCATCTCTGCTTATGAAACTGGTACAAACCACAGCTCCTCTTACATAAATGTTCTTTAGTTAATAGTGAGAATCGCGTTGGGTTCCAGAACTGTGTAAAATCATTTGAGCCCAAAATTCACTTGGTTTACCAGAAATGAACTCTTGCTTCTAGGAGACAAAAATCCTGGGGTTTAACTCCATTTCAGAAGGGAAATTCAGACCAGTGTTCTCATCCATGAAACACATCCTGTTTTCACGCAAGAAGGAATCTCTTCTTTCCAGTGTCTCCAATACAGCAAGCACCATGAGCATGCCCAGAAAAAAAGAACTGTGTTTCCAACTCATACGGACCATATACAGTTCAGGACTGCTTATGAAAATTATACAAACCACAGCTCTGCTTACATAAATGCTCTTTAGTTAATAGTGAGAATCGCATTGGGTTCTAAAACTGTGTAAAATCATTTGAGCCTAAAATTCACTTGGTTTACCAGAAATGAACTCTTGCTTGTAGGAAGACACAGATCCTGGGGTTTAACTCCGTTTCTGAAGTGAAATTCAGACCACTGTTCTCATCCATGAAACACACTCTATTTTCACGCAAGAAGGAATCTCTTCTTTCCAGCGTCTCCAATACAGCAAGCACCATGAGCATGCCCAGAAAAAAAGAACTGTGTTTCCCACTCAAACAGACCATATATAGTTCAGCTCTGCTCTTCAAACTGATACAAACACTAGCTCCGCTTAAATAAATGATCTTTAGTTAATAGTGAGAATCGCGTTGGGTTCCAGAACTGTGTAAAATCATTAGAGCCCAAAATTCACTTGGTTTACCAGAAATGAACTCTTGCTTGTAGGAAGATACTGCTCTGGAGTTTAACTCCATTTCGGTAGGGAAATTCAGACCAGTGTTCTCATCCATGAAACACACTCTGTTTTCAAGCAAGAAGGAAGCTCTTCTTGCAGTGTCTCCAATACAGCAAGCACAATGAGCATCCCCAGAAAAAAGAACTGTGTTTCCCATTCATACGGACCATATACAGTTCAGGACTGCTTATGAAACTTATACAAACCACAGCTCCGCTTACATAACTTCTCTTAAGTTAATGGTGAGAATCGCATTGGGTTCCAGAACTGTGTAAAATCATTTGAGCCCAAAATTCACTTGGTTTACCAGAAATGAACTCTTGCTTCTAGGAGACACAGATCCTGGGGTTTAACTCCATTTCAGAAGGGAAATTCAGACCAGTGTTCTCATCCATGAAACACATCCTGTTTTCACGCAAGAAGGAATCTCTTCTTTCCAGTGTCTCCAATACAGCAAGCACCATGAGCATGCCCAGTAAAAACGAACTGTGTTTCCCACTCATACGGACCATATATAATTCAGCTCTACTCTTGAAACTGATACAAAACACAGCTCCGCTTACATAAATGCTCTTTAGTTAATACTGAGAATCGCCTTTGGTTCCAGAACTGTGTAAAATCATTAGAGGCCAAAATTCACTTGGTTTACCAGAAATGAACTCTTGCTTGTAGGAAGACACAGATCCTGGGTATTAACTCCATTTCGGAAGGAAAATTCAGACCATTGTTCTCATCCATGAAACACACTCTGTTTTCACGCAAGAAGCAAGCTCTTCTTTCCAGCGTCTCCAATACAGCAAGAAGCATGGGCATGCCCAGAAAGAAAGAACTGAGTTTCCTACTCATACAGACCATATGTAGTTCATCTCTGCTTATGAAACTGGTACAAACCACAGCTCCTCTTAAATAAATGTTCTTTAGTTAATAGTGAGAATCGCGTTGGGTTCCAGAACTGTGTAAAATCATTTGAGCCCAAAATTCACTTGGTTTACCAGAAATGAACTCTTGCTTGTAGGAGACACAGATCCTGGGGTTGAACTCCACTTCAGAAGGGAAATTCAGACCAGTGTTCTCATCCATGAAACACATCCTGTTTTCACGCAAGAAGGAATCTCTTCTTTCCAGTGTCTCCAATACAGCAAGCACCATGATCATGCCCAGTAAAAACGAACTGTGTTTCCCACTCATACGGACCATATATAATTCAGCTCTACTCTTGAAACTGATACAAAACACAGCTCCGCTTACATAAATGCTCTTTAGTTAATACTGAGAATCGCCCTGGGTTCCAGAACTGTGTAAAATCATTTCAGCCCAAAATTCACTTGGTTTACCAGAAATTAACTCTTGCTATTAGGAAGACACAGATCCTGTGGTTTAACTCCATTTCGGAATGGAAATTCAGACCAGTGTTCTCATCCATGAAACACACTCTGTTTTCACTCAAGAAGCAAGCTCTTCTTTCCAGCGTCTCCAATACAGCAAGCACCATGAGCATGCCCAGAAAAAAAGAACTGAGTTTCCTACTCATACAGACCATATGTAGTTCAGCTCTGCTTATGAAACTCTTACAAACAGCTCCACTTATATAAATGCTCTTTAGTTCATAGTGAGAATCGCGTTGGGTTCCAAATCTGTGTAAAATCATTTGAGCGCAAAAATCACTTGGTTTACCAGAAATAAACTCTTGCTTTTAGGAAGACACAGATCCTGGGGTTTAACTCCATTTCGGAAGGGAAATTCAGACCAGTGTTCTCATCCATGAAACACACTGTGTTTTCAAGCAAGAAGGAAGCTCTTATTTCCAGTGTCTCCAATACAGTAAGCACCATGAGCATGCCCAGAAAAAAAAACTGTGTTTCCCATTCATACAGACCTTATACAGTTCAGGACTGCTTATGAAACTTATACAAACCACAGCTCCGCTTACAGAACTACTCTTAAGTTAATAGTGAGAATCGTGTTGAGTTCCAGAACTGTGTAAAATCATTTGAGCCCAAAATTCACTTGGTTAACCAGAAATGAACTCTTGTATGTAGGAAGACACAGTTCCTGGGGTTTAACTCCATTTCAGAAGGGAAATTCAGACCAATGTTCTAATCCATGAAACACACTCTGTTTTCACGCAAGAAGCAAGCTCTTCTTTCCAGCGTCTCCAATACTGCAAGCACCATGAGCATGCCCAGAAAAAAAGAACTGTATTTCCTACTCATATGGACTATATATAGTTCAGCTCTGCTCTTGAAACTGATACAAACCACAGCTCTGCTTACATAAATGCTCTTTAGTTAATAGTGAGAATCGCCTTGGTTCCAGAACTGTGTAAAATCATTAGAGCCCAAAATTCACTTGGTTTACCAGAAATGAACTCTTGCTTGTAGGAAGACACTGATCCTGGAGTTTAAATCCATTTTGGAAGGGAAATTCAGACCAGTGTCCTCATCCATAAACACACTCTGTTTTCAAGCAAGAAGGAAGCTCTTCTTTCCAGTGTCTCCAATACAGCAAGCACCATGAGCATGCCCAGAAAAAAAAGAACTGTGTTTCCCACTCATACGGACCATATACAGTTCAGGACTGCTTATGAAACTTATACAAAACACAGCTCCGATTACATAAATGCTCTTTAGTTAATAGTGAGAATCGCCTTTGGTTCCAGAACTGTGTAAAATCATTAGAGGCCAAAATTCACTTGGTTTACCAGAAATGAACTCTTGCTTGTAGGAAGACACAGATCCTGGGTATTAACTCCATTTCGGAAGGAAAATTCAGACCATTGTTCTCATCCATGAAACACACTCTGTTTTCACGCAAGAAGCAAGCTCTTCTTTCCAGCGTCTCCAATACAGCAAGAAGCATGGGCATGCCCAGAAAGAAAGAACTGAGTTTCCTACTCATACAGACCATATGTAGTTCATCTCTGCTTATGAAACTGGTACAAACCACAGCTCCTCTTACATAAATGTTCTTTAGTTAATAGTGAGAATCGCGTTGGGTTCCAGAACTGTGTAAAATCATTTGAGCCCAAAATTCACTTGGTTTACCAGAAATGAACTCTTGCTTGTAGGAGACACAGATCCTGGGGTTGAACTCCACTTCAGAAGGGAAATTCAGACCAGTGTTCTCATCCATGAAACACATCCTGTTTTCACGCAAGAAGGAATCTCTTCTTTCCAGTGTCTCCAATACAGCAAGCACCATGAGCATGCCCAGTAAAAACGAACTGTGTTTCCCACTCATACGGACCATATATAATTCAGCTCTACTCTTGAAACTGATACAAAACACAGCTCCGCTTACATAAATGCTCTTTAGTTAATACTGAGAATCGCCTTGGGTTCCAGAACTGTGTAAAATCATTTCAGCCCAAAATTCACTTGGTTTACCAGAAATTAACTCTTGCTATTAGGAAGACACAGATCCTGGGGTTTAACTCCATTTCAGAAGGGAAATTCAGACCAATGTTCTCATCCATGAAACACACTCTGTGTTCACGCAAGAAGGAATCTCTTCTTTCCAGTGTCTCCAATACAGCAAGCACCATGAGCATGCCCAGAAAAAAAGAACTGTGTTTCCCACTCATTCGGACCACATATAGTTCAGCTCTGCTCTTGAAACTGATACAAACCACAGCTCCGCTTAAATTAATGCTCTTTAGTTAATAGTGAGAATCGCGTTGGGTTCCAGAATTGTGTAAAATCATTAGAGCCCAATATCACTTGGTTTACCAGAAATGAACTCTTGGTTGTAGGAAGACACTGATCCTGGAGTTTAACGCCATTTCCGAAGGGAAATTCAGACCAGTGTTCTCATCCATGAAACACACTCTGTTTTCAAGCAAGAAAGAAGCTCTTCTTTCCAGTGTCTCCAATACAGCAAGCACCATGAGCATGCCCAGAAAAAAAACTGTGTTTCCCATTCATACGGACCATATACAGTTCAGGACTGCTTATGAAACTTATACAAACCACAGCTCCGCTTACATAACTGCTCTTAAGTTAATAGTGAGAATCCCGTTGGGTTCCAGAACTGTGTAAAATCATTTCAGCCCAAAATTCACTTGGTTTACCAGAAATGAACTCTTGCTATTAGGAAGACACAGATCCTGGGGTTTAACTCCATTTCAGAAGGGAAATTCAGACCAATGTTCTCATCCATAAAACACACTCTGTTTTCACGCAAGAAGCAAGCTCTTCTTTCCAGCGTCTCCAATACAGAAAGAACCATGGGCATGCCCAGAAAGAAAGAACTGAGTTTCCTACTCATACAGACCATATGTAGTTCATCTCTGCTTATGAAACTGGTACAAACCACAGCTCCTCTTACATAAATGCTCTTTAGTTAATAGTGAGAATCGCGTTGGGTTCCAAAACTGTGTAAAATCATTTGAGCCCAAAATTCACTTGGTTTACCAGAAATGAACTCTTGTTTGTAGGAAGCCACAGATCCTGGGGTTTAACTCCGTTTCTGAAGTGAAATTCAGACCAATGTTCTCATCTATGAAACACACTCTGTTTTCACGCAAGAAGGAATCTCTTCTTTCCAGCGTCTCAAATACAGCAAGCACCATGAGCATGCCCAGAAAAATGAACTGTGTTTTCAACTAATATGGACCATATACAGTTCAGGACTGCTTATGAAACTTATACAAACCACAGCTCCGCTTACATAAATGCTCTTTAGTTAATAGTGAGAATCGCGTTGTGTTCCAAAACTGTGTAAAATCATTTGGGCCCAAAATTCACTTGGTTTACCAGAAATAAACTCTTGCTTGTAGGAAGACACAGATCCTGGGGTTTAACTCCGTTTCTGAAGGGAAATTCAGACCAGTGTTCTCATCCATGAAACACACTCTATTTTCACGCAAGAAGGAATCTCGTCTTTCCAGCGTCTCCAATACAGCAAGCACCATGAGCATGCCCAGAAAAAAAAAACTGTGTTTCCCACTCATATGGACCATATATAGTTCAGCACTGCTCTTGAAACTGATACAAACCACAGCTCCGCTTAAACAAATGCTCTTTAGTTAATAGTGAGAATCGCCTTGGGTACCAGATCTGTGTAAAATCATTGGAGGCCAAAATTCACTTGGTTTACCAGAAATGAACTCTTGCTTGAAGGAAGACACAGATCCTGGGTTTTACCTCCATTTCGGAAGAGAAATTCAGACCATTGTTCTCATCCATGAAACACACTCTGTTTTCGCGCAAGAAGGAATCTCTTCTTTCCAGCGTCTCCAATACAGCAAGCACCATGAGCATGCCCAGAAAAAAAGAACGGTGTTTCCAACTCATACGGACCATATACAGTTCAGGACTGCTTATGAAACTTATACAAACCACAGCTCCGCTTACATGAATGCTCTTTAGTTAATAGTGAGAATCGCGTTGGGTTCCAAAACTGTGTAAAATCATTTGAGCCCAAAATTCATTTGGTTTACCAGAAATTAACTCTTGCTTATACGAAGACACAGATCCTGGGGTTTAACTCCGTTTCTGAAGGGAAATTCAGACCACGGTTCTCATCCATGGAAACCACTCTATTTTCACGCAAGAAGGAATCTCGTCTTTCCAGTGTCTCCAATACAGCAAGCACCATGAGCATGCCCAGAAAAAAAGAACTGTGTTTCCAACTCATACGGACCATATACAGTTCAGGACTGCTTATGAAACTTATACAAACCACAGCTCCGCTTACATAACTGCTCTTAAGTTAATAGTGAGAATCGCGTTGGGTTCCAGAACTGTGTAAAATCATTTGAGCCCAAAATTCACTTGGTTTACCAGAAATGAAATCTAGTTTGTAGGAAGACACAGATCCTGTGGTTTAACTCCATTTCGGAATGGAAATTCAGACCAGTGTTCTCATCCATGAAACACACTCTGTTTTCACTCAAGAAGCAAGCTCTTCTTTCCAGCGTCTCCAATACAGCAAGCACCATGAGCATGCCCAGAAAAAAAGAACTGAGTTTCCTACTCATACAGACCATATGTAGTTCAGCTCTGCTTATGAAACTCTTACAAACCACAGCTCCACTTATATAAATGCTCTTTAGTTCATAGTGAGAATCGCGTTGGGTTCCAAATCTGTGTAAAATCATTTGAGCGCAAAAATCACTTGGTTTACCAGAAATAAACTCTTGCTTTTAGGAAGACACAGATCCTGGGGTTTAACTCCATTTCGGAAGGGAAATTCAGACCAGTGTTCTCATCCATGAAACACACTGTGTTTTCAAGCAAGAAGGAAGCTCTTATTTCCAGTGTCTCCAATACAGTAAGCACCATGAGCATGCCCAGAAAAAAAGAACTTTGTTTCCAGCTCATACGGACCATATACAGTTCTGGACTGCTTATGAAACTTATGCAAACCACAGCTCCGCTTAAATAAATGCTCTTTAGTTAATAGTGAGAATCCCGTTGTGTTCCAGAACTGTGTAAAATCATTAGAGCCCAAAATTCACTTGGTTTACCAGAAATGAACTCTTGCTTGTAGGAAGACACTGATCCTGGAGTTTAACTCTTTTTCGGAAGGGAAATTTAGACCAGTGTTCTCATCCATGAAACACACTGTGTTTTCAAGCAAGAAGGAAGCTCTTATTTCCAGTGTCTCCAATACAGTAAGCACCATGAGCATGCCCAGAAAAAAAAACTGTGTTTCCCATTCATACAGACCTTATACAGTTCAGGACTGCTTATGAAACTTATACAAACCACAGCTCCGCTTACAGAACTACTCTTAAGTTAATAGTGAGAATCGTGTTGAGTTCCAGAACTGTGTAAAATCATTTGAGCCCAAAATTCACTTGGTTAACCAGAAATGAACTCTTGTATGTAGGAAGACACAGTTCCTGGGGTTTAACTCCATTTCAGAAGGGAAATTCAGACCAATGTTCTAATCCATGAAACACACTCTGTTTTCACGCAAGAAGCAAGCTCTTCTTTCCAGCGTCTCCAATACTGCAAGCACCATGAGCATGCCCAGAAAAAAAGAACTGTATTTCCTACTCATACGGACCATATATAGTTCAGCTCTGCTCTTGAAACTGATACAAACCACAGCTCTGCTTACATAAATGCTCTTTAGTTAATAGTGAGAATCGCCTTGGTTCCAGAACTGTGTAAAATCATTAGAGCCCAAAATTCACTTGGTTTACCAGAAATGAACTCTTGCTTGTAGGAAGACACTGATCCTGGAGTTTAACTCCATTTTGGAAGGGAAATTCAGACCAGTGTCCTCATCCATAAACACACTCTGTTTTCAAGCAAGAAGGAAGCTCTTCTTTCCAGTGTCTCCAATACAGCAAGCACCATGAGCATGCCCAGAAAAAAAAGAACTGTGTTTCCCACTCATACGGACCATATACAGTTCAGGACTGCTTATGAAACTTATACAAAACACAGCTCCGATTACATAAATGCTCTTTAGTTAATAGTGAGAATCGCGTTGGGTTCCAGAACTGTGTAAAATCATTTGAGCCCAAAATTTACTTGGTTTACCAGAAATATACTCTTGCTTGTAGGAAGACACAGATCCTAGGGTTTAACTCCGTTTCTGAACGGAAATTCAGACCACTGTTCTCATCGATGAAACACACTCTATTTTCACGTAAGAAGGAATCTCTTCTTTCCAGCGTCTCCATACAGCCAGCACCATGACCATGCCCAGAAAAAAAAACTTTGTTTCCCACTCATACGGACCATATATAGTTCAGCTCTGCTCTTGAAACTGACACAAAATACAGCTCCGCTTAAATAAAAACTCTTTAGTTAATAGTGAGAATCCCGTTGGTTTCCAGAACTGTGTAAAATCATTAGAGCCCAAAATTCACTTGGTTTACCAGAAATGAACTCTTGTTTGTAGGAAGACACTGATCCTGGAGTTTAACTCCATTTCGGAAGGGAAATTCAGACCAGTGCACTCATCCATGAAACACACTCTGTTTTCACGCAAGAAGGAATCTCTTCTTTCCAGTGTCTCCAATACAGCAAGCACCATGAGCATGCCCAGAAAAAAAGAACTGTGTTTCCAACTCATACGGACCATATACAGTTCAGGACTGCTTATGAAACTTATACAAACCACAGCTACGCTTACATAACTGCTCTTAAGTTAATAGTGAGAATCGCGTTGGGTTCCAGAACTGTGTAAAATCCTTTGAGCCCAAAATTCACTTGGTTTACCAGAAATGAAATCTTGTTTGTAGGAAGACACAGATCCTGGGGTTTAACTCCATTTCGGAAGGGAAATTCAGACCATTGTTCTCATCCATGAAACACACTCTGTTTTCACGCAAGAAGCAAGCTCTTCTTTCCACCGTCTCCAATACAGCAAGAACCATGAGCATGCCCAGTAAAAACGAACTGTGTTTCCCACTCATACGGACCATATATAGTTCAGCTCTACTCTTGAAACTGATACAAAACACAGCTCCGCTTAAATTAATGCTCTTTAGTTAATAGTGAGAATCGCGTTGGGTTCCAGAATTGTGTAAAATCATTAGAGCCCAATATCACTTGGTTTACCAGAAATGAACTCTTGGTTGTAGGAAGACACTGATCATGGAGTTTAACTCCATTTCGGAAGGGAAATTCAGACCAGTGTTCTCATCCATGAAACACACTCTGTTTTCAAGCAAGAAAAAAGCTCTTCTTTCCAGTGTCTCCAATACAGCAAGCACCATGAGCATGCCCAGAAATAAAGAACTGTGTTTCCCATTCATACGGACCATATACAGTTCAGGACTGCTTATGAAACTTATACAAACCACAGCTCCGCTTACATAACTTCTCTTAAGTTAATGGTGAGAATCGCATTGGGTTCCAGAACTGTGTAAAATCATTTCAGCCCAAAATTCACTTGGTTTAGCAGAAATGAACTCTTGCTATTAGGAAGACACAGATCCTGGGGTTTAACTCCATTTCAGAAGGGAAATTCAGACCAATGTTCTCATCCATGAAACACACTCTGTTTTCACGCAAGAAGGAATCTCTTCTTTCCAGTGTCTCCAATACAGCAAGCACCATGAGCATGCCCAGAAAAAAAGAACTGTGTTTCCCACTCATACGGACCATATATATTTCAGCTCTGCTCTTGAAACTGATACAAACCACAGCTCCGCTTAAATAAATGCTCTTTAGTTAATAGTGAGAATCGCGTTGGGTTCCAGAATTGTGTAAAATCATTAGAGCCCAAAATTCACTTGGTTTACCAGAAATGAACTCTTGCTTGTTAGGAAGACACTGATCCTGGAGTTTAACTCCATTTCGGAAGGGAAATTCAGACCAGTGTTCTCATCCATGAAACACACTCTGTTTTCAAGCAAGAATGAAGCTCTTCTTTCCAGTGTCTCCAATACAGCAAGCACCGTGAGCATGCCCAGAAAAAAAGAACTTTGTTTCCCATTCATATGGACCATATACAGTTCAGGACTGCTTATGAAACTTATACAAACCATAGCTCCTCTTACATAAATGCTCTTTAGTTAATAGTGAGAATCGCGTTGGGTTCCAAATCTGGGTAAAATCATTTGAGCGCAAAATTCACTTGGTTTACCAGAAATAAACTCTTGCATTTAGGAAGACACAGGTCCTGGGGTTTAACTCCATTTCAGAAGGGAAATTCAGACCAATGTTCTCATCCATGAAACACAGTCTGTTTTCACGCAAGAAAGAATCTCTACGTTCCAGTGTTTCCAATACAGCAAGCACCATGAGCATGCCCAGAAAAAAGGAACTGTGTTTCCCACTCATACGGACCATATATAGTTCAGCTCTACTCTTGAAACTGATAAAAACTACAGCTCCACTTACATAAATGCTCTTTAGTTAATAGTGAGAATCGCCTTTGGTTCCAGAACTGTGTAAAATCATTAGAGGCCAAAATTCACTTGGTTTACCAGAAATGAACTCTTGCTTGTAGGAAGACACAGATCCTGGGTTTTAACTCCATTTCGCAAGGGAAATTCAGGCCATTGTTCTCATCCATGAAACACACTCTGTTTTCACGCAAGAAGCAAGCTCTTCTTTCCAGCGTCTCCAATACAGCAAGAAGCATGGGCATGCCCAGAAAGAAAGAACTGAGTTTCCTACTCATACAGACCATATGTAGTTCATCTCTGCTTATGAAACTGGTACAAACCACAGCTCCTCTTACATAAATGTTCTTTAGTTAATAGTGAGAATCGCGTTGGGTTCCAGAACTGTGTAAAATCATTTGAGCCCAAAATTCACTTGGTTTACCAGAAATGAACTCTTGCTTCTAGGAGACACAGATCCTGGGGTTTAACTCCATTTCAGAAGGGAAATTCAGACCAGTGTTCTCATCCATGAAACACATCCTGTTTTCACGCAAGAAGGAATCTCTTCTTTCCAGTGTCTCCAATACAGCAAGCACCATGAGCATGCCCAGTAAAAACGAACTGTGTTTCCCACTCATACGGACCATATATAGTTCAGCTCTGCTCTTGAAACTGACACAAAATACAGCTCCGCTTAAATAAAAACTCTTTAGTTAATAGTGAGAATCCCGTTGGTTTCCAGAACTGTGTAAAATCATTAGAGCCCAAAATTCACTTGGTTTACCAGAAATGAACTCTTGTTTGTAGGAAGACACTGATCCTGGAGTTTAACTCCATTTCGGAAGGGAAATTCAGACCAGTGCACTCATCCATGAAACACACTCTGTTTTCACGCAAGAAGGAATCTCTTCTTTCCAGTGTCTCCAATACAGCAAGCACCATGAGCATGCCCAGAAAAAAAGAACTGTGTTTCCAACTCATACGGACCATATACAGTTCAGGACTGCTTATGAAACTTATACAAACCACAGCTACGCTTACATAACTGCTCTTAAGTTAATAGTGAGAATCGCGTTGGGTTCCAGAACTGTGTAAAATCCTTTGAGCCCAAAATTCACTTGGTTTACCAGAAATGAAATCTTGTTTGTAGGAAGACACAGATCCTGGGGTTTAACTCCATTTCGGAAGGGAAATTCAGACCATTGTTCTCATCCATGAAACACACTCTGTTTTCACGCAAGAAGCAAGCTCTTCTTTCCACCGTCTCCAATACAGCAAGAACCATGAGCATGCCCAGTAAAAACGAACTGTGTTTCCCACTCATACGGACCATATATAGTTCAGCTCTACTCTTGAAACTGATACAAACCACAGCTCCGCCTAAATTAATGCTCTTTAGTTAATAGTGAGAATCGCGTTGGGTTCCAGAATTGTGTAAAATCATTAGAGCCCAATATCACTTGGTTTACCAGAAATGAACTCTTGGTTGTAGGAAGACACTGATCATGGAGTTTAACTCCGTTTCGGAAGGGAAATTCAGACCAGTGTTCTCATCCATGAAACACACTCTGTTTTCAAGCAAGAAAAAAGCTCTTCTTTCCAGTGTCTCCAATACAGCAAGCACCATGAGCATGCCCAGAAATAAAGAACTGTGTTTCCCATTCATACGGACCATATACAGTTCAGGACTGCTTATGAAACTTATACAAACCACAGCTCCGCTTACATAACTTCTCTTAAGTTAATGGTGAGAATCGCATTGGGTTCCAGAACTGTATAAAATCATTTCAGCCCAAAATTCACTTGGTTTAGCAGAAATGAACTCTTGCTATTAGGAAGACACAGATCCTGGGGTTTAACTCCATTTCAGAAGGGAAATTCAGACCAATGTTCTCATCCATGAAACACACTCTGTTTTCACGCAAGAAGGAATCTCTTCTTTCCAGTGTCTCCAATACAGCAAGCACCATGAGCATGCCCAGAAAAAAAGAACTGTGTTTCCCACTCATACGGACCATATATATTTCAGCTCTGCTCTTGAAACTGATACAAACCACAGCTCCGCTTAAATAAATGCTCTTTAGTTAATAGTGAGAATCGCGTTGGGTTCCAGAATTGTGTAAAATCATTAGAGCCCAAAATTCACTTGGTTTACCAGAAATGAACTCTTGCTTGTTAGGAAGACACTGATCCTGGAGTTTAACTCCATTTCGGAAGGGAAATTCAGACCAGTGTTCTCATCCATGAAACACACTCTGTTTTCAAGCAAGAATGAAGCTCTTCTTTCCAGTGTCTCCAATACAGCAAGCACCGTGAGCATGCCCAGAAAAAAAGAACTTTGTTTCCCATTCATATGGACCATATACAGTTCAGGACTGCTTATGAAACTTATACAAACCATAGCTCCTCTTACATAAATGCTCTTTAGTTAATAGTGAGAATCGCGTTGGGTTCCAAATCTGGGTAAAATCATTTGAGCGCAAAATTCACTTGGTTTACCAGAAATAAACTCTTGCATTTAGGAAGACACAGGTCCTGGGGTTTAACTCCATTTCAGAAGGGAAATTCAGACCAATGTTCTCATCCATGAAACACAGTCTGTTTTCACGCAAGAAAGAATCTCTACGTTCCAGTGTTTCCAATACAGCAAGCACCATGAGCATGCCCAGAAAAAAGGAACTGTGTTTCCCACTCATACGGACCATATATAGTTCAGCTCTACTCTTGAAACTGATAAAAACTACAGCTCCACTTACATAAATGCTCTTTAGTTAATAGTGAGAATCGCCTTTGGTTCCAGAACTGTGTAAAATCATTAGAGGCCAAAATTCACTTGGTTTACCAGAAATGAACTCTTGCTTGTAGGAAGACACAGATCCTGGGTTTTAACTCCATTTCGCAAGGGAAATTCAGGCCATTGTTCTCATCCATGAAACACACTCTGTTTTCACGCAAGAAGCAAGCTCTTCTTTCCAGCGTCTCCAATACAGCAAGAAGCATGGGCATGCCCAGAAAGAAAGAACTGAGTTTCCTACTCATACAGACCATATGTAGTTCATCTCTGCTTATGAAACTGGTACAAACCACAGCTCCTCTTACATAAATGTTCTTTAGTTAATAGTGAGAATCGCGTTGGGTTCCAGAACTGTGTAAAATCATTTGAGCCCAAAATTCACTTGGTTTACCAGAAATGAACTCTTGCTTCTAGGAGACACAGATCCTGGGGTTTAACTCCATTTCAGAAGGGAAATTCAGACCAGTGTTCTCATCCATGAAACACATCCTGTTTTCACGCAAGAAGGAATCTCTTCTTTCCAGTGTCTCCAATACAGCAAGCACCATGAGCATGCCCAGTAAAAACGAACTGTGTTTCCCACTCATACGGACCATATATAGTTCAGCTCTGCTCTTGAAACTGACACAAAATACAGCTCCGCTTAAATAAAAACTCTTTAGTTAATAGTGAGAATCCCGTTGGTTTCCAGAACTGTGTAAAATCATTAGAGCCCAAAATTCACTTGGTTTACCAGAAATGAACTCTTGTTTGTAGGAAGACACTGATCCTGGAGTTTAACTCCATTTCGGAAGGGAAATTCAGACCAGTGCACTCATCCATGAAACACACTCTGTTTTCACGCAAGAAGGAATCTCTTCTTTCCAGTGTCTCCAATACAGCAAGCACCATGAGCATGCCCAGAAAAAAAGAACTGTGTTTCCAACTCATACGGACCATATACAGTTCAGGACTGCTTATGAAACTTATACAAACCACAGCTACGCTTACATAACTGCTCTTAAGTTAATAGTGAGAATCGCGTTGGGTTCCAGAACTGTGTAAAATCCTTTGAGCCCAAAATTCACTTGGTTTACCAGAAATGAAATCTTGTTTGTAGGAAGACACAGATCCTGGGGTTTAACTCCATTTCGGAAGGGAAATTCAGACCATTGTTCTCATCCATGAAACACACTCTGTTTTCACGCAAGAAGCAAGCTCTTCTTTCCACCGTCTCCAATACAGCAAGAACCATGAGCATGCCCAGTAAAAACGAACTGTGTTTCCCACTCATACGGACCATATATAGTTCAGCTCTACTCTTGAAACTGATACAAACCACAGCTCCGCCTAAATTAATGCTCTTTAGTTAATAGTGAGAATCGCGTTGGGTTCCAGAATTGTGTAAAATCATTAGAGCCCAATATCACTTGGTTTACCAGAAATGAACTCTTGGTTGTAGGAAGACACTGATCATGGAGTTTAACTCCGTTTCGGAAGGGAAATTCAGACCAGTGTTCTCATCCATGAAACACACTCTGTTTTCAAGCAAGAAAAAAGCTCTTCTTTCCAGTGTCTCCAATACAGCAAGCACCATGAGCATGCCCAGAAATAAAGAACTGTGTTTCCCATTCATACGGACCATATACAGTTCAGGACTGCTTATGAAACTTATACAAACCACAGCTCCGCTTACATAACTTCTCTTAAGTTAATGGTGAGAATCGCATTGGGTTCCAGAACTGTGTAAAATCATTTCAGCCCAAAATTCACTTGGTTTAGCAGAAATGAACTCTTGCTATTAGGAAGACACAGATCCTGGGGTTTAACTCCATTTCAGAAGGGAAATTCAGACCAATGTTCTCATCCATGAAACACACTCTGTTTTCACGCAAGAAGGAATCTCTTCTTTCCAGTGTCTCCAATACAGCAAGCACCATGAGCATGCCCAGAAAAAAAGAACTGTGTTTCCCACTCATACGGACCATATATATTTCAGCTCTGCTCTTGAAACTGATACAAACCACAGCTCCGCTTAAATAAATGCTCTTTAGTTAATAGTGAGAATCGCGTTGGGTTCCAGAACTGTGTAAAATCATTAGAGCCCAAAATTCACTTGGTTTACCAGAAATGAACTCTTGCTTGTTAGGAAGACACTGATCCTGGAGTTTAACTCCATTTCGGAAGGGAAATTCAGACCAGTGTTCTCATCCATGAAACACACTCTGTTTTCAAGCAAGAATGAAGCTCTTCTTTCCAGTGTCTCCAATACAGCAAGCACCGTGAGCATGCCCAGAAAAAAAGAACTTTGTTTCCCATTCATATGGACCATATACAGTTCAGGACTGCTTATGAAACTTATACAAACCATAGCTCCTCTTACATAAATGCTCTTTAGTTAATAGTGAGAATCGCGTTGGGTTCCAAATCTGGGTAAAATCATTTGAGCGCAAAATTCACTTGTTTTACCAGAAATAAACTCTTGCTTTTAGGAAGACACAGATCCTGGGGTTTAACTCCATTTCAGAAGGGAAATTCAGACCAATGTTCTCATCAATGAAACACAGTCTGTTTTCACGCAAGAAAGAATCTCTACGTTCCAGTGTTTCCAATACAGCAAGCACCATGAGCATGCCCAGAAAAAAGGAACTGTGTTTCCCACTCATACGGACCATATATAGTTCAGCTCTACTCTTGAAACTGATACAAACTACAGCTCCACTTACATAAATGCTCTTTAGTTAATAGTGAGAATCGCCTTTGGTTCCAGAACTGTGTAAAATCATTAGAGGCCAAAATTCACTTGGTTTACCAGAAATGAACTCTTGCTTGTAGGAAGACACAGATCCTGGGTTTTAACTCCATTTCGCAAGGGAAATTCAGGCCATTGTTCTCATCCATGAAACACACTCTGTTTTCACGCAAGAAGCAAGCTCTTCTTTCCAGCGTCTCCAATACAGCAAGAAGCATGGGCATGCCCAGAAAGAAAGAACTGAGTTTCCTACTCATACAGACCATATGTAGTTCATCTCTGCTTATGAAACTGGTACAAACCACAGCTCCTCTTACATAAATGTTCTTTAGTTAATAGTGAGAATCGCGTTGGGTTCCAGAACTGTGTAAAATCATTTGAGCCCAAAATTCACTTGGTTTACCAGAAATGAACTCTTGCTTGTAGGAGACACAGATCCTGGGGTTTAACTCCATTTCAGAAGGGAAATTCAGACCAGTGTTCTCATCCATGAAACACATCCTGTTTTCACGCAAGAAGGAATCTCTTCTTTCCAGTGTCTCCAATACAGCAAGCACCATGAGCATGCCCAGAAAAAAAGAACTGTGTTTCCCACTCATACGGACCATATATAGTTCAGCTCTGCTCTTGAAACTGATACAAACCACAGCTCCGCTTAAATTAATGCTCTTTAGTTAATAGTGAGAATCGCGTTGGGTTCCAGAATTGTGTAAAATCATTAGAGCCCAATATCACTTGGTTTACCAGAAATGAACTCTTGGTTGTAGGAAGACACTGATCATGGAGTTTAACTCCATTTCGGAAGGGAAATTCAGACCAGTGTTCTCATCCATGAAACACACTCTGTTTTCAAGCAAGAAAAAAGCTCTTCTTTCCAGTGTCTCCAATACAGCAAGCACCATGAGCATGCCCAGAAATAAAGAACTGTGTTTCCCATTCATACGGACCATATACAGTTCAGGACTGCTTATGAAACTTATACAAACCACAGCTCCGCTTACATAACTTCTCTTAAGTTAATGGTGAGAATCGCATTGGGTTCCAGAACTGTGTAAAATCATTTCAGCCCAAAATTCACTTGGTTTAGCAGAAATGAACTCTTGCTATTAGGAAGACACAGATCCTGGGGTTTAACTCCATTTCAGAAGGGAAATTCAGACCAATGTTCTCATCCATGAAACACACTCTGTTTTCACGCAAGAAGGAATCTCTTCTTTCCAGTGTCTCCAATACAGCAAGCACCATGAGCATGCCCAGAAAAAAAGAACTGTGTTTCCCACTCATACGGACCATATATATTTCAGCTCTGCTCTTGAAACTGATACAAACCACAGCTCCGCTTAAATAAATGCTCTTTAGTTAATAGTGAGAATCGCGTTGGGTTCCAGAACTGTGTAAAATCATTAGAGCCCAAAATTCACTTGGTTTACCAGAAATGAACTCTTGCTTGTTAGGAAGACACTGATCCTGGAGTTTAACTCCATTTCGGAAGGGAAATTCAGACCAGTGTTCTCATCCATGAAACACACTCTGTTTTCAAGCAAGAATGAAGCTCTTCTTTCCAGTGTCTCCAATACAGCAAGCACCGTGAGCATGCCCAGAAAAAAAGAACTTTGTTTCCCATTCATATGGACCATATACAGTTCAGGACTGCTTATGAAACTTATACAAACCATAGCTCCTCTTACATAAATGCTCTTTAGTTAATAGTGAGAATCGCGTTGGGTTCCAAATCTGGGTAAAATCATTTGAGCGCAAAATTCACTTGGTTTACCAGAATTAAACTCTTGCATTTAGGAACACACAGATCCTGGGGTTTAACTCCATTTCAGAAGGGAAATTCAGACCAATGTTCTCATCCATGAAACACAGTCTGTTTTCACGCAAGAAGGAATCTCTACGTTCCAGTGTTTCCAATACAGCAAGCACCATGAGCATGCCCAGAAAAAAAGAACTGTGTTTCCCACTCATACGGACCATATATAGTTCAGCTCTACTCTTGAAACTGATACAAACTACAGCTCCACTTACATAAATGCTCTTTAGTTAATAGTGAGAATCGCCTTTGGTTCCAGAACTGTGTAAAATCATTAGAGGCCAAAATTCACTTGGTTTACCAGAAATGAACTCTTGCTTGTAGGAAGACACAGATCCTGGGTATTAACTCCATTTCGGAAGGAAAATTCAGACCATTGTTCTCATCCATGAAACACACTCTGTTTTCACGCAAGAAGCAAGCTCTTCTTTCCAGCGTCTCCAATACAGCAAGAAGCATGGGCATGCCCAGAAAGAAAGAACTGAGTTTCCTACTCATACAGACCATATGTAGTTCATCTCTGCTTATGAAACTGGTACAAACCACAGCTCCTCTTACATAAATGTTCTTTAGTTAATAGTGAGAATCGCGTTGGGTTCCAGAACTGTGTAAAATCATTTGAGCCCAAAATTCACTTGGTTTACCAGAAATGAACTCTTGCTTGTAGGAGACACAGATCCTGGGGTTGAACTCCACTTCAGAAGGGAAATTCAGACCAGTGTTCTCATCCATGAAACACATCCTGTTTTCACGCAAGAAGGAATCTCTTCTTTCCAGTGTCTCCAATACAGCAAGCACCATGAGCATGCCCAGTAAAAACGAACTGTGTTTCCCACTCATACGGACCATATATAATTCAGCTCTACTCTTGAAACTGATACAAAACACAGCTCCGCTTACATAAATGCTCTTTAGTTAATACTGAGAATCGCCTTGGGTTCCAGAACTGTGTAAAATCATTTCAGCCCAAAATTCACTTGGTTTACCAGAAATTAACTCTTGCTATTAGGAAGACACAGATCCTGGGGTTTAACTCCATTTCAGAAGGGAAATTCAGACCAATGTTCTCATCCATGAAACACACTCTGTGTTCACGCAAGAAGGAATCTCTTCTTTCCAGTGTCTCCAATACAGCAAGCACCATGAGCATGCCCAGAAAAAAAGAACTGTGTTTCCCACTCATTCGGACCACATATAGTTCAGCTCTGCTCTTGAAACTGATACAAACCACAGCTCCGCTTAAATTAATGCTCTTTAGTTAATAGTGAGAATCGCGTTGGGTTCCAGAATTGTGTAAAATCATTAGAGCCCAATATCACTTGGTTTACCAGAAATGAACTCTTGGTTGTAGGAAGACACTGATCCTGGAGTTTAACGCCATTTCCGAAGGGAAATTCAGACCAGTGTTCTCATCCATGAAACACACTCTGTTTTCAAGCAAGAAAGAAGCTCTTCTTTCCAGTGTCTCCAATACAGCAAGCACCATGAGCATGCCCAGAAAAAAAACTGTGTTTCCCATTCATACGGACCATATACAGTTCAGGACTGCTTATGAAACTTATACAAACCACAGCTCCGCTTACATAACTGCTCTTAAGTTAATAGTGAGAATCCCGTTGGGTTCCAGAACTGTGTAAAATCATTTCAGCCCAAAATTCACTTGGTTTAGCAGAAATGAACTCTTGCTATTAGGAAGACACAGATCCTGGGGTTTAACTCCATTTCAGAAGGGAAATTCAGACCAATGTTCTCATCCATGAAACACACTCTGTTTTCACGCAAGAAGGAATCTCTTCTTTCCAGTGTCTCCAATACAGCAAGCACCATGAGCATGCCCAGAAAAAAAGAACTGTGTTTCCCACTCATACGGACCATATATATTTCAGCTCTGCTCTTGAAACTGATACAAACCACAGCTCCGCTTAAATAAATGCTCTTTAGTTAATAGTGAGAATCGCGTTGGGTTCCAGAATTGTGTAAAATCATTAGAGCCCAAAATTCACTTGGTTTACCAGAAATGAACTCTTGCTTGTTAGGAAGACACTGATCCTGGAGTTTAACTCCATTTCGGAAGGGAAATTCAGACCAGTGTTCTCATCCATGAAACACACTCTGTTTTCAAGCAAGAATGAAGCTCTTCTTTCCAGTGTCTCCAATACAGCAAGCACCGTGAGCATGCCCAGAAAAAAAGAACTTTGTTTCCCATTCATATGGACCATATACAGTTCAGGACTGCTTATGAAACTTATACAAACCATAGCTCCTCTTACATAAATGCTCTTTAGTTAATAGTGAGAATCGCGTTGGGTTCCAAATCTGGGTAAAATCATTTGAGCGCAAAATTCACTTGGTTTACCAGAAATAAACTCTTGCTTTTAGGAAGACACATATCCTGGGGTTTAACTCCATTTCAGAAGGGAAATTCAGACCAATGTTCTCATCCATGAAACACAGTCTGTTTTCACGCAAGAAAGAATCTCTACGTTCCAGTGTTTCCAATACAGCAAGCACCATGAGCATGCCCAGAAAAAAGGAACTGTGTTTCCCACTCATACGGACCATATACAGTTCAGCTCTACTCTTGAAACTGATACAAACTACAGCTCCACTTACATAAATGCTCTTTAGTTAATAGTGAGAATCGCCTTTGGTTCCAGAACTGTGTAAAATCATTAGAGGCCAAAATTCACTTGGTTTACCAGAAATGAACTCTTGCTTGTAGGAAGACACAGATCCTGGGTTTTAACTCCATTTCGCAAGGGAAATTCAGGCCATTGTTCTCATCCATGAAACACACTCTGTTTTCACGCAAGAAGCCAGCTCTTCTTTCCAGCGTCTCCAATACAGCAAGAAGCATGGGCATGCCCAGAAAGAAAGAACTGAGTTTCCTACTCATACAGACCATATGTAGTTCATCTCTGCTTATGAAACTGGTACAAACCACAGCTCCTCTTACATAAATGTTCTTTAGTTAATAGTGAGAATCGCGTTGGGTTCCAGAACTGTGTAAAATCATTTGAGCCCAAAATTCACTTGGTTTACCAGAAATGAACTCTTGCTTGTAGGAGACACAGATCCTGGGGTTTAACTCCATTTCAGAAGGGAAATTCAGACCAGTGTTCTCATCCATGAAACACATCCTGTTTTCACGCAAGAAGGAATCTCTTCTTTCCAGTGTCTCCAATACAGCAAGCACCATGAGCATGCCCAGAAAAAAAGAACTGTGTTTCCCACTCATACGGACCATATATAGTTCAGCTCTGCTCTTGAAACTGATACAAACCACAGCTCCGCTTAAATTAATGCTCTTTAGTTAATAGTGAGAATCGCGTTGGGTTCCAGAATTGTGTAAAATCATTAGAGCCCAATATCACTTGGTTTACCAGAAATGAACTCTTGGTTGTAGGAAGACACTGATCATGGAGTTTAACTCCATTTCGGAAGGGAAATTCAGACCAGTGTTCTCATCCATGAAACACACTCTGTTTTCAAGCAAGAAAAAAGCTCTTCTTTCCAGTGTCTCCAATACAGCAAGCACCATGAGCATGCCCAGAAATAAAGAACTGTGTTTCCCATTCATACGGACCATATACAGTTCAGGACTGCTTATGAAACTTATACAAACCATAGCTCCTCTTACATAAATGCTCTTTAGTTAATAGTGAGAATCGCGTTGGGTTCCAAATCTGGGTAAAATCATTTGAGCGCAAAATTCACTTGGTTTACCAGAATTAAACTCTTGCATTTAGGAACACACAGATCCTGGGGTTTAACTCCATTTCAGAAGGGAAATTCAGACCAATGTTCTCATCCATGAAACACAGTCTGTTTTCACGCAAGAAGGAATCTCTACGTTCCAGTGTTTCCAATACAGCAAGCACCATGAGCATGCCCAGAAAAAAAGAACTGTGTTTCCCACTCATACGGACCATATATAGTTCAGCTCTACTCTTGAAACTGATACAAACTACAGCTCCACTTACATAAATGCTCTTTAGTTAATAGTGAGAATCGCCTTTGGTTCCAGAACTGTGTAAAATCATTAGAGGCCAAAATTCACTTGGTTTACCAGAAATGAACTCTTGCTTGTAGGAAGACACAGATCCTGGGTATTAACTCCATTTCGGAAGGAAAATTCAGACCATTGTTCTCATCCATGAAACACACTCTGTTTTCACGCAAGAAGCAAGCTCTTCTTTCCAGCGTCTCCAATACAGCAAGAAGCATGGGCATGCCCAGAAAGAAAGAACTGAGTTTCCTACTCATACAGACCATATGTAGTTCATCTCTGCTTATGAAACTGGTACAAACCACAGCTCCTCTTACATAAATGTTCTTTAGTTAATAGTGAGAATCGCGTTGGGTTCCAGAACTGTGTAAAATCATTTGAGCCCAAAATTCACTTGGTTTACCAGAAATGAACTCTTGCTTGTAGGAGACACAGATCCTGGGGTTGAACTCCACTTCAGAAGGGAAATTCAGACCAGTGTTCTCATCCATGAAACACATCCTGTTTTCACGCAAGAAGGAATCTCTTCTTTCCAGTGTCTCCAATACAGCAAGCACCATGAGCATGCCCAGAAAAAAAGAACTGTGTTTCCCACTCATTCGGACCACATATAGTTCAGCTCTGCTCTTGAAACTGATACAAACCACAGCTCCGCTTAAATTAATGCTCTTTAGTTAATAGTGAGAATCGCGTTGGGTTCCAGAATTGTGTAAAATCATTAGAGCCCAATATCACTTGGTTTACCAGAAATGAACTCTTGGTTGTAGGAAGACACTGATCCTGGAGTTTAACGCCATTTCCGAAGGGAAATTCAGACCAGTGTTCTCATCCATGAAACACACTCTGTTTTCAAGCAAGAAAGAAGCTCTTCTTTCCAGTGTCTCCAATACAGCAAGCACCATGAGCATGCCCAGAAAAAAAACTGTGTTTCCCATTCATACGGACCATATACAGTTCAGGACTGCTTATGAAACTTATACAAACCACAGCTCCGCTTACATAACTGCTCTTAAGTTAATAGTGAGAATCCCGTTGGGTTCCAGAACTGTGTAAAATCATTTCAGCCCAAAATTCACTTGGTTTACCAGAAATGAACTCTTGCTATTAGGAAGACACAGATCCTGGGGTTTAACTCCATTTCAGAAGGGAAATTCAGACCAATGTTCTCATCCATAAAACACACTCTGTTTTCACGCAAGAAGGAATCTCTTCTTTCCAGTGTCTCCAATACAGCAAGCACCATGAGCATGCCCAGAAAAAAAGAACTGTGTTTCCCACTCATACGGACCATATATATTTCAGCTCTGCTCTTGAAACTGATACAAACCACAGCTCCGCTTAAATAAATGCTCTTTAGTTAATAGTGAGAATCGCGTTGGGTTCCAGAATTGTGTAAAATCATTAGAGCCCAAAATTCACTTGGTTTACCAGAAATGAACTCTTGCTTGTTAGGAAGACACTGATCCTGGAGTTTAACTCCATTTCGGAAGGGAAATTCAGACCAGTGTTCTCATCCATGAAACACACTCTGTTTTCAAGCAAGAATGAAGCTCTTCTTTCCAGTGTCTCCAATACAGCAAGCACCGTGAGCATGCCCAGAAAAAAAGAACTTTGTTTCCCATTCATATGGACCATATACAGTTCAGGACTGCTTATGAAACTTATACAAACCATAGCTCCTCTTACATAAATGCTCTTTAGTTAATAGTGAGAATCGCGTTGGGTTCCAAATCTGGGTAAAATCATTTGAGCGCAAAATTCACTTGGTTTACCAGAAATAAACTCTTGCTTTTAGGAAGACACATATCCTGGGGTTTAACTCCATTTCAGAAGGGAAATTCAGACCAATGTTCTCATCCATGAAACACAGTCTGTTTTCACGCAAGAAAGAATCTCTACGTTCCAGTGTTTCCAATACAGCAAGCACCATGAGCATGCCCAGAAAAAAGGAACTGTGTTTCCCACTCATACGGACCATATATAGTTCAGCTCTACTCTTGAAACTGATACAAACTACAGCTCCACTTACATAAATGCTCTTTAGTTAATAGTGAGAATCGCCTTTGGTTCCAGAACTGTGTAAAATCATTAGAGGCCAAAATTCACTTGGTTTACCAGAAATGAACTCTTGCTTGTAGGAAGACACAGATCCTGGGTTTTAACTCCATTTCGCAAGGGAAATTCAGGCCATTGTTCTCATCCATGAAACACACTCTGTTTTCACGCAAGAAGCCAGCTCTTCTTTCCAGCGTCTCCAATACAGCAAGAAGCATGGGCATGCCCAGAAAGAAAGAACTGAGTTTCCTACTCATACAGACCATATGTAGTTCATCTCTGCTTATGAAACTGGTACAAACCACAGCTCCTCTTACATAAATGTTCTTTAGTTAATAGTGAGAATCGCGTTGGGTTCCAGAACTGTGTAAAATCATTTGAGCCCAAAATTCACTTGGTTTACCAGAAATGAACTCTTGCTTGTAGGAGACACAGATCCTGGGGTTTAACTCCATTTCAGAAGGGAAATTCAGACCAGTGTTCTCATCCATGAAACACATCCTGTTTTCACGCAAGAAGGAATCTCTTCTTTCCAGTGTCTCCAATACAGCAAGCACCATGAGCATGCCCAGAAAAAAAGAACTGTGTTTCCCACTCATACGGACCATATATAGTTCAGCTCTGCTCTTGAAACTGATACAAACCACAGCTCCGCTTAAATTAATGCTCTTTAGTTAATAGTGAGAATCGCGTTGGGTTCCAGAATTGTGTAAAATCATTAGAGCCCAATATCACTTGGTTTACCAGAAATGAACTCTTGGTTGTAGGAAGACACTGATCATGGAGTTTAACTCCATTTCGGAAGTTAAATTAAGACCAGTGTTCTCATCCATGAAACACACTCTGTTTTCAAGCAAGAAAAAAGCTCTTCTTTCCAGTGTCTCCAATACAGCAAGCACCATGAGCATGCCCAGAAATAAAGAACTGTGTTTCCCATTCATACGGACCATATACAGTTCAGGACTGCTTATGAAACTTATACAAACCACAGCTCCGCTTACATAACTTCTCTTAAGTTAATGGTGAGAATCGCATTGGGTTCCAGAACTGTGTAAAATCATTTCAGCCCAAAATTCACTTGGTTTAGCAGAAATGAACTCTTGCTATTAGGAAGACACAGATCCTGGGGTTTAACTCCATTTCAGAAGGGAAATTCAGACCAATGTTCTCATCCATGAAACACACTCTGTTTTCACGCAAGAAGGAATCTCTTCTTTCCAGTGTCTCCAATACAGCAAGCACCATGAGCATGCCCAGAAAAAAAGAACTGTGTTTCCCACTCATACGGACCATATATATTTCAGCTCTGCTCTTGAAACTGATACAAACCACAGCTCCGCTTAAATAAATGCTCTTTAGTTAATAGTGAGAATCGCGTTGGGTTCCAGAATTGTGTAAAATCATTAGAGCCCAAAATTCACTTGGTTTACCAGAAATGAACTCTTGCTTGTTAGGAAGACACTGATCCTGGAGTTTAACTCCATTTCGGAAGGGAAATTCAGACCAGTGTTCTCATCCATGAAACACACTCTGTTTTCAAGCAAGAATGAAGCTCTTCTTTCCAGTGTCTCCAATACAGCAAGCACCGTGAGCATGCCCAGAAAAAAAGAACTTTGTTTCCCATTCATATGGACCATATACAGTTCAGGACTGCTTATGAAACTTATACAAACCATAGCTCCTCTTACATAAATGCTCTTTAGTTAATAGTGAGAATCGCGTTGGGTTCCAAATCTGGGTAAAATCATTTGAGCGCAAAATTCACTTGGTTTACCAGAATTAAACTCTTGCATTTAGGAACACACAGATCCTGGGGTTTAACTCCATTTCAGAAGGGAAATTCAGACCAATGTTCTCATCCATGAAACACAGTCTGTTTTCACGCAAGAAGGAATCTCTACGTTCCAGTGTTTCCAATACAGCAAGCACCATGAGCATGCCCAAAAAAAAAGAACTGTGTTTCCCACTCATACGGACCATATATAGTTCAGCTCTACTCTTGAAACTGATACAAACTACAGCTCCACTTACATAAATGCTCTTTAGTTAATAGTGAGAATCGCCTTTGGTTCCAGAACTGTGTAAAATCATTAGAGGCCAAAATTCACTTGGTTTACCAGAAATGAACTCTTGCTTGTAGGAAGACACAGATCCTGGGTTTTAACTCCATTTCGCAAGGGAAATTCAGGCCATTGTTCTCATCCATGAAACACACTCTGTTTTCACGCAAGAAGCAAGCTCTTCTTTCCAGCGTCTCCAATACAGCAAGAAGCATGGGCATGCCCAGAAAGAAAGAACTGAGTTTCCTACTCATACAGACCATATGTAGTTCATCTCTGCTTATGAAACTGGTACAAACCACAGCTCCTCTTACATAAATTTTCTTTAGTTAATAGTGAGAATCGCGTTGGGTTCCAGAACTGTGTAAAATCATTTGAGCCCAAAATTCACTTGGTTTACCAGAAATGAACTCTTGCTTGTAGGAGACACAGATCCTGGGGTTTAACTCCATTTCAGAAGGGAAATTCAGACCAGTGTTCTCATCCATGAAACACATCCTGTTTTCACGCAAGAAGGAATCTCTTCTTTCCAGTGTCTCCAATACAGCAAGCACCATGAGCATGCCCAGAAAAAAAGAACTGTGTTTCCCACTCATACGGACCATATATAATTCAGCTCTACTCTTGAAACTGATACAAAACACAGCTCCGCTTACATAAATGCTCTTTAGTTAATACTGAGAATCGCCTTGGGTTCCAGAACTGTGTAAAATCATTTCAGCCCAAAATTCACTTGGTTTACCAGAAATTAACTCTTGCTATTAGGAAGACACAGATCCTGGGGTTTAACTCCATTTCAGAAGGGAAATTCAGACCAATGATCTCATCCATGAAACACACTCTGTGTTCACGCAAGAAGGAATCTCTTCTTTCCAGTGTCTCCAATACAGCAAGCACCATGAGCATGCCCAGAAAAAAAGAACTGTGTTTCCCACTCATTCGGACCACATATAGTTCAGCTCTGCTCTTGAAACTGATACAAACCACAGCTCCGCTTAAATTAATGCTCTTTAGTTAATAGTGAGAATCGCGTTGGGTTCCAGAATTGTGTAAAATCATTAGAGCCCAATATCACTTGGTTTACCAGAAATGAACTCTTGGTTGTAGGAAGACACTGATCCTGGAGTTTAACGCCATTTCCGAAGGGAAATTCAGACCAGTGTTCTCATCCATGAAACACACTCTGTTTTCAAGCAAGAAAGAAGCTCTTCTTTCCAGTGTCTCCAATACAGCAAGCACCATGAGCATGCCCAGAAAAAAAACTGTGTTTCCCATTCATACGGACCATATACAGTTCAGGACTGCTTATGAAACTTATACAAACCACAGCTCCGCTTACATAACTGCTCTTAAGTTAATAGTGAGAATCCCGTTGGGTTCCAGAACTGTGTAAAATCATTTCAGCCCAAAATTCACTTGGTTTACCAGAAATGAACTCTTGCTATTAGGAAGACACAGATCCTGGGGTTTAACTCCATTTCAGAAGGGAAATTCAGACCAATGTTCTCATCCATAAAACACACTCTGTTTTCACGCAAGAAGCAAGCTCTTCTTTCCAGCGTCTCCAATACAGCAAGAACCATGGGCATGCCCAGAAAGAAAGAACTGAGTTTCCTACTCATACAGACCATATGTACTTCATCTCTGCTTATGAAACTGGTACAAACCACAGCTCCTCTTACATAAATGCTCTTTAGTTAATAGTGAGAATCGCGTTGGGTTCCAAAACTGTGTAAAATCATTTGGGCCCAAAATTCACTTGGTTTACCAGAAATGAACTCTTGCTTGTAGGAAGCCACAGATCCTGGGGTTTAACTCCGTTTCTGAAGTGAAATTCAGACCAATGTTCTCATCTATGAAACACACTCTGTTTTCACGCAAGAAGGAATCTCTTCTTTCCAGCGTCTCAAATACAGCAAGCACCATGAGCATGCCCAGAAAAATGAACTGTGTTTTCAACTAATATGGACCATAGACAGTTCAGGACTGCTTATGAAACTTATACAAACCACAGCTCCGCTTACATAAATGCTCTTTAGTTAATAGTGAGAATCGCGTTGGGTTCCAAAACTGTGTAAAATCATTTGGGCCCAAAATTCACTTGGTTTACCAGAAATAAACTCTTGCTTGTAGGAAGACACAGATCCTGGGGTTTAACTCCGTTTCTGAAGGGAAATTCAGACCAGTGTTCTCATCCATGAAACACACTCTATTTTCACGCAAGAAGGAATCTCGTCTTTCCAGCGTCTCCAATACAGCAAGCACCATGAGCATGCCCAGAAAAAAAAAACTGTGTTTCCCACTCATATGGACCATATATAGTTCAGCACTGCTCTTGAAACTGATACAAACCACAGCTCCGCTTAAACAAATGCTCTTTAGTTAATAGTGAGAATCGCCTTGGGTACCAGATCTGTGTAAAATCATTGGAGGCCAAAATTCACTTGGTTTACCAGAAATGAACTCTTGCTTGTAGGAAGACACAGATCCTGGGTTTTACCTCCATTTCGGAAGAGAAATTCAGACCATTGTTCTCATCCATGAAACACACTCTGTTTTCGCGCAAGAAGGAATCTCTTCTTTCCAGCGTCTCAAATACAGCAAGCACCATGAGCATGCCCAGAAAAAAAGAATGGTGTTTCCAACTCATACGGACCATATACAGTTCAGGACTGCTTATGAAACTTATACAAACCACAGCTCCGCTTACATGAATGCTCTTTAGTTAATAGTGAGAATCGCGTTGGGTTCCAAAACTGTGTAAAATCATTTGAGCCCAAAATTCATTTGGTTTACCAGAAATTAACTCTTGCTTATACGAAGACACAGATCCTGGGGTTTAACTCCGTTTCTGAAGGGAAATTCAGACCACGGTTCTCATCCATGGAAACCACTCTATTTTCACGCAAGAAGGAATCTAGTCTTTCCAGTGTCTCCAATACAGCAAGCACCATGAGCATGCCCAGAAAAAAAGAACTGTGTTTCCAACTCATACGGACCATATACAGTTCAGGACTGCTTATGAAACTTATACAAACCACAGCTCCGCTTACATAACTGCTCTTAAGTTAATAGTGAGAATCGCGTTGGGTTCCAGAACTGTGTAAAATCATTTGAGCCCAAAATTCACTTGGTTTACCAGAAATGAAATCTAGTTTGTAGGAAGACACAGATCCTGTGGTTTAACTCCATTTCGGAATGGAAATTCAGACCAGTGTTCTCATCCATGAAACACACTCTGTTTTCACTCAAGAAGCAAGGTCTTCTTTCCAGCGTCTCCAATACAGCAAGCACCATGAGCATGCCCAGAAAAAAAGAACTGAGTTTCCTACTCATACAGACCATATGTAGTTCAGCTCTGCTTATGAAACTCTTACAAACCACAGCTCCACTTATATAAATGCTCTTTAGTTCATAGTGAGAATCGCGTTGGGTTCCAAATCTGTGTAAAATCATTTGAGCGCAAAAATCACTTGGTTTACCAGAAATAAACTCTTGCTTTTAGGAAGACACAGATCCTGGGGTTTAACTCCATTTCGGAAGGGAAATTCAGACCAGTGTTCTCATCCATGAAACACACTCTGTTTTCACGCAAGAAGGAATCTCTTCTTTCCAGTGTCTACAATACAGCAAGAACCATGAGCATGCCCAGAAAAAAAGAACTTTGTTTCCAGCTCATACGGACCATATACAGTTCTGGACTGCTTATGAAACTTATGCAAACCACAGCTCCGCTTAAATAAATGCTCTTTAGTTAATAGTGAGAATCGCGTTGGGTTCCAGAACTGTGTAAAATCATTTGAGCCCAAAATTTACTTGGTTTACCAGAAATATACTCTTGCTTGTAGGAAGACACAGATCCTAGGGTTTAACTCCGTTTCTGAACGGAAATTCAGGCCACTGTTCTCATCGATGAAACACACTCTATTTTCACGTAAGAAGGAATCTCTTCTTTCCAGCGTCTCCATACAGCCAGCACCATGACCATGCCCAGAAAAAAAAACTTTGTTTCCCACTCATACGGACCATATATAGTTCAGCTCTGCTCTTGAAACTGACACAAAATACAGCTCCGCTTAAATAAAAACTCTTTAGTTAATAGTGAGAATCCCGTTGGTTTCCAGAACTGTGTAAAATCATTAGAGCCCAAAATTCACTTGGTTTACCAGAAATGAACTCTTGTTTGTAGGAAGACACTGATCCTGGAGTTTAACTCCATTTCGGAAGGGAAATTCAGACCAGTGCACTCATCCATGAAACACACTCTGTTTTCACGCAAGAAGGAATCTCTTCTTTCCAGTGTCTCCAATACAGCAAACACCATGAGCATGCCCAGAAAAAAAGAACTGTGTTTCCAACTCATACGGACCATATACAGTTCAGGACTGCTTATGAAACTTATACAAACCACAGCTACGCTTACATAACTGCTCTTAAGTTAATAGTGAGAATCGCGTTGGGTTCCAGAACTGTGTAAAATCCTTTGAGCCCAAAATTCACTTGGTTTACCAGAAATGAAATCTTGTTTGTAGGAAGACACAGATCCTGGGGTTTAACTCCATTTCGGAAGGGAAATTCAGACCATTGTTCTCATCCATGAAACACACTCTGTTTTCACGCAAGAAGCAAGCTCTTCTTTCCACCGTCTCCAATACAGCAAGAACCATGAGCATGCCCAGTAAAAACGAACTGTGTTTCCCACTCATACGGACCATATATAGTTCAGCTCTACTCTTGAAACTGATACAAAACACAGCTCCGCTTAAATTAATGCTCTTTAGTTAATAGTGAGAATCGCGTTGGGTTCCAGAATTGTGTAAAATCATTAGAGCCCAATATCACTTGGTTTACCAGAAATGAACTCTTGGTTGTAGGAAGACACTGATCATGGAGTTTAACTCCATTTCGGAAGGGAAATTCAGACCAGTGTTCTCATCCATGAAACACACTCTGTTTTCAAGCAAGAAAAAAGCTCTTCTTTCCAGTGTCTCCAATACAGCAAGCACCATGACCATGCCCAGAAATAAAGAACTGTGTTTCCCATTCATACGGACCATATACAGTTCAGGACTGCTTATGAAACTTCTACAAACCACAGCTCCGCTTACATAACTTTTCTTAAGTTAATGGTGAGAATCGCATTGGGTTCCAGAACTGTGTAAAATCATTTCAGCCCAAAATTCACTTGGTTTAGCAGAAATGAACTCTTGCTATTAGGAAGACACAGATCCTGGGGTTTAACTCCATTTCAGAAGGGAAATTCAGACCAATGTTCTCATCCATGAAACACACTCTGTTTTCACGCAAGAAGGAATCTCTTCTTTCCAGTGTCTCCAATACAGCAAGCACCATGAGCATGCCCAGAAAAAAAGAACTGTGTTTCCCACTCATACGGACCATATATATTTCAGCTCTGCTCTTGAAACTGATACAAACCACAGCTCCGCTTAAATAAATGCTCTTTAGTTAATAGTGAGAATCGCGTTGGGTTCCAGAATTGTGTAAAATCATTAGAGCCCAAAATTCACTTGGTTTACCAGAAATGAACTCTTGCTTGTTAGGAAGACACTGATCCTGGAGTTTAACTCCATTTCGGAAGCGAAATTCAGACCAGTGTTCTCATCCATGAAACACACTCTGTTTTCAAGCAAGAATGAAGCTCTTCTTTCCAGTGTCTCCAATACAGCAAGCACCGTGAGCATGCCCAGAAAAAAAGAACTTTGTTTCCCATTCATATGGACCATATACAGTTCAGGACTGCTTATGAAACTTATACAAACCATAGCTCCTCTTACATAAATGCTCTTTAGTTAATAGTGAGAATCGCGTTGGGTTCCAAATCTGGGTAAAATCATTTGAGCGCAAAATTCACTTGGTTTACCAGAAATAAACTCTTGCATTTAGGAAGACACAGATCCTGGGGTTTAACTCCATTTCAGAAGGGAAATTCAGACCAATGTTCTCATCCATGAAACACAGTCTGTTTTCACGCAAGAAAGAATCTCTACGTTCCAGTGTTTCCAATACAGCAAGCACCATGAGCATGCCCAGAAAAAAGGAACTGTGTTTCCCACTCATACGGACCATATATAGTTCAGCTCTACTCTTGAAACTGATACAAACTACAGCTCCACTTACATAAATGCTCTTTAGTTAATAGTGAGAATCGCCTTTGGTTCCAGAACTGTGTAAAATCATTAGAGGCCAAAATTCACTTGGTTTACCAGAAATGAACTCTTGCTTGTAGGAAGACACAGATCCTGGGTTTTAACTCCATTTCGCAAGGGAAATTCAGGCCATTGTTCTCATCCATGAAACACACTCTGTTTTCACGCAAGAAGCCAGCTCTTCTTTCCAGCGTCTCCAATACAGCAAGAAGCATGGGCATGCCCAGAAAGAAAGAACTGAGTTTCCTACTCATACAGACCATATGTAGTTCATCTCTGCTTATGAAACTGGTACAAACCACAGCTCCTCTTACATAAATGTTCTTTAGTTAATAGTGAGAATCGCGTTGGGTTCCAGAACTGTGTAAAATCATTTGAGCCCAAAATTCACTTGGTTTACCAGAAATGAACTCTTGCTTGTAGGAGACACAGATCCTGGGGTTTAACTCCATTTCAGAAGGGAAATTCAGACCAGTGTTCTCATCCATGAAACACATCCTGTTTTCACGCAAGAAGGAATCTCTTCTTTCCAGTGTCTCCAATACAGCAAGCACCATGAGCATGCCCAGAAAAAAAGAACTGTGTTTCCCACTCATACGGACCATATATAGTTCAGCTCTGCTCTTGAAACTGATACAAACCACAGCTCCGCTTAAATTAATGCTCTTTAGTTAATAGTGAGAATCGCGTTGGGTTCCAGAATTGTGTAAAATCATTAGAGCCCAATATCACTTGGTTTACCAGAAATGAACTCTTGGTTGTAGGAAGACACTGATCATGGAGTTTAACTCCATTTCGGAAGGGAAATTCAGACCAGTGTTCTCATCCATGAAACACACTCTGTTTTCAAGCAAGAAAAAAGCTCTTCTTTCCAGTGTCTCCAATACAGCAAGCACCATGAGCATGCCCAGAAATAAAGAACTGTGTTTCCCATTCATACGGACCATATACAGTTCAGGACTGCTTATGAAACTTATACAAACCATAGCTCCTCTTACATAAATGCTCTTTAGTTAATAGTGAGAATCGCGTTGGGTTCCAAATCTGGGTAAAATCATTTGAGCGCAAAATTCACTTGGTTTACCAGAATTAAACTCTTGCATTTAGGAACACACAGATCCTGGGGTTTAACTCCATTTCAGAAGGGAAATTCAGACCAATGTTCTCATCCATGAAACACAGTCTGTTTTCACGCAAGAAGGAATCTCTACGTTCCAGTGTTTCCAATACAGCAAGCACCATGAGCATGCCCAGAAAAAAAGAACTGTGTTTCCCACTCATACGGACCATATATAGTTCAGCTCTACTCTTGAAACTGATACAAACTACAGCTCCACTTACATAAATGCTCTTTAGTTAATAGTGAGAATCGCCTTTGGTTCCAGAACTGTGTAAAATCATTAGAGGCCAAAATTCACTTGGTTTACCAGAAATGAACTCTTGCTTGTAGGAAGACACAGATCCTGGGTATTAACTCCATTTCGGAAGGAAAATTCAGACCATTGTTCTCATCCATGAAACACACTCTGTTTTCACGCAAGAAGCAAGCTCTTCTTTCCAGCGTCTCCAATACAGCAAGAAGCATGGGCATGCCCAGAAAGAAAGAACTGAGTTTCCTACTCATACAGACCATATGTAGTTCATCTCTGCTTATGAAACTGGTACAAACCACAGCTCCTCTTACATAAATGTTCTTTAGTTAATAGTGAGAATCGCGTTGGGTTCCAGAACTGTGTAAAATCATTTGAGCCCAAAATTCACTTGGTTTACCAGAAATGAACTCTTGCTTGTAGGAGACACAGATCCTGGGGTTGAACTCCACTTCAGAAGGGAAATTCAGACCAGTGTTCTCATCCATGAAACACATCCTGTTTTCACGCAAGAAGGAATCTCTTCTTTCCAGTGTCTCCAATACAGCAAGCACCATGAGCATGCCCAGAAAAAAAGAACTGTGTTTCCCACTCATTCGGACCACATATAGTTCAGCTCTGCTCTTGAAACTGATACAAACCACAGCTCCGCTTAAATTAATGCTCTTTAGTTAATAGTGAGAATCGCGTTGGGTTCCAGAATTGTGTAAAATCATTAGAGCCCAATATCACTTGGTTTACCAGAAATGAACTCTTGGTTGTAGGAAGACACTGATCCTGGAGTTTAACGCCATTTCCGAAGGGAAATTCAGACCAGTGTTCTCATCCATGAAACACACTCTGTTTTCAAGCAAGAAAGAAGCTCTTCTTTCCAGTGTCTCCAATACAGCAAGCACCATGAGCATGCCCAGAAAAAAAACTGTGTTTCCCATTCATACGGACCATATACAGTTCAGGACTGCTTATGAAACTTATACAAACCACAGCTCCGCTTACATAACTGCTCTTAAGTTAATAGTGAGAATCCCGTTGGGTTCCAGAACTGTGTAAAATCATTTCAGCCCAAAATTCACTTGGTTTACCAGAAATGAACTCTTGCTATTAGGAAGACACAGATCCTGGGGTTTAACTCCATTTCAGAAGGGAAATTCAGACCAATGTTCTCATCCATAAAACACACTCTGTTTTCACGCAAGAAGGAATCTCTTCTTTCCAGTGTCTCCAATACAGCAAGCACCATGAGCATGCCCAGAAAAAAAGAACTGTGTTTCCCACTCATACGGACCATATATATTTCAGCTCTGCTCTTGAAACTGATACAAACCACAGCTCCGCTTAAATAAATGCTCTTTAGTTAATAGTGAGAATCGCGTTGGGTTCCAGAATTGTGTAAAATCATTAGAGCCCAAAATTCACTTGGTTTACCAGAAATGAACTCTTGCTTGTTAGGAAGACACTGATCCTGGAGTTTAACTCCATTTCGGAAGGGAAATTCAGACCAGTGTTCTCATCCATGAAACACACTCTGTTTTCAAGCAAGAATGAAGCTCTTCTTTCCAGTGTCTCCAATACAGCAAGCACCGTGAGCATGCCCAGAAAAAAAGAACTTTGTTTCCCATTCATATGGACCATATACAGTTCAGGACTGCTTATGAAACTTATACAAACCATAGCTCCTCTTACATAAATGCTCTTTAGTTAATAGTGAGAATCGCGTTGGGTTCCAAATCTGGGTAAAATCATTTGAGCGCAAAATTCACTTGGTTTACCAGAAATAAACTCTTGCTTTTAGGAAGACACATATCCTGGGGTTTAACTCCATTTCAGAAGGGAAATTCAGACCAATGTTCTCATCCATGAAACACAGTCTGTTTTCACGCAAGAAAGAATCTCTACGTTCCAGTGTTTCCAATACAGCAAGCACCATGAGCATGCCCAGAAAAAAGGAACTGTGTTTCCCACTCATACGGACCATATATAGTTCAGCTCTACTCTTGAAACTGATACAAACTACAGCTCCACTTACATAAATGCTCTTTAGTTAATAGTGAGAATCGCCTTTGGTTCCAGAACTGTGTAAAATCATTAGAGGCCAAAATTCACTTGGTTTACCAGAAATGAACTCTTGCTTGTAGGAAGACACAGATCCTGGGTTTTAACTCCATTTCGCAAGGGAAATTCAGGCCATTGTTCTCATCCATGAAACACACTCTGTTTTCACGCAAGAAGCCAGCTCTTCTTTCCAGCGTCTCCAATACAGCAAGAAGCATGGGCATGCCCAGAAAGAAAGAACTGAGTTTCCTACTCATACAGACCATATGTAGTTCATCTCTGCTTATGAAACTGGTACAAACCACAGCTCCTCTTACATAAATGTTCTTTAGTTAATAGTGAGAATCGCGTTGGGTTCCAGAACTGTGTAAAATCATTTGAGCCCAAAATTCACTTGGTTTACCAGAAATGAACTCTTGCTTGTAGGAGACACAGATCCTGGGGTTTAACTCCATTTCAGAAGGGAAATTCAGACCAGTGTTCTCATCCATGAAACACATCCTGTTTTCACGCAAGAAGGAATCTCTTCTTTCCAGTGTCTCCAATACAGCAAGCACCATGAGCATGCCCAGAAAAAAAGAACTGTGTTTCCCACTCATACGGACCATATATAGTTCAGCTCTGCTCTTGAAACTGATACAAACCACAGCTCCGCTTAAATTAATGCTCTTTAGTTAATAGTGAGAATCGCGTTGGGTTCCAGAATTGTGTAAAATCATTAGAGCCCAATATCACTTGGTTTACCAGAAATGAACTCTTGGTTGTAGGAAGACACTGATCATGGAGTTTAACTCCATTTCGGAAGTTAAATTAAGACCAGTGTTCTCATCCATGAAACACACTCTGTTTTCAAGCAAGAAAAAAGCTCTTCTTTCCAGTGTCTCCAATACAGCAAGCACCATGAGCATGCCCAGAAATAAAGAACTGTGTTTCCCATTCATACGGACCATATACAGTTCAGGACTGCTTATGAAACTTATACAAACCACAGCTCCGCTTACATAACTTCTCTTAAGTTAATGGTGAGAATCGCATTGGGTTCCAGAACTGTGTAAAATCATTTCAGCCCAAAATTCACTTGGTTTAGCAGAAATGAACTCTTGCTATTAGGAAGACACAGATCCTGGGGTTTAACTCCATTTCAGAAGGGAAATTCAGACCAATGTTCTCATCCATGAAACACACTCTGTTTTCACGCAAGAAGGAATCTCTTCTTTCCAGTGTCTCCAATACAGCAAGCACCATGAGCATGCCCAGAAAAAAAGAACTGTGTTTCCCACTCATACGGACCATATATATTTCAGCTCTGCTCTTGAAACTGATACAAACCACAGCTCCGCTTAAATAAATGCTCTTTAGTTAATAGTGAGAATCGCGTTGGGTTCCAGAATTGTGTAAAATCATTAGAGCCCAAAATTCACTTGGTTTACCAGAAATGAACTCTTGCTTGTTAGGAAGACACTGATCCTGGAGTTTAACTCCATTTCGGAAGGGAAATTCAGACCAGTGTTCTCATCCATGAAACACACTCTGTTTTCAAGCAAGAATGAAGCTCTTCTTTCCAGTGTCTCCAATACAGCAAGCACCGTGAGCATGCCCAGAAAAAAAGAACTTTGTTTCCCATTCATATGGACCATATACAGTTCAGGACTGCTTATGAAACTTATACAAACCATAGCTCCTCTTACATAAATGCTCTTTAGTTAATAGTGAGAATCGCGTTGGGTTCCAAATCTGGGTAAAATCATTTGAGCGCAAAATTCACTTGGTTTACCAGAATTAAACTCTTGCATTTAGGAACACACAGATCCTGGGGTTTAACTCCATTTCAGAAGGGAAATTCAGACCAATGTTCTCATCCATGAAACACAGTCTGTTTTCACGCAAGAAGGAATCTCTACGTTCCAGTGTTTCCAATACAGCAAGCACCATGAGCATGCCCAAAAAAAAAGAACTGTGTTTCCCACTCATACGGACCATATATAGTTCAGCTCTACTCTTGAAACTGATACAAACTACAGCTCCACTTACATAAATGCTCTTTAGTTAATAGTGAGAATCGCCTTTGGTTCCAGAACTGTGTAAAATCATTAGAGGCCAAAATTCACTTGGTTTACCAGAAATGAACTCTTGCTTGTAGGAAGACACAGATCCTGGGTTTTAACTCCATTTCGCAAGGGAAATTCAGGCCATTGTTCTCATCCATGAAACACACTCTGTTTTCACGCAAGAAGCAAGCTCTTCTTTCCAGCGTCTCCAATACAGCAAGAAGCATGGGCATGCCCAGAAAGAAAGAACTGAGTTTCCTACTCATACAGACCATATGTAGTTCATCTCTGCTTATGAAACTGGTACAAACCACAGCTCCTCTTACATAAATTTTCTTTAGTTAATAGTGAGAATCGCGTTGGGTTCCAGAACTGTGTAAAATCATTTGAGCCCAAAATTCACTTGGTTTACCAGAAATGAACTCTTGCTTGTAGGAGACACAGATCCTGGGGTTTAACTCCATTTCAGAAGGGAAATTCAGACCAGTGTTCTCATCCATGAAACACATCCTGTTTTCACGCAAGAAGGAATCTCTTCTTTCCAGTGTCTCCAATACAGCAAGCACCATGAGCATGCCCAGAAAAAAAGAACTGTGTTTCCCACTCATACGGACCATATATAATTCAGCTCTACTCTTGAAACTGATACAAAACACAGCTCCGCTTACATAAATGCTCTTTAGTTAATACTGAGAATCGCCTTGGGTTCCAGAACTGTGTAAAATCATTTCAGCCCAAAATTCACTTGGTTTACCAGAAATTAACTCTTGCTATTAGGAAGACACAGATCCTGGGGTTTAACTCCATTTCAGAAGGGAAATTCAGACCAATGATCTCATCCATGAAACACACTCTGTGTTCACGCAAGAAGGAATCTCTTCTTTCCAGTGTCTCCAATACAGCAAGCACCATGAGCATGCCCAGAAAAAAAGAACTGTGTTTCCCACTCATTCGGACCACATATAGTTCAGCTCTGCTCTTGAAACTGATACAAACCACAGCTCCGCTTAAATTAATGCTCTTTAGTTAATAGTGAGAATCGCGTTGGGTTCCAGAATTGTGTAAAATCATTAGAGCCCAATATCACTTGGTTTACCAGAAATGAACTCTTGGTTGTAGGAAGACACTGATCCTGGAGTTTAACGCCATTTCCGAAGGGAAATTCAGACCAGTGTTCTCATCCATGAAACACACTCTGTTTTCAAGCAAGAAAGAAGCTCTTCTTTCCAGTGTCTCCAATACAGCAAGCACCATGAGCATGCCCAGAAAAAAAACTGTGTTTCCCATTCATACGGACCATATACAGTTCAGGACTGCTTATGAAACTTATACAAACCACAGCTCCGCTTACATAACTGCTCTTAAGTTAATAGTGAGAATCCCGTTGGGTTCCAGAACTGTGTAAAATCATTTCAGCCCAAAATTCACTTGGTTTACCAGAAATGAACTCTTGCTATTAGGAAGACACAGATCCTGGGGTTTAACTCCATTTCAGAAGGGAAATTCAGACCAATGTTCTCATCCATAAAACACACTCTGTTTTCACGCAAGAAGCAAGCTCTTCTTTCCAGCGTCTCCAATACAGCAAGAACCATGGGCATGCCCAGAAAGAAAGAACTGAGTTTCCTACTCATACAGACCATATGTACTTCATCTCTGCTTATGAAACTGGTACAAACCACAGCTCCTCTTACATAAATGCTCTTTAGTTAATAGTGAGAATCGCGTTGGGTTCCAAAACTGTGTAAAATCATTTGGGCCCAAAATTCACTTGGTTTACCAGAAATGAACTCTTGCTTGTAGGAAGCCACAGATCCTGGGGTTTAACTCCGTTTCTGAAGTGAAATTCAGACCAATGTTCTCATCTATGAAACACACTCTGTTTTCACGCAAGAAGGAATCTCTTCTTTCCAGCGTCTCAAATACAGCAAGCACCATGAGCATGCCCAGAAAAATGAACTGTGTTTTCAACTAATATGGACCATAGACAGTTCAGGACTGCTTATGAAACTTATACAAACCACAGCTCCGCTTACATAAATGCTCTTTAGTTAATAGTGAGAATCGCGTTGGGTTCCAAAACTGTGTAAAATCATTTGGGCCCAAAATTCACTTGGTTTACCAGAAATAAACTCTTGCTTGTAGGAAGACACAGATCCTGGGGTTTAACTCCGTTTCTGAAGGGAAATTCAGACCAGTGTTCTCATCCATGAAACACACTCTATTTTCACGCAAGAAGGAATCTCGTCTTTCCAGCGTCTCCAATACAGCAAGCACCATGAGCATGCCCAGAAAAAAAAAACTGTGTTTCCCACTCATATGGACCATATATAGTTCAGCACTGCTCTTGAAACTGATACAAACCACAGCTCCGCTTAAACAAATGCTCTTTAGTTAATAGTGAGAATCGCCTTGGGTACCAGATCTGTGTAAAATCATTGGAGGCCAAAATTCACTTGGTTTACCAGAAATGAACTCTTGCTTGTAGGAAGACACAGATCCTGGGTTTTACCTCCATTTCGGAAGAGAAATTCAGACCATTGTTCTCATCCATGAAACACACTCTGTTTTCGCGCAAGAAGGAATCTCTTCTTTCCAGCGTCTCAAATACAGCAAGCACCATGAGCATGCCCAGAAAAAAAGAATGGTGTTTCCAACTCATACGGACCATATACAGTTCAGGACTGCTTATGAAACTTATACAAACCACAGCTCCGCTTACATGAATGCTCTTTAGTTAATAGTGAGAATCGCGTTGGGTTCCAAAACTGTGTAAAATCATTTGAGCCCAAAATTCATTTGGTTTACCAGAAATTAACTCTTGCTTATACGAAGACACAGATCCTGGGGTTTAACTCCGTTTCTGAAGGGAAATTCAGACCACGGTTCTCATCCATGGAAACCACTCTATTTTCACGCAAGAAGGAATCTAGTCTTTCCAGTGTCTCCAATACAGCAAGCACCATGAGCATGCCCAGAAAAAAAGAACTGTGTTTCCAACTCATACGGACCATATACAGTTCAGGACTGCTTATGAAACTTATACAAACCACAGCTCCGCTTACATAACTGCTCTTAAGTTAATAGTGAGAATCGCGTTGGGTTCCAGAACTGTGTAAAATCATTTGAGCCCAAAATTCACTTGGTTTACCAGAAATGAAATCTAGTTTGTAGGAAGACACAGATCCTGTGGTTTAACTCCATTTCGGAATGGAAATTCAGACCAGTGTTCTCATCCATGAAACACACTCTGTTTTCACTCAAGAAGCAAGGTCTTCTTTCCAGCGTCTCCAATACAGCAAGCACCATGAGCATGCCCAGAAAAAAAGAACTGAGTTTCCTACTCATACAGACCATATGTAGTTCAGCTCTGCTTATGAAACTCTTACAAACCACAGCTCCACTTATATAAATGCTCTTTAGTTCATAGTGAGAATCGCGTTGGGTTCCAAATCTGTGTAAAATCATTTGAGCGCAAAAATCACTTGGTTTACCAGAAATAAACTCTTGCTTTTAGGAAGACACAGATCCTGGGGTTTAACTCCATTTCGGAAGGGAAATTCAGACCAGTGTTCTCATCCATGAAACACACTCTGTTTTCACGCAAGAAGGAATCTCTTCTTTCCAGTGTCTACAATACAGCAAGAACCATGAGCATGCCCAGAAAAAAAGAACTTTGTTTCCAGCTCATACGGACCATATACAGTTCTGGACTGCTTATGAAACTTATGCAAACCACAGCTCCGCTTAAATAAATGCTCTTTAGTTAATAGTGAGAATCGCGTTGGGTTCCAGAACTGTGTAAAATCATTTGAGCCCAAAATTTACTTGGTTTACCAGAAATATACTCTTGCTTGTAGGAAGACACAGATCCTAGGGTTTAACTCCGTTTCTGAACGGAAATTCAGGCCACTGTTCTCATCGATGAAACACACTCTATTTTCACGTAAGAAGGAATCTCTTCTTTCCAGCGTCTCCATACAGCCAGCACCATGACCATGCCCAGAAAAAAAAACTTTGTTTCCCACTCATACGGACCATATATAGTTCAGCTCTGCTCTTGAAACTGACACAAAATACAGCTCCGCTTAAATAAAAACTCTTTAGTTAATAGTGAGAATCCCGTTGGTTTCCAGAACTGTGTAAAATCATTAGAGCCCAAAATTCACTTGGTTTACCAGAAATGAACTCTTGTTTGTAGGAAGACACTGATCCTGGAGTTTAACTCCATTTCGGAAGGGAAATTCAGACCAGTGCACTCATCCATGAAACACACTCTGTTTTCACGCAAGAAGGAATCTCTTCTTTCCAGTGTCTCCAATACAGCAAACACCATGAGCATGCCCAGAAAAAAAGAACTGTGTTTCCAACTCATACGGACCATATACAGTTCAGGACTGCTTATGAAACTTATACAAACCACAGCTACGCTTACATAACTGCTCTTAAGTTAATAGTGAGAATCGCGTTGGGTTCCAGAACTGTGTAAAATCCTTTGAGCCCAAAATTCACTTGGTTTACCAGAAATGAAATCTTGTTTGTAGGAAGACACAGATCCTGGGGTTTAACTCCATTTCGGAAGGGAAATTCAGACCATTGTTCTCATCCATGAAACACACTCTGTTTTCACGCAAGAAGCAAGCTCTTCTTTCCACCGTCTCCAATACAGCAAGAACCATGAGCATGCCCAGTAAAAACGAACTGTGTTTCCCACTCATACGGACCATATATAGTTCAGCTCTACTCTTGAAACTGATACAAAACACAGCTCCGCTTAAATTAATGCTCTTTAGTTAATAGTGAGAATCGCGTTGGGTTCCAGAATTGTGTAAAATCATTAGAGCCCAATATCACTTGGTTTACCAGAAATGAACTCTTGGTTGTAGGAAGACACTGATCATGGAGTTTAACTCCATTTCGGAAGGGAAATTCAGACCAGTGTTCTCATCCATGAAACACACTCTGTTTTCAAGCAAGAAAAAAGCTCTTCTTTCCAGTGTCTCCAATACAGCAAGCACCATGACCATGCCCAGAAATAAAGAACTGTGTTTCCCATTCATACGGACCATATACAGTTCAGGACTGCTTATGAAACTTCTACAAACCACAGCTCCGCTTACATAACTTTTCTTAAGTTAATGGTGAGAATCGCATTGGGTTCCAGAACTGTGTAAAATCATTTCAGCCCAAAATTCACTTGGTTTAGCAGAAATGAACTCTTGCTATTAGGAAGACACAGATCCTGGGGTTTAACTCCATTTCAGAAGGGAAATTCAGACCAATGTTCTCATCCATGAAACACACTCTGTTTTCACGCAAGAAGGAATCTCTTCTTTCCAGTGTCTCCAATACAGCAAGCACCATGAGCATGCCCAGAAAAAAAGAACTGTGTTTCCCACTCATACGGACCATATATATTTCAGCTCTGCTCTTGAAACTGATACAAACCACAGCTCCGCTTAAATAAATGCTCTTTAGTTAATAGTGAGAATCGCGTTGGGTTCCAGAATTGTGTAAAATCATTAGAGCCCAAAATTCACTTGGTTTACCAGAAATGAACTCTTGCTTGTTAGGAAGACACTGATCCTGGAGTTTAACTCCATTTCGGAAGCGAAATTCAGACCAGTGTTCTCATCCATGAAACACACTCTGTTTTCAAGCAAGAATGAAGCTCTTCTTTCCAGTGTCTCCAATACAGCAAGCACCGTGAGCATGCCCAGAAAAAAAGAACTTTGTTTCCCATTCATATGGACCATATACAGTTCAGGACTGCTTATGAAACTTATACAAACCATAGCTCCTCTTACATAAATGCTCTTTAGTTAATAGTGAGAATCGCGTTGGGTTCCAAATCTGGGTAAAATCATTTGAGCGCAAAATTCACTTGGTTTACCAGAAATAAACTCTTGCATTTAGGAAGACACAGATCCTGGGGTTTAACTCCATTTCAGAAGGGAAATTCAGACCAATGTTCTCATCCATGAAACACAGTCTGTTTTCACGCAAGAAAGAATCTCTACGTTCCAGTGTTTCCAATACAGCAAGCACCATGAGCATGCCCAGAAAAAAGGAACTGTGTTTCCCACTCATACGGACCATATATAGTTCAGCTCTACTCTTGAAACTGATACAAACTACAGCTCCACTTACATAAATGCTCTTTAGTTAATAGTGAGAATCGCCTTTGGTTCCAGAACTGTGTAAAATCATTAGAGGCCAAAATTCACTTGGTTTACCAGAAATGAACTCTTGCTTGTAGGAAGACACAGATCCTGGGTTTTAACTCCATTTCGCAAGGGAAATTCAGGCCATTGTTCTCATCCATGAAACACACTCTGTTTTCACGCAAGAAGCAAGCTCTTCTTTCCAGCGTCTCCAATACAGCAAGAAGCATGGGCATGCCCAGAAAGAAAGAACTGAGTTTCCTACTCATACAGACCATATGTAGTTCATCTCTGCTTATGAAACTGGTACAAACCACAGCTCCTCTTACATAAATGTTCTTTAGTTAATAGTGAGAATCGCGTTGGGTTCCAGAACTGTGTAAAATCATTTGAGCCCAAAATTCACTTGGTTTACCAGAAATGAACTCTTGCTTGTAGGAGACACAGATCCTGGGGTTTAACTCCATTTCAGAAGGGAAATTCAGACCAGTGTTCTCATCCATGAAACACATCCTGTTTTCACGCAAGAAGGAATCTCTTCTTTCCAGTGTCTCCAATACAGCAAGCACCATGAGCATGCCCAGTAAAAACGAACTGTGTTTCCCACTCATACGGACCATATATAATTCAGCTCTACTCTTGAAACTGATACAAAACACCGCTCCGCTTACATAAATGCTCTTTAGTTAATACTGAGAATCGCCTTGGGTTCCAGAACTGTGTAAAATCATTTGAGGCCAAAATTCACTTGGATTACCTGAAATGAACTCTTGCTTGTAGGAAGACACATATCCTGGGGTTTACCTCCATTTCAGAAGGGAAATTCAGACCATTGTTCTCATCCATGAAACACACTCTGTGTTCACGCAAGAAGGAATCTCTTCTTTCCAGTGTCTCCAATACAGCAAGCACCGTGAGCATGCCCAGAAAAAAAGAACTTTGTTTCCCATTCATATGGACCATATACAGTTCAGGACTGCTTATGAAACTTATACAAACCATAGCTCCTCTTACATAAATGCTCTTTAGTTAATAGTGAGAATCGCGTTGGGTTCCAAATCTGGGTAAAATCATTTGAGCGCAAAATTCACTTGGTTTACCAGAAATAAACTCTTGCATTTAGGAAGACACAGGTCCTGGGGTTTAACTCCATTTCAGAAGGGAAATTCAGACCAATGTTCTCATCCATGAAACACAGTCTGTTTTCACGCAAGAAGGAATCTCTACGTTCCAGTTTTTCCAATACAGCAAGCACCATGAGCATGCCCAGAAAAAAGGAACTGTGTTTCCCACTCATACGGACCATATATAGTTCAGCTCTACTCTTGAAACTGATAAAAACTACAGCTCCACTTACATAAATGCTCTTTAGTTAATAGTGAGAATCGCCTTTGGTTCCAGAACTGTGTAAAATCATTAGAGGCCAAAATTTACTTGGTTTACCAGAAATGAACTCTTGCTTGTAGGAAGACACAGATCCTGGGTTTTAACTCCATTTCGCAAGGGAAATTCAGGCCATTGTTCTCATCCATGAAACACACTCTGTTTTCACGCAAGAAGCAAGCTCTTCTTTCCAGCGTCTCCAATACAGCAAGAAGCATGGGCATGCCCAGAAAGAAAGAACTGAGTTTCCTACTCATACAGACCATATGTAGTTCATCTCTGCTTATGAAACTGGTACAAACCACAGCTCCTCTTACATAAATGTTCTTTAGTTAATAGTGAGAATCGCGTTGGGTTCAAGAACTGTGTAAAATCATTTGAGCCCAAAATTCACTTGGTTTACCAGAAAAGAACTCTTGCTTGTAGGAGACACAGATCCTGGGGTTGAACTCCACTTCAGAAGGGAAATTCAGACCAGTGTTCTCATCCATGAAACACATCCTGTTTTCACGCAAGAAGGAATCTCTTCTTTCCAGTGTCTCCAATACAGCAAGCACCATGAGCATGCCCAGTAAAAACGAACTGTGTTTCCCACTCATACGGACCATATATAATTCAGCTCTACTCTTGAAACTGATACAAAACACAGCTCCGCTTACATAAATGCTCTTTAGTTAATACTGAGAATCGCCTTGGGTTCCAGAACTGTGTAAAATCATTTCAGCCCAAAATTCACTTGGTTTACCAGAAATTAACTCTTGCTATTAGGAAGACACAGATCCTGGGGTTTAACTCCATTTCAGAAGGGAAATTCAGACCAATGTTCTCATCCATGAAACACACTCTGTGTTCACGCAAGAAGGAATCTCTTCTTTCCAGTGTCTCCAATACAGCAAGCACCATGAGCATGCCCAGAAAAAAAGAACTGTGTTTCCCACTCATTCGGACCACATATAGTTCAGCTCTGCTCTTGAAACTGATACAAACCACAGCTCCGCATAAATTAATGCTCTTTAGTTAATAGTGAGAATCGCGTTGGGTTCCAGAATTGTGTAAAATCATTAGAGCCCAATATCACTTGGTTTACCAGAAATGAACTCTTGGTTGTAGGAAGACACTGATCCTGGAGTTTAACGCCATTTCCGAAGGGAAATTCAGACCAGTGTTCTCATCCATGAAACACACTCTGTTTTAAAGCAAGAAAGAAGCTCTTCTTTCCAGTGTCTCCAATACAGCAAGCACCATGAGCATGCCCAGAAAAAAAACTGTGTTTCCCATTCATACGGACCATATACAGTTCAGGACTGCTTATGAAACTTATACAAACCACAGCTCCGCTTACATAACTGCTCTTAAGTTAATAGTGAGAATCCCGTTGGGTTCCAGAACTGTGTAAAATCATTTCAGCCCAAAATTCACTTGGTTTACCAGAAATGAACTCTTGCTATTAGGAAGACACAGATCCTGGGGTTTAACTCCATTTCAGAAGGGAAATTCAGACCAATGTTCTCATCCATAAAACACACTCTGTTTTCACGCAAGAAGCAAGCTCTTCTTTCCAGCGTCTCCAATACAGCAAGAACCATGGGCATGCCCAGAAAGAAAGAACTGAGTTTCCTACTCATACAGACCATATGTAGTTCATCTCTGCTTATGAAACTGGTACAAACCACAGCTCCTCTTACATAAATGCTCTTTAGTTAATAGTGAGAATCGCGTTGGGTTCCAAAACTGTGTAAAATCATTTGAGCCCAAAATTCACTTGGTTTACCAGAAATGAACTCTTGCTTGTAGGAAGCCACAGATCCTGGGGTTTAACTCCTTTTCTGAAGTGAAATTCAGACCAATGTTCTCATCTATGAAACACACTCTGTTTTCACGCAAGAAGGAATCTCTTCTTTCCAGCGTCTCAAATACAGCAAGCACCATGAGCATGCCCAGAAAAATGAACTGTGTTTTCAACTAATATGGACCATATACAGTTCAGGACTGCTTATGAAACTTATACAAACCACAGCTCCGCTTACATAAATGCTCTTTAGTTAATAGTGAGAATCGCGTTGGGTTCCAAAACTGTGTAAAATCATTTGGGCCCAAAATTCACTTGGTTTACCAGAAATAAACTCTTGCTTGTAGGAAGACACAGATCCTGGGGTTTAACTCCGTTTCTGAAGGGAAATTCAGACCAGTGTTCTCATCCATGAAACACACTCTATTTTCACGCAAGAAGGAATCTCGTCTTTCCAGCGTCTCCAATACAGCAAGCACCATGAGCATGCCCAGAAAAAAAAAACTGTGTTTCCCACTCATATGGACCATATATAGTTCAGCACTGCTCTTGAAACTGATACAAACCACAGCTCCGCTTAAACAAATGCTCTTTAGTTAATAGTGAGAATCGCCTTAGGTACCAGATCTGTGTAAAATCATTGGAGGCCAAAATTCACTTGGTTTACCAGAAATGAACTCTTGCTTGTAGGAAGACACAGATCCTGGGTTTTACCTCCATTTCGGAAGAGAAATTCAGACCATTGTTCTCATCCATGAAACACACTCTGTTTTCGCGCAAGAAGGAATCTCTTCTTTCCAGCGTCTCCAATACAGCAAGCACCATGAGCATGCCCAGAAAAAAAGAACGGTGTTTCCAACTCATACGGACCATATACAGTTCAGGACTGCTTATGAAACTTATACAAACCACAGCTCCGCTTACATGAATGCTCTTTAGTTAATAGTGAGAATCGCGTTGGGTTCCAAAACTGTGTAAAATCATTTGAGCCCAAAATTCATTTGGTTTACCAGAAATTAACTCTTGCTTATACGAAGACACAGATCCTGGGGTTTAACTCCGTTTCTGAAGGGAAATTCAGACCACGGTTCTCATCCATGGAAACCACTCTATTTTCACGCAAGAAGGAATCTTGTCTTTCCAGTGTCTCCAATACAGCAAGCACCATGAGCATGCCCAGAAAAAAAGAACTGTGTTTCCAACTCATACGGACCATATACAGTTCAGGACTGCTTATGAAACTTATACAAAACACAGCTCCGCTTACATAACTGCTCTTAAGTTAATAGTGAGAATCGCGTTGGGTTCCAGAACTGTGTAAAATCATTTGAGCCCAAAATTCACTTGGTTTACCAGAAATGAAATCTAGTTTGTAGGAAGACACAGATCCTGTGGTTTAACTACATTTCGGAATGGAAATTCAGACCAGTGTTCTCATACATGAAACACACTCTGTTTTCACTCAAGAAGCAAGCTCTTCTTTCCAGCGTCTCCAATACAGCAAGCACCATGAGCATGCCCAGAAAAAAAGAACTGAGTTTCCTACTCATACAGACCATATGTAGTTCAGCTCTGCTTATGAAACTCTTACAAACCACAGCTCCACTTATATAAATGCTCTTTAGTTCATAGTGAGAATCGCGTTGGGTTCCAAATCTGTGTAAAATCATTTGAGCGCAAAAATCACTTGGTTTACCAGAAATAAACTCTTGCTTTTAGGAAGACACAGATCCTGGGGTTTAACTCCATTTCGGAAGGGAAATTCAGACCAGTGTTCTCATCCATGAAACACACTCTGTTTTCACGCAAGAAGGAATCTCTTCTTTCCAGTGTCTACAATACAGCAAGAACCATGAGCATGCCCAGAAAAAAAGAACTTTGTTTCCAGCTCATACGGACCATATACAGTTCTGGACTGCTTATGAAACTTATGCAAACCACAGCTCCGCTTAAATAAATGCTCTTTAGTTAATAGTGAGAATCCCGTTGTGTTCCAGAACTGTGTAAAATCATTAGAGCCCAAAATTCACTTGGTTTACCAGAAATGAACTCTTGCTTGTAGGAAGACACTGATCCTGGAGTTTAACTCTTTTTCGGAAGGGAAATTTAGACCAGTGTTCTCATCCATGAAACACACTGTGTTTTCAAGCAAGAAGGAAGCTCTTATTTCCAGTGTCTCCAATACAGTAAGCACCATGAGCATGCCCAGAAAAAAAAACTGTGTTTCCCATTCATACAGACCTTATACAGTTCAGGACTGCTTATGAAACTTATACAAACCACAGCTCCGCTTACAGAACTACTCTTAAGTTAATAGTGAGAATCGTGTTGAGTTCCAGAACTGTGTAAAATCATTTGAGCCCAAAATTCACTTGGTTAACCAGAAATGAACTCTTGTATGTAGGAAGACACAGTTCCTGGGGTTTAACTCCATTTCAGAAGGGAAATTCAGACCAATGTTCTAATCCATGAAACACACTCTGTTTTCACGCAAGAAGCAAGCTCTTCTTTCCAGCGTCTCCAATACTGCAAGCACCATGAGCATGCCCAGAAAAAAAGAACTGTATTTCCTACTCATACGGACCATATATAGTTCAGCTCTGCTCTTGAAACTGATACAAACCACAGCTCTGCTTACATAAATGCTCTTTAGTTAATAGTGAGAATCGCCTTGGTTCCAGAACTGTGTAAAATCATTAGAGCCCAAAATTCACTTGGTTTACCAGAAATGAACTCTTGCTTGTAATAAGACACTGATCCTGGAGTTTAACTCCATTTTGGAAGGGAAATTCAGACCAGTGTTCTCATCCATAAACACACTCTGTTTTCAAGCAAGAAGGAAGCTCTTCTTTCCAGTGTCTCCAATACAGCAAGCACCATGAGCATGCCCAGAAAAAAAAGAACTGTGTTTCCCACTCATACGGACCATATACAGTTCAGGACTGCTTATGAAACTTATACAAAACACAGCTCCGATTACATAAATGCTCTTTAGTTAATAGTGAGAATCGCGTTGGGTTCCAGAACTGTGTAAAATCATTTGAGCCCAAAATTTACTTGGTTTGCCAGAAATATACTCTTGCTTGTAGGAAGACACAGATCCTAGGGTTTAACTCCGTTTCTGAACGGAAATTCAGACCACTGTTCTCATCGATGAAACACACTCTATTTTCACGTAAGAAGGAATCTCTTCTTTCCAGCGTCTCCATACAGCCAGCACCATGACCATGCCCAGAAAAAAAAACTTTGTTTCCCACTCATACGGACCATATATAGTTCAGCTCTGCTCTTGAAACTGACACAAAATACAGCTCCGCTTAAATAAAAACTCTTTAGTTAATAGTGAGAATCCCGTTGGTTTCCAGAACTGTGTAAAATCATTAGAGCCCAAAATTCACTTGGTTTACCAGAAATGAACTCTTGTTTGTAGGAAGACACTGATCCTGGAGTTTAACTCCATTTCGGAAGGGAAATTCAGACCAGTGCACTCATCTATGAAACACACTCTGTTTTCACGCAAGAAGGAATCTCTTCTTTCCAGTGTCTCCAATACAGCAAGCACCATGAGCATGCCCAGAAAAAAAGAACTGTGTTTCCAACTCATACGGACCATATACAGTTCAGGACTGCTTATGAAACTTATACAAACCACAGCTACGCTTACATAACTGCTCTTAAGTTAATAGTGAGATTCGCGTTGGGTTCCAGAACTGTGTAAAATCCTTTGAGCCCAAAATTCACTTGGTTTACCAGAAATGAAATCTTGTTTGTAGGAAGACACAGATCCTGGGGTTTAACTCCATTTCGGAAGGGAAATTCAGACCATTGTTCTCATCCATGAAACACACTCTGTTTTCACGCAAGAAGCAAGCTCTTCTTTCCACCGTCTCCAATACAGCAAGAACCATGAGCATGCCCAGTAAAAACGAACTGTGTTTCCCACTCATACGGACCATATATAGTTCAGCTCTACTCTTGAAACTGATACAAAACACAGCTCCGCTTAAATTAATGCTCTTTAGTTAATAGTGAGAATCGCGTTGGGTTCCAGAATTGTGTAAAATCATTAGAGCCCAATATCACTTGGTTTACCAGAAATGAACTCTTGGTTTTAGGAAGACACTGATCATGGAGTTTAACTCCATTTCGGAAGGGAAATTCAGACCAGTGTTCTCATCCATGAAACACACTCTGTTTTCAATCAAGAAAAAAGCTCTTCTTTCCAGCGTCTCCAATACAGCAAGCACCATGACCATGCCCAGAAATAAAGAACTGTGTTTCCCATTCATACGGACCATATACAGTTCAGGACTGCTTATGAAACTTATACAAACCACAGCTCCTCTTACATAAATGTTCTTTAGTTAATAGTGAGAATCGCGTTGGGTTCCAGAACTGTGTAAAATCATTTGAGCCCAAAATTCACTTGGTTTAGCAGAAAAGAACTCTTGCTTGTAGGAGACACAGATCCTGGGGTTTAACTCCACTTCAGAAGGGAAATTCAGACCAGTGTTCTCATCCATGAAACACATCCTGTTTTCACGCAAGAAGGAATCTCTTCTTTCCAGTGTCTCCAATACAGCAAGCACCATGAGCATGCCCAGTAAAAACGAACTGTGTTTCCCACTCATACGGACCATATATAATTCAGCTCTACTCTTGAAACTGATACAAAACACAGCTCCGCTTACATAAATGCTCTTTAGTTAATACTGAGAATCGCCTTGGGTTCCAGAACTGTGTAAAATCATTTCAGCCCAAAATTCACTTGGTTTACCAGAAATTAACTCTTGCTATTAGGAAGACACAGATCCTGGGGTTTAACTCCATTTCAGAAGGGAAATTCAGACCAATGTTCTCATCCATGAAACACACTCTGTGTTCACGCAAGAAGGAATCTCTTCTTTCCAGTGTCTCCAATACAGCAAGCACCATGAGCATGCCCAGAAAAAAAGAACTGTGTTTCCCACTCATTCGGACCACATATAGTTCAGCTCTGCTCTTGAAACTGATACAAACCACAGCTCCGCTTACATAACTGCTCTTAAGTTAATAGTGAGAATCCCGTTGGGTTCCAGAACTGTGTAAAATCATTTCAGCCCAAAATTCACTTGGTTTACCAGAAATGAACTCTTGCTATTAGGAAGACACAGATCCTGGGGTTTAACTCCATTTCAGAAGGGAAATTCAGACCAATGTTCTCATCCATAAAACACACTCTGTTTTCACGCAAGAAGCAAGCTCTTCTTTCCAGCGTCTCCAATACAGCAAGAACCATGGGCATGCCCAGAAAGAAAGAACTGAGTTTCCTACTCATACAGACCATATGTAGTTCATCTCTGCTTATGAAACTGGTACAAACCACAGCTCCTCTTACATAAATGCTCTTTAGTTAATAGTGAGAATCGCGTTGGGTTCCAAAACTGTGTAAAATCATTTGAGCCCAAAATTCACTTGGTTTACCAGAAATGAACTCTTGCTTGTAGGAAGCCACAGATCCTGGGGTTTAACTCCGTTTCTGAAGTGAAATTCAGACCAATGTTCTCATCTATGAAACACACTCTGTTTTCACGCAAGAAGGAATCTCTTCTTTCCAGCGTCTCAAATACAGCAAGCACCATAAGCATGCCCAGAAAAATGAACTGTGTTTTCAACTAATATGGACCATATACAGTTCAGGACTGCTTATGAAACTTATACAAACCACAGCTCCGCTTACATAAATGCTCTTTAGTTAATAGTGAGAATCGCGTTGGGTTCCAAAACTGTGTAAAATCATTTGGGCCCAAAATTCACTTGGTTTACCAGAAATAAACTCTTGCTTGTAGGAAGACACAGATCCTGGGGTTTAACTCCGTTTCTGAAGGGAAATTCAGACCAGTGTTCTCATCCATGAAACACACTCTATTTTCACGCAAGAAGGAATCTCGTCTTTCCAGCGTCTCCAATACAGCAAGCACCATGAGCATGCCCAGAAAAAAAAAACTGTGTTTCCCACTCATATGGACCATATATAGTTCAGCACTGCTCTTGAAACTGATACAAACCACAGCTCCGCTTAAACAAATGCTCTTTAGTTAATAGTGAGAATCGCCTTAGGTACCAGATCTGTGTAAAATCATTGGAGGCAAAAATTCACTTGGTTTACCAGAAATGAACTCTTGCTTGTAGGAAGACACAGATCCTGGGTTTTACCTCCATTTCGGAAGAGAAATTCAGACCATTGTTCTCATCCATGAAACACACTCTGTTTTCGCGCAAGAAGGAATCTCTTCTTTCCAGCGTCTCCAATACAGCAAGCACCATGAGCATGCCCGGAAAAAAAGAACGGTGTTTCCAACTCATACGGACCATATACAGTTCAGGACTGCTTATGAAACTTATACAAACCACAGCTCCGCTTACATGAATGCTCTTTAGTTAATAGTGAGAATCGCGTTGGGTTCCAAAACTGTGTAAAATCATTTGAGCCCAAAATTCATTTGGTTTACCAGAAATTAACTCTTGCTTATACGAAGACACAGATCCTGGGGTTTAACTCCGTTTCTGAAGGGAAATTCAGACCACGGTTCTCATCCATGGAAACCACTCTATTTTCACGCAAGAAGGAATCTCGTCTTTCCAGTGTCTCCAATACAGCAAGCACCATGAGCATGCCCAGAAAAAAAGAACTGTGTTTCCAACTCATACGGACCATATACAGTTCAGGACTGCTTATGAAACTTATACAAACCACAGCTCCGCTTACATAACTGCTCTTAAGTTAATAGTGAGAATCGCGTTGGGTTCCAGAACTGTGTAAAATCATTTGAGCCCAAAATTCACTTGGTTTACCAGAAATGAAATCTAGTTTGTAGGAAGACACAGATCCTGTGGTTTAACTACATTTCGGAATGGAAATTCAGACCAGTGTTCTCATCCATGAAACACACTCTGTTTTCACTCAAGAAGCAAGCTCTTCTTTCCAGCGTCTCCAATACAGCAAGCACCATGAGCATGCCCAGAAAAAAAGAACTGAGTTTCCTACTCATACAGACCATATGTAGTTCAGCTCTGCTTATGAAACTCTTACAAACCACAGCTCCACTTATATAAATGCTCTTTAGTTCATAGTGAGAATCGCGTTGGGTTCCAAATCTGTGTAAAATCATTTGAGCGCAAAAATCACTTGGTTTACCAGAAATAAACTCTTGCTTTTAGGAAGACACAGATCCTGGGGTTTAACTCCATTTCGGAAGGGAAATTCAGACCAGTGTTCTCATCCATGAAACACACTCTGTTTTCACGCAAGAAGGAATCTCTTCTTTCCAGTGTCTACAATACAGCAAGAACCATGAGCATGCCCAGAAAAAAAGAACTTTGTTTCCAGCTCATACGGACCATATACAGTTCTGGACTGCTTATGAAACTTATGCAAACCACAGCTCCGCTTAAATAAATGCTCTTTAGTTAATAGTGAGAATCCCGTTGTGTTCCAGAACTGTGTAAAATCATTAGAGCCCAAAATTCACTTGGTTTACCAGAAATGAACTCTTGCTTGTAGGAAGACACTGATCCTGGAGTTTAACTCTTTTTCGGAAGGGAAATTTAGACCAGTGTTCTCATCCATGAAACACACTGTGTTTTCAAGCAAGAAGGAAGCTCTTATTTCCAGTGTCTCCAATACAGTAAGCACCATGAGCATGCCCAGAAAAAAAAACTGTGTTTCCCATTCATACAGACCTTATACAGTTCAGGACTGCTTATGAAACTTATACAAACCACAGCTCCGCTTACAGAACTACTCTTAAGTTAATAGTGAGAATCGTGTTGAGTTCCAGAACTGTGTAAAATCATTTGAGCCCAAAATTCACTTGGTTAACCAGAAATGAACTCTTGTATGTAGGAAGACACAGTTCCTGGGGTTTAACTCCATTTCAGAAGGGAAATTCAGACCAATGTTCTAATCCATGAAACACACTCTGTTTTCACGCAAGAAGCAAGCTCTTCTTTCCAGCGTCTCCAATACTGCAAGCACCATGAGCATGCCCAGAAAAAAAGAACTGTATTTCCTACTCATACGGACCATATATAGTTCAGCTCTGCTCTTGAAACTGATACAAACCACAGCTCTGCTTACATAAATGCTCTTTAGTTAATAGTGAGAATCGCCTTGGTTCCAGAACTGTGTAAAATCATTAGAGCCCAAAATTCACTTGGTTTACCAGAAATGAACTCTTGCTTGTAGGAAGACACTGATCCTGGAGTTTAACTCCATTTTGGAAGGGAAATTCAGACCAGTGTTCTCATCCATAAACACACTCTGTTTTCAAGCAAGAAGGAAGCTCTTCTTTCCAGTGTCTCCAATACAGCAAGCACCATGAGCATGCCCAGAAAAAAAAGAACTGTGTTTCCCACTCATACGGACCATATACAGTTCAGGACTGCTTATGAAACTTATACAAAACACAGCTCCGATTACATAAATGCTCTTTAGTTAATAGTGAGAATCGCGTTGGGTTCCAGAACTGTGTAAAATCATTTGAGCCCAAAATTTACTTGGTTTGCCAGAAATATACTCTTGCTTGTAGGAAGACACAGATCCTAGGGTTTAACTCCGTTTCTGAACGGAAATTCAGACCACTGTTCTCATCTATGAAACACACTCTATTTTCACGTAAGAAGGAATCTCTTCTTTCCAGCGTCTCCATACAGCCAGCACCATGACCATGCCCAGAAAAAAAAACTTTGTTTCCCACTCATACGGACCATATATAGTTCAGCTCTGCTCTTGAAACTGACACAAAATACAGCTCCGCTTAAATAAAAACTCTTTAGTTAATAGTGAGAATCCCGTTGGTTTCCAGAACTGTGTAAAATCATTAGAGCCCAAAATTCACTTGGTTTACCAGAAATGAACTCTTGTTTGTAGGAAGACACTGATCCTGGAGTTTAACTCCATTTCGGAAGGGAAATTCAGACCAGTGCACTCATCCATGAAACACACTCTGTTTTCACGCAAGAAGGAATCTCTTCTTTCCAGTGTCTCCAATACAGCAAGCACCATGAGCATGCCCAGAAAAAAAGAACTGTGTTTCCAACTCATACGGACCATATACAGTTCAGGACTGCTTATGAAACTTATACAAACCACAGCTACGCTTACATAACTGCTCTTAAGTTAATAGTGAGATTCGCGTTGGGTTCCAGAACTGTGTAAAATCCTTTGAGCCCAAAATTCACTTGGTTTACCAGAAATGAAATCTTGTTTGTAGGAAGACACAGATCCTGGGGTTTAACTCCATTTCGGAAGGGAAATTCAGACCATTGTTCTCATCCATGAAACACACTCTGTTTTCACGCAAGAAGCAAGCTCTTCTTTCCACCGTCTCCAATACAGCAAGAACCACGAGCATGCCCAGTAAAAACGAACTGTGTTTCCCACTCATACGGACCATATATAGTTCAGCTCTACTCTTGAAACTGATACAAAACACAGCTCCGCTTAAATTAATGCTCTTTAGTTAATAGTGAGAATCGCGTTGGGTTCCAGAATTGTGTAAAATCATTAGAGCCCAATATCACTTGGTTTACCAGAAATGAACTCTTGGTTGTAGGAAGACACTGATCATGGAGTTTAACTCCATTTCGGAAGGGAAATTCAGACCAGTGTTCTCATCCATGAAACACACTCTGTTTTCAAGCAAGAAAAAAGCTCTTCTTTCCAGTGTCTCCAATACAGCAAGCACCATGACCATGCCCAGAAATAAAGAACTGTGTTTCCCATTCATACGGACCATATACAGTTCAGGACTGCTTATGAAACTTATACAAACCACAGCTCCGCTTACATAACTTCTCTTAAGTTAATGGTGAGAATCGCATTGGGTTCCAGAACTGTGTAAAATCATTTCAGCCCAAAATTCACTTGGTTTAGCAGAAATGAACTCTTGCTATTAGGAAGACACAGATCCTGGGGTTTAACTCCATTTCAGAAGGGAAATTCAGACCAATGTTCTCATCCATGAAACACACTCTGTTTTCACGCAAGAAGGAATCTCTTCTTTCCAGTGTCTCCAATACAGCAAGCACCATGAGCATGCCCAGAAAAAAAGAACTGTGTTTCCCACTCATACGGACCATATATATTTCAGCTCTGCTCTTGAAACTGATACAAACCACAGCTCCGCTTAAATAAATGCTCTTTAGTTAATAGTGAGAATCGCGTTGGGTTCCAGAATTGTGTAAAATCATTAGAGCCCAAAATTCACTTGGTTTACCAGAAATGAACTCTTGCTTGTTAGGAAGACACTGATCCTGGAGTTTAACTCCATTTCGGAAGGGAAATTCAGACCAGTGTTCTCATCCATGAAACACACTCTGTTTTCAAGCAAGAATGAAGCTCTTCTTTCCAGTGTCTCCATTACAGCAAGCACCGTGAGCATGCCCAGAAAAAAAGAACTTTGTATCCCATTCATATGGACCATATACAGTTCAGGACTGCTTATGAAACTTATACAAACCATAGCTCCTCTTACATAAATGCTCTTTAGTTAATAGTGAGAATCGCGTTGGGTTCCAAATCTGGGTAAAATCATTTGAGCGCAAAATTCACTTGGTTTACCAGAAATAAACTCTTGCATTTAGGAAGACACAGATCCTGGGGTTTAACTCCATTTCAGAAGGGAAATTCAGACCAATGTTCTCATCCATGAAACACAGTCTGTTTTCACGCAAGAAAGAATCTCTACGTTCCAGTGTTTCCAATACAGCAAGCACCATGAGCATGCCCAGAAAAAAGGAACTGTGTTTCCCACTCATACGGACCATATATAGTTCAGCTCTACTCTTGAAACTGATACAAACTACAGCTCCACTTACATAAATGCTCTTTAGTTAATAGTGAGAATCGCCTTTGGTTCCAGAACTGTGTAAAATCATTAGAGGCCAAAATTCACTTGGTTTACCAGAAATGAACTCTTGCTTGTAGGAAGACACAGATCCTGGTTTTTAACTCCATTTCGCAAGGGAAATTCAGGCCATTGTTCTCATCCATGAAACACACTCTGTTTTCACGCAAGAAGCAAGCTCTTCTTTCCAGCGTCTCCAATACAGCAAGAAGCATGGGCATGCCCAGAAAGAAAGAACTGAGTTTCCTACTCATACAGACCATATGTAGTTCATCTCTGCTTATGAAACTGGTACAAACCACAGCTCCTCTTACATAAATGTTCTTTAGTTAATAGTGAGAATCGCGTTGGGTTCCAGAACTGTGTAAAATCATTTGAGCCCAAAATTCACTTGGTTTACCAGAAATGAACTCTTGCTTGTAGGAGACACAGATCCTGGGGTTTAACTCCATTTCAGAAGGGAAATTCAGACCAGTGTTCTCATCCATGAAACACATCCTGTTTTCACGCAAGAAGGAATCTCTTCTTTCCAGTGTCTCCAATACAGCAAGCACCATGAGCATGCCCAGTAAAAACGAACTGTGTTTCCCACTCATACGGACCATATATAATTCAGCTCTACTCTTGAAACTGATACAAAACACAGCTCCTCTTACATAAATGCTCTTTAGTTAATACTGAGAATCGCCTTGGGTTCCAGAACTGTGTAAAATCATTTGAGGCCAAAATTCACTTGGATTACCTGAAATGAACTCTTGCTTGTAGGAAGACACATATCCTGGGGTTTACCTCCATTTCAGAAGCGAAATTCAGACCATTGTTCTCATCCATGAAACACACTCTGTGTTCACGCAAGAAGGAATCTCTTCTTTCCAGTGTCTCCAATACAGCAAGCACCATGAGCATGCCCAGAAAAAAAGAACTGTTTTTCCCACTCATACGGACCATATATAGTTCAGCTCTGCTCTTGAAACTGATACAAACCACAGCTCCGCTTAAATTAATGCTCTTTAGTTAATAGTGAGAATCGCGTTGGGTTCCAGAATTGTGTAAAATCATTAGAGCCCAATATCACTTGGTTTACCAGAAATGAACTCTTGGTTGTAGGAAGACACTGATCATGGAGTTTAACTCCATTTCGGAAGGGAAATTCAGACCAGTGTTCTCATCCATGAAACACACTCTGTTTTCAAGCAAGTTAGAAGCTCTTCTTTCCAGTGTCTCCAATACAGCAAGCACCATGAGCATGCCCAGAAATAAAGAACTGTGTTTCCCATTCATACGGACCATATACAGTTCAGGACTGCTTATGAAACTTATACAAACCACAGCTCCGCTTACATAACTTCTCTTAAGTTAATGGTGAGAATCGCATTGGGTTCCAGAACTGTGTAAAATCATTTCAGCCCAAAATTCACTTGGTTTAGCAGAAATGAACTCTTGCTATTAGGAAGACACAGATCCTGGGGTTTAACTCCATTTCAGAAGGGAAATTCAGACCAATGTTCTCATCCATGAAACACACTCTGTTTTCACGCAAGAAGGAATCTCTTCTTTCCAGTGTCTCCAATACAGCAAGCACCATGAGCATGCCCAGAAAAAAAGAACTGTGTTTCCCACTCATACGGACCATATATATTTCAGCTCTGCTCTTGAAACTGATACAAACCACAGCTCCGCTTAAATAAATGCTCTTTAGTTAATAGTGAGAATCGCGTTGGGTTCCAGAATTGTGTAAAATCATTAGAGCCCAAAATTCACTTGGTTTACCAGAAATGAACTCTTGCTTGTTAGGAAGACACTGATCCTGGAGTTTAACTCCATTTCGGAAGGGAAATTCAGACCAGTGTTCTCATCCATGAAACACACTCTGTTTTCAAGCAAGAATGAAGCTCTTCTTTCCAGTGTCTCCAATACAGCAAGCACCGTGAGCATGCCCAGAAAAAAAGAACTTTGTTTCCCATTCATATGGACCATATACAGTTCAGGACTGCTTATGAAACTTATACAAACCATAGCTCCTCTTACATAAATGCTCTTTAGTTAATAGTGAGAATCGCGTTGGGTTCCAAATCTGGGTAAAATCATTTGAGCGCAAAATTCACTTGGTTTACCAGAAATAAACTCTTGCATTTAGGAAGACACAGGTCCTGGGGATTAACTCCATTTCAGAAGGGAAATTCAGACCAATGTTCTCATCCATGAAACACAGTCTGTTTTCACGCAAGAAAGAATCTCTACGTTCCAGTGTTTCCAATACAGCAAGCACCATGAGCATGCCCAGAAAAAAGGAACTGTGTTTCCCACTCATACGGACCATATATAGTTCAGCTCTACTCTTGAAACTGATAAAAACTACAACTCCACTTACATAAATGCTCTTTAGTTAATAGTGAGAATCGCCTTTGGTTCCAGAACTGTGTAAAATCATTAGAGGCCAAAATTCACTTGGTTTACCAGAAATGAACTCTTGCTTGTAGGAAGACACAGATCCTGGGTTTTAACTCCATTTCGCAAGGGAAATTCAGGCCATTGTTCTCATCCATGAAACACACTCTGTTTTCACGCAAGAAGCAAGCTCTTCTTTCCAGCGTCTCCAATACAGCAAGAAGCATGGGCATGCCCAGAAAGAAAGAACTGAGTTTCCTACTCATACAGACCATATGTAGTTCATCTCTGCTTATGAAACTGGTACAAACCACAGCTCCTCTTACATAAATGTTCTTTAGTTAATAGTGAGAATCGCGTTGGGTTCCAGAACTGTGTAAAATCATTTGAGCCCAAAATTCACTTGGTTTACCAGAAATGAACTCTTGCTTCTAGGAGACACAGATCCTGGGGTTTAACTCCATTTCAGAAGGGAAATTCAGACCAGTGTTCTCATCCATGAAACACATCCTGTTTTCACGCAAGAAGGAATCTCTTCTTTCCAGTGTCTCCAATACAGCAAGCACCATGAGCATGCCCAGTAAAAACGAACTGTGTTTCCCACTCATACGGACCATATATAATTCAGCTCTACTCTTGAAACTGATACAAAACACAGCTCCGCTTACATAAATGCTCTTTAGTTAATACTGAGAATCGCCTTGGGTTCCAGAACTGTGTAAAATCATTTGAGGCCAAAATTCACTTGGATTATCTGAAATGAACTCTTGCTTTTAGGAAGACACATATCCTGGGGTTTACCTCCATTTCGGAAGTGAAATTCAGACCATTGTTCTCATTCATGAAACACACTCTGTGTTCACTCAAGAAGGAATCTCTTCTTTCCAGTGTCTCCAATACAGCAAGCACCATGAGCATGCCCAGAAAAAAAGAACTGTGTTTCCAACTCATACGGACCATATACAGTTCAGGACTGCTTATGAAAATTATACAAACCACAGCTCTGCTTACATAAATGCTCTTTAGTTAATAGTGAGAATCGCGTTGGGTTCCAGAACTGTGTAAAGTCATTAGAGCCCAAAATTCACTTGGTTTACCAGAAATGAACTCTTGCTTGTAGGAAGATACTGCTCTGGAATTTAACTCCATTTCGGTAGGGAAATTCAGACCAGTGTTCTCATCCATGAAACACACTCTGTTTTCAAGCAAGAAGGAAGCTCTTCTTGCAGTGTCTCCAATACAGCAAGCACAATGAGCATCCCCAGAAAAAAGAACTGTGTTTCCCATTCATACGGACCATATACAGTTCAGGACTGCTTATGAAACTTATACAAACCACAGCTCCGCTTACATAACTGCTCTTAAGTTAATAGTGAGAATCGCATTGGGTTCCAAAACTGTGTAAAATCATTAGAGGCCAAAATTCACTTGGTTTACCAGAAATGAACTCTTGCTTATAGGAAGACACAAATCCTGGGTTTTAACTCCATTTCGGAAGGAAAATTCAGACCATTGTTCTCATCCATGAAACACACTCTGTTTTCACGCAAGAAGCAAGCTCTTCTTTCCAGCGTCTCCAATACAGCAAGAACCATGGGCGTGCCCAGAAAGAAAGAACTGAGTTTCCTACTCATACAGACCATATGTAGTTCATCTCTGCTTATGAAACTGGTACAAACCACAGCTCCTCTTACATAAATGTTCTTTAGTTAATAGTGAGAATCGCGTTGGGTTCCAGAACTGTGTAAAATCATTTGAGCCCAAAATTCACTTGGTTTACCAGAAATGAACTCTTGCTTGTAGGAGACACAGATCCTGGGGTTTAACTCCATTTCAGAAGGGAAATTCAGACCAGTGTTCTCATCCATGAAACACATCCTGTTTTCACGCAAGAAGGAATCTCTTCTTTCCAGTGTCTCCAATACAGCAAGCACCATGAGCATGCCCAGTAAAAACGAACTGTGTTTCCCACTCATACGGACCATATATAATTCAGCTCTACTCTTGAAACTGATACAAAACACAGCTCCGCTTACATAAATGCTCTTTAGTTAATACTGAGAATCGCCTTGGGTTCCAGAACTGTGTAAAATCATTTGAGGCCAAAATTCACTTGGATTACCTGAAATGAACTCTTGCTTGTAGGAAGACACATATCCTGGGGTTTACCTCCATTTCAGAAGCGAAATTCAGACCATTGTTCTCATCCATGAAACACACTCTGTGTTCACGCAAGAAGGAATCACTTCTTTCCAGTGTCTCCAATACAGCAAGCACCATGAGCATGCCCAGAAAAAAAGAACTGTGTTTCCCACTCATACGGACCATATATAGTTCAGCTCTGCTCTTGAAACTGATACAAACCACAGCTCCGCTTAAATTAATGCTCTTTAGTTAATAGTGAGAATTGCGTTGGGTTCCAGAATTGTGTAAAATCATTAGAGCCCAATATCACTTGGTTTACCAGAAATGAACTCTTGGTTGTAGGAAGACACTGATCATGGAGTTTAACTCCATTTCGGAAGGGAAATTCAGACCAGTGTTCTCATCCATGAAACACACTCTGTTTTCAAGCAAGTTAGAAGCTCTTCTTTCCAGCGTCTCCAATACAGCAAGCACCATGAGCATGCCCAGAAAAAAAGAACGGTGTTTCCAACTCATACGGACCATATACAGTTCAGGACTGCTTATGAAACTTATACAAACCACAGCTCCGCTTACATGAATGCTCTTTAGTTAATAGTGAGAATCGCGTTGGGTTCCAAAACTGTGTAAAATCATTTGAGCCCAAAATTCATTTGGTTTACCAAAATTAACTCTTGCTTATACGAAGACACAGATCCTGGGGTTTAACTCCGTTTCTGAAGGGAAAATCAGACCACGGTTCTCATCCATGGAAACCACTCTATTTTCACGCAAGAAGGAATCTCTTCTTTCCAGTGTCTCCAATACTACAAGCACCATGAGCATGCCCAGAAAAAAAGAACTGTATTTCCTACTCAAACGGACCATATATAGATCAGCTCTACTCTTGAAACTGATACAAACCACAGCTCTGCTTACATAAATGCTCTTTAGTTAATAGTGAGAATCGCGTTGGGTTCCAGAACTGTGTAAAATCATTAGAGCCCAAAATTCACTGGGTTTACCAGAAATGAACTCTTGCTTGTAGGAAGACTCTGATCCTGGAGTTTAACTCCATTTCGGAAGGGAAATTCAGACCAGTGCACTCATCAATGAAACACATTCTGTTTTCATGCAAGAAGGAATCTCTTCTTTCCAGTGTCTCCAATACAGCAAGCACCATGAGCATGCCCAGAAAAAAAGAACTGTGTTTCCAACTCATACGGACCATATACAGTTCAGGACTGCTTATGAAACTTATACAAACCACAGCTCCGCTTACATAACTGCTCTTAAGTTAATAGTGAGAATCGCGTTGGGTTCCAGAACTGTGTAAAACCATTTGAGCCCAAAATTCACTTGGTTTACCAGAAATGAAATCTAGTTTGTAGGAAGACACAGATCCTGGGGTTTAACTCCATTTCGGAATGGAAATTCAGACCAGTGTTCTCATCCATGAAACACACTCTGTTTTCACTCAAGAAGCAAGCTCTTCTTTCCAGCGTCTCCAATACAGCAAGCACCATGAGCATGCCCAGAAAAAAAGAACTGAGTTTCCTACTCATACAGACCATATGTAGTTCAGCTCTGCTTATGAAACTGTTACAAACCACAGCTCCACTTATATAAATGCTCTTTAGTTCATAGTGAGAATCGCGTTGGGTTCCAAATCTGTGTAAAATCATTTGAGCGCAAAAATCACTTGGTTTACCAGAAATAAACTCTTGCTTTTAGGAAGACACAGATCCTGGGGTTTAACTCCATTTCGGAAGGGAAATTCAGACCAGTGTTCTCATCCATGAAACACACTCTGTTTTCACGCAAGAAGGAATCTCTTCTTTCCAGTGTCTACAATACAGCAAGAACCATGAGCATGCCCAGAAAAAAAGAACTTTGTTTCCAGCTCATACGGACAATATAGAGTTCTGGACTGCTTATGAAACTTATGCAAACCACAGCTCCGCTTAAATAAATGCTCTTTAGTTAATAGTGAGAATCCCGTTGTGTTCCAGAACTGTGTAAAATCATTAGAGCCCAAAATTCACTTGGTTTACCAGAAATGAACTCTTGCTTGTAGGAAGACACTGATCCTGGAGTTTAACTCTTTTTCGGAAGGGAAATTTAGACCAGTGTTCTCATCCATGAAACACACTGTGTTTTCAAGCAAGAAGGAAGCTCTTATTTCCAGTGTCTCCAATACAGTAAGCACCATGAGCATGCCCAGAAAAAAAAACTGTGTTTCCCATTCATACAGACCTTATACAGTTCAGGACTGCTTATGAAACTTATACAAACCACAGCTCCGCTTACAGAACTACTCTTAAGTTAATAGTGAGAATCGTGTTGAATTCCAGAACTGTGTAAAATCATTTGAGCCCAAAATTCACTTGGTTAACCAGAAATGAACTCTTGTATGTAGGAAGACACAGTTCCTGGGGTTTAACTCCATTTCAGAAGGGAAATTCAGACCAATGTTCTAATCCATGAAACACACTCTGTTTTCACGCAAGAAGCAAGCTCTTCTTTCCAGCGTCTCCAATACTGCAAGCACCATGAGCATGCCCAGAAAAAAAGAACTGTATTTCCTACTCATACGGACCATATATAGTTCAGCTCTGCTCTTGAAACTGATACAAACCACAGCTCTGCTTACATAAATGCTCTTTAGTTAATAGTGAGAATCGCCTTGGTTCCAGAACTGTGTAAAATCATTAGAGCCCAAAATTCACTTGGTTTACCAGAAATGAACTCTTGCTTGTAGGAAGACACTGATCCTGGAGTTTAACTCCATTTTGGAAGGGAAATTCAGACCAGTGTTCTCATCCATAAACACACTCTGTTTTCAAGCAAGAAGGAAGCTCTTCTTTCCAGTGTCTCCAATACAGCAAGCACCATGAGCATGCCCAGAAAAAAAAGAACTGTGTTTCCCACTCATACGGACCATATACAGTTCAGGACTGCTTATGAAACTTATACAAAACACAGCTCCGATTACATAAATGCTCTTTAGTTAATAGTGAGAATCGCGTTGGGTTCCAGAACTGTGTAAAATCATTTGAGCCCAAAATTTACTTGGTTTACCAGAAATATACTCTTGCTTGTAGGAAGACACAGATCTTAGGGTTTAACTCCGTTTCTGAACGGAAATTCAGACCACTGTTCTCATCGATGAAACACACTCTATTTTCACGTAAGAAGGAATCTCTTCTTTCCAGCGTCTCCATACAGCCAGCACCATGAGCATGCCCAGAAAAAAAAACTTTGTTTCCCACTCATACGGACCATATACAGTTCAGGACTGCTTATGAAACTTATACAAACCACAGCTACGCTTACATAACTGCTCTTAAGTTAATATTGAGAATCGCGTTGGGTTCCAGAACTGTGTAAAATCCTTTGAGCCCAAAATTCACTTGGTTTACCAGAAATGAAATCTTGTTTGTAGGAAGACACAGATCCTGGGGTTTAACTCCATTTCGGAAGGGAAATTCAGACCATTGTTCTCATCCATGAAACACACTCTGTTTTCACGCAAGAAGCAAGCTCTTCTTTCCAGCGTCTCCAATACAGCAAGAACCATGAGCATGCCCAGAAAAAAAGAACTGAGTTTCCTACTCATACAGACCATATGTAGTTCAGCTCTGCTTATGAAACTGTTACAAACCACTTCTCCTCTTATATAAATGCTCTTTAGTTCATAGTGAGAATCGCGTTGGGTTCCAAATCTGTGTAAAATCATTTGAGCGCAAAAATCACTTGGTTTACCAGAAATAAACTCTTGCTTTTAGGAAGACACAGATCCTGGGGTTTAACTCCATTTCAGAAAGGAAATTCAGACCAATGTTCTCATCCATGAAACACATTCTGTTTTCACGCAAGAAGCAAGCTGTTCTTTCCAGGGTCTCCTATACTGCAACCACCATGAGCATGCCCAGAAAAATAGAACTGTATTTCCTACTCATACAGACCATATATAGCTCAGCTCTACTCTTGAAACTGATACAATCCACAGCTCTGCTTACATAAATGCTCTTTAGTTAATAGTGAGAATCGCATTGGGTTCCAGAACTGTGTAAAATCATTAGAGCACAAAATTCACTTGGTTACGAGAAATGAACTCTTGCTTGTATGAAGACACTGATCCTGGAGATTAACTCCATTTAGGAAGGGAAATTCAGACCAGTGTTCTCATCCATGATACACACTCTGTTTTCACGCAAGAAGGAATCTCTTCTTTCCAGTGTCTCCAATACAGCAAGAACCATGAGCATGCCCAGAAAAAAAGAACTTTGTTTCCAGCTCATAGGGACCATATACAGTTCTGGACTGCTTATGAAACTTATACAAACCACAGCTCCGCTTAAATAAATGCTCTTTAGTTAATAGTGAGAATCCCGTTGTGTTCCAGAACTGTGTAAAATCATTAGAGCCCAAAATTCACTTGGTTTACCAGAAATGAACTCTTGCTTGTAGGAAGACACTGATCCTGGAGTTTAACTCCTTTTCGGAAGGGAAATTTAGACCAGTGTTCTCATCCATGAAACACACTGTGTTTTCAAGCAAGAAGGAAGCTCTTATTTCCAGTGTCTCCAATACAGTAAGCACCATGAGCATGCCCAGAAAAAAAAACTGTGTTTCCCATTCATACAGACCTTATACAGTTCAGGACTGCTTATGAAACTTATACAAACCACAGCTCCGCTTACAGAACTACTGTTAAGTTAATAGTGAGAATCCCGTTGAGTTCCAGAACTGTGTAAAATCATTTGAGCCAAAATTCACTGTGTTTACCAGAAATGAACTCTTGCTTTTAGGAAGACACAGATCCTGGGCTTTATCTCCGTTTCTTACGGGAAATTCAGACCAGAGTTCTCATCCATTAAACACACTCTGTTTTCACGCAAGAAAGAATCTCTTCTTTCCAGTGTCTCCAATACAGCAAGCACCATGAGCATGCTCAGAAAAAAAGAACTGTGTTTCCCACTCATACGGACCATAGATGGTTCAGCTCTATACTTGAAACTGGTACAAACCACAGCTCCTCTTACATAAATGCTCTTTAGTTACTAGTGAGAATCGCGTTGGGTTCCAAAACTGTGTAAAATCATTTGAGCCCTAAAATCACTTGGTTTACCAGAAATAAACTCTTGCTTGTAAGAAGACACAGATCCTGGGGTTTAACTCCGTTTTTGAAGGGAAATTCAGACCACTGTTCTCATCCATGAAACCCACTCTGTTTTCAAGCAAGAAGGATGCTCTTCTTTCCAGTGTCTCCAATACAGCAAGCACCATGAGCATGCCCAGAAAAAAAGAACTGTGTTTCCCACTCATACGGACCATATACAGTTCAGGACTGCTTATGAAACTTATACAAAACACAGCTCCGCTTACATAAATACTCTTTAGTTAATAGTGAGAATCACGTTGGGTTCCAGAACTGTGTAAAATCATTAGAGCCCAAAATTCACTTGGTTTACCAGAAATGAACTCTTGCCTGTAGGAAGACACAGATCCTGGGGTTTACCTCCATTTCGAAAGGGAAATTCAGACCATTGTTCTCATCCATGGAACACACTCTGTTTTCACGCAAGAAGGAATCTCTTCTTTCCTGTGTCTCCAATACAGCAAGAACCATGAGCATGCCCAGAAAAAAAGAACTGTGTTTCCAACTCATACGGACCATATACAGTTCAGGACTGCTTATGAAACTTATACAAACCACAGCTCCGCTTACATAAATGCTCTTTAGTTAATAGTGAGAATCGCGTTGGGTTCCAAAACTGTGTAAAATCATTTGAGCCCAAAATTTACTTGGTTTACCAGAAATAAACTCTTGCTTGTAGGAAGACACAGATCCTAGGGTTTAACTCCGTTTCTGAAGGGAAATTCAGACCACTGTTCTCATCCATGAAACACACTCTATTTTCACGCAAGAAGGAATCTCTTCTTTCCAGCGTCTCCAATACAGCCAGCACCATGAGCATGCCCAGAAAAAAAAACTGTGTTTCCAACTCATACGGACCATATATAGTTCAGCTCTGCTCTTGAAACTGATACAAAATACAGCTCCGCTTAAATAAATGCTCTTTAGTTAATAGTGAGAATCGCGTTGGGTTCCATAACTGTGTAAAATGATTAGAGCCCAAAATTCACTTGGTTTACCAGAAATGAACTCTTGTTTTTAGGAAGACACTGATCCTGGAGTTTAACTCCTTTTCGGAAGGGAAATTCAGTCCAGTGTTCTCATGCGTGAAACACACTCTGTTTTCAAGCAAGAAGGAAGCTCTTCTTTCCAGTGTCTCCAGTACAGCAAGCACCATGAGCATGCCCAGAAAAAAAAACTGTGTTTCCCATTCATACGGACCATATACAGTTCAGGACTGCTTATGAAACTTATACAAAACACAGCTCCGCTTACATAAATGCTCTTTAGTTAACAGTGAGAATCACGCTGGGTTCCAGAACTGTGTAAAATCATTAGAGCCCAAAATTCACTTGGTTTACCAGAAATGAACTCTTGCCTGTAGGAAGACACAGATCCTAGGGTTTAACTCCGTTTCTGAAGGGAAATTCAGACCATTGTTCTCATCCATGAAACACACTCTGTTTTCACGCAAGAAGGAATCTCTTCTTTCCAGTGTCTCCAATACAGCAAGAACCATGAGCATGCCCAGAAAAAAAGAACTGTGTTTCCAACTCATACGGACCATATACAGTTCAGGACTGATTATGAAACTTATACAAACCACAGCTCTGCTTACATAAATGCTCTTTAGTTAATAGTGAGAATCGCGTTGGGTTCCAAAACTGTGTAAAATCATTTGAGCCCAAAATTTACTTGGTTTACCAGAAATAAACTCTTGCTTATAGGAAGACACAGATCCTAGGGTTAAACTCCGTTTCTGAAGGGAAATTCAGACCACTGTTCTCATCCATGAAACACACTCTATTTTCACGAAAGAAGGAATCTCTTCTTTCCAGCGTCTCCAATACAGCCAACACCATGAGCATGCCCAGAAAAAAAAAACTGTGTTTCCAACTCATACGGACCATATATAGTTCAGCACTACTCTTGAAACTGATACAAAATACAGCTCCGCTTAAATAAATGCTCTTTAGTTAATAGTGAGAATCGCGTTGGGTTCCATAACTGTGTAAAATGATTAGAGCCCAAAATTCACTTGGTTTACCAGAAATGAACTCTTGTTTGTAGGAAGACACAGATCCTGTGGTTTAACTCCATTTTGGAAGGGAAATTCAGACCATTGTTCTCATCCATGAAACACACTCTGTTTTCACGCAATAAGGAATCTCTTCTTTCCAGTGTCTCCAATACAGCAAGAACCATGAGCATGCCCAGAAAAAAAGAACTGAGTTTCCTACTCATACAGACCATATGTAGTTCAACTCTGCTTATGAAACTGGTACAAACCACAGCTCCTCTTACATAAATGCTCTTTAGTTAATAGTGAGAATCGCGCTGGGTTCCAAATCTGTGTAAAATCATTTGAGCGCAAAATTCACTTGGTTTACCAGAAATAAACTCTTGCTTTTAGGAAGACACCGATCCTGGGGTTTAACTCCATTTCAGAAGGGAAATTCAGACCACTGTTCTCATCCATGAAACACACTCTGTTTTCACGCAAGAAGCAAGCTCTTCTTTCCAGCGTCTCCAATACTGCAAGAACCATGAGCATGCCCAGAAAAAAAGAACTGTATTCCTACTCATACGGACCGTATAGAGTTCAGCTCTACTCTTGAAACTGATACAAATCACAGCTCTGCTTACATAAATGCTCTTTAGTTAATAGTGAGAATCGACTTGGGTTCCAGAACTGTGTAAAATCATTAGAGCCCAAAATTCACTTGGTTTACCAGAAATGATCTCTTGCTTGTAGGAAGACACTGATCCTGGAGTTTAACTCCATTTCGGAAGGGAAATTCAGACCATTGTTCTCATCCATGAAACACACTCTGTTTTCACGCAAGAAGCAAGCTCTTCTTTCCAGCGTCTCCAATACAGCAAGAACCATGAGCATGCCCAGAAAAAAGAACTGAGTTTCCTACTCATACAGACCATAGGTAGTTCAGCTCTACTTATGAAACTGGTATAAACAACAGCTCCGCTTACATAAATGCTCTTTAGTTAATAGTGAGAATCGCGTTGGGTTCCAAATCTGTGTAAAATCATTTGAGCGCAAAATTCACTTGGTTTACCAGAAATGAACTCTTGCTTGTAGGAAGACACTGATCCTGGAGTTTAACTCCTTTTCGGAAGGGAAATTCAGACCAGTGTTCTCATCCATAAAACACACTCTGTTTTCACGCAAGAATGAATCTCTTCTTTCCAGTGTCTCCAATACAGCAAGCACCATGAGCATGCCCAGAAAAAAAGAACTGTGTTTCCAACTCATACAGACCATATATAGTTCAGGATTGCCTATGAAACTTATACAAACCACAGCTCCGCTTACATAACTTCTCTTAAGTTAATAGTGAGAATCGCGTTGGGTTCCAGAACTGTGTAAAATAATTTGAGCCCAAAATTCACTTGGTTTACCAGAGATGAAATCTTGTTTATAGGAAAACACAGATCCTTGGGTTTAACTCCATTTCGGAATGGAAATTCAGACCAATGTTCTCATCCATGAAACACATTCTGTTTTCACGCAAGAAGCAAGCTGTTCTTTCCAGGGTCTCCAATACTGCAATCACCATGAGCATGCCCAGAATAATAGAACTGTATTTCCTACTCATACGGTTCATATATAGTTGAGCTCTACTCTTGAAACTGATACAATCCACAGCTCTGCTTACATAAATGCTCCCTTAGTTAATAGTGAGAATCGCGTTGGGTTCCAAAACTGTGTAAAATCATTTGAGCCCAAAATTTACTTGGTTTACCAGAAATAAACTCTTGCTTATAGGAAGACACAGATCCTAGGGTTAAACTCCGTTTCTGAAGGGAAATTCAGACCACTGTTCTCATCCATGAAACACACTCTATTTTCACGAAAGAAGGAATCTCTTCTTTCCAGCGTCTCCAATACAGAAAGAACCATGAGCATGCCCAGAAAAAAAGAACTGAGTTTTCTACTCATACAGACCATATGTAGTTCAGCTCTGCTTATGAAACTGTTACAAACCACAGCTCCTCTTATATAAATGCTCTTTAGTTAATAGTGAGAATCGCGTTGGGTTCCAAATCTGTGTAAAATCATTTGAGCACAAAAATCACTTGGTTTACCAGAAATAAACTCTTGCTTTTAGGAAGACACAGATCCTGGGGTTTAACTCCATTTCAGAAGGGAAATTCAGACCAATGTTCTCATCCATGAAACACATTCTGTTTTCACGCAAGAAGCAAGCTGTTCTTTCCAGGGTCTCCAATACTGCAATCACCATGAGCATGCCCAGAATAATAGAACTGTATTTCCTACTTATACGGTCCATATATAGTTCAGCTCTACTCTTGAAACTGATACAATCCACAACTCTGCTTACAGAAATGCTCTTTCGTTAATAGTGAGAATCGCCTTGGGTTCCAGAACTTTGTGAAATCATTTGAGCCAAAATTCAGTGTGTTTACCAGAAATGAACTCTTGCTTTTAGGAAGACACAGATCCTGGGCTTTATCTCCGTTTCTGAAGGGAAATTCAGACCAGAGTTCTCATCCATGAAACACACTCTGTTTTCACGCAAGAAGGAAGCTTTCTTTCCAGTGTCTCCAATACAGCAAGCACCATGAGCATGCCCAGAAAAAAAAGAACTGTGTTTCCCACTCATACGGACCATATACAGTTCAGGACTGCTTATGAAACGTATACAAATCACAGCTCCGCTTACATAACTGTTCTTAAGTTAATAGTGAGTATCGCGTTGGGTTCCAGAACTGTGTAAAATCATTTGAGCCCTAAATTCACTATGTTTACCAGAAATAAACTCTTGCTTTTAGGAAGACACAGATCCTGGGGTTTAACTCCGTTTTTGAAGGGAACTTCAGAACACTGTTCTCATCCATGAAACCCACTCTGTTTTCAAGCAAGAAGTAATCTCTTCTTTCCAGTGTCTCCAATACAGCCAGCACCATTAGAATGCCCAGAAAAAAAAAAACTATGTCTCCCCCTCATACGGACCATATATAGTTCAGCTCTGCTCTTGAAACTGATACAAACCACAGCTCCGCTTATATAAATGCTCTTTAGTTAATAGTGAGAATCGCGTTGGGTTCCAGAACTGTGTAAAATCATTTGAGCCAAAATTCACTGTGTTTACCAGAAATGAACTCTTGCTTTTAGGAAGACACAGATCCTGGGCTTTATCTCCGTTTCTGAAGGGAAATTCAGACCAGAGTTCTCATCCATTAAACACACTCTGTTTTCACGCAAGAAGGAATCTCTTCTTTCCAGTGTCTCCAATATAGCAAGCACCATGAGCATGCTCAGAAAAAAAGAACTGTGTTTCCCACTCATACGGACCATAGAAAGTTCAGCTCTATACTTGAAACTGGTACAAACCACAGCTCCTCTTACATAAATGCTCTTTAGTTACTAGTGAGAATCGCGTTGGGTTCCAAAACTGTGTAAAATCTTTTGAGCCCTAAATTCACTTGGTTTACCAGAAATAAACTCTTGCTTGTAAGAAGACACAGATCCTGGGGTTTAACTCCGTTTTTGAAGGGAAACTCAGACCACTGTTCTCATCCATGAAACCCACTCTGTTTTCAAGCAAGAAGGAAGCTCTTCTTTCCAGTGTCTCCAATACAGCAAGCACCATGAGCATGCCCAGAAAAAAAAGAACTGTGTTTCCCACTCATACGGACCATATACAGTTCAGGACAGCTTATGAAACTTATACAAAACACAGCTCCGCTTACATAAATACTCTTTAGTTAATAGTGAGAATCACGTTGGGTTCCAGAACTGTGTAAAATCATTAGAGCCCAAAATTCACTTGGTTTACCAGAAATGAACTCTTGCCTGTAGGAAGACACAGATCCTGGGGTTTAACTCCATTTCGAAAGGGAAATTCAGACCATTGTTCTCATCCATGAAACACACTCTGTTTTCACGCAAGAAGGAATCTCTTCTTTCCAGTGTCTCCAATACAGCAAGAACCATGAGCATGCCCAGAAAAAAAGAACTGTGTTTCCAACTCATACGGACCATATACAGTTCAGGACTGCTTATGAAACTTATACAGACCACAGCTCCGCTTACATAAATGCTCTTTAGTTAATAGTGAGAATCGCGTTGGGTTCCAAAACTGTGTAAAATCATTTGAGCCCAAAATTTACTTGGTTTACGAGAAATAAACTCTTGCTTGTAGGAAGACACAGATCCTAGGGTTTCACTCCGTTTCTGAAGGGAAATTCAGACCACTGTTCTCATCCATGAAACACACTCTATTTTCACGCAAGAAGGAATCTCTTCTTTCCAGCGTCTCCAATACAGCCAGCACCATGAGCATGCCCAGAAAAAAAAAAACTGTGTTTCCAACTCATACGGACCATATATAGTTCAGCTCTGCTCTTGAAACTGATACAAACCACAGCTCCGCTTAAATAAATGCTCTTTAGTTAATAGTGAGAATCGCGTTGGGTTCCATAACTGTGTAAAATGATTAAGCCCAAAATTCACTTGGTTTACCAGAAATGAACTCTTGTTTTTAGGAAGACACTGATCCTGGAGTTTAACTCCTTTTCGGAAGGGAAATTCATTCCAGTGTTCTCATCCGTGAAACACACTCTGTTTTCAAGCAAGAAGGAAGCTCTTCTTTTCAGTGTCTCCAGTACAGCAAGCACCATGAGCATGCCCAGAAAAAAAAACTGTGTTTCCCATTCATACGGACCATATACAGTTCAGGACTGCTTATGAAACTTATACAAAACACAGCTCCGCTTACATAAATGCTCGTTAGTTAACAGTGAGAATCACGTTGGGTTCCAGAACTGTGTAAAATCATTAGAGCCCAAAATTCACTTGGTTTACCAGAAATGAACTCTTGCCTGTAGGAAGACACAGATCCTAGGGTTTAACTCCGTTTCTGAAGGGAAATTCAGACCACTGTTCTCATCCATGAAACACACTCTATTTTCACGAAAGAAGGAATCTCTTCTTTCCAGCGTCTCCAATACAGCCAACACCATGAGCATGCCCAGAAAAAAAAAAACTGTGTTTCCAACTCATACGGACCATATATAGTTCAGCTCTGCTCTTGAAACTGATACAAAATACAGCTCCGCTTAAATAAATGCTCTTTAGTTAATAGTGAGAATCGCGTTGGGTTCCATAACTGTGTAAAATGATTAGAGCCCAAAATTCACTTGGTTTACCAGAAATGAACTCTTGTTTGTAGGAAGACACAGATCCTGGGGATTAACTCCATTATGGAAGGAAAATTCAGACCAGAGTTCTCATCCATGAAACACACTCTGTTTTCACGCAAGAAGGAATCTCTTCTTTCCAGTGTCTCCAATACAGCAAGCACCATGAGCATGCTCAGAAAAAAAGAACTGTGTTTCCCACTCATACGGACCATAGATAGTTCAGCTCTATACTTGAAACTGGTACAAACCACAGCTCCTCTTACATAAATGCTCTTTAGTTACTAGTGAGAATCGCGTTGGGTTCCAAAACTGTGTAAAATCATTTGAGCCCTAAATTCACTTGGTTTACCAGAAATAAACTCTTGCTTGTAAGAAGACACAGATCCTGGGGTTTAACTCCGTTTTTGAAGGGAAACTCAGACCACTGTTCTCATCCATGAAACCCACTCTGTTTTCAAGCAAGAAGGAAGCTCTTCTTTCCAGTGTCTCCAATACAGCAAGCACCATGAGCATGCCCAGAAAAAAAAGAACTGTGTTTCCCACTCATACGGACCATATACAGTTCAGGACTGCTTATGAAACTTATACAAAACACAGCTCCGCTTACATAAATACTCTTTAGTTAATAGTGAGAATCACGTTGGGTTCCAGAACTGTGTAAAATCATTAGAGCCCAAAATTCACTTGGTTTACCAGAAATGAACTCTTGCCTGTAGGAAGACACAGATCCTGGGGTTTAACTCCATTTCGAAAGGGAAATTCAGACCATTGTTCTCATCCATGAAACACACTCTGTTTTCACGCAAGAAGGAATCTCTTCTTTCCAGTGTCTCCAATACAGCAAGAACCATGAGCATGCCCAGAAAAAAAGAACTGTGTTTCCAACTCATACGGACCATATACAGTTCAGGACTGCTTATGAAACTTATACAAACCACAGCTCCGCTTACATAAATGCTCTTTAGTTAATAGTGAGAATCGCGTTGGGTTCCAAAACTGTGTAAAATCATTTGAGCCCAAAATTTACTTGGTTTACCAGAAATAAACTCTTGCTTGTAGGAAGACACAGATCCTAGGGTTTCACTCCGTTTCTGAAGGGAAATTCAGACCACTGTTCTCATCCATGAAACACACTCTATTTTCACGCAAGAAGGAATCTCTTCTTTCCAGCGTCTCCAATACAGCCAGCACCATGAGCATGCCCAGAAAAAAAAAAACTGTGTTTCCAACTCATACGGACCATATATAGTTCAGCTCTGCTCTTGAAACTGATACAAAATACAGCTCTGCTTAAATAAATGCTCTTTAGTTAATAGTGAGAATCGCGTTGGGTTCCATAACTGTGTAAAATGATTAGAGCCCAAAATTCACTTGGTTTACCAGAAATGAACTCTTGTTTTTAGGAAGACACTGATCCTGGAGTTTAACTCCTTTTCGGAAGGGAAATTCATTCCAGTGTTCTCATCCGTGAAACACACTCTGTTTTCAAGCAAGAAGGAAGCTCTTCTTTTCAGTGTCTCCAGTACAGCAAGCACCATGAGCATGCCCAGAAAAAAAAACTGTGTTTCCCATTCATACGGACCATATACAGTTCAGGACTGCTTATGAAACTTATACAAAACACAGCTCCGCTTGCATAAATGCTCGTTAGTTAACAGTGAGAATCACGTTGGGTTCCAGAACTGTGTAAAATCATTAGAGCCCAAAATTCACTTGGTTTACCAGAAATGAACTCTTGCCTGTAGGAAGACACAGATCCTAGGGTTTAACTCCGTTTCTGAAGGGAAATTCAGACCACTGTTCTCATCCATGAAACACACTCTATTTTCATGAAAGAAGGAATCTCTTCTTTCCAGCGTCTCCAATACAGCCAAGACCATGAGCATGCCCAGAAAAAAAAAAACTGTGTTTCCAACTCATACGGACCATATATAGTTCAGCTCTGGTCTTGAAACTGATACAAAATACAGCTCCGCTTAAATAAATGCTCTTTAGTTAATAGTGAGAATCGCGTTGGGTTCCATAACTGTGTAAAATGATTAGAGCCCAAAATTCACTTGGTTTACCAGAAATGAACTCTTGTTTGTAGGAAGACACAGATCCTGTGGTTTAACTCCATTTTGGAAGGGAAATTCAGACCATTGTTCTCATCCATAAAACACACTCTGTTTTCACGCAATAAGGAATCTCTTCTTTCCAGTGTCTCCAATACAGCAAGAACCATGAGCATGCCCAGAAAAAAAGAACTGAGTTTCCTACTCATACAGACCATATGTAGTTCAGCTCTGCTTATGAAACTGGTACAAACCACAGCTCCTCTTACATAAATGCTCTTTAGTTAATAGTGAGAATCGCGCTGGGTTCCAAATCTCTGTAAAATCATTTGAGCGCAAAATTCACTTGGTTTACCAGAAATAAACTCTTGCTTTTAGGAAGACACAGATCCTGGTGTTTAACTCCATTTCAGAAGGGAAATTCAGACCAATGTTCTCATCCATGAAACACATTCTGTTTTCACGCAAGAAGCAAGCTGTTCTTTCCAGGGTCTCCAATACTGCAATCACCATGAGCATGCCCAGAATAATAGAACTGTATTTCCTACTTATACGGTCCATATATAGTTCAGCTCTACTCTTGAAACTGATACAATCCACAACTCTGCTTACAGAAATGCTCTTTCGTTAATAGTGAGAATCGCCTTGGGTTCCAGAACTTTGTAAAATCATTTGAGCCAAAATTCAGTGTGTTTACCAGAAATGAACTCTTGCTTTTAGGAAGACACAGATCCTGGGCTTTATCTCCGTTTCTGAAGGGAAATTCAGACCAGAGTTCTCATCCATGAAACACACTCTGTTTTCACGCAAGAAGGAAGCTTTCTTTCCAGTGTCTCCAATACAGCAAGCACCATGAGCATGCCCAGAAAAAAAAGAACTGTGTTTCCCACTCATACGGACCATATACAGTTCAGGACTGCTTATGAAACGTATACAAATCACAGCTCCGCTTACATAACTGTTCTTAAGTTAATAGTGAGTATCGCGTTGGGTTCCAGAACTGTGGAGAATCATTGGAGCCCAACATTCACTTGGTTTACCAGAAATGAACTCTTGTTTGCAGGAAGACACAGATCCTGGGGATTAACTCCATTATGGAAGGAAAATTCAGACCAGAGTTCTCATCCATGAAACACACTCTGTTTTCACGCAAGAAGGAATCTCTTATTTCCAGTGTCTCCAATACAGCAAGCACCATGATAATGCCCAGAAAAAAAGAACTGTATTTCCCACTCATACGGACCATATATAGTTCAGCTCTATACTTGAAACTGGTACAAACCACAGCTCCTCTTACATAAATGCTCTTTAGTTACTAGTGAGAATCGCGTTGCGTTCCAAAACTGTGTAAAATCATTTGAGCCCTAAATTCACTATGTTTACCAGAAATAAACTCTTGCTTTTAGGAAGACACAGATCCTGGGGTTTAACTCCGTTTTTGAAGGGAACTTCAGAACACTGTTCTCATCCATGAAACCCACTCTGTTTTCAAGCAAGAAGTAATCTCTTCTTTCCAGTGTCTCCAATACAGCCAGCACCATTAGAATGCCCAGAAAAAAAAAACTATGTCTCCCACTCATACGGACCATATATAGTTCAGCTCTGCTCTTGAAACTGATAAAAACCACAGCTCCGCTTATATAAATGCTCTTTAGTTAATAGTGAGAATCACGTTGGGTTCCAGAACTGTGTAAAATCATTTGAGCCAAAATTCACTGTGTTTACCAGAAATGAACTCTTGCTTTTAGGAAGACACAGATCCTGGGCTTTATCTCCGTTTCTGAAGGGAAATTCAGACCAGAGTTCTCATCCATTAAACACACTCTGTTTTCACGCAAGAAGGAATCTCTTCTTTCCAGTGTCTCCAATACAGCAAGCACCATGAGCATGCTCAGAAAAAAAGAACTGTGTTTCCCACTCATACGGACCATAGATAGTTCAGCTCTATACTTGAAACTGGTACAAACCACAGCTCCTCTTACATAAATGCTCTTTAGTTACTAGTGAGAATCGCGTTGGGTTCCAAAACTGTGTAAAATCATTTGAGCCCTAAATTCACTTGGTTTACCAGAAATGAACTCTTGCCTGTAGGAAGACACAGATCCTGGGGTTTAACTCCATTTCGAAAGGGAAATTCAGACCATTGTTCTCATCCATGAAACACACTCTGTTTTCACGCAAGAAGGAATCTCTTCTTTCCAGTGTCTCCAATACAGCAAGAACCATGAGCATGCCCAGAAAAAAAGAACTGTGTTTCCAACTCATACGGACCATATACAGTTCAGGACTGCTTATGAAACTTATACAAACCACAGCTCCGCTTACATAAATGCTCTTTAGTTAATAGTGAGAATCGCGTTGGGTTCCAAAACTGTGTAAAATCATTTGAGCCCAAAATTTACTTGGTTTACCATAAATAAACTCTTGCTTGTAGGAAGACACAGATCCTAGGGTTTCACTCCGTTTCTGAAGGGAAATTCAGACCACTGTTCTCATCCATGAAACACACTCTATTTTCACGCAAGAAGGAATCTCTTCTTTCCAGCGTCTCCAATACAGCCAGCACCATGAGCATGCCCAGAAAAAAAAAACTGTGTTTCCAACTCATACGGACCATATATAGTTCAGCTCTGCTCTTGAAACTGATACAAAATACAGCTCCGCTTAAATAAATGCTCTTTAGTTAATAGTGAGAATCGCGTTGGGTTCCATAACTGTGTAAAATGATTAGAGCCCAAAATTCACTTGGTTTACCAGAAATGAACTCTTGTTTTTAGGAAGACACTGATCCTGGAGTTTAACTCCTTTTCGGAAGGGAAATTCATTCCAGTGTTCTCATCTGTGAAACACACTCTGTTTTCAAGCAAGAAGGAAGCTCTTCTTTTCAGTGTCTCCAGTACAGCAAGCACCATGAGCATGCCCAGAAAAAAAAACTGTGTTTCCCATTCATACGGACCATATACAGTTCAGGACTGCTTATGAAACTTATACAAAACACAGCTCCGCTTACATAAATGCTCGTTAGTTAACAGTGAGAATCACGTTGGGTTCCAGAACTGTGTAAAATCATTAGAGCCCAAAATTCACTTGGTTTACCAGAAATGAACTCTTGCCTGTAGGAAGACACAGATCCTAGGGTTTAACTCCGTTTCTGAAGGGAAATTCAGACCACTGTTCTCATCCATGAAACACACTCTATTTTCACGAAAGAAGGAATCTCTTCTTTCCAGCGTCTCCAATACAGCCAACACCATGAGCATGCCCAGAAAAAAAAAAACTGTGTTTCCAACTCATACGGACCATATATAGTTCAGCTCTGCTCTTGAAACTGATACAAAATACAGCTCCGCTTAAATAAATGCTCTTTAGTTAATAGTGAGAATCGCGTTGGGTTCCATAACTGTGTAAAATGATTAGAGCCCAAAATTCACTTGGTTTACCAGAAATGAACTCTGGTTTGTAGGAAGACACAGATCCTGTGGTTTAACTCCATTTTGGAAGGGAAATTCAGACCATTGTTCTCATCCATGAAACACACTCTGTTTTCACGCAATAAGGAATCTCTTCTTTCCAGTGTCTCCAATACAGCAAGAACCATGAGCATGCCCAGAAAAAAAGAACTGAGTTTCCTACTCATACAGACCATATGTAGTTCAGCTCTGCTTATGAAACTGGTACAAACCACAGCTCCTCTTACATAAATGCTCTTTAGTTAATAGTGAGAATCGCGCTGGGTTCCAAATCACTGTAAAATCATTTGAGCGCAAAATTCACTTGGTTTACCAGAAATAAACTCTTGCTTTTAGGAAGACACAGATCCTGGGGTTTAACTCCATTTCAGAAGGAAAATTCAGACCACTGTTCTCATCCATGAAACACACTCTGTTTTAACGCAAGAAGCAAGCTCTTCTTTCCAGCGTCTCCAATACTGCAAGCCCCATGAGCATGCCCAGAAAAAAAGAACTGTATTTCCTACTCATACGGTCCATATATAGTTCAGCTCTACTCTTGAAACTGATACAATCCACAACTCCGCTTACATAACTGTTCTTAAGCTAATAGTGAGAATCGCGTTGGGTTCCAGAACTGTGGAGAATCATTTGAGCCCAAAATTCACTTGGTTTACCAGAAATGAACTCTTGCTTGTAGGAAGACACTGATACTGGAGTTTAACTCCATTTCGGAAGGGAAATTCAGACCAGTGCACTCATCCATGAAACACACTCTGTTTTCACGCAAGAAGGAATCTCTTCTTTCCAGTGTCTCCAATACAGCAAGCACCATGAGCATGCCCAGAAAAAAAGAACTGTGTTTCCAACTCATACGGACCATATATAGTTCAGGACTGCCTATGAAACTTATACAAACCATAGCTCCGCTTACATAACTGCTCTTAAGTTAATAGTGAGAATCGCGTTGGGTTCCAGAACTGTGTAAAATCATTTGAGCCCAAAATTCACTTGGTTTACCAGAAATGAAATCTTGTTTGTAGGAACACACAGATCCTGGGGTTTAACTCCATTTCGGAATGGAAATTCAGACCAATGTTCTCATCTATGAAACAACTCTTTTTTCACGCAAGAAGCAAGCTCTTCTTTCCAGCGTCTCCAATACAGCAAGAACCATGAGCATGCTCAGAAAAAAAGAACTGAGTTTCCTACTCATACAGACCATATGTAGTTCAGCTCTGCTTATGAAACTGTTACAAACCACAGCTCCTCTTATATAAATGCTCTTTACTTAATAGTGAGAATCGCGTTGGGTTCCAAATCTGTGTAAAATCATTTGAGCACAAAAATCACTTGGTTTACCAGAAAAAAACTCTTGCTTTTAGGAAGACACAGATCCTGGGGTTTAACTCCATTTCAGAAGGGAAATTCAGACCAATGTTCTCATCCATGAAACACATTCTGTTTTCACGCAAGATTCAAGCTGTTCTTTCCAGGGTCTCCAATACTGCAATCACCATGAGCATGCCCAGAATAATAGAACTGTATTTCCTACTCATACGGTCCATATATAGTTCAGCTCTACTCTTGAAACTGATACAATCCACAACTCTGCTTACAAAAATGCTCTTTCGTTAATAGTGAGAATCGCCTTGGGTTCCAGAACTGTGTAAAATCATTTGAGCCAAAATTCACTGTGTTTACCAGAAATGAACTCTTGCTTTTAGGAAGACACAGATCCTGGGCTTTATCTCCGTTTCTGAAGGGAAATTCAGACCACTGTTCTCATCCATTAAACACACTCTATTTTCACGCAAGAAGGAATCTCTTCTTTCCAGTGTCTCCAATACAGCAAGCACCATGAGTATGCCCAGAAAAAAAGAACTGTGTTTGCAACTCATACGGACCATATATAGTTCAGCTCTGCTCTTGAAAGTGATACAAACCACAGCTCCGCTTAAATAAATGCTCTTTAGTTAATAGTGAGAATCGCGTTGGATTCCAGAACTGTGTAAAATCATTTGAGCCCAATATTCACTTGGTTTACCAGAAATGAACTCTTGCTTGTAGGAAGACACAGATCCTGGGGTTTAACTCCATTTCGGAAGGGAAATTCAGACCAGAGTTCTCATCCATGAAACACACTCTGTTTTCACGCAAGAAGGAAGCTTTCTTTCCAGTGTCTCCAATACAGCAAGCACCATGAGCATGCCCAGAAAAAAAAGAACTGTGTTTCCCACTCATACGGACCATATACAGTTCAGGACTGCTTATGAAACGTATACAAACCACAGCTCCGCTTACATAACTGTTCTTAAGTTAATAGTGAGTATCGCGTTGGGTTCCAGAACTGTGGAGAATCATTGGAGCCCAAAATTCACTTGGTTTACCAGAAATGAACTCTTGTTTGTAGGAAGACACAGATCCTGGGGATTAACTCCATTTTGGAAGGAAAATTCAGACCAGAGTTCTCATCCATGAAACACACTCTGTTTTCACGCAAGAAGGAATCTCTTCTTTCCAGTGTCTCCAATACAGCAAGCACCATGATAATGCCCAGAAAAAAAGAACTGTATTTCCCACTCATACGGACCATATATAGTTCAGCTCTATACTTGAAACTGGTACAAACCACAGCTCGTCTTACATAAATGCTCTTTAGTTACTAGTGAGAATCGCGTTGCGTTCCAAAACTGTGTAAAATCATTTGAGCCCTAAATTCACTTGGTTTACCAGAAATAAACTCTTGCTTGTAAGAAGACACAGATCCTGGGGTTTAACTCCGTTTTTGAAGGGAACTTCAGAACACTGTTCTCATCCATGAAACCCACTCTGTTTTCAAGCAAGAAGTAATCTCTTCTTTCCAGTGTCTCCAATACAGCCAGCACCATTAGAATGCCCAGAAAAAAAAAACTATGTTTCCCACTCATACGGACCATATATAGTTCAGCTCTGCTCTTGAAACTGATACAAACCACAGCTCCGCTTATATAAATGCTCTTTAGTTAATAGTGAGAATCGCGTTGGGTTCCAGAACTGTGTAAAATCATTTGAGCCAAAAATTCACTTGGTTTACCAGAAATGAAATCTTGTTTGTAGGAAGACTCAAATCCTGGGGTTTAACTCCATTTCAGAAGGGAAATTCAGACCATTGTTCTCATCCATGAAACACACTCTGTTTTCATTCAAGAAGCAAGCTCTTCTTTCCAGCGTCTCCAATAGAGCAAGAACCATGAGCATGCCCAGAAAAAAAGAACTGAGTTTCCTACTCATACAGACCATAGGTAGTTCAGCTCTGCTTATGAAACTGTTAGAAACCACAGCTCCTCTTACATAAATGCTCTTTAGTTAATAGTGAGAATCGCGTTGGGTTCCAAATCTGTGTAAAATCATTTGAGCGCAAAATTCACTTGCGTTACCAGAAATGAATTCTTGCTTGTAGGAAGACACTGATCCTGGAGTTCAACTCCATTTTGGAACGGAAATTCAGACCAGTGTTCTTATCCATAAATCACACTCTGTTTTCAAGCAAGAAGGAAGCTCTTCTTTCCAGTGTCTCCAATACAGCAAGCACCATGAGCATGCCCAAAAAAAAAGAACTGTGTTTCCCACTCATACGAACCATATACAGTTCAGGACTGCTTATGAAACTTATACAAAACACAGCTCCGCTTACATAAATGCTCTTTAGTTAATAGTGAGAATCACGTTGGGTTCCAGAACTGTGTAAAATCATTTGAGCCCAAAATTCACTTGGTTTACCAGAAATGAACTCTTGCCTGTGGGAAGACACAGATCCTAGGGTTTCACTCCGTTTCTGAAGGGAAATTCAGACCACTGTTCTCATCCATGAAACACACTCTATTTTCACGCAAGAAGGAATCTCTTCTTTCCAGCGTCTCCAATACAGCCAGCACCATGTGCATGCCCAGAAAAAAAAAACTGTGTTTCCAACTCATACGGACCATATATAGTTCAGCTCTGCTCTTGAAACTGATACAAAATACAGCTCCGCTTAAATAAATGCTCTTTAGTTAATAGTGAGAATCGCGTTGGGTTCCATAACTGTGTAAAATGATTAGAGCCCAAAATTCACTTGGTTTACCAGAAATGAACTCTTGTTTTTAGGAAGACACTGATCCTGGAGTTTAACTCCTTTTCGGAAGGGAAATTCATTCCAGTGTTCCCATCTGTGAAACACACTCTGTTTTCAAGCAAGAAGGAAGCTCTTCTTTTCAGTGTCTCCAGTACAGCAAGCACCATGAGCATGCCCAGAAAAAAAAAACTGTGTTTCCCATTCATACGGACCATATACAGTTCAGGACTGCTTATGAAACTTATACAAAACACAGCTCCGCTTACATAAATGCTCGTTAGTTAACAGTGAGAATCACGTTGGGTTCCAGAACTGTGTAAAATCATTAGAGCCCAAAATTCACTTGGTTTACCAGAAATGAACTCTTGCCTGTAGGAAGACACAGATCCTAGGGTTTAACTCCGTTTCTGAAGGGAAATTCAGACCACTGTTCTCATCCATGAAACACACTCTATTTTCACGAAAGAAGGAATCTCTTCTTTCCAGCGTCTCCAATACAGCCAACACCATGAGCATGCCCAGAAAAAAAAAAACTGTGTTTCCAACTCATACGGACCATATATAGTTCAGCTCTGCTCTTGAAACTGATACAAAATACAGCTCCGCTTAAATAAATGCTCTTTAGTTAATAGTGAGAATCGCGCTGGGTTCCAAATCTCTGTAAAATCATTTGAGCGCAAAATTCACTTGGTTTACCAGAAATAAACTCTTGCTTTTAGGAAGACACAGATCCTGGGGTTTAACTCCATTTCAGAAGGAAAATTCAGACCACTGTTCTCATCCATGAAACACACTCTGTTTTAACGCAAGAAGCAAGCTCTTCTTTCCAGCGTCTCCAATACTGCAAGCCCCATGAGCATGCCCAGAAAAAAAGAACTGTATTTCCTACTCATACGGACCGTATAGAGTTCAGCTCTACTCTTGAAACTGATACAAACCACAGCTCTGCTTACATAAATGCTCTTTAGTTAATAGTGAGAATCGACTTGGGTTCCAGAACTGTGTAAAATCATTAGAGCCCAAAATTCACTTGGTTTACCAGAAATGATCTCTTGCTTGTAGGAAGACACTGATCCTGGAGTTTAACTCCATTTCGGAAGGGAAATTCAGACCATTGTTCTCATCCATGAAACACACTCTGTTTTCACGCAAGAAGCAAGCTCTTCTTTCCAGCGTCTCCAATACAGCAAGAACCATGAGCATGCCCAGAAAAAAAGAACTGAGTTTCCTACTCATACAGACCATAGGTAGTTCAGCTCTGCTTATGAAACTGGTAGAAACCACAACTCCGCTTACATAACTGTTCTTAAGCTAATAGTGAGAATCGCGTTGGGTTCCAGAACTGTGGAGAATCATTTGAGCCCAAAATTCACTTGGTTTACCAGAAATGAACTCTTGCTTGTAGGAAGACACTGATACTGGAGTTTAACTCCATTTCGGAAGGGAAATTCAGACCAGTGCACTCATCCATGAAACACACTCTGTTTTCACGCAAGAAGGAATCTCTTCTTTCCAGTGTCTCCAATACAGCAAGCACCATGAGCATGCCCAGAAAAAAAGAACTGTGTTTCCAACTCATACGGACCATATATAGTTCAGGACTGCCTATGAAACTTATACAAACCATAGCTCCGCTTACATAACTGCTCTTGAGTTAATAGTGAGAATCGCGTTGGGTTCCAGAACTGTGTAAAATCATTTGAGCCCAAAATTCACTTGGTTTACCAGAAATGAAATCTTGTTTGTAGGAACACACAGATCCTGGGGTTTAATTCCATTTTGGAATGGAAATTCAGACCAATGTTCTCATCCATGAAACAACTCTTTTTTCACGCAAGAAGCAAGCTCTTCTTTCCAGCGTCTCCAATACAGCAAGAACCATGAGCATGCTCAGAAAAAAAGAACTGAGTTTCCTACTCATACAGACCATATGTAGTTCAGCTCTGCTTATGAAACTGTTACAAACCACAGCTCCTCTTATATAAATGCTCTTTAGTTAATAGTGAGAATCGCGTTGGGTTCCAAATCTGTGTAAAATCATTTGAGCACAAAAATCACTTGGTTTACCAGAAAAAAACTCTTGCTTTTAGGAAGACACAGATCCTGGGGTTTAACTCCATTTCAGAAGGGAAATTCAGACCAATGTTCTCATCCATGAAACACATTCTGTTTTCACGCAAGATTCAAGCTGTTCTTTCCAGGGTCTCCAATACTGCAATCACCATGAGCATGCCCAGAATAATAGAACTGTATTTCCTACTCATACGGTCCATATATAGTTCAGCTCTACTCTTGAAACTGATACAATCCACAACTCTGCTTACAGAAATGCTCTTTCGTTAATAGTGAGAATCGCCTTGGGTTCCAGAACTGTGTAAAATCATTAGAGCCCAAAATTCACTTGGTTTACCAGAAATGATCTCTTGCTTGTAGGAAGACACTGATCCTGGAGTTTAACTCCATTTCGGAAGGGAAATTCAGACCATTGTTCTCATCCATGAAACACACTCTGTTTTCACGCAAGAAGAAAGCTCTTCTTTCCAGCGTCTCCAATACAGCAAGAACCATGAGCATGCCCAGAAAAAAAGAACTGAGTTTCCTACTCATACAGACCATAGGTAGTTCAGCTCTGCTTATGAAACTGGTAGAAACCACAACTCCGCTTAAATAACTGTTCTTAAGCTAATAGTGAGAATCGCGTTGGGTTCCAGAACTGTGGAGAATCATTTGAGCCCAAAATTCACTTGGTTTACCAGAAATGAACTCTTGCTTGTAGGAAGACACTGATACTGGAGTTTAACTCCATTTCGGAAGGGAAATTCAGACCAGTGCACTCATCCATGAAACACACTCTGTTTTCACGCAAGAAGGAATCTCTTCTTTCCAGTGTCTCCAATACAGCAAGCACCATGAGCATGCCCAGAAAAAAAGAACTGTGTTTCCAACTCATACGGACCATATATAGTTCAGGACTGCCTATGAAACTTATACAAACCATAGCTCCGCTTACATAACTGCTCTTAAGTTAATAGTGAGAATCGCGTTGGGTTCCAGAACTGTGTAAAATCATTTGAGCCCAAAATTCACTTGGTTTACCAGAAATGAAATCTTGTTTGTAGGAAGACACAGATCCTGGGGTTTAACTCCATTTCAGAAGGGAAATTCAGACCATTGTTCTCATCCATGAAACACACTCTGTTTTCATTCAAGAAGCAAGCTCTTCTTTCCAGCGTCTCCAATAGAGCAAGAACCATGAGCATGCCCAGAAAAAAAGAACTGAGTTTCCTACTCATACAGACCATAGGTAATTCAGCTCTGCTTATGAAACTGTTAGAAACCACAGCTCCTCTTACATAAATGCTCTTTAGTTAATAGTGAGAATCGCGTTGGGTTCCAAATCTGTGTAAAATCATTTGAGCGCAAAATTCACTTGCGTTACCAGAAATGAACTCTTGCTTGTAGGAAGACACTGATCCTGGAGTTCAACGCCATTTTGGAACGGAAATTCAGACCAGTGTTCTTATCCATAAATCACACTCTGTTTTCAAGCAAGAAGGAAGCTCTTCTTTCCAGTGTCTCCAATACAGCAAGCACCATGAGCATGCCCAAAAAAAAAGAACTGTGTTTCCCACTCATACGAACCATATACAGTTCAGGACTGCTTATGAAACTTATACAAAACACAGCTCCGCTTACATAAATGCTCTTTAGTTAATAGTGAGAATCACGTTGGGTTCCAGAACTGTGTAAAATCATTTGAGCCCAAAATTCACTTGGTTTACCAGAAATGAACTCTTTCCTGTAGGAAGACACAGATCCTGGGGTTTACCTCCATTTCGAAAGGGAAATTCAGACCATTGTTCTCATCCATGAAACACACTCTGTTTTCACGCAAGAAGGAATCTCTTCTTTCCAGTGTCTCCAATACAGCAAGAACCATGAGCATGCCCAGAAAAAAAGAACTGTGTTTCCAAATCATACGGACCATATACAGTTCAGGACTGCTTATGAAACTTATACAAACCACAGCTCTGCTTACATAAATGCTCTTTAGTTAATAGTGAGAATCGCGTTGGGTTCCAAAACTGTGTAAAATCATTTGAGCCCAAAATTTACTTGGTTTACCAGAAATAAACTCTTGCTTTTAGGAAGACACTGATCCTGGAGTTTAACTCCTTTTCGGAAGGGAAATTCAGTCCAGTGTTCTCATCCGTGAAACACACTCTGTTTTCAAGCAAGAAGGAAGCTCTTCTTTCCAGTGTCTCCAATACAGCAAGCACCATGAGCATGCCCAGAAAAAACGAACTGTGTTTCCCACTCATACGGACCATAGGTAGTTCAGCTCTGCTTATGAAACTGGTAGAAACCACAGCTCCTCTTACATAAATGCTCTTTAGTTAATAGTGAGAATCGCGTTGGGTTCCAAATCTGTATAAAATCATTTGAGCACAAAATTCACTTGGTTTACCAGAAATGAACTCTTGCTTGTAGGAAGACACAGATCCTGGAGTTTAACTCCTTTTCGGAAGGGAAATTCAGACCAGTGTTCTCATCCATAAAACACACTCTGTTTTCAAGCAAGAAGGAAGCTCTTCTTTCCAGTGTCTCCAATACAGCAAGCACCATGAGCATGCCCAGAAAAAAAAGAACTGTGTTTCCCACTCATACGGACCATATACAGTTCAGGACTGCTTATGAAACGCATACAAAAAACAGCTCCGCTTACATAACTGTTCTTAAGCTAATAGTGAGAATCGCGTTGGGTTCCAGAACTGTGGAGAATCATTTGAGCCAAAAATTCACTTGGTTTACCAGAAATGAACTCTTGTTTGTAGGATGACACAGATCCTGGGTATTAACTCCATTTCGGAAGGGAAATTCAGACCAGAGTTCTCATCCATGAAACACACTCTGTTTTCACGCAAAAAGGAATCTCTTCTTTCCAGTGTCTCCAATACAGCAAGCACCATGATCATGCCCAGAAAATCAGAACTGTATTTCCCACTCATACGGACCATATATAGTTCAGCTCTACTCTTGAAACTGGTACTAACCACAGCTCCACTTAAATAAATGCTCTTTAGTTACTAGTGAGAATCGCGTTGGGTTCCAAAACTGTGTAAAATCATTTGAGCCCTAAATTCACTTGGTTTACCAGAAATAAACACTTGCTTGTAGGAAGACACAGATCCTGGGGTTTAACTCCGTTTTTTAAGGGAAATTCAGACCACTGTTCTCATCTATGAAACACACTCTATTTTCACGCAAGAAGGAATCTCTTCTTTCCAGCGTCTCCAATACAGCAAGCACCATGAGCATAACCAGAAAAAAAAGAACTGTGTTTCCCACTCATACGGATCATATACAGTTCAGGACTGCTTATGAAACTTATACAAACCACAGCTGCGCTTACATAAATGCTCTTTAGTTAATAGTGAGAATCGCGTTGGGTTCCAGAACTGTGTAAAATCATTTGAGCCCAAAATTTACTTGGTTTACCAGAAATATACTCTTGCTTGTAGGAAGACACAGATCCTAGGGTTTAACTCCGTTTCTGAACGGAAATTCAGACCACTGTTCTCATCGATGAAACACACTCTATTTTCACGTAAGAAGGAATCTCTTCTTTCCAGCGTCTCCTTACAGCCAGCACCATGACCATGCCCAGAAAAAAAAACTTTGTTTCCCACTCATACGGACCATATATAGTTCAGCTCTGCTCTTGAAACTGATACAAAATACAGCTCCGCTTAAATAAAAACTCTTTAGTTAATAGTGAGAATCACGTTGGGTTCCAGAACTATGTAAAATCATTTGAGCCCAAAATTCACTTGGTTTACCAGAAATGAACTCTTGCTTGTAGGAAGACACAGATCCTGGGCATAATCTCCGTTTCTGAAGAGAAATTCAGACCACTGTTCTCATCCATGAAACACACTCTATTTTCACCCAAGAAGGAATCTCTTCTTTCCAGTGTCTCCAATACAGCAAGCACCATGAGCATGCCCAGAAAAAAAGAACTGAGTTTCCTACTCATACAGACCATATGTAGTTCAGCTCTGCTTATGAAACTGGAACAAACCACAGCTCCTCTTACATAAATGCTCTTTAGTTAATATTGAGAATCCTGTTGCGTTCCAGAACTGTGTAAAATCATTTGAGCCCAAAATTCACTTGGTTTACCAGAAATGAACTCTTGCTTGTAGGAAGACACAGATCCTGGGCGTTATCTCCGTTTCTGAAGGTAAATTCAGACCACTGTTCTCAACCATTAAAAACACTCTCTTTTCATGCAAGAAGGAATCTCTTCTTTCCAGTGTCTCCAATACAGCAAGCACCATGAGCATGCCAACAAAAAAAGAACTGTGTTTCCTACTCATACTGAATATATATAGTTCAGCTCTGCTCTTGAAACTGATACAAACCACAGCTCTGCTTAAATAAATGCTCTTTAGTTAATAGTGAGAATCGCGTTGGGTTCCAGAACTGTGTAAAATCATTTGAGGCCAAAATTCACTTGGTTTACCAGAAATTAACTTTTTCTTGTAGGAAGACTCAGATCCTGGGGTTTAACTCCATTTCGGAAGGGAAATTCAGACCAGTGTTCTCATCCATGAAACACACTCTGTTTTCACGCAAGAAGCAAGCTCTTGTTTCCAGCGTCTCCAATACAGCAAGCACCATGAGCATGTCCAGAAATAAAGAACTGAGTTTCCTACTCATATAGACCATATGTAGTTCATATCTGCTTATGAAACTGGTACAAACCACAGCTCCTCTTACATAAATGCTGTTTAGTTAATAGTGAGAATCGGGTTGGGTTCCAGAACTGTGTAAAATCATTTGAGGCCAAAATTCCCTTGGTTTACCAGAAATGAACTCTTGCTTGTAGGAAGACACAGATCCTGGGGTTTAACTCCGTTTTTGAAGGGAAATTCAGACCACTGTTCTCATCCATGAAACACACTCTATTTTCACCCAAGAAGGAAGCTCTTCTTTCCAGTGTCTCCAATACAGCAAGCACCATGAGCATGACTAGAAAAAAAGAACTGTGTTTCCCAATCATACGGACAATATATAGTTCAGCTCTACGCTTGAAACTGATACAAACCACACCTCCACTTACATAAATGCTCTTTAGTTAATAGTGAGAATCGTGTTGGGTTCCAGAACTGTGTAAAATCATTTGAGCCCAAAATTCACTTGGTTTACCAGAAATGAACTCTTGCTTGTAGGAAGACACAGATCCTGGGCGTTATCTCCGTTTCTGAAGGGAAATTCAGACCACTGTTCTCATCCATTAAACACACTCTCTTTTCACGCAAGAAGGAATCTCTTCTTTCCAGTGTCTCCAATACAGCAAGCACCATGAGCATGCCCACAAAAAAAGAAATGTGTTTCCTACTTATACGGAATATATATAGTTCAGCTCTGCTCTTGAAACTGATACAAACCATAGCTCTGCTTAAATAAATGCTCTTTACTTAATAGTGAGAATCGCGTTGGGTTCCAGAACTGTGTAAAATCATTTGAGGCAAAAATTCAATTGGTTTACCAGAAATGAACTATTGCTTGTAGGAAGACACTGATCCTGGAGTTTAACTCCATTTCGGAAGGGAAATTCAGACCAGTGTTCTCATCCATGAAACACACTCTGTTTTCAAGCAAGAAGGAATCTCTTCTTTCCAGTGTCTCCAATACAGCAAGCACCATGAGCATGCACAGAAAAAAGAACTGTGTTTCCCACTCATACGGACAATATATAGTTCAGCTCTACTCTTGAAACTGATACAAACCACACCTCCGCTTACATAAATGCTCTTTAGTTAATATTGAGAATCCCGTTGCGTTCCAGAACTGTGTAAAATCATTTGAGCCCAAAATTCACTAGGTTTACCAGAAATGAACTCTTGCTTGTAGGAAGACACAGTTCCTGGGGTTTAACTCCATTTCAGAAGGTAAATTCAGACCAGTGTTCTCATCCATGACACACTCTATTTTCACGCAAGAAGCAAGCTCTTCTTTCCAGCGTCTCCAATAGAGCAAGCACCATGAGCATGCCAAGAAAAAAATAACTGTGTTTCCTACTCATACGGAATATATATAATTCAGGTCTGCTTATGAAACTGATACAAACCACAGCTCCGCTTACAAAAATGCTCTTTAGTTAATAGTGAGAATCGTGTTGGGTTCCAGGACTATGTAAAATCATTTGAGCCCAAAATTCACTTGGTTTACCCGAAATGAACTCTTGATTGTAGGAAGACACAGATCCTGAGCGTTATCTCCGTTTCTGAAGAGAAATTCAGACCACTGTTCTCATCCATGAAACACACTCTATTTTCACCCAAGAAGGAATCTCTTCTTTCCAGTGTCTCCAATACAGCAAGCACCATGAGCATGTCCAGAAAAAAAGAACTGTGCTTCCCAATCATACGGACCATATATAGTTCCGCTCTGCGCTTGAAACTCATACACAACACAGCCCCGCTTAAATAAATCCTCTTCAGTTAATAGTGAGAATTGCGATGGGTTCCAGAACTGTGTAAAATCATTAGAGCTCAATATTCACTTGGTTTACCAGAAATGAACTATTGCTTGTAGGAAGACATTGATCCTGGAGTTTAACTCCATTTCGGAAGGGAAATTCAGACCAGTGATCTCATCCATGAAACACACTCTGTTTTCACGCAAGAAGGAATCTCTTCTTTCCAGTGTCTCCAATACAGCAAGCACCATGAGCATGCCCACAAAAAAAGAAATGTGTTTCCTACTCATACGGAATATATATAGTTCAGCTCTGCTCTTGAAACTGATACAAACCACAGCTCTGCTTAAATAAATGCTCTTTAGTTAATAGTGAGAATCGTGTTGGGTTCCAGAACTGAGTCAAATCATTTGAGCCCAAAATTCACTTGGTTTACCAGAAATGAACTCTTTCTTGTAGGAAGACACAGATCCTGGGGTTTAACTCCATTTCGGAAGGGAAATTCATACCAGTGTTCTCATCCATGAAACACACTCTGTTTTCACACAAGAAGCAAGCTCTTCTTTCCAGCGTCTCCAATATAGCAAGCACCATGAGCATGTCCAGAAAAAACGAACTGAGTTTCCTACTCATATAGACCATATGTAGTTCAGCTCTGCTTATGAAACTGGTACAAACCACAGGTCCTCTTACATAAATGCTCTTTAGTTAATAGTTAGAATCACGTTGGGTTCCAGAACTGTGTAAAATCATTTGAGCCCAAAATTCACTTGAATTACCAGAAATGAACTCTTGCTTCTAGGAAGAAACAGATCTTGGGGTTTAACTCCGTTTTTGAAGGGAAATTCAGACCAGTGCTCTCATCCATGAATCTCACTATGTTTTCACGCAAGAACGAATCTCTTCTTTCCAGTGTCTCCAATACAGCAAGCACAATGAGCATGCCCAGCAAAAAAGAACTGTGTTTCCAACTCATACGGACCATGTACAGTTCAGGACTGCTTATGAAACTTATACAAACCACAGCTCTGCTTACATAAATGCTCTTTAGTTAATAGTGAGAATCGCCTTGGGTTCCAGGACTGTGTAAAACCATTTGAGGCCAAAAATCACTTGGTTTACCAGGAATGAACTCTTGTTTGTAGGAAGACACAGATCCTGGGCTTTAACTCCGTTTCTGAAGGGAAATTCAGACCCGTGTTCTCATCCATGAAACACATTCTGTTTTCACTCAAGAAGGAATCTCTTCTTTCCAGTGTCTCCAATACAGCAAGCACCATGAGCATGCCCAGAAAAAAAGAACTGAGTTTCCTACTCATACAGACCATATGTAGTTCAGCTCTGCTTATGAAACTGGTACAAACCACAGCTCCTCTTACATAAATGCTCTTTAGCTAATATTGAGAATCCCGTTGGGTTCCAGAACTGTGTAAAATCATTTGAGCCCAAAATTCACTTGGTTTACCAGAAATGAACTCTTGTTTGTAGGAAGACACAGTTGCTGGGGTTTAACTCCATTTCAGAAGGTAAATTCAGACCAGTGTTCTCATCCATGACACACTCTGTTTTCACGCAAGAAGCAAGCTCTTCTTTCCAGCGTCTCCAATAGAGCAAGCACCATGAGCATGCCAAGAAAAAAATAACTGTGTTTCTTACTCATACGGAATATATATAATTCGGGTCTGCTTATGAAACTGATAAAAACCACAGCTCTGCTTACATAAATGCTCTTTAGTTAATAGTGAGAATCTCGTTGGGTTCCAGAACTGTGTAAAATCATTTGAGCCCAAAATTCACTTGGTTTACCAGAAATGAACTCTTCTTTGTAGGAAGACACAGTTCCTGGGGTTTAACTTCATTTCAGAAGGGAAATTCAGACCAGTGTTCTCATCCATGACACACTCTGTTTTCACGCAAGAAGCAAGCTCTTCTTTCCAGTGTCTCCAATACAGCAAGCACCATGAGCATGCCAAGAAAAAAATAACTGTGTTTCTTACTCATACGGAATATATATAATTCGGGTCTGCTTATGAAACTGATACAAACCACAGCTCCGCTTACATAAATGCTCTTTAGTTAATTGTGAGAATCGTGTTGGGTTCCAGAACTGAGTCAAATCATTTGAGCCCAAAATTCACTTGGTTTACCAGAAATGAACTCTTGCTTGTAAGAAGACACAGATCCTGGCCTTTAACTCAGTTTCTGAAGGGAAATTCAGACCACTGTTCTCATCCACGAAACACACTCTGTTTTCATGCAAGAAGGAATCTCTTCTTTCCAGTGTCTCCAATATAGCAAGCACCATGAGCATTCCCAGCAAAAAAGAACTGTGTTTCCCACTCATACAGACAGTATATACTTCGGCTCTACTCTTGAAACTGATGCAAACCACAGCTCTGCTTACATAAATGCTCTTTAGTTAATAGTGAGAATCGCCTTGGGTTCCAGGACTGTGTAAAACCATTTGAGGCCAAAAATCACTTGGTTTACCAGGAATGAACTCTTGTTTGTAGGAAGACACAGATCCTGGGCTTTAACTCCGTTTCTGAAGGGAAATTCAGACCCCTATTCTCATCCACGAAACACATTCTGTTTTCACTCAAGAAGGAATCTCTTCTTTCCAGTGTCTCCAATACAGCAAGCTCCATGAGCATGCCCAGAAAAAAAGAACTGAGTTTCCTACTCATACAGACCATATGTAGTTCAGCTCTGCTTATGAAACTGGTACAAACCACAGCTCCTCTTACATAAATGCTCTTTAGCTAATATTGAGAATCCCGTTGGGTTCCAGAACTGTGTAAAATCATTTGAGCTCAAAATTCACTTGATTTACCAGAAATGAACTCTTGTTTGTAGGAAGACACAGTTCCTGGGGTTTAACTCCATTTCAGAAGGGAAATTCAGACCAGTGTTTTCATCCATGACACACTCTGTTTTCAAGCAAGAAGCAAGCTCTTCTTTCCAGCGTCTCCAATAGAGCAAGCACCATGAGCATGCCAAGAAAAAAATAACTGTGTTTCTTACTCATACGGAATATATATAATTCGGGTCTGCTTATGAAACTGATACAAACCACAGCTCCTCTTACATAAATTCTCTTTAATTAATAGTGAGAATCGTGTTGGGTCCCAGAACTGTGTAAAATCATTTGAGCGCAAAATTCACTTGGTTTACCAGAAATTAACTCTTGCTTGTAGGAAGACACAGATCCTGGGCGTTATCTCCGTTTCTGAAGAGAAATTCAGACCACTGTTCTCATCCATTAAACACACTCTCTTTTCACGCAAGAAGGAATCTCTTCTTTCCAGTGTCTCCAATACAGCAAGCACCATGAGCATGCCGACCATAAAGGAACTGTGTTTCCTACTCATACGGAATATATATAGTTCAGCTCTGCTCTTGAAACTGATACAAACCATAGCTCTGCTTAAATAAATGCTCTTTAGTTAATAGTAAGAATCGCGTTGGGTTCCAGAACTTTGTAAAATCATTAGAGCCCAATATTCACTTGAATTACCAGAAATGAACTATTGCTTGTAGGAAGACACAGATCTTGGGGTTTAACTCCGTTTCTGAAGGGAAATTCAGACCACTGTTCTCATCCATGAAACACACTCTATTTTCACGCAAGAAGGAATCTCTTCTTTCCAGTGTCTCCAATACAGCAAGCACCATGAGTATGCCCAGAAAAAAAGAACTGTATTTCCCACTCATACGGACCATATATAGTTCAGCTCTGCTCTTGAAACTGATACAAACCACAGCTCCGTTTAAATAAATGCTCTTTAGTTAATAGTGAGAATCGCGTTGGGTTCCAGAACTGTGTAAAATCATTAGAGCCCAAAATTCACTTGGTTTACCAGAAATGAACTCTTGCTTGTAGGAAGACACTGATCCTGTAGTTTAACTGCATTTCGGAAGGGAAATTCAGACCAGTGCTCTCATCCATGAAACACACTCTGTTTTCACGCAAGAAGGATTCTCTTCTTTCCAGTGTCTCCAATACAGCAAGCACAATGAGCATGCCCAGAAAATAAGAACTGGGTTTCCAACTCATACGGACCATGTACAGTTCAGGACTGCTTATGAAACTTATACAAACCACAGCTCTGCTTACATAAATGCTCTTTAGTTAATAGTGAGAATCGCCTTGGGTTCCAGAACTGTGTAAAATCATTTGCACCCAAAATTCACTCGGTTTACCAGAAATGAACTCTTTCTTGTAAGAAGACACAGATCCTGGGCGTTATCTCCGTTTCTGAAGGTAAATTCAGACCACTGTTCTCATGCATTAAACACACTCTCTTTTCACGCAAGAAGGAATCTCTTCTTTCCAGTGTCTCCAATACAGCAAGCACCATGAGCATGACCACAAAAAAAGAACTGTGTTTCCTACTCATACGGAATATATATAGTTCAGCTCTGCTTATGAAACTGGTACAAACCACAGCTCCGCTTACATAAATGCTCTTTAGTTAATAGAGAGAATCTCGTTGGGTTCCAGAACTGTGTAAAATCATTTGAGCCCAAAATTCACTTGGTTTACCAGAAATGAACTCTTGCTTGTAGGAAGACACAGATCCTGGCCTTTAACTCAGTTTCTGAAGGGAAATTCAGACCACTGTTCTCATCCACGAAACACACTCTGTTTTCACGCAAGAAGGAATCACTTCTTTCCAGTGTCTCCAATATAGCAAGCACCATGAGCATTCCCAGAAAAAAAGAACTGTGTTCCCCACTCATACAGACAGTATATACTTCGGCTCTGCTCTTGAAACTGATGCAAACCACAGCTCTGCTTACATAAATGCTCTTTAGTTAATAGTGAGAATCGCGTTGGGTTCCAGAACTGTGTAAAATCATTTGAGCCCAAAATTCACTTGGTTTACCAGAAATGAACTCTTTCTTATAGGAAGACACAGATGCTGGGGTTTAACTCCATTTCGGAAGGGAAATTCAGACCAGTGTTCTCATCCATGACACACTCTGTTTTCACGCAAGAAGCAAGCTCTTCTTTCCAGCGTCTCCAATATAGCAAGCACCATGAGCATGCCAAGAAAAAAATAACTGTGTTTCTTACTCATACGGAATATATATAATTCGGGTCTGCTTATGAAACTGATACAAACCACAGCTCCGCTTACATAAATGCTCTTTAGTTAATTGTGAGAATCGTGTTGGGTTCCAGAACTGAGTCAAATCATTTGAGCCCAAAATTCACTTGGTTTACCAGAAATGAACTCTTGCTTGTAAGAAGACACAGATCCTGGCCTTTAACTCAGTTTCTGAAGGGAAATTCAGACCACTGTTCTCATCCACGAAACACACTCTGTTTTCATGCAAGAAGGAATCTCTTCTTTCCAGTGTCTCCAATATAGCAAGCACCATGAGCATTCCCAGCAAAAAAGAACTGTGTTTCCCACTCATACAGGCAGTATATACTTCGGCTCTACTCTTGAAACTGATGCAAACCACAGCTCTGCGTACATAAATGCTCTTTAGTTAATAGTGAGAATCGCCTTGGGTTCCAGGACTGTGTAAAACCATTTGAGGCCAAAAATCACTTGGTTTACCAGGAATGAACTCTTGTTTGTAGGAAGACACAGATCCTGGGCTTTAACTCCGTTTCTGAAGGGAAATTCAGACCCGTGTTCTCATCCACGAAACACATTCTGTTTTCACTCAAGAAGGAATCTCTTCTTTCCAGTGTTTCCAATACAGCAAGCACCATGAGCATGCCCAGAAAAAAAGAACTGAGTTTCCTACTCATACAGACCATATGTAGTTCAGCTCTGCTTATGAAACTGGTACAAACCACAGCTCCTCTTACATAAATGCTCTTTAGCTAATATTGAGAATCCCGTTGGGTTCCAGAACTGTGTAAAATCATTTGAGCTCAAAATTCACTTGGTTTACCAGAAATGAACTCTTGTTTGAAGGAAGACACAGTTCCTGGGGTTTAACTCCATTTCAGAAGGGAAATTCAGATCAGTGTTCTCATCCATGACACACTCTGTTTTCACGCAAGAAGCAAGCTCTTCTTTCCAGCGTCTCCAATAGAGCAAGCACCATGAGCATGCCAAGAAAAAAATAACTGTGTTTCTTACTCATACGGAATATATATAATTCGGGTCTGCTTATGAAACTGATACAAACCACAGCTCCTCTTACATAAATTCTCTTTAGTTAATAGTGAGAATCGTGTTGGGTCCCAGAACTGTGTAAAATCATTTGAGCCCAAAATTCACTTGGTTTACCAGAAATTAACTCTTGCTTGTAGGAAGACACAGATCCTGGGCGTTATCTCCGTTTCTGAAGAGAAATTCAGACCACTGTTCTCATCCATTAAACACACTCTCTTTTCACGCAAGAAGGAATCTCTTCTTTCCAGTGTCTCCAATACAGCAAGCACCATGAACATGCCGACAAAAAAGGAACTGTGTTTCCTACTCATACGGAATATATATAGTTCAGCTCTGCTCTTGAAACTGATACAAAACATAGCTCTGCTTAAATAAATGCTCTTTAGTTAATAGTAAGAATCGCGTTGGGTTCCAGAACTGTGTAAAATCATTAGAGCCCAATATTCACTTGAATTACCAGAAATGAACTATTGCTTGTAGGAAGACACAGATCTTGGGGTTTAACTCCGTTTCTGAAGGGAAATTCAGACCACTGTTCTCATCCATGAAACACACTCTATTTTCACACAAGAAGGAATCTCTTCTTTCCAGTGTCTCCAATACAGCAAGCACCATGAGTATTCCCAGAAAAATAGAACTGTATTTCCCAATCATACGGACCATATATAGTTCAGCTCTGCTCTTGAAACTGATACAAACCACAGCTCCGTTTAAATAAATGCTCTTTAGTTAATAGTGAGAATCGCGTTGGGTTCCAGAACTGTTTAAAATCATTAGAGCCCAAAATTCACTTGGTTTACCAGAAATGACCTCTTGCTTGTGGGAAGACACTGAAACTGGAGTTTAACTCCATTTTGGAAGGGAAATTCAGACCAGTGTTCTCATCCATGAAACACACTCTGTTTTCACGCAAGAAGGAATCTCTTCTTTCCAGTGTCTCCAATACAGCAAGCACCATGAGCATGCCCAGAAAAAAGAACTGTGTTTCCCACTCATACGGACAATATATAGTTCAGCTCTACTCTTGAAACTGATACAAACCACACCTCCGCTTACATAAATGCTCTTTAGTTAATAGTGAGAATCGTGTTGGGTTCCAGAACTGTGTAAAATCATTTGAGCCCATAATTCACTTGGTTTACCAGAAATGAACTCTTGTTTGTAGGAAGACACAGATCCTGGGCATTATCTCCGTTTCTGAAGGGAAATTCAGACCACTGTTCTCATCCATGAAACACACTCTCTTTTCACGCAAGAAGGAATCTCTTCTTTCCAGTGTCTCCAATACAGTAAGCACCATGAGCATGCCCACAAAAAAAGAACTGTGTTTCCTACTCATACGGAATATATATAGTTCAGCTCTGCTCTTGAAACTGATACAAACCACAGCTCTGCTTAAATAAATGCTCTTTAGTTAATAGTGAGAATCACGCTGGGGTCCAGAACTGTGTAAAATCATTTGAGGCAAAAATTCACTTGGTTTACCAGAAATGAACTCTTTCTTGTAGGAAGACTCAGATCCTGGGGTTTAACTCCATTTCGGAAGGGAAATTCAGACCAGTGTTCTCATCCATGAAACACACTCTGTTTTCACGCAAGAAGCAAGCTCTTCTTTCCAGCGTCTCCAATACAGCAAGCAACATGAGCATGTCCTGAAATAAAGAACTGAGTTTCCTACTCATATAGACCATATGTAGTTCAGCTCTGATTATGAAACTGGTAAAAACCACAGCTCCTCTTACTTAAATGCTGTTTATTTCATAGTGAGAATCGCGTTGGGTTCCAGAACTGTGTAAAATCATATGAGCCCAAAATTCCCTTGGTTTACCAGAAATGAACTCTTGCTTGTAGGAAGACACAGATCCTGGGGTTTAACTCCGTTTTTGAAGGGAAATTCAGACCACTGTTCTCATCCATGAAACACACTCTATTTTCACCCAAGAAGGAATCTCTTCTTTCCAGTGTCTCCAATACAGCAAGCACCATGAGCATGCCCAGAAAAAAAGAACTGTGTTTCCCAATCATACGGACCATATATAGTTCAGCTCTGCTCTTGTCACTGATACAAACCACTGCCCCGCTTAAATAAATCCCCTTTACTTAATAGTGAGAATCGCGATGGGTTCCAGAACTGTGTAAAATCATTAGAGCTCAATATTCACTTGGTTTACCAGAAATGAACTATTGCTTGTAGGAAGACACTGATCCTGGAATTTAACTCCATTTCGGAAGGGAAATTCAGACCAGTGTTCTCATCCATGAAACACACTCTGTTTTCACGCAAGAAGGAATCTCTTCTTTCCAGTGTCTCCAATAGAGCAAGCACCATGAGCATGCCCAGAAAAAAGAACTGTGTTTCCCACTCATACGGACAATATATAGTTCAGCTCTACTCTTGAAACTGATACAAACCACACCTCCGCTTACATAAATGCTCTTTAGTTAATAGTGAGAATCGTGTTGGGTTCCAGAACTGTGTAAAATCATTTGAGCCCAAAATTCACTTGGTTTACCAGAAATAAACTCTTGCTTGTAGGAAGACACAGTTCCTGGGGTTTAACTCCATTTCAGAAGGGAAATTCAGACCAGTGTTCTCATCCATGACACACTCTGTTTTCACGCAAGAAGCATGCTCTTCTTACCAGCGTCTCCCATTTCAGAAGGGAAATTCAGACCAGTGTTCTCATCCATGACACACTCTGTTTTCACGCAAGAAGCATGCTCTTCTTACCAGCGTCTCCAATAGAGCATGCACCATGAACATGCCAAGAAAAAAATAACTCTGTTTCCTACTCATACGGAATATATATAATTCAGGTCTGCTTATGAAACGGATACAAACCACATCTGCGCTTACGTAAATGCTCTTTAGTTAATAGTGAGAATCATGTTGGGTTCCAGAACTGTGTAAAATCATTTGAGCCCAAAATTCACTTGGTTTACCAGAAATGAACTCTTGCTTGTAGGAAGACTCAGATCCTGGGGTTTAACTCCATTTCGGAAGGAAAATTCAGACCAGTGTTCTCATCCATGAAACACACTCTGTTTTCACGCAAGAAGCAAGCTCTTCTTTCCAGCGTCTCCAATACAGCAAGCAACATGAGCATGTCCAGAAATAAATAACTGAGTGTCCTACTCATATAGTCCATACGTAGTTCATCTCTGCTTATGAAACTGATACAAACCACAGCTCCGCTTACATAAATGCTCTTTAGTTAATAGTGAGAATCGTGTTGGGTTCCAGAACTGTGTAAAATCATTTGACACCAAAATTCACTTGGTTTACCAGAAATGAACTCTTGCTTGTAGGAAGACTCAGATCGTGGGGTTTAACTCCATTTCGGAAGGAAAATTCAGACCAGTGTTCTCATCCATGAAACACACTCTGTTTTCACGCAAGAAGCAAGCTCTTCTTTCCAGCGTCTCCAATACAGCAAGCAACATGAGCATGTCCAGAAATAAAGAACTGAGTGTCCTACTCATATAGTCCATACGTAGTTCATCTCTGCTTATGAAACTGATACAAACCTCAGCTCCGCTTACATAAGTGCTCTTTAGTTAATAGTGAGAATCGTGTTGGGTTCCAGAACTGTGTAAAATCATTTGAGACCAAAATTCACTTGGTTTACCAGAAATGAACTCTTGCTTGTAGGAAGACACAGATCCTGGGGTTTAACTCCATTTCGGAAGGGAAATTCAGACCAGTGTTCTCATCTATGAAACACACTCTGTTTTCACGCAAGAAGCAAGCTCTTCTTTCCAGCGTCTCCAATACAGCAAGCACCATGAGCATGTCCAGAATAAAAGAACTGAGTTTCCTACTCATATAGACCATATGTAGTTCAGCTCTGCTTATGAAACTGGTACAAACCACAGCTCCTCTTACATAAATGCTGTTTAGTTCATAGTGAGAATCGCGTTGGGTTCCAGAACTGTGTAAAATCATTTGAGCCCAAAATTCACTTGGTTTAGCAGAAATGAACTCTTTCTTGTAGAAAGACACAGATCCTGGGGTTTAACTCCATTGCGAAAGGGAAATTCAGACCAGTGTTCTCATCCATGAAACAGACTCTGTTTTCACGCAAGAATCAAGCTCTTCTTTCCAGCGTCTCCAATACAGCAAGCACCCTGAGCATGTCCAGAATAAAAGAACTGAGTTTCCTACTCATATAGACCATATGTAGTTCAGCTCTGCTTATGAAACTGGTACAAACCACAGCTCCTCTTACATAAATGCTGTTTAGTTCATAGTGAGAATCGCGTTGGGTTCCAGAACTGTGTAAAATCATTTGAGCCCAAAATTCACTTGGTTTACCAGAAATGAACTCTTGCTTGTAGGAAGACACAGATCCTGGGGTTTAACTCCGTTTTTGAAGGGAAATTCAGACCACTGTTCTCATCCATGAAACACACTCTATTTTCACCCAAGAAGGAATCTCTTCTTTCCATTGTCTCCAATACAGCAAGCACCATGAGCATGCCCAGAAAAAAAAGAACTGTGTTTCCCAATCATACGGACCATATATAATTCAGCTCTGCTCTTGAAACTGATAAAAACCACAGCCCCGCTTAAATAAATCCTCTTTAGTTAATAGTGAGAATCGCGATGGGTTCCAGAACTGTGTAAAATCATTAGAGCTCAATATTCACTTGGTTTACCAGTAATGAACTATTGCTTGTAGGAAGACACTGAAACTGGAGTTTAACTCCATTTTGGAAGGGAAATTCAGACCAGTGTTCTCATCCATGAAACACACTCTGTTTTCACGCAAGAAGGAATCTCTTCTTTCCAGTGTCTCCAATACAGCAAGCACCATGAGCATGCCCAGAAAAAAGAACTGTGTTTCCCACTCATACGGACAATATATAGTTCAGCTCTACTCTTGAAACTGATACAAACCACACCTCCGCTTACATAAATGCTCTTTAGTTAATAGTGAGAATCGTGTTGGGTTCCAGAACTGTGTAAAATCATTTGAGCCCATAATTCACTTGGTTTACCAGAAATGAACTCTTGTTTGTAGGAAGACACAGAACCTGGGCATTATCTCCGTTTCTGAAGGGAAATTCAGACCACTGTTCTCATCCATGAAACACACTCTCTTTTCACGCAAGAAGGAATCTCTTCTTTCCAGTGTCTCCAATACAGCAAGCACCATGAGCATGCCCACAAAAAAAGAACTGTGTTTCCTACTCATACGGAATATATATAGTTCAGCTCTGCTCTTGAAACTGATACAAACCACAGCTCTGCTTAAATAAATGCTCTTTAGTTAATAGTGAGAATCACGCTGGGGTCCAGAACTGTGTAAAATCATTTGAGGCAAAAATTCACTTGGTTTACCAGAAATGAACTCTTTCTTGTAGGAAGACTCAGATCCTGGGGTTTAACTCCATTTCGGAAGGGAAATTCAGACCAGTGTTCTCATCCATGAAACACACTCTGTTTTCACGCAAGAAGCAAGCTCTTCTTTCCAGCGTCTCCAATACAGCAAGCAACATGAGCATGTCCAGAAATAAAGAACTGAGTTTCCTACTCATATAGACCATATGTAGTTCAGCTCTGATTATGAAACTGGTACAAACCACAGCTCCTCTTACTTAAATGCTGTTTATTTCATAGTGAGATTCGCGTTGGGTTCCAGAACTGTGTAAAATCATATGAGCCCAAAATTCACTTGGTTTACCAGAAATGAACTCTTGCTTGTAGGAAGACACAGATCCTGGGGTTTAACTCCGTTTTTGAAGGGAAATTCAGACCACTGTTCTCATCCATGAAACACACTCTATTTTCACCCAAGAAGGAATCTCTTCTTTCCAGTGTCTCCAATACAGCAAGCACCATGAGCATGCCCAGAAAAAAAGAACTGTGTTTCCCAATCATACGGACCATATATAGTTCAGCTCTGCTCTTGTCACTGATACAAACCACTGCCCCGCTTAAATAAATCCCCTTTAGTTAATAGTGAGAATCGCGATGGGTTCCAGAACTGTGTAAAATCATTAGAGCTCAATATTCACTTGGTTTACCAGAAATGAACTATTGCTTGTAGGAAGACACTGATCCTGGAATTTAACTCCATTTCGGAAGGGAAATTCAGACCAGTGTTCTCATCCATGAAACACACTCTGTTTTCACGCAAGAAGGAATCTCTTCTTTCCAGTGTCTCCAATAGAGCAAGCACCATGAGCATGCCCAGAAAAAAGAACTGTGTTTCCCAATCATACGGACCATATATAGTTCAGCTCTACTCTTGAAACTGATACAAACCACACCTCCGCTTACATAAATGCTCTTTAGTTAATAGTGAGAATCGTGTTGGGTTCCAGAACTGTGTAAAATCATTTGAGCCCAAAATTCACTTGGTTTACCAGAAATAAACTCTTGCTTGTAGGAAGACACAGTTCCTGGGGTTTAACTCCATTTCAGAAGGGAAATTCAGACCAGTGTTCTCATCCATGACACACTCTGTTTTCACGCAAGAAGCATGCTCTTCTTACCAGCGTCTCCCATTTCAGAAGGGAAATTCAGACCAGTGTTCTCATCCACGACACACTCTGTTTTCACGCAAGAAGCATGCTCTTCTTACCAGCGTCTCCAATAGAGCATGCACCATGAGCATGCCAAGAAAAAAATAAATGTGTTTCCTACTCATACGGAATATATATAATTCAGGTCTGCTTATGAAACGGATACAAACCACATCTGCGCTTACGTAAATGCTCTTTAGTTAATAGTGAGAATCATGTTGGGTTCCAGAACTGTGTAAAATCATTTGAGCCCAAAATTCACTTGGTTTACCAGAACTGAACTCTTGCTTGTAGGAAGACTCAGATCCTGGGGTTTAACTCCATTTCGGAAGGAAAATTCAGACCAGTGTTCTCATCCATGAAACACACTCTGTTTTCACGCAAGAAGCAAGCTCTTCTTTCCAGCGTCTCCAATACAGCAAGCAACATGAGCATGTCCAGAAATAAAGAACTGAGTGTCCTACTCATATAGTCCATACGTAGTTCATCTCTGCTTATGAAACTGATACAAACCACAGCTCCGCTTACATAAATGCTCTTTAGTTAATAGTGACATTCGTGTTGGGTTCCAGAACTGTGTAAAATCATTTGAGACCAAAATTCACTTGGTTTACCAGAAATGAACTCTTGCTTGTAGGAAGACACAGATCCTGGGGTTTAACTCCATTTCGGAAGGGAAATTCAGACCAGTGTTCTCATCTATGAAACACACTCTGTTTTCACGCAAGAAGCAAGCTCTTCTTTCCAGCGTCTCCAATACAGCAAGCACCATGAGCATGTCCAGAATAAAAGAACTGAGTTTCCTACTCATATAGACCATTTGTAGTTCAGCTCTGCTTATGAAACTGGTTCAAACCACAGCTCCTCTTACATAAATGCTGTTTAGTTCATAGTGAGAATCGCGTTGGGTTCCAGAACTGTGTAAAATCATTTGAGCCCAAAATTCACTTGGTTTACCAGAAATGAACTCTTGCTTGTAGGAAGACACAGATCCTGTGGTTTAACTCCGTTTTTGAAGGGAAATTCAGACCACTGTTCTCATCCATGAAACACACTCTATTTTCACCCAAAAAGGAATCTCTTCTTTCCAGTGTCTCCAATACAGCAAGCACCATGAGCATGCCCAGAAAAAAAAGAACTGTGTTTCCCAATCATACGGACCATATATAATTCAGCTCTGCTCTTGAAACTGATAAAAACCACAGCCCCGCTTAAATAAATCCTCTTTAGTTAATAGTGAGAATCGCGATGGGTTCCAGAACTGTGTAAAATCATTAGAGCTCAATATTCACTTGGTTTACCAGTAATGAACTATTGCTTTTAGGAAGACACTGAAACTGGAGTTTAACTCCATTTCGGAAGGGAAATTCAGACCAGTGTTCTCATCCATGAAACACACTCTGTTTTCACGCAAGAAGGAATCTCTTCTTTCCAGTGTCTCCAATACAGCAAGCACCATGAGCATGCCCAGAAAAAAGAACTGTGTTTCCCACTCATACGGACAATATATACTTCAGCTCTACTCTTGAAACTGATACAAACCACACCTCCGCTTACATAAATGCTCTTTAGTTAATAGTGAGAATCGTGTTGGGTTCCAGAACTGTGTAAAATCATTTGAGCCCAAAATTCACTTGGTTTACCAGAAATGAACTCTTGTTTGTAGGAAGACACAGATCCTGGGCATTATCTCCGTTTCTGAAGGGAAATTCAGACCACTGTTCTCATCCATGAAACACACTCTCTTTTCACGCAAGAAGGAATCTCTTCTTTCCAGTGTCTCCAATACAGCAAGCACCATGAGCATGCCCACAAAAAAAGAACTGTGTTTCCTACTCATACGGAATATATATAGTTCAGCTCTGCTCTTGAAACTGATACAAACCACAGCTCTGCTTAAATAAATGCTCTTTAGTTAATAGTGAGAATCACGCTGGGGTCCAGAACTGTGTAAAATCATTTGAGGCAAAAATTCACTTGGTTTACCAGAAATGAACTCTTGCTTGTAGGAAGACTCAGATCCTGGGGTTTAACTCCATTTCGGAAGGAAAATTCAGACCAGTGTTCTCATCCATGAAACACACTCTGTTTTCACGCAAGAAGCAAGCTCTTCTTTCCAGGGTCTCCAATACAGCAAGCAACGTGAGCATGTCCAGAAATAAAGAACTGAGTGTCCTACTCATATAGTCCATACGTAGTTCATCTCTGCTTATGAAACTGATACAAACCTTAGCTCCGCTTACATAAATGCTCTTTAGTTAATAGTGAGAATCGTGTTGGGTTCCAGAACTGTGTAAAATCATTTGAGACCAAAATTCACTTGGTTTACCAGAAATGAACTCTTGCTTGTAGGAAGACACAGATCCTTGGGTTTAACTCCATTTCGGAAGGGAAATTCAGACCAGTGTTCTCATCTGTGAAACACACTCTGTTTTCACGCAAGAAGCAAGCTCTTCTTTCCAGAGTCTCCAATACAGCAAGCACCCTGAGCATGTCCAGAATAAAAGAACTGAGTTTCCTACTCATATAGACCATATGTAGTTCAGCTCTGCTTATGAAACTGGTACAAACCACAGCTCCTCTTACATAAATGCTGTTTAGTTCATAGTGAGAATCGCATTGGGTTCCAGAACTGTGTAAAATCATTTGAGCCCAAAATTCACTTGGTTTACCAGAAATGAACTCTTGCTTGTAGGAAGACACAGATCCTGGGGTTTAACTCCGTTTTTGAAGGGAAATTCAGACCACTGTTCTCATCCATGAAACACACTCTATTTTCACCCAAGAAGGAATCTCTTCTTTCCATTGTCTCCAATACAGCAAGCACCATGAGCATGCCCAGAAAAAAAAGAACTGTGTTTCCCAATCATACGGACCATATATAATTCAGCTCTGCTCTTGAAACTGATAAAAACCACAGCCCCGCTTAAATAAATCCTCTTTAGTTAATAGTGAGAATCGCGATGGGTTCCAGAACTGTGTAAAATCATTAGAGCTCAATATTCACTTGGTTTACCAGTAATGAACTATTGCTTGTAGGAAGACACTGAAACTGGAGTTTAACTCCATTTTGGAAGGGAAATTCAGACCAGTGTTCTCATCCATGAAACACACTCTGTTTTCACGCAAGAAGGAATCTCTTCTTTCCAGTGTCTCCAATACAGCAAGCACCATGAGCATGCCCAGAAAAAAGAACTGTGTTTCCCACTCATACGGACAATATATAGTTCAGCCCTACTCTTGAAACTGATACAAACCACACCTCCGCTTACATAAATGCTCTTTAGTTAATAGTGAGAATCGTGTTGGGTTCCAGAACTGTGTAAAATCATTTGAGCCCATAATTCACTTGGTTTACCAGAAATGAACTCTTGTTTGTAGGAAGACACAGATCCTGGGCATTATCTCCGTTTCTGAAGGGAAATTCAGACCACTGTTCTCATCCATGAAACACACTCTCTTTTCACGCAAGAAGGAATCTCTTCTTTCCAGTGTCTCCAATACAGCAAGCACCATGAGCATGCCCACAAAAAAAGAACTGTGTTTCCTACTCATACGGAATATATATAGTTCAGCTCTGCTCTTGAAACTGATACAAACCACAGCTCTGCTTAAATAAATGCTCTTTAGTTAATAGTGAGAATCACGCTGGGGTCCAGAACTGTGTAAAATCATTTGAGGCAAAAATTCACTTGGTTTACCAGAAATGAACTCTTTCTTGTAGGAAGACTCAGATCCTGGGGTTTAACTCCATTTCGGAAGGGAAATTCAGACCAGTGTTCTCATCCATGAAACACACTCTGATTTCACGCAAGAAGCAAGCTCTTCTTTCCAGCGTCTCCAATACAGCAAGCAACATGAGCATGTCCAGAAATAAAGAACTGAGTTTCCTACTCATATAGACCATATGTAGTTCAGCTCTGATTATGAAACTGGTACAAACCACAGCTCCTCTTACTTAAATGCTGTTTATTTCATAGTGAGAATCGCGTTGGGTTCCAGAACTGTGTAAAATCATATGAGCCCAAAATTCACTTGGTTTACCAGAAATGAACTCTTGCTTGTAGGAAGACACAGATCCTGGGGTTTAACTCCGTTTTTGAAGGGAAATTCAGACCACTGTTCTCATCCATGAAACACACTCTATTTTCACCCAAGAAGGAATCTCTTCTTTCCAGTGTCTCCAATACAGCAAGCACCATGAGCATGCCCAGAAAAAAAGAACTGTGTTTCCCAATCATACGGACCATATATAGTTCAGCTCTGCTCTTGTCACTGATACAAACCACTGCCCCGCTTAAATAAATCCCCTTTAGTTAATAGTGAGAATCGCGATGGGTTCCAGAACTGTGTAAAATCATTAGAGCTCAATATTCACTTAGTTTACCAGAAATGAACTATTGCTTGTAGGAAGACACTGATCCTGGAATTTAACTCCATTTCGGAAGGGAAATTCAGACCAGTGTTCTCATCCATGAAAAACACTCTGTTTTCACGCAAGAAGGAATCTCTTCTTTCCAGTGTCTCCAATAGAGCAAGCACCATGAGCATGCCCAGAAAAAAGAACTGTGTTTCCCACTCATACGGACAATATATAGTTCAGCTCTACTCATGAAACTAATACAAACCACACCTCCGCTTACATAAATGCTCTTTAGTTAATAGTGAGAATCGTGTTGGGTTCCAGATCTGTGTAAAATCATTTGAGCCCAAAATTCACTTGGTTTACCAGAAATAAACTCTTGCTTGTAGGAAGACACAGTTCCTGGGGTTTAACTCCATTTCAGAAGGGAAATTCAGACCAGTGTTCTCATCCATGACACACTCTGTTTTCACGCAAGAAGCATGCTCTTCTTACCAGCGTCTCCCATTTCAGAAGGGAAATTCAGACCAGTGTTCTCATCCATGACACACTCTGTTTTCACGCAAGAAGCATGCTCTTCTTACCAGCGTCTCCAATAGAGCATGCACCATGAGCATGCCAAGAAAAAAATAACTGTGTTTCCTACTCATACGGAATATATATAATTCAGGTCTGCTTATGAAACGGATACAAACCACATCTGCGCTTACGTAAATGCTCTTTAGTTAATAGTGAGAATCATGTTGGGTTCCAGAACTGTGTAAAATCATTTGAGCCCAAAATTCACTTGGTTTACCAGAAATGAACTCTTGCTTGTAGGAAGACTCAGATCCTGGGGTTTAACTCCATTTCGGAAGGAAAATTCATACCAGTGTTCTCATCCATGAAACACACTCTGTTTTCACGCAAGAAGCAAGCTCTTCTTTCCAGCGTCTCCAATACAGCAAGCAACATGAGCATGTCCAGAAATAAAGAACTGAGTGTCCTACTCATATAGTCCATACGTAGTTCATCTCTGCTTATGAAACTGATACAAACCACAGCTCCGCTTACATAAATGCTCTTTAGTTAATAGTGAGAATCGTGTTGGGTTCCAGAACTGTGTAAAATCATTTGAGACCAAAATTCACTTGGTTTACCAGAAATGAACTCTTGCTTGTAGGAAGACACAGATCCTGGGGTTTAACTCCATTTCGGAAGGGAAATTCAGACCAGTGTTCTCATCTATGAAACACACTCTGTTTTCACGCAAGAAGCAAGCTCTTCTTTCCAGCGTCTCCAATACAGCAAGCACCATGAGCATGTCCAGAATAAAAGAACTGAGTTTCCTACTCATATAGACCATTTGTAGTTCAGCTCTGCTTATGAAACTGGTACAAACCACAGCTCCTCTTACATAAATGCTGTTTAGTTCATAGTGAGAATCGCGTTGGGTTCCAGAACTGTGTAAAATCATTTGAGCCCAAAATTCACTTGGTTTACCAGAAATGAACTCTTGCTTGTAGGAAGACACAGATCCTGTGGTTTAACTCCGTTTTTGAAGGGAAATTCAGACCACTGTTCTCATCCATGAAACACACTCTATTTTCACCCAAAAAGGAATCTCTTCTTTCCAGTGTCTCCAATACAGCAAGCACCATGAGCATGCCCAGAAAAAAAAGAACTGTGTTTCCCAATCATACGGACCATATATAATTCAGCTCTGCTCTTGAAACTGATAAAAACCACAGCCCCGCTTAAATAAATCCTCTTTAGTTAATAGTGAGAATCGCGATGGTTTCCAGAACTGTGTAAAATCATTAGAGCTCAATATTCACTTGGTTTTCCAGTAATGAACTATTGCTTGTAGGAAGACACTGAAACTGGAGTTTAACTCCATTTCGGAAGGGAAATTCAGACCAGTGTTCTCATCCATGAAACACACTCTGTTTTCACGCAAGAAGGAATCTCTTCTTTCCAGTGTCTCCAATACAGCAAGCACCATGAGCATGCCCAGAAAAAAGAACTGTGTTTCCCACTCATACGGACAATATATACTTCAGCTCTACTCTTGAAACTGATACAAACCACACCTCTGCTTACATAAATGCTCTTTAGTTAATAGTGAGAATCGTGTTGGGTTCCAGAACTGTGTAAAATCATTTGAGCCCAAAATTCACTTGGTTTACCAGAAATGAACTCTTGTTTGTAGGAAGACACAGATCCTGGGCATTATCTCCGTTTCTGAAGGGAAATTCAGGCCACTGTTCTCATCCATGAAACACACTCTCTTTTCAAGCAAGAAGGAATCTCTTCTTTCCAGTGTCTCCAATACAGCAAGCACCATGAGCATGCCCACAAAAAAAGAACTGTGTTTCCTACTCATACGGAATATATATAGTTCAGCTCTGCTCTTGAAACTGATACAAACCACAGCTCTGCTTAAATAAATGCTCTTTAGTTAATAGTGAGAATCACGCTGGGGTCCAGAACTGTGTAAAATCATTTGAGGCAAAAATTCACTTGGTTTACCAGAAATGAACTCTTTCTTGTAGGAAGACTCAGATCCTGGGGTTTAACTCCATTTCGGAAGGGAAATTCAGACCAGTGTTCTCATCCATGAAACACACTCTGTTTTCACGCAAGAAGCAAGCTCTTCTTTCCAGCGTCTCCAATACAGCAAGCAACATGAGCATGTCCAGAAATAAAGAACTGAGTTTCCTACTCATATAGACCATATGTAGTTCAGCTCTGATTATGAAACTGGTACAAACCACAGCTCCTCTTACTTAAATGCTGTTTATTTCATAGTGAGAATCGCGTTGGGTTCCAGAACTGTGTAAAATCATATGAGCCCAAAATTCACTTGGTTTACCAGAAATGAACTCTTGCTTGTAGGAAGACTCAGATCCTGGGGTTTAACTCCGTTTTTGAAGAGAAATTCAGACCACTGTTCTCATCCATGAAACACACTCTATTTTCACCCAAGAAGGAATCTCTTCTTTCCAGTGTCTCCAATACAGCAAGCACCATGAGCATGCCCAGAAAAAAAGAACTGTGTTTCCCAATCATACGGACCATATATAGTTCAGCTCTGCTCTTGTCACTGATACAAACCACTGCCCCGCTTAAATAAATCCCCTTTAGTTAATAATGAGAATCGCGATGGGTTCCAGAACTGTGTAAAATCATTAGAGCTCAATATTCACTTGGTTTACCAGAAATGAACTATTGCTTGTAGGAAGACACTGATCCTGGAATTTAACTCCATTTCGGAAGGGAAATTCAGACCAGTGTTCTCATCCATGAAACACACTCTGTTTTCACGTAAGAAGGAATCTCTTCTTTCCAGTGTCTCCAATACAGCAAGCACCATGAGCATGCCCAGAAAAAAGAACTGTGTTTCCCACTCATACGGACAATATATAGTTCAGCTCTACTCTTGAAACTGATACAAACCACACCTCCGCTTACATAAATGCTCTTTAGTTAATAGTGAGAATCGTGTTGGGTTCCAGAACTGTGTAAAATCATTTGAGCCCAAAATTCACTTGGTTTACCAGAAATAAACTCTTGCTTGTAGGAAGACACATTTCCTGGGGTTTAACTCCATTTCAGAAGGGAAATTCAGACCAGTGTTCTCATCCATGACACACTCTGTTTTCACGCAAGAAGCATGCTCTTCTTACCAGCGTCTCCCATTTCAGAAGGGAAATTCAGACCAGTGTTCTCATCCATGACACACTCTGTTTTCACGCAAGAAGCATGCTCTTCTTACCAGCGTCTCCAATAGAGCATGCACCATGAGCATGCCAAGAAAAAAATAACTGTGTTTCCTACTCATACGGAATATATATAATTCAGGTCTGCTTATGAAATGGATACAAACCACATCTGCGCTTACGTAAATGCTCTTTAGTTAATAGTGAGAATCATGTTGGGTTCCAGAACTGTGTAAAATCATTTGAGCCCAAAATTCACTTGGTTTACCAGAAATGAACTCTTGCTTGTAGGAAGACTCAGATCCTGGGGTTTAACTCCATTTCGGAAGGAAAATTCATACCAGTGTTCTCATCCATGAAACACACTCTGTTTTCACGCAAGAAGCAAGCTCTTCTTTCCAGCGTCTCCAATACAGCAAGCAAAATGAGCATGTCCAGAAATATAGAACTGAGTGTCCTACTCATATAGTCCATACGTAGTTCATCTCTGCTTATGAAACTGATACAAACCACAGCTCCGCTTACATAAATGCTCTTTAGTTAATAGTGAGAATCGCGTTGGGTTCCAGAACTGTGTAAAATCATTTGAGGCCAAAATTCACTTGGTTTACCAGATATGAACTATTTCTTGTAGGAAGACACAGATCCTGGGGTTTAACTCCATTTCGGAAGGGAAATTCAGACCAGTGTTCTCATCTATGAAACACACTCTGGTTTCACGCAAGAAGCAAGCTCTTCTTTCCAGTGTCTCCAATACAGCAAGCACCATGAGCATGTCCAGAATAAAAGAACTGAGTTTCCTACTCATATAGACCATATGTAGTTCAGCTCTGCTTATGAAACTGGTACAAACCACAGCTCCTCTTACATAAATGCTGTTTAGTTCATAGTGAGAATCGCGTTGGGTTCCAGAACTGTGTAAAATCATTTGAGCCCAAAATTCACTTGGTTTACCAGAAATGAACTCATTCTTGTAGGAAGACACAGATCCTGGGGTTTAACTCCATTTCGAAAGGGAAATTCAGACCAGTTTTCTCATCCATGAAACAGACTCTGTTTTCACGCAAGAAGCAAGCTCTTCTTTCTAGCGTCTCCAATACAGCAAGCACCCTGAGCATGTCCAGAATAAAAGAACTGAGTTTCCTACTCATATAGACCATATGTAGTTCAGCACTGCTAATGAAACTGGTACAAACCACAGCTCCTCTTACATAAATGCTGTTTAGTTCATAGTGAGAATCGCGTTGGGTTCCAGAACTGTGTAAAATCATTTGAGCCCAAAATTCACTTGGTTTACCAGAAATGAACTCTTGCTTGTAGGAAGGCACAGATCCTGGGGTTTAACTCCGTTTTTGAAGGGAAATTCAGACCACTGTTCTCATCCATGAAACACACTCTATTTTCACCCAAGAAGGAATCTCTTCTTTCCAGTGTCTCCAATACAGCAAGCACCATGAGCATGCCCAGAAAAAAAAGAACTGTGTTTCCCAATCATACGGACCATATATAATTCAACTCTGCTCTTGAAACTGATAAAAACCACAGCCCCGCTTAAATAAATCCTCTTTAGTTAATAGTGAGAATCGCGATGGGTTCCAGAACTGTGTAAAATCATTAGAGCTCAATATTCACTTGGTTTACCAGTAATGAACTATTGCTTGTTGGAAGACACTGAAACTGGAGTTTAACTCAATTTCGGAAGGGAAATTCAGACCAGTGTTCTCATCCATGAAACACACTCTGTTTTCACCCAAGAAGGAATCTCTTCTTTCCAGTGTCTCCAAAAACAGCAAGCACCATGAGCATGCCCAGAAAAAAGAACTGTGTTTCCCACTCATACGGACAATATATAGTTCAGCTCTACTCTTGAAACTGATACAAACCACACCTCCGCTTACATAAATTCTCTTTAGTTAATAGTGAGAATCGTGTTGGGTTCCAGAACTGTGTAAAATCATTTGAGCCCAAAATTCACTTGGTTTACCAGAAATGAACTCTTGTTTGTAGGAAGACACAGATCCTGGGCATTATCTCCGTTTCTGAAGGGAAATTCAGACCACTGTTCTCATCCATTAAAAACACTCTCTTTTAACGCAAGAAGGAATCTCTTCTTTCCAGTGTCTCCAATACAGCAAGCACCATGAGCATGCCCACAAAAAAAGAACTGTGTTTCCTACTCATACGGAATATATATAGTTCAGCTCTGCTCTTGAAACTGATACAAACCACAGCTCTGCTTAAATAAATGCTCTTTAGTTAATAGTGAGAATCGCGCTGGGGTCCAGAACTGTGTAAAATCATTTGAGGCAAAAATTCACTTGGTTTACCAGAAATGAACTCTTTCTTGTAGGAAGACTCAGATCCTGGGGTTTAACTCCATTTCGGAAGGGAAATTCAGACCAGTGTTCTCATCCATGAAACACACTCTGTTTTCACGCAAGAAGCAAGCTCTTCTTTCCAGCGTCTCCAATACAGCAAGCAACATGAGCATGTCCAGAAATAAAGAACTGAGTTTCCTACTCATATAGACCATATGTAGTTCAGCTCTGATTATGAAACTGGTACAAACCACAGCTCCTCTTACTTAAATGCTGTTTATTTCATAGTGAGAATCGCGTTGGGTTCCAGAACTGTGTAAAATCATTTGAGCCCAAAATTCACTTGGTTTACCAGAAATGAACTCTTTCTTGTAGGAAGACACAGATCCTGGGGTTTAACTCCATTTCAAAAGGGAAATTCAGACCAGTGTTCTCATCCATGAAACAGACTCTGTTTTCACGCAAGAAGCAAGCTCTTCTTTCCAGCGTCTCCAATACAGCAAGCACCATGAGCATGTCCAGAATAAAAGAACTGAGTTTCCTACTCATATAGACCATATGTAGTTCAGCTCTGCTTATGAAACTGGTACAAACCACAGCTCCTCTTACATAAATGCTGTTTAGTTCATAGTGAGAATCGCGTTGGGTTCCAGAACTGTGTAAAATCATTTGAGCCCAAAATTCACTTGGTTTACCAGAAATGAACTCTTGCTTGTAGGAAGACACAGATCCTGGGGTTTAACTCCGTTTTTGAAGGGAAATTCAGACCACTGTTCTCATCCATGAAACACACTCTATTTTCACCCAAGAAGGAATCTCTTCTTTCCAGTGTCTCCAATACAGCAAGCACCATGAGCATGCCCAGAAAAAAAAGAACTGTGTTTCCCAATCATACGGACCATATATAATTCAGCTCTGCTCTTGAAACTGATAAAAACCACAGCCCCGCTTAAATAAATCCTCTTTAGTTAATAGTGAGAATCGCGATGGGTTCCAGAACTGTGTAAAATCATTAGAGCTCAATATTCACTTGGTTTACCAGTAATGAACTATTGCTTGTAGGAAGACACTGAAACTGGAGTTTAACTCCATTTCGGAAGGGAAATTCAGACCAGTGTTCTCATCCATGAAACACACTCTGTTTTCACGCAAGAAGGAATCTCTTCTTTCCAGTGTCTCCAATACAGCAAGCACCATGAGCATGCCCAGAAAAAAGAACTGTGTTTCCCACTCATAGGGACAATATATAGTTCAGCTCTACTCTTGAAACTGATACAAACCACACCTCCGCTTACATAAATGCTCTTTAGTTAATAGTGAGAATCGTGTTGGGTTCCAGAACTGTGTAAAATCATTTGAGCCCAAAATTCACTTGGTTTACCAGAAATGAACTCTTGTTTTTAGGAAGACACAGATCCTGGGCATTATCTCCGTTTCTGAAGGGAAATTCAGACCACTGTTCTCATCCATTAAAAACACTCTCTTTTAACGCAAGAAGGAATCTCTTCTTTCCAGTGTCTCCAATACAGCAAGCACCATGAGCATGCCCACAAAAAAAGAACTGTGTTTCCTACTCATACGGAATATATATAGTTCAGCTCTGCTCTTGAAACTGATACAAACCACAGCTCTGCTTAAATAAATGCTCTTTAGTTAATACTGAGAATCGCGCTGGGGTCCAGAACTGTGTAAAATCATTTGAGGCAAAAATTCACTTGGTTTACCAGAAATGAACTCTTTCTTGTAGGAAGACTCAGATCCTGGGGTTTAACTCCATTTCGGAAGGGAAATTCAGACCAGTGTTCTCATCCATGAAACACACTCTGTTTTCACGCAAGAAGCAAGCTCTTCTTTCCAGCGTCTCCAATACAGCAAGCAACATGAGCATGTCCAGAAATAAAGAACTGAGTTTCCTACTCATATAGACCATATGTAGTTCAGCTCTGATTATGAAACTGGTACAAACCACAGCTCCTCTTACTTAAATGCTGTTTATTTCATAGTGAGAATCGCGTTGGGTTCCAGAACTGTGTAAAATCATATGAGCCCAAAATTCACTTGGTTTACCAGAAATGAACTCTTGCTTGTAGGAAGACACAGATCCTGGGGTTGAACTCCGTTTTTGAAGGGAAATTCAGACCACTGTTCTCATCCATGAAACACACTCTATTTTCACCCAAGGAGGAATCTCTTCTTTCCAGTGTCCCAATACAGCAAGCACCATGAGCATGCCCAGAAAAAAAGAACTGTGTTTCCCAATCATACGGACCATATATAGTACAGCTCTGCTCTTGTCACTGATACAAACCATAGCCCCGCTTAAATAAATCCCCTTTAGTTAATAGTGAGAATCGCGATGGGTTCCAGAACTGTGTAAAATCATTAGAGATCAATATTCACTTGGTTTACCAGAAATGAACTATTGCTTGTAAGAAGACACTGATCCTGGAATTTAACTCCATTTCGGAAGGGAAATTCAGACCAGTGTTCTCATCCATGAAACACACTCTGTTTTCACGCAAGAAGGAATCTCTTCTTTCCAGTGTCTCCAATACAGCAAGCACCATGAGCATGCCCAGAAAAAAGAACTGTGTTTCCCACTCATACGGACAATATATAGTTCAGCTCTACTCTTGAAACTGATACAAATCACACCTCCGTTTACATAAATCCTCTTTAGTTAATAGTGAGAATCGTGTTGGGTTCCAGAACTGTGTAAAATCATTTGAGCCCAAAATTCACTTGGTTTACCAGAAATAAACTCTTGCTTGTAGGAAGACACGGTTCCTGGGGTTTAACTCCATTTCAGAAGGGAAATTCAGACCACTGTTCTCATCCATGACACACTCTGTTTTCACGCAAGAAGCATGCTCTTCTTAACAGCGTCTCCCATTTCAGAAGGGAAATTCAGACCAGTGTTCTCATCCATGACACACTCTGTTTTCACGCAAGAAGCATGCTCTTCTTACCAGCGTCTCCAATAGAGCATGCACCATGAGCATGCCAAGAAAAAAATAACTGTGTTTCCTACTCATACGGAATATATATAATTCAGGTCTGCTTATGAAACTGATACAAACCACATCTGCGCTTACATAAATGCTCTTTAGTTAATAGTGAGAATCGTGTTGGGTTCCAGAACTGTGTAAAATCATTTGAGCCCAAAATTCACTTGGTTTACCAGAAATGAACTCTTGCTTGTAGGAAGACTCAGATCCTGGGGTTTAACTCCATTTCGGAAGGAAAATTCAGACCAGTGTTCTCATCTATGAAACACACTCTGGTTTCACGCAAGAAGCAAGCTCTTCTTTCCAGTGTCTCCAATACAGCAAGCACCATGAGCATGTCCAGAATAAAAGAACTGAGTTTCCTACTCATATAGACCATATGTAGTTCAGCTCTGCTTATGAAACTGGTACAAACCACAGCTCCTCTTACATAAATGCTGTTTAGTTCATAGTGAGAATCGCGTTGGGTTCCAGAACTGTGTAAAATCATTTGAGCCCAAAATTCACTTGGTTTACCAGAAATGAACTCATTCTTGTAGGAAGACACAGATCCTGGGGTTTAACTCCATTTCGAAAGGGAAATTCAGACCAGTTTTCTCATCCATGAAACAGACTCTGTTTTCACGCAAGAAGCAAGCTCTTCTTTCTAGCGTCTCCAATACAGCAAGCACCCTGAGCATGTCCAGAATAAAAGAACTGAGTTTCCTACTCATATAGACCATATGTAGTTCAGCACTGCTAATGAAACTGGTACAAACCACAGCTCCTCTTACATAAATGCTGTTTAGTTCATAGTGAGAATCGCGTTGGGTTCCAGAACTGTGTAAAATCATTTGAGCCCAAAATTCACTTGGTTTACCAGAAATGAACTCTTGCTTGTAGGAAGGCACAGATCCTGGGGTTTAACTCCGTTTTTGAAGGGAAATTCAGACCACTGTTCTCATCCATGAAACACACTCTATTTTCACCCAAGAAGGAATCTCTTCTTTCCAGTGTCTCCAATACAGCAAGCACCATGAGCATGCCCAGAAAAAAAAGAACTGTGTTTCCCAATCATACGGACCATATATAATTCAACTCTGCTCTTGAAACTGATAAAAACCACAGCCCCGCTTAAATAAATCCTCTTTAGTTAATAGTGAGAATCGCGATGGGTTCCAGAACTGTGTAAAATCATTAGAGCTCAATATTCACTTGGTTTACCAGTAATGAACTATTGCTTGTTGGAAGACACTGAAACTGGAGTTTAACTCAATTTCGGAAGGGAAATTCAGACCAGTGTTCTCATCCATGAAACACACTCTGTTTTCACCCAAGAAGGAATCTCTTCTTTCCAGTGTCTCCAAAAACAGCAAGCACCATGAGCATGCCCAGAAAAAAGAACTGTGTTTCCCACTCATACGGACAATATATAGTTCAGCTCTACTCTTGAAACTGATACAAACCACACCTCCGCTTACATAAATTCTCTTTAGTTAATAGTGAGAATCGTGTTGGGTTCCAGAACTGTGTAAAATCATTTGAGCCCAAAATTCACTTGGTTTACCAGAAATGAACTCTTGTTTGTAGGAAGACACAGATCCTGGGCATTATCTCCGTTTCTGAAGGGAAATTCAGACCACTGTTCTCATCCATTAAAAACACTCTCTTTTAACGCAAGAAGGAATCTCTTCTTTCCAGTGTCTCCAATACAGCAAGCACCATGAGCATGCCCACAAAAAAAGAACTGTGTTTCCTACTCATACGGAATATATATAGTTCAGCTCTGCTCTTGAAACTGATACAAACCACAGCTCTGCTTAAATAAATGCTCTTTAGTTAATAGTGAGAATCGCGCTGGGGTCCAGAACTGTGTAAAATCATTTGAGGCAAAAATTCACTTGGTTTACCAGAAATGAACTCTTTCTTGTAGGAAGACTCAGATCCTGGGGTTTAACTCCATTTCGGAAGGGAAATTCAGACCAGTGTTCTCATCCATGAAACACACTCTGTTTTCACGCAAGAAGCAAGCTCTTCTTTCCAGCGTCTCCAATACAGCAAGCAACATGAGCATGTCCAGAAATAAAGAACTGAGTTTCCTACTCATATAGACCATATGTAGTTCAGCTCTGATTATGAAACTGGTACAAACCACAGCTCCTCTTACTTAAATGCTGTTTATTTCATAGTGAGAATCGCGTTGGGTTCCAGAACTGTGTAAAATCATTTGAGCCCAAAATTCACTTGGTTTACCAGAAATGAACTCTTTCTTGTAGGAAGACACAGATCCTGGGGTTTAACTCCATTTCAAAAGGGAAATTCAGACCAGTGTTCTCATCCATGAAACAGACTCTGTTTTCACGCAAGAAGCAAGCTCTTCTTTCCAGCGTCTCCAATACAGCAAGCACCATGAGCATGTCCAGAATAAAAGAACTGAGTTTCCTACTCATATAGACCATATGTAGTTCAGCTCTGCTTATGAAACTGGTACAAACCACAGCTCCTCTTACATAAATGCTGTTTAGTTCATAGTGAGAATCGCGTTGGGTTCCAGAACTGTGTAAAATCATTTGAGCCCAAAATTCACTTGGTTTACCAGAAATGAACTCTTGCTTGTAGGAAGACACAGATCCTGGGGTTTAACTCCGTTTTTGAAGGGAAATTCAGACCACTGTTCTCATCCATGAAACACACTCTATTTTCACCCAAGAAGGAATCTCTTCTTTCCAGTGTCTCCAATACAGCAAGCACCATGAGCATGCCCAGAAAAAAAAGAACTGTGTTTCCCAATCATACGGACCATATATAATTCAGCTCTGCTCTTGAAACTGATAAAAACCACAGCCCCGCTTAAATAAATCCTCTTTAGTTAATAGTGAGAATCGCGATGGGTTCCAGAACTGTGTAAAATCATTAGAGCTCAATATTCACTTGGTTTACCAGTAATGAACTATTGCTTGTAGGAAGACACTGAAACTGGAGTTTAACTCCATTTCGGAAGGGAAATTCAGACCAGTGTTCTCATCCATGAAACACACTCTGTTTTCACGCAAGAAGGAATCTCTTCTTTCCAGTGTCTCCAATACAGCAAGCACCATGAGCATGCCCAGAAAAAAGAACTGTGTTTCCCACTCATAGGGACAATATATAGTTCAGCTCTACTCTTGAAACTGATACAAACCACACCTCCGCTTACATAAATGCTCTTTAGTTAATAGTGAGAATCGTGTTGGGTTCCAGAACTGTGTAAAATCATTTGAGCCCAAAATTCACTTGGTTTACCAGAAATGAACTCTTGTTTTTAGGAAGACACAGATCCTGGGCATTATCTCCGTTTCTGAAGGGAAATTCAGACCACTGTTCTCATCCATTAAAAACACTCTCTTTTAACGCAAGAAGGAATCTCTTCTTTCCAGTGTCTCCAATACAGCAAGCACCATGAGCATGCCCACAAAAAAAGAACTGTGTTTCCTACTCATACGGAATATATATAGTTCAGCTCTGCTCTTGAAACTGATACAAACCACAGCTCTGCTTAAATAAATGCTCTTTAGTTAATACTGAGAATCGCGCTGGGGTCCAGAACTGTGTAAAATCATTTGAGGCAAAAATTCACTTGGTTTACCAGAAATGAACTCTTTCTTGTAGGAAGACTCAGATCCTGGGGTTTAACTCCATTTCGGAAGGGAAATTCAGACCAGTGTTCTCATCCATGAAACACACTCTGTTTTCACGCAAGAAGCAAGCTCTTCTTTCCAGCGTCTCCAATACAGCAAGCAACATGAGCATGTCCAGAAATAAAGAACTGAGTTTCCTACTCATATAGACCATATGTAGTTCAGCTCTGATTATGAAACTGGTACAAACCACAGCTCCTCTTACTTAAATGCTGTTTATTTCATAGTGAGAATCGCGTTGGGTTCCAGAACTGTGTAAAATCATATGAGCCCAAAATTCACTTGGTTTACCAGAAATGAACTCTTGCTTGTAGGAAGACACAGATCCTGGGGTTGAACTCCGTTTTTGAAGGGAAATTCAGACCACTGTTCTCATCCATGAAACACACTCTATTTTCACCCAAGGAGGAATCTCTTCTTTCCAGTGTCCCAATACAGCAAGCACCATGAGCATGCCCAGAAAAAAAGAACTGTGTTTCCCAATCATACGGACCATATATAGTACAGCTCTGCTCTTGTCACTGATACAAACCATAGCCCCGCTTAAATAAATCCCCTTTAGTTAATAGTGAGAATCGCGATGGGTTCCAGAACTGTGTAAAATCATTAGAGATCAATATTCACTTGGTTTACCAGAAATGAACTATTGCTTGTAAGAAGACACTGATCCTGGAATTTAACTCCATTTCGGAAGGGAAATTCAGACCAGTGTTCTCATCCATGAAACACACTCTGTTTTCACGCAAGAAGGAATCTCTTCTTTCCAGTGTCTCCAATACAGCAAGCACCATGAGCATGCCCAGAAAAAAGAACTGTGTTTCCCACTCATACGGACAATATATAGTTCAGCTCTACTCTTGAAACTGATACAAATCACACCTCCGTTTACATAAATCCTCTTTAGTTAATAGTGAGAATCGTGTTGGGTTCCAGAACTGTGTAAAATCATTTGAGCCCAAAATTCACTTGGTTTACCAGAAATAAACTCTTGCTTGTAGGAAGACACGGTTCCTGGGGTTTAACTCCATTTCAGAAGGGAAATTCAGACCACTGTTCTCATCCATGACACACTCTGTTTTCACGCAAGAAGCATGCTCTTCTTAACAGCGTCTCCCATTTCAGAAGGGAAATTCAGACCAGTGTTCTCATCCATGACACACTCTGTTTTCACGCAAGAAGCATGCTCTTCTTACCAGCGTCTCCAATAGAGCATGCACCATGAGCATGCCAAGAAAAAAATAACTGTGTTTCCTACTCATACGGAATATATATAATTCAGGTCTGCTTATGAAACTGATACAAACCACATCTGCGCTTACATAAATGCTCTTTAGTTAATAGTGAGAATCGTGTTGGGTTCCAGAACTGTGTAAAATCATTTGAGCCCAAAATTCACTTGGTTTACCAGAAATGAACTCTTGCTTGTAGGAAGACTCAGATCCTGGGGTTTAACTCCATTTCGGAAGGAAAATTCAGACCAGTGTTCTCATCCATGAAACACACTCTGTTTTCACGCAAGAAGCAAGCTCTTCTTTCCAGCGTCTCCAATACAGCAAGCACCATGAGCATGTCCAGAATAAAAGAACTGAGTTTCCTACTCATATAGACCATATGTAGTTCAGCTCTGCTTATGAAACTCATACAAACCACAGCTCCTCTTACATAAATGCTGTTTAGTTCATAGTGAGAATCGCGTTGGGTTCCAGAACTCTGTAAAATCATTAGAGCCCAAAATTCACTTGGTTTACCAGAAATGAACTATTGCTTGTAGGAAGACACAGATCCTGCGGTTTAACTCCATTTCTTAAGGGAAATTCAGACCAGTGTTCTCATCCATGAAACACACTCTGTTTTCACGCAAGAAGGAATCTCTTCTTTCCAGTGTCTCCAATACAGCAAGCACCATGAGCATGCCCAGAAAAAAAGAACTGTGTTTCCTACTCATACGGACTATATATAGTTCAGCTCTGCTTATGATACTGATACAAACCACAGCTCCACTTACATCAATGCTCTTTAGTTAATAGTGAGAATCGCGTTGGGTTCCAGAACTGTGTAAAATCATTTGAGGCCAAAATTCACTTGGTTTACCAGATATGAACTATTGCTTGTAGGAAGACACTGAAACTGGAGTTTAACTCCATTTCGGAAGGGAAATTCAGACCAGTGTTCTCATCCATGAAACACACTCTGTTTTCACGCAAGAAGGAATCTCTTCTTTCCAGTGTCTCCAATACAGCAAGCACCATGAGCATGCCCACAAAAAAAGAACTGTGTTTCCTACTCATACGGAATATATATAGTTCAGCTCTGCTCTTGAAACTATACAAACCACAGCTCTGCTTAAATAAATGCTCTTTAGTTAATAGTGAGAATCGCGCTGGGGTCCAGAACTGTGTAAAATCATTTGAGGCAAAAATTCACTTGGTTTACCAGAAATGAACTCTTTCTTGTCGGAAGACTCAGATCCTGGGGTTTAACTCCATTTCGGAAGGGAAATTCAGACCACTGTTCTCATCCATTAAAAACACTCTCTTTTCACGCAAGAAGGAATCTCTTCTTTCCAGTGTCTCCAATTCACCAAGCACCATGAGCATGCCCAGAAAAAAAGAACTGAGTTTCCTGCGCATACAGACCATATGTAGTTCAGCTATCCTTATGAAACTGGTACAAACCACAGCTCCTCTTAAATAAGTGCTCTTTAGTTAATACTGAGAATCCCATTGCGTTCCAGAACTGTGTAAAATCATTTGAGCCCAAAATTCACTTGGTTTACCAGAAATAAACTCTTGCTTGTAGGAAGACACAGTTCCTGGGGTTTACCTCCATTTCAGAAAGAAATTCAGACCAGTGTTCTCATCCATGACACACTCTGTTTTCACGCAAGAAGCAAGCTCTTCTTACCAGCGTCTCCAATAGAGCAAGCACCATGAGCATGCCCAGAAAAAAGAACTGTGTTTCCCACTCATACGGACAATATATAGTTCAGCTCTACTCTTGAAACTGATACAAATCACACCTCTGCTTACATAAATCCTCTTTAGTTAATAGTGAGAATCGTGTTGGGTTCCAGAACTGTGTAAAATCATTTGAGCCCAAAATTCACTTGGTTTACCAGAAATAAACTCTTGCTTGTAGGAAGACACGGTTCCTGGGGTTTAACTCCATTTCAGAAGGGAAATTCAGACCAGTGTTCTCATCCATGACACACTCTGTTTTCACGCAAGAAGCATGCTCTTCTTACCAGCGTCTCCAAGAGAGCATGCACCATGAGCATGCCAAGAAAAAAATAACTGTGTTTCCTACTCATACGGAATATATATAATTCAGGTCTGCTTATGAAACTGATACAAACCACATCTGCGCTTACATAAATGCTCTTTAGTTAATAGTGAGAATCGTGTTGGGTTCCAGAACTGTGTAAAATCATTTGAGCCCAAAATTCACTTGGTTTACCAGAAATGAACTCTTGCTTGTAGGAAGACTCAGATCCTGGGGTTTAACTCCATTTCGGAAGGAAAATTCAGACCAGTGTTCTCATCCATGAAACACACTCTGTTTTCACGCAAGAAGCAAGCTCTTCTTTCCAGCGTCTCCAATACAGCAAGCACCATGAGCATGTCCAGAATAAAAGAACTGAGTTTCCTACTCATATAGACCATATGTAGTTCAGCTCTGCTTATGAAACTCATACAAACCACAGCTCCTCTTACATAAATGCTGTTTAGTTCATAGTGAGAATCACGTTGGGTTCCAGAACTCTGTAAAATCATTAGAGCCCAAAATTCACTTGGTTTACCAGAAATGAACTATTGCTTGTAGGAAGACACAGATCCTGGGGTTTAACTCCATTTCTTAAGGGAAATTCAGACCAGTGTTCTCATCCATGAAACACAATCTGTTTTCACGCAAGAAGGAATCTCTTCTTTCCAGTGTCTCCAATACAGCAAGCACCATGAGCATGCCCAGAAAAAAAGAACTGTGTTTCCCAATCATACGGACCATATATAATTCAGCTCTGCTCTTGAAACTGATACAAATCACAGCCCCGCTTAAATAAATCCTCTTTAGTTAATAGTGAGAATCGCGATGGGTTCCAGAACTGTGTAAAATCATTAGAGCTCAATATTCACTTGGTTTACCAGTAATGAACTATTGCTTGTAGGAAGACACTGAAACTGGAGTTTAACTCCATTTCGGAAGGGAAATTCAGACCAGTGTTCTCATCCATGAAACACACTCTGTTTTCACGCAAGAAGGAATCTCTTCTTTCCAGTGTCTCCAATACAGCAAGCACCATGAGCATGCCCAGAAAAAAGAACTGTGTTTCCCACTCATACGGACAATATATAGTTAAGCTCTACTCTTGAAACTGATACAAACCACACCTCCGCTTACATAAATGCTCTTTAGTTAATAGTGAGAATCGTGTTGGGTTCCAGAACTGTGTAAAATCATTTGAGCCCAAAATTCACTTGGTTTACCAGAAATGAACTCTTGTTTGTAGGAAGACACAGATCCTGGGCATTATCTCCGTTTCTGAAGGGAAATTCAGACCACTGTTCTCATCCATTAAAAACACTCTCTTTTCACGCAAGAAGGAATCTCTTCTTTCCAGTGTCTCCAATACAGCAAGCACCATGAGCATGCCCACAAAAAAAGAACTGTGTTTCCTACTCATACGGAATATATATAGTTCAGCTCTGCTCTTGAAACTATACAAACCACAGCTCTGCTTAAATAAATGCTCTTTAGTTAATAGTGAGAATCGCGCTGGGGTCCAGAACTGTGTAAAATCATTTGAGGCAAAAATACACTTGGTTTACCAGAAATGAACTCTTTCTTGTCGGAAGACTCAGATCCTGGGGTTTAACTCCATTTCGGAAGGGAAATTCAGACCACTGTTCTCATCCATTAAAAACACTCTCTTTTCACGCAAGAAGGAATCACTTCTTTCCAGTGTCTTCAATTCACCAAGCACCATGAGCATGCCCAGAAAAAAAGAACTGAGTTTCCTACTCATACAGACCATATGTAGTTCAGCTATCCTTATGAAACTGGTACAAACCACAGCTCCTCTTACATAAGTGCTCTTTAGTTAATACTGAGAATCCCATTGCGTTCCAGAACTGTGTAAAATCATTTGAGCCCAAAATTCACTTGGGTTACCAGAAATAAACTCTTGCTTGTAGGAAGACACAGTTCCTGGGGTTTACCTCCATTTCAGAAGGAAATTCAGACCAGTGTTCTCATCCATGACACACTCTGTTTTCACGCAAGAAGCAAGCTCTTCTTACCAGCGTCTCCAATAGAGCAAGCACCATGAGCATGCCCAGAAAAAAGAACTGTGTTTCCCACTCATACAGACAATATATAGTTCAGCTCTACTCTTGAAACTGATACAAATCACACCTCCGCTTACATAAATCCTCTTTAGTTAATAGTGAGAATCGTGTTGGGTTCCAGAACTGTGTAAAATCATTTGAGCCCAAAATTCACTTGGTTTACCAGAAATAAACTCTTGCTTGTAGGAAGACACGGTTCCTGGGGTTTAACTCCATTTCAGAAGGGAAATTCAGACCAGTGTTCTCATCCATGACACACTCTGTTTTCACGCAAGAAGCATGCTCTTCTTACCAGCGTCTCCAAGAGAGCATGCACCATGAGCATGCCAAGAAAAAAATAACTGTGTTTCCTACTCATACGGAATATATATAATTCAGGTCTGCTTATGAAACTGATACAAACCACATCTGCGCTTACATAAATGCTCTTTAGTTAATAGTGAGAATCGTGTTGGGTTCCAGAACTGTGTAAAATCATTTGAGGCCAAAATTCACTTGGTTTACCAGAAATGAACTCTTGCTTGTAGGAAGACTCAGATCCTGGGGTTTAACTCCATTTCGGAAGGAAAATTCAGACCAGTGTTCTCATCCATGAAACACACTCTGTTTTCACGCAAGAAGCAAGCTCTTCTTTCCAGCGTCTTCAATACAGCAAGCACCATGAGCATGTCCAGAATAAAAGAACTGAGTTTCCTACTCATATAGACCATATGTAGTTCAGCTCTGCTTATGAAACTCATACAAACCACAGCTCCTCTTACATAAATGCTGTTTAGTTCATAGTGAGAATCGCGTTGGGTTCCAGAACTCTGTAAAATCATTAGAGCCCAAAATTCACTTGGTTTACCAGAAATGAACTATTGCTTGTAGGAAGACACAGATCCTGGGGTTTAACTCCATTTCTTAAGGGAAATTCAGACCAGTGTTCTCATCCATGAAACACACTCTGTTTTCACGCAAGAAGGAATCTCTTCTTTCCAGTGTCTCCAATACAGCAAGCACCATGAGCATGCCCAGAAAAAAAGAACTGTGTTTCCCAATCATACGGACCATATATAATTCAGCTCTGCTCTTGAAACTGATACAAACCACAGCCCCGCTTAAATAAATCCTCTTTAGTTAATAGTGAGAATCGCGATGGGTTCCAGAACTGTGTAAAATCATTAGAGCTCAATATTCACTTGGTTTACCAGTAATGAACTATTGCTTGTAGGAAGACACTGAAACTGGAGTTTAACTCCATTTCGGAAGGGAAATTCAGACCAGTGTTCTCATCGATGAAACACACTCTGTTTTCACGCAAGAAGGAATCTCTTCTTTCCAGTGTCTCCAATACAGCAAGCACCATGAGCATGCCCAGAAAAAAGAACTGTGTTTCCCACTCATACGGACAATATATAGTTAAGCTCTACTCTTGAAACTGATACAAACCACACCTCCGCTTACATAAATGCTCTTTAGTTAATAGTGAGAATCGTGTTGGGTTCCAGAACTGTGTAAAATCATTTGAGCCCAAAATTCACTTGGTTTACCAGAAATGAACTCTTGTTTGTAGGAAGACACAGATCCTGGGCATTATCTCCGTTTCTGAAGGGAAATTCAGACCACTGTTCTCATCCATTAAAAACACTCTCTTTTCACGCAAGAAGGAATCTCTTCTTTCCAGTGTCTCCAATACAGCAAGCACCATGAGCATGCCCACAAAAAAAGAACTGTGTTTCCTACTCATACGGAATATATATAGTTCAGCTCTGCTCTTGAAACTATACAAACCACAGCTCTGCTTAAATAAATGCTCTTTAGTTAATAGTGAGAATCGCGCTGGGGTCCAGAACTGTGTAAAATCATTTGAGGCAAAAATACACTTGGTTTACGAGAAATGAACTATTTCTTGTAGGAAGACACAGATCCTGGGGTTTAACTCCATTTCGGAAGGGAAATTCAGACCAGTGTTCTCATCTATGAAACACACTCTGTTTTCACGCAAGAAGCAAGCTCTTCTTTCCAGCGTCTCCAATACAGCAAGCACCATGAGCATGTCCAGAATAAAAGAACTGAGTTTCCTACTCATATAGACCATATGTAGTTCAGCTCTGCTTATGAAACTGGTACAAACCACAGCTCCTCTTACATAAATGCTGTTTAGTTCATAGTGAGAATCGCGTTGGGTTCCAGAACTGTGTAAAATCATTTGAGCCCAAAATTCACTTGGTTTACCAGAAATGAACTCTTGCTTGTAGGAAGACACAGATCCTGGGGTTTAACTCCGTTTTTGAAGGGAAATTCAGACCACTGTTCTCATCCATGAAACACACTCTATTTTCACCCAAGAAGGAATCTCTTCTTTCCAGTGTCTCCAATACAGCAAGCACCATGAGCATGCCCAGAAAAAAAGAACTGTGTTTCCCAATCATACGGACCATATATAGTTCAGCTCTGCTCTTGTCACTGATACAAACCACAGCCCCGCTTAAATAAATCTCCTTTAGTTAATAGTGGGAATCGCGATGGGTTCCAGAACTGTGTAAAATCATTGGAGGTCAATATTCACTTGGTTTACCAGAAATGAACTATTGCTTGTAGGAAGACACTGATCCTGGAATTTAACTCCATTTCGGAAGGGAAATTCAGACCAGTGTTCTCATCCATGAAACACACTCTGTTTTCACGCAAGAAGGAATCTCTTCTTTCCAGTGTCTCCAATACAGCAAGCAACATGAGCATGCCCAGAAAAAAGAATTGTTTTCCCTCTCATACGGACAATATATAGTTCAGCTCTACTCTTGAAACTGATACAAATCACACCTCCGCTTACATAAATCCTCTTTAGTTAATAGTGAGAATCGTGTTGGGTTCCAGAACTGTGTAAAATCATTTGAGCCCAAAATTCACTTTGTTTACCAGAAATAAACTCTTGCTTGTAGGAAGACACGGTTCCTGGGGTTTAACTCCATTTCAGAAGGGAAATTCAGACCAGTGTTCTCATCCATGACACACTCTGTTTTCACGCAAGAAGCATGCTCTTCTTACCAGCGTCTCCAAGAGAGCATGCACCATGAGCATGCCAAGAAAAAAATAACTGTGTTTCCTACTCATACGGAATATATATAATTCAGGTCTGCTTATGAAACTGATACAAACCACATCTGCGCTTACATAAATGCTCTTTAGTTAATAGTGAGAATCGTGTTGGGTTCCAGAACTGTGTAAAATCATTTGAGCCCAAAATTCACTTGGTTTACCAGAAATGAACTCTTGCTTGTAGGAAGACTCAGATCCTGGGGTTTAACTCCATTTCGGAAGGAAAATTCAGACCAGTGTTCTCATCCATGAAACACACTCTGTTTTCACGCAAGAAGCAAGCTCTTCTTTCCAGCGTCTCCAATACAGCAAGCACCATGAGCATGTCCAGAATAAAAGAACTGAGTTTCCTACTCATATAGACCATATGTAGTTCAGCTCTGCTTATGAAACTCATACAAACCACAGCTCCTCTTACATAAATGCTGTTTAGTTCATAGTGAGAATCGCGTTGGGTTCCAGAACTCTGTAAAATCATTAGAGCCCAAAATTCACTTGGTTTACCAGAAATGAACTATTGCTTGTAGGAAGACACAGATCCTGCGGTTTAACTCCATTTCTTAAGGGAAATTCAGACCAGTGTTCTCATCCATGAAACACAATCTGTTTTCACGCAAGAAGGAATCTCTTCTTTCCAGTGTCTCCAATACAGCAAGCACCATGAGCATGCCCAGAAAAAAAGAACTGTGTTTCCCAATCATACGGACCATATATAATTCAGCTCTGCTCTTGAAACTGATACAAATCACAGCCCCGCTTAAATAAATCCTCTTTAGTTAATAGTGAGAATCGCGATGGGTTCCAGAACTGTGTAAAATCATTAGAGCTCAATATTCACTTGGTTTACCAGTAATGAACTATTGCTTGTAGGAAGACACTGAAACTGGAGTTTAACTCCATTTCGGAAGGGAAATTCAGACCAGTGTTCTCATCCATGAAACACACTCTGTTTTCACGCAAGAAGGAATCTCTTCTTTCCAGTGTCTCCAATACAGCAAGCACCATGAGCATGCCCAGAAAAAAGAACTGTGTTTCCCACTCATACGGACAATATATAGTTAAGCTCTACTCTTGAAACTGATACAAACCACACCTCCGCTTACATAAATGCTCTTTAGTTAATAGTGAGAATCGTGTTGGGTTCCAGAACTGTGTAAAATCATTTGAGCCCAAAATTCACTTGGTTTACCAGAAATGAAGTCTTGTTTGTAGGAAGACACAGATCCTGGGCATTATCTCCGTTTCTGAAGGGAAATTCAGACCACTGTTCTCATCCATTAAAAACACTCTCTTTTCACGCAAGAAGGAATCTCTTCTTTCCAGTGTCTCCAATACAGCAAGCACCATGAGCATGCCCACAAAAAAAGAACTGTGTTTCCTACTCATACGGAATATATATAGTTCAGCTCTGCTCTTGAAACTACACAAACCACAGCTCTGCTTAAATAAATGCTCTTTAGTTAATAGTGAGAATTGCGCTGGGGTCCAGAACTGTGTAAAATCATTTGAGGCAAAAATACACTTGGTTTACCAGAAATGAACTCTTTCTTGTCGGAAGACTCAGATCCTGGGGTTTAACTCCATTTCGGAAGGGAAATTCAGACCACTGTTCTCATCCATTAAAAACACTCTCTTTTCACGCAAGAAGGAATCACTTCTTTCCAGTGTCTTCAATTCACCAAGCACCATGAGCATGCCCAGAAAAAAAGAACTGAGTTTCCTACTCATACAGACCATATGTAGTTCAGCTATCCTTATGAAACTGGTACAAACCACAGCTCCTCTTACATAAGTGCTCTTTAGTTAATACTGAGAATCCCATTGCGTTCCAGAACTGTGTAAAATCATTTGAGCCCAAAATTCACTTGGTTTACCAGAAATAAACTCTTGCTTGTAGGAAGACACAGTTCCTGGGGTTTACCTCCATTTCAGAAGGAAATTCAGACCAGTGTTCTCATCCATGACACACTCTGTTTTCACGCAAGAAGCAAGCTCTTCTTACCAGCGTCTCCAATAGAGCAAGCACCATGAGCATGCCCAGAAAAAAGAACTGTGTTTCCCACTCATACGGACAATATATAGTTCAGCTCTACTCTTGAAACTGATACAAATCACACCTCCGCTTACATAAATCCTCTTTAGTTAATAGTGAGAATCGTGTTGGGTTCCAGAACTGTGTAAAATCATTTGAGCCCAAAATTCACTTGGTTTACCAGAAATAAACTCTTGCTTGTAGGAAGACACGGTTCCTGGGGTTTAACTCCATTTCAGAAGGGAAATTCAGACCAGTGTTCTCATCCATGACACACTCTGTTTTCACGCAAGAAGCATGCTCTTCTTACCAGCGTCTCCAAGAGAGCATGCACCATGAGCATGCCAAGAAAAAAATAACTGTGTTTCCTACTCATACGGAATATATATAATTCAGGTCTGCTTATGAAACTGATACAAACCACATCTGCGCTTACATAAATGCTCTTTAGTTAATAGTGAGAATCGTGTTGGGTTCCAGAACTGTGTAAAATCATTTGAGGCCAAAATTCACTTGGTTTACCAGAAAGGAACTCTTGCTTGTAGGAAGACTCAGATCCTGGGGTTTAACTCCATTTCGGAAGGAAAATTCAGACCAGTGTTCTCATCCATGAAACACACTCTGTTTTCACGCAAGAAGCAAGCTCTTCTTTCCAGCGTCTTCAATACAGCAAGCACCATGAGCATGTCCAGAATAAAAGAACTGAGTTTCCTACTCATATAGACCATATGTAGTTCAGCTCTGCTTATGAAACTCATACAAACCACAGCTCCTCTTACATAAATGCTGTTTAGTTCATAGTGAGAATCGCGTTGGGTTCCAAAACTCTGTAAAATCATTAGAGCCCAAAATTCACTTGGTTTACCAGAAATGAACTATTGCTTGTAGGAAGACACAGATCCTGGGGTTTAACTCCATTTCTTAAGGGAAATTCAGACCAGTGTTCTCATCCATGAAACACACTCTGTTTTCACGCAAGAAGGAATCTCTTCTTTCCATTGTCTCCAATACAGCAAGCACCATGAGCATGCCCAGAAAAAAAGAACTGTGTTTCCCAATCATACGGACCATATATAATTCAGCTCTGCTCTTGAAACTGATACAAACCACAGCCCCGCTTAAATAAATCCTCTTTAGTTAATAGTGAGAATCGCGATGGGTTCCAGAACTGTGTAAAATCATTAGAGCTCAATATTCACTTGGTTTACCAGTAATGAACTATTGCTTGTAGGAAGACACTGAAACTGGAGTTTAACTCCATTTCGGAAGGGAAATTCAGACCAGTGTTCTCATCCATGAAACACACTCTGTTTTCACGCAAGAAGGAATCTCTTCTTTCCAGTGTCTCCAATACAGCAAGCACCATGAGCATGCCCAGAAAAAAAGAACTGTGTTTCCTACTCATATGGACTATATATAGTTCAGCTCTGCTTATGAAACTGATACAAACCACAGCTCCACTTACATGAATGCTCTTTAGTTAATAGTGAGAATCGCGTTGGGTTCCAGAACTGTGTAAAATCATTTGAGGCCAAAATACACTTGGTTTACGAGAAATGAACTATTTCTTGTAGGAAGACACAGATCCTGGGGTTTAACTCCATTTCGGAAGGGAAATTCAGACCAGTGTTCTCATCTATGAAACACACTCTGTTTTCACGCAAGAAGCAAGCTCTTCTTTCCAGCGTCTCCAATACAGCAAGCACCATGAGCATGTCCAGAATAAAAGAACTGAGTTTCCTACTCATATAGACCATATGTAGTTCAGCTCTGCTTATGAAACTGGTACAAACCACAGCTCCTCTTACATAAATGCTGTTTAGTTCATAGTGAGAATCGCGTTGGGTTCCAGAACTGGGTAAAATCATTTGAGCCCAAAATTCACTTGGTTTACCAGAAATGAACTCTTGCTTGTAGGAAGACACAGATCCTGGGGTTTAACTCCGTTTTTGAAGGGAAATTCAGACCACTGTTCTCATCCATGAAACACACTCTATTTTCACCCAAGAAGGAATCTCTTCTTTCCAGTGTCTCCAATACAGCAAGCACCATGAGCATGCCCAGAAAAAAAGAACTGTGTTTCCCAATCATACGGACCATATATAGTTCAGCTCTGCTCTTGTCACTGATACAAACCACAGCCCCGCTTAAATAAATCCCCTTTAGTTAATAGTGAGAATCGCGATGGGTTCCAGAACTGTGTAAAATCATTGGAGGTCAATATTCACTTGGTTTACCAGAAATGAACTATTGCTTGTAGGAAGACACTGATCCTGGAATTTAACTCCATTTCGGAAGGGAAATTCAGACCAGTGTTCTCATCCATGAAACACACTCTGTTTTCACGCAAGAAGGAATCTCTTCTTTCCAGTGTCTCCAATACAGCAAGCAACATGAGCATGCCCAGAAAAAAGAATTGTTTTCCCTCTCATACGGACAATATATAGTTCAGCTCTACTCTTGAAACTGATACAAATCACACCTCCGCTTACATAAATCCTCTTTAGTTAATAGTGAGAATCGTGTTGGGTTCCAGAACTGTGTAAAATCATTTGAGTCCAAAATTCACTTTGTTTACCAGAAATAAACTCTTGCTTGTAGGAAGACACGGTTCATGGGGTTTAACTCCATTTCAGAAGGGAAATTCAGACCAGTGTTCTCATCCATGACACACTCTGTTTTCACGCAAGAAGCATGCTCTTCTTACCAGCGTCTCCAATAGAGCATGCACCATGAGCATGCCAAGAAAAAAATAACTGTGTTTCCTACTCATACGGAATATATATAATTCAGGTCTGCTTATGAAACTGATACAAACCACATCTGCGCTTACATAAATGCTCTTTAGTTAATAGTGAGAATCGTGTTGGGTTCCAGAACTGTGTAAAATCATTTGAGCCCAAAATTCACTTGGTTTACCAGAAATGAACTCTTGCTTGTAGGAAGACTCAGATCCTGGGGTTTAACTCCATTTCGGAAGGAAAATTCAGACCAGTGTTCTCATCCATGAAACACACTCTGTTTTCACGCAAGAAGCAAGCTCTTCTTTCCAGCGTCTCCAATACAGCAAGCACCATGAGCATGTCCAGAATAAAAGAACTGAGTTTCCTACTCATATAGACCATATGTAGTTCAGCTCTGCTTATGAAACTCATACAAACCACAGCTCCTCTTACATAAATGCTGTTTAGTTCATAGTGAGAATCGCGTTGGGTTCCAGAACTCTGTAAAATCATTAGAGCCCAAAATTCACTTGGTTTACCAGAAATGAACTATTGCTTGTAGGAAGACACAGATCCTGCGGTTTAACTCCAGTTCTTAAGGGAAATTCAGACCAGTGTTCTCATCCATGAAACACACTCTGTTTTCACGCAAGAAGGAATCTCTTCTTTCCAGTGTCTCCAATACAGCAAGCACCATGAGCATGCCCAGAAAAAAAGAACTGTGTTTCCTACTCATACGGACTATATATAGTTCAGCTCTGCTTATGATACTGATACAAACCACAGCTCCACTTACATCAATGCTCTTTAGTTAATAGTGAGAATCGCGTTGGGTTCCAGAACTGTGTAAAATCATTTGAGGCCAAAATTCACTTGGTTTACCAGATATGAACTATTTCTTGTAGGAAGACACAGATCCTGGGGTTTAACTCCATTTCGGAAGGGAAATTCAGACCAGTGTTCTCATCTATGAAACACACTCTGGTTTCACGCAAGAAGCATGCTCTTCTTTCCAGCGTCTCCAATACAGCAAGCACCATGAGCATGTCCAGAATAAAAGAACTGAGTTTCCTACTCATATAGACCATATGTAGTTCAGCTCTGCTTATGAAACTGGTACAAACCACAGCTCCTCTTACATAAATGCTGTTTAGTTCATAGTGAGAATCGCGTTGGGTTCCAGAACTGTGTAAAATCATTTGAGCCCAAAATTCACTTGGTTTACCAGAAATGAACTCTTGCTTGTAGGAAGACACAGATCCTGGGCATTATCTCCGTTTCTGAAGGGAAATTCAGACCACTGTTCTCATCCATTAAAAACACTCTCTTTTCACGCAAGAAGGAATCTCTTCTTTCCAGTGTCTCCAATACAGCAAGCACCATGAGCATGCCCACAAAAAAAGAACTGTGTTTCCTACTCATACGGAATATATATAGTTCAGCTCTGCTCTTGAAACTATACAAACCACAGCTCTGCTTAAATAAATGCTCTTTAGTTAATAGTGAGTATCGCGCTGGGGTCCAGAACTGTGTAAAATCATTTGAGGCAAAAATTCACTTGGTTTACCAGAAATGAACTCTTTCTTGTCGGAAGACTCAGATCCTGGGGTTTAACTCCATTTCGGAAGGGAAATTCAGACCACTGTTCTCATCCATTAAAAACACTCTCTTTTCACGCAAGAAGGAATCTCTTCTTTCCAGTGTCTCCAATTCACCAAGCACCATGAGCATGCCCAGAAAAAAAGAACTGAGTTTCCTGCGCATACAGACCATATGTAGTTCAGCTATCCTTATGAAACTGGTACAAACCACAGCTCCTCTTACATAAGTGCTCTTTAGTTAATACTGAGAATCCCATTGCGTTCCAGAACTGTGTAAAATCATTTGAGCCCAAAATTCACTTGGTTTACCAGAAATAAACTCTTGCTTGTAGGAAGACACAGTTCCTGGGGTTTACCTCCATTTCAGAAGGAAATTCAGACCAGTGTTCTCATCCATGACACACTCTGTTTTCACGCAAGAAGCAAGCTCTTCTTACCAGCGTCTCCAATAGAGCAAGCACCATGAGCATGCCCAGAAAAAAGAACTGTGTTTCCCACTCATACGGACAATATATAGTTCAGCTCTACTCTTGAAACTGATACAAATCACACCTCCGCTTACATAAATCCTCTTTAGTTAATAGTGAGAATCGTGTTGGGTTCCAGAACTGTGTAAAATCATTTGAGCCCAAAATTCACTTGGTTTACCAGAAATAAACTCTTGCTTGTAGGAAGACACGGTTCATGGGGTTTAACTCCATTTCAGAAGGGAAATTCAGACCAGTGTTCTCATCCATGACACACTCTGTTTTCACGCAAGAAGCATGCTCTTCTTACCAGCGTCTCCAAGAGAGCATGCACCATGAGCATGCCAAGAAAAAAATAACTGTGTTTCCTACTCATACGGAATATATATAATTCAGGTCTGCTTATGAAACTGATACAAACCACATCTGCGCTTACATAAATGCTCTTTAGTTAATAGTGAGAATCGTGTTGGGTTCCAGAACTGTGTAAAATCATTTGAGCCCAAAATTCACTTGGTTTACCAGAAATGAACTCTTGCTTGTAGGAAGACTCAGATCCTGGGGTTTAACTCCATTTCGGAAGGAAATATCAGACCAGTGTTCTCATCCATGAAACACACTCTGTTTTCACGCAAGAAGCAAGCTCTTCTTTCCAGCGTCTCCAATACAGCAAGCACCATGAGCATGTCCAGAATAAAAGAACTGAGTTTCCTACTCATATAGACCATATGTAGTTCAGCTCTGCTTATGAAACTCATACAAACCACAGCTCCTCTTACATAAATGCTGTTTAGTTCATAGTGAGAATCGCGTTGGGTTCCAGAACTCTGTAAAATCATTAGAGCCCAAAATTCACTTGGTTTACCAGAAATGAACTATTGCTTGTAGGAAGACACAGATCCTGGGGTTTAACTCCATTTCTTAAGGGAAATTCAGACCAGTGTTCTCATCCATGAAACACACTCTGTTTTCACGCAAGAAGGAATCTCTTCTTTCCAGTGTCTCCAATACAGCAAGCACCATGAGCATGCCCAGAAAAAAAGAACTGTGTTTCCTACTCATACGGACTATATATAGTTCAGCTCTGCTTATGATACTGATACAAACCACAGGTCCACTTACATCAATGCTCTTTAGTTAATAGTGAGAATCGCGTTGGGTTCCAGAACTGTATAAAATCATTTGAGGCCAAAATTCACTTGGTTTACCAGAAATGAACTATTTCTTGTAGGAAGACACAGATCCTGGGGTTTAACTCCATTTCGGAAGGGAAATTCAGACCAGTGTTCTCATCTATGAAACACACTCTGTTTTCACGCAAGAAGCAAGCTCTTCTTTCCAGCGTCTCCAATACAGCAAGCACCATGAGCATGTCCAGAATAAAAGAACTGAGTTTCCTACTCATATAGACCATATGTAGTTCAGCTCTGCTTATGAAACTGGTACAAACCACAGCTCCTCTTACATAAATGCTGTTTAGTTCATAGTGAGAATCGCGTTGGGTTCCAGAACTGTGTAAAATCATTTGAGCCCAAAATTCACTTGGTTTACCAGAAATGAACTCTTGCTTGTAGGAAGACACAGATCCTGGGGTTTAACTCCGTTTTTGAAGGGAAATTCAGACCACTGTTCTCATCCATGAAACACACTCTATTTTCACCCAAGAAGGAATCTCTTCTTTCCAGTGTCTCCAATACAGCAAGCACCATGAGCATGCCCAGAAAAAAGAACTGTGTTTCCCACTCATACGGACAATATATAGTTAAGCTCTACTCTTGAAACTGATACAAACCACACCTCCGCTTACATAAATGCTCTTTAGTTAATAGTGAGAATCGTGTTGGGTTCCAGAACTGTGTAAAATCATTTGAGCCCAAAATTCACTTGGTTTACCAGAAATGAACTCTTGTTTGTAGGAAGACACAGATCCTGGGCATTATCTCCGTTTCTGAAGGGAAATTCAGACCACTGTTCTCATCCATTAAAAACACTCTCTTTTCACGCAAGAAGGAATCTCTTCTTTCCAGTGTCTCCAATACAGCAAGCACCATGAGCATGCCCACAAAAAAAGAACTGTGTTTCCTACTCATACGGAATATATATAGTTCAGCTCTGCTCTTGAAACTATACAAACCACAGCTCTGCTTAAATAAATGCTCTTTAGTTAATAGTGAGAATCGCGCTGGGGTCCAGAACTGTGTAAAATCATTTGAGGCAAAAATACACTTGGTTTACCAGAAATGAACTCTTTCTTGTCGGAAGACTCAGATCCTGGGGTTTAACTCCATTTCGGAAGGGAAATTCAGACCAGTGTTCTCATCCATGAAACACACTCTGTTTTCACGCAAGAAGGAATCTCTTCTTTCCAGTGTCTTCAATTCACCAAGCACCATGAGCATGCCCAGAAAAAAAAAACTGAGTTTCCTACTCATACAGACCATATGTAGTTCAGCTATCCTTATGAAACTGGTACAAACCACAGCTCCTCTTACATAAGTGCTCTTTAGTTAATAGTGAGAATCGTGTTGGGTTCCAGAACTGTGTAAAATCATTTGAGCCCAAAATTCACTTGGTTTACCAGAAATGAACTCTTGTTTGTAGGAAGACACAGATCCTGGGCATTATCTCCGTTTCTGAAGGGAAATTCAGACCACTGTTCTCATCCATTAAAAACACTCTCTTTTCACGCAAGAAGGAATCTCTTCTTTCCAGTGTCTCCAATACAGCAAGCACCATGAGCATGCCCACAAAAAAAGAACTGTGTTTCCTACTCATACGGAATATATATAGTTCAGCTCTGCTCTTGAAACTATACAAACCACAGCTCTGCTTAAATAAATGCTCTTTAGTTAATAGTGAGAATCGCGCTGGGGTCCAGAACTGTGTAAAATCATTTGAGGCAAAAATACACTTGGTTTACCAGAAATGAACTCTTTCTTGTCGGAAGACTCAGATCCTGGGGTTTAACTCCATTTCGGAAGGGAAATTCAGACCACTGTTCTCATCCATTAAAAACACTCTCTTTTCACGCAAGAAGGAATCACTTCTTTCCAGTGTCTTCAATTCACCAAGCACCATGAGCATGCATAGAAAAAAAAAACTGAGTTTCCTACTCATACAGACCATATGTAGTTCAGCTATCCTTATGAAACTGGTACAAACCACAGCTCTGCTTAAATAAATGCTCTTTAGTTAATAGTGAGAATCGCGCTGGGGTCCAGAACTGTGTAAAATCATTTGAGGCAAAAATACACTTGGTTTACCAGAAATGAACTCTTTCTTGTCGGAAGACTCAGATCCTGGGGATTAACTCCATTTCGGAAGGGAAATTCAGACCACTGTTCTCATCCATTAAAAACACTCTCTTTTCACGCAAGAAGGAATCACTTCTTTCCAGTGTCTTCAATTCACCAAGCACCATGAGCATGCCCAGAAAAAAAAAACTGAGTTTCCTACTCATACAGACCATATGTAGTTCAGCTATCCTTATGAAACTGGTACAAACCACAGCTCCTCTTACATAAGTGCTCTTTAGTTAATATTGAGAATCCCATTGCGTTCCAGAACTGTGTAAAATCATTTGAGCCCAAAATTCACTTGGTTTACCAGAAATAAACTCTTGCTTGTAGGAAGACACAGTTCCTGGGGTTTACCTCCATTTCAGAAGGAAATTCAGACCAGTGTTCTCATCCATGACACACTCTGTTTTCACGCAAGAAGCAAGCTCTTCTTACCAGCGTCTCCAATAGAGCAAGCACCATGAGCATGCCCAGAAAAAAGAACTGTGTTTCCCACTCATACGGACAATATACAGTTCAGCTCTACTCTTGAAACTGATACAAATCACACCTCCGCTTACATAAATCCTCTTTAGTTAATAGTGAGAATCGTGTTGGGTTCCAGAACTGTGTAAAATCATTTGAGCCCAAAATTCACTTGGTTTACCAGAAATAAACTCTTGCTTGTAGGAAGACACGGTTCCTGGGGTTTAACTCCATTTCAGAAGGGAAATTCAGACCAGTGTTCTCATCCATGACACACTCTGTTTTCACGCAAGAAGCATGCTCTTCTTACCAGCGTCTCCAAGAGAGCATGCACCATGAGCATGCCAAGAAAAAAATAACTGTGTTTCCTACTCATACGGAATATATATAATTCAGGTCTGCTTATGAAACTGATACAAACCACATCTGCGCTTACATAAGTGCTCTTTAGTTAATAGTGAGAATCGTGTTGGGTTCCAGAACTGTGTAAAATCATTTGAGCCCAAAATTCACTTGCTTTACCAGAAATGAACTCTTGTTTGTAGGAAGACACAGATCCTGGGCATTATCTCCGTTTCTGAAGGGAAATTCAGACCACTGTTCTCATCCATTAAAAACACTCTCTTTTCACGCAAGAAGGAATCTCTTCTTTCCAGTGTCTCCAATACAGCAAGCACCATGAGCATGTCCAGAAATAAAGAACTGAGTTTCCTACTCATATAGACCATATGTAGTTCATATCTGCTTATGAAACTGGCACAAACCACAGCTCCTCTTACATAAATGCTCTTTAGTTAATAGTGAGAATCGCGTTGGGTTCCAGAACTGTGTAAAATCATTTGAGCCCAAAATTCACTAGGTTTACCAGAAATGAACTCTTGTTTGTAGGAAGACACAGATCCTGGGCTTTAACACGGTTCCTGGGGTTTAACTCCATTTCAGAAGGGAAATTCTGACCAGTGTTCTCATCCATGACACACTCTGTTTTCACGCAAGAAGCAAGCTCTTCTTTCCATCGTCTCCAATAGAGCAAGCACCATGAGCATGCCAAGAAAAAAATAACTATGTTTCCTACTCATACGGAATATATATAATTCAGGTCTGCTTATGAAACTGATACAAACCACAGCTCCGCTTACAAAAATGCTCTTTAGTTAATAGTGAGAATCGTGTTGGGTTCCAGAACTATGTAAAATCATTTGAGCCCAAAATTCACTTGGTTTACCCGAAATGAACTCTTGCTTGTAGGAAGACACAGATCCTGGGTATAATCTCCGTTTCTGAAGAGAAATTCAGACCACTGTTCTCATCCATGAAACACACTCTATTTTCACCCAAGAAGGAATCTCTTCTTTCCAGTGTCTCCAATACAGCAAGCACCATGAGCATGTCCAGAAAAAAAGAACTGTGTTTCCCAATCATACGGACCCTATAAAGTTCAGCTCTGCTCTTGAAACTGATACAAAACACACCTCCGCTTACATAATTGCTCTTTAGTTAATAGTGAGAATCGTGTTGGGTTCCAGAAGTGTGTAAAATCATTTGAGCCCAAAATTCACTTGGTTTACCAGAAATGAACTCTTGTTTGTAGGAAGACACAGATCCTGGGCTTTAACTCCGTTTCTGAAGGGAAATACAGACCACTGTTCTCATCCACGAAACACACTCTGTTTTCACGCAAGAAGGAATCTCTTCTTTCCAGTGTCTCCAATACAGCAAGCACCATGAGCATGCCCAGAAAAAAAGAACTGAGTTTCCTACTCATACAGACCATATGTAGTTCAGCTCTGCTTATGAAACTGGAACAAACCACAGCTCCTCTTACATAAATGCTCTTTAGTTAATATTGAGAATCCCGTTGCGTTCCAGAACTGTGTAAAATCATTTGAGCCCAAAATTCACTTGGTTTACCAGAAATGAACTCTTGCTTGTAGGAAGACACAGATCCTGGGCGTTATCTCCGTTTCTGAAGGTAAATTCAGACCACTGTTCTCATCCATTAAAAACACTCTCTTTTCATGCAAGAAGGAATCTCTTCTTTCCAGTGTCTCCAATACAGCAAGCACCATGAGCATGCCAACAAAAAAAGAACTGTGTTTCCTACTCATACAGAATATATATAGTTCAGCTCTGCTCTTGAAACTGATACAAACCACAGCTCTGCTTAAATAAATGCTCTTTAGTTAATAGTGAGAATCGCGTTGGGTTCCAGAACTGTGTAAAATCATTTGAGGCCAAAATTCACTTGGTTTACCAGAAATGAACTTTTTCTTGTAGGAAGACTCAGATCCTGGGGTTTAACTCCATTTCGGAAGGGAAATTCAGACCAGTGTTCTCATCCATGAAACACACTCTGTTTTCACGCAAGAAGCAAGCTCTTGTTTCCAGCGTCTCCAATACAGCAAGCACCATGAGCATGTCCAGAAATAAAGAACTGAGTTTCCTACTCATATAGACCATATGTAGTTCATATCTGCTTATGAAACTGGTACAAACCACAGCTCCTCTTACATAAATGCTGTTTAGTTAATAGTGAGAATCGGGTTGGGTTCCAGAACTGTGTAAAATCATTTGAGGCCAAAATTCCCTTGGTTTACCAGAAATGAACTCTTGCTTGTAGGAAGACACAGATCCTGGGGTTTAACTCCGTTTTTGAAGGGAAATTCAGACCACTGTTCTCATCCATGAAACACACTCTATTTTCACCCAAGAAGGAAGCTCTTCTTTCCAGTGTCTCCAATACAGCAAGCACCATGAGCATGACTAGAAAAAAAGAACTGTGTTTCCCAATCATACGGACAATATATAGTTCAGCTCTACGCTTGAAACTGATACAAACCACACCTCCACTTACATAAATGCTCTTTAGTTAATAGTGAGAATCGTGTTGGGTTCCAGAACTGTGTAAAATCATTTGAGCCCAAAATTCACTTGGTTTACCAGAAATGAACTCTTGCTTGTAGGAAGACACACATCCTGGGCGTTATCTCCGTTTCTGAAGGGAAATTCAGACCACTGTTCTCATCCATTAAACACACTCTCTTTTCACGCAAGAAGGAATCTCTTCTTTCCAGTGTCTCCAATACAGCAAGCACCATGAGCATGCACAGAAATAAGAACTGTGTTTCCCACTCATACGGACAATATATAGTTCAGCTCTACTCTTGAAACTGATACAAACCACACCTCCGCTTACATAAATGCTCTTTAGTTAATATTGAGAATCCCGTTGCGTTCCAGAACTGTGTAAAATCATTTGAGCCCAAAATTCACTAGGTTTACCAGAAATAAACTCTTGCTTGTAGGAAGACACAGTTCCTGGGGTTTAACTCCATTTCAGAAGGGAAATTCAGACCAGTGTTCTCATCCATGACACACTCTGTTTTCACGCAAGAAGCAAGCTCTTCTTTCCAGCGTCTCCAATAGAGCAAGCACCATGAGCATGCCAAGAAAAAAATAACTGTGTTTCCTACTCATACGGAATATATATAATTCAGGTCTGCTTATGAAACTGATACAAACCACAGCTCCGCTTACAAAAATGCTCTTTAGTTAATAGTGAGAATCGTGTTGGGTTCCAGGACTATGTAAAATCATTTGAGCCCAAAATTCACTTGGTTTACCCGAAATGAACTCTTGATTGTAGGAAGACACAGATCCTGAGCGTTATCTCCGTTTCTGAAGAGAAATTCAGACCACTGTTCTCATCCATGAAACACACTCTATTTTCACCCAAGAAGGAATCTCTTCTTTCCAGTGTCTCCAATACAGCAAGCACCATGAGCATGTCCAGAAAAAAGAACTGTGCTTCCCAATCATACGGACCATATATAGTTCAGCTCTGCTCTTGAAACTCATACACAACACAGCCCTGCTTAAATAAATCCTCTTCAGTTAATAGTCAGAATTGCGATGGGTTCCAGAACTGTGTAAAATCATTAGAGCTCAATATTCACTTGGTTTACCAGAAATGAACTATTGCTTGTAGGAAGACATTGATCCTGGAGTTTAACTCCATTTCGGAAGGGAAATTCAGACCAGTGTTCTCATCCATGAAACACACTCTGTTTTCACGCAAGAAGGAATCTCTTCTTTCCAGTGTCTCCAATACAGCAAGCACCATGAGCATGCCCACAAAAAAAGAAATGTGTTTCCTACTCATACGGAATATATATAGTTCAGCTCTGCTCTTGAAACTGATACAAACCACAGCTCTGCTTAAATAAATGCTCTTTAGTTAATAGTGAGAATCGCGTTGGGTTCCAGAACTGTGTAAAATCATTTGAGGCCAAAATTCACTTGGTTTACCAGAAATGAAATCTTGCTTGTAGGAAGACACAGATCCTGGGGTTTAACTCCGTTTTTGAAGGGAAATTCAGACCACTGTTCTCATCCATGAAACACACTCTATTTTCACCCAAGAAGGAATCTCTTCTTTCCAGTGTCTCCAATACAGCAAGCACCATGAGCATGCCCAGAAAAAAAGAACTGTGTTTCCCAATCATACGGACCATATATAGTTCAGCTCTACTCTTGAAACTGATACAAACCACACCTCCGCTTACATAAATGCTCTTCAGTTAATAGTGAGAATCGTGTTGGGTTCCAGAACTGTGTAAAATCATTAGAGCCCAAAATTCCCTTGGTTTACCAGAAATGCACTATTGCTTGTGGGAAGACACAGATCCTGGGGTTTAACTCCATTTCAGAAGGGAAATTCTGACCAGTGTTCTCATCCATGACACACTCTGTTTTCACGCAAGAAGCAAGCTCTTCTTTCCAGCGTCTCCAATAGAGCAAGCACCATGAGCATGCCAAGAAAAAAATAACTGTGTTTCCTACTCATACGGAATATATATAATTCAGGTCTGCTTATGAAACTGATACAAACCACAGCTCCGCTTACATAAATGCTCTTTAGTTAATAGTGAGAATCGTGTTGGGTTCCAGAACTATGTAAAATCATTTGAGCCCAAAATTCACTTGGTTTACCTGAAATGAACTCTTCCTTGTAGGAAGACACAGATCCTGGGCGTTATCTCCGTTTCTGAAGAGAAATTCAGACCACTGTTCTCATCCATGAAACACACTCTATTTTCACCCAAGAAGGAATCTCTTCTTTCCAGTGTCTCCAATACAGCAAGCACCATGAGCATGCCCAGAAAAAAGAACTGTGTTTCCCACTCACACGGACAATATATAGTTCAGCTCTACTCTTGAAACTGATACAAACCACACCTCCGCTTACATAAATGCTCTTTAGTTAATAGGGAGAATCGTGTTGGGTTCCAGAACTGTGTAAAATCATTAGAGCCCAAAATTCACTTGGTTTACCAGAAATGCACTATTGCTTGTGGGAAGACACAGATCCTGGGGTTTAAATCCATTTCGGAAGGGAAATTCAGACCAGTGTTCTCATCCATGAAACACACTCTGTTTTCACGCAAGAAGGTATCTCTTCTTTCCAGTGTCTCCAATACAGCAAGCAATATGAGCATGCCCAGAAAAACAACTGTGTTTCCCACTCATACGGACAATATATAGCTCAGCTCTACTCTTGAAACTGATACAAACCACACCTCTGCTTACAAAAATGCTCTTTAGTTAATAGTGAGAATCGTGTTGGGTTCCAGAACTATGTAAAATCATTTGAGCCCAAAATTCATTTGGTTTACCTGAAATGAACTCTTCCTTGTAGGAAGACACAGATCCTGGGCGTTATCTCCGTTTCTGAAGAGAAATTCAGACCACTGTTCTCATCCATTAAAAACACTCTCTTTTCACGCAAGAAGGAATCTCTTCTTTCCAGTGTCTCCAATACAGCAAGCACCATGAGCATGCCCACAAAAAAAGAACTGTGTTTCCTACTCATACGGAATATATATAGTTCAGCTCTGCTCTTGAAACTATACAAACCACAGCTCTGCTTAAATAAATGCTCTTTAGTTAATAGTGAGAATCGCGCTGGGGTCCAGAACTGTGTAAAATCATTTGAGGCAAAAATACACTTGGTTTACCAGAAATGAACTCTTTCTTGTCGGAAGACTCAGATCCTGGGGTTTAACTCCATTTCGGAAGGGAAATTCAGACCACTGTTCTCATCCATTAAAAACACTCTCTTTTCACGCAAGAAGGAATCACTTCTTTCCAGTGTCTTCAATTCACCAAGCACCATGAGCATGCCCAGAAAAAAAAACTGAGTTTCCTACTCATACAGACCATATGTAGTTCAGCTATCCTTATGAAACTGGTACAAACCACAGCTCCTCTTACATAAGTGCTCTTTAGTTAATATTGAGAATCCCATTGCGTTCCAGAACTGTGTAAAATCATTTGAGCCCAAAATTCACTTGGTTTACCAGAAATAAACTCTTGCTTGTAGGAAGACACAGTTCCTGGGGTTTACCTCCATTTCAGAAGGAAATTCAGACCAGTGTTCTCATCCATGACACACTCTGTTTTCACGCAAGAAGCAAGCTCTTCTTACCAGCGTCTCCAATAGAGCAAGCACCATGAGCATGCCCAGAAAAAAGAACTGTGTTTCCCACTCATACGGACAATATACAGTTCAGCTCTACTCTTGAAACTGATACAAATCACACCTCCGCTTACATAAATCCTCTTTAGTTAATAGTGAGAATCGTGTTGGGTTCCAGAACTGTGTAAAATCATTTGAGCCCAAAATTCACTTGGTTTACCAGAAATAAACTCTTGCTTGTAGGAAGACACGGTTCCTGGGGTTTAACTCCATTTCAGAAGGGAAATTCAGACCAGTGTTCTCATCCATGACACACTCTGTTTTCACGCAAGAAGCATGCTCTTCTTACCAGCGTCTCCAAGAAAGCATGCACCATGAGCATGCCAAGAAAAAAATAACTGTGTTTCCTACTCATACGGAATATATATAATTCAGGTCTGCTTATGAAACTGATACAAACCACATCTGCGCTTACATAAGTGCTCTTTAGTTAATAGTGAGAATCGTGTTGGGTTCCAGAACTGTGTAAAATCATTTGAGCCCAAAATTCACTTGGTTTACCAGAAATGAACTCTTGTTTGTAGGAAGACACAGATCCTGGGCATTATCTCCGTTTCTGAAGGGAAATTCAGACCACTGTTCTCATCCATTAAAAACACTCTCTTTTCACGCAAGAAGGAATCTCTTCTTTCCAGTGTCTCCAATACAGCAAGCACCATGAGCATGTCCAGAAATAAAGAACTGAGTTTCCTACTCATATAGACCATATGTAGTTCATATCTGCTTATGAAACTGGCACAAACCACAGCTCCTCTTACATAAATGCTCTTTAGTTAATAGTGAGAATCGCGTTGGGTTCCAGAACTGTGTAAAATCATTTGAGCCCAAAATTCACTAGGTTTACCAGAAATGAACTCTTGTTTGTAGGAAGACACAGATCCTGGGCTTTAACACGGTTCCTGGGGTTTAACTCCATTTCAGAAGGGAAATTCAGACCAGTGTTCTCATCCATGACACACTCTGTTTTCACGCAAGAAGCAAGCTCTTCTTTCCATCGTCTCCAATAGAGCAAGCACCATGAGCATGCCAAGAAAAAAATAACTATGTTTCCTACTCATACGGAATATATATAATTCAGGTCTGCTTATGAAACTGATACAAACCACAGCTCCGCTTACAAAAATGCTCTTTAGTTAATAGTGAGAATCGTGTTGGGTTCCAGAACTATGTAAAATCATTTGAGCCCAAAATTCACTTGGTTTACCCGAAATGAACTCTTGCTTGTAGGAAGACACAGATCCTGGGCATAATCTCCGTTTCTGAAGAGAAATTCAGACCACTGTTCTCATCCATGAAACACACTCTATTTTCACCCAAGAAGGAATCTCTTCTTTCCAGTGTCTCCAATACAGCAAGCACCATGAGCATGTCCAGAAAAAAAGAACTGTGTTTCCCAATCATACGGACCCTATAAAGTTCAGCTCTGCTCTTGAAACTGATACAAAACACACCTCTGCTTACATAAATGCTCTTTAGTTAATAGTGAGAATCGTGTTGGGTTCCAGAAGTGTGTAAAATCATTTGAGCCCAAAATTCACTTGGTTTACCAGAAATGAACTCTTGTTTGTAGGAAGACACAGATCCTGGGCTTTAACTCCGTTTCTGAAGGGAAATACAGACCACTGTTCTCATCCACGAAACACACTCTGTTTTCACGCAAGAAGGAATCTCTTCTTTCCAGTGTCTCCAATACAGCAAGCACCATGAGCATGCCCAGAAAAAAAGAACTGAGTTTCCTACTCATACAGACCATATGTAGTTCAGCTCTGCTTATGAAACTGGAACAAACCACAGCTCCTCTTACATAAATGCTCTTTAGTTAATATTGAGAATCCCGTTGCGTTCCAGAACTGTGTAAAATCATTTGAGCCCAAAATTCACTTGGTTTACCAGAAATGAACTCTTGCTTGTAGGAAGACACAGATCCTGGGCGTTATCTCCGTTTCTGAAGGTAAATTCAGACCACTGTTCTCATCCATTAAAAACACTCTCTTTTCATGCAAGAAGGAATCTCTTCTTTCCAGTGTCTCCAATACAGCAAGCACCATGAGCATGCCAACAAAAAAAGAACTGTGTTTCCTACTCATACTGAATATATATAGTTCAGCTCTGCTCTTGAAACTGATACAAACCACAGCTCTGCTTAAATAAATGCTCTTTAGTTAATAGTGAGAATCGCGTTGGGTTCCAGAACTGTGTAAAATCATTTGAGGCCAAAATTCACTTGGTTTACCAGAAATGAACTTTTTCTTGTAGGAAGACTCAGATCCTGGGGTTTAACTCCATTTCGGAAGGGAAATTCAGACCAGTGTTCTCATCCATGAAACACACTCTGTTTTCACGCAAGAAGCAAGCTCTTGTTTCCAGCGTCTCCAATACAGCAAGCACCATGAGCATGTCCAGAAATAAAGAACTGAGTTTCCTACTCATATAGACCATATGTAGTTCATATCTGCTTATGAAACTGGTACAAACCACAGCTCCTCTTACATAAATGCTGTTTAGTTAATAGTGAGAATCGGGTTGGGTTCCAGAACTGTGTAAAATCATTTGAGGCCAAAATTCCCTTGGTTTACCAGAAATGAACTCTTGCTTGTAGGAAGACACAGATCCTGGGGTTTAACTCCGTTTTTGAAGGGAAATTCAGACCACTGTTCTCATCCATGAAACACACTCTATTTTCACCCAAGAAGGAAGCTCTTCTTTCCAGTGTCTCCAATACAGCAAGCACCATGAGCATGACAAGAAAAAAAGAACTGTGTTTCCCAATCATACGGACAATATATAGTTCAGCTCTACGCTTGAAACTGATACAAACCACACCTCCACTTACATAAATGCTCTTTAGTTAATAGTGAGAATCGTGTTGGGTTCCAGAACTGTGTAAAATCATTTGAGCCCAAAATTCACTTGGTTTACCAGAAATGAACTCTTGCTTGTAGGAAGACACAGATCCTGGGCGTTATCTCCGTTTCTGAAGGGAAATTCAGACCACTGTTCTCATCCATTAAACACACTCTCTTTTCACGCAAGAAGGAATCTCTTCTTTCCAGTGTCTCCAATACAGCAAGCACCATGAGCATGCCCACAAAAAAAGAAATGTGTTTCCTACTTATACGGAATATATATAGTTCAGCTCTGCTCTTGAAACTGATACAAACCATAGCTCTGCTTAAATAAATGCTCTTTACTTAATAGTGAGAATCGCGTTGGGTTCCAGAACTGTGTAAAATCATTTGAGGCAAAAATTCAATTGGTTTACCAGAAATGAACTATTGCTTGTAGGAAGACACTGATCCTGGAGTTTAACTCCATTTCGGAAGGGAAATTCAGACCAGTGTTCTCATCCATGAAACACACTCTGTTTTCAAGCAAGAAGGAATCTCTTCTTTCCAGTGTCTCCAATACAGCAAGCACCATGAGCATGCACAGAAAAAAGAACTGTGTTTCCCACTCATACGGACAATATATAGTTCAGCTCTACTCTTGAAACTGATACAAACCACACCTCCGCTTACATAAATGCTCTTTAGTTAATATTGAGAATCCCGTTGCGTTCCAGAACTGTGTAAAATCATTTGAGCCCAAAATTCACTAGGTTTACCAGAAATAAACTCTTGCTTGTAGGAAGACACAGTTCCTGGGGTTTAACTCCATTTCAGAAGGGAAATTCAGACCAGTGTTCTCATCCATGACACACTCTGTTTTCACGCAAGAAGCAAGCTCTTCTTTCCAGCGTCTCCAATAGAGCAAGCACCATGAGCATGCCAAGAAAAAAATAACTGTGTTTCCTACTCATACGGAATATATATAATTCAGGTCTGCTTATGAAACTGATACAAACCACAGCTCCGCTTACAAAAATGCTCTTTAGTTAATAGTGAGAATCGTGTTGGGTTCCAGGACTATGTAAAATCATTTGAGCCCAAAATTCACTTGGTTTACCCGAAATGAACTCTTGATTGTAGGAAGACACAGATCCTGAGCGTTATCTCCGTTTCTGAAGAGAAATTCAGACCACTGTTCTCATCCATGAAACACACTCTATTTTCACCCAAGAAGGAATCTCTTCTTTCCAGTGTCTCCAATACAGCAAGCACCATGAGCATGTCCAGAAAAAAAGAACTGTGCTTCCCAATCATACGGACCATATATAGTTCAGCTCTGCTCTTGAAACTCATACACAACACAGCCCTGCTTAAATAAATCCTCTTCAGTTAATAGTGAGAATTGCGATGGGTTCCAGAACTGTGTAAAATCATTAGAGCTCAATATTCACTTGGTTTACCAGAAATGAACTATTGCTTGTAGGAAGACATTGATCCTGGAGTTTAACTCCATTTCGGAAGGGAAATTCAGACCAGTGTTCTCATCCATGAAACACACTCTGTATTCAGGCAAGAAGGAATCTCTTCTTTCCAGTGTCTCCAATACAGCAAGCACCATGAGCATGCCCACAAAAAAAGAAATGTGTTTCCTACTCATACGGAATATATATAGTTCAGCTCTGCTCTTGAAACTGATACAAACCACAGCTCTGCTTAAATAAATGCTCTTTAGTTAATAGTGAGAATCGCGTTGGGTTCCAGAACTGTGTAAAATCATTTGAGGCCAAAATTCACTTGGTTTACCAGAAATGAAATCTTGCTTGTAGGAAGACACAGATCCTGGGGTTTAACTCCGTTTTTGAAGGGAAATTCAGACCACTGTTCTCATCCATGAAACACACTCTATTTTCACCCAAGAAGGAATCTCTTCTTTCCAGTGTCTCCAATACAGCAAGCACCATGAGCATGCCCAGAAAAAAAGAACTGTGTTTCCCAATCATACGGACCATATATAGTTCAGCTCTACTCTTGAAACTGATACAAACCACACCTCCGCTTACATAAATGCTCTTCAGTTAATAGTGAGAATCGTGTTGGGTTCCAGAACTGTGTAAAATCATTAGAGCCCAAAATTCCCTTGGTTTACCAGAAATGCACTATTGCTTGTGGGAAGACACAGATCCTGGGGTTTAACTCCATTTCGGAAGGGAAATTCAGACCAGTGTTCTCAACCATGAAACACACTCTGTTTTCACGCAAGAAGGAATCTCTTCTTTCCAGTGTCTAATATACAGCAAGCACCATGAGCATGCCCAGAAAAAAGAACTGTGTTTCCCACTCATACGGACAATATATAGTTCAGCTCTACTCTTGAAACTGATACAAACCACACCTCCGCTTACATAAATGCTCTTCAGTTAATAGTAACAATCGTGTTGGGTTCCAGAACTGTGTAAAATCATTTGAGCCCAAAATTCACTTGGTTTACCCGAAATGAACTCTTGCTTGTAGGAAGACACAGATCCTGAGCGTTATCTCCGTTTCTGAAGAGAAATTCAGACCACTGTTCTCATCCATGAAACACACTCTATTTTCACCCAAGAAGGAATCCCTTCTTTCCAGTGTCTCCAATACAGCAAGCACCATGAGCATGTCCAGAAAAAAAGAACTGTGTCTCCCAATCATACGGACCATATATAGTTCAGCTCTGCTCTTGAACCTGATATAAACCACAGCCCCGCTTACATAAATCCTCTTCAGTTAATAGTGAGAATCGCGATGGGTTCCAGAACTGTGTAAAATCATTACAGCTCAATATTCACTTGGTTTACCAGAAATGAACTATTGCTTGTGGGAAGACACAGATCCTGGGGTTTAACTCCATTTCAGAAGGGAAATTCTGACCAGTGTTCTCATCCATGACACACTCTGTTTTCACGCAAGAAGCAAGCTCTTCTTTCCAGCGTCTCCAATAGAGCAAGCACCATGAGCATGCCAAGAAAAAAATAACTGTGTTTCCTACTCATACGGAATATATATAATTCAGGTCTGCTTATGAAACTGATACAAACCACAGCTCCGCTTACATAAATGCTCTTTAGTTAATAGTGAGAATCGTGTTGGGTTCCAGAACTATGTAAAATCATTTGAGCCCAAAATTCACTTGGTTTACCTGAAATGAACTCTTCCTTGTAGGAAGACACAGATCCTGGGCGTTATCTCCGTTTCTGAAGAGAAATTCAGACCACTGTTCTCATCCATGAAACACACTCTATTTTCACCCAAGAAGGAATCTCTTCTTTCCAGTGTCTCCAATACAGCAAGCACCATGAGCATGCCCAGAAAAAAGAACTGTGTTTCCCACTCACACGGACAATATATAGTTCAGCTCTACTCTTGAAACTGATACAAACCACACCTCCGCTTACATAAATGCTCTTTAGTTAATAGGGAGAATCGTGTTGGGTTCCAGAACTGTGTAAAATCATTAGAGCCCAAAATTCACTTGGTTTACCAGAAATGCACTATTGCTTGTGGGAAGACACAGATCCTGGGGTTTAAATCCATTTCGGAAGGGAAATTCAGACCAGTGTTCTCATCCATGAAACACACTCTGTTTTCACGCAAGAAGGTATCTCTTCTTTCCAGTGTCTCCAATACAGCAAGCAATATGAGCATGCCCAGAAAAACAACTGTGTTTCCCACTCATACGGACAATATATAGCTCAGCTCTACTCTTGAAACTGATACAAACCACACCTCTGCTTACAAAAATGCTCTTTAGTTAATAGTGAGAATCGTGTTGGGTTCCAGAACTATGTAAAATCATTTGAGCCCAAAATTCACTTGGTTTACCTGAAATGAACTCTTCCTTGTAGGAAGACATAGATCCTGGGCGTTATCTCCGTTTCTGAAGAGAAATTCAGACCACTGTTCTCATCCATGAAACACACTCTATTTTCACCCAAGAAGGAATCTCTTCTTTCCAGTGTCTCCAATACAGCAAGCACCATGAGCATGTCCAGAAAAAAAGAACTGTGTTTCCCAATCATACGGACAATATACAGTTCAGCTCTGCTCTTGAAACTGATACAAACCACAGCCACGCTTAAATAAATCCTCTTTAGTTAATAGTAAGAATCGTGTTGGGTTCCAGAACTGTGTAAAATCATTTGAGCCCAAAATTCACTTGGTTTACCAGAAATGAACTCTTATTTGTAGGAAGACACAGATCCTGGGCTTTAACTCCGTATCTGAAGGGAAATTCAGACCACTGTTCTCATCCACGAAACACACTCTGTTTTCACGAAGAAGGAATCTCTTCTTTCCAGTGTCTCTAATACAGCAAGCACCATGAGCATGCCCAGAAAAAAAGAACTGAGTTTCCTACTCATACAGACCATATGTAGTTCAGCTCTGCTTATGAAACTGGTACAAACCACAGCTCCTCTTACATAAATGCTCTTTAGTTATTATTGAGAATCCCGTTGCGTTCCAGAACTGTGTAAAATCATTTGAGCCCAAAATTCACTAGGTTTACCAGAAATAAACTTTTGCTTGTAGGAAGACACAGTTCCTGGGGTTGAACTCCATTTCAGAAGGGAAATTCAGACCAGTGTTCTCATCCTTGACACACTCTGTTTTCACGCAAGAAGCAAGCTCTTCTTACCAGCGTCTCCAATAGAGCAAGCACCATGAGCATGCCAAGAAAAAAATAACTGTGTTTCCTACTCATACGGAATATATGTATTTCAGGTCTGCTTATGAAACTGGTACAAACCACATCTCCGCTTACATAAATGCTCTTTAGTTAATAGTGAGAATCGTGTTGGGTTCCAAAACTGTGTAAAATCATTTGAGCCCAAAATTCACTTGGTTTACCAGAAATGAACTCTTGCTTGTAGGAAGACACAGATCCTGGGCGTTATCTCCGTTTCTGAAGGGAAATTCAGACCACTGTTCTCATCCATTAAAAACACTCTCTTTTCACGCAAGAAGGAATCTCTTCTTTCCAGTGTCTCCAATACAGCAAGCACCATGAGCATGCCCACAAAAAAAGAACTGTGTTTCCTACTCATACGGAATATACATAGTTCAGCTCTGCTCTTGAAACTGATACAAAACACAGCTCTGCTTAAATAAATGCTCTTTAGTTAATAGTGAGAATCGCGTTGGGTTCCAGAACTGTGTAAAATCATTTGAGGCCAAAATTCACTTGGTTTACCAGAAATGAAATCTTTCTTGTAGGAAGACTCAGATCCTCTGGTTTAACTCCATTTCGGAAGGGAAATTCAGACCAGTGTTCTCATCCATGAAACACACTCTGTTTTCACGCAAGAAGCAAGCTCTTCTTTCCAGCGTCTCCAATACAGCAAGCACCATGAGCATGTCCAGAAATAAAGAACTGAGTTTCCTACTCATATAGACCATATGTAGTTCATATCTGCTTATGAAACTGGTACAAACCACAGCTCCTCTTACATAAATGCTGTTTAGTTAATAGTGAGAATCGCGTTGGGTTCCAGAACTGAGTAAAATCATTTGAGCCCAAAATTCACTTGGTTTACCATAAATGAACTCTTGCCTGTAGGAAGACAAGATCCTGGGGTTTAACTCCGTTTTTGAAGGGAAATTCAGACCACTGTTCTCATCCATGAAACACACTCTATTTTCACCCAAGAAGGAATCTCTTCTTTCCAGTGTCTCCAATACAGCAAGCACCATGAGCATGCCCAGAAAAAAAGAACTGTGTTTCCCAATCATACGGACAATATATAGTTCAGCTCTGCTCTGAAACTGATACAAACCACAGCCTCGCTTAAATAAATCCTATTTAGTTAATAGTGAGAATCGCGATGGGTTCCAGAACTGTGTAAAATCATTAGAGCTCAATATTCACTTGGTTTACCAGAAATGAACTATTGCTTGTAGGAAGACACTGATCCTGGAGTTTAACTCCATTTCGGAAGGGAAATTCAGACCAGTGTTCTCATCCATGAAACACACTCTGTTTTCAAGCAAGAAGGAATCTCTTCTTTCCAGTGTCTCCAATAGAGCAAGCACCATGAGCATGCACAGAAAAAAGAACTGTGTTTCCCACTCATACGGACAATATATAGTTCAGCTCTACTCTTGAAACTGATACAAACCACACCTCCGCTTACATAAATGCTCTTTAGTTAATATTGAGAATCCCGTTGCGTTCCAGAACTGTGTAAAATCATTTGAGCCCAAAATTCACTAGGTTTACCAGAAATAAACTCTTGCTTGTAGGAAGACACAGTTCCTGGGGTTTAACTCCATTTCAGAAGGGAAATTCAGACCAGTGTTCTCATCCATGACACACTCTGTTTTCACGCAGGAAGCAAGCTCTTCTTTCCAGCGTCTCCAATAGAGCAAGCACCATGAGCATGCCAAGAAAAAAATAACTGTGTTTCCTACTCATACGGAATATATATAATTCAGGTCTGCTTATGAAACTGATACAAACCACAGCTCCGCTTACAAAAATGCTCTTTAGTTAATAGTGAGAATCGTGTTGGGTTCCAGAACTATGTAAAATCATTTGAGCCCAAAATTCACTTGGTTTACCCGAAATGAACTCTTGATTGTAGGAAGACACAGATCCTGAGCGTTATCTCCGTTTCTGAAGAGAAATTCAGACCACTGTTCTCTTCCATGAAACACACTCTATTTTCACCCAAGAAGGAATCTCTTCTTTCCAGTGTCTCCAATACAGCAAGCACCATGAGCATGTCCAGAAAAAAAGAACTGTGTCTCCCAATCATACGGACCATATATAGTTCAGCTCTGCTCTTGAAACTCATACAAAACACAGCCCCGCTTAAATAAATCCTCTTCAGTTAATAGAGAGAATTGCGATGGGTTCCAGAACTGTGTAAAATCATTAGAGCTCAATATTCACTTGGTTTACCAGAAAAAAACTATTGCTTGTAGGAAGACATTGATCCTGGAGTTTAACTCCATTTCGGAAGGGAAATTAAGACCAGTGTTCTCATCCATGAAACACACTCTGTTTTCACGCAAGAAGGAATCTCTTCTTTCCAGTGTCTCCAATACAGCAAGCACCATGAGCATGCCCACAAAAAAAGAAATGTGTTTTCTACTCATACGGAATATATATAGTTCAGTCTGCTCTTGAAACTGATACAAACCACAGCTCCGCTTACATAAATGCTCTTTAGTTAATAGTGAGAATCGTGTTGGGTTCCAGAACTATGTAAAATCATTTGAGCCCAAAATTCACTTGGTTTACCTGAAATGAACTCTTCCTTGTAGGAAGACACAGATCCTGGGCGTTATCTCCGTTTCTGAAGAGAAATTCAGACCACTGTTCTCATCCATGAAACACACTCTATTTTCACCCAAGAAGGAATCTCTTCTTTCCAGTGTCTCCAATACAGCAAGCACCATGAGCATGCCCAGAAAAAAGAACTGTGTTTCCCACTCACACGGACAATATATAGTTCAGCTCTACTCTTGAAACTGATATAAACCACAGCCCCGCTTACATAAATCCTCTTCAGTTAATAGTGAGAATCGCGATGGGTTCCAGAACTGTGTAAAATCATTACAGCTCAATATTCACTTGGTTTACCAGAAATGAACTATTGCTTGTGGGAAGACACAGATCCTGGGGTTTAACTCCATTTCAGAAGGGAAATTCTGACCAGTGTTCTCATCCATGACACACTCTGTTTTCACGCAAGAAGCAAGCTCTTCTTTCCAGCGTCTCCAATAGAGCAAGCACCATGAGCATGCCAAGAAAAAAATAACTGTGTTTCCTACTCATACGGAATATATATAATTCAGGTCTGCTTATGAAACTGATACAAACCACAGCTCCGCTTACATAAATGCTCTTTAGTTAATAGTGAGAATCGTGTTGGGTTCCAGAACTATGTAAAATCATTTGAGCCCAAAATTCACTTGGTTTACCTGAAATGAACTCTTCCTTGTAGGAAGACACAGATCCTGGGCGTTATCTCCGTTTCTGAAGAGAAATTCAGACCACTGTTCTCATCCATGAAACACACTCTATTTTCACCCAAGAAGGAATCTCTTCCTTCCAGTGTCTCCAATACAGCAAGCACCATGAGCATGCCCAGAAAAAAGAACTGTGTTTCCCACTCACACGGACAATATATAGTTCAGCTCTACTCTTGAAACTGATACAAACCACACCTCCGCTTACATAAATGCTCTTTAGTTAATAGGGAGAATCGTGTTGGGTTCCAGAACTGTGTAAAATCATTAGAGCCCAAAATTCACTTGGTTTACCAGAAATGCACTATTGCTTGTGGGAAGACACAGATCCTGGGGTTTAAATCCATTTCGGAAGGGAAATTCAGACCAGTGTTCTCATCCATGAAACACACTCTGTTTTCACGCAAGAAGGTATCTCTTCTTTCCAGTGTCTCCAATACAGCAAGCAATATGAGCATGCCCAGAAAAACAACTGTGTTTCCCACTCATACGGACAATATATAGCTCAGCTCTACTCTTGAAACTGATACAAACCACACCTCTGCTTACAAAAATGCTCTTTAGTTAATAGTGAGAATCGTGTTGGGTTCCAGAACTATGTAAAATCATTTGAGCCCAAAATTCACTTGGTTTACCTGAAATGAACTCTTCCTTGTAGGAAGACACAGATCCTGGGCGTTATCTCCGTTTCTGAAGAGAAATTCAGACCACTGTTCTCATCCATGAAACACACTCTATTTTCACCCAAGAAGGAATCTCTTCTTTCCAGTGTCTCCAATACAGCAAGCACCATGAGCATGTCCAGAAAAAAAGAACTGTGTTTCCCAATCATACGGACAATATACAGTTCAGCTCTGCTCTTGAAACTGATACAAACCACAGCCACGCTTAAATAAATCCTCTTTAGTTAATAGTAAGAATCGTGTTGGGTTCCAGAACTGTGTAAAATCATTTGAGCCCAAAATTCACTTGGTTTACCAGAAATGAACTCTTGTTTGTAGGAAGACACAGATCCTGGGCTTTAACTCCGTATCTGAAGGGAAATTCAGACCACTGTTCTCATCCACGAAACACACTCTGTTTTCACGAAGAAGGAATCTCTTCTTTCCAGTGTCTCTAATACAGCAAGCACCATGAGCATGCCCAGAAAAAAAGAACTGAGTTTCCTACTCATACAGACCATATGTAGTTCAGCTCTGCTTATGAAACTGGTACAAACCACAGCTCCTCTTACATAAATGCTCTTTAGTTATTATTGAGAATCCCGTTGCGTTCCAGAACTGTGTAAAATCATTTGAGCCCAAAATTCACTAGGTTTACCAGAAATAAACTTTTGCTTGTAGGAAGACACAGTTCCTGGGGTTGAACTCCATTTCAGATGGGAAATTCAGACCAGTGTTCTCATCCTTGACACACTCTGTTTTCACGCAAGAAGCAAGCTCTTCTTTCCAGCGTCTCCAATAGAGCAAGCACCATGAGCATGCCAAGAAAAAAATAACTGTGTTTCCTACTCATACGGAATATATATAATTCAGGTCTGCTTATGAAACTGATACAAACCACAGCTCTGCTTACAAAAATGCTCTTTAGTTAATAGTGAGAATCGTGTTGGGTTCCAGAACTATGTAAAATCATTTGAGCCCAAAATTCACTTGGTTTACCCGAAATGAACTCTTGCTTGTAGGAAGACACAGATCCTGAGCGTTATCTCCGTTTCTGAAGAGAAATTCAGACCACTGTTCTCATCCATGAAACACACTCTATTTTCACGCAAGAAGGAATCTCTTCTTTCCAGTGTCTCCAATACAGCAAGGACCATGAGCATGCCCAGAAAAAAAGAACTGAGTTTCCTACTCATACAGACCATATGTAGTTGAGCTCTGCTTATGAAACTGGTACAAACCACAGCTCCTCTTACATAAATGCTCTTTAGTTAATATTGAGAATCCCGTTGCGTTCCAGAACTGTGTAAAATCATTTGAGCCCAAAATTCACTTGGTTTACCAGAAATAAACTCTTGCTTGTAGGAAGACACAGTTCCTGGGGTTTAACTCCATTTCAGAAGGGAAATTCAGACCAGTGTTCTCATCCATGACACACTCTGTTTTCACGCAAGAAGCAAGCTCTTCTTACCAGCGTCTCCAATAGAGCAAGCACCATGAGCATGCCAAGAAAAAAATAACTGTGTTTCCTACTCATACGGAATATATGTATTTCAGGTCTGCTTATGAAACTGGTACAAACCACATCTCCGCTTACATAAATGCTCTTTAGTTAATAGTGAGAATCGTGTGGGTTCCAAAACTGTGTAAAATCATTTGAGCCCAAAATTCACTTGGTTTACCAGAAATGAACTCTTGCTTGTAGGAAGACACAGATCCTGGGCGTTATCTCCGTTTCTGAAGGGAAATTCAGACCACTGTTCTCATCCATTAAAAACACTCTCTTTTCACGCAAGAAGGAATCTCTTCTTTCCAGTGTCTCCAATACAGCAAGCACCATGAGCATGCCCACAAAAAAAGAACTGTGTTTCCTACTCATACGGAATATACATAGTTCAGCTCTGCTCTTGAAACTGATACAAAACACAGCTCTGCTTAAATAAATGCTCTTTAGTTAATAGTGAGAATCGCGTTGGGTTCCAGAACTGTGTAAAATCATTTGAGGCCAAAATTCACTTGGTTTACCAGAAATGAAATCTTTCTTGTAGGAAGACTCAGATCCTCTGGTTTAACTCCATTTCGGAAGGGAAATTCAGACCAGTGTTCTCATCCATGAAACACACTCTGTTTTCACGCAAGAAGCAAGCTCTTCTTTCCAGCGTCTCCAATACAGCAAGCACCATGAGCATGTCCAGAAATAAAGAACTGCGTTTCCTACTCATATAGACCATATGTAGTTCATATCTGCTTATGAAACTGGTACAAACCACAGCTCCTCTTACATAAATGCTGTTTAGTTAATAGTGAGAATCGCGTTGGGTTCCAGAACTGTGTAAAATCATTTGAGCCCAAAATTCACTTGGTTTACCATAAATGAACTCTTGCCTGTAGGAAGACAAGATCCTGGGGTTTAACTCCATTTCAGAAGGGAAATTCAGACCAGTGTTCTCATCCATGACACACTCTGTTTTCACGCAGGAAGCAAGCTCTTCTTTCCAGCGTCTCCAATAGAGCAAGCACCATGAGCATGCCAAGAAAAAAATAACTGTGTTTCCTACTCATACGGAATATATATAATTCAGGTCTGCTTATGAAACTGATACAAACCACAGCTCCGCTTACAAAAATGCTCTTTAGTTAATAGTGAGAATCGTGTTGGGTTCCAGAACTATGTAAAATCATTTGAGCCCAAAATTCACTTGGTTTACCCGAAATGAACTCTTGATTGTAGGAAGACACAGATCCTGAGCGTTATCTCCGTTTCTGAAGAGAAATTCAGACCACTGTTCTCTTCCATGAAACACACTCTGTTTTCACCCAAGAAGGAATCTCTTCTTTCCAGTGTCTCCAATACAGCAAGCACCATGAGCATGTCCAGAAAAAAAGAACTGTGTCTCCCAATCATACGGACCATATATAGTTCAGCTCTGCTCTTGAAACTCATACAAAACACAGCCCCGCTTAAATAAATCCTCTTCAGTTAATAGAGAGAATTGCGATGGGTTCCAGAACTGTGTAAAATCATTAGAGCTCAATATTCACTTGGTTTACCAGAAAAAAACTATTGCTTGTAGGAAGACATTGATCCTGGAGTTTAACTCCATTTCGGAAGGGAAATTAAGACCAGTGTTCTCATCCATGAAACACACTCTGTTTTCACGCAAGAAGGAATCTCTTCTTTCCAGTGTCTCCAATACAGCAAGCACCATGAGCATGCCCACAAAAAAAGAAATGTGTTTTCTACTCATACGGAATATATATAGTTCAGTCTGCTCTTGAAACTGATACAAACCACAGCTCCGCTTACATAAATGCTCTTTAGTTAATAGTGAGAATCGTGTTGGGTTCCAGAACTATGTAAAATCATTTGAGCCCAAAATTCACTTGGTTTACCTGAAATGAACTCTTCCTTGTAGGAAGACACAGATCCTGGGCGTTATCTCCGTTTCTGAAGAGAAATTCAGAACACTGTTCTCATCCATGAAACACACTCTATTTTCACCCAAGAAGGAATCTCTTCTTTCCAGTGTCTCCAATACAGCAAGCACCATGAGCATGCCCAGAAAAAAGAACTGTGTTTCCCACTCACACGGACAATATATAGTTCAGCTCTACTCTTGAAACTGATACAAACCACACCTCCGCTTACATAAATGCTCTTTAGTTAATAGGGAGAATCGTGTTGGGTTCCAGAACTGTGTAAAATCATTTGAGCCCAAAATTCACTTGGTTTACCAGAAATGCACTATTGCTTGTGGGAAGACACAGATCCTGGGGTTTAAATCCATTTCGGAAGGGAAATTCAGACCAGTGTTCTCATCCATGAAACACACTCTGTTTTCACGCAAGAAGGTATCTCTTCTTTCCAGTGTCTCCAATACAGCAAGCAATATGAGCATGCCCAGAAAAACAACTGTGTTTCCCACTCATACGGACAATATATAGCTCAGCTCTACTCTTGAAACTGATACAAACCACACCTCTGCTTACAAAAATGCTCTTTAGTTAATAGTGAGAATCGTGTTGGGTTCCAGAACTATGTAAAATCATTTGAGCCCAAAATTCACTTGGTTTACCTGAAATGAACTCTTCCTTGTAGGAAGACACAGATCCTGGGCGTTATCTCCGTTTCTGAAGAGAAATTCAGAACACTGTTCTCATCCATGAAACACACTCTATTTTCACCCAAGAAGGAATCTCTTCTTTCCAGTGTCTCCAATACAGCAAGCACCATGAGCATGTCCAGAAAAAAAGAACTGTGTTTCCCAATCATACGGACAATATATAGTTCAGCTCTGCTCTTGAAACTGATACAAACCACAGCCACGCTTAAATAAATCCTCTTTAGTTAATAGTAAGAATCGTGTTGGGTTCCAGAACTGTGTAAAATCATTTGAGCCCAAAATTCACTTGGTTTACCAGAAATGAACTCTTGTTTGTAGGAAGACACAGATCCTGGGCTTTAACTCCGTATCTGAAGGGAAATTCAGACCACTGTTCTCATCCACGAAACACACTCTGTTTTCACGAACAAGGAATCTCTTCTTTCCAGTGTCTCTAATACAGCAAGCACCATGAGCATGCCCAGAAAAAAAGAACTGAGTTTCCTACTCATACAGACCATATGTAGTTCAGCTCTGCTTATGAAACTGGTACAAACCACAGCTCCTCTTACATAAATGCTCTTTAGTTATTATTGAGAATCCCGTTGCGTTCCAGAACTGTGTAAAATCATTTGAGCCCAAAATTCACTAGGTTTACCAGAAATAAACTTTTGCTTGTAGGAAGACACAGTTCCTGGGGTTGAACTCCATTTCAGAAGGGAAATTCAGACCAGTGTTCTCATCCTTGACACACTCTGTTTTCACGCAAGAAGCAAGCTCTTCTTTCCAGCGTCTCCAATAGAGCAAGCACCATGAGCATGCCAAGAAAAAAATAACTGTGTTTCCTACTCATACGGAATATATATAATTCAGGTCTGCTTATGAAACTGATACAAACCACAGCTCTGCTTACAAAAATGCTCTTTAGTTAATAGTGAGAATCGTGTTGGGTTCCAGAACTATGTAAAATCATTTGAGCCCAAAATTCACTTGGTTTACCCGAAATGAACTCTTGCTTGTAGGAAGACACAGATCCTGAGCGTTATCTCCGTTTCTGAAGAGAAATTCAGACCACTGTTCTCATCCATGAAACACACTCTATTTTCACGCAAGAAGGAATCTCTTCTTTCCAGTGTCTCCAATACAGCAAGCACCATGAGCATGCCCAGAAAAAAAGAACTGAGTTTCCTACTCATACAGACCATATGTAGTTCAGCTCTGCTTATGAAACTGGTACAAACCACAGCTCCTCTTACATAAATGCTCTTTAGTTAATATTGAGAATCCCGTTGCGTTCCAGAACTGTGTAAAATCATTTGAGACCAAAATTCACTTGGTTTACCAGAAATAAACTCTTGCTTGTAGGAAGACACAGTTCCTGGGGTTTAACTCCATTTCAGAAGGGAAATTCAGACCAGTGTTCTCATCCATGACACACTCTGTTTTCACGCAAGAAGCAAGCTCTTCTTACCAGCGTCTCCAATAGAGCAAGCACCATGAGCATGCCAAGAAAAAAATAACTGTGTTTCCTACTCATACGGAATATATGTATTTCAGGTCTGCTTATGAAACTGGTACAAACCACATCTCCGCTTACATAAATGCTCTTTAGTTAATAGTGAGAATCGTGTTGGGTTCCAAAACTGTGTAAAATCATTTGAGCCCAAAATTCACTTGGTTTACCAGAAATGAACTCTTGCTTGTAGGAAGACACAGATCCTGGGCGTTATCTCCGTTTCTGAAGGGAAATTCAGACCACTGTTCTCATCCATTAAAAACACTCTCTTTTCACGCAAGAAGGAATCTCTTCTTTCCAGTGTCTCCAATACAGCAAGCACCATGAGCATGCCCACAAAAAAAGAACTGTGTTTCCTACTCATACGGAATATACATAGTTCAGCTCTGCTCTTGAAACTGATACAAAACACAGCTCTGCTTAAATAAATGCTCTTTAGTTAATAGTGAGAATCGCGTTGGGTTCCAGAACTGTGTAAAATCATTTGAGGCCAAAATTCACTTGGTTTACCAGAAATGAAATCTTTCTTGTAGGAAGACTCAGATCCTCTGGTTTAACTCCATTTCGGAAGGGAAATTCAGACCAGTGTTCTCATCCATGAAACACACTCTGTTTTCACGCAAGAAGCAAGCTCTTCTTTCCAGCGTCTCCAATACAGCAAGCACCATGAGCATGTCCAGAAATAAAGAACTGAGTTTCCTACTCATATAGACCATATGTAGTTCATATCTGCTTATGAAACTGGTACAAACCACAGCTCCTCTTACATAAATGCTGTTTAGTTAATAGTGAGAATCGCGTTGGGTTCCAGAACTGTGTAAAATCATTTGAGCCCAAAATTCACTTGGTTTACCATAAATGAACTCTTGCCTGTAGGAAGACAAGATCCTGGGGTTTAACTCCGTTTTTGAAGGGAAATTCAGACCACTGTTCTCATCCATGAAACACACTCTATTTTCACCCAAGAAGGAATCTCTTCTTTCCAGTGTCTCCAATACAGCAAGCACCATGAGCATGCCCAGAAAAAAAGAACTGTGTTTCCCAATCATACGGACAATATATAGTTCAGCTCTGCTCTGAAACTGATACAAACCACAGCCTCGCTTAAATAAATCCTATTTAGTTAATAGTGAGAATCGCGATGGGTTCCAGAACTGTGTAAAATCATTAGAGCTCAATATTCACTTGGTTTACCAGAAATGAACTATTGCTTGTAGGAAGACACTGATCCTGGAGTTTAACTCCATTTCGGAAGGGAAATTCAGACCAGTGTTCTCATCCATGAAACACACTCTGTTTTCAAGCAAGAAGGAATCTCTTCTTTCCAGTGTCTCCAATAGAGCAAGCACCATGAGCATGCACAGAAAAAAGAACTGTGTTTCCCACTCATACGGACAATATATAGTTCAGCTCTACTCTTGAAACTGATACAAACCACACCTCCGCTTACATAAATGCTCTTTAGTTAATATTGAGAATCCCGTTGCGTTCCAGAACTGTGTAAAATCATTTGAGCCCAAAATTCACTAGGTTTACCAGAAATAAACTCTTGCTTGTAGGAAGACACAGTTCCTGGGGTTTAACTCCATTTCAGAAGGGAAATTCAGACCAGTGTTCTCATCCATGACACACTCTGTTTTCACGCAGGAAGCAAGCTCTTCTTTCCAGCGTCTCCAATAGAGCAAGCACCATGAGCATGCCAAGAAAAAAATAACTGTGTTTCCTACTCATACGGAATATATATAATTCAGGTCTGCTTATGAAACTGATACAAACCACAGCTCCGCTTACAAAAATGCTCTTTAGTTAATAGTGAGAATCGTGTTGGGTTCCAGAACTATGTAAAATCATTTGAGCCCAAAATTCACTTGGTTTACCCGAAATGAACTCTTGATTGTAGGAAGACACAGATCCTGAGCGTTATCTCCGTTTCTGAAGAGAAATTCAGACCACTGTTCTCTTCCATGAAACACACTCTATTTTCACCCAAGAAGGAATCTCTTCTTTCCAGTGTCTCCAATACAGCAAGCACCATGAGCATGTCCAGAAAAAAAGAACTGTGTCTCCCAATCATACGGACCATATATAGTTCAGCTCTGCTCTTGAAACTCATACAAAACACAGCCCCGCTTAAATAAATCCTCTTCAGTTAATAGAGAGAATTGCGATGGGTTCCAGAACTGTGTAAAATCATTAGAGCTCAATATTCACTTGGTTTACCAGAAAAAAACTATTGCTTGTAGGAAGACATTGATCCTGGAGTTTAACTCCATTTCGGAAGGGAAATTAAGACCAGTGTTCTCATCCATGAAACACACTCTGATTTCACGCAAGAAGGAATCTCTTCTTTCCAGTGTCTCCAATACAGCAAGCACCATGAGCATGCCCACAAAAAAAGAAATGTGTTTTCTACTCATACGGAATATATATAGTTCAGCTCTGCTCTTGAAACTGATACAAACCACAGCTCTGCTTAAATAAATGCTCTTTAGTTAATAGTGAGAATCGCGTTGGGTTCCAGAACTGTGTAAAATCATTTGAGGCCAAAATTCACTTGGTTTACCAGAAATGAAATCTTTCTTATATGAAGACTCAGATCCTCTGGTTTAACTCCATTTCGGAAGGGAAATTCAGACCAGTGTTCTCATCCATGAAACACACTCTGTTTTCACGCAAGAAGCAAGCTCTTCTTTCCAGCGTCTCCAATACAGCAAGCACCATGAGCATGTCCAGAAATAAAGAACTGAGTTTCCTACTCATATAGACCATATGTAGTTCATATCTGCTTATGAAACAGGTACAAACCACAGCTCCTCTTACATAAATGCTGTTTAGTTAATAGTGAGAATCGCGTTGGGTTCAGGAACTGTGTAAAATCATTTGAGCCCAAAATTCACTTGGTTTACCAGAAATGAACTCTTCCTTGTAGGAAGACACAGATCCTGGGGTTTAACTCCGTTTTTGAAGTGAAATTCAGACCACTGTTCTCATCCATGAAACACACTCTATTTTCACCCAAGAAGGAATCTCTTCTTTCCACTGTCTCCAATACAGCAAGCACCATGAGCATGCCCAGAAAAAAGAACTGTGTTTCCCACTCACACGGACAATATATAGTTCAGCTCTACTCTTGAAACTGATACAAACCACACCTCCGCTTACATAAATGCTCTTTAGTTAATAGGGAGAATCGTGTTGGGTTCCAGAACTGTGTAAAATCATTTGAGCCCAAAATTCACTTGGTTTACCAGAAATGCACTATTGCTTGTGGGAAGACACAGATCCTGGGGTTTAAATCCATTTCGGAAGGGAAATTCAGACCAGTGTTCTCATCCATGAAACACACTCTGTTTTCACGCAAGAAGGTATCTCTTCTTTCCAGTGTCTCCAATACAGCAAGCAATATGAGCATGCCCAGAAAAACAACTGTGTTTCCCACTCATACGGACAATATATAGCTCAGCTCTACTCTTGAAACTGATACAAACCACACCTCTGCTTACAAAAATGCTCTTTAGTTAATAGTGAGAATCGTGTTGGGTTCCAGAACTATGTAAAATCATTTGAGCCCAAAATTCACTTGGTTTACCTGAAATGAACTCTTCCTTGTAGGAAGACACAGATCCTGGGCGTTATCTCCGTTTCTGAAGAGAAATTCAGAACACTGTTCTCATCCATGAAACACACTCTATTTTCACCCAAGAAGGAATCTCTTCTTTCCAGTGTCTCCAATACAGCAAGCACCATGAGCATGTCCAGAAAAAAAGAACTGTGTTTCCCAATCATACGGACAATATATAGTTCAGCTCTGCTCTTGAAACTGATACAAACCACAGCCACGCTTAAATAAATCTTCTTTAGTTAATAGTAAGAATCGTGTTGGGTTCCAGAACTGTGTAAAATCATTTGAGCCCAAAATTCACTTGGTTTACCAGAAATGAACTCTTGTTTGTAGGAAGACACAGATCCTGGGCTTTAACTCCGTATCTGAAGGGAAATTCAGACCACTGTTCTCATCCACGAAACACACTCTGTTTTCACGAACAAGGAATCTCTTCTTTCCAGTGTCTCTAATACAGCAAGCACCATGAGCATGCCCAGAAAAAAAGAACTGAGTTTCCTACTCATACAGACCATATGTAGTTCAGCTCTGTTTATGAAACTGGTACAAACCACAGCTCCTCTTACATAAATGCTCTTTAGTTATTATTGAGAATCCCGTTGCGTTCCAGAACTGTGTAAAATCATTTGAGCCCAAAATTCACTAGGTTTACCAGAAATAAACTTTTGCTTGTAGGAAGACACAGTTCCTGGGGTTGAACTCCATTTCAGAAGGGAAATTCAGACCAGTGTTCTCATCCTTGACACACTCTGTTTTCACGCAAGAAGCAAGCTCTTCTTTCCAGCGTCTCCAATAGAGCAAGCACCATGAGCATGCCAAGAAAAAAATAACTGTGTTTCCTACTCATACGGAATATATATAATTCAGGTCTGCTTATGAAACTGATACAAACCACAGCTCCGCTTACAAAAATGCTCTTTAGTTAATAGTGAGAATCGTGTTGGGTTCCAGAACTAAGTAAAATCATTTGAGCCCAAAATTCACTTGGTTTACCCCAAATGAACTCTTGCTTGTAGGAAGACACAGATCCTGAGCGTTATCTCCGTTTCTGAAGAGAAATTCAGACCACTGTTCTCATCCATGAAACACACTCTATTTTCACGCAAGAAGGAATCTCTTCTTTCCAGTGTCTCCAATACAGCAAGCACCATGAGCATGCCCAGAAAAAAAGAACTGAGTTTCCTACTCATACAGACCATATGTAGTTGAGCTCTGCTTATGAAACTGGTACAAACCACAGCTCCTCTTACATAAATGCTCTTTAGTTAATATTGAGAATCCCGTTGCGTTCCAGAACTGTGTAAAATCATTTGAGCCCAAAATTCACTTGGTTTACCAGAAATAAACTCTTGCTTGTAGGAAGACACAGTTCCTGGGGTTTAACTCCATTTCAGAAGGGAAATTCAGACCAGTGTTCTCATCCATGACACACTCTGTTTTCACGCAAGAAGCAAGCTCTTCTTACCAGCGTCTCCAATAGAGCAAGCACCATGAGCATGCCAAGAAAAAAATAACTGTGTTTCCTACTCATACGGAATATATGTATTTCAGGTCTGCTTATGAAACTGGTACAAACCACATCTCCGCTTACATAAATGCTCTTTAGTTAATAGTGAGAATCGTGTTGGGTTCCAAAACTGTGTAAAATCATTTGAGCCCAAAATTCACTTGGTTTACCAGAAATGAACTCTTGCTTGTAGGAAGACACAGATCCTGGGCGTTATCTCCGTTTCTGAAGGGAAATTCAGACCACTGTTCTCATCCATTAAAAACACTCTCTTTTCACGCAAGAAGGAATCTCTTCTTTCCAGTGTCTCCAATACAGCAAGCACCATGAGCATGCCCACAAAAAAAGAACTGTGTTTCCTACTCATACGGAATATACATAGTTCAGCTCTGCTCTTGAAACTGATACAAAACACAGCTCTGCTTAAATAAATGCTCTTTAGTTAATAGTGAGAATCGCGTTGGGTTCCAGAACTGTGTAAAATCATTTGAGGCCAAAATTCACTTGGTTTACCAGAAATGAAATCTTTCTTGTAGGAAGACTCAGATCCTCTGGTTTAACTCCATTTCAGAAGGGAAATTCAGACCAGTGTTCTCATCCATGAAACACACTCTGTTTTCACGCAAGAAGCAAGCTCTTCTTTCCAGCGTCTCCAATACAGCAAGCACCATGAGCATGTCCAGAAATAAAGAACTGAGTTTCCTACTCATATAGACCATATGTAGTTCATATCTGCTTATGAAACTGGTACAAACCACAGCTCCTCTTACATAAATGCTGTTTAGTTAATAGTGAGAATCGCGTTGGGTTCCAGAACTGTGTAAAATCATTTGAGCCCAAAATTCACTTGGTTTACCATAAATGAACTCTTGCCTGTAGGAAGACACAGATCCTGGGGTTTAACTCCGTTTTTGAAGGGAAATTCAGACCACTGTTCTCATCCATGAAACACACTCTATTTTCACCCAAGAAGGAATCTCTTCTTTCCAGTGTCTCCAATACAGCAAGCACCATGAGCATGCCCAGAAAAAAAGAACTGTGTTTCCCAATCATACGGACAATATATAGTTCAGCTCTGCTCTGAAACTGATACAAACCACAGCCTCGCTTAAATAAATCCTATTTAGTTAATAGTGAGAATCGCGATGGGTTCCAGAACTGTGTAAAATCATTAGAGCTCAATATTCACTTGGTTTACCAGAAATGAACTATTGCTTGTAGGAAGACACTGATCCTGGAGTTTAACTCCATTTCGGAAGGGAAATTCAGACCAGTGTTCTCATCCATGAAACACACTCTGTTTTCAAGCAAGAAGGAATCTCTTCTTTCCAGTGTCTCCAATAGAGCAAGCACCATGAGCATGCACAGAAAAAAGAACTGTGTTTCCCACTCATACGGACAATATATAGTTCAGCTCTACTCTTGAAACTGATACAAACCACACCTCCGCTTACATAAATGCTCTTTAGTTAATATTGAGAATCCCGTTGCGTTCCAGAACTGTGTAAAATCATTTGAGCCCAAAATTCACTAGGTTTACCAGAAATAAACTCTTGCTTGTAGGAAGACACAGTTCCTGGGGTTTAACTCAATTTCAGAAGGGAAATTCAGACCAGTGTTCTCATCCATGACACACTCTGTTTTCACGCAGGAAGCAAGCTCTTCTTTCCAGCGTCTCCAATAGAGCAAGCACCATGAGCATGCCAAGAAAAAAATAACTGTGTTTCCTACTCATACGGAATATATATAATTCAGGTCTGCTTATGAAACTGATACAAACCACAGCTCCGCTTACAAAAATGCTCTTTAGTTAATAGTGAGAATCGTGTTGGGTTCCAGAACTATGTAAAATCATTTGAGCCCAAAATTCACTTGGTTTACTCGAAATGAACTCTTGATTGTAGGAAGACACAGATCCTGAGCGTTATCTCCGTTTCTGAAGAGAAATTCAGACCACTGTTCTCATCCATGAAACACACGCTGTTTTCACGCAAGAAGGAATCTCTTCTTTCCAGTGTCTAATATACAGCAAGCACCATGAGCATGTCCAGAAAAAAAGAACTGTGCTTCCCAATCATACGGACCATATATAGTTCAGCTCTGCTCTTGAAACTCATACAAAACACAGCCCCGCTTAAATAAATCCTCTTCAGTTAATAGAGAGAATTGCGATGGGTTCCAGAACTGTGTAAAAACATTAGAGCTCAATATTCACTTGGTTTACCAGAAAAAAACTATTGCTTGTAGGAAGACATTGATCCTGGAGTTTAACTCCATTTCGGAAGGGAAATTAAGACCAGTGTTCTCATCCATGAAACACAATCTGATTTACCGCAAGAAGGAATCTCTTCTTTCCAGTGTCTCCAATAGAGCAAGCACCATGAGCATGCCCACAAAAAAAGAAATGTGTTTTCTACTCATACGGAATATATATAGTTCAGCTCTGCTCTTGAAACTGATACAAACCACAGCTCTGCTTAAATAAATGCTCTTTAGTTAATAGTGAGAATCGCGTTGGGTTCCAGAACTGTGTAAAATCATTTGAGGCCAAAATTCACTTGGTTTACCAGAAATGAAATCTTTCTTATATGAAGACTCAGATCCTCTGGTTTAACTCCATTTCGGAAGGGAAATTCAGACCAGTGTTCTCATCCATGAAACACACTCTGTTTTCACGCAAGAAGCAAGCTCTTCTTTCCAGCGTCTCCAATACAGCAAGCACCATGAGCATGTCCAGAAATAAAGAACTGAGTTTCCTACTCATATAGACCATATGTAGTTCATATCTGCTTATGAAACAGGTACAAACCACAGCTCCTCTTACATAAATGCTGTTTAGTTAATAGTGAGAATCGCGTTGGGTTCAGGAACTGTGTAAAATCATTTGAGCCCAAAATTCACTTGGTTTACCAGAAATGAACTCTTGCTTGTAGGAAGACACAGATCCTGGGGTTTAACTCCGTTTTTGAAGTGAAATTCAGACCACTGTTCTCATCCATGAAACACACTCTATTTTCACCCAAGAAGGAATCTCTTCTTTCCAGTGTCTCCAATACAGCAAGCACCATGAGCATGCCCAGAAAAAAAGAACTGTGTTTCCCAATCATACGGATCATATATAGTTCAGCTCTACTCTTGAAACTGATACAAACCACACCTCCGCTTACATAAATGCTCTTCAGTTAATAGTGAGAATCGTGTTGGGTTCCAGAACTGTGTAAAATCATTAGAGCCCAAAATTCACTTGGTTTACCAGAAATGCACTATTGCTTGTGGGAAGACACAGATCCTGGGGTTTAACTCCATTTCGGAAGGGAAATACAGACCAGTGTTCTCAACCATGAAACACACTCTGTTTTCACGCAAGAAGGAATCTCTTCTTTCCAGTGTCTAATATACAGCAAGCACCATGAGCATGCCCAGAAAAAAGAACTGTGTTTCCCACTCATACGGACAATATATAGTTCAGCTCTACTCTTGAAACTGATACAAACCACACCTCCGCTTACATAAATGCTCTTCAGTTAATAGTAACAATCGTGTTGGGTTCCAGAACTGTGTAAAATCATTTGAGCCCAAAATTCACTTGGTTTACCCGAAATGAACTCTTGCTTGTAGGAAGACACAGATCCTGAGCGTTATCTCCGTTTCTGAAGAGAAATTCAGACCACTGTTCTCATCCATGAAACACACTCTATTTTCACCCAAGAAGGAATCCCTTCTTTCCAGTGTCTCCAATACAGCAAGCACCATGAGCATGTCCAGAAAAAAAGAACTGTGTTTCCCAATCATACGGACCATATATAGTTCAGCTCTGCTCTTGAAACTGATACAAACCACAGCCCCGCTTAAATAAATCCTCTTCAGTTAATAGTGAGAATCGCGATGGGTTCCAGAACTGTGTAAAATCATTACAGCTCAATATTCACTTGGTTTACCAGAAATGAACTATTGCTTGTGGGAAGACACAGATCCTGGGGTTTAACTCCATTTCAGAAGGGAAATTCTGACCAGTGTTCTCATCCATGACACACTCTGTTTTCACGCAAGAAGCAAGCTCTTCTTTCCAGCGTCTCCAATAGAGCAAGCACCATGAGCATGCCAAGAAAAAAATAACTGTGTTTCCTACTCATACGGAATATATATAATTCAGGTCTGCTTATGAAACTGATACAAACCACAGCTCCGCTTACATAAATGCTCTTTAGTTAATAGTGAGAATCGTGTTGGGTTCCAGAACTATGTAAAATCATTTGAGCCCAAAATTCACTTGGTTTACCTGAAATGAACTCTTCCTTGTTGGAAGACACAGATCCTGGGCGTTATCTCCGTTTCTGAAGAGAAATTCAGACCACTGTTCTCATCCATGTAACACACTCTATTTTCACCCAAGAAGGAATCTCTTCTTTCCAGTGTCTCCAATACAGCAAGCACCATGAGCATGCCCAGAAAAAAGAACTGTGTTTCCCACTCATACGGACAATATATAGTTCAGCTCTACTCTTGAAACTGATACAAACCACACCTCCGCTTACATAAATGCTCTTTAGTTAATAGGGAGAATCGTGTTGGGTTCCAGAACTGTGTAAAATCATTAGAGCCCAAAATTCACTTGGTTTACCAGAAATGCACTATTGCTTGTGGGAAGACACAGATCCTGGGGTTTAAATCCATTTCGGAAGGGAAATTCAGACCAGTGTTCTCATCCATGAAACACACTCTGTTTTCACGCAAGAAGGAATCTCTTCTTTCCAGTGTCTCCAATACAGCAAGCAATATGAGCATGCCCAGAAAAACAACTGTGTTTCCCACTCATACGGACAATATATAGTTCAGCTCTACTCTTGAAACTGATACAAACCACACCTCTGCTTACAAAAATGCTCTTTAGTTAATAGTGAGAATCGTGTTGGGTTCCAGAACTATGTAAAATCATTTGAGCCCAAAATTCACTTGGTTTACCTGAAATGAACTCTTCCTTGTAGGAAGACACAGATCCTGGGCGTTATCTCCGTTTCTGAAGAGAAATTCAGACCACTGTTCTCATCCATGAAACACACTCTATTTTCACCCAAGAAGGAATCTCTTCTTTCCAGTGTCTCCAATACAGCAAGCACCATGAGCATGTCCAGAAAAAAAGAACTGTGTTTCCCAATCATACGGACAATATATAGTTCAGCTCTGCTCTTGAAACTGATACAAACCACAGCCCCGCTTAAATAAATGCTCTTTAGTTAATAGTGAGAATCGCGTTGGGTTCCAGAACTGTGTAAAATCATTTGAGGCCAAAATTCACTTGGATTACCCGAAATGAACTCTTGCTTGTAGGAAGACACAGATCCTGAGCGTTATCTCCGTTTCTGAAGAGAAATTCAGACCACTGTTCTCATCCATGAAACATACTCTATTTTCACCCAAGAAGGAATCTCTTCTTTCCAGTGTCTCCAATACAGCAAGCACCATGAGCATGTCCAGAAAAAAAGAACTGTGTTTCCCAATCATACGGACAATATATAGTTCAGCTCTGCTCTTGAAACTGATACAAACCACAGCCCCGCTTAAATAAATCCTCTTTAGTTAATAGTGAGAATCGCGATGGGTTCCAGAACTGTGTAAAATCATTAGAGCTCAATATTCACTTGGTTTACCAGAAATGAACTATTGCTTGTAGGAAGACATTGATCCTGGAGTTTAACTCCATTTCGGAAGGGAAATTCAGACCAGTGTTCTCATCCATGAAACACACTCTGTTTTCAAGCAAGAAGGAATCTCTTCTTTCCAGTGTCTCCAATACAGCAAGCACCATGAGCATGCCCAGAAAAAAGAACTGTGTTTCCCACTCATACGGACAATATATAGTTCAGCTCTACTCTTGAAACTGATACAAACCACACCTCCGCTTACATAAATGCTCTTTAGTTAATATTGAGAATCCCGTTGCGTTCCAGAACTGTGTAAAATCATTTGAGCCCAAAATTCACTAGGTTTACCAGAAATAAACTCTTGCTTGTAGGAAGACACAGTTCCTGGGGTTTAACTCCATTTCAGAAGGGAAATTCAGACCAGTGTTCTCATCCATGACACACTCTGTTTTCACGCAAGAAGCAAGCTCTTCTTTCCAGCGTCTCCAATAGAGCAAGCACCATGAGCATGCCAAGAAAAAAATAACTGTGTTTCCTACTCATACGGAATATATATAATTCAGGTCTGCTTTTGAAACTGATACAAACCACAGCTCCGCTTACAAAAATGCTATTTAGTTAATAGTGAGAATCGTGTTGGGTTCAAGAACTATGTAAAGTCATTTGAGCCCAAAATTCACTTGGTTTACCCGAAATGAACTCTTGCTTGTAGGAAGACACAGATCCTGAGCGTTATCTCCGTTTCTGAAGAGAAATTCAGACCACTGTTCTCATCCATGAAACACACTCTATTTTCACCCAAGAAGGAATCTCTTCTTTCCAGTGTCTCCAATACAGCAAGCACCATGAGCATGTCCAGAAAAAAAGAACTGTGTTTCCCAATCATACGGACAATATATAGTTCAGCTCTGCTCTTGAAACTGATACAAACCACAGCCCCGCTTAAATAAATCCTCTTTAGTTAATAGTGAGAATCGCGATGGGTTCCAGAACTGTGTAAAATCATTAGAGCTCAATATTCACTTGGTTTACCGGAAATGAACTATTGCTTGTAGGAAGACATTGATCCTGGAGTTTAACTCCATTTCGGAAGGGAAATTCAGACCAGTGTTCTCATCCATGAAACACACTCTGTTTTCACGCAAGAAGGAATCTCTTCTTTCCAGTGTCTCCAATACAGCAAGCACCATGAGCATGCCCAGAAAAAAGAACTGTGTTTCCCACTCATACGGACAATATATAGTTCAGCTCTACTCTTGAAACTTATACAAACCACACCTCCGCTTACATAAATGCTCTTTAGTTAATAGTAAGAATCGTGTTGGGTTCCAGAACTGTGTAAAATCATTTGAGCCCAAAATTCACTTGGTTTACCAGAAATGAACTCTTGTTTGTAGGAAGACACAGATCCTGGGCTTTAACTCCGTATCTGAAGGGAAATTCAGACCACAGTTCTCATCCACGAAACACACTCTGTTTTCACGAAGAAGGAATCTCTTCTTTCCAGTGTCTCCAATACAGCAAGCACCATGAGCATGCCCACAAAAAAAGAACTGTGTTTCCTACTCATACGGAATATATATAGTTCAGCTCTGCTCTTGAAACTGATACAAAACACAGCTCTGCTTAAATAAATGCTCTTTAGTTAATAGTGAGAATCGCGTTGGGTTCCAGAACTGTGTAAAATCATTTGAGGCCAAAATTCACTTGGTTTACCAGAAATGAAATCTTTCTTGTAGGAAGACTCAGATCCTCTGGTTTAACTCCATTTCGGAAGGGAAGTTCAGACCAGTGTTCTCATCCATGAAACACACTCTGTTTTCACGCAAGAAGCAAGCTCTTCTTTCCAGCGTCTCCAATACAGCAAGCACCATGAGCATGTCCAGAAATAAAGAACTGAGTTTCCTACTCATATAGACCATATGTAGTTCATATCTGCTTATGAAACTGGTACAAACCACAGCTCCTCTTACATAAATGCTGTTTAGTTAATAGTGAGAATCGCGTTGGGTTCCAGAACTGTGTAAAATCATTTGAGCCCAAAATTCACTTGGTTTACCAGAAATGAACTCTTGCTTGTAGGAAGACACAGATCCTGGGGTTTAACTCCGTTTTTGAAGGGAAATTCAGACCACTGTTCTCATCCATGAAACACACTCTATTTTCACCCAAGAAGGAAACTCTTCTTTCCAGTGTCTCCAATACAGCAAGCACCATGAGCATGCCCAGAAAAAAAGAACTGTGTTTCCCAATCATACGGACCATATATAGTTCAGCTCTGCTCTGAAACTGATACAAACCACAGCCTCGCTTAAATAAATCCTATTTAGTTAATAGTGAGAATCGCGATGGGTTCCAGAACTGTGTAAAATCATTAGAGCTCAATATTCACTTGGTTTACCAGAAATGAACTATTGCTTGTAGGAAGACACTGATCCTGGAGTTTAACTCCATTTCGGAAGGGAAATTCAGACCAGTGTTCTCATCCATGAAACACACTCTGTTTTCAAGCAAGAAGGAATCTCTTCTTTCCAGTGTCTCCAATACAGCAAGCACCATGAGCATGCCCAGAAAAAAGAACTGTGTTTCCCACTCATACGGACAATATATAGTTCAGCTCTACTCTTGAAACTGATACAAACCACACCTCCGCTTACATAAATGCTCTTTAGTTAATATTGAGAATCCCGAGCGTTCCAGAACTGTGTAAAATCATTTGAGCCCAAAATTCACTAGGTTTACCAGAAATAAACTCTTGCTTGTAGGAAGACACAGTTCCTGGGGTTTAACTCCATTTCAGAAGGGAAATTCAGACCAGTGTTCTCATCCATGACACACTCTGTTTTCACGCAAGAAGCAAGCTCTTCTTTCCAGCGTCTCCAATAGAGCAAGCACCATGAGCATGCCAAGAAAAAAATAACTGTGTTTCCTACTCATATGGAATATATATAATTCAGGTCTGCTTATGAAACTGATACAAACCACAGCTCCGCTTACAAAAATGCTCTTTAGTTAATTGTGAGAATCGTGTTGGGTTCAAGAACTATGTAAAGTCATTTGAGCCCAAAATTCACTTGGTTTACCCGAAATGAACTCTTGCTTGTAGGAAGACACAGATCCTGAGCGTTATCTCCGTTTCTGAAGAGAAATTCAGACCACTGTTCTCATCCATGAAACACACTCTATTTTCACCCAAGAAGGAATCTCTTCTTTCCAGTGTCTCCAATACAGCAAGCACCATGAGCATGTCCAGAAAAAAAGAACTGTGTTTCCCAATCATACGGACCATATATAGTTCAGCTCTGCTCTTGAAACTGATACAAACCACAGCCCCGCTTAAATAAATCCTCTTTAGTTAATAGTGAGAATCGCGATGGGTTCCAGAACTGTGTAAAATCATTAGAGCTCAATATTCACTTGGTTTACCGGAAATGAACTATTGCTTGTAGGAAGACATTGATCCTGGAGTTTAACTCCATTTCGGAAGGGAAATTCAGACCAGTGTTCTCATCCATGAAACACACTCTGTTTTCACGCAAGAAGGAATCTCTTCTTTCCAGTGTCTCCAATACAGCAAGCACCATGAGCATGCCCAGAAAAAAGAACTGTGTTTCCCACTCATACGGACAATATATAGTTCAGCTCTACTGTTGAAACTGATACAAACCACACCTCCGCTTACATAAATGCTCTTTAGTTAATAGTAAGAATCGTGTTGGGTTCCAGAACTGTGTAAAATCATTTGAGCCCAAAATTCACTTGGTTTACCAGAAATGAACTCTTGTTTGTAGGAAGACACAGATCCTGGGCTTTAACTCCGTATCTGAAGGGAAATTCAGACCACTGTTCTCATCCACGAAACACACTCTGTTTTCACGAAGAAGGAATCTCTTCTTTCCAGTGTCTCCAATACAGCAAGCACCATGAGCATGCCCAGAAAAAAAGAACTGAGTTTCCTACTCATACAGACCATATGTAGTTCAGCTCTGCTTATGAAACTGGTACAAACCACAGCTCCTCTTACATAAATGCTCTTTAGTTAATAGTGAGAATCGCGTTGGGTTCCAGAACTGTGTAAAATCATTTGAGCCCAAAATTCACTAGGTTTACCAGAAATAAACTCTTGGTTGTGGGAAGACACAGTTCCTGGGGTTTAACTCCATTTCAGAAGGGAAATTCAGACCAGTTTTCTCATCCATGACACACTCTGTTTTCACGCAAGAAGCAAGCTCTTCTTTCCAGCGTCTCCAATAGAGCAAGCACCATGAGCATGCCAAGAAAAAAATAACTGTGTTTCCTACTCATACGGAATATATATAATTCAGGTCTGCTTATGAAACTGATACAAACCCCAGCTCCGCTTACAAAAATGCTCTTTAGTTAATAGTGAGAATCGTGTTGGGTTCCAGAACTATGTAAAATCATTTGAGCCCAAAATTCACTTGGTTTACCTGAAATGAACTCTTCCTTGTAGGAAGACACAGATCCTGGGCATTATCTCCGTTTCTGAAGAGAAATTCAGACCACTGTTCTCATCCATGAAACACACTCTATTTTCACCCAAGAAGGAATCTCTTCTTTCCAGTGTCTCCAATACAGCAAGCACCATGAGCATGTCCAGAAAAAAAGAACTGTGTTTCCCAATCATACGGACCATATATAGTTCAGCTATGCTCTTGAAACTGATACAAACCACAGCCCCGCTTAAATAAATCCTCTTTAGTTAACAGTGAGAATCGCGATGGGTTCCAGAACTGTGTAAAATCATTAGAGCTCAATATTCACTTGGTTTACCAGAAATGAACTATTGCTTGTAGGAAGACATTGATCCTGGAGTTTAACTCCATTTCGGAAGGGAAATTCAGACCAGTGTTCTCATCCATGAAACACACTCTGTTTTCACGCAAGAAGGAATCTCTTCTTTCCAGTGTCTCCAATATAGCAAGCACCATGAGCATGCCCAGAAAAAAGAACTGTGTTTCCCACTCATACGGACAATATATAGTTCAGCTCTACTGTTGAAACTGATACAAACCACACCTCTGCTTACATAAATGCTCTTTAGTTAATATTGAGAATCCCGTTGCGTTCCAGAACTGTGTAAAATCATTTGAGCCCAAAATTCACTCGGTTTACCAGAAATAAACTCTTGCTTGTAGGAAGACAGAGATCCTGGGCTTTACCTCCGTATCTGAAGGGAAATTCAGACCACTGTTCTCATCCACGAAACACACTCTGTTTTCACGAAGAAGGAATCTCTTCTTTCCAGTGTCTCCAATACAGCAAGCACCATGAGCATGCCCAGAGAAAAAGAACTCAGTTTCCTACTCATACAGACCATATGTAGTTCAGCTCTGCTTATGAAACTGGTACAAACCACAGCTCCTCTTACATAAATGCTCTTTAGTTAATATTGAGAATCCCGTTGCGTTCCAGAACTGTGTAAAATCATTTGAGCCCAAAATTCACTAGGTTTACCAGAAATAAACTCTTGCTTGTAGGAAGACACAGTTCCTGGGGTTTAACTACATTTCAGAAGGGAAATTCAGACCAGTGTTCTCATCCATGACACACTCTGTTTTCACGCCAGAAGCAAGCTCTTCTTTCCAGCGTCTCCAATAGAGCAAGCACCATGAGCATGCCAAGAAAAAAATAACTGTGTTTCCTACTCATACGGAATATATATAATTCAGGTCTGCTTATGAAACTGATACAAACCACAGCTCCGCTTACAAAAATGCTCTTTAGTTAATAGTGAGAATCGTGTTGGGTTCAAGAACTATGTAAAATCATTTGAGCCCAAAATTCACTTGGTTTACCCGAAATGAACTCTTGCTTGTAGGAAGACACAGATCCTGAGCGTTATCTCCGTTTCTGAAGAGAAATTCAGACCACTGTTCTCATCCATGAAACACACTCTATTTTCACCCAAGAAGGAATCTCTTCTTTCCAGTGTCTCCAATACAGCAAGCACCATGAGCATGTCCAGAAAAAAAGAACTGTGTTTCCCAATCATACGGACAATATACAGTTCAGCTCTGCTCTTGAAACTGATACAAACCACAGCCCCGCTTAAATAAATCCTCTTTAGTTAATAGTGAGAATCGCGATGGGTTCCAGAACTCTGTAAAATCATTAGAGCTCAATATTCACTTGGTTTACCAGAAATGAACTATTGCTTGTAGGAAGACATTGATCCTGGAGTTTAACTCCATTTCGGAAGGGAAATTCAGACCAGAGTTCTCATCCATGAAACACACTCTGTTTTCACGCAAGAAGGAATCTCTTCTTTCCAGTGTCTCCAATACAGCAAGCACCATGAGCATGCCCAGAAAAAATAACTGTGTTTCCCACTCATACGGACAATATATAGTTCAGCTCTACTGTTGAAACTGATACAAACCACACCTCCGCTTACATAAATGCTCTTTAGTTAATAGTAAGAATCGTGTTGGGTTCCAGAACTGTGTAAAATCATTTGAGCCCAAAATTCACTTGGTTTACCAGAAATGAACTCTTGTTTGTAGGAAGACACAGATCCTGGGCTTTAACTCCGTATCTGAAGGGAAATTCAGACCACTGTTCTCATCCACGAAACACACTCTGTTTTCACGAAGAAGGAATCTCTTCTTTCCAGTGTCTCCAATACAGCAAGCACCAAGAGCATGTCCAGAAAAAAAGAACTGAGTTTCCTACTATTACATACCATATGTAGTTCAGCTCTGCTTATGAAACTGGTACAAACCACAGCTCCTCTTACATAAATGCTCTTTAGTTAATATTGAGAATCCCGTTGCGTTCCAGAACTGTGTAAAATCATTTGAGCCCAAAATTCACTAGGTTTACCAGAAATAAACTCTTGCTTGTGGGAAGACACAGTTCCTGGGGTTTAACTCCATTTCAGAAGGGAAATTCAGACCAGTGTTCTCATCCATGACACACTCTGTTTTCACGCAAGAAGCAAGCTCTTCTTTCCAGCGTCTCCAATAGAGCAAGCACCATGAGCATGCCAAGAAAGAAATAACTGTGTTTCCTACTCATACGGAATATATATAATTCAGGTCTGCTTATGAAACTGATACAAACCCCAGCTCCGCTTACAAAAATGCTCTTTAGTTAATAGTGAGAATCGTGTTGGGTTCCAGAACTATGTAAAATCATTTGAGCCCAAAATTCACTTGGTGTACCTGAAATGAACTCTTCCTTGTAGGAAGACACAGATCCTGGGCATTATCTCCGTTTCTGAAGAGAAATTCAGACCACTGTTCTCATCCATGAAACACACTCTATTTTCACCCAAGAAGGAATCTCTTCTTTCCAGTGTCTCCAATACAGCAAGCACCATGAGCATGTCCAGAAAAAAAGAACTGTGTTTCCCAATCATACGGACCATATATAGTTCAGCTCTGCTCTTGAAACTGATACAAACCACAGCCCCGCTTAAATAAATCCTCTTTAGTTAATAGTGAGAATCGCGATGGGTTCCAGAACTGTGTAAAATCATTAGAGCTCAATATTCACTTGGTTTACCAGAAATGAACTATTGCTTGTAGGAAGACAATGATCCTGGAGTTTAACTCCATTTCGGAAGGGAAATTCAGACCAGTGTTCTCATCCATGAAACACACTCTGTTTTCACGCAAGAAGGAATCTCTTCTTTCCAGTGTCTCCAATACAGCAAGCACCATGAGCATGCCCAGAAAAAAGAACTGGGTTTCCCACTCATACGGACAATATATAGTTCAGCTCTACTCTTGAAACTGATAGAAACCACACCTCCGCTTACATAAATGCTCTTTAGTTAATAGTAAGAGTCGTGTTGGGTTCCAGAACTGTGTAAAATCATTTGAGCCCAAAATTCACTTGGTTTACCAGAAATGAACTCTTGTTTGTAGGAAGACACAGATCCTGGGCTTTAACTCCGTATCTGAAGGGAAATTCAGACCACTGTTCTCATCCATGAAACACACTCTGTTTTCACGAAGAAGGAATCTCTTCTTTCCAGTGTCTCCAATACAGCAAGCACCATGAGCATGTCCAGAAAAAAAGAACTGAGTTTCCTACTCATACAGACCATATGTAGTTCAGCTCTGCTTTTGAAACTGGTACAAACCACAGCTCCTCTTACATAAATGCTCTTTAGTTAATATTGAGAATCCCGTTGCGTTCCATAACTGTGTAAAATCATTTGAGCCCAAAATTCACTAGGTTTACCAGAAATAAACTCTTGCTTGTAGGAAGACACAGTTCCTGGGGTTTAACTCCATTTCAGAAGGGAAATTCAGACCAGTGTTCTCATCCATGACACACTCTGTTTTCACGCAAGAAGCAAGCTCTTCTTTCCAGCGTCTCCAATAGAGCAAGCACCATGAGCATGCCAAGAAAAAAATAACTGTGTTTCCTACTCATACGGAATATTTATAATTCAGGTCTGCTTATGAAACTGATACAAACCACAGCTCCGCTTACAAAAATGCTCTTTAGTTAATATTGAGAATCCCGTTGCGTTCCAGAACTGTGTAAAATCATTTGAGCCCAAAATTCACTCGGATTACCAGAAATAAACTCTTGCTTGTAGGAAGACAGAGATCCTGGGCTTTAACTCTGTATCTGAAGGGAAATTCAGACCACTGTTCTCATCCACGAAACACACTCTGTTTTCAAGAAGAAGGAATCTCTTCTTTCCAGTGTCTCCAATACAGCAAGCACCATGAGCATGCCCAGAAAAAAAGAACTGAGTTTCCTACTCATACAGACCATATGTAGTTCAGCTCTGCTTATGAAACTGGTACAAACCACAGCTCCTCTTACATAAATGCTCTTTAGTTAATATTGAGAATCCCGTTGCGTTCCAGAACTGTGTAAAATCATTTGAGCCCAAAATTCACTCGGTTTACCAGAAATAAACTCTTGCTTGTAGGAAGACAGAGATCCTGGGCTTTAACTCCGTATCTGAAGGGAAATTCAGACCACTGTTCTCATCCACGAAACACACTCTGTTTTCACGCAAGAAGCAAGCTCTTCTTTCCAGCATCTCCAATAGAGCAAGCACCATGATCATGCCAAGAAAAAAATAACTGTGTTTCCTACTCATACGGAATATAAATAATTCAGGTCTGCTTATGAAACTGATACAAACCACAGCTCCGCTTACAAAAATGCTCTTTAGTTAATAGTGAGAATCGTGTTGGGTTCAAGAACTATGTAAAATCATTTGAGCTCAATATTCACTTGGTTTACCGGAAATGAACTATTGCTTGTATGAAGACATTGATCCTGGAGTTTAACTCCATTTCGGAAGGGAAATTCAGACCAGTGTTCTCATCCATGAAACACACTCTGTTTTCACGCAAGAAGGAATCTCTTCTTTCCAGTGTCTCCAATACAGCAAGCACCATGAGCATGCCCAGAAAAAAGAACTGTGTTTCCCACTCATACGGACAATATATAGTTCAGCTCTACTCTTGAAACTGATACAAACCACACCTCCACTTACATAAATGCTCTTTAGTTAATAGTAAGAATCGTGTTGGGTTCCAGAACTGTGTAAAATCATTTGAGCCCAAAATTCACTTGGTTTACCAGAAATGAACTCTTGTTTGTAGGAAGACACAGATCCTGGGCTTTAACTCCGTATCTGAAGGGAAATTCAGACCACTGTTCTCATCCACGAAATCACTCTGTTTTCACGAAGAAGGAATCTCTTCTTTCCAGTGTCTCCAATACAGCAAGCACCATGAGCATGTCCAGAAAAAAAGAACTGAGTTTTCTACTCATACATACCATATGTAGTTCAGCTCTGCTTATGAAACTGGTACAAACCACAGCTCCTCTTACATAAATGCTCTTTAGTTAATATTGAGAATCCCGTTGCGTTCCAGAACTGTGTAAAATCATTTGAGCCCAAAATTCACTAGGTTTACCAGAAATAAACTCTTGCTTTTGGGAAGACACAGTTCCTGGGGTTTAACTCCATTTCAGAAGGGAAATTCAGACCAGTGTTCTCATCCATGACACACTCTGTTTTCACGCAAGAAGCAAGCTCTTCTTTCCAGCGTCTCCAATAGAGCAAGCACCATGAGCATGCCAAGAAAAAAATAACTGTGTTTCCTACTCATACGGAATATATATAATTCAGGTCTGCTTATGAAACTGATACAAACCACAGCTCCGCTTACAAAAATGCTCTTTAGTTAATAGTGAGAATCGTGTTGGGTTCAAGAACTATGTAAAATCATTTGAGCCCAAAATTCACTTGGTTTACCCGAAATGAACTCTTGCTTGTAGGAAGACACAGATCCTGAGTGTTATCTCCGTTTCTGAAGAGAAATTCAGACCACTGTTCTCATCCATGAAACACACTCTATTTTCACCCAAGAAGGAATCTCTTCTTTCCAGTGTCTCCAATACAGCAAGCACCATGAGCATGTCCAGAAAAAAAGAACTCTGTTTCCCAATCATACGGACAATATATAGTTCAGCTCTGCTCGTGAAACTGATACAAACCACAGCCCCGCTTAAATAAATCCTCTTTAGTTAATAGTGAGAATCGCGATGGGTTCCAGAACTGTGTAAAATCATTAGAGCTCAATATTCACTTGGTTTACCAGAAATGAACTATTGCTTGTAGGAAGACATTGATCCTGGAGTTTAACTCCATTTCGGAAGGGAAATTCAGACCAGTGTTCTCATCCATGAAACACACTCTGTTTTCACGCAAGAAGGAATCTCTTCTTTCCAGTGTCTCCAATACAGCAAGCACCATGAGCATGCCCAGAAAAAAGAACTGTGTTTCCCACTCATATGGACAATATATAGTTCAGCTCTGCTTTTGAAACTGGTACAAACCACAGCTCCTCTTACATAAATGCTCTTTAGTTAATATTGAGAATCCCGTTGCGTTCCATAACTGTGTAAAATCATTTGAGCCCAAAATTCACTAGGTTTACCAGAAATAAACTCTTGCTTGTAGGAAGACACAGTTCCTGGGGTTTAACTCCATTTCAGAAGGGAAATTCAGACCAGTGTTCTCATCCATGACACACTCTGTTTTCACGCAAGAAGCAAGCTCTTCTTTCCAGCGTCTCCAATAGAGCAAGCACCATGAGCATGCCAAGAAAAAAATAACTGTGTTTCCTACTCATACGGAATATTTATAATTCAGGTCTGCTTATGAAACTGATACAAACCACAGCTCCGCTTACAAAAATGCTCTTTAGTTAATATTGAGAATCCCGTTGCGTTCCAGAACTGTGTAAAATCATTTGAGCCCAAAATTCACTCGGATTACCAGAAATAAACTCTTGCTTGTAGGAAGACAGAGATCCTGGGCTTTAACTCTGTATCTGAAGGGAAATTCAGACCACTGTTCTCATCCACGAAACACACTCTGTTTTCAAGAAGAAGGAATCTCTTCTTTCCAGTGTCTCCAATACAGCAAGCACCATGAGCATGCCCAGAAAAAAAGAACTGAGTTTCCTACTCATACAGACCATATGTAGTTCAGCTCTGCTTATGAAACTGGTAAAAACCACAGCTCCTCTTACATAAATGCTGTTTAGTTAACAGTGAGTATCGCGTTGGGTTCCAGAACTGTGTAAAATCATTTGAGCCCAAAATTCACTTGGTTTACCAGAAATGAACTCTTGTTTGTAGGAAGACACAGATCCTGGGCTTTAACTCCGTATCTGAAGGGAAATTCAGACCACTGTTCTCATCCACGAAACACACTCTGTTTTCACGAAGAAGGAATCTCTTCTTTCCAGTGTCTCCAATACAGCAAGCACCATGAGCATGCCCAGAAAAAAAGAACTGAGTTTCCTACTCATACAGACCATATGTAGTTCAGCTCTGCTTATGAAACTGGTACAAACCACAGCTCCTCTTACATAAATGCTCTTTAGTTAATATTGAGATTCCCGTTGCGTTCCAGAACTGTGTAAAATCATTTGAGCCCAAAATTCACTAGGTTTACCAGAAATAAACTCTTGCTTGTAGGAAGACACAGTTCCTGGGGTTTAACTCCATTTCAGAAGGGAAATTCAGACCAGTGTTCTCATCCATGACACACTCTGTTTTCACGCAAGAAGCAAGCTCTTCTTTCCAGCGTCTCCAATAGAGCAAGCACCATGAGCATGCCAAGAAAAAGATAACTGTGTTTCCTACTCATACGGAATATATATAATTCAGGTCTGCTTATGAAACTGATACAAACCACAGCTCCGCTTACAAAAATGCTCTTTAGTTAATAGTGAGAATCGTGTTGGGTTCCAGAACTATGTAAAATCATTTGAGCCCAAAATTCACTTGGTTTACCTGAAATGAACTCTTCCTTGTAGGAAGACACAGATCCTGGGCGTTATCTCCGTTTCTGAAGAGAAATTCAGACCACTGTTCTCATCCATGAAACACACTCTATTTTCACCCAAGAAGGAATCTCTTCTTTCCAGTGTCTCCAATACAGCAAGCACCATGAGCATGTCCAGAAAAAAAGAACTGTGTTTCCCAATCATACGGACCATATATAGTTCAGCTCTGCTCTTGAAACTGATACAAACCACAGCCCCGCTTAAATAAATCCTCTTTAGTTAATAGTGAGAATCGCGATGGGTTCCAGAACTGTGTAAAATCATTAGAGCTCAATATTCACTTGGTTTACCAGAAATGAACGATTGCTTGTAGGAAGACATTGATCCTGGAGTTTAACTCCATTTCGGAAGGGAAATTGAGACCAGTGTTCTCATCCATGAAACACACTCTGTTTTCACGCGAGAAGGAATCTCTTCTTTCCAGTGTCTCCAATACAGCAAGCACCATGAGCATGCCCAGAAAAAATAACTGTGTTTCCCACTCATACGGACAATATATAGTTCAGCTCTACTCTTGAAACTGATACAAACCACACCTCCGCTTACATAAATGCTCTTTAGTTAATATTGAGAATCCCGTTGCGTTCCAGAACTGTGTAAAATCATTTGAGCCCAAAATTCACTCGGTTTACCAGAAATAAACTCTTGCTTGTAGGAAGACAGAGATCCTGGGCTTTAACTCCGTATCTGAAGGGAAATTCAGACCACTGTTCTCATCCACGAAACACACTCTGTTTTCAGGCAAGAAGCAAGCTCTTCTTTCCAGCGTCTCCAATAGAGCAAGCACCATGAGCATGCCAAGAAAAAAATAACTGTGTTTCCTACTCATACGGAATATATATAATTCAGGTCTGCTTATGAAACTGATACAAACCACAGCTCCGCTTACAAAAATGCTCTTTAGTTAATAGTGAGAATCGTGTTGGGTTCAAGAACTATGTAAAATCATTTGAGCCCAAAATTCACTTGGTTTACCCGAAATGAACTCTTGCTTGTAGGTAGACACAGATCATGAGCGTTATCTCCGTTTCTGAAGAGAAATTCAGACCACTGTTCTCATCCATGAAACACACTCTATTTTCACCCAAGAAGGAATCTCTTCTTTCCAGTGTCTCCAATACAGCAAGCACCATGAGCATGTCCAGATAAAAAGAACTGTGTTTCCCAATCATACGGACAATATATAGTTCAGCTCTGCTCTTGAAACTGATACAAACCACAGCCCCGCTTAAATAAATCCTCTTTAGTTAATAGTGAGAATCACGATGGGTTCCAGAACTGTGTAAAATCATTAGAGCTCAATATTCACTTGGTTTACCAGAAATGAACTAGTGCTTGTAGGAAGACATTGATCCTGGAGTTTAACTCCATTTCGGAAGGGAAATTCAGACCAGTGTTCTCATCCATGAAACACACTCTGTTTTCACGCAAGAAGGAATCTCTTCTTTCCAGTGTCTCCAATACAGCAAGCACCATGAGCATGCCCAGAAAAAAGAACTGTGTTTCCCACTCATACGGACAATATATAGTTCAGCTCTACTCTTGAAACTGATACAAACCACACCTCCGCTTACATAAATGCTCTTTAGTTAATATTGAGAATCCCGTTGCGTTCCAGAACTGTGTAAAATCATTTGAGCCCAAAATTCACTCGGTTTACCAGAAATAAACTCTTGCTTGTAGGAAGACAGAGATCCTGGGCTTTAACTCCGTATCTGAAGGGAAATTCAGACCACTGTTCTCATCCATGAAACACACTCTGTTTTCACGCAAGAAGCAAGCTCTTCTTTCCAGCGTCTCCAATAGAGCAAGCACCATGAGCATGCCAAGAAAAAAACAACTGTGTTTCCTACTCATACGGAATATATATAATTCAGGTCTGCTTATGAAACTGATACAAACCACAGCTCCGCTTACAAAAATGCTCTTTAGTTAATAGTGAGAATCGTGTTGGGTTCAAGAACTATGTAAAATCATTTGAGCCCAAAATTCACCTGGTTTACCCGAAATGAACTCTTGCTTGTAGGAAGACACAGATCATGAGCGTTATCTCCGTTTCTGAAGAGAAATTCAGACCACTGTTCTCATCCATGAAACACACTCTATTTTCACCCAAGAAGGAATCTCTTCTTTCCAGTGTCTCCAATACAGCAAGCACCATCAGCATGTCCAGATAAAAAGAACTGTGTTTCCCAATCATACGGACAATATATAGTTCAGCTCTGCTCTTGAAACTGATACAAACCACAGCCCCGCTTAAATAAATCCTCTTTAGTTAATAGTGAGAATCGCGATGGGTTCCAGAACTGTGTAAAATCATTAGAGCTCAATATACACTTGGTTTACCAGAAATAAACTATTGCTTGTAGGAAGACATTGATCCTGGAGTTTAACTCCATTTCGGAAGGGAAATTCAGACCAGTGTTCTCATCCATGAAACACACTCTGTTTTCACGCAAGAAGGAATCTCTTCTTTCCAGTGTCTCCAATACAGCAAGCACCATGAGCATGCCCAGAAAAAAGAACTGGGTTTCCCACTCATACGGACAATATATAGTTCAGCTCTACTCTTGAAACTGATAGAAACCACACCTCCGCTTACATAAATGCTCTTTAGTTAATAGTAAGAATCGTGTTGGGTTCCAGAACTGTGTAAAATCATTTGAGCCCAAAATTCACTTGGTTTACCAGAAATGAACTCTTGTTTGTAGGAAGACACAGATCCTGGGCTTTAACTCCGTATCTGAAGGGAAATTCAGACCACTGTTCTCATCCACGAAACACACTCTGTTTTCACGAAGAAGGAATCTCTTCTTTCCAGTGTCTCCAATACAGCAAGCACCATGAGCATGCCCAGAAAAAAAGAACTGAGTTTCCTACTCATACAGACCATATGTAGTTCAGCTCTGCTTATGAAACTGGTACAAACCACAGCTCCTCTTACATAAATGCTCTTTAGTTAATATTGAGAATCCCGTTGCGTTCCAGAACTGTGTAAAATCATTTGAGCCCAAAATTCACTAGGTTTACCAGAAATAAACTCTTGCTTGTAGGAAGACACAGTTCCTGGGGTTTAACTCCATTTCAGAAGGGAAATTCAGACCAGTGTTCTCATCCATGACACACTCTGTTTTCACGCAAGAAGCAAGCTCTTCTTTCCAGCGTCTCCAATAGAGCAAGCACCATGAGCATGCCAAGAAAAAAATAACTGTGTTTCCTACTCATACGGAATATATATAATTCAGGTCTGCTTATGAAACTGATACAAACCACAGCTCCGCTTACAAAAATGCTCTTTAGTTAATAGTGAGAATCGTGTTGGGTTCCAGAACTATGTAAAATCATTTGAGCCCAAAATTCACTTGGTTTACCTGAAATGAACTCTTCCTTGTAGGAAGACACAGATCCTGGGGGTTATCTCCGTTTCTGAAGAGAAATTCAGACCACTGTTCTCATCCATGAAACACACTCTATTTTCACCCAAGAAGGAATCTCTTCTTTCCAGTGTCTCCAATACAGCAAGCACCATGAGCATGTCCAGAAAAAAAGAACTGTGTTTCCCAATCATACGGACCATATATAGTTCAACTCTGCTCTTGAAACTGATACAAACCACAGCCCCGCTTAAATAAATCCTCTTTAGTTAATAGTGAGAATCGCGATGGGTTCCAGAACTGTGTAAAATCATTAGAGCTCAATATTCACTTGGTTTACCAGAAATGAACTATTGCTTGTAGGAAGACATTGATCCTGGAGTTTAACTCCATTTCGGAAGGGAAATTCAGACCAGTGTTCTCATCCATGAAACACACTCTGTTTTCACGCAAGAAGGAATCTCTTCTTTCCAGTGTCTCCAATACAGCAAGCACCATGAGCATGCCCAGAAAAAAGAACTGTGTTTCCCACTCATACGGACAATATATAGTTCAGCTCTACTCTTGAAACTTATACAAACCACACCTCCGCTTACATAAATGCTCTTTAGTTAATATTGAGAATCCCGTTGCGTTCCAGAAATGTGTAAAATCATTTGAGCCCAAAATTCACTCGGTTTACCAGAAATAAACTCTTGCTTGTAGGAAGACACAGTTCCTGGGGTTTAACTCCATTTCAGAAGGGAAATTCAGACCAGTGTTCTCATCCATGACACCCTCTGTTTTCTCGCAAGAAGCAAGCTCTTCATACCAGCGTCTCCAATAGAGCAAGCACCATGAGCATGCCAAGAAAAAAATAACTGTTTTTCCTACTCATACGGAATATATGTAATTCAGGTCTGCTTATGAAACTGATAAAAACCACATCTCTGCTTACATAAATGCTCTTTAGTTAATAGTGAGAATCGAGTTGGGTTCCAAAACTGTGTAAAATCATTTGAGCCCAAAATTCACTTGGTTTACCAGAAATGAACTCTTGCTTGTAGGAAGACACAGATCCTGGGCGTTATCTCCGTTTCTGAAGGGAAATTCAGACCACTGTTCTCATCCATTAAAAACACTCTCTTTTCACGCAAGAAGGAATCTCTTCTTTCCAGTGTCTCCAATACAGCAAGCACCATGAGCATGCGCAAAAAAAAAGAACTGTGTTTCCTACTCATACGGAATATATATAGTTCAGCTCTGCTCTTGAAACTGATACAAACCATAGCTCTGCTTAAATAAATGCTCTTTAGTTAATAGTGAGAATCGCGTTGGGTTCCAGAACTGTGTAAAATCATTTGAGGCCAAAATTCACTTGGTTTACCAGAAATGAACTATTGCTTGTAGGAAGACATTGATCCTGGAGTTTAACTCCATTTCGGAAGGGAAATTCAGACCAGTGTTCTCATCCATGAAACACACTCTGTTTTCACGCAAGAAGGAATCTCTTCTTTCCAGTGTCTCCAATACAGCAAGCAACATGAGCATGCCCAGAAAAAAGAACTGTGTTTCCCACTCAAACGGACAATATATAGTTCAGCTCTACTCTTGAAACTGATACAAACCACAGCTCCTCTTACATAAATGCTCTTTAGTTAATATTGAGAATCCCGTTGCGTTCCAGAACTGTGTAAAATCATTTGAGCCCAAATTTCACTAGGTTTACCAGAAATAAACTCTTGCTTGTAGGAAGACACAGTTCCTGGGGTTTAACTCCATTTCAGAAGGGAAATTCAGACCAGTGTTCTCATCCATGACACACTCTGTTTTCACGCAAGAAGCAAGCTCTTCTTTCCAGCGTCTCCAATAGAGCAAGCACCATGAGCATGCCAAGAAAAAAATAACTGTGTTTCCTACTCATACGGAATATATATAATTCAGGTCTGCTTATGAAACTGATACAAACCACAGCTCCGCTTACAAAAATGCTCTTTAGTTAATAGTGAGAATCGTGTTGGGTTCAAGAACTATTTAAAATCATTTGAGCCCAAAATTCACTTGGTTTACCCGAAATGAACTCTTGCTTGTAGGAAGACACAGATCCTGGGCTTTAACTCCGTATCTGAAGGCAAATTCAGACCACTGTTCTCATCCACGAAACACACTCTGTTTTCACGAAGAAGGAATCTCTTCTTTCCAGTGTCTCCAATACAGCAAGCACCATGAGCATGCCCAGAAAAAAGAACTGTGTTTCCCACTCATACGGACAATATATAGTTCAGCTCTACTCTTGAAACTGATACAAACCACACCTCCGCTTACATAAATGCTCTTTAGTTAATATTGAGAATCCCGTTGCGTTCCAGAACTGTGTAAAATCATTTGATCCCAAAATTCACTCGGTTTACCAGAAATAAACACTTGCTTGTAGGAAGACAGAGATCCTGGGCTTTAACTCCGTATCTGAAGGGAAATTCAGACCACTGTTCTCATCCACGAAACACACTCTGTTTTCACGAAGAAGGAATCTCTTCTTTCCAGTGTCTCCAATACAGCAAGCACCATGAGCATGCCCAGAAAAAAAGAACTAAGTTTCCTACTCATACAGACCATATGTAGTTCAGCTCTGCTTATGAAACTGGTACAAACCACAGCTCCTCTTACATAAATGCTCTTTAGTTAATATTGAGAATCCCGTTGCGTTCCAGAACTGTGTAAAATCATTTGAGCCCAAAATTCACTAGGTTTACCAGAAATAAACTCTTGCTTCTGGAAGACACAGTTCCTGGGGTTTAACTACACTTCAGAAGGGAAATTCATACCAGTGTTCTCATCCATGACACACTCTGTTTTCACGCAAGAAGCAAGCTCTTCTTTCCAGCATCTCCAATAGAGCAAGCACCATGAGCATGCCAAGAAAAAAATAACTGTGTTTCCTACTCATACGGAATATATATAATTCAGGTCTGCTTATGAAACTGATACAAACCACAGCTCCGCTTACAAAAATGCTCTTTAGTTAATAGTGAGCATCGTGTTGGGTTCAAGAACTATGTAAAATCATTTGAGCCCAAAATTCACTTGGTTTACCCAAAATGAACTCTTGCTTGTAGGAAGACACAGATCCTGAGCGTTATCTCCGTTTCTGAAGAGAAATTCAGACCACTGTTCTCATCCATGAAACATACTCTATTATCACCCAAGAAGGAATCTCTTCTTTCCAGTGTCTCCAATACAGCAAGCACCATGAGCATGTCCAGAAAAAAAGAACTGTGTTTCCCAATCATACGGACAATATATAGTTCAGCTCTGCTCTTGAAACTGATACAAACCACAGCCCCGCTTAAATAATTCCTCTTTAGTTAATAGTGAGAATCGCGATGGGTTCCAGAACTGTGTAAAATCATTAGAGCTCAATATTCACTTGGTTTACCAGAAATGAACTATTGCTTGTAGGAAGACATTGATCCTGGAGTTTAACTCCATTTCGGAAGGGAAATTCAGACCAGTGTTCTCATCCATGAAACACACTCTGTTTTCACGCAAGAAGGAATCTCTTCTTTCCAGTGTCTCCAATACAGCAAGCACCATGAGCATGCCCAGAAAAAAGAACTGTGTTTCCCACTCATACGGACAATATATAGTTCAGCTCTACTCTTGAAACTGATAGAAACGACACCTCCGCTTACATAAATGCTCTTTAGTTAATAGTAAGAATCGTCTTGTGTTCCAGAAATGTGTAAAATCATTTGAGCCCAAAATTCACTTGGTTTACCAGAAATGAACTCTTGTTTGTAGGAAGACACAGATCCTGGGCTTTAACTCCGTATCTGAAGGGAAATTCAGACCACTGTTCTCATCCACGAAACATACTCTGTTTTCACGAAGAAGGAATCTCTTCTTTCCAGTTTCTCCAATACAGCAAGCACCATGAGCATGCCCAGAAAAAAAGAACTGAGTTTTCTACTCATACAGACCATATGTAGTTCAGCTCTGCTTATGAAACTGGTACAAACCACAGCTCCTCTTACATAAATGCTCTTTAGTTAATAGTGAGAATCCCGTTGCGTTCCAGAACTGTGTAAAATCATTTGAGCCCAAAATTCACTAGGTTTACCAGAAATAAACTCTTGCTTGTAGGAAGACACAGTTCCTGGGTTTTAACTCCATTTCAGAAAGGAAATTCAGACCAGTGTTCTCATCCATGACACACTCTGTTTTCACGCAAGAAACAAGCTCTTCTTTCCAGCGTCTCCAATAGAGCAAGCAACATGAGCATGCCAAGAAAAAAATAACTGTGTTTCCTACTCATACGGAATATATATAATTCAGGTCTGCTTATGAAACTGATACAAACCACAGCTCCGCTTTCATAAATGCTCTTTAGTTAATAGTGAGAATCGTGTTGGGTTCCAGAACTATGTAAAATCATTTGAGCCCAAAATTCACTTGGTTTACCTGAAATGAACTCTTCCTTGTAGGAAGACACAGATCCTGGGCGTTATCTCCGTTTCTGAAGAGAAATTCAGACCACTGTTCTCATCCATGAAACACACTCTATTTTCACCCAAGAAGGAATCTCTTCTTTCCAGTGTCTCCAATACAGCAAGCACCATGAGCATGTCCAGAAAAAAAGAACTGTGTTTCCCCAATCATATGGACCATATATAGTTCAGCTCTGCTCTTGAAACTGATACAAACCACAGCCCCACTTAAATAAATCCTCGTTAGTTAATAGTGAGAATCGCGATGGGTTCCAGAACTCTGTAAAATCATTAGAGCTCAATATTCACTTGGTTTACCAGAAATGAACTATTGCTTGTAGGAAGACATTGATCCTGGAGTTTAACTCCATTTCGGAAGGGAAATTCAGACCAGTGTTCTCATCCATGAAACACACTCTGTTTTCACGCAAGAAGGAATCTCTTCTTTCCAGTGTCTCCAATACAGCAAGCACCATGAGCATGCCCAGAAAAAAAGAACTGTGTTTCCCACTCATTCGGACAATATATAGTTCAGCTCTACTCTTGAAACTGATAGAAACCACACCTCCGCTTACATAAATGCTCTTTAGTTAATAGTAAGAATCGTGTTGGGTTCCAGAACTGTGTAAAATCATTTGAGCCCAAAATTCACTTGGTTTACCAGAAATGAACTCTTGTTTGTAGGAAGACACAGATCCTGGGCTTTAACTCCGTATCTGAAGGGAAATTCAGACCACTGTTCTCATCCATGAAACACACTCTGTTTTCACGAAGAAGGAATCTCTTCTTTCCAGCGTCTCCAATAGAGCAAGCACCATGAGCATGCCAAGAAAAAAATAACTGTGTTTCCTACTCATACGGAATATATATAATTCAGGTCTGCTTATGAAACTGATACAAACCACAGCTCCGCTTACAAAAATGCTCTTTAGTTAATAGTGAGAATCGTGTTGGGTTCAAGAACTATTTAAAATCATTTGAGCCCAAAATTCACTTGGTTTACCCGAAATGAACTCTTGCTTGTAGGAAGACACAGATCCTGGGCTTTAACTCCGTATCTGAAGGCAAATTCAGACCACTGTTCTCATCCACAAAACACACTCTGTTTTCACGAAGAAGGAATCTCTTCTTTCCAGTGTCTCCAATACAGCAAGCACCATGAGCATGCCCAGAAAAAAGAACTGTGTTTCCCACTCATACGGACAATATATAGTTCAGCTCTACTCTTGAAACTGATACAAACCACACCTCCGCTTACATAAATGCTCTTTAGTTAATATTGAGAATCCCGTTGCGTTCCAGAACTGTGTAAAATCATTTGATCCCAAAATTCACTCGGTTTACCAGAAATAAACTCTTGCTTGTAGGAAGACAGAGATCCTGGGCTTTAACTCCGTATCTGAAGGGAAATTCAGACCACTGTTCTCATCCACGAAACACACTCTGTTTTCACGAAGAAGGAATCTCTTCTTTCCAGTGTCTCCAATACAGCAAGCACCATGAGCATGCCCAGAAAAAAAGAACTAAGTTTCCTACTCATACAGACCATATGTAGTTCAGCTCTGCTTATGAAACTGGTACAAACCACAGCTCCTCTTACATAAATGCTCTTTAGTTAATATTGAGAATCCCGTTGCGTTCCAGAACTGTGTAAAATCATTTGAGCCCAAAATTCACTAGGTTTACCAGAAATAAACTCTTGCTTGTAGGAAGACACAGTTCCTGGGGTTTAACTACACTTCAGAAGGGAAATTCAGACCAGTGTTCTCATCCATGACACACTCTGTTTTCACGCAAGAAGCAAGCTCTTCTTTCCAGCATCTCCAATAGAGCAAGCACCATGAGCATGCCAAGAAAAAAATAACTGTGTTTCCTACTCATACGGAATATATATAATTCAGGTCTGCTTATGAAACTGATACAAACCACAGCTCCGCTTACAAAAATGCTCTTTAGTTAATAGTGAGCATCGTGTTGGGTTCAAGAACTATGTAAAATCATTTGAGCCCAAAATTCACTTGGTTTACCCAAAATGAACTCTTGCTTGTAGGAAGACACAGATCCTGAGCGTTATCTCCGTTTCTGAAGAGAAATTCAGACCACTGTTCTCATCCATGAAACATACTCTATTATCACCCAAGAAGGAATCTCTTCTTTCCAGTGTCTCCAATACAGCAAGCACCATGAGCATGTCCAGAAAAAAAGAACTGTGTTTCCCAATCATACGGACAATATATAGTTCAGCTCTGCTCTTGAAACTGATACAAACCACAGCCCCGCTTAAATAATTCCTCTTTAGTTAATAGTGAGAATCGCGATGGGTTCCAGAACTGTGTAAAATCATTAGAGCTCAATATTCACTTGGTTTACCAGAAATGAACTATTGCTTGTAGGAAGACATTGATCCTGGAGTTTAACTCCATTTCGGAAGGGAAATTCAGACCAGTGTTCTCATCCATGAAACACACTCTGTTTTCACGCAAGAAGGAATCTCTTCTTTCCAGTGTCTCCAATACAGCAAGCACCATGAGCATGCCCAGAAAAAAGAACTGTGTTTCCCACTCATACGGACAATATATAGTTCAGCTCTACTCTTGAAACTGATAGAAACGACACCTCCGCTTACATAAATGCTCTTTAGTTAATAGTAAGAATCGTCTTGTGTTCCAGAAATGTGTAAAATCATTTGAGCCCAAAATTCACTTGGTTTACCAGAAATGAACTCTTGTTTGTAGGAAGACACAGATCCTGGGCTTTAACTCCGTATCTGAAGGGAAATTCAGTCCACTGTTCTCATCCACGAAACATACTCTGTTTTCACGAAGAAGGAATCTCTTCTTTCCAATTTCTCCAATACAGCAAGCACCATGAGCATGCCCAGAAAAAAAGAACTGAGTTTTCTACTCATACAGACCATATGTAGTTCAGCTCTGCTTATGAAACTGGTACAAACCACAGCTCCTCTTACATAAATGCTCTTTAGTTAATATTGAGAATCCCGTTGCGTTCCAGAACTGAGTAAAATCATTTGAGCCCAAAATTCACTAGGTTTACCAGAAATAAACTCTTGCTTGTAGGAAGACACAGTTCCTGGGTTTTAACTCCATTTCAGAAAGGAAATTCAGACCAGTGTTCTCATCCATGACACACTCTGTTTTCACGCAAGAAACAAGCTCTTCTTTCCAGCGTCTCCAATAGAGCAAGCACCATGAGCATGCCAAGAAAAAAATAACTGTGTTTCCTACTCATACGGAATATATATAATTCAGGTCTGCTTATGAAACTGATACAAACCACAGCTCCGCTTTCATAAATGCTCTTTAGTTAATAGTGAGAATCGTGTTGGGTTCCAGAACTATGTAAAATCATTTGAGCCCAAAATTCACTTGGTTTACCTGAAATGAACTCTTCCTTGTAGGAAGACACAGATCCTGGGCGTTATCTCCGTTTCTGAAGAGAAATTCAGACCACTGTTCTCATCCATGAAACACACTCTATTTTCACCCAAGAAGGAATCTCTTCTTTCCAGTGTCTCCAATACAGCAAGCACCATGAGCATGTCCAGAAAAAAAGAACTGTGTTTCCCCAATCATATGGACCATATATAGTTCAGCTCTGCTCTTGAAACTGATACAAACCACAGCCCCACTTAAATAAATCCTCGTTAGTTAATAGTGAGAATCGCGATGGGTTCCAGAACTGTGTAAAATCATTAGAGCTCAATATTCACTTGGTTTACCAGAAATGAACTATTGCTTGTAGGAAGACATTGATCCTGGAGTTTAACTCCATTTCGGAAGGGAAATTCAGACCAGTGTTCTCATCCATGAAACACACTCTGTTTTCACGCAAGAAGGAATCTCTTCTTTCCAGTGTCTCCAATACAGCAAGCACCATGAGCATGCCCAGAAAAAAAGAACTGTGTTTCCCACTCATTCGGACAATATATAGTTCAGCTCTACTCTTGAAACTGATAGAAACCACACCTCCGCTTACATAAATGCTCTTTAGTTAATAGTAAGAATCGTGTTGGGTTCCAGAACTGTGTAAAATCATTTGAGCCCAAAATTCACTTGGTTTACCAGAAATGAACTCTTGTTTGTAGGAAGACACAGATCCTGGGCTTTAACTCCGTATCTGAAGGGAAATTCAGACCACTGTTCTCATCCATGAAACACACTCTGTTTTCAGGAAGAAGGAATCTCTTCTTTCCAGTGTCTCCAATACAGCAAGCACCATGAGCATGCCCAGAAAAAAAGAACTGAGTTTCCTACTCATACAGACCATATGTAGTTCAGCTCTGCTTATGAAACTGGTACAAACCACAGCTCCTCTTACATAAATGCTCTTTAGTTAATATTGAGAATCCCGTTGCGTTCCAGAACTGTGTAAATTCATTTGAGCCCAAAATTCACTAGGTTTACCAGAAATAAACTCTTGCTTGTAGGAAGACACAGTTCCTGGGGTTTAACTCCATTTCAGAAGGGAAATTCAGACCAGTGTTCTCATCCATGACACACTCTGTTTTCACGCAAGAAGCAAGCTCTTCTTTCCAGCGTCTCCAATAGAGCAAGCAACATGAGCATGCCAAGAAAAAAATAACTGTGTTTCCTACTCATACGGAATATATGTAATTCAGGTCTGCTTATGAAACTGATACAAACCACATCTCCGCTTACATAAATGCTCTTTAGTTAATAGTGAGAATCGTGTTGGGTTCCAAAACTGTGTAAAATCATTTGAGCCCAAAATTCACTTGGTTTACCAGAAATGAACTCTTGCTTGTAGGAAGACACAGATCCTGGGCGTTATCTCCGTTTCTGAAGGGAAATTCAGACCACTGTTCTCATCCATTAAAAACACTTTCTTTTAACGCAAGATGGAGTCTCTTCTTTCCAGTGTCTCCAATACAGCAAGCACCATGAGCATGCGCACAAAAAAAGAACTGTGTTTCCTACTCATACGGAATATATATAGTTCAGCTCTGCTCTTGAAATTGATACAAACCATAGCTCTGCTTAAATAAATGCTCTTTAGTTAATAGTGAGAATCGCGTTGGGTTCCAGAACTGTGTAAAATCATTTGAGGCCAAAATTCACTTGGTTTACCAGAAATGAAATCTTTCTTGTAGGAAGACTCAGATCCTCTGGTTTAACTCCATTTCGGAAGGGAAATTCAGACCAGTGTTCTCATCCATGAAACACACTCTGTTTTCACGCAAGAAGCAAGCTCTTCTTTCCAGCGTCTCCAATACAGCAAGCACCATGAGCATGTCCAGAAATAAAGAACTGAGTTTCCTACTCATATAGACCATATGTAGTTCATATCTGCTTATGAAACTGGTACAAACCACAGCTCCTCTTATATAAATGCTGTTTAGTTAATAGTGAGAATCGCGTTGGGTTCCAGAACTGTGTAAAATCATTTGAGCTCAAAATTCACTTGGTTTACCAGAAATGAACTCTTGCTTGTAGGAAGACACAGATCCTGGGGTTTAACTCCGTTTTTGAAAGGAAATTCAGACCACTGTTCTCATCCATGAAACACACACTATTTTCTCCCAAGAAGGAATCTCTTCTTTCCAGTGTCTCCAATACAGCAAGCAACATGTGCATGCCCAGAAAAAAAGAACTGTGTTTCCCAAACATACGGACCATAAATAGTTCAGCTCTGCTCTGAAACTGATACAAACCACAGCCTCGCTTAAATAAATCCTATTTAGTTAATAGTGAGAATCGCGTTGGGTTCCAGAACTGTGTAAAATCATTTGAGCCCAAAATTCACTTGGTTTACCAGAAATGAACTCTTGCTTGTAGGAAGACACAGACCCTGGGGTTTAACTCCGTTTTTGAAGGGAAATTCAGACCACTGTTCTCATCCATGAAACACACACTATTTTCTCCCAAGAAGGAATCTCTTCTTTCCAGTGTCTCCAATACAGCAAGCAACATGAGCATGCCCAGAAAAAAAGAACTGTGTTTCCCAAACATACGGACCATATATAATTCAGCTCTGCTCTGAAACTGATACAAACCACAGCCTCGCTTAAATAAATCCTATTAAGTTAATAGTGAGAATCGCGATGGGTTCCAGAACTGTGTAAAATCATTAGAGCTCAATATTCACTTGGTTTACCAGAAATGAACTATTGCTTGTAGGAAGACACTGATCCTGGAGTTTAACTCCATTTCGGAAGGGAAATTCAGACCAGTGTTCTCATCCATGAAACACACTCTGTTTTCACGCAAGAAGGAATCTCTTATTTCCAGTGTCTCCAATACAGCAAGCACAATGAGCATGCCCAGAAAAAAGAACTGTGTTTCCCACTCATTCGGACAATATATAGTTCAGCTCTACTCTTGAAACTGATACAAACCACACCTCCGGTTACATAAATGCTCTTTAGTTAATAGTGAGAATCGTGTTGGGTTCCAGAACTGTGTAAATTCATTAGAGCCCAAAATTCACTTGGTTTACCAGAAATGCACTATTGCTTGTGGGAAGACACAGATCCTGGGGTTTAACTCCATTTCGGTAGGGAAATTCAGACCAGTGTTCTCATCCATGAAACACACTCTGTTTTCACGCAAGAAGGAATCTCTCCTTTCCAGTGTCTCCAATACAGCAAGCACCATGAGCATGCCCAGAAAAAAAGAACTGTGTTTCCTACTCATACGGACTATATATAGTTCACCTCTGCTTATGAAACTGATACAAACCACAGCTCCGCTTACATACATGCTCTTTAGTTAATAGTGAGAATCGTGTGGGGTTCCAGATCTGTGTAAAATCATTTGAGCCCAAAATTCACTTGGTTTACCAGAAATGAACTCTTGCTTGTAGAAAGACACAGATCCTGGGCTTTAACTCTGTTTCTGAAGGGAAATTCAGACCACTGTTCTCATCCACGAAACACACACTGTTTTCACGCAAGAAGGAATCTCTTCTTTCCAGTGTTTCCAATACAGCAAGAACCATGAGCATGCCCAGAAAAAAAGAACTGAGTTTCCTACTCATACAGACCATATGTAGTTCAGCTCTGCCTATGAAACTGGTACAAACCACAGCTCCTGTTACATAAATGCTCTTTAGTTAATATTGAGAATCCCGTTGGTTTCCAGAACTGTGTAAAATCATTTGACCCAAAAATTCCCTAGGTTTACCAGAAATAAACTCTTGCCTGTAGGAAGACACAGTTCCTGGGGTTTAACTCCATTTCAGAAGGGAAATTCAGACCAGTGTTCTCATCCATGACACACTCTGTTTTCACGCAAGAAGCAAGCTCTTCTTTCCAGCGTCTCCAATAGAGCAAGCACCATGAGCATGCCAAGAAAAAGATAACTGTGTTTCCTAATTATACGGAATATATGTAATTCAGGTCTGCTTATGAAACTGATACAAACCACATCTCCGCTTACATAAATGCTCTTTAGTTAATAGTGAGAATCGTGTTGGGTTCCAAAACAGTGTAAAATCATTTGAGCCCAAAATTCACATGTTTTACCAGAAATGAACTCTTGCTTGTAGGAAGACAAAGATCCTGGGCGTTATCTCCGTTTCTGAAGGAAAATTCAGACCACTGTTCTCATCCATTAAAAACACTCTCTTTTCACGCAAGAAGGAATCTCTTCTTTCCAGTGTCTCCAATACAGCAAGCACCATGAGCATGCCCACAAAAAAAGAACTGTGTTTCCTACTCATACGGAATATATATAGTTCAGCTCTGCTCTTGAAACTGATACAAACCACAGCTCTGCTTAAATAAATGCTCTTTAGTTAATAGTGAGAATCGCGTTGGGTTCCAGAACTGTGTAAAATCATTTGAGGCCAAAATTCACTTGGTTTACCAGAAATGAAATCTTTCTTGTAGGAAGACTCAGATCCTCTGGTTTAACTGCATTTCGGAAGGGAAATTCAGACCAGTGTTCTCATCCATGACACACTCTGTTTTCATGCAAGAAGCAAGCTCTTCTTTCCAGCGTCTCCAATAGAGCAAGCACCATGAGCATGCCAAGAAAAAAATAACTGTGTTTCCAACTCATATGGAATATATATAATTCAGGTCTGCTTATGAAACTGATACAAACCACAGCTCCGCTTACAAAAATGCTCTTTAGGTAATAGTGAGAATCGTGTTGGGTTCCAGTATTATGTAAAATCATTTGAGCCCAAAATTCACTTCGTTTACCGGAAATGAACTCTTCCTTGTAGGAAGACACAGATCCTGGGCATTATCTCCGTTTCTGAAGAGAAATTCAGACCACTGTTCTCATCCATGAAACACACTCTATTTTCACCCAAGAAGGAATCTCTTCTTTCCATTGTCTCCAATATTGCAAGCACCATGAGCATGTCCAGAAAAAAAGAACTGTGTTTCCGAATCATACGGACAATATATAGTTCAGCTCTGCTCTTGAAACTGATACACACCACAGCCCCGCTTAAATAAATCCTCTTTAGCTAATAGTGAGAATCGCGATGGGTTCCAGAACTGTGTAAAATCATTAGAGCTCAATATTCACTTGGTTTACCAGAAATGAACTATTGCTTGTAGGAAGACATTGATCCTGGAGTTTAACTCTATTTTGGAAGTGAAATTCAGACCAGTGTTCTCATCCATGAAACACACTCTGTTTTCACGCAAGAAGGAATCTCTTCTTTCCAGTGTCTCCAATACAGCAAGCACCATGAGCATGCCCAGAAAAAAGAACTGTGTTTCCCACTCATACGGACAATATATAGTTCAGCTCTACTCTTGAAACTGATACAAACCACACCTCCGCTTACATAAATGCTCTTTAGTTAATAGTGAGAATCGTGTTGTTTTCCAGAACTGTGTAAAATCATTTGAGCCCAAAATTCACTTGGTTTACCAGAAATGAACTCTTGTTTGTAGGAAGACACAGATCCTGGGCTTTAACTCCGTATCTGAAGGGAAATTCAGACCACTGTTCTCATCCACGAAACACACTCTGTTTTCACGAATAAGGAATCTCTTCTTTCCAGTGTCTCCAATACAGCAAGCACCATGAGCATGCCCAGAAAAAAAGAACTGAGTTTCCTACTCATACAGACCATACGTAGTTCAGCTCTGCTTATGAAACTGGTACAAACCACAGCTCCTCTTACATAAATGCTCTTTATTTAATATTGAGAATCCCGTTGCGTTCCAGAACTGTGTAAAATCATTTGAGCCCAAAATTCACTAGGTTTACCAGAAATAAACTTTTGCTTGTAGGAAGACACAGTTCCTGGGGTTGAACTCCATTTCAGAAGGGAAATTCAGACCAGTGTTCTCATCCATGACACAATCTGTTTTCACGCAAGAAGCAAGCTCTTCTTTCCAGCGTCTCCAATAGAGCAAGCACCATGAGCATGCCAAAAAAAAGAACTGTGTTTCCCACTCATACGGACAATATATAGTTCAGCTCTACTCTTGAAACTGATACAAACCACACCTCCGAACATAAATGCTCTTTAGTTAATAGTGAGAATCGTGTTGGTTTCCAGAACTGTGTAAAATCATTAGAGCCCAAAACTCACTTGGTTTACCAGAAATGCACTATTGCTTGTGGGAAGACACAGATCCTGGGGTTTAACTCCATTTCGGAAGGGAAATTCAGACCAGTGTTCTCATCCATGAAACACACTCTGTTTTCACGCAAGAAGGAATCTCTTCTTTCCAGCATCTCCAATAGAGCAAGCACCATGAGCATGCCAAGAAAAAAATAACTGTGTTTCCTACTCATACGGAATATATGTAATTCAGGTCTGCTTATGAAACTAATACAAACCACATCTCCGCTTACATAAATGCTCTTTAGTTAATAGTGAGAATCGTGTTGGGTTCCAAAACAGTGTAAAATCATTTGAGCCCAAAATTCACTTGGTTTACCAGAAATGAACTCTTGCTTGTAGGAAGACACAGATCCTGGGCGTTATCTCCGTTTCTGAAGGGAAATTCAGATCACTGTTCTCATCCATTAAAAACACTCTCTTTTCACGCAAGAAGGAATCTCTTCTTTCCAGTGTCTCCAATACAGCAAGCACCATGAGCATGCCCACAAAAAAAGAACTGTGTTTCCTACTCATACGGAATATATATAGTTCAGCTCTGCTCTTGAAACTGATACAAACCACGGCTCTGCTTAAATAAATGCTCTTTAGTTAATAGTGAGAATCGCGTTGGGTTCCAGAACTGTGTAAAATCATTTGAGGCCAAAATTCACTTGGTTTACCAGAAATGAAATCTTTCTTGTAGGAAGACTCAGATCCTCTGGTTTAACTCCATTTCAGAAGGGAAATTCAGACCAGTGTTCTCATCCATGAAACACACTCTGTTTTCACGCAAGAAGCAAGCTCTTCTTTCCAGCGTCTCCAATACAGCAAGCAACATGAGCATGTCCAGAAATAAAGAACTGAGTTTCCTACTCATATAGACCATATGTAGTTCATATCTGCTTATGAAACTGGTACAAACCACAGCTCCTCTTACATAAATGCTCTTTAGTTAATATTGAGAATCCCGTTGCGTTCCAGAACTGTGTAAAATCATTTGAGCCCAAAATTCACTAGGTTTACCAGAAATAAACTTTTGCTTGTAGGAAGACACAGTTCCTGGGGTTGAACTCCATTTCAGAAGGGAAATTCAGACCAGTGTTCTCATCCATGACACAATCTGTTTTCACGCAAGAAGGAATCTCTTCTTTCCAGCGTCTCCAATAGAGCAAGCACCATGAGCATGCCAAAAAAAATAACTGTGTTTCCCACTCATACGGACAATATATAGTTCAGCTCTACTCTTGAAACTGATACAAACCACAACTCCGAACATAAATGCTCTTTAGTTAATAGTGAGAATCGTGTTGGTTTCCAGAACTGTGTAAAATCATTAGAGCCCAAAACTCACTTGGTTTACCAGAAATGCACTATTGCTTGTGGGAAGACACAGATCCTGGGGTTTAACTCCATTTCGGGAGGGAAATTCAGACCAGTGTTCTCATCCATGAAACACACTCTGTTTTCACGCAAGAAGGAATCTCTTCTTTCCAGTGTCTCCAATACAGCAAGCACCATGAGCATGCCCAGAAAAAAAGAACTGTGTTTCCTACTCATACGGACTATATATAGTTCAGCTCTGCTTAAGAAACTGATACAAACCACAGCTCCGCTTACATACATGCTCTTTAGTTAATAGTGAGAATCGTGTTGGGTTCCAGATCTGTGTAAAATCATTTGAGCCCACAATTCACTTGGTTTACCAGAAATGAACTCTTGCTTGTAGGAAGACACAGATCCTGAGCGTTATCTCCGTTTCTGAAGGGAAATTCAGACCACTGTTCTCATCCACGAAACACAATCTGTTTTCACGAAGAAGGAATCTCTTCTTTCCAGTGTCTCCAATACAGCAAGAACCATGAGCATGCCCAGAAAAAAAGAACTGAGTTTCCTACTCATACAGACCATATGTAGTTCAGCTCTGCCTATGAAACTGGTACAAACCACAGCTCCTGTTACATAAATGCTCTTTAGTTAATATTGAGAATCCCGTTGGTTTCCAGAACTGTGTAAAATCATTTGACCCCAAAATTCCCTAGGTTTACCAGAAATAAACTCTTGCTTGTACGAAGACACAGTTCCTGGGGTTTAACTCCATTTCAGAAGGGAAATTCAGACCAGTGTTCTCATCCATGACACACTCTGTTTTCACGCAAGAAGCAAGCTCTTCTTTCCAGCGTCTCCAATAGAGCAAGCACCATGAGCATGCCAAGAAAAAAATAACTGTGTTTCCTACTCATACGGAATATATGTAATTCAGGTCTGCCTATGAAACTGATACAAACCACATCTCCGCTTACATAAATGCTCTTTAGTTAATAGTGAGAATCGTGTTGGGTTCCAAAACAGTGTAAAATCATTTGAGCCCAAAATTCACTTGGTTTACCAGAAATGAACTCTTGCTTGTAGGAAGACACAGATCCTGGGCGTTATCTCCGTTTCTGAAGGGAAATTCAGATCACTGTTCTCATCCATTAAAAACACTCTCTTTTCACGCAAGAAGGAATCTCTTCTTTCCAGTGTCTCCAATACAGCAAGCACCATGAGCATGCCCACAAAAAAAGAACTGTGTTTCCTACTCATACGGAATATATATAGTTCAGCTCTGCTCTTGAAACTGATACAAACCACGGCTCTGCTTAAATAAATGCTCTTTAGTTAATAGTGAGAATCGCGTTGGGTTCCAGAACTGTGTAAAATCATTTGAGGCCAAAATTCACTTGGTTTACCAGAAATGAAATCTTTCTTGTAGGAAGACTCAGATCCTCTGGTTTAACTCCATTTCAGAAGGGAAATTCAGACCAGTGTTCTCATCCATGAAACACACTCTGTTTTCACGCAAGAAGCAAGCTCTTCTTTCCAGCGTCTCCAATACAGCAAGCACCATGAGCATGTCCAGAAATAAAGAACTGAGTTTCCTACTCATATACACCATATGTAGTTCATATGTGCTTATGAAACTGGTACAAACCACAGCTCCTCTTACATAAATGCTGTTTAGTTAATATTGAGAATCCCGTTGCATTCCAGAACTGTGTAAAATCATTTGAGCCCAAAATTCACTAGGTTTACCAGAAATAAACTTTTGCTTGTAGGAAGACACAGTTCCTGGGGTTGAACTCCATTTCAGAAGGGAATTTCAGACCAGTGTTCTCATCCATGACACAATCTGTTTTCACGCAAGAAGCAAGCTCTTCTTTCCAGCGTCTCCAATAGAGCAAGCACCATGAGCATGCCAAAAAAAAGAACTGTGTTTCCCACTCAAACGGACAATATATAGTTCAGCTCTACTCTTGAAACTGATACAAACCACACCTCCGAACATAAATGCTCTTTAATTAATAGTGAGAATCGTGTTGGTTTCCAGAACTGTGTAAAATCATTAGAGCCCAAAACTCACTTGGTTTACCAGAAATGCACTATTGCTTGTGGGAAGACACAGATCCTGGGGTTTAACTCCATTTCAGAAGGGAAATTCAGACCAATGTTCTCATCCATGAAACACACTCTGTTTTCACGCAAGAAGGAATCTCTTCTTTCCAGTGTCTCCAATACAGCAAGCACCATGAGCATGCCCAGAAAAAAAGAACTGTGTTTCCTACTCATACGGACTATATGTAGTTCAGCTCTGCTTATGAAACTGATACAAACCACAGCTCCGCTTACATACATGCTCTTTAGTTAATAGTGAGAATCGTGTTGGGTTCCAGAACTGTGTAAAATCATTTGAGCCCACAATTCACTTGGTTTACCAGAAATGAACTCTTGCTTGTAGGAAGACACAGATCCTGAGCGTTATCTCCGTTTCTGAAGGGAAATTCAGACCACTGTTCTCATCCACGAAATACACTCTGTTTTCACGAAGAAGGAATCTCTTCTTTCCAGTGTCTCCAATACAGCAAGAACCATGAGCATGCCCAGAAAAAAAGAACTGAGTTTCCTACTCATACAGACCATATGTAGTTCAGCTCTGCCTATGAAATTGGTACAAACCACAGCTCCTGTTACATAAATGCTCTTTAGTTAATATTGAGATTCCCGGTGGTTTCCAGAACTGTGTAAAATCATTTGACCCCAAAATTCCCTAGGTTTACCAGAAATAAACTCTTGCTTGTAGGAAGACACAGTTCCTGGGGTTTAACTACATTTCAGAAGGGAAATTCAGACCAGTGTTCTCATCCATGACACACTCTGTTTTCACGCAAGAAGCAAGCTCTTCTTTCCAGCGTCTCCAATAGAGCAAGCACCATGAGCATGCCAAGAAAAAAATAACTGTGTTTTCTACTCATACGGAATATATATAATTCAGGTCTGCTTATGAAACTGATACAAACCACAGCTCCGCTTACAAAAATGCTCTTTAGTTAATAGTGAGAATCGTGTTGGGTTCAAGAACTATGTAAAATCATTTGAGCCCAAAATTCACTTGGTTTACCCGAAATGAACTCTTGCTTGTAGGAAGACACAGATCCTGAGCGTTATCTCCGTTTCTGAAGAGAAATTCAGACCACTGTTCTCATCCATGAAACACACTCTATTTTCACGCAAGAAGGAATCTCTTCTTTCCAGTGTCTCCAATACAGCAAGCACCATGAGCATGCCCACAAAAAAAGAACTGTGTTTCCTACTCATACGGAATATATATAGTTCAACTCTGCTCTTGAAACTGATACAAACCACAGCTCTGCTTAAATAAATGCTCTTTAGTTAATAGTGAGAATCGCGTTGGGTTCCAGAACTGTGTAAAATCATTTGAGGCCAAAATTCACTTGGTTTACCAGAAATGAAATCTTTCTTGTAGGAAGACTCAGATCCTCTGGTTTAACTCCATTTCGGAAGGGAAGTTCAGACCAGTGTTCTCATCCATGAAACACACTCTGTTTTCACGCAAGAAGCAAGCTCTTCTTTCCAGTGTCTCCAATACAGCAAGCACCATGAGCATGTCCAGAAATAAAGAACTGAGTTTCCTACTCATATAGACCATATGTAGTTCATATCTGCTTATGAAACTGGTACAAACCACAGCTCCTCTTACATAAATGCTGTTTAGTTAATAGTGAGAATCGCGTTGGGTTCCAGAACTGTGTAAAATCATTTGAGCCCAAAATTCTCTTTGTTTACCAGAAATGAACTCTTGCTTGTAGGAAGACACAGATCCTGGGGTTTAACTCCGTTTTTGAAGGGAAATTCAGACCACTGTTCTCATCCATGAAACACACTCTATTTTCACCCAAGAAGGAATCTCTTCTTTCCAGTGTCTCCAATACAGCAAGCACCCTGAGCATGTCCAGAAAAAAAGAACTGTGTTTCCCAATCATACGGACCATATATAGTTCAGCTCTGCTGTGAAACTGATACAAACCACAGCCTCGCTTAAATAAATCCTATTTAGTTAATAGTGTGAATCGCGATGGGTTCCAGAACTGTGTAAAATCATTAGAGCTCAATATTCACTTGGTTTACCAGAAATGAACTATTGCTTGTAGGAAGACACTGATCCTGGAGTTTAACTCCATTTCGGAAGGGAAATTCAGACCAGTGTTCTCATCCATGAAACACACTCTGTTTTCAAGCAAGAAGGAATCTCTTCTTTCCAGTGTCTCCAATACAGCAAGCACCATGAGCATGCCCAGAAAAATGAACTGTGTTTCCCACTCATACGGACAATATATAGTTCAGCTCTACTCTTGAAACTGATACAAACCACACCTCCGCTTACATAAATGCTCTTTAGTTAATAGTGAGAATCGTGTTGGGTTCCAGAACTGTGTAAAATCATTTGAGCCCAAAATTCACTTGGTTTACCAGAAATGAACTCTTGTTTGTAGGAAGACACAGATCCTGGGCTTTAACTCCGTATCTGAAGGGAAATTCAGACCACTGTTCTCATCCACGAAACACACTCTGTTTTCACGAAGAAGGAATCTCTTCTTTCCAGTGTCTCCAATACAGCAAGCACCATGAGCATGCCCAGAAAAAAAGAACTGAGTGTCCTACTCATACAGACCATATGTAGTTCAGCTCTGCTTATGAAACTGGTACAAACCACAGCTCCTCTTACATAAATGCTCTTTAGTTAATATTGAGAATCCCGTTGCGTTCCAGAACTGTGAAAAATTATTTGAGCCCAAAATTCACTAGGTTTAACAGAAATAAACTTTTGCTTGTAGGAAGACACAGTTCCTGGGGTTGAACTCCATTTCAGAAGGGAAATTCAGACCAGTGTTCTCATCCATGACACACTCTGTTTTCACGCAAGAAGTAAGCTCTTCTTTCCAGCGTCTCCAATAGAGCAAGCACCATGAGCATGCCAAGAAAAAAATAACTGTGTTTCCTACTCATACGGAATATATATAATTCAGGTCTGCTTATGAAACTGATACAAACCACAGCTCCGCTTACAAAAATGCTCTTTAGTTAATAGTGAGAATCGTGTTGGGTTCAAGAACTATGTAAAATCATTTGAGCCCAAAATTCACTTGGTTTACCTGAAATGAACTCTTGCTTGTAGGAAGACACAGATCCTGAGCGTTATCTCCGTTTCTGAAGAGAAATTCAGACCACTGTTCTCATCCATGAAACACACTCTATTTTCACGCAAGAAGGAATCTCTTCTTTCCAGTGTCTCCAATACAGCAAGCACCATGAGCATGCCCACAAAAAAAGAACTGTGTTTCCTACTCATACGAAATATATATAGTTCAGCTCTGCTCTTGAAACTGATACAAACCACAGCTCTGCTTAAATAAATGCTCTTTAGTTAATAGTGAGAATCGCGTTGGGTTCCAGAACTGTGTAAAATCATTTGAGGCCAAAATTCACTTGGTTTACCAGAAATGAAATCTTTCTTGTAGGAAGACTCAGATCCTCTGGTTTAACTCCATTTCGGAAGGGAAGTTCAGACCAGTGTTCTCATCCATGAAACACACTCTGTTTTCACGCAAGAAGTAAGCTCTTCTTTCCAGTGTCTCCAATACAGCAAGCACCATAAGCATGTCCAGAAATAAAGAACTGAGTTTCCTACTCATATAGACCATATGTAGTTCATATCTGCTTATGAAACTGGTACAAACCACAGCTCCTCTTACATAAATGCTGTTTAGTTAATAGTGAGAATCGCGTTGGGTTCCAGAACTGTGTAAAATCATTTGAGCCCAAAATTCACTTTGTTTACCAGAAATGAACTCTTGCTTGTAGGAAGACACAGATCCTGGGGTTTAACTCCGTTTTTGAAGGGAAATTCAGACCACTGTTCTCATCCATGAAACACACTCTATTTTCACCCAAGAAGGAATCTCTTCTTTCCAGTGTCTCCAATACAGCAAGCACCCTGAGCATGCCCAGAAAAAAAGAACTGTGTTTCCCAATCATACGGACCATATATAGTTCAGCTCTGCTCTGAAACTGATACAAACCACAGCCTCGCTTAAATAAATCCTATTTAGTTAATAGTGAGAATCGCGATGGGTTCCAGAACTGTGTAAAATCATTAGAGCTCAATATTCACTTGGTTTACCAGAAATGAACTATTGCTTGTAGGAAGACACTGATCCTGGAGTTTAACTCCATTTCGGAAGGGAAATTCAGACCAGTGTTCTCATCCATGAAACACACTCTCTTTTCAAGCAAGAAGGAATCTCTTCTTTCCAGTGTCTCCAATACAGCAAGCACCATGAGCATGCCCAGAAAAATGAACTGTGTTTCCCACTCATACGGACAATATATAGTTCAGCTCTACTCTTGAAACTGATACAAACCACACCTCCGCTTACATAAATGCTTTAGTTAATAGTGAGAATCATGTTGGGTTCCAGAACTGTGTAAAATCATTTGAGCCCAAAATTCACTTGGTTTACCAGAAATGAACTCTTGCTTGTAGGAAGACACAGATCCTGAGCGTTATCTCCGTTTCTGAAGAGAAATTCAGACCACTGTTCTCATCCATGAAACACACTCTATTTTCACGCAAGAAGGAATCTCTTCTTTCCAGTGTCTCCAATACAGCAAGCACCATGAGCATGCCCACAAAAAAAGAACTGTGTTTCCTACTCATACGGAATATATATAGTTCAGCTCTGCTCTTGAAACTGATACAAACCACAGCTCTGCTTAAATAAATGCTCTTTAGTTAATAGTGAGAATCGCGTTGGGTTCCAGAACTGTGTAAAATCATTTGAGGCCAAAATTCACTTGGTTTTCCAGAAATGAAATCTTTCTTGTAGGAAGACTCAGATCCTCTGGTTTAACTCCATTTCGGAAGGGAAGTTCAGACCAGTGTTCTCATCCACGAAACACACTCTGTTTTCACGCAAGAAGGAATCTCTTCTTTCCAGTGTCTCCAATACAGCAAGCATCATGAGCATGCCCAAAAAAAAAAACTGTGTTTCCCACTCATACGGACAATATATAGTTCAGCTCTGCTTATGAAACTGGTACAAACCACAGCTCCTCTTACATAAATGCTCTTTAGTTAATATTGAGAATCCCGTTGCGTTCCAGAACTGTGTAAAATCATTTGAGCCCAAAATTCACTAGGTTTACCAGAAATAAACACTTGCTTGTAGGAAGACACAGTTCCTGGGGATTAACTCCATTTCAGAAGGGAAATTCAGACCAGTGTTCTCATCCATGACACACTCTGTTTTCACGCAAGAAGCAAGCTCTTCTTTCCAGCGTCTCCAATAGAGCAAGCACCATGAGCATGCCAAGAAAAAAATAACTGTGTTTCCTACTCATACGGAATATATATAATTCAGGTCTGCTTATGAAACTGATACAAACCACAGCTCCGCTTACAAAAATGCTCTTTAGTTAATAGTGAGAATCGTGTTGGGTTCCAGAACTATGTAAAATCATTTGAGCCCAAAATTCACTTGGTTTACCTGAAATGAACTCTTCCTTGTAGCAAGACACAGATCCTGGGCATTATCTCCGTTTCTGAAGAGAAATTCAGACCACTGTTCTCATCCATGAAACACACTCTATTTTCACCCAAGAAGGAATCTCTTCTTTCCAGTGTCTCCAATACAGCAAGCACCATGAGCATGTCCAGAAAAAAAGAACTGTGTTTCCCAATCATACGGACCATATATAGTTCAGCTCTGATCTTGAAACTGATACAAACCACAGCCCCGCTTAAATAAATGCTCTTTAGTTAATAGTGAGAATCGCGATGGGTTCCAGAACTGTGTAAAATCATTAGAGCTCAATATTCACTTGGTTTTCCAGAAATGAACTATTGCTTGTAGGAAGACATTGATCCTGGAGTTTAACTCCATTTCGGAAGGGAAATTCAGACCAGTGTTCTCATCCATGAAACACACTCTGTTTTCACACAAGAAGGAATCTCTTCTTTCCAGCGTCTCCAATACAGCAAGCACCATGAGCATGCCCAGAAAAAAGAACTGTGTTTCCCACTCATACGGACAATATATAGTTCAGCTCTACTCTTGAAACTGATACAAACCACACCTCCGCTTACATAAATGCTCTTTAGTTAATATTGAGAATCCCGTTGCGTTCCAGAACTGTGTAAAATCATTTGAGCCCAAAATTCACTCGGTTTACCAGAAATAAACTCTTGCTTGTAGGAAGACAGAGATCCTGGGCTTTAACTCCGTATCTGAAGGGAAATTCAGACCACTGTTCTCATCCACGAAACACACTCTGTTTTCACGAAGAAGGAATCTCTTCTTTCCAGTGTCTCCAATACAGCAAGCACCATGAGCATGCCCACAAAAAAAGAACTGTGTTTCCTACTCATACGGAATATATATAGTTCAGCTCTGCTCTTGAAACTGATACAAACCACAGCTCTGCTTAAATAAATGCTCTTTAGTTAATAGTGAGAATCGCGTTGGGTTCCAGAACTGTGTAAAATCATTTGAGGCCAAAATTCACTTGGTTTACCAGAAATGAAATCTTTCTTGTAGGAAGACTCAGATCCTCTGGTTTAACTCCATTTCAGAAGGGAAGTTCAGACCAGTGTTCTCCTCCATGACACACACTCTGTTTTCACGCAAGAAGCAAGCTCTTCTTTCCAGTGTCTCCAATACAGCAAGCACTATGAGCATGTCCAGAAATAAAGAACTGAGTTTCCTACTCATATAGACCATATGTAGTTCATATCTGCTTATGAAACTGGTACAAACCACAGCTCCTCTTACATAAATGCTGTTTAGTTAATAGTGAGAATCGCGTTGGGTTCCAGAACTGTGTAAAATCATTTGAGCCCAAAATTCACTTTGTTTACCAGAAATGAACTCTTGCTTGTAGGAAGACACAGATCCTGGGGTTTAACTCCGTTTTTGAAGGGAAATTCAGACCACTGTTCTCATCCATGAAACACACTCTATTTTCACCCAAGAAGGAATCTCTTCTTTCCAGTGTCTCCAATACAGCAAGCACCATGAGCATGCCCAGAAAAAAAGAACTGTGTTTCCCAATCATACGGACCATATATAGTTCAGCTCTGCTCTGAAACTGATACAAACCACAGCCTCGCTTAAATAAATCCTATTTAGTTAATAGTGAGAATCGCGATGGGTTCCAGAACTGTGTAAAATCATTAGAGCTCAATATTCACTTGGTTTACCAGAAATGAACTATTGCTTGTAGGAAGACACTGATCCTGGAGTTTAACTCCATTTCGGAAGGGAAATTCAGACCAGTGTTCTCATCCATGAAACACACTCTGTTTTCAAGCAAGAAGGAATCTCTTCTTTCCAGTGTCTCCAATACAGCAAGCACCATGAGCATGCCCAGAAAAAAGAACTGTGTTTCCCACTCATACGGACAATATATAGTTCAGCTCTACTCTTGAAACTGATACAAACCACACCTCCGCTTACATAAATGCTCTTTAGTTAATAGTGAGAATCGTGTTGGGTTCCAGAACTGTGTAAAATCATTTGAGCCCAAAATTCACTTGGTTTACCAGAAATGAACTCTTGCTTGTAGGAAGACATTGATCCTGGAGTTTAACTCCATTTCGGAAGGGAAATTCAGACCAGTGTTCTCATCCATGAAACACACTCTGTTTTCACGCAAGAAGGAATCTCTTCTTTCCAGCGTCTCCAATACAGCAAGCACCATGAGCATGCCCAGAAAAAAGAACTGTGTTTCCCACTCATACGGACAATATATAGTTCAGCTCTACTCTTGAAACTGATACAAACCACACCTCCGCTTACATAAATGCTCTTTAGTTAATATTGAGAATCCCGTTGCGTTCCAGAACTGTGTAAAATCATTTGAGCCCAAAATTCACTCGGTTTACCAGAAATAAACTCTTGCTTGTAGGAAGACAGAGATCCTGGGCTTTAACTCCGTATCTGAAGGGAAATTCAGACCACTGTTCTCATCCACGAAACACACTCTGTTTTCACGAAGAAGGAATCTCTTCTTTCCAGTGTCTCCAATACAGCAAGCACCATGAGCATGCCCACAAAAAAAGAACTGTGTTTCCTACTCATACGGAATATATATAGTTCAGCTCTGCTCTTGAAACTGATACAAACCACAGCTCTGCTTAAATAAATGCTCTTTAGTTAATAGTGAGAATCGCGTTGGGTTCCAGAACTGTGTAAAATCATTTGAGGCCAAAATTCACTTGGTTTACCAGAAATGAAATCTTTCTTGTAGGAAGACTCAGATCCTCTGGTTTAACTCCATTTCGGAAGGGAAGTTCAGACCAGTGTTCTCATCCATGACACACTCTGTTTTCACGCAAGAAGCAAGCTCTTCTTTCCAGCGTCTCCAATAGAGCAAGCACCATGAGCATGCCAAGAAAAAAAATAACTGTGTTTCCTACTCATACGCAATATATATAATTCAGGTCTGCTTATGAAACTGATACAAACCACAGCTCCGCTTACAAAAATGCTCTTTAGTTAATAGTGAGAATCGTGTTGGGTTCCAGAACTATGTAAAATCATTTGAGCCCAAAATTCACTTGGTTTACCTGAAATGAACTCTTCCTTGTAGGAAGACACAGATCCTGGGCATTATCTCCGTTTCTGAAGAGAAATTCAGACCACTGTTCTCATCCATGAAACACACTCTATTTTCACCCAAGAAGGAATCTCTTCTTTCCAGTGTCTCCAATACAGCAAGCACCATGAGCATGTCCAGAAAAAAAGAACTGTGTTTCCCAATCATACGGACCATATATAGTTCAGCTCTGCTCTTGAAACTGATACAAACCACAGCCCCGCTTAAATAAATGCTCTTTAGTTAATAGTGAGAATCGCGATGGGTTCCAGAACTGTGTAAAATCATTAGAGCTCAATATTCACTTGGTTTTCCAGAAATGAACTATTGCTTGTAGGAAGACATTGATCCTGGAGTTTAACTCCATTTCGGAAGGGAAATTCAGACCAGTGTTCTCATCCATGAAACACACTCTGTTTTCACGCAAGAAGGAATCTCTTCTTTCCAGCGTCTCCAATACAGCAAGCACCATGAGAATGCCCAGAAAAAAGAACTGTGTTTCCCACTCATACGGACAATATATAGTTCAGCTCTACTCTTGAAACTGATACAAACCACACCTCCGCTTACATAAATGCTCTTTAGTTAATATTGAGAATCCCGTTGCGTTCCAGAACTGTGTAAAATCATTTGAGCCCAAAATTCACTCGGTTTACCAGAAATAAACTCTTTCTTGTAGGAAGACAGAGATCCTGGGCTTTAACTCCGTATCTGAAGGGAAATTCAGACCACTGTTCTCATCCACGAAACACACTCTGTTTTCACGAAGAAGGAATCTCTTCTTTCCAGTGTCTCCAATACAGCAAGCACCATGAGCATGCCCACAAAAAAAGAACTGTGTTTCCTACTCATACGGAATATATATAGTTCAGCTCTGCTCTTGAAACTGATACAAACCACAGCTCTGCTTAAATAAATGCTCTTTAGTTAATAGTGAGAATCGCGTTGGGTTCCAGAACTGTGTAAAATCATTTGAGGCCAAAATTCACTTGGTTTACCAGAAATGAAATCTTTCTTGTAGGAAGACTCAGATCCTCTGGTTTAACTCCATTTCGGAAGGGAAGTTCAGACCAGTGTTCTCATCCATGAAACACACTCTGTTTTCACGCAAGAAGCAAGCTCTTCTTTCCAGTGTCTCCAATACAGCAAGCACCATGAGCATGTCCAGAAATAAAGAACTGAGTTTCCTACTCATATAGACCATATGTAGTTCATATCTGCTTATGAAACTGGTACAAACCACAGCTCCTCTTACATAAATGCTGTTTAGTTAATAGTGAGAATCGCGTTGGGTTCCAGAACTGTGTAAAATCATTTGAGCCCAAAATTCACTTTGTTTACCAGAAATGAACTCTTGCTTGTAGGAAGACACAGATCCTGGGGTTTAACTCCGTTTTTGAAGGGAAATTCAGACCACTGTTCTCATCCATGAAACACACTCTATTTTCACCCAAGAAGGAATCTCTTCTTTCCAGTGTCTCCAATACAGCAAGCACCATGAGCATGCCCAGAAAAAAAGAACTGTGTTTCCCAATCATACGGACCATATATAGTTCAGCTCTGCTCTGAAACTGATACAAACCACAGCCTCGCTTAAATAAATCCTATTTAGTTAATAGTGAGAATCGCGATGGGTTCCAGAACTGTGTAAAATCATTAGAGCTCAATATTCACTTGGTTTACCAGAAATGAACTATTGCTTGTAGGAAGACACTGATCCTGGAGTTTAACTCGATTTCGGAAGGGAAATTCAGACCAGTGTTCTCATCCATGAAACACACTCTGTTTTCAAGCAAGAAGGAATCTCTTCTTTCCAGTGTCTCCAATACAGCAAGCACCATGAGCATGCCCAGAAAAAAGAACTGTGTTTCCCACTCATACGGACAATATATAGTTCAGCTCTACTCTTGAAACTGATACAAACCACACCTCCGCTTACATAAATGCTCTTTAGTTAATAGTGAGAATCGTGTTGGGTTCCAGAACTGTGTAAAATCATTTGAGCCCAAAATTCACTTGGTTTACCAGAAATGAACTCTTGCTTGTAGGAAGACATTGATCCTGGAGTTTAACTCCATTTCGGAAGGGAAATTCAGACCAGTGTTCTCATCCATGAAACACACTCTGTTTTCACGCAAGAAGGAATCTCTTCTTTCCAGCGTCTCCAATACAGCAAGCACCATGAGCATGCCCAGAAAAAAGAACTGTGTTTCCCACTCATACGGACAATATATAGTTCAGCTCTACTCTTGAAACTGATACAAACCATACCTCCGCTTACATAAATGCTCTTTAGTTAATATTGAGAATCCCGTTGCGTTCCAGAACTGTGTAAAATCATTTGAGCCCAAAATTCACTCGGTTTACCAGAAATAAACTCTTGCTTGTAGGAAGACAGAGATCCTGGGCTTTAACTCCGTATCTGAAGGGAAATTCAGACCACTGTTCTCATCCACGAAACACACTCTGTTTTCACGAAGAAGGAATCTCTTCTTTCCAGTGTCTCCAATACAGCAAGCACCATGAGCATGCCCACAAAAAAAGAACTGTGTTTCCTACTCATACGGAATATATATAGTTCAGCTCTGCTCTTGAAACTGATACAAACCACAGCTCTGCTTAAATAAATGCTCTTTAGTTAATAGTGAGAATCGCGTTGGGTTCCAGAACTGTGTAAAATCATTTGAGGCCAAAATTCACTTGGTTTACCAGAAATGAAATCTTTCTTGTAGGAAGACTCAGATCCTCTGGTTTAACTCCATTTCGGAAGGGAAGTTCAGACCAGTGTTCTCATCCATGAAACACACTCTGTTTTCACGCAAGAAGCAAGCTCTTCTTTCCAGTGTCTCCAATACAGCAAGCACCATGAGCATGTCCAGAAATAAAGAACTGAGTTTCCTACTCATATAGACCATATGTAGTTCATATCTGCTTATGAAACTGGTACAAACCACAGCTCCTCTTACATAAATGCTGTTTAGTTAATAGTGAGAATCGCGTTGGGTTCCAGAACTGTGTAAAATCATTTGAGCCCAAAATTCACTTTGTTTACCAGAAATGAACTCTTGCTTGTAGGAAGACACAGATCCTGGGGTTTAACTCCGTTTTTGAAGGGAAATTCAGACCACTGTTCTCATCCATGAAACACACTCTATTTTCACCCAAGAAGGAATCTCTTCTTTCCAGTGTCTCCAATACAGCAAGCACCATGAGCATGCCCAGAAAAAGAGAACTGTGTTTCCCAATCATAGGGACCATATATAGTTCAGCTCTGCTCTGAAACTGATACAAACCACAGCCTCGCTTAAATAAATCCTATTTAGTTAATAGTGAGAATCGCGATGGGTTCCAGAACTGTGTAAAATCATTAGAGCTCAATATTCACTTGGTTTACCAGAAATGAACTATTGCTTGTAGGAAGACACTGATCCTGGAGTTTAACTCGATTTCGGAAGGGAAATTCAGACCAGTGTTCTCATCCATGAAACACACTCTGTTTTCAAGCAAGAAGGAATCTCTTCTTTCCAGTGTCTCCAATACAGCAAGCACCATGAGCATGCCCAGAAAAAAGAACTGTGTTTCCCACTCATACGGACAATATATAGTTCAGCTCTACTCTTGAAACTGATACAAACCACACCTCCGCTTACATAAATGCTCTTTAGTTAATAGTGAGAATCGTGTTGGGTTCCAGAACTGTGTAAAATCATTTGAGCCCAAAATTCACTTGGTTTACCAGAAATGAACTCTTGCTTGTAGGAAGACATTGATCCTGGAGTTTAACTCCATTTCGGAGGGGAAATTCAGACCAGTGTTCTCATCCATGAAACACACTCTGTTTTCACGCAAGAAGGAATCTCTTCTTTCCAGCGTCTCCAATACAGCAAGCACCATGAGCATGCCCAGAAAAAAGAACTGTGTTTCCCACTCATACGTACAATATATAGTTCAGCTCTACTCTTGAAACTGATACAAACCACACCTCCGCTTACATAAATGCTCTTTAGTTAATATTGAGAATCCCGTTGCGTTCCAGAACTGTGTAAAATCATTTGAGCCCAAAATTCACTCGGTTTACCAGAAATAAACTCTTGCTTGTAGGAAGACAGAGATCCTGGGCTTTAACTCCGTATCTGAAGGGAAATTCAGACCACTGTTCTCATCCACGAAACACACTCTGTTTTCACGAAGAAGGAATCTCTTCTTTCCAGTGTCTCCAATACAGCAAGCACCATGAGCATGCCCACAAAAAAAGAACTGTGTTTCCTACTCATACGGAATATATATAGTTCAGCTCTGCTCTTGAAACTGATACAAACCACAGCTCTGCTTAAATAAATGCTCTTTAGTTAATAGTGAGAATCGCGTTGGGTTCCAGAACTGTGTAAAATCATTTGAGGCCAAAATTCACTTGGTTTACCAGAAATGAAATCTTTCTTGTAGGAAGACTCAGATCCTCTGGTTTAACTCCATTTCGGAAGGGTAGTTCAGGCCAGTGTTCTCATCCATGACACACTCTGTTTTCACGCAAGAAGCAAGCTCTTCTTTCCAGCGTCTCCAATAGAGCAAGCACCATGAGCATGCCAAGAAAAAAATAACTGTGTTTCCTACTCATACGGAATATATATAATTCAGGTCTGCTTATGAAACTGATACAAACCACAGCTCCGCTTACAAAAATGCTCTTTAGTTAATAGTGAGAATCGTGTTGGGTTCCAGAACTATGTAAAATCATTTGAGCCCAAAATTCACTTGGTTTACCTGAAATGAACTCTTCCTTGTAGGAAGACACAGATCCTGGGCATTATCTCCGTTTCTGAAGAGAAATTCAGACCACTGTTCTCATCCATGAAACACACTCTATTTTCACCCAAGAAGGAATCTCTTCTTTCCAGTGTCTCCAATACAGCAAGCACCATGAGCATGTCCAGAAAAAAAGAACTGTGTTTCCCAATCATACGGACCATATATAGTTCAGCTCTGCTCTTGAAACTGATACAAACCACAGCCCCGCTTAAATAAATGCTCTTTAGTTAATAGTGAGAATCGCGATGGGTTCCAGAACTGTGTAAAATCATTAGAGCTCAATATTCACTTGGTTTTCCAGAAATGAACTATTGCTTGTAGGAAGACATTGATCCTGGAGTTTAACTCCATTTCGGAAGGGAAATTCAGACCAGTGTTCTCATCCATGAAACACACTCTGTTTTCACGCAAGAAGGAATCTCTTCTTTCCAGCGTCTCCAATACAGCAAGCACCATGAGAATGCCCAGAAAAAAGAACTGTGTTTCCCACTCATACGGACAATATATAGTTCAGCTCTACTCTTGAAACTGATACAAACCACACCTCCGCTTACATAAATGCTCTTTAGTTAATATTGAGAATCCCGTTGCGTTCCAGAACTGTGTAAAATCATTTGAGCCCAAAATTCACTCGGTTTACCAGAAATAAACTCTTGCTTGTAGGAAGACAGAGATCCTGGGCTTTAACTCCGTATCTGAAGGGAAATTCAGACCACTGTTCTCATCCACGAAACACACTCTGTTTTCACGAAGAAGGAATCTCTTCTTTCCAGTGTCTCCAATACAGCAAGCACCATGAGCATGCCCACAAAAAAAGAACTGTGTTTCCTACTCATACGGAATATATATAGTTCAGCTCTGCTCTTGAAACTGATACAAACCACAGCTCTGCTTAAATAAATGCTCTTTAGTTAATAGTGAGAATCGCGTTGGGTTCCAGAACTGTGTAAAATCATTTGAGGCCAAAATTCACTTGGTTTACCAGAAATGAAATCTTTCTTGTAGGAAGACTCAGATCCTCTGGTTTAACTCCATTTCGGAAGGGAAGTTCAGACCAGTGTTCTCATCCATGAAACACACTCTGTTTTCACGCAAGAAGCAAGCTCTTCTTTCCAGTGTCTCCAATACAGCAAGCAACATGAGCATGTCCAGAAATAAAGAACTGAGTTTCCTACTCATATAGACCATATGTAGTTCATATCTGCTTATGAAACTGGTACAAACCACAGCTCCTCTTACATAAATGCTGTTTAGTTAATAGTGAGAATCGCGTTGGGTTCCAGAACTGTGTAAAATCATTTGAGCCCAAAATTCACTTTGTTTACCAGAAATGAACTCTTGCTTGTAGGAAGACACAGATCCTGGGGTTTAACTCCGTTTTTGAAGGGAAATTCAGACCACTGTTCTCATCCATGAAACACACTCTATTTTCACCCAAGAAGGAATCTCTTCTTTCCAGTGTCTCCAATACAGCAAGCACCATGAGCATGCCCAGAGAAAAAGAACTGTGTTTCCCAATCATACGGACCATATATAGTTCAGCTCTGCTCTGAAACTGATACAAACCACAGCCTCGCTTAAATAAATCCTATTTAGTTAATAGTGAGAATCGCGATGGGTTCCAGAACTGTGTAAAATCATTAGAGCTCAATATTCACTTGGTTTACCAGAAATGAACTATTGCTTGTAGGAAGACACTGATCCTGGAGTTTAACTCCATTTCGGAAGGGAAATTCAGACCAGTGTTCTCATCCATGAAACACACTCTGTTTTCAAGCAAGAAGGAATCTCTTCTTTCCAGTGTCTCCAATACAGCAAGCACCATGAGCATGCCCAGAAAAAAGAACTGTGTTTCCCACTCATACGGACAATATATAGTTCAGCTCTACTCTTGAAACTGATACAAACCACACCTCCGCTTACATAAATGCTCTTTAGTTAATAGTGAGAATCGTGTTGGGTTCCAGAACTGTGTAAAATCATTTGAGCCCAAAATTCACTTGGTTTACCAGAAATGAACTCTTGCTTGTAGGAAGACATTGATCCTGGAGTTTAACTCCATTTCGGAAGGGAAATTCAGACCAGTGTTCTCATCAATGAAACACACTCTGTTTTCACGCAAGAAGGAATCTCTTCTTTCCAGCGTCTCCAATACAGCAAGCACCATGAGCATGCCCAGAAAAAAGAACTGTGTTTCCCACTCATACGGACAATATATAGTTCAGCTCTACTCTTGAAACTGATACAAACCACACCTCCGCTTACATAAATGCTCTTTAGTTAATATTGAGAATCCCGTTGCGTTCCAGAACTGTGTAAAATCATTTGAGCCCAAAATTCACTCGGTTTACCAGAAATAAACTCTTGCTTGTAGGAAGACAGAGATCCTGGGCTTTAACTCCGTATCTGAAGGGAAATTCAGACCACTGTTCTCATCCACGAAACACACTCTGTTTTCACGAAGAAGGAATCTCTTCTTTCCAGTGTCTCCAATACAGCAAGCACCATGAGCATGCCCACAAAAAAAGAACTGTGTTTCCTACTCATACGGAATATATATAGTTCAGCTCTGCTCTTGAAACTGATACAAACCACAGCTCTGCTTAAATAAATGCTCTTTAGTTAATAGTGAGAATCGCGTTGGGTTCCAGAACTGTGTAAAATCATTTGAGGCCAAAATTCACTTGGTTTACCAGAAATGAAATCTTTCTTGTAGGAAGACTCAGATCCTCTGGTTTAACTCCATTTCGGAAGGGAAGTTCAGACCAGTGTTCTCATCCATGAAACACACTCTGTTTTCACGCAAGAAGCAAGCTCTTCTTTCCAGTGTCTCCAATACAGCAAGCACCATGAGCATGTCCAGAAATAAAGAACTGAGTTTCCTACTCATATAGACCATATGTAGTTCATATCTGCTTATGAAACTGGTACAAACCACAGCTCCTCTTACATAAATGCTGTTTAGTTAATAGTGAGAATCGCGTTGGGTTCCAGAACTGTGTAAAATCATTTGAGCCCAAAATTCACTTTGTTTACCAGAAATGAACTCTTGCTTGTAGGAAGACACAGATCCTGGGGTTTAACTCCGTTTTTGAAGGGAAATTCAGACCACTGTTCTCATCCATGAAACACACTCTATTTTCACCCAAGAAGGAATCTCTTCTTTCCAGTGTCTCCAATACAGCAAGCACCATGAGCATGCCCAGAAAAAAAGAACTGTGTTTCCCAATCATACGGACCATATATAGTTCAGCTCTGCTCTGAAACTGATACAAACCACAGCCTCGCTTAAATAAATCCTATTTAGTTAATAGTGAGAATCGCGATGGGTTCCAGAACTGTGTAAAATCATTAGAGCTCAATATTCACTTGGTTTACCAGAAATGAACTATTGCTTGTAGGAAGACACTGATCCTGGGGTTTAACTCCATTTCGGAAGGGAAATTCAGACCAGTGTTCTCATCCATGAAACACACTCTGTTTTCAAGCAAGAAGGAATCTCTTCTTTCCAGTGTCTCCAATACAGCAAGCACCATGAGCATGCCCAGAAAAAAGAACTGTGTTTCCCACTCATACGGACAATATATAGTTCAGCTCTACTCTTGAAACTGATACAAACCACACCTCCGCTTACATAAATGCTCTTTAGTTAATAGTGAGAATCGTGTTGGGTTCCAGAACTGTGTAAAATCATTTGAGCCCAAAATTCACTTGGTTTCCCAGAAATGAACTCTTGCTTGTAGGAAGACACAGTTCCTGGGGTTGAACTCCATTTCAGAAAGGAAATTCAGACCAGTGTTCTCATCCATGACACACTCTGTTTTCACGCAAGAAGCAAGCTCTTCTTTCCAGCGTCTCCAATAGAGCAAGCACCATGAGCATGCCAAGAAAAAAATAACTGTGTTTCCTACTCATACGGAATATATATAATTCAGGTCTGCTTATGAAACTGATACAAACCACAGCTCCGCTTACAAATATGCTCTTTAGTTAATAGTGAGAATCGTGTTGGGTTCAAGAACTATGTAAAATCATTTGAGCCCAAAATTCACTTGGTTTACCCGAAATGAACTCTTGCTTGTAGGAAGACACAGATCCTGAGCGTTATCTCCGTTTCTGAAGAGAAATTCAGACCACTGTTCTCATCCATGAAACACACTCTATTTTCACGCAAGAAGGAATCTCTTCTTTCCAGTGTCTCCAATACAGCAAGCACCATGAGCATGCCCACAAAAAAAGAACTGTGTTTCCTACTCATACGGAAAATATATAGTTCAGCTCTGCTCTTGAAACTGATACAAACCACAGCTCTGCTTAAATAAATGCTCTTTAGTTAATAGTGAGAATCGCGTTGGGTTCCAGAACTGTGTAAAATCATTTGAGGCCAAAATTCACTTGATTTTCCAGAAATGAAATCTTTCTTGTAGGAAGACTCAGATCCTCTGGTTTAACTCCATTTCGGAAGGGAAGTTCAGACCAGTGTTCTCATCCATGAAACACACTCTGTTTTCACGCAAGAAGCAAGCTCTTCTTTCCAGTGTCTCCAATACAGCAAGCACCATGAGCATGTCCAGAAATAAAGAACTGAGTTTCCTACTCATATAGACCATATGTAGTTCATATCTGCTTATGAAACTGGTACAAACCACAGCTCCTCTTACATAAATGCTGTTTAGTTCATAGTGAGAATCGCGTTGGGTTCCAGAACTGTGTAAAATCATTTGAGCCCAAAATTCACTTTGTTTACCAGAAATGAACTCTTGCTTGTAGGAAGACACAGATCCTGGGGTTTAACTCCGTTTTTGGAGGGAAATTCTGACCACTGTTCTCATCCATGAAACACACTCTATTTTCACCCAAGAAGGAATCTCTTCTTTCCAGTGTCTCCAATACAGCAAGCACCATGAGCATGCCCAGAAAAAAAGAACTGTGTTTCCCAATCATACGGACCATATATAGTTCAGCTCTGCTCTGAAACTGATACAAACCACAGCCTCGCTTAAATAAATCCTATTTAGTTAATAGTGAGAATCGCGATGGGTTCCAGAACTGTGTAAAATCATTAGAGCTCAATATTCACTTGGTTTACCAGAAATGAACTATTGCTTGTAGGAAGACACTGATCCTGGAGTTTAACTCCATTTCGGAAGGGAAATTCAGACCAGTGTTCTCATCCATGAAACACACTCTGTTTTCAAGCAAGAGGGAATCTCTTCTTTCCAGTGTCTCCAATACAGGAAGCACCATGAGCATGCCCAGAAAAAAGAACTGTGTTTCCCACTCATACGGACAATATATAGTTCAGCTCTACTCTTGAAACTGATAGAAACCACACCTCCGCTTACATAAATGCTCTTTAGTTAATAGTAAGAATCGTGTTGGGTTCCAGAACTGTGTAAAATCATTTGAGCCCAAAATTCACTTGGTTTACCAGAAATGAACTCTTGTTTGTAGGAAGACACAGATCCTGGGCTTTAACTCCTTATCTGAAGGGAAATTCAGACCACTGTTCTCATCCAAGAAACACACTCTGTTTTCACGAAGAAGGAATCTCTTCTTTCCAGTGTCTCCAATACAGCAAGCACCATGAGCATGCCCAGAAAAAAAGAACTGAGTTTCCTACTCATACATACCATATGTAGTTCAGCTCTGCTTATGAAACTGGTACAAACCACAGCTCCTCTTACATAAATGCTCTTTAGTTAATATTGAGAATCCCGTTGCGTTCCAGAACTGTGTAAAATCATTTGAGCCCAAAATTCACTAGATTTACCAGAAATAAATTCTTGCTTGTAGGAAGACACAGTTCCTGGGGTTTAACTCCATTTCAGAAGGGAAATTCAGACCAGTGATCTCATCCTTGACACACTCTGTTTTCACGCAAGAAGCAAGCTCTTCTTTCCAGCGTCTCCAATAGAGCAAGCACTATGAGCATGCCAAGAAAAAAATAACTGTGTTTCCTACTCATACGGAATATATATAATTCAGGTCTGCTTATGAAACTGATACAAACCACAGCTCCGCTTACAAAAATGCTCTTTAGTTAATATTGAGAATCCCGTTGAGTTCCAGAACTGTGTAAAATCATTTGAGCCCAAAATTCACTCGGTTTACCAGAAATAAACTCTTGCTTGTAGGAAGACAGAGATCCTGGGCTTTAACTCCGTATCTGAAGGGAAATTCAGACCACTGTTCTCATCCACGAAACACACTCTGTTTTCACGAAGAAGGAATCTCTTCTTTCCAGTGTCTCCAATACAGCAAGCACCATGAGCATGCCCAGAAAAAAAGAACTGAGTTTCCTACTCATACAGACCATACGTAGTTCAGCTCTGCTTATGAAACTGGTACAAACCACAGCTCCTCTTACATAAATGCTCTTCAGTTAATAGTGAGAATCGCGATGGATTCCAGAACTGTGTAAAATCATTAGAGCTCAATATTCACTTGGTTTACCAGAAATGAACTATTGCTTGTAGGTAGACACTGATCCTGGAGTTTAACGCCATTTCGGAAGGGAAATTCAGACCAGTGTTCTCATCCATGAAACACACTCTGTTTTCACGCAAGAAGGAATCTCTTCTTTCCAGTGTCTCCAATACAGCAAGCACAATGAGCATGCCCAGAAAAAAGAACTGTGTTTCCCACTCATACGGACAATATGTAGTTCAGCTCTACTCTTGAAACTGATACAAACCACACCTCCGCTTACATAAATGCTCTTTAGTTAATAGTGAGAATCGTGTTGGGTTCCAGAACTGTGTAAAATCATTAGAGCCCAAAATTCACTTGGTTTACCAGAAATGCACTATTGCTTGTGGGAAGACACAGATCCTGGGGTTTAACTCCGTTTCTGAAGGGAAATTCAGACCACTGTTCTCATCCACGAAACACACTCTGTTTTCACGCAAGAAGGAATCTCTTCTTTCCAGTGTCTCCAATACAGCAAGAACCATGAGCATGCCCAGAAAAAAAGAACTGAGTTTCCTACTCATACAGACCATATGTAGTTCAGCTCTGCCTATGAAACTGGTACAAACCACAGCTCCTCTTACATAAATGCTCTTTAGTTAATATTGAGAATCCCGTTGGTTTCCAGAACTGTGTAAAATCATTTGACCCCAAAATTCCCTAGGTTTACCAGAAATAAACTCTTGCTTGTAGGAAGACACAGTTCCTGGGGTTTAACTCCATTACAGAAGGGAAATTCAGAGCAGTGTTCTCATCCATGAAACACACTCTGTTTTTACGCAAGAAGGAATCTCTTCTTTCCAGTGTCTCCAATACAGCAAGCACCATGAGCATGCCCAGAAAAAAGAACTGTGTTTCCCACTCATACGGACAATATATAGTTCAGCTCTATTCTTGAAACTGATCCAAACCACACCTCCGCTTACATAAATGCTCTTTAGTTAATATTGAGAATCCCGTTGCGTTCCAGAACTGTGTAAAAACATTTGGGCCCAAAATTCACTTGGTTTACCAGAAATAAACTCTTGCTTGTAGGAAGACACAGTTCCTGGGGTTTAACTCCATTTCAGAAGGGAAATTCAGACCAGTGTTCTCATCCATGACACACTCCGTTTTCACGCAAGAAGCAAGCTCTTCTTACCAGCGTCTCCAATAGAGCAAGCACCATGAGCATGCCAAGAAAAAAATAACTGTGTTTCCTACTCATACGGAATATATGTAATTCAGGTCTGCTTATGAAACTGATACAAACCACATCTCCGCTTACATAAATGCTCTTTAGTTAATAGTGAGAATCGTGTTGGGTTCCAAAACTGTGTAAAAACATTTGAGCCCAAAATTCACTTGGTTTACCAGAAATGAACTCTTGCTTGTAGGAAGACACAGATCCTGGGCCTTATCTCCATTTCTGAAGGGAAATTCAGACCACTGTACTCATCCATTAAAAACACTCTCTTTTCACGCAAGAAGGAATCTCTTCTTTCCAGTGTCTCGAATACAGCACGCACCATGAGCATGCCCACAAAGAAAGAACTGTGTTTCCTAATCATACGGAATATATATAGTTCAGCTCTGCTCTTGAAACTGATACAAACCATAGCTCTGCTTAAATAAATGCTCTTTAGTTAATAGTGAGAATCGCGTTGGGTTCCAGAACTGTGTAAAATCATTTGAGGCCAAAATTCACTTGGTTTACCAGAAATGAACTCTTGCTTGTAGGAAGACACAGATCCTGGGGTTTAACTCCGTTTTTGAAGGGAAATTCAGACCACTGTTCTCATCCATGAAACACACTCTATTTTCACCCAAGAAGGAATCTCTTCTTTCCATTGTCTCCAATACAGCAAGCTCCATGAGTATGCCCAGAAAAAAAGAACTGTGTTTCCCAATCATACGGACCATATATAGTTCAGCTCTGCTCTGAAAATGATACAAACCACAGCCTCGCTTAAATAAATCCTATTGAGTTAATAGTGAGAATCGCGATGGGTTCCAGAACTGTGTAAAATCATTAGAGCTCAATATTCATTGGTTTACCAAAAATGAACTATTGCTTGTAGGAAGACACTGATCCTGGAGTTTAACTCCATTTCGGAAGGGAAATATAGACCAGTGTTCTCATCCATGAAACACACTCTGTTTTCACGCAAGAAGGAATCTCTTCTTTCCAGTGTCTCCAATACAGCAAGCACAATGAGCATGCCCAGAAAAAAGAACTGTGTTTCCCACTCATACGGACAATATATAGTTCAGCTCTACTCTTGAAACTGATACAAACCACACCTCTGCTTACATAAATGCTCTTTAGTTAATAGTGAGAATCGTGTTGGGTTCCAGATCTGTGTAAAATCATTTGAGCACAAAATTCACTTGGTTTACCAGAAATGAACTCTTGCTTGTAGAAAGACACAGATCCTGGGCTTTAACTCCGTTTCTGAAGGGAAATTCAGACCACTGTTCTCATCCACGAAACACACTCTGTTTTCACGCAAGAAGGAATCTCTTCTTTCCAGTGTCTCCAATACAGCAAGAACCATGAGCATGGCCAGAAAAAAAGAACTGAGTTTCCTACTCATACAGACCATATGTACTTCAGCTCTGCCTATGAAACTGGTACAAACCACAGCTCCTCTTACATAAATGCTCTTTAGTTAATATTGAGAATCCCGTTGGTTTCCAGAACTGTGTAAAATCATTTGACGCCAAATTTCCCTAGGTTTACCAGAAATATACTCTTGCTTGTAGGAAGACACAGTTCCTGGGGTTTAACTCCATTTCAGAAGGGAAATTCAGACCAGTGTTCTCATCCATGACACACTCTGTTTTCACACAAGAAGCAAGCTCTTCTTTTCAGCGTCTCCAATAGAGCAAGCACCATGAGCATGCCAAGAAAAAAATAACAGTGTTTCCTACTCATACGGAATATATATAATTCAGGTCTGCTTATGAAACTGATGAAAACCACAGCTCCGCTTACAAAAATGCTCTTTAGTTAATAGTGAGAATCGTGTTGGGTTCCAGAACTGTGTAAAACCATTTGAGCCCAAAATTCACTTGGTTTACCAGAAATGAACTCTTGCTTGTAGGAAGACACAGATCCTGGGCGTTATCTCCGTTTCTGAAGGGAAATTCAGACCACTGTTCTTATCCATTAAACACACTCTATTTTCACGCAAGAAGGAATCTCTTCTTTCCAGTGTCTCCAATACAGCAAGCACCATGAGCATGCCCACAAAAAAAGAACTGTGTTTCCTACTCATACGGAATATATATAGCTCAGCTCTGCTCTTGAAACTGATACAAACCACAGCTCTGCATAAATAAATGCTCTTTAGTTAATAGTGAGAATCGCGTTTGGTTCCAGAACTGTGTAAAATCATTTGAGGCCAAAATTCACTTGGTTCACCAGAAATGAACTCTTTCTTGTAGGAAGACAGAGATCCTGGGGTTTAACTCCATTTCGGAAGGGAAATTCAGACCAGTGTTCTCAACCATGAAACAAACTCTGTTTTCACGCAAGAAGCAAGCTCTTCTTCCCAGCGTCTCCAATACAGCAAGCACCATGAGCATGTCCAGAATAAAAGAACTGAGTTTCCTACTCATATAGGCCATATGTAGTTCAGCTCTGCTTATGAAACTGGTACAAACCACAGCTCCTCTTACATAAATGCTGTTTAGTTCATAGTGAGAATCGCGTTGGGTTCCAGAACTGTGTAAAATCATTTGAGCCCAAAATTCACTTGGTTTACCAGAAATGAACTCTTGCTTGTAGGAAGACACAGATCCTGGGGTTTAACTCCGTTTTTGAAGGGAAATTCAGACCACTGTTCTCATCCATGAAACACACTCTATTTTCACCCAAGAAGGAATCTCTTCTTTCCAGTGTCTCCAATACAGCAAGCACCATGAGCATGCCCAGAAAAAAAGAACTGTGTTTCCCAATCATACGGACCATATATAGTTCAGCTCTGCTCTTGAAACTGATACAAACCACAGCCCTGCTTAAATAAATCCTCTTTAGTTAATAGTGAGAATCGCGATGGGTTCCAGAACTGTGTAAAATCATTATAGCTCAATATTCACTTGGTTTACCAGAAATGAACTATTGCTTGTAGGAAGACATTGATCATGGAGTTTAACTCCGTTTCTGAAGGGAAATTCAGACCACTGTTCTCATCCACGAAACACACTCTGTTTTCACGCAAGAAGGAATCTCTTCTTTCCAGCGTCTCCAATACAGCAAGCACCATGAGCATGTCCAGATATAAAGAACTGAGTATCCTACTCATATAGACCATATGTAGTTCATCTCTGCTTATGAAACTGGTACAAACCACAGCTCCTCTTACACAAATGCTGTTTAGTTAATAGTGAGAATAGCGTTGGTTTCCACAACTGTGTAAAATCATTTGAGCCCAAAATTCACTTGGTTTACCAGAAATAAACTCTTGTTGTAGAAAGACAGAGATGCTGGGGTTTAACTCTATTTCGGATGGGAAATTCAGACCACTGTTCTCATCCATGAATCACACTCTGTTTTCACGCAAGAAGGAATCTCTTCTTTCCAGTGTCTCCAATACAGCAAGCACCATGTGCATGCCCAGAAAAAAAGAACTGTGTTTCCTACTCATACGGACTATATATAGTTCAGCTCTGCTTATGAAACTGATGCAAACCACAGCTCCGCTTACATAAATGCTCTTTAGTTAATAGTGAGAATCGTGTTGGGTTCCAGAACTGTGTAAAATCTTTTGAGGCCAAAATTCACTTGGTTTACCAGAAATGAACTCTTGTTTGTAGGAAGACACAGTTCCTGGGGTTTAACTCCATTTCGGAAGGGAAATTCAGACCAGTGTTCTCATCCATGAAACACACTCTGTTTTCAAGCAAGAAGGAATCTCTTCTTTCCAGTGTCTCCAATATAGCAAGCACCATGAGCATGCCAAGAAAAAAATAACTGTGTTTCCCACTCATACGGACAATATATAGTTCAGCTCTACTCTTGAAACTGATACAAACCACACCTCCGCTTACATAAATGCTCTTTAGTTAATAGTGAGAATCGTGTTGGGTTCCAGAACTGTGTAAAATCATTTGAGCCCAAAATTCACTTGGTTTACCAGAAATGAACTCTTGCTTGTAGGAAGACATTGATCCTGGAGTTTAACTACATTTCGGAAGGGAAATTCAGACCAGTGTTCTCATCAATGAAACACACTCTGTTTTCACGCAAGAAGGAATCTCTTCTTTCCAGCGTCTCCAATACAGCAAGCACCATGAGCATGCCCAGAAAAAAGAACTGTGTTTCCCACTCATACGGACAATATATAGTTCAGCTCTACTCTTGAAACTGATACAAACCACACCTCCGCTTACATAAATGCTCTTTAGTTAATATTGAGAATCCCGTTGCGTTCCAGAACTGTGTAAAATCATTTGAGCCCAAAATTCACTCGGTTTACCAGAAATAAACTCTTGCTTGTAGGAAGACAGAGATCCTGGGCTTTAACTCCGTATCTGAAGGGAAATTCAGACCACTGTTCTCATCCACGAAACACACTCTGTTTTCACGAAGAAGGAATCTCTTCTTTCCAGTGTCTCCAATACAGCAAGCACCATGAGCATGCCCACAAAAAAAGAACTGTGTTTCCTACTCATACGGAATATATATAGTTCAGCTCTGCTCTTGAAACTGATACAAACCACAGCTCTGCTTAAATAAATGCTCTTTAGTTAATAGTGAGAATCGCGTTGGGTTCCAGAACTGTGTAAAATCATTTGAGGCCAAAATTCACTTGGTTTACCAGAAATGAAATCTTTCTTGTAGGAAGACTCAGATCCTCTGGTTTAACTCCATTTCGGAAGGGAAGTTCAGACCAGTGTTCTCATCCATGAAACACACTCTGTTTTCACGCAAGAAGCAAGCTCTTCTTTCCAGTGTCTCCAATACAGCAAGCACCATGAGCATGTCCAGAAATAAAGAACTGAGTTTCCTACTCATATAGACCATATGTAGTTCATATCTGCTTATGAAACTGGTACAAACCACAGCTCCTCTTACATAAATGCTGTTTAGTTAATAGTGAGAATCGCGTTGGGTTCCAGAACTGTGTAAAATCATTTGAGCCCAAAATTCACTTTGTTTACCAGAAATGAACTCTTGCTTGTAGGAAGACACAGATCCTGGGGTTTAACTCCGTTTTTGAAGGGAAATTCAGACCACTGTTCTCATCCATGAAACACACTCTATTTTCACCCAAGAAGGAATCTCTTCTTTCCAGTGTCTCCAATACAGCAAGCACCATGAGCATGCCCAGAAAAAAAGAACTGTGTTTCCCAATCATACGGACCATATATAGTTCAGCTCTGCTCTGAAACTGATACAAACCACAGCCTCGCTTAAATAAATCCTATTTAGTTAATAGTGAGAATCGCGATGGGTTCCAGAACTGTGTAAAATCATTAGAGCTCAATATTCACTTGGTTTACCAGAAATGAACTATTGCTTGTAGGAAGACACTGATCCTGGAGTTTAACTCCATTTCGGAAGGGAAATTCAGACCAGTGTTCTCATCCATGAAACACACTCTGTTTTCAAGCAAGAAGGAATCTCTTCTTTCCAGTGTCTCCAATACAGCAAGCACCATGAGCATGCCCAGAAAAAAGAACTGTGTTTCCCACTCATACGGACAATATATAGTTCAGCTCTACTCTTGAAACTGATACAAACCACACCTCCGCTTACATAAATGCTCTTTAGTTAATAGTGAGAATCGTGTTGGGTTCCAGAACTGTGTAAAATCATTTGAGCCCAAAATTCACTTGGTTTCCCAGAAATGAACTCTTGCTTGTAGGAAGACACAGTTCCTGGGGTTGAACTCCATTTCAGAAAGGAAATTCAGACCAGTGTTCTCATCCATGACACACTCTGTTTTCACGCAAGAAGCAAGCTCTTCTTTCCAGCGTCTCCAATAGAGCAAGCACCATGAGCATGCCAAGAAAAAAATAACTGTGTTTCCTACTCATACGGAATATATATAATTCAGGTCTGCTTATGAAACTGATACAAACCACAGCTCCGCTTACAAATATGCTCTTTAGTTAATAGTGAGAATCGTGTTGGGTTCAAGAACTATGTAAAATCATTTGAGCCCAAAATTCACTTGGTTTACCCGAAATGAACTCTTGCTTGTAGGAAGACACAGATCCTGAGCGTTATCTCCTTTTCTGAAGAGAAATTCAGACCACTGTTCTCATCCATGAAACACACTCTATTTTCACGCAAGAAGGAATCTCTTCTTTCCAGTGTCTCCAATACAGCAAGCACCATGAGCATGCCCACAAAAAAAGAACTGTGTTTCCTACTCATACGGAAAATATATAGTTCAGCTCTGCTCTTGAAACTGATACAAACCACAGCTCTGCTTAAATAAATGCTCTTTAGTTAATAGTGAGAATCGCGTTGGGTTCCAGAACTGTGTAAAATCATTTGAGGCCAAAATTCACTTGGTTTTCCAGAAATGAAATCTTTCTTGTAGGAAGACTCAGATCCTCTGGTTTAACTCCATTTCGGAAGTGAAGTTCAGACCAGTGTTCTCATCCATGAAACACACTCTGTTTTCACGCAAGAAGCAAGCTCTTCTTTCCAGTGTCGCCAATACAGCAAGCACCATGAGCATGTCCAGAAATAAAGAACTGAGTTTCCTACTCATATAGACCATATGTAGTTCATATCTGCTTATGAAACTGGTACAAACCACAGCTCCTCTTACATAAATGCTGTTTAGTTCATAGTGAGAATCGCGTTGGGTTCCAGAACTGTGTAAAATCATTTGAGCCCAAAATTCACTTTGTTTACCAGAAATGAACTCTTGCTTGTAGGAAGACACAGATCCTGGGGTTTAACTCCGTTTTTGGAGGGAAATTCTGACCACTGTTCTCATCCATGAAACACACTCTATTTTCACCCAAGAAGGAATCTCTTCTTTCCAGTGTCTCCAATACAGCAAGCACCATGAGCATGCCCAGAAAAAAAGAACTGTGTTTCCCAATCATACGGACCATATATAGTTCAGCTCTGCTCTGAAACTGATACAAACCACAGCCTCGCTTAAATAAATCCTATTTAGTTAATAGTGAGAATCGCGATGGGTTCCAGAACTGTGTAAAATCATTAGAGCTCAATATTCACTTGGTTTACCAGAAATGAACTATTGCTTGTAGGAAGACACTGATCCTGGAGTTTAACTCCATTTCGGAAGGGAAATTCAGACCAGTGTTCTCATCCATGAAACACACTCTGTTTTCAAGCAAGAGGGAATCTCTTCTTTCCAGTGTCTCCAATACAGGAAGCACCATGAGCATGCCCAGAAAAAACAACTGTGTTTCCCACTCATACGGACAATATATAGTTCAGCTCTACTCTTGAAACTGATAGAAACCACACCTCCGCTTACATAAATGCTCTTTAGTTAATAGTAAGAATCGTGTTGGGTTCCAGAACTGTGTAAAATCATTTGAGCCCAAAATTCACTTGGTTTACCAGAAATGAACTCTTGTTTGTAGGAAGACACAGATCCTGGGCTTTAACTCCTTATCTGAAGGGAAATTCAGACCACTGTTCTCATCCAAGAAACACACTCTGTTTTCACGAAGAAGGAATCTCTTCTTTCCAGTGTCTCCAATACAGCAAGCACCATGAGCATGCCCAGAAAAAAAGAACTGAGTTTCCTACTCATACATACCATATGTAGTTCAGCTCTGCTTATGAAACTGGTACAAACCACAGCTCCTCTTACATAAATGCTCTTTAGTTAATATTGAGAATCCCGTTGCGTTCCAGAACTGTGTAAAATCATTTGAGCCCAAAATTCACTAGATTTACCAGAAATAAACTCTTGCTTGTAGGAAGACACAGTTCCTGGGGTTTAACTCCATTTCAGAAGGGAAATTCAGACCAGTGTTCTCATCCTTGACACACTCTGTTTTCACGCAAGAAGCAAGCTCTTCTTTCCAGCGTCTCCAATAGAGCAAGCACTATGAGCATGCCAAGAAAAAAATAACTGTGTTTCCTACTCATACGGAATATATATAATTCAGGTCTGCTTATGAAACTGATACAAACCACAGCTCCGCTTACAAAAATGCTCTTTAGTTAATATTGAGAATCCCGTTGAGTTCCAGAACTGTGTAAAATCATTTGAGCCCAAAATTCACTCGGTTTACCAGAAATAAACTCTTGCTTGTAGGAAGACAGAGATCCTGGGCTTTAACTCCGTATCTGAAGGGAAATTCAGACCACTGTTCTCATCCACGAAACACACTCTGTTTTCACGAAGAAGGAATCTCTTCTTTCCAGTGTCTCCAATACAGCAAGCACCATGAGCATGCCCAGAAAAAAAGAACTGAGTTTCCTACTCATACAGACCATACGTAGTTCAGCTCTGCTTATGAAACTGGTACAAACCACAGCTCCTCTTACATAAATGCTCTTCAGTTAATAGTGAGAATCGCGATGGATTCCAGAACTGTGTAAAATCATTAGAGCTCAATATTCACTTGGTTTACCAGAAATGAACTATTGCTTGTAGGTAGACACTGATCCTGGAGTTTAACGCCATTTCGGAAGGGAAATTCAGACCAGTGTTCTCATCCATGAAACACACTCTGTTTTCACGCAAGAAGGAATCTCTTCTTTCCAGTGTCTCCAATACAGCAAGCACAATGAGCATGCCCAGAAAAAAGAACTGTGTTTCCCACTCATACGGACAATATGTAGTTCAGCTCTACTCTTGAAACTGATACAAACCACACCTCCGCTTACATAAATGCTCTTTAGTTAATAGTGAGAATCGTGTTGGGTTCCAGAACTGTGTAAAATCATTAGAGCCCAAAATTCACTTGGTTTACCAGAAATGCACTATTGCTTGTGGGAAGACACAGATCCTGGGGTTTAACTCCGTTTCTGAAGGGAAATTCAGACCACTGTTCTCATCCACGAAACACACTCTGTTTTCACGCAAGAAGGAATCTCTTCTTTCCAGTGTCTCCAATACAGCAAGAACCATGAGCATGCCCAGAAAAAAAGAACTGAGTTTCCTACTCATACAGACCATATGTAGTTCAGCTCTGCCTATGAAACTGGTACAAACCACAGCTCCTCTTACATAAATGCTCTTTAGTTAATATTGAGAATCCCGTTGGTTTCCAGAACTGTGTAAAATCATTTGACCCCAAAATTCCCTAGGTTTACCAGAAATAAACTCTTGCTTGTAGGAAGACACAGTTCCTGGGGTTTAACTCCATTACAGAAGGGAAATTCAGAGCAGTGTTCTCATCCATGAAACACACTCTGTTTTTACGCAAGAAGGAATCTCTTCTTTCCAGTGTCTCCAATACAGCAAGCACCATGAGCATGCCCAGAAAAAAGAACTGTGTTTCCCACTCATACGGACAATATATAGTTCAGCTCTATTCTTGAAACTGATCCAAACCACACCTCCGCTTACATAAATGCTCTTTAGTTAATATTGAGAATCCCGTTGCGTTCCAGAACTGTGTAAAAACATTTGGGCCCAAAATTCACTTGGTTTACCAGAAATAAACTCTTGCTTGTAGGAAGACACAGTTCCTGGGGTTTAACTCCATTTCAGAAGGGAAATTCAGACCAGTGTTCTCATCCATGACACACTCCGTTTTCACGCAAGAAGCAAGCTCTTCTTACCAGCGTCTCCAATAGAGCAAGCACCATGAGCATGCCAAGAAAAAAATAACTGTGTTTCCTACTCATACGGAATATATGTAATTCAGGTCTGCTTATGAAACTGATACAAACCACATCTCCGCTTACATAAATGCTCTTTAGTTAATAGTGAGAATCGTGTTGGGTTCCAAAACTGTGTAAAAACATTTGAGCCCAAAATTCACTTGGTTTACCAGAAATGAACTCTTGCTTGTAGGAAGACACAGATCCTGGGCCTTATCTCCATTTCTGAAGGGAAATTCAGACCACTGTACTCATCCATTAAAAACACTCTCTTTTCACGCAAGAAGGAATCTCTTCTTTCCAGTGTCTCCAATACAGCACGCACCATGAGCATGCCCACAAAGAAAGAACTGTGTTTCCTAATCATACGGAATATATATAGTTCAGCTCTGCTCTTGAAACTGATACAAACCATAGCTCTGCTTAAATAAATGCTCTTTAGTTAATAGTGAGAATCGCGTTGGGTTCCAGAACTGTGTAAAATCATTTGAGGCCAAAATTCACTTGGTTTACCAGAAATGAACTCTTGCTTGTAGGAAGACACAGATCCTGGGGTTTAACTCCGTTTTTGAAGGGAAATTCAGACCACTGTTCTCATCCATGAAACACACTCTATTTTCACCCAAGAAGGAATCTCTTCTTTCCATTGTCTCCAATACAGCAAGCTCCATGAGTATGCCCAGAAAAAAAGAACTGTGTTTCCCAATCATACGGACCATATATAGTTCAGCTCTGCTCTGAAACTGATACAAACCACAGCCTCGCTTAAATAAATCCTATTGAGTTAATAGTGAGAATCGCGATGGGTTCCAGAACTGTGTAAAATCATTAGAGCTCAATATTCATTGGTTTACCAAAAATGAACTATTGCTTGTAGGAAGACACTGATCCTGGAGTTTAACTCCATTTCGGAAGGGAAATTCAGACCAGTGTTCTCATCCATGAAACACACTCTGTTTTCACGCAAGAAGGAATCTCTTCTTTCCAGTGTCTCCAATACAGCAAGCACAATGAGCATGCCCAGAAAAAAGAACTGTGTTTCCCACTCATACGGACAATATATAGTTCAGCTCTACTCTTGAAACTGATACAAACCACACCTCCGCTTACATAAATGCTCTTTAGTTAATAGTGAGAATCGTGTTGGGTTCCAGATCTGTGTAAAATCATTTGAGCCCAAAATTCACTTGGTTTACCAGAAATGAACTCTTGCTTGTAGAAAGACACAGATCCTGGGCTTTAACTCCGTTTCTGAAGGGAAATTCAGACCACTGTTCTCATCCACGAAACACACTCTGTTTTCACGCAAGAAGGAATCTCTTCTTTCCAGTGTCTCCAATACAGCAAGAACCATGAGCATGGCCAGAAAAAAAGAACTGAGTTTCCTACTCATACAGACCATATGTAGTTCAGCTCTGCCTATGAAACTGGTACAAACCACAGCTCCTCTTACATAAATGCTCTTTAGTTAATATTGAGAATCCCGTTGGTTTCCAGAACTGTGTAAAATCATTTGACGCCAAATTTCCCTAGGTTTACCAGAAATATACTCTTGCTTGTAGGAAGACACAGTTCCTGGGGTTTAACTCCATTTCAGAAGGGAAATTCAGACCAGTGTTCTCATCCATGACACACTCTGTTTTCACACAAGAAGCAAGCTCTTCTTTTCAGCGTCTCCAATAGAACAAGCACCATGAGCATGCCAAGAAAAAAATAACAGTGTTTCCTACTCATACGGAATATATATAATTCAGGTCTGCTTATGAAACTGATGAAAACCACAGCTCCGCTTACAAAAATGCTCTTTAGTTAATAGTGAGAATCGTGTTGGGTTCCAGAACTGTGTAAAACCATTTGAGCCCAAAATTCACTTGGTTTACCAGAAATGAACTCTTGCTTGTAGGAAGACACAGATCCTGGGCGTTATCTCCGTTTCTGAAGGGAAATTCAGACCACTGTTCTTATCCATTAAACACACTCTCTTTTCACGAAAGAAGGAATCTCTTCTTTCCAGTGTCTCCAATACAGCAAGCACCATGAGCATGCCCACAAAAAAAGAACTGTGTTTCCTACTCATACGGAATATATATAGCTCAGCTCTGCTCTTGAAACTGATACAAACCACAGCTCTGCATAAATAAATGCTCTTTAGTTAATAGTGAGAATCGCGTTTGGTTCCAGAACTGTGTAAAATCATTTGAGGCCAAAATTCACTTGGTTCACCAGAAAAGAACTCTTTCTTGTAGGAAGACAGAGATCCTGGGGTTTAACTCCATTTCGGAAGGGAAATTCAGACCAGTGTTCTCAACCATGAAACAAACTCTGTTTTCACGCAAGAAGCAAGCTCTTCTTTCCAGTGTCTCCAATACAGCAAGCACCATGAGCATGTCCAGAATAAAAGAACTGAGTTTCCTACTCATATAGGCCATATGTAGTTCAGCTCTGCTTATGAAACTGGTACAAACCACAGCTCCTCTTACATAAATGCTGTTTAGTTCATAGTGAGAATCGCGTTGGGTTCCAGAACTGTGTAAAATCATTTGAGCCCAAAATTCACTTGGTTTACCAGAAATGAACTCTTGCTTGTAGGAAGACACAGATCCTGGGGTTTAACTCCGTTTTTGAAGGGAAATTCAGACCACTGTTCTCATCCATGAAACACACTCTATTTTCACGCAAGAAGGAATCTCTTCTTTCCAGCGTCTCCAATACAGCAAGCACCATGAGCATGTCCAGATATAAATAACTGAGTATCCTACTCATATAGACCATATGTAGTTCATCTCTGCTTATGAAACTGGTACAAACCACAGCTCCTCTTACACAAATGCTGTTTAGTTAATAGTGAGAATAGCGTTGGTTTCCACAACTGTGTAAAATCATTTGAGCCCAAAATTCACTTGGTTTACCAGAAATAAACTCTTGTTGTAGAAAGACAGAGATGCTGGGGTTTAACTCTATTTCGGATGGGAAATTCAGACCACTGTTCTCATCCATGAATCACACTCTGTTTTCACGCAAGAAGGAATCTCTTCTTTCCAGTGTCTCCAATACAGCAAGCACCATGTGCATGCCCAGAAAAAAAGAACTGTGTTTCCTACTCATACGGACTATATATAGTTCAGCTCTGCTTATGAAACTGATGCAAACCACAGCTCCGCTTACATAAATGCTCTTTAGTTAATAGTGAGAATCGTGTTGGGTTCCAGAACTGTGTAAAATCTTTTGAGGCCAAAATTCACTTGGTTTACCAGAAATGAACTCTTGTTTGTAGGAAGACACAGTTCCTGGGGTTTAACTCCATTTCAGAAGGGAAATTCAGACCAGTGTTCTCATCCATGACACACTCAGGTTTCACGCAAGAAGCAAGCTCTTCTTTCCAGCGTCTCCAATATAGCAAGCACCATGAGCATGCCAAGAAAAAAATAACTGTGTTTCTTACTCATACCGAATATATATAATTCGGGTCTGCTTATGAAACTGATACAAACCACAGCTCCGCTTACATAAATGCTCTTTAGTTAATAGTGAGATTCGTGTTGGGTTCCAGAACTGTGTAAAATCATTTGAGCCCAAAATTCACTTGGTTTACCAGAAATAAACTCTTGCTTGTAGGAAGACACAGATCCTGGGGTTTAACTCTATTTCGGATGGGAAATTCAGACCACAGTTCTCATCCATGAAACACACTCTGTTTTCACGCAAGAAGCAAGCTCTTCTTTCCAGGGTCTCCAATACAGCAAGCACCATGAGCATGCCCAGAAAATAAGAACTGGGTTTCCCACTCATACGGACCATATATAGTTCATCTCTACTCTGGAAACTTATAGAAACCATACCTCCACTTACATAAATGCTCTTTAGTTAATAGTGAGAATCGCCTTGGGTTCCAGAACTGTGTAAAATCATTTGAGGCCAAAATTCACTTGGTTTACCAGAAATTAACTCTTGCTTGTAGGAAGACACAGATCCTGCGGTTTAACTCCATTTCGGAAGGGAAATTCAGACCATTGTTCTCATCCATGAAACACACTCTGTTTTCAGGCAAGAAGCAAGCTCTTCTTTCAAGCGTCTCAAATACAGCAAGAACCATGAACATGCCCATAAAAAAAGAACTGAGTTTCCTACTCATATAGACCATATGTAGTTCAGCTCTGCTTATAAAACTGGGACAAACGACAACTCCTCTTACATAAATGCTGTTTAGTTAGTAGTGAGAATCGCGTTGGGTTCCAGAACTGTGTAAAATCATTTGAGGCCAAAATTCACTTGGTTTACCAGAAATTAACTCTTGCTTGTAGGAAGACACAGATCCTGGGGATTAACTCCATTTCAGAAGCGAAATTCAGACCAGTGTTCTCATCCATGAAACACACTCCGTTTTCACGCAAGAAGCAAGCTCTTCTTTCCAGCGTCTCCAATACAGCAAGAACAATGAGCATGCCCAGAAAAAAAGAACTGTGTTTCCCACTCATACGGAACTTATATAGTTCAGCTCTACTCTTGAAGCTGGTACAAACCACAGCTCCTCTTACTTAAATGCTCTTTATTTAATAGTGAGAATCGCGTTTGGTTCCAGAACTGTGTAAAATCATTTGAGCCCAAAATTGACTTGGTTTACCAGAAATGAACTCTTGCTTGTAGGAAGACACAGATCCTGGGCTTTAACTCCGTTTCTGAAGGGAAATTCAGACCACTGTTCTCATCCACGAAACACACTCTGTTTTCAAGCAAGAAGGAATCTCTTCTTTCCAGTGTCTCCAATACAGCAAGCACCATGAGCATGCCCAGAAAAAAAGAACTTTGTTTCCCACTCATATGCACAATATATTGTTCAGCTCTACTCTTGAAACTGATACAAACCACACCTCCACTTACATAAATGCTCTTTAGTTAATAGTGAGAATTGCCTTGGGTTCCAGAACTGTGTAAAATCATTTGAGGCCAAAATTCACTTGGTTTACCAGAAATGAACTCTTGCTTGTAGGAAGACACAGATCCTGGGGTTTAACTCCATTTCAGAAGGGAAATTCAGACCATTGTTCTCATCCATGAAACACACTCTGTTTTCAGGCAAGAAGCAAGCTCTTCTTTCCAGCGTTTGCAATACATCATGAACCATGAACATGCCCATAAAAAAAGAACTGAGTTTCCTACAAATATAGACCATATGTAGTTCAGCTCTGCTTATGAAACTGGTACAAACCACAGCTCTTCTTACATAAATGCTGTTTAGTTAACAGTGAGTATCGCGTTGGGTTCCAGAACTCTGTCAAATCATTTGGGCCCAAAATTCACTTGGTTTACCAGAAATGAAATCTTGCTTCAAGGAAGACACTGATCCTGGATTTTAACTCCGTTTCTGAAGGAAAATTCAGACCACTGTTCTCATCCATGAAACACACTCTGTTTTCACGCAAGAAGGAATCTCTACTTTCCAGTGTCTCCAATACGTCAAACACCATGAGCATGCCCAGAAAAAAAGAACTGTGTTTCCCACTCATACGGACCATATATAGTTCAGCTCTACTCTGGAAACTGATAGAAACCACACCTCCGCTTACATAAATGCTCTTTAGTTCATAGTGAGAATCGCCTTGAGTTCCAGAACTGTGTAAAATCATTTGAGGCCAAAATTCACTTGGTTTACCAGAAATTAACTCTTGCTTGTAGGAAGACACAGATCCTGCGGTTTAACTCCATTTCGGAAGGGAAATTCAGACCATTGTTCTCATCCATGAAACACACTCTGTTTTCAGGCAAGAAGCAAGCTCTTCTTTCCAGGGTCTCCAATACAGCAAGAACAATGAGCATGCCCAGAAAAAAAGAACTGTGTTTCCCACTCATACGGACCTTATATAGTTCAGCTCTACTCTTGAAACTGGTACAAACCACAGCTCCTCTTACATAAATGCTCTTTATTTAATAGTGAGAATAGCGTTGGGTTCCAAAACTGTGTAAAATCATTTGAGCCCAAAATTGACTTGGTTTACCAGAAATAAACTCTTGCTTGTAGGAAGACACAGATCCTGGGCTTTAACTCCGTTTCTGAAGGGAAATTCAGACCACTGTTCTCATCCACGAAACACACTCTGTTTTCAAGCAAGAAGGAATCTCTTCTTTCCAGTGTCTCCAATACAGCAAGCACCATGAGCATGCCCAGAAAAAAAGAACTTTGTTTCCCACTCATATGCACAATATATAGTTCAGCTCTACTCTTGAAACTGATACAAACCACACCTCCGCTTACATAAATGCTCTTTAGTTAATAGTGAGAATTGCTTTGGGTTCCAGAACTGTGTAAAATCATTTGAGGCCAAAATTCACTTGGTTTACCAGAAATGAACTCTTGCTTGTAGGAAGACACAGATCCTGGGGTTTAACTCCATTTCAGAAGGGAAATTCAGACCATTGTTCTCATCCATGAAACACACTCTGTTTTCAGGCAAGAAGCAAGCTCTTCTTTCCAGTGTTTTGAGTACAGCATGAACCATGAACATGCCCATAAAAAACGAACTGAGTTTCCTACTCATATAGACCATATGTAGTTCAGCTCTGCTTATGAAACTGGTACAAACCACAGCTCATCTTACATAAATGCTGTTTAGTTAACAGTGAGTATCGCGTTGGGTTCCAGAACTGTGTAAAATCAATTGGGCCCAAAATTCACTTGGTTTACCAGAAATGAAATCTTGCTTCAAGGAAGACACTGATCCTGGATTTTAACTCCGTTTCTGAAGGGAAATTCAGACCACTGTTCTCATCCATGAAACACACTCTGTTTTCACGCAAGAAGGAATCTCTACTTTCCAGTGTCTCCAATACGTCAAGCACCATGAGCATGCCCAGAAAAAAAGAACTGTGTTTCCCACTCATACGGACCATATATAGTTCAGCTCTACTCTGGAAACTGATAGAAACCACACCTCCGCTTACATAAATGCTCTCTAGTTCATAGTGAGAATCGCCTTGAGTTCCAGAACTGTGTAAAATCATTTGAGGCCAAAATTCACTTGGTTTACCAGAAATTAACTCTTGCTTGTAGGAAGACACAGATCCTGCGGTTTAACTCCATTTCGGAAGGGAAATTCAGACCATTGTTCTCATCCATGAAACACACTCTGTTTTCAGGCAAGAAGCAAGCTCTTCTTTCAAGCGTCTCAAATACAGCAAGAACCATGAACATGCCCATAAAAAAAGAACTGTGTTTCCCACTCATACGCACCATATATAGTTCAGCTCTACTCTGGAAACTGATAGAAACCACACCTCCGCTTACATAAATGCTCTTTAGTTCATAGTGAGAATCGCCTTGGGTTCCAGAACTGTGTAAAATCATTTGAGGCCAAAATTCACTTGGTTTACCAGAAATTAACTCTTGCTTGTAGGAAGACACAGATCCTGGGCTTTAACTCCGTTTCTGAAGGGAAATTCAGACCACTGTTCTCATCCACGAAACACACTCTGTTTTCAAGCAAGAAGGAATCTCTTCTTTCCAGTGTCTCCAATACAGCAAGCACCATGAGCATGCCCAGAAAAAAAGAACTGTGTTTCCCACTCATACGGACCATATATAGTTCAGCTCTACTCTGGAAACTGATAGAAACCACACCTCCGCTTACATAAATGCTCTTTAGTTCATAGTGAGAATCGCCTTGGGTTCCAGAACTGTGTAAAATCATTTGAGGCCAAAATTCACTTGGTTTACCAGAAATTAACTCTTGCTTGTAGGAAGACACAGATCCTGCGGTTTAACTCTACTTCGGAAGGGAAATTCAGACCATTGTTCTCATCCATGAAACACACTCTGTTTTCAGGCAAGAAGCAAGCTCTTCTTTCCAGGGTCTCCAATACAGCAAGAACAATGAGCATGCCCAGAAAAAAAGAACTGTGTTTCCCACTCATACGGACCTTATATAGTTCAGCTCTACTCTTGAAACTGGTACAAACCACAGCTCCTCTTACATAAATGCTCTTTATTTAATAGTGAGAATAGCGTTGGGTTCCAAAACTGTGTAAAATCATTTGAGCCCAAAATTGACTTGGTTTACCAGAAATAAACTCTTGCTTGTAGGAAGACACAGATCCTGGGCTTTAACTCCGTTTCTGAAGGGAAATTCAGACCACTGTTCTCATCCACGAAACACACTCTGTTTTCAAGCAAGAAGGAATCTCTTCTTTCCAGTGTCTCCAATACAGCAAGCACCATGAGCATGCCCAGAAAAAAAGAACTTTGTTTCCCACTCATATGCACAATATATAGTTCAGCTCTACTCTTGAAACTGATACAAACCACACCTCCGCTTACATAAATGCTCTTTAGTTAATAGTGAGAATTGCTTTGGGTTCCAGAACTGTGTAAAATCATTTGAGGCCAAAATTCACTTGGTTTACCAGAAATGAACTCTTGCTTGTAGGAAGACACAGATCCTGGGGTTTAACTCCATTTCAGAAGGGAAATTCAGACCATTGTTCTCATCCATGAAACACACTCTGTTTTCAGGCAAGAAGCAAGCTCTTCTTTCCAGTGTTTCCAGTACAGAATGAACCATGAACATGCCCATAAAAAAAGAACTGAGTTTCCTACTCATATAGACCCTATGTAGTTCAGCTCTGCTTATGAAACTGGTACAAACCACAGCTCATCTTACATAAATGCTGTTTAGTTAACAGTGAGTATCGCGTTGGGTGCCAGAACTGTGTCAAATCATTTGGGCCCAAAATTCACTTGGTTTACCAGAAATGAAATCTTGCTTCAAGGAAGACACTGATCCTGGATTTTAACTCCGTTTCTGAAGGGAAATTCAGACCACTGTTCTCATCCATGAAACACACTCTGTTTTCACGCAAGAAGGAATCTCTACTTTCCAGTGTCTCCAATACGTCAAGCACCATGAGCATGCCCAGAAAAAAAGAACTGTGTTTCCCACTCATACGGACCATATATAGTTCAGCTCTACTCTGGAAACTGATAGAAACCACACCTCCGCTTACATAAATGCTCTTTAGTTCATAGTGAGAATCGCCTTGGGTTCCAGAACTGTGTAAAATCATTTGAGGCCAAAATTCACTTGGTTTACCAGAAATTAACTCTTCCTTGTAGGAAGACACAGATCCTGGGGTTTAACTCCATTTCGGAAGGGAAATTCAGACCATTGTTCTCATCCATGAAACACACTCTGTTTTCAGGCAAGAAGCAAGCTTTTCTTTCAAGCGTCTCCAATACAGCAAGAACCATGAACATGCCCATAAAAAAAGAACTGAGTTTCCTACTCATATAGACCATATGTAGTTCAGCTCTGCTTATGAAACTGGGACAAACGACAACTCCTCTTACATAAATGCTGTTTAGTTAGTAGTGAGAATCGCGTTGGGTTCCAGAACTGTGTAAAATCATTTGAGCCCAAAATTCACTTGGTTTACCAGAAATTAACTCTTGCTTGTAGGAAGACACAGATCCTGGGGATTAACTCCATTTCGGAAGCGAAATTCAGACCAGTGTTCTCATCCATGAAACACACTCTGTTTTCACGCAAGAAGGAATCTCTTCTTTCCAGTGTCTCCAATACAGCAAGCACAATGAGAAAGCCAGAAACAAAGAACTGTGTTTCCTCCTCATACGGAATATATATAGTTCAGCTCTGCTTATGAAACTGATACAAACCACAGCTCCGCTTACATAAATGCTCTTTAGTTAATAGTGAGAATCGTGTTGGGTTCCAGAACTGTGTAAAATCAAGTGAGACCATAATTCACTTGGTTTACCAGAAATGAACTCCTGTTTGTAGGAAGACACAGAACCTGGGGTTTAACTCCATTTCAGAAGGGAAATTCAGGCCATTGTTCTCATCCATGAAACACACTCCGTTTTCACGCAAGAAGCAAGCTCTTCTTTCCAGCATCTCCAATACAGCAAGAACAATGAGCATGCCCAGAAAAAAAGAACTGTGTTTCCCACTCATACGGACCTTATATAGTTCAGCTCTACTCTTGAAACTGGTACAAACCACAGTTCCTCTTACATAAATGCTCTTTAGTTAATAGTGAGAATAGCGTTGGGTTCCAGAACTGTGTAAAATCATTTGAGCCCAAAATTGACTTGGTTTACCAGAAATGAACTCCTGCTTGTAGGAAGACACAGATCCTGGGCTTTAACTCCGTTTCTGAAGGGAAATTCAGACCACTGTTCTCATCCACGAAACACACTCTGTTTTCAAGCAAGAAGCAAGCTCTTCTTTCAAGCGTCTCCAATACAGCAAGAACCATGAACATGCCCATAAAAAAAGAACTGTGTTTCCCACTCATACGGACCATATATAGTTCAGCTCTACTCTGGAAACTGATAGAAACCACACCTCTGCTTACATAAATGCTCTTTAGTTCATAGTGAGAATCGCCTTGGGTTCCAGAACTGTGTAAAATCATTTGAGGCCAAAATTCACTTGGTTTACCAGAAATTAACTCTTGCTTGTAGGAAGACACAGATCCTGCGGTTTAACTCCATTTCTGAAGGGAAATTCAGACCACTTTTCTCATCCATGAAACACACTCTGTTTTCACGCAAGAAGGAATCTCTACTTTCCAGTGTCTCCAATACGTCAAGCACCATGAGCATGCCCAGAAAAAAAGAACTGTGTTTCCCACTCATACGGACCATATATAGTTCAGCTCTACTCTGGAAACTGATAGAAACCACACCTCCGCTTACATAAATGCTCTTTAGTTCATAGTGAGAATCGCCTTGGGTTCCAGAACTGTGTAAAATCATTTGAGGCCAAAATTCACTTGGTTTACCAGAAATTAACTCTTGCTTGTAGGAAGACACAGATCCTGCGGTTTAACTCCATTTCGGAAGGGAAATTCAGACCATTGTTCTCATCCATGAAACACACTCTGTTTTCAGGCAAGAAGCAAGCTCTTCTTTCAAGCGTCTCCCATACAGCAAGAACCATGAACATGCCCATAAAAAAAGAACTGTGTTTCCCACTCATACGGACCATATATAGTTCAGCTCTACTCTGGAAACTGGTACAAACCACAGCTCCTCTTACATAAATGCTCTTTAGTTAATAGTGAGAATAGCGTTGGGTTCCAAAACTGTGTAAAATCATTTGAGGCCAAAATTCACTTGGTTTACCAGAAATAAACTCTTGCTTGTAGGAAGACACTGATCCTGGGGTTTAACTCCGTTTTTGAAAGGAAATTCAGACCACTGTTCTCATCCATGAAACACACTCTATTTTCACCCAAGAAGGAATCTCTTCTTTCCAGCGTCTCCAATACAGCAAGCACCATGATCATGCCCAGAAAAAAAGAACTGTGTTTCCCACTCATATGGACCATATATAGTTCAGCTCTGCTCTTGAAACTGATACAAACCACAGCTCCGCTTACATAAATGCTCTTTAGTTAATAGTGAGAATCGCGTTGGGTTCCAGAAATGTGTAAAATCATTTGACGCCAAAATTCACTTGGTTTACCAGAAATGAACTCTTGCTTGTAGGAAGACACAGATCCTGGGTTTTAACTCCATTTCAGAAGGGAAATTTAGACCATTGTTCTCATCCATGAAACACACTCTGTTTTCAGGCAAGAAGCAAGCTCTTCTTTCCAGTGTTTCCAGTACAGCATGAACCATGAACATGCCCATAAAAAAAGAACTGAGTTTCCTACTCATATAGACCATATGTAGTTCAGCTCTGCTTATGAAACTGGTACAAACCACAGCTCATCTTACATAAATGCTGTTTAGTTAACAGTGAGTATCGCGTTGGGTTCCAGAACTGTGTAAAATCATTTCGGCCCAAAATTCACTTGGTTTACCAGAAATGAAATCTTGCTTCAAGGAAGACACTGATCCTGGATTTTAACTCCGTTTCTGAAGGGAAATTCAGACCACTGTTCTCATCCATGAAACACACTCTGTTTTCACGCAAGAAGGAATCTCTACTTTCCAGTGTCTCCAATACGTCAAGCACCATGAGCATGCCCAGAGAAAAAGAACTGTGTTTCCCACTCATACGGACCATATATAGTTCAGCTCTACTCTGGAAACTGATAGAAACCACACCTCCGCTTACATAAATGCTCTTTAGTTAATAGTGAGAATCGCCTTGGGTTCCAGAACTGTGTAAAATCATTTGAGGCCAAAATTCACTTGGTTTACCAGAAATTAACTCTTCCTTGTAGGAAGACACAGATCCTGGGGTTTAACTCCATTTCGGAAGGGAAATTCAGACCATTGTTCTCATCCATGAAACACACTCTGTTTTCAGGCAAGAAGCAAGCTCTTCTTTCAAGCGTCTACAATACAGCAAGAACCATGAACATGCCCATAAAAAAAGAACTGAGTTTCCTACTCATATAGACCATATGTACTTCAGCTCTGCTTATGAAACTGGGACAAACGACAACTCCTCTTACATAAATGCTGTTTAGTTAGTAGTGAGAATCGCGTTGGGTTCCAGAACTGTGTAAAATCATTTGAGCCCAAAATTCACTTGGTTTACCAGAAATTAACTCTTGCTTGTAGGAAGACACAGATCCTGGGGATTAACTCCATTTCGGAAGCGAAATTCAGACCTGTGTTCTCATCCATGAAACACACTCTGTTTTCACGCAAGAAGGAATCTCTTCTTTCCAGTGTCTCCAATACAGCAAGCACAATGAGAAAGCCCAGAAACAAAGAACTGTGTTTCCTCCTCATACGGAATATATATAGTTCAGCTCTGCTTATGAAACTGATACAAACCACAGCTCCGCTTACATAAATGCTCTTTAGTAAATAGTGAGAATCGTGTTGGGTTCCAGAACTGTGTAAAATCATTTGAGCCCATAATTCACTTGGTTTACCAGAAATGAACTCCTGTTTGTAGGAAGACACAGAACCTGGGGTTTAACTCCATTTCAGAAGGGAAATTCAGGCCATTGTTCTCATCCATGAAACACACTCCGTTTTCACGCAAGAAGCAAGCTCTTCTTTCCAGCATCTCCAATACAGCAAGAACAATGAGCATGCCCAGAAAAAAAGAACTGTGTTTCCCACTCATACGGACCTTATATAGTTCAGCTCTACTCTTGAAACTGGTACAAACCACAGCTCCTCTTACATAAATGCTCTTAAGTTAATAGTGAGAATAGCGTTGGGTTCCAGAACTGTGTAAAATCATTTGAGCCCAAAATTGACTTGGTTTACCAGAAATGAACTCTTGCTTGTAGGAAGACACAGATCCTGGGCTTTAACTCCGTTTCTGAAGGGAAATTCAGACCACTCTTCTCATCCACGAAACACACTCTGTTTTCAAGCAAGAAGCAAGCTCTTCTTTCAAGCGTCTCCAATACAGCAAGAACCATGAACATGCCCATAAAAAAAGAACTGTGTTTCCCACTCATACGGACCATATATAGTTCAGCTCTACTCTGGAAACTGATAGAAACCACACCTCCGCTTACATAAATGCTCTTTAGTTAATAGTGAGAATTGCTTTGGGTTCCAGAACTGTGTAAAATCATTTGAGGCCAAAATTCACTTGGTTTACCAGAAATTAACTCTTGCTTGTAGGAAGACACAGATCCTGCGGTTTAACTCCATTTCGGAAGGGAAATTCAGACCATTGTTCTCATCCATGAAACACACTCTGTTTTCAGGCAAGAAGCAAGCTCTTCTTTCCAGCGTCTCCAATACTGCAAGAACCATGAACATGCCCATAAAAAAAGAAGTGAGTTTCCTACTCATATAGACCATATGTAGTTCAGCTCTGCATATAAAACTGGGACAAACGACAACTCCTCTTACAGAAATGGTGTTTAGTTAATAGTGAGAATCGCGTTGGGTTCCAGAACTGTGTAAAATCATTTGAGCCCAAAATTCACTTGGTTTACCAGAAATGAACTCCTGTTTGTAGGAAGACACAGAACCTGGGGTTTAACTCCATTTCAGAAGGGAAATTCAGGCCATTGTTCTCATCCATGAAACACACTCCGTTTTTACGCAAGAAGCAAGCTCTTCTTTCCAGCATCTCCAATACAGCAAGAACAATGAGCATGCCCAGAAAAAAAGAACTGTGTTTCCCACTCATACGGACCTTATATAGTTCAGCTCTACTCTTGAAACTGGTACAAACCACAGCTCCTCTTACATAAATGCTCTTTAGTTAATAGTGAGAATAGCGTTGGGTTCCAGAACTGTGTAAAATCATTTGAGCCCAAAATTCACTTGGTTTACCAGAAATGAACTCTTGCTTGTAGGAAGACACAGATCCTGGGCTTTAACTCCGTTTCTGAAGGGAAATTCAGACCACTGTTCTCATCCACGAAACACACTCTGTTTTCAAGCAAGAAGCAACACTTCTTTCAAGCGTCTCCAATACAGCAAGAACCATGAACATGCCCATAAAAAAAGAAGTGAGTTTCCTACTCATATAGACCATATGTAGTTCAGCTCTGCTTATAAAACTGGGACAAACGACAACTCCTCTTACAGAAATGCTGTTTAGTTAATAGTGAGAATCGCGTTGGGTTCCAGAACTGTGTAAAATCATTTGAGCCCAAAATTCACTTGGTTTACCAGAAATTATCTCTTGCTTGTAGGAAGACACAGATCCTGGGGATTAACTCCATTTCGGAAGCGAAATTCAGACCAGTGTTCTCATCCATGAAACACACTCCGTTTTCACGCAAGAAGCAAGCTCTTCTTTCCAGAGTCTCCAATACAGCAAGAACAATGAGCATGCCCAGAAAAAAAGAACTGTGTTTCCCACTCATACGGACCTTATATAGTTCAGCTCTACTCTTGAAACTGGTACAAACCACAGCTCCTCTTACATAAATGCTCTTTATTTAATAGTGAGAATAGCGTTGGGTTCCAAAACTGTGTAAAATCATTTGAGCCCAAAATTCACTTGGTTTACCAGAAATTAACTCTTGCTTGTAGGAAGACACAGATCCTGGGCTTTAACTCCGTTTCTGAAGGGAAATTCAGACCACTGTTCTCATCCACGAAACACACTCTGTTTTCAAGCAAGAAGCAAGCTCTTCTTTCAAGCGTCTCCAATACAGCAAGAACCATGAACATGCCCATAAAAAAAGAACTGTGTTTCCCACTCATACGGACCATATATAGTTCAGCTCTACTCTGGAAACTGATAGAAACCACACCTCCGCTTACATAAATGCTCTTTAGTTCATAGTGAGAATCGCCTTGGGTTCCAGAACTGTGTAAAATCATTTGAGGCCAAAATTCACTTGGTTTACCAGAAATTAACTCTTGCTTGTAGGAAGACACAGATCCTGCGTTTTAACTCCATTTCTGAAGGGAAATTCAGACCACTTTTCTCATCCATGAAACACACTCTGTTTTCACGCAAGAAGGAATCTCTACTTTCCAGTGTCTCCAATACGTCAAGCACCATGAGCATGCCCAGAAAAAAAGAACTGTGTTTCCCACTCATACGGACCATATATAGTTCAGCTCTACTCTGGAAACTGATAGAAACCACACCTCCGCTTACATAAATGCTCTTTAGTTCATAGTGAGAATCGCCTTGGTTTCCAGAACTGTGTAAAATCATTTGAGGCCAAAATTCACTTGGTTTACCAGAAATTAACTCTTGCTTGTAGGAAGACACAGATCCTGCGGTTTAACTCCATTTCGGAAGGGAAATTCAGACCATTGTTCTCATCCATGAAACACACTCTGTTTTCAGGCAAGAAGCAAGCTCTTCTTTCAGGCGTCTCCCATACAGCAAGAACCATGAACATGCCCATAAAAAAAGAACTGTGTTTCCCACTCATACGGACCATATATAGTTCAGCTCTACTCTGGAAACTGGTACAAACCACAGCTCCTCTTACATAAATGCTCTTTAGTTAATAGTGAGAATAGCGTTGGGTTCCAAAACTGTGTAAAATCATTTGAGCCCAAAATTCACTTGGTTTACCAGAAATAAACTCTTGCTTGTAGGAAGACACTGATCCTGGGGTTTAACTCCGTTTTTGACAGGAAATTCAGACCACTGTTCTCATCCATGAAACACACTCTATTTTCACCCAAGAAGGAATCTCTTCTTTCCAGTGTCTCCAATACAGCAAGCAACATGAGCATGCCCACAAAAAAAGAACTGTGTTTCCTACTCATACGGAATATATATAGTTCAGCTCTGCTCTTGAAACTGATACAAACCACAGCTCCGCTTACATAAATGCTCTTTAGTTAATAGTGAGAATCGCGTTGGGTTCCAGAAATGTGTAAAATCATTTGACGCCAAAATTCACTTGGTTTACCAGAAATGAACTCTTGCTTGTAGGAAGACACAGATCCTGGGGTTTAACTCCATTTCAGAAGGGAAATTCAGACCATTGTTCTCATCCATGAAACACACTCTGTTTTCAGGCAAGAAGCAAGCTCTTCTTTCCAGTGTTTCCAGTACAGCATGAACCATGAACATGCCCATAAAAAAAGAACTGAGTTTCCTACTCATATAGACCATATGTAGTTCAGCTCTGCTTATGAAACTGGTACAAACCACAGCTCATCTTACATAAATGCTGTTTAGTTAACAGTGAGTATCGCGTTGGGTTCCAGAACTGTGTAAAATCATTTCGGCCCAAAATTCACTTGGTTTACCAGAAATGAAATCTTGCTTCAAGGAAGACACTGATCCTGGATTTTAACTCCGTTTCTGAAGGGAAATTCAGACCACTGTTCTCATCCATGAAACACACTCTGTTTTCACGCAAGAAGGAATCTCTACTTTCCAGTGTCTCCAATACGTCAAGCACCATGAGCATGCCCAGAGAAAAAGAACTGTGTTTCCCACTCATACGGACCATATATAGTTCAGCTCTACTCTGGAAACTGATAGAAACCACACCTCCGCTTACATAAATGCTCTTTAGTTAATAGTGAGAATCGCCTTGGGTTCCAGAACTGTGTAAAATCATTTGAGGCCAAAATTCACTTGGTTTACCAGAAATTAACTCTTCCTTGTAGGAAGACACAGATCCTGGGGTTTAACTCCATTTCGGAAGGGAAATTCAGACCATTGTTCTCATCCATGAAACACACTCTGTTTTCAGTCAAGAAGCAAGCTCTTCTATCAAGCGTCTACATACAGCAAGAACCATGAACATGCCCATAAAAAAAGAACTGAGTTTCCTACTCATATATACCATATGTAGTTCAGCTCTGCTTATGAAACTTGAACAAACCACAGCTCATCTTACATAAATGCTGTTTAGTTAACAGTGAGTATCGCGTTGGGTTCCAGAACTGTGTAAAATCATTTCGGCCCAAAATTCACTTGGTTTACCAGAAATGAAATCTTGCTTCAAGGAAGACACTGATCCTGGATTTTAACTCCGTTTCTGAAGGGAAATTCAGACCACTGTTCTCATCCATGAAACACACTCTGTTTTCACGCAAGAAGGAATCTCTACTTTCCAGTGTCTCCAATACGTCAAGCACCATGAGCATGCCCAGAGAAAAAGAACTGTGTTTCCCACTCATACGGACCATATATAGTTCAGCTCTACTCTGGAAACTGATAGAAACCACACCTCCGCTTACATAAATGCTCTTTAGTTAATAGTGAGAATCGCCTTGGGTTCCAGAACTGTGTAAAATCATTTGAGGCCAAAATTCACTTGGTTTACCAGAAATTAACTCTTCCTTGTAGGAAGACACAGATCCTGCGGTTTAACTCCATTTCGGAAGGGAAATTCAGATCATTGTTCTCATCCATGAAACACACTCTGTTTTCAGGCAAGAAGCAAGCTCTTCTTTCAAGCATCTACAATACAGCAAGAACCATGAACATGCCCATAAAAAAAGAACTGTGTTTCCTACTCATATAGACCATATGTAGTTCAGCTCTGCTTATGAAACTGGGACAAACGACAACTCCTCTTACATAAATGCTGTTTAGTTAGTAGTGAGAATCGCGTTGGGTTCCAGAACTGTGTAAAATCATTTGAGCCCAAAATTCACTTGGTTTACCAGAAATTAACTCTTGCTTGTAGGAAGACACAGATCCTGGGGATTAACTCCATTTCGGAAGCGAAATTCAGACCAGTGTTCTCATCCATGAAACACACTCTGTTTTCACGCAAGAAGGAATCTCTTCTTTCCAGTGTCTCCAATACAGCAAGCACAATGAGAAAGCCCAGAAACAAAGAACTGTGTTTCCTCCTCATACGGAATATATATAGTTCAGCTCTGCTTATGAAACTGATACAAACCACAGCTCCGCTTACATAAATGCTCTTTAGTAAATAGTGAGAATCGTGTTGGGTTCCAGAACTGTGTAAAATCATTTGAGCCCATAATTCACTTGGTTTACCAGAAATGAACTCCTGTTTGTAGGAAGACACAGAACCTGGGGTTTAACTCCATTTCAGAAGGGAAATTCAGGCCATTGTTCTCATCCATGAAACACACTCCGTTTTCAGGCAAGAAGCAAGCTCTTCTTTCCAGCATCTCCAATACAGCAAGAACAATGAGCATGCCCAGAAAAAAAGAACTGTGTTTCCCACTCATACGGACCTTATATAGTTCAGCTCTACTCTTGAAACTGGTACAAACCACAGCTCCTCTTACATAAATGCTCTTTAGTTAATAGTGAGAATAGCGTTGGGTTCCAGAACTGTGTAAAATCATTTGAGCCCAAAATTGACTTGGTTTACCAGAAATGAACTCTTGCTTGTAGGAAGACACAGATCCTGGGCTTTAACTCCGTTTCTGAAGGGAAATTCAGACCACTGTTCTTATCCACGAAACACACTCTGTTTTCAAGCAAGAAGCAAGCTCTTCTTTCAAGCGTCTCCAATACAGCAAGAACCATGAACATGCCCATAAAAAAAGAACTGTGTTTCCCACTCATACGGACCATATATAGTTCAGCTCTACTCTGGAAACTGATAGAAACCACACCTCCGCTTACATAAATACTCTTTAGTTCATAGTGAGAATCGCCTTGGGTTCCAGAACTGTGTAAAATCATTTGAGGCCAAAATTCACTTGGTTTACCAGAAATTAACTCTTGCTTGTAGGAAGACACAGATCCTGCGGTTTAACTCCATTTCGGAAGGGAAATTCAGACCATTGTTCTCATCCATGAAACACACTCTGTTTTCAGGCAAGAAGCAAGCTCTTCTTTCCAGCGTCTCCAATACTGCAAGAACCATGAACATGCCCATAAAAAAAGAACTGAGTTTCCTACTCATATAGACCATATGTAGTTCAGCTCTGCTTATGAACCTGGGACAAACGAAAACTCCTCTTACAGAAATGCTGTTTAGTTAATAGTGAGAATCGCGTTGGGTTCCAGAACTGTGTAAAATCATTTGAGCCCAAAATTCACTTGGTTTACCAGAAATTAACTCTTGCTTGTAGGAAGACACAGATCCTGGGGATTAACTCCATTTCGGAAGCGAAATTCAGACCAGTGTTCTCATCCATGAAACACACTCCGTTTTCACGCAAGAAGCAAGCACTTCTTTCCAGCGTCTCCAATACAGCAAGAACAATGAGCATGCCCAGAAAAAAAGAACTGTGTTTCCCACTCAAACGGACATTATATAGTTCAGCTCTACTCTTGAAACTGGTAAAACCACAGCTCCTCTTACATAAATGCTCTTTATTTAATAGTGAGAATAGCGTTGGGTTCCAAAACTGTGTAAAATCATTTGAGCCCAAAATTCACTTGGTTTACCAGAAATAAACTCTTGCTTATAGGAAGACACAGATCCTGCGCTTTAACTCCGTTTCTGAAGGGAAATTCAGACCATTGTTCTCATCCACGAAACACACTCTGTTTTCAAGCAAGAAGCAAGCTCTTCTTTCCAGTGTCTCCAATACAGCAAGCACCATGAGCATGCCCAGAAAAAAAGAACTTTGTTTCCCACTCATATGCACAATATATAGTTCAGCTCTACTCTTGAAACTGATAGAAACCACACCTCCGCTTACATAAATGCTCTTTAGTTAATAGTGAGAATTGCTTTGGGTTCCAGAACTGTGTAAAATCATTTGAGGCCAAAATTCACTTGGTTTACCAGAAATGAACTCTTGCTTGTAGGAAGACACAGATCCTGGGGTTTAACTCCATTTCAGAAGGGAAATTCAGACCATTGTTCTCATCCATGAAACACACTCTGTTTTCAGGCAAGAAGCAAGCTGTTCTTTCCAGCCTTTCCAGTACAGCACGAACCATGAACATGCCCATAAAAAAAGAACTGAGTTTCCTACTCATATAGACCATATGTAGTTCAGCTCTGCTTATGAAACTGGTACAAACCACAGCTCATCTTACATAAATGCTGTTTAGTTAACAGTGAGTATCGCGTTGGGTTCCAGAACTGTGTCAAATCATTTGGGCCCAAAATTCACTTGGTTTACCAGAAATGAAATATTGCTTCAAGGAAGACACTGATCCTGGATTTCAACTCCGTTTCTGAAGGGAAATTCAGACCACTGTTCTCATCAATGAAACACACTCTGTTTTCACGCAGGAAGGAATCTCTACTTTCCAGTGTCTCCAATACGTCAAGCACCATGAGCATGCCCAGAAAAAAAGAACTGTGTTTCCCACTCATACGGACCATATATAGTTCAGCTCTACTCTGGAAACTGATAGAAACCACACCTCCGCTTACATAAATGCTCTTTAGTTCATAGTGAGAATCGCCTTGAGTTCCAGAACTGTGTAAAATCATTTGAGGCCAAAATTCACTTGGTTTACCAGAAATAAACTCTTGCTTGTAGGAAGACACACATCCTGCGGTTTAACTCCATTTCGGAAGGGAAATTCAGACCATTGTTCTCATCCATGAAACACACTCTGTTTTCAGGCAAGAAGCAAGCTCTTCTTTCAAGCGTCTCAAATACAGCAAGAACCATGAACATGCCCATAAAAAAAGAACTGTGTTTCCCACTCATACGCACCATATATAGTTCAGCTCTACTCTGGAAACTGATAGAAACCACACCTCCGCTTACATAAATGCTCTTTAGTTCATAGTGAGAATCGCCTTGGGTTCCAGAACTGTGTAAAATCATTTGAGGCCAAAATTCACTTGGTTTACCAGAAATTAACTCTTGCTTGTAGGAAGACACAGATCCTGGGGTTTAACTCCATTTCGGAAGGGAAATTCAGACCATTGTTCTCATCCATGAAACACACTCTGTTTTCAGGCAAGAAGCAAGCTCTTCTTTCCAGGGTCTCCAATACAGCAAGAACAATGAGCATGCCCAGAAAAAAAGAACTGTGTTTCCCACTCATATGGACCTTATATAGTTCAGCTCTACTCTTGAAACTGGTACAAACCACAGCTCTGCTTAAATAAATGCTCTTTATTTAATAGTGAGAATAGCGTTGGGTTCCAAAACTGTGTAAAATCATTTGAGCCCAAAATTCACTTGGTTTACCAGAAATAAACTCTTGCTTGTAGGAAGACACTGATCCTGGGCTTTAACTCCGTTTCTGAAGGGAAATTCATACCACTGTTCTCATCCACGAAACACACTCTGTTTTCAAGCAAGAAGGAATCTCTTCTTTCCAGTGTCTCCAATACAGCAAGCACCATGAGCATGCCCAGAAAAAAAGAACTTTGTTTCCCACTCATATGCACAATATATAGTTCAGCTCTACTCTTGAAACTGATACAAACCACACCTCCGCTTACATAAATGCTCTTTAGTTAATAGTGAGAATTGCTTTGGGTTCCAGAACTGTGTAAAATCATTTGAGGCCAAAATTCACTTGGTTTACCAGAAATGAACTCTTGCTTGTAGGAAGACACAGATCCTGGGGTTTAACTCCATTTCAAAAGGGAAATTCAGACCATTGTTCTCATCCATGAAACACACTCTGTTTTCAGGCAAGAAGCAAGCTCTTCTTTCCAGTGTTTCCAGTACAGCAAGAACCATGAACATGCCCATAAAAAAAGAACTGTGTTTCCCACTCATACGGACCATATATAGTTCAGCTCTACTCTGGAAACTGATACAAACCACACCTCCGCTTACATAAATGCTCTTTAGTTAATAGTGAGAATTGCTTTGGGTTCCAGAACTGTGTAAAATCATTTGAGGCCAAAATTCACTTGGTTTACCAGAAATTAACTCTTGCTTGTAGGAAGACACAGATCCTGCGGTTTAACTCCATTTCGGAAGGGAAATTCAGACCATTGTTCTCATCCATGAAACACACTCTGTTTTCAGGCAAGAAGCAAGCTCTTCTTTCAAGCGTCTCGCATACAGCAAGAACCATGAACATGCCCATAAATAAAGAACTGTGTTTCCCACTCATACGGACCATATATAGTTCAGCTCTACTCTGGAAACTGGTACAAACCACAGCTCCTCTTACATAAATGCTCTTTAGTTAATAGTGAGAATAGCGTTGGGTTCCAAAACTGTGTAAAATCATTTGAGCCCAAAATTCACTTGGTTTACCAGAAATAAACTCTTGCTTGTAGGAAGACACTGATCCTGGGGTTTAACTCCGTTTTTGAAAGGAAATTCAGACCACTGTTCTCATCCATGAAACACACTCTATTTTCACCCAAGAAGGAATCTCTTCTTTCCAGCGTCTCCAATACAGCAAGCACCATGATCATGCCCAGAAAAAAAGAACTGTGTTTCCCACTCATATGGACCATATATAGTTCAGCTCTGCTCTTGAAACTGATACAAACCACAGCTCCGCTTACATAAATGCTCTTTAGTTAATAGTGAGAATCGCGTTGGGTTCCAGAAATGTGTAAAATCATTTGACGCCAAAATTCACTTGGTTTACCAGAAATGAACTCTTGCTTGTAGGAAGACACAGATCCTGGGGTTTAACTCCATTTCAGAAGGGAAATTCAGACCATTGTTCTCATCCATGAAACACACTCTGTTTTCAGGCAAGAAGCAAGCTCTTCTTTCCAGTGTTTCCAGTACAGCATGAACCATGAACATGCCCATAAAAAAAGAACTGAGTTTCCTACTCATATAGACCATATGTAGTTCAGCTCTGCTTATGAAACTGGTACAAACCACAGCTCATCTTACATAAATGCTGTTTAGTTAACAGTGAGTATCGCGTTGGGTTCCAGAACTGTGTAAAATCATTTCGGCCCAAAATTCACTTGGTTTACCAGAAATGAAATCTTGCTTCAAGGAAGACACTGATCCTGGATTTTAACTCCGTTTCTGAAGGGAAATTCAGACCACTGTTCTCATCCATGAAACACACTCTGTTTTCACGCAAGAAGGAATCTCTACTTTCCAGTGTCTCCAATACGTCAAGCACCATGAGCATGCCCAGAGAAAAAGAACTGTGTTTCCCACTCATACGGACCATATATAGTTCAGCTCTACTCTGGAAACTGATAGAAACCACACCTCCGCTTACATAAATGCTCTTTAGTTAATAGTGAGAATCGCCTTGGGTTCCTGAACTGTGTAAAATCATTTGAGGCCAAAATTCACTTGGTTTACCAGAAATTAACTCTTCCTTGTAGGAAGACACAGATCCTGGGGTTTAACTCCATTTCGGAAGGGAAATTCAGACCATTGTTCTCATCCATGAAACACACTCTGTTTTCAGGCAAGAAGCAAGCTCTTCTTTCAAGCGTCTACTATACAGCAAGAACCATGAACATGCCCATAAAAAAAGAACTGAGTTTCCTACTCATATAGACCATATGTAGTTCAGCTCTGCTTATGAAACTGGGACAAACGACAACTCCTCTTACATAAATGCTGTTTAGTTAGTAGTGAGAATCGCGTTGGGTTCCAGAACTGTGTAAAATCATTTGAGCCCAAAATTCACTTGGTTTACCAGAAATTAACTCTTGCTTGTAGGAAGACACAGATCCTGGGGATTAACTCCATTTCGGAAGCGAAATTCAGACCAGTGTTCTCATCCATGAAACACACTCTGTTTTCACGCAAGAAGGAATCTCTTCTTTCCAGTGTCTCCAATACAGCAAGCACAATGAGAAAGCCCAGAAACAAAGAACTGTGTTTCCTCCTCATACGGAATATATATAGTTCAGCTCTGCTTATGAAACTGATACAAACCACAGCTCCGCTTACATAAATGCTCTTTAGTAAATAGTGAGAATCGTGTTGGGTTCCAGAACTGTGTAAAATCATTTGAGCCCATAATTCACTTGGTTTACCAGAAATGAAATCCTGTTTGTAGGAAGACACAGAACCTGGGGTTTAACTCCATTTCAGAAGGGAAATTCAGGCCATTGTTCTCATCCATGAAACACACTCCGTTTTCACGCAAGAAGCAAGCTCTTCTTTCCAGCATCTCCAATACAGCAAGAACAATGAGCATGCCCAGAAAAAAAGAACTGTGTTTCCCACTCATACGGACCTTATATAGTTCAGCTCTACTCTTGAAACTGGTACAAACCACAGCTCCTCTTACATAAATGCTCTTTAGTTAATAGTGAGAATAGCGTTGGGTTCCAGAACTGTGTAAAATCATTTGAGCCCAAAATTGACTTGGTTTACCAGAAATGAACTCTTGCTTGTAGGAAGACACAGATCCTGGGCTTTAACTCCGTTTCTGAAGGGAAATTCAGACCACTGTTCTTATCCACGAAACACACTCTGTTTTCAAGCAAGAAGCAAGCTCTTCTTTCAAGCGTCTCCAATACAGCAAGAACCATGAACATGCCCATAAAAAAAGAACTGTGTTTCCCACTCATACGGACCATATATAGTTCAGCTCTACTCTGGAAACTGATAGAAACCACACCTCCGCTTACATAAATGCTCTTTAGTTCATAGTGAGAATCGCCTTGGGTTCCAGAACTGTGTAAAATCATTTGAGGCCAAAATTCACTTGGTTTACCAGAAATTAACTCTTGCTTGTAGGAAGACACAGATCCTGGGGTTTAACTCCATTTCGGAAGGGAAATTCAGACCATTGTTCTCATCCATGAAACACACTCTGTTTTCAGGCAAGAAGCAAGCTCTTCTTTCCAGCGTCTCCAATACTGCAAGAACCATGAACATGCCCAGAAAAAAAGAACTGAGTTTCCTACTCATATAGACCATATGTAGTTCAGCTCTGCTTATGAAACTGGGACAAACGACAACTCCTATTACAGAAATGCTGTTTAGTTAATAGTGAGAATCGCGTTGGGTTCCAGAACTGTGTAAAATCATTTGAGCCCAAAATTCACTTGGTTTACCAGAAATTAACTCTTGCTTGTAGGAAGACACAGATCCTGGGGATTAACTCCATTTCGGAAGCGAAATTCAGACCAGTGTTCTCATCCATGAAACACACTCCGTTTTCACGCAAGAAGCAAGCTCTTCTTTCCAGCGTCTCCAATACAGCAAGAACAATGAGCATGCCCAGAAAAAAAGAACTGTGTTTCCCACTCATACGGACATTATATAGTTCAGCTCTACTCTTGAAACTGGTACAAACCACAGCTCCTCTTACATAAATGCTCTTTATTTAATAGTGAGAATAGCGTTGGGTTCCAAAACTGTGTAAAATCATTTGAGCCCAAAATTCACTTGGTTTACCAGAAATAAACTCTTGCTTGTAGGAAGACACAGATCCTGGGCTTTAACTCCGTTTCTGAAGGGAAATTCAGACCATTGTTCTCATCCACGAAACACACTCTGTTTTCAAGCAAGAAGGAATCTCTTCTTTCCAGTGTCTCCAATACAGCAAGCACCATGAGCATGCCCAGAAAAAAAGAACTTTGTTTCCCACTCATATGCACAATATATAGTTCAGCTCTACTCTTGAAACTGATACAAACCACACCTCCGCTTACATAAATGCTCTTTAGTTAATAGTGAGAATTGCTTTGGGTTCCAGAACTGTGTAAAATCATTTGAGGCCAAAATTCACTTGGTTTACCAGAAATGAACTCTTGCTTGTAGGAAGACACAGATCCTGGGGTTTAACTCCATTTCAGAAGGGAAATTCAGACCATTGTTCTCATCCATGAAACACACTCTGTTTTCAGGCAAGAAGCAAGCTGTTCTTTCCAGCCTTTCCAGTACAGCACGAACCATGAACATGACCATAAAAAAAGAACTGAGATTCCTACTCATATAGACCATATGTAGTTCAGCTCTGCTTATGAAACTGGTACAAACCACAGCTCATCTTACATAAATGCTGTTTAGTTAACAGTGAGTATCGCGTTGGGTTCCAGAACTGTGTAAAATCATTTGGGCCCAAAATTCACTTGGTTTACCAGAAATGAAATCTTGCTTCAAGGAAGACACTGATCCTGGATTTTAACTCCGTTTCTGAAGGGAAATTCAGACCACTGTTCTCATCAATGAAACACACTCTGTTTTCACGCAGGAAGGAATCTCTACTTTCCAGTGTCTCCAATACGTCAAGCACCATGAGCATGCCCAGAAAAAAAGAACTGTGTTTCCCACTCATACGGACCATATATAGTTCAGCTCTACTCTGGAAACTGATAGAAACCACACCTCCGCTTACATAAATGCTCTTTAGTTCATAGTGAGAATCGCCTTGAGTTCCAGAACTGTGTAAAATCATTTGAGGCCAAAATTCACTTGGTTTACCAGAAATTAACTCTTGCTTGTAGGAAGACACACATCCTGCGGTTTAACTCCATTTCAGAAGGGAAATTCAGACCATTGTTCTCATCCATGAAACACACTCTGTTTTCAGGCAAGAAGCAAGCTCTTCTTTCAAGCGTCTCAAATACAGCAAGAACCATGAACATGCCCATAAAAAAAGAACTGTGTTTCCCACTCATACGCACCATATATAGTTCAGCTCTACTCTGGAAACTGATAGAAACCACACCTCCGCTTACATAAATGCTCTTTAGTTCATAGTGAGAATCGCCTTGGGTTCCAGAACTGTGTAAAATCATTTGAGGCCAAAATTCACTTGGTTTACCAGAAATTAACTCTTCCTTGTAGGAAGACACAGATCCTGCGGTTTAACTCCATTTCGGAAGGGAAATTCAGACCATTGTTCTCATCCATGAAACACACTCTGTTTTCAGGCAAGAAGCAAGCTCTTCTTTCAAGCGTCTACAATACAGCAAGAACCATGAACATGCCCATAAAAAAAGAACTGAGTTTCCTACTCATATAGACCATATGTAGTTCAGCTCTGCTTATGAAACTGGGACAAACGACAACTCCTCTTACATAAATGCTGTTTAGTTAGTAGTGAGAATCGCGTTGGGTTCCAGAACTGTGTAAAATCATTTGAGCCCAAAATTCACTTGGTTTACCAGAAATTAACTCTTGCTTGTAGGAAGACACAGATCCTGGGGATTAACTCCATTTCGGAAGCGAAATTCAGACCAGTGTTCTCATCCATGAAACACACTCTGTTTTCACGCAAGAAGGAATCTCTTCTTTCCAGTGTCTCCAATACAGCAAGCACAATGAGAAAGCCCAGAAACAAAGAACTGTGTTTATTCCACATACGGAATATATATAGTTCAGCTCTGCTTATGAAACTGATACAAACCACAGCTCCGCTTACATAAATGCTCTTTAGTAAATAGTGAGAATCGTGTTGGGTTCCAGAACTGTGTAAAATCATTTGAGCCCATAATTCACTTGGTTTACCAGAAATGAACTCCTGTTTGTAGGAAGACACAGAACCTGGGGTTTAACTCCATTTCAGAAGGGAAATTCAGGCCATTGTTCTCATCCATGAAACACACTCCGTTTTCACGCAAGAAGCAAGCTCTTCTTTCCAGCATCTCCAATACAGCAAGAACAATGAGCATGCCCAGAAAAAAAGAACTGTGTTTCCCACTCATACGGACCTTATATAGTTCAGCTCTACTCTTGAAACTGGTACAAACCACAGCTCCTCTTACATAAATGCTCTTTAGTTAATAGTGAGAATAGCGTTGGGTTCCAGAACTGTGTAAAATCATTTGAGCCCAAAATTGACTTGGTTTACCAGAAATGAACTCTTGCTTGTAGGAAGACACAGATCCTGGGCTTTAACTCCGTTTCTGAAGGGAAATTCAGACCACTGTTCTTATCCACGAAACACACTCTGTTTTCAAGCAAGAAGCAAGCTCTTCTTTCAAGCGTCTCCAATACAGCAAGAACCATGAACATGCCCATAAAAAAAGAACTGTGTTTCCCACTCATACGGACCATATATAGTTCAGCTCTACTCTGGAAACTGATAGAAACCACACCTCCGCTTACATAAATGCTCTTTAGTTCATAGTGAGAATTGCCTTGGGTTCCAGAACTGTGTAAAATCATTTGAGGCCAAAATTCACTTGGTTTACCAGAAATTAACTCTTGCTTGTAGGAAGACACAGATCCTGCGGTTTAACTCCATTTCGGAAGGGAAATTCAGACCATTGTTCTCATCCATGAAACACACTCTGTTTTCAGGCAAGAAGCACGCTCTTCTTTCCAGCGTCTCCAATACTGCAAGAACCATGAACATGCCCATAAAAAAAGAACTGAGTTTCCTACTCATATAGACCATATGTAGTTCAGCTCTGCTTATGAAACTGGGACAAACGACAACTCCTCTTACATAAATGCTGTTTAGTTAATAGTGAGAATCGCGTTGGGTTCCAGAACTGTGTAAAATCATTTGAGCCCAAAATTCACTTGGTTTACCAGAAATTAACTCTTGCTTGTAGGAAGACACAGATCCTGGGGATTAACTCCATTTCGGAAGCGAAATTCAGACCAGTGTTCTCATCCATGAAACACACTCCGTTTTCACGCAATAAGCAAGCTCTTCTTTCCAGCGTCTCCAATACAGCAAGAACAATGAGCATGCCCAGAAAAAAAGAACTGTGTTTCCCACTCATACGGACATTATATAGTTCAGCTCTACTCTTGAAACTGGTACAAACCACAGCTCCTCTTACATAAATGCTCTTTATTTAATAGTGAGAATAGCGTTGGGTTCCAAAACTGTGTAAAATCATTTGAGCCCAAAATTCACTTGGTTTACCAGAAATAAACTCTTGCTTGTAGGAAGACACAGATCCTGCGGTTTAACTCCATTTCGGAAGGGAAATTCAGACCATTGTTCTCATCCATGAAACACACTCTGTTTTCAGGCAAGAAGCAAGCTCTTCTTTCCAGGGTCTCCAATACAGCAAGAACAATGAGCATGCCCAGAAAAAAAGAACTGTGTTTCCCACTCATACGGACCTTATATAGTTCAGCTCTACTCTTGAAACTGGTACAAACCACAGCTCTGCTTAAATAAATGCTCTTTATTTAATAGTGAGAATAGCGTTGGGTTCCAAAACTGTGTAAAATCATTTGAGCCCAAAATTCACTTGGTTTACCAGAAATAAACTCTTGCTTGTAGGAAGACACAGATCCTGGGCTTTAACTCCGTTTCTGAAGGGAAATTCATACCACTGTTCTCATCCACGAAACACACTCTGTTTTCAAGCAAGAAGGAATCTCTTCTTTCCAGTGTCTCCAATACAGCAAGCACCATGAGCATGCCCAGAAAAAAAGAACTTTGTTTCCCACTCATATGCACAATATATAGTTCAGCTCTACTCTTGAAACTGATACAAACCACACCTCCGCTTACATAAATGCTCTTTAGTTAATAGTGAGAATTGCTTTGGGTTCCAGAACTGTGTAAAATCATTTGAGGCCAAAATTCACTTGGTTTACCAGAAATGAACTCTGGCTTGTAGGAAGACACAGATCCTGGGGTTTAACTCCATTTCAGAAGGGAAATTCAGACCATTGTTCTCATCCATGAAACACACTCTGTTTTCAGGCAAGAAGCAAGCTCTTCTTTCCAGTGTTTCCAGTACAGCAAGAACCATGAACATGCCCATAAAAAAAGAACTGTGTTTCCCACTCATACGGACCATATATAGTTCAGCTCTACTCTGGAAACTGATACAAACCACACCTCCGCTTACATAAATGCTCTTTAGTTAATAGTGAGAATTGCTTTGGGTTCCAGAACTGTGTAAAATCATTTGAGGCCAAAATTCACTTGGTTTACCAGAAATTAACTCTTGCTTGTAGGAAGACACAGATCCTGCGGTTTAACTCCATTTCGGAAGGGAAATTCAGACCATTGTTCTCATCCATGAAACACACTCTGTTTTCAGGCAAGAAGCAAGCTCTTCTTTCAAGCGTCTCCCATACAGCAAGAACCATGAACATGCCCATAAAAAAAGAACTGTGTTTCCCACTCATACGGACCATATATACTTCAGCTCTACTCTGGAAACTGGTACAAACCACAGCTCCTCTTACATAAATGCTCTTTAGTTAATAGTGAGAATAGCGTTGGGTTCCAAAACTGTGTAAAATCATTTGAGCCCAAAATTCACTTGGTTTACCAGAAATTAACTCTTGCTTGTAGGAAGACACAGATCCTGGGGATTAATTCCATTTTGGAAGCGAAATTCAGACCAGTGTTCTCATCCATGAAACACACTCCGTTTTCACGCAAGAAGCAAGCTCTTCTTTCCAGCGTCTCCAATACAGCAAGAACAATGAGCATGCCCAGAAAAAAAGAACTGTGTTTCCCACTCATACGGACATTATATAGTTCAGCTCTACTCTTGAAACTGGTACAAACCACAGCTCCTCTTACATAAATGCTCTTTATTTAATAGTGAGAATAGCGTTGGGTTCCAAAACTGTGTAAAATCATTTGAGCCCAAAATTCACTTGTTTTACCAGAAATAAACTCTTGCTTGTAGGAAGACACAGATCCTGGGCTTTAACTCCGTTTCTGAAGGGAAATTCAGACCATTGTTCTCATCCACGAAACACACTCTGTTTTCAAGCAAGAAGGAATCTCTTCTTTCCAGTGTCTCCAATACAGCAAGCACCATGAGCATGCCCAGAAAAAAAGAACTTTGTTTCCCACTCATATGCACAATATATATTTCAGCTCTACTCTTGAAACTGATAGAAACCACACCTCCGCTTACATAAATGCTCTTTAGTTAATAGTGAGAATTGCTTTGGGTTCCAGAACTGTGTAAAATCATTTGAGGCCAAAATTCACTTGGTTTACCAGAAATGAACTCTTGCTTGTAGGAAGACACAGATCCTGGGGTTTAACTCCATTTCAGAAGGGAAATTCAGACCATTGTTCTCATCCATGAAACACACTCTGTTTTCAGGCAAGAAGCAAGCTGTTCCTTCCAGCCTTTCCAGTACAGCACGAACCATGAACATGCCCGTAAAAAAAGAACTGAGTTTCCTACTCATATAGACTATATGTAGTTCAGCTCTGCTTATGAAACTGGTACAAACCACAGCTCATCTTACATAAATGCTGTTTAGTTAACAGTGAGTATCGCGTTGGGTTCCAGAACTGTGTAAAATCATTTGGGCCCAAAATTCACTTGGTTTACCAGAAATGAAATCTGGCTTCAAGGAAGACACTGATCCTGGATTTTAACTCCGTTTCTGAAGGGAAATTCAGACCACTGTTTTCATCCATGAAACACACTCTGTTTTCACGCAAGAAGGAATCTCTACTTTCCAGTGTCTCCAATACGTCAAGCACCATGAGCATGCCCAGAAAAAAAGAACTGTGTTTCCCACTCATAAGGACCATATATAGATCAGCTCTACTCTGGAAACTGATAGAAACCACACCTCCGCTTACATAAATGCTCTTTAGTTAATAGTGAGAATCGCCTTGGGTTCCAGAACTGTGTAAAATCATTTGAGGCCAAAATTCACTTGGTTTACCAGAAATGAACTCTTGCTTGTAGGAAGACACAGATCCTGGGGTTTAACTCCATTTCAGAAGGGAAATTCAGACCATTGTTCTCATCCATGAAACACACTCTGTTTTCAGGCAAGAAGCAAGCTCTTCTTTCCAGCGTTTGCAATACAGCATGAACCATGAACATGCCCATAAAAAAAGAACTGAGTTTCCTACAAATATAGACCATATGTAGTTCAGCTCTGCTTATGAAACTGGTACAAACCACAGCTCTTCTTACATAAATGCTGTTTAGTTAACAGTGAGTATCGCGTTGGGTGCCAGAACTGTGTCAAATCATTTGGGAGCTCAAAATTCACTTGGTTTACCAGAAATGAAATCTTGCTTCAAGGAAGACACTGATCCTGGATTTTAACTCCGTTTCTGAAGGGAAATTCAGACCACTGTTCTCATCAATGAAACACACTCTGTTTTCACGCAAGAAGGAATCTCTACTTTCCAGTGTCTCCAATACGTCAAGCACCATGAGCATGCCCAGAAAAAAAGAACTGTGTTTCCCACTCATACGGACCATATATAGTTCAGCTCTACTCTGGAAACTGATAGAAACCACACCTCCGCTTACATAAATGCTCTTTAGTTCATAGTGAGAATCGCCTTGAGTTCCAGAACTGTGTAAAATCATTTGAGGCCAAAATTCACTTGGTTTACCAGAAATGAACTCTTGCTTGTAGGAAGACACAGATCCTGCGGTTTAACTCCATTTCGGAAGGGAAATTCAGACCATTATTCTCATCCATGAAACACACTCTGTTTTCAGGCAAGAAGCAAGCTCTTCTTTCAAGCGTCTCAAATACAGCAAGAACCATGAACATGCCCATAAAAAAAGAACTGTGTTTCCCACTCATATGCACAATATATAGTTCAGCTCTACTCTTGAAACTGATACAAACCACACCTCCGCTTACATAAATGCTCTTTAGTTAATAGTGAGAATTGCTTTGGGTTCCAGAACTGTGTAAAATCATTTGAGGCCAAAATTCACTTGGTTTACCAGAAATGAACTCTGGCTTGTAGGAAGACACAGATCCTGGGGTTTAACTCCATTTCAGAAGGGAAATTCAGACCATTGTTCTCATCCATGAAACACACTCTGTTTTCAGGCAAGAAGCAAGCTCTTCTTTCCAGTGTTTCCAGTACAGCAAGAACCATGAACATGCCCATAAAAAAAGAACTGTGTTTCCCACTCATACGGACCATATATAGTTCAGCTCTACTCTGGAAACTGATACAAACCACACCTCCGCTTACATAAATGCTCTTTAGTTAATAGTGAGAATTGCTTTGGGTTCCAGAACTGTGTAAAATCATTTGAGGCCAAAATTCACTTGGTTTACCAGAAATTAACTCTTGCTTGTAGGAAGACACAGATCCTGCGGTTTAACTCCATTTCGGAAGGGAAATTCAGACCATTGTTCTCATCCATGAAACACACTCTGTTTTCAGGCAAGAAGCAAGCTCTTCTTTCAAGCGTCTCCCATACAGCAAGAACCATGAACATGCCCATAAAAAAAGAACTGTGTTTCCCACTCATACGGACCATATATAGTTCAGCTCTACTCTGGAAACTGGTACAAACCACAGCTCCTCTTACATAAATGCTCTTTAGTTAATAGTGAGAATAGCGTTGGGTTCCAAAACTGTGTAAAATCATTTGAGCCCAAAATTCACTTGGTTTACCAGAAATTAACTCTTGCTTGTAGGAAGACACAGATCCTGGGGATTAATTCCATTTTGGAAGCGAAATTCAGACCAGTGTTCTCATCCATGAAACACACTCCGTTTTCACGCAAGAAGCAAGCTCTTCTTTCCAGCGTCTCCAATACAGCAAGAACAATGAGCATGCCCAGAAAAAAAGAACTGTGTTTCCCACTCATACGGACATTATATAGTTCAGCTCTACTCTTGAAACTGGTACAAACCACAGCTCCTCTTACATAAATGCTCTTTATTTAATAGTGAGAATAGCGTTGGGTTCCAAAACTGTGTAAAATCATTTGAGCCCAAAATTCACTTGGTTTACCAGAAATAAACTCTTGCTTGTAGGAAGACACAGATCCTGGGCTTTAACTCCGTTTCTGAAGGGAAATTCAGACCATTGTTCTCATCCACGAAACACACTCTGTTTTCAAGCAAGAAGGAATCTCTTCTTTCCAGTGTCTCCAATACAGCAAGCACCATGAGCATGCCCAGAAAAAAAGAACTTTGTTTCCCACTCATATGCACAATATATATTTCAGCTCTACTCTTGAAACTGATAGAAACCACACCTCCGCTTACATAAATGCTCTTTAGTTAATAGTGAGAATTGCTTTGGGTTCCAGAACTGTGTAAAATCATTTGAGGCCAAAATTCACTTGGTTTACCAGAAATGAACTCTTGCTTGTAGGAAGACACAGATCCTGGGGTTTAACTCCATTTCAGAAGGGAAATTCAGACCATTGTTCTCATCCATGAAACACACTCTGTTTTCAGGCAAGAAGCAAGCTGTTCCTTCCAGCCTTTCCAGTACAGCACGAACCATGAACATGCCCATAAAAAAAGAACTGAGTTTCCTACTCATATAGACTATATGTAGTTCAGCTCTGCTTATGAAACTGGTACAAACCACAGCTCATCTTACATAAATGCTGTTTAGTTAACAGTGAGTATCGCGTTGGGTTCCAGAACTGTGTAAAATCATTTGGGCCCAAAATTCACTTGGTTTACCAGAAATGAAATCTGGCTTCAAGGAAGACACTGATCCTGCATTTTAACTCTGTTTCTGAAGGGAAATTCAGACCACTGTTTTCATCCATGAAACACACTCTGTTTTCACGCAAGAAGGAATCTCTACTTTCCAGTGTCTCCAATACGTCAAGCACCATGAGCATGCCCAGAAAAAAAGAACTGTGTTTCCCACTCATAAGGACCATATATAGATCAGCTCTACTCTGGAAACTGATAGAAACCACACCTCCGCTTACATAAATGCTCTTTAGTTAATAGTGAGAATCGCCTTGGGTTCCAGAACTGTGTAAAATCATTTGAGGCCAAAATTCACTTGGTTTACCAGAAATGAACTCTTGCTTGTAGGAAGACACAGATCCTGGGGTTTAACTCCATTTCAGAAGGGAAATTCAGACCATTGTTCTCATCCATGAAACACACTCTGTTTTCAGGCAAGAAGCAAGCTCTTCTTTCCAGCGTTTGCAATACAGCATGAACCATGAACATGCCCATAAAAAAAGAACTGAGTTTCCTACAAATATAGACCATATGTAGTTCAGCTCTGCTTATGAAACTGGTACAAACCACAGCTCTTCTTACATAAATGCTGTTTAGTTAACAGTGAGTATCGCGTTGGGTGCCAGAACTGTGTCAAATCATTTGGGAGCTCAAAATTCACTTGGTTTACCAGAAATGAAATCTTGCTTCAAGGAAGACACTGATCCTGGATTTTAACTCCGTTTCTGAAGGGAAATTCAGACCACTGTTCTCATCAATGAAACACACTCTGTTTTCACGCAAGAAGGAATCTCTACTTTCCAGTGTCTCCAATACGTCAAGCACCATGAGCATGCCCAGAAAAAAAGAACTGTGTTTCCCACTCATACGGACCATATATAGTTCAGCTCTACTCTGGAAACTGATAGAAACCACACCTCCGCTTACATAAATGCTCTTTAGTTCATAGTGAGAATCGCCTTGAGTTCCAGAACTGTGTAAAATCATTTGAGGCCAAAATTCACTTGGTTTACCAGAAATGAACTCTTGCTTGTAGGAAGACACAGATCCTGCGGTTTAACTCCATTTCGGAAGGGAAATTCAGACCATTATTCTCATCCATGAAACACACTCTGTTTTCAGGCAAGAAGCAAGCTCTTCTTTCAAGCGTCTCCCATACAGCAAGAACCATGAACATGCCCATAAAAAAAGAACTGTGTTTCCCACTCATACGCACCATATATAGTTCAGCTCTACTCTGGAAACTGATAGAAACCACACCTCCGCTTACATAAATGCTCTTTAGTTCATAGTGAGAATCGCCTTGGGTTCCAGAACTGTGTAAAATCATTTGAGCCCAAAATTCACTTGGTTTACCAGAAATTAACTCTTGCTTGTAGGAAGACACAGATCCTGGGGATTAACTCCATTTCGGAAGCGAAATTCAGACCAGTGTTCTCATCCATGAAACACACTCTGTTTTCACGCAAGAAGGAATCTCTTCTTTCCAGTGTCTCCAATACAGCAAGCACAATGAGAAAGCCCAGAAACAAAGAACTGTGTTTCCTCCTCATACGGAATATATATAGTTCAGCTCTGCTTATGAAACTGATACAAACCACAGCTCCGCTTACATAAATGCTCTTTAGTTAATAGTGAGAATCGTGTTGGGTTCCAGAACTGTGTAAAATCATTTGAGCCCATAATTCACTTGGTTTACCAGAAATGAACTCCTGTTTGTAGGAAGACACAGAACCTGGGGTTTAAGTCCATTTCAGAAGGGAAATTCAGGCCATTGTTCTCATCCATGAAACACACTCCGTTTTCACGCAAGAAGCAAGCTCTTCTTTCCAGCATCTCCACTACAGCAAGAACAATGAGCACGCCCAGAAAAAAAGAACTGTGTTTCCCACTCATACGGACCTTATATAGTTCAGCTCTAGTCTTGAAACTGGTACAAACCACAGCTCCTCTTACATAAATGCTCTTTAGTTAATAGTGAGAATAGCGTTGGGTTCCAGAAATGTGTAAAATCATTTGAGCCCAAAATTGACTTGGTTTACCAGAAATGAACTCTTGCTTGTAGGAAGACACAGATCCTGGGCTTTAACTCCGTTTCTGAAGGGAAATTCAGACCACTGTTCTCATCCACGAAACACACTCTGTTTTCAAGCAAGAAGCAAGCTCTTCTTTCAAGCGTCTCCAATACAGCAAGAACCATGAACATGCCCATAAAAAAAGAACTGTGTTTCCCACTCATACGGACCATATATAGTTCAGCTCTACTCTGGAAACTGATAGAAACCACACCTCCGCTTACATAAATGCTCTTTAGTTCATAGTGAGAATCGCCTTGGGTTCCAGAACTGTGTAAAATCATTTGAGGCCAAAATTCACTTGGTGTACCAGAAATTAACTCTTGCTTGTAGGAAGACACAGATCCTGCGGTTTAACTCCATTTTGGAAGGGAAATTAAGACCATTGTTCTCATCCATGAAACACACTCTGTTTTCAGGCAAGAAGCAAGCTCTTCTTTCCAGCGTCTCCAATACTGCAAGAACCATGAACATGCCCATAAAAAAAGAACTGAGTTTCCTACTCATATAGACCATATGTAGTTCAGCTCTGCTTATGAAACTGGGACAAACGACAACTCCTCTTACAGAAATGCTGTTTAGTTAATAGTGAGAATAGCGTTGGGTTCCAGAACTGTGTAAAATCATTTGAGCCCAAAATTCACTTGGTTTACCAGAAATTATCTCTTGCTTGTAGGAAGACACAGATCCTGGGGATTAACTCCATTTCGGAAGTGAAATTCAGACCAGTGTTCTCATCCATGAAACACACTCCGTTTTCACGCAAGAAGCAAGCTCTTCTTTCCAGCGTCTCCAATACAGCAAGAACAATGAGCATGCCCAGAAAAAAAGAACTGTGTTTCCCACTCATACGGACCTTATATAGTTCAGCTCTACTCTTGAAACTGGTACAAACCACAGCTCCTCTTACATAAATGCTCTTTATTTAATAGTGAGAATAGCGTTGGGTTCCAAAACTGTGTAAAATCATTTGAGCCCAAAATTCACTTGGTTTACCAGAAATAAACTCTTGCTTGTAGGAAGACACAGATCCTGGGCTTTAACTCCGTTTCTGAAGGGAAATTCAGACCACTGTTCTCATCCACGAAACACACTCTGTTTTCAAGCAAGAAGCAAGCTCTTCTTTCAAGCTTCTCCAATACAGCAAGAACCATGAACATGCCCATAAAAAAAGAACTGTGTTTCCCACTCATACGGACCATATATAGTTCAGCTCTACTCTGGAAACTGATAGAAACCACACCTCCGCTTACATAAATGCTCTTTAGTTCATAGTGAGAATCGCCTTGGGTTCCAGAACTGTGTAAAATCATTTGAGGCCAAAATTCACTTGGTTTACCAGAAATTAACTCTTGCTTGTAGGAAGACACAGATCCTGGGCTTTAACTCCGTTTCTGAAGGGAAATTCAGACCACTGTTCTCATCCACGAAACACACTCTGTTTTCAAGGTAGAAGGAGTCTCTTCTTTCCAGTGTCTCCAATACAGCAAGCACCATGAGCATGCCCAGAAAAAAAGAACTTTGTTTCCCACTCATATGCACAATATATAGTTCAGCTCTACTCTTGAAACTGATACAAACCACACCTCCGCTTACATAAATGCTCTTTAGTTAATAGTGAGAATTGCTTTGGGTTCCAGAACTGTGTAAAATCATTTGAGGCCAAAATTCACTTGGTTTACCAGAAATGAACTCTTGCTTGTAGGAAGACACAGATCCTGGGGTTTAACTCCATTTCAGAAGGGAAATTCAGACCATTGTTCTCATCCATGAAACACACTCTGTTTTCAGGCAAGAAGCAAGCTCTTCTTTCCAGTGTTTACAGTACAGCATGAACCATGAACATGCCCATAAAAAAAGAACTGAGTTTCCTACTCATATAGACCATATGTAGTTCAGCTCTGCTTATGAAACTGGTACAAACCACAGCTCATCTTACATAAATGCTGTTTAGTTAACAGTGAGTATCGCGTTGGGTTCCAGAACTGTGTAAAATCATTTGGGCCCAAAATTCACTGGTTTACCAGAAATGAAATCTTGCTTCAAGGAAGACACTGATCCTGGATTTTAACTCCGTTTCTGAAGGGAAATTCAGACCACTGTTCTCATCCATGAAACACACTCTGTTTTCACGCAAGAAGGAATCTCTACTTTCCAGTGTCTCCAATACGTCAAGCACCATGAGCATGCCCAGAAAAAAAGAACTGTGTTTCCCACTCATACGGACCATATATAGTTCAGCTTTACTCTGGAAACTGATAGAAACCACACCTCCGCTTACATAAATGCTCTTTAGTTAATAGTGAGAATCGCCTTGAGTTCCAGAACTGTGTAAAATCATTTGAGGCCAAAATTCACTTGGTTTACCAGAAATTAACTCTTCCTTGTAGGAAGACACAGATCCTGGGGTTTAACTCCAATTCGGAAGGGAAATTCAGACCATTGTTCTCATCCATGAAACACACTCTGTTTTCAGGCAAGAAGCAAGCTCTTCTTTCAAGCGTCTCCAATACAGCAAGAACCATGAACATGCCCATAAAAAAAGAACTGAGTTTCCTACTCATATAGACCATATGTAGTTCAGCTCTGCTTATGAAACTGGGACAAACGACAACTCCTCTTATATAAATGCTGTTTAGTTAGTAGTGAGAATCGCGTTGGGTTCCAGAACTGTGTAAAATCATTTCAGCCCAAAATTCACTTGGTTTACCAGAAATGAACTCTTGCTTGTAGGAAGACACAGATCCTGGGGATTAACTCCATTTCGGAAGCGAAATTCAGACCAGTGTTCTCATCCATGAAACACACTCTGTTTTCACGCAAGAAGGAATCTCTTCTTTCCAGTGTCTCCAATACAGCAAGCACAATGAGAAAGCCCAGAAACAAAGAACTGTGTTTCCTCCTCATACGGAATATATATAGTTCAGCTCTGCTTATGAAACTGATACAAACCACAGCTCCGCTTACAAAAAATGCTCTTTAGTTAATAGTGAGAATCGTGTTGGGTTCCAGAACTGTGTCAAATCATTTGGGCCCAAAATTCACTTGGTTTACCAGAAATGAAATCTTGCTTCAAGGAAGACACTGATCCTGGATTTTAACTCCGTTTCTGAAGGGAAATTCAGACCACTTTTCTCATCCATGAAACACACTCTGTTTTCACGCAAGAAGGAATCTCTACTTTCCAGTGTCTCCAATACGTCAAGCACCATGAGCATGCCCAGAAAAAAAGAACTGTGTTTCCCACTCATACGGACCATATATAGTTCAGCTCTACTCTGGAAACTGATAGAAACCACACCTCCGCTTACATAAATGCTCTTTAGTTCATAGTGAGAATCGCCTTGAGTTCCAGAACTGTGTAAAATCATTTGAGGCCAAAATTCACTTGGTTTACCAGAAATGAACTCTTGCTTGTAGGAAGACACAGATCCTGCGGTTTAACTCCATTTCGGAAGGGAAATTCAGACCATTGTTCTCATCCATGAAACACACTCTGTTTTCAGGCAAGAAGCAAGCTCTTCTTTCAAGCGTCTCCAATACAGCAAGAACCATGAACATGCCCATAAAAAAAGAACTGTGTTTCCCACTCATACGGACCATATATAGTTCAGCTCTACTCTGGAAACTGATAGAAACCACACCTCCACTTACATAAATGCTCTTTAGTTCATAGTGAGAATCGCCTTGGGTTCCAGAACTGTGTAAAATCATTTGAGGCCAAAATTCAATTGGTTTACCAGAAATTAACTCTTGCTTGTAGGAAGACATAGATCCTGCGGTTTAACTCCATTTCTGAAGGGAAATTCAGACCACTTTTCTCATCCATGAAACACACTCTGTATTCTCGCAAGAAGGAATCTCTACTTTCCAGTGTCTCCAATACGTCAAGCACCATGATCATGCCCAGAAAAAAAGAACTGTGTTTCCCACTCATATGGACCATATATAGTTCAGCTCTGCTCTTGAAACTGATACAAACCACAGCTCCGCTTACATAAATGCTCTTTAGTTAATAGTGAGAATCGCGTTGGGTTCCAGAACTGTGTAAAATCATTTGACGCCAAAATTCACTTGGCAAACCAGAAATGAACTCTTGCTTGTAGGAAGACACAGATCCTGGGGTTTAACTCCATTTCAGAAGGGAAATTCAGACCATTGTTCTCATCCAGGAAACACACTCTGTTTTCAGGCAAGAAGCAAGCTCTTCTTTCAAGCGTCTCCAATACAGCAAGAACCATGAACATGCCCATAAAAAAAGAACTGAGTTTCCTACTCATATAGACCATATGTAGTTCAGCTCTGCTTATTAAACTGGGACAAACGACAACTCCTCTTACAGAAATGCTGTTTAGTTAGTAGTGAGAATCGCGTTGGGTTCCAGAACTGTGTAAAATCATTTGAGCCCAAAATTCACTTGGTTTACCAGAAATTATCTCTTGCTTGTAGGAAGACACAGATCCTGGGCTTTAACTCCGTTTCTGAAGGGAAATTCAGACCACTGTTCTCATCCACGAAACACACTCTGTTTTCAAGCAAGAAGGAATCTCTTCTTTCCAGTGTCTCCAATACAGCAAGCACCATGAGCATGCCCAGAAAAAAAGAACTTTGTTTCCCACTCATATGCACAATATATTGTTCAGCTCTACTCTTGAAACTGATACAAACCACATCTCCGCTTACATAAATGCTCTTTAGTTAATAGTGAAAATTGCCTTGGGTTCCAGAACTGTGTAAAATCATTTGAGGCCAAAATTCACTTGGTTTACCAGAAATGAACTCTTGCTTGTAGGAAGACACAGATCCTGGGGTTTAACTCCATTTCAGAAGGGAAATTCAGACCATTGTTCTCATCCATGAAACACACTCTGTTTTCAGGCAAGAAGCAAGCTCTTCTTTCCAGCGTTTGCAATACAGCATGAACCATGAACATGCCCATAAAAAATGAACTGAGTTTCCTACAAATATATACCATATGTAGTTCAGCTCTGCTTATGAAACTGGTACAAACCACAGCTCCTCTTACATAAATGCTGTTTAGTTAACAGTGAGTATCGCGTTGGGTTCCAGAACTGTGTCAAATCATTTGGGCCCAAAATTCACGTGGTTTACCAGAAATGAAACCTTGCTTCAAGGAAGACACTGATCCTGGATTTTAACTCCGTTTCTGAATGGAAATTCAGACCACTTTTCTCATCCATGAAACACACTCTGTTTTCACGCAAGAAGGAATCTCTACTTTCCAGTGTCTCCAATACGTCAAGCACCATGAGCATGCCCAGAAAAAAAGAACTGTGTTTCCCACTCATACGGACCATATATAGTTCAGCTCTACTCTGGAAACTGATAGAAACCACACCTCCACTTACATAAATGCTCTTTAGTTAATAGTGAGAATCGCCTTGGGTTCCAGAACTGTGTAAAATCATTTGAGGCCAAAATTCACTTGGTTTACCAGAAATTAACTCTTGCTTGTAGGAAGACACAGATCCTGCGGTTTAACTCCATTTCGGAAGGGAAATTCAGACCATTGTTCTCATCCATGAAACACACTCTGTTTTCAGGCAAGAAGCAAGCTCTTCTTTCAAGCGTCTCCAATACAGCAAGAACCATGAACATGCCCATAAAAAAAGAACTGTGTTTCCCACTCATACGGACCATATATAGTTCAGCTCTACTCTGGAAACTGATAGAAACCACACCTCCGCTTACATAAATGCTCTTTAGTTCATAGTGAGAATCGCCTTGGGTTCCAGAACTGTGTAAAATCATTTGAGGCCAAAATTCACTTGGTTTACCAGAAATTAACTCTTGCTTGTAGGAAGACACAGATCCTGTGGTTTAACTCCATTTCTGAAGGGAAATTCAGACCACTTTTCTCATCCATGAAACACACTCTGTTTTCTCGCAAGAAGGAATCTCTACTTTCCAGTGTCTCCAATACGTCAAGCACCATGAGCATGCCCAGAAAAAAAGAACTGTGTTTCCCACTCATACGGACCATATATAGTTCAGCTCTACTCTGGAAACTGGTACAAACCACAGCTCCTCTTACATAAATGCTCTTTAGTTAATAGTGAGAATAGCGTTGGGTTCCAAAACTGTGTAAAATCATTTGAGCCCAAAATTCACTTGGTTTACCAGAAATAAACTCTTGCTTGTAGGAAGACACTGATCCTGGGGTTTAACTCCGTTTTTGAAAGGAAATTCAGACCACTGTTCTCATCCATGAAACACACTCTATTTTCACGCAAGAAGGAATCTCTTCTTTCCAGCGTCTCCAATACAGCAAGCACCATGATCATGCCCAGAAAAAAAGAACTGTGTTTCCCACTCATATGGACCATATATAGTTCAGGTCTGCTCTTGAAACTGATACAAACCACAGCTCCGCTTACATAAATGCTCTTTAGTTAATAGTGAGAATCGCGTTGGGTTCCAGAACTGTGTAAAATCATTTGACGCCAAAATTCACTTGGCAAACCAGAAATGAACTCTTGCTTGTAGGAAGACACAGATCCTGGGGTTTACCTCCATTTCAGAAGGGAAATTCAGACCATTGTTCTCATCCATGAAACACACTCTGTTTTCAGGCAAGAAGCAAGCTCTTCTTTCCAGTGTCTCCAGTACAGCATGAACCATGAACATGCCCATAAAAAAAGAACTGAGTTTCCTACTCATATAGACTATATGTAGTTCAGCTCTGCTTATGAAACTGGTACAAACCACAGCTCATCTTACATAAATGCTGTTTAGTTAACAGTGAGTATCGCGTTGGGTTCCAGAACTGTGTAAAATCATTTGGGCCCAAAATTCACTTGGTTTACCAGAAATGAAATCTTGCTTCAAGGAAGACACTGATCCTGGATTTTAACTCCGTTTCTGAAGGGAAATTCAGACCATTGTTCTCATCCATGAAACACACTCTGTTTTCACGCAAGAAGGAATCTCTACTTTCCAGTGTCTCCAATACGTCAAGCACCCTGAGCATGCCCAGAAAAAAAGAACTGTGTTTCCCACTCATACGGACCATATATAGTTCAGCTCTACTCTGGAAACTGATAGAAACCACACCTCCGCTTACATAAATGCTCTTTAGTTAATAGTGAGAATCGCCTTGGGTTCCAGAACTGTGTAAAATCATTTGAGGCCAAAATTCACTTGGTTTACCAGAAATTAACTCTTCCTTGTAGGAAGACACAGATCCTGGGGTTTAACTCCAATTCGGAAGGGAAATTCAGACCATTGTTCTCATCCATGAAACACACTCTGTTTTCAGGCAAGAAGCAAGCTCTTCCTTCAAGCGTCTCCAATACAGCAAGAACCATGAACATGCCCATAAAAAAAGAACTGAGTTTCCTACTCATATAGACCATATGTAGTTCAGCTCTGCTTATGAAACTGGGACAAACGACAACTCCTCTTACATAAATGCTGTTTAGTTAGTAGTGAGAATCGCGTTGGGTTCCAGAACTGTGTAAAATCATTTGAGCCCAAAATTCACTTGGTTTACCAGAAATTAACTCTTGCTTGTAGGAAGACACAGATCCTGGGGATTAACTCCATTTCGGAAGCGAAATTCAGACCAGTGTTCTCATCCATGAAACACACTCTGTTTTCACGCAAGAAGGAATCTCTTCTTTCCAGTGTCTCCAATACAGCAAGCACAATGAGAAAGCCCAGAAACAAAGAACTGTGTTTCCTCCTCATACGGAATATATATAGTTCAGCTCTGCTTATGAAACTGATACAAACCACAGCTCCGCTTACATAAATGCTCTTTAGTTAATAGTGAGAATCGTGTTGGGTTCCAGAACTGTGTAAAATCATTTGAGCCCATAATTCACTTGGTTTACCAGAAATGAACTCCTGTTTGTAGGAAGACACAGAACCTGGGGTTTAACTCCATTTCAGAAGGGAAATTCAGGCCATTGTTCTCATCCATGAAACACACTCCGTTTTCACGCAAGAAGCAAGCTCTTCTTTCCAGCATCTCCAATACAGCAAGAACAATGAGCATGCCCAGAAAAAAAGAACTGTGTTTCCCACTCATACGGACCTTATATAGTTCAGCTCTACTCTTGAAACTGGTACAAACCACAGCTCCTCTTACATAAATGCTCTTTAGTTAATAGTGAGAATAGCGTTGGGTTCCACAACTGTGTAAAATCATTTGAGCCCAAAATTGACTTGGTTTACCAGAAATGAACTCTTGCTTGTAGGAAGACACAGATCCTGGGCTTTAACTCCGTTTCTGAAGGGAAATTCAGACCACTGTTCTCATCCACGAAACACACTCTGTTTTCAAGCAAGAAGCAAGCTCTTCTTTCAAGCGTCTCCAATACAGCAAGAACCATGAACATGCCCATAAAAAAAAACTGTTTTTCCCACTCATACGGACCATATATAGTTCAGCTCTACTCTGGAAACTGATAGAAACCACACCTCCGCTTACATAAATGCTCTTTAGTTCATAGTGAGAATCGCCTTCGGTTCCAGAACTGTGTAAAATCATTTGAGGCCAAAATTCACTTGGTTTACCAGAAATTAACTCTTGCTTGTAGGAAGACACAGATCCTGCGGTTTAACTCCATTTCGGAAGGGAAATTCAGACCATTGTTCTCATCCATGAAACACACTCTGTTTTCAGGCAAGAAGCAAGCTCTTCTTTCCAGCGTCTCCAATACTGCAAGAACCATGAACATGCCCATAAAAAAAGAACTGAGTTTCCTACTCATATAGACCATATGTAGTTCAGCTCTGCTTATGAAACTGATACAAACCACAGCTCCGCTTACATAAATGCTCTTTAGTTAATAGTGAGAATCGTGTTGGGTTCCAGAACTGTGTAAAATCATTTGAGCCCAAAATTCACTTGGTTTACCAGAAATTATCTCTTGCTTGTAGGAAGACACAGATCCTGGGGATTAACTCCATTTCGGAAGCGAAATTCAGACCAGTGTTCTCATCCATGAAACACACTCCGTTTTCACGCAAGAAGCAAGCTCTTCTTTCCAGCGTCTCCAATACAGCAAGAACAAGGAGCATGCCCAGAAAAAAAGAACTGTGTTTCCCACTCATACGGACCTTATATAGTTCAGCTCTACTCTTGAAACTGGTACAAACCACAGCTCCTCTTACATAAATGCTCTTTATTTAATAGTGAGAATAGCGTTGGGTTCCAAAACTGTGTAAAATCATTTGAGCCCAAAATTCACTTGGTTTACCAGCAATAAACTCTTGCTTGTAGGAAGACACAGATCCTAGGCTTTAACTCCGTTTCTGAAGGGAAATTCAGACCACTGTTCTCATCCACGAAACACACTCTGTTTTCAAGCAAGAAGCAAGCTCTTCTTTCAAGCGTCTCCAATACAGCAAGAACCATGAACATGCCCATAAAAAAAGAACTCTGTTTCCCACTCATACGGACCATATATAGTTCAGCTCTACTCTGGAAACTGATAGAAACCACACCTCCGCTTACATAAATGCTCTTTAGTTCATAGTGAGAATCGCCTTGGGTTCCAGAACTGTGTAAAATCATTTGAGGCCAAAATTCACTTGGTTTACCAGAAATTAACTCTTGCTTGTAGGAAGACACAGATCCTGCGGTTTAACTCCATTTCTGAAGGGAAATTCAGACCACTTTTCTCATCCATGAAACACACTCTGTTTTCACGCAAGAAGGAATCTCTACTTTCCATTGTCTCCAATACGTCAAGCACCATGAGCATGCCCAGAAAAAAAGAACTGTGTTTCCCACTCATACGGACCATATATAGTTCAGGTCTACTCTGGAAACTGGTAGAAACCACACCTCCGCTTACATAAATGCTCTTTAGTTAATAGTGAGAATCGCCTTGGGTTCCAGAACTGTGTAAAATCATTTGAGGCCAAAATGCACTTGGTTTACCAGAAATTAACTCTTGCTTGTAGGAAGACACAGATCCTGAGGTTTAACTCCATTTCGGAAGGGAAATTCAGACCATTGTTCTCATCCATGAAACACACTCTGTTTTCAGGCAAGAACCAAGCTCTTCTTTCAAGCGTCTCCCATACAGCAAGAACCATGAACATGCCCATAAAAAAAGAACTGTGTTTCCCACTCATACGGACCATATATAATTCAGCTCTACTCTGGAAACTGGTACAAACCACAGCTCCTCTTACATAAATGCTCTTTAGTTAATAGTGAGAATAGCGTTGGGTTCCAAAACTGTGTAAAATCATTTGAGCCCAAAATTCACTTGGTTTACCAGAAATAAACTCTTGCTTGTAGGAAGACACTGATCCTGGGGTTTAACTCCGTTTTTGAAAGGAAATTCAGACCACTGTTCTCATCCATGAAACACACTCTATTTTCACGCAACAAGGAATCTCTTCTTTCCAGCGTCTCCAATACAGCAAGCACCATGAGCATGCCCAGAAAAAAAGAACTGTGTTTCCCACTCATATGGACCATATATACTTCAGCTCTGCTCTTGAAACTGATACAAACCACAGCTCCGCTTACATAAATGCTCTTTAGTTAATAGTGAGAATCGCGTTGGGTTCCAGAACTGTGTAAAATCATTTGACGCCAAAATTCACTTGGCAAACCAGAAATGAACTCTTGCTTGTAGGAAGACACAGATCCTGGGTTTAACTCCATTTCAGAAGGGAAATTCAGACCATTGTTCTCATCCATGAAACACACTCTGTTTTCAGGCAAGAAGCAAGCTCTTCTTTCAAGCGTCTCCAATACAGCAAGAACCGTGAACATGCCCATAAAAAAAGAACTGAGTTTCCTACTCATATAGACCATATGTAGTTCAGCTCTGCTTATGAAACTGGGACAAACGACAACTCCTCTTACAGAAATGCTGTTTAGTTAGTAGTGAGAATCGCGTTGGGTTCCAGAACTGTGTAAAATCATTTGAGCCCAAAATTCACTTGGTTTACCAGAAATTATCTCTTGCTTGTAGGAAGACACAGATCCTGGGGATTAACTCCATTTCGGAAGCGAAATTCAGACCAGTGTTCTCATCCATGAAACACACTCTGTTTTCACGCAAGAAGGAACCTCTTCTTTCCAGTGTCTCCAATACAGCAAGCACAATGAGAAAGCCCAGAAACAAAGAACTGTGTTTCCTCCTCATACGGAATATATATAGTTCAGCTCTGCTTATGAAACTGATACAAACCACAGCTCCGCTTACTTAAATGCTCTTTAGTTAATAGTGAGAATCGTGTTGGGTTCCAGAACTGTGTAAAATCATTTGAGCCCATAATTCACTTGGTTTACCAGAAATGAACTCCTGTTTGTAGGAAGACACAGAACCTGGGGTTTAACTCCATTTCAGAAGGGAAATTCAGGCCATTGTTCTCATCCATGAAACACACTCCGTTTTCACGCAAGAAGCAAGCTCTTCTTTCCAGCATCTCCAATACAGCAAGAACAATGAGCATGCCCAGAAAAAAAGAACTGTGTTTCCCACTCATACGGACCATATATAGTTCAGCTCTACTCTGGAAACTGGTACAAACCACAGCTCCTCTTACATAAATGCTCTTTAGTTAATAGTGAGAATAGCGTTGGGTTCCAGAACTGTGTAAAATCATTTGAGCCCAAAATTGACTTGGTTTACCAGAAATGAACTCTTGCTTGTAGGAAGACACAGATCCTGGGCTTTAACTCCGTTTCTGAAGGGAAATTCAGACCACTGTTCTCATCCACGAAACACACTCTGTTTTCAAGCAAGAAGCAAGCTCTTCTTTCAAGCGTCTCCAATACAGCAAGAACCATGAACATGCCCATAAAAAAAAACTGTTTTTCCCACTCATACGGACCATATATAGTTCAGCTCTACTCTGGAAACTGATAGAAACCACACCTCCGCTTACATAAATGCTCTTTAGTTCATAGTGAGAATCGCCTTGGGTTCCAGAACTGTGTAAAATCATTTGAGGCCAAAATTCACTTGGTTTACCAGAAATTAACTCTTGCTTGTAGGAAGACACAGATCCTGCGGTTTAACTCCATTTCGGAAGGGAAATTCAGACCATTGTTCTCATCCATGAAACACACTCTGTTTTCAGGCAAGAAGCAAGCTCTTCTTTCCAGCGTCTCCAATACTGCAAGAACCATGAACATGCCCATAAAAAAAGAACTGAGTTTCCTACTCATATAGACCATATGTAGTTCAGCTCTGCTTATGAAACTGGGACAAACGACAACTCCTCTTACAGAAATGCTGTTTAGTTAATAGTGAGAATAGCGTTGGGTTCCAGAACTGTGTAAAATCATTTGAGCCCAAAATTCACTTGGTTTACCAGAAATTATCTCTTGCTTGTAGGAAGACACAGATCCTGGGGATTAACTCCATTTCTGAAGCGAAATTCAGACCAGTGTTCTCATCCATGAAACACACTCCGTTTTCACGCAAGAAGCAAGCTCTTCTTTCCAGCGTCTCCAATACAGCAAGAACAATGAGCATGCCCATAAAAAAAGAACTGTGTTTCCCACTCATACGGACCTTATATAGTTCAGCTCTACTCTTGAAACTGGTACAAACCACAGCTCCTCTTACATAAATGCTCTTTAGTTAATAGTGAGAATAGCGTTGGGTTCCAAAACTGTGTAAAATGATTTGAGCCCAAAATTCACTTGGTTTACCAGAAATAAACTCTTGCTTGTAGGAAGACACTGATCCTGGGGTTTAACTCCGTTTTTGAAAGGAAATTCAGACCACTGTTCTCATCCATGAAACACACTCTATTTTCACGCAACAAGGAATCTCTTCTTTCCAGCGTCTCCAATACAGCAAGCACCATGAGCATGCCCAGAAAAAAAGAACTGTGTTTCCCACTCATATGGACCATATATAGTTCAGCTCTGCTCTTGAAACTGATACAAACCACAGCTCCGCTTACATAAATGCTCTTTAGTTAATAGTGAGAATCGCGTTGGGTTCCAGAACTGTGTAAAATCATTTGACGCCAAAATTCACTTGGCAAACCAGAAATGAACTCTTGCTTGTAGGAAGACACAGATCCTGGGGTTTAACTCCATTTCAGAAGGGAAATTCAGACCATTGTTCTCATCCATGAAACACACTCTGTTTTCAGGCAAGAAGCAAGCTCTTCTTTCAAGCGTCTCCAATACAGCACGAACCGTGAACATGCCCATAAAAAAAGAACTGAGTTTCCTACTCATATAGACCATATGTAGTTCAGCTCTGCTTATGAAACTGGGACAAACGACAACTCCTCTTACAGAAATGCTGTTTAGTTAGTAGTGAGAATCGCGTTGGGTTCCAGAACTGTGTAAAATCATTTGAGCCCAAAATTCACTTGGTTTACCAGAAATTATCTCTTGCTTGTAGGAAGACACAGATCCTGGGGATTAACTCCATTTCGGAAGCGAAATTCAGACCAGTGTTCTCATCCATGAAACACACTCTGTTTTCACGCAAGAAGGAACCTCTTCTTTCCAGTGTCTCCAATACAGCAAGCACAATGAGAAAGCCAAGAAACAAAGAACTGTGTTTCCTCCTCATACGGAATATATATAGTTCAGCTCTGCTTATGAAACTGATACAAACCACAGCTCCGCTTACATAAATGCTCTTTAGTTAATAGTGAGAATCGTGTTGGGTTCCAGAACTGTGTAAAATCATTTGAGCCCATAATTCACTTGGTTTACCAGAAATGAACTCCTGTTTGTAGGAAGACACAGAACCTGGGGTTTAACTCCATTTCAGAAGGGAAATTCAGGCCATTGTTCTCATCCATGAAACACACTCCGTTTTCACGCAAGAAGCAAGTTCTTCTTTCCAGCATCTCCAATACAGGAAGAACAATGAGCATGCCCAGAAAAAAGGAACTGTGTTTCCCACTCATACGGACCTTATATAGTTCAGCTCTACTCTTGAAACTGGTACAAACCACAGCTCCTCTTACATAAATGCTCTTTAGTTAATAGTGAGAATAGCGTTGGGTTCCAAAACTGTGTAAAATCATTTGAGCCCAAAATTCACTTGGTTTACCAGAAATAAACTCTTGCTTGTAGGAAGACACAGATCCTGGGCTTTAACTCCGTTTCTGAAGGGAAATTCAGACCACTGTTCTCATCCACGAAACACACTCTGTTTTCAAGCAAGAAGGAATCTCTTCTTTCCAGTGTCTCCAATACAGCAAGCACCATGAGCATGCCCAGAAAAAAAGAACTTTGTTTCCCACTCATATGCACAATATATTGTTCAGCTCTACTCTTGAAACTGATACAAACCACACCTCCGCTTACATAAATGCTCTTTAGTTAATAGTGAAAATTGCCTTGGGTTCCAGAACTGTGTAAAATCATTTGAGGCCAAAATTCACTTGGTTTACCAGAAATGAACTCTTGCTTGTAGGAAGACACAGATCCTGGGGTTTAACTCCATTTCAGAAGGGAAATTCAGACCATTGTTCTCATCCATGAAACACACTCTGTTTTCAGGCAAGAAGCAAGCTCTTCTTTCAGCTTTTGCAATACAGCATGAACCATGAACATGCCCATAAAAAAAGAACTGAGTTTCCTACAAATATAGACCATATGTAGTTCAGCTCTGCTTATGAAACTCTTACAAACCACAGCTCCTCTTACATAAATGCTGTTTAGTTAACAGTGAGTATCGCGTTGGGTTCCAGAACTGTGTCAAATCATTTGGGCCCAAAATTCACTTGGTTTACCAGAAATGAAATATTGCTTCAAGGAAGACACTGATCCTGGATTTTAACTCCGTTTCTGAAGGGAAATTCAGACCACTGTTCTCATCCATGAAACACACTCTGTTTTCACGCAAGAAGGAATCTCTACTTTCCAGTGTCTCCAATACGTCAAGCACCATGAGCATGCCCAGAAAAAAAGAACTGTGTTTCCCACTCATACGGACCATATATAGTTCAGCTCTACTCTGGAAACTGATAGAAACCACACCTCCGCTTACATAAATGCTCTTTAGTTAATAGTGAGAATCGCCTTGGGTTCCAGAACTGTGTAAAATCATTTGAGGCCAAAATTCACTTGGTTTACCAGAAATTAACTCTTGCTTGTAGGAAGACACAGATCCTGCGGTTTAACTCCATTTCGGAAGGGAAATTCAGACCATTGTTCTCATCCATGAAACACACTCTGTTTTCAGGCAAGAAGCAAGCTCTTCTTTCAAGCGTCTCCAATACAGCAAGAACCATGAACATGCCCATAAAAAAAGAACTGTGTTTCCCACTCATACGGACCATATATAGTTCAGCTCTACTCTGGAAACTGATAGAAACCACACCTCCGCTTACATAAATGCTCTTTAGTTCATAGTGAGAATCACCTTGGGTTCCAGAACTGTGTAAAATCATTTGAGGCCAAAATTCACTTGGTTTACCAGAAATTAACTCTTGCTTGTAGGAAGACATAGATCCTGTGGTTTAACTCCATTTCTGAAGGGAAATTCAGACCACTTTTCTCATCCATGAAACACACTCTGTTTTCTCGCAAGAAGGAATCTCTACTTTCCAGTGTCTCCAATACGTCAAGCACCATGATCATGCCCAGAAAAAAAGAACTGTGTTTCCCACTCATATGGACCATATATAGTTCAGCTCTGCTCTTGAAACTGATACAAACCACAGCTCCGCTTACATAAATGCTCTTTAGTTAATAGTGAGAATCGCGTTGGGTTCCAGAACTGTGTAAAATCATTTGACGCCAAAATTCACTTGGCAAACCGGAAATGAACTCTTGCTTGTAGGAAGACACAGATCCTGGGGTTTAACTCCATTTCAGAATGGAAATTCAGACCATTGTTCTCATCCATGAAACACACTCTGTTTTCAGGCAAGAAGCAAGCTCTTCTTTCAAGCGTCTCCAATACAGCAAGAACCATGAACATGCCCATAAAAAAAGAACTGAGTTTCCTACTCATATAGACCATATGTAGTTCAGCTCTGCTTATGAAACTGGGACAAACGACAACTCCTCTTACAGAAATGCTGTTTAGTTAGTAGTGAGAATCGCGTTGGGTTCCAGAACTGTGTAAAATCATTTGAGCCCAAAATTCACTTGGTTTACCAGAAATTATCTCTTGCTTGTAGGAAGACACAGATCCTGGGGATTAACTCCATTTCGGAAGCGAAATTCAGACCAGTGTTCTCATCCATGAAACACACTCTGTTTTCACGCAAGAAGGAATCTCTTCTTTCCAGTGTCTCCAATACAGCAAGCACAATGAGAAAGCCCAGAAAAAAAGAACTGTGTTTCCTCCTCATACGGAATATATATAGTTCAGCTCTGCTTATGAAACTGATACAAACCACAGCTCCGCTTACATAAATGCTCTTTAGTTAATAGTGAGAATCCTGTTGGGTTCCAGAACTGTGTAAAATCATTTGAGCCCATAATTCACTTGGTTTACCAGAAATGAACTCCTGTTTGTAGGAAGACACAGAACCTGGGGTTTAACTCCATTTCAGAAGGGAAATTCAGGCCATTGTTCTCATCCATGAAACACACTCCGTTTTCACGCAAGAAGCAAGCTCTTCTTTCAAGCGTCTCCAATACAGCAAGAACCATGAACATGCCCATAAAAAAAGAACTGAGTTTCCTACTCATATGTAGTTCAGCTCTGCTTATGAAACTGGGACAAACGACAACTCCTCTTACAGAAATGCTGTTTAGTTAGTAGTGAGAATCGCGTTGGGTTCCAGAACTGTGTAAAATCATTTGAGCCCAAAATTCACTTGGTTTACCAGAAATTATCTCTTGCTTGTAGGAAGACACAGATCCTGGGGATTAACTCCATTTCGGAAGCGAAATTCAGACCAGTGTTCTCATCCATGAAACACACTCTGTTTTCACGCAAGAAGGAATCTCTTCTTTCCAGTGTCTCCAATACAGCAAGCACAATGAGAAAGCCCAGAAAAAAAGAACTGTGTTTCCTCCTCATACCGAATATATATAGTTCAGCTCTGCTTATGAAACTGATACAAACCACAGCTCCGCTTACATAAATGCTCTTTAGTTAATAGTGAGAATCCTGTTGGGTTCCAGAACTGTGTAAAATCATTTGAGCCCATAATTCACTTGGTTTACCAGAAATGAACTCCTGTTTATAGGAAGTCACAGAACCTGAGGTTTAACTCCATTTCAGAAGGGAAATTCAGGCCATTGTTCTCATCCATGAAACACACTCCGTTTTCACGCAAGAAGCAAGTTCTTCTTTCCAGCATCTCCAATACAGCAAGAACAATGAGCATGCCCAGAAAAAAAGAACTGTGTTTCCCACTCATATGCACAATATATTGTTCACCTCTACTCTTGAAACTGATACAAACCACACCTCCGCTTACATAAATGCTCTTTAGTTAATAGTGAGAATTGCCTTGGGTTCCAGAACTGTGTAAAATCATTTGAGGCCAAAATTCACTTGGTTTACCAGAAATGAACTCTTGCTTGTAGAAAGACACAGATCCTGGGGTTTAACTCCATTTCAGAAGGGAAATTCAGACCATTGTTCTCATCCATGAAACACACTCTGTTTTCAGGCAAGAAGCAGGCTCTTCCTTCCAGCGTTTGCAATACAGCATGAACCATGAACATGCCCATAAAAAAAGAACTGAGTTTCCTACAAATATAGACCATATGTAGTTCAGCTCTGCTTATGAAACTGGTAAAAACCACAGCTCCTCTTACATAAATGCTGTTTAGTTAACAGTGAGTATCGCGTTGGGTTCCAGAACTGTGTAAAATCATTTGAGCCCAAAATTCACTTGGTTTACCAGAAATGCAATCTTGCTTCAAGGAAGACACTGATCCTGGATTTTAACTCCGTTTCTGAAGGGAAATTCAGACCACTTTTCTCATCCATGAAACACACTCTGTTTTCACGCAAGAAGGAATCTCTACCTTCCAGTGTCTCCAATACGTCAAGCACCATGAGCATGCCCAGAAAAAAAGAACTGTGTTTCCCACTCATACGGACCATATATAGTTCAGCTCTACTCTGGAAACTGATAGAAACCACACCTCCGCTTACATAAATGCTCTTTAGTTCATAGTGAGAATCGACTTGGGTTCCAGAACTGTGTAAAATCATTTGAGCCCAAAATTCACTTGGTTTACCAGAAATGAACTCTTGCTTGTAGGAAGACACAGTTCCTGGGGATTAACTCCATTTCGGATGGGAAGTTCAGACCAGTGTTCTCATCCACGAAACACACTCTGTATTCACGCAAGAAGGAATCTCTTCTTTCCAGTGTCTCCAATATAGCAAGCACCATGAGCATGCCCAGAAAAGAAGAACTGTGTTTCCCACTCATACGGACCATATATAGTTCAGCTCTGCTCTTGAAACTGATACAAAGCACAGCTCCGCTTAAATAAATGCTATTTAGTTAATAGTGAGTATCGCATTGGATTCCAGAACTGTGTCAAATCATTAGAGCCCAAAATTCACTTGGTTTACCAGAAATGAACTCTTGCTTGTAGGAAGACACTGATCCTGGATTTTAACTCAATTTCGGAAGGGAAATTCAGACCAGTGTTCTCATCCATGAAATACACTCTGTTTTCAAGGAAGAAGGAATCTCTTCTTTCCAGTATCTCCAATACAGCAAGCACCATGAGCATGCCCAGAAAAAAAGAACTGTGTTTCCCACTCATACGGACCATATACAATTCGGGTCTGCTTATGAAACATATACACACCACAGCTCCGCTTACATAAATGCTGTTTAGTTAATAGTGAGAATCGCCTTGGGTTCCAGAACTGTGTAAAATCATTTGAGGCCATAATTCACTTGGTTTACCAGAAATGAACTCTTGCATGTAGGAAGACACAGATCCTGGGGTTTAACTCCATTTCGGAAGGGAAATTCAGACCAGTGTTCTCATCCATGAAACACACTCTGTTTTCACGCAAGAAGGAATCTCTTCTTTCCAGTGTCTCAAATACAGCAAGCACAAGGAGCAAGCCCAGAAACAAAGAACTGTGGTTCCCATGCATACGGACCATATATAGTTCAGCTCTACTCTTGAAACTGATACAAACCACACCTCCGCTGACATAAATGCTCTTTATTTAATAGTGAGAATCGCGTTGGGTTCCAGAACTGTGTAAAATCATTTGAGGCCATAATTCACTTGGTTTACCAGAAATTAACTCTTGCATGTAGGAAGACACAGATCCTGGGGTTTAACTCCATTTCGGAAGGATATTAAGACCATTGTTCTCATCCATGAAACACACTCTGTTTTCAGGCAAGAAGCAAGCTCTTCTTTCCAGCGTCTCCAATACAGCAAGAACCATGAACATGCCCATAAAAAGAGAACGGAATTTCCTACTCATATAGAACATATATAGTTCAGCTCTGCTTATGAAACTGGGACAAACGACAACTCCTCTTACATAAATGCTGTTTAGTTAGTAGTGAGAATCGCGTTGGGTTCCAGAACTGTGTAAAATCATTTGAGCCCAAAATTCACTTGGTTTACCAGAAATGAACTCTTACTTGTAGGAAGACACAGATCCTGGGGTTTAACTCCATTTCAGAAGGGAAATTCAGACCATTGTTCTCATCCATGAAACACACTCTGTTTTCAGGCAAGAAGCAAGCTCTTCTTTCAAGCGTCTCCAATACAGCAAGAACCGTGAACATGCCCATAAAAAAAGAACTGAGTTTCCTACTCATATAGACCATATGTAGTTCAGCTCTGCTTATGAAACTGGGACAAACGACAACTCCTCTTACAGAAATGCTGTTTAGTTAGTAGTGAGAATCGCGTTGGGTTCCAGAACTGTGTAAAATCATTTGAGCCCAAAATTCACTTGGTTTACCAGAAATTATCTCTGGCTTGTAGGAAGACACAGATCCTGGGGATTAACTCCATTTCGGAAGCGAAATTCAGACCAGTGTTCTCATCCATGAAACACACTCTGTTTTCACGCAAGAAGGAACCTCTTCTTTCCAGTGTCTCCAATACAGGAAGCACAATGAGAAAGCCCAGAAACAAAGAACTGTGTTTCCTCCTCATACGGAATATATATAGTTCAGCTCTGCTTATGAAACTGATACAAACCACAGCTCCGCTTACATAAATGCTCTTTAGTTAATAGTGAGAATCGTGTTGGGTTCCAGAACTGTGTAAAATCATTTGAGCCCATAATTCAATTGGTTTACCAGAAATGAACTCCTGTTTGTAGGAAGACACAGAACCTGGGGTTTAACTCCATTTCAGAAGGGAAATTCAGGCCATTGTTCTCATCCATGAAACACACTCCGTTTTCACGCAAGAAGCAAGTTCTTCTTTCCAGCATCTCCAATACAGGAAGAACAATGAGCATGCCCAGAAAAAAGGAACTGTGTTTCCCACTCATACGGACCTTATATAGTTCAGCTCTACTCTTGAAACTGGTACAAACCACAGCTCCTCTTACATAAATGCTCTTTAGTTAATAGTGAGAATAGCGTTGGGTTCCAAAACTGTGTAAAATCATTTGAGCCCAAAATTCACTTGGTTTACCAGAAATAAACTCTTGCTTGTAGGAAGACACAGATCCTGGGCTTTAACTCCGTTTCTGAAGGGAAATTCAGACCACTGTTCTCATCCACGAAACACACTCTGTTTTCAAGCAAGAAGGAATCTCTTCTTTCCAGTGTCTCCAATACAGCAAGCACCATGAGCATGCCCAGAAAAAAAGAACTTTGTTTCCCACTCATATGCACAATATATTGTTCAGCTCTACTCTTGAAACTGATACAAACCACACCTCCGCTTACATAAATGCTCTTTAGTTAATAGTGAAAATTGCCTTGGGTTCCAGAACTGTGTAAAATCATTTGAGGCCAAAATTCACTTGGTTTACCAGAAATGAACTCTTGCTTGTAGGAAGACACAGATCCTGGGGTTTAACTCCATTTCAGAAGGGAAATTCAGACCATTGTTCTCATCCATGAAACACACTCTGTTTTCAGGCAAGAAGCAAGCTCTTCTTTCCAGCGTTTGCAATACAGCATGAACCATGAACATGCCCATAAAAAAAGAACTGAGTTTCCTACAAATATAGATCATATGTAGTTCAGCTCTGCTTATGAAACTGGTACAAACCACAGCTCCTCTTACATAAATGCTGTTTAGTTAACAGTGAGTATCGCGTTGGGTTCCAGAACTGTGTCAAATCATTTGGGCCCAAAATTCACTTGGTTTACCAGAAATGAAATATTGCTTCAAGGAAGACACTGATCCTGGATTTTAACTCCGTTTCTGAAGGGAAATTCAGACCACTGTTCTCATCCATGAAACACACTCTGTTTTCACGCAAGAAGGAATCTCTACTTTCCAGTGTCTCCAATACGTCAAGCACCATGAGCATGCCCAGAAAAAAAGAACTGTGTTTCCCACTCATACGGACCATATATAGTTCAGCTCTACTCTGGAAACTGATAGAAACCACACCTCCGCTTACATAAATGCTCTTTAGTTAATAGTGAGAATCGCCTTGGGTTCCAGAACTGTGTAAAATCATTTGAGGCCAAAATTCACTTGGTTTACCAGAAATTAACTCTTGCTTGTAGGAAGACACAGATCCTGCGGTTTAACTCCATTTCGGAAGGGAAATTCAGACCATTGTTCTCATCCATGAAACACACTCTGTTTTCAGGCAAGAAGCAACCTCTTCTTTCAAGCGTCTCCAATACAGCAAGAACCATGAACATGCCCATAAAAAAAGAACTGTGTTTCCCACTCATACGGACCATATATAGTTCAGCTCTACTCTGGAAACTGATAGAAACCACACCTCCGCTTACATAAATGCTCTTTAGTTCATAGTGAGAATCGCCTTGGGTTCCAGAACTGTGTAAAATCATTTGAGGCCAAAATTCACTTGGTTTACCAGAAATTAACTCTTGCTTGTAGGAAGACATAGATCCTGCGGTTTAACTCCATTTCTGAAGGGAAATTCAGACCACTTTTCTCATCCATGAAACACACTCTGTTTTCTCGCAAGAAGGAATCTCTACTTTCCAGTGTCTCCAATACGTCAAGCACCATGATCATGCCCAGAAAAAAAGAACTGTGTTTCCCACTCATATGGACCATATATAGTTCAGCTCTGCTCTTGAAACTGATACAAACCCCAGCTCCGCTTACATAAATGCTCTTTAGTTAATAGTGAGAATCGCGTTGGGTTCCAGAACTGTGTAAAATCATTTGACGCCAAAATTCACTTGGCAAACCAGAAATGAACTCTTGCTTGTAGGAAGACACAGATCCTGGGGTTTAACTCCATTTCAGAAGGGAAATTCAGACCATTGTTCTCATCCATGAAACACACTCTGTTTTCAGGCAAGAAGCAAGCTCTTCTTTCAAGCGTCTCCAATACAGCAAGAACCATGAACATGCCCATAAAAAAAGAACTGAGTTTCCTACTCATATAGACCATATGTAGTTCAGCTCTGCTTATGAAACTGGGACAAACGACAACTCCTCTTACAGAAATGCTGTTTAGTTAGTAGTGAGAATCGCGTTGGGTTCCAGAACTGTGTAAAATCATTTGAGCCCAAAATTCACTTGGTTTACCAGAAATTATCTCTTGCTTGTAGGAAGACACAGATCCTGGGGATTAACTCCATTTCGGAAGCGAAATTCAGACCAGTGTTCTCATCCATGAAACACACTCTGTTTTCACGCAAGAAGGAATCTCTTCTTTCCAGTGTCTCCAATACAGCAAGCACAATGAGAAAGCCCAGAAAAAAATAACTGTGTTTCCTCCTCATACGGAATATATATAGTTCAGCTCTGCTTATGAAACTGATACAAACCACAGCTCCGCTTACATAAATGCTCTTTAGTTAATAGTGAGAATCCTGTTGGGTTCCAGAACTGTGTAAAATCATTTGAGCCCATAATTCACTTGGTTTACCAGAAATGAACTCCTGTTTGTAGGAAGACACAGAACCTGGGGTTTAACTCCATTTCAGAAGGGAAATTCAGGCCATTGTTCTCATCCATGAAACACACTCCGTTTTCACGCAAGAAGCAAGCTCTTCTTTCAAGCGTCTCCAATACAGCAAGAACCATGAACATGCCCATAAAAAAAGAACTGAGTTTCCTACTCATATGTAGTTCAGCTCTGCTTATGAAACTGGGACAAACGACAACTCCTCTTACAGAAATGCTGTTTAGTTAGTAGTGAGAATCGCGTTGGGTTCCAGAACTGTGTAAAATCATTTGAGCCCAAAATTCACTTGGTTTACCAGAAATTATCTCTTGCTTGTAGGAAGACACAGATCCTGGGGATTAACTCCATTTCGGAAGCGAAATTCAGACCAGTGTTCTCATCCATGAAACACACTCTGTTTTCACGCAAGAAGGAATCTCTTCTTTCCAGTGTCTCCAATACAGCAAGCACAATGAGAAAGCCCAGAAAAAAAGAACTGTGTTTCCTCCTCATACGGAATATATATAGTTCAGCTCTGCTTATGAAACTGATACAAACCACAGCTCCGCTTACATAAATGCTCTTTAGTTAATAGTGAGAATCCTGTTGGGTTCCAGAACTGTGTAAAATCATTTGAGCCCATAATTCACTTGGTTTACCAGAAATGAACTCCTGTTTATAGGAAGTCACAGAACCTGAGGTTTAACTCCATTTCAGAAGGGAAATTCAGGCCATTGTTCTCATCCATGAAACACACTCCGTTTTCACGCAAGAAGCAAGTTCTTCTTTCCAGCATCTCCAATACAGCAAGAACAATGAGCATGCCCAGAAAAAAAGAACTGTGTTTCCCACTCATACGGACCTTATATAGTTCAGCTCTACTCTTGAAACTGGTACAAACCACAGCTCCTCTTACATAAATGCTCTTTAGTTAATAGTGAGAATAGCGTTGGGTTCCAAAACTGTGTAAAATCATTTGAGCCAAAAATTCACTTGGTTTACCAGAAATAAACTCTTGCTTGTAGGAAGACACAGATCCTGGGCTTTAACTCCGTTTCTGAAGGGAAATTCAGACCACTGTTCTCATCCACGAAACACACTCTGTTTTCAAGCAAGAAGGAATCTCTTCTTTCCAGTGTCTCCAATACAGCAAGCACCATGAGCATGCCCAGAAAAAAAGAACTTTGTTTCCCACTCATATGCACAATATATTGTTCAGCTCTACTCTTGAAACTGATACAAACCACACCTCCGCTTACATAAATGCTCTTTAGTTAATAGTGAGAATTGCCTTGGGTTCCAGAACTGTGTAAAATCATTTGAGGCCAAAATTCACTTGGTTTACCAGAAATGAACTCTTGCTTGTAGGAAGACACAGATCCTGGGGTTTAACTCCATTTCAGAAGGGAAATTCAGACCATTGTTCTCATCCATGAAACACACTCTGTTTTCAGGCAAGAAGCAGGCTCTTCCTTCCAGCGTTTGCAATACAGCATGAACCATGAACATGCCCATAAAAAAAGAACTGAGTTTCCTACAAATATAGACCATATGTAGTTCAGCTCTGCTTATGAAACTGGTAAAAACCACAGCTCCTCTTACATAAATGCTGTTTAGTTAACAGTGAGTATCGCGTTGGGTTCCAGAACTGTGTAAAATCATTTGAGCCCAAAATTCACTTGGTTTACCAGAAATGAAATCTTGCTTCAAGGAAGACACTGATCCTGGATTTTAACTCCGTTTCTGAAGGGAAATTCAGACCACTTTTCTCATCCATGAAACACACTCTGTTTTCACGCAAGAAGGAATCTCTACTTTCCAGTGTCTCCAATACGTCAAGCACCATCAGCATGCCCAGAAAAAAAGAACTGTGTTTCCCACTCATACGGACCATATATAGTTCAGCTCTACTCTGGAAACTGATAGAAACCACACCTCCGCTTACATAAATGCTCTTTAGTTCATAGTGAGAATCGACTTGGGTTCCAGAACTGTGTAAAATCATTTGAGCCCAAAATTCACTTGGTTTACCAGAAATGAACTCTTGCTTGTAGGAAGACACAGTTCCTGGGGATTAACTCCATTTCGGATGGGAAGTTCAGACCAGTGTTCTCATCCACGAAACACACTCTGTATTCACGCAAGAAGGAATCTCTTCTTTCCAGTGTCTCCAATATAGCAAGCACCATGAGCATGCCCAGAAAAGAAGAACTGTGTTTCCCACTCATACGGACCATATATAGTTCAGCTCTGCTCTTGAAACTGATACAAACCACAGCTCCGCTTAAATAAATGCTATTTAGTTAATAGTGAGTATCGCATTGGATTCCAGAACTGTGTCAAATCATTAGAGCCCAAAATTCACTTGGTTTACCAGAAATGAACTCTTGCTTGTAGGAAGACACTGATCCTGGATTTTAACTCAATTTCGGAAGGGAAATTCAGACCAGTGTTCTCATCCATGAAATACTCTATGTTTTCAAGGAAGAAGGAATCTCTTCTTTCCAGTATCTCCAATACAGCAAGCACCATGAGCATGCCCAGAAAAAAAGAACTGTGTTTCCCACTCATACGGACCATATACAATTCGGGTCTGCTTATGAAACATATACACACCACAGCTCCGCTTACATAAATGCTCTTTAGTTAATAGTGAGAATCGCGTTGGGTTCCAGAACTGTGTAAAATCAATTGAGCCCAAAATTAACTTGGTTTACCAGAAATGAACGCTTGCTTGTAGGAAGACACAGATCCTGGGGTTTAACTCCATTTCGGAAGGGAAATTCAGACCAGTGTTCTCATCCATGAAACACACTCTGTTTTCACGCAAGAAGGAATCTCTTCTTTCCAGTGTCTCAAATACAGCAAGCACAGTGAGCAAGCCCAGAAACAAAGAACTGTGGTTCCCATGCATACGGACCATATATAGTTCAGCTCTACTCTTGAAACTGATACAAACCACACCTCCGCTGACATAAATGCTCTTTATTTAATAGTGAGAATCGCGTTGGGTTCCAGAACTGTGTAAAATCATTTGAGGCCATAATTCACTTGGTTTACCAGAAATTAACTCTTGCATGTAGGAAGACACAGATCCTGGGGTTTAACTCCATTTCGGAAGGATATTCAGACCATTGTTCTCATCCATGAAACACACTCTGTTTTCAGGCAAGAAGCAAGCTCTTCTTTCCAGCGTCTCCAATACAGCAAGAACCATGAACATGCCCATAAAAAGAGAACGGAGTTTCCTACTCATATAGAACATATATAGTTCAGCTCTGCTTATGAAACTGGGACAAACGACAACTCCTCTTACATAAATGCTGTTTAGTTAGTAGTGAGAATCGCGTTGGGTTCCAGAACTGTGTAAAATCATTTGAGCCCAAAATTCACTTGGTTTACCAGAAATGAACTCTTGCTTGTAGGAAGACACAGATCCTGGGCATTAACTCCGTTTCTGAAGGGAAATTCAGACCACCGTTCTCATCCACGAAACACACACTGTTTTCAAGAAAGAAGGAATCTCTTCTTTCCAGTGTCTCCAATACAGCAAGCACCATGAGCATGCCCAGAAAAAAAGAACTGTGTTTCCCACTCATATGGACAATATATAGTTCAGCTCTACTCTTGAAACTGATACAAACCACACCTCCGCTTACATAAATGCTCTTGAGTTAATAGTGAGAATCACCTTGGGTTCCAGAACTGTGTAAAATCATTTGAGGCCAAAATTCACTTGGTTTACCAGAAATGAACTCTTGCTTGTAGGAAGACACAGATCCTGGGGTTTAACTCCATTTCAGAAGGGAAATTCAGACCATTGTTCTCATCCATGAAACACACTCTGTTTTCAGGCAAGAAGCAAGCTCTTCTTTCCAGCGTTTCCAATACAGCATGAACCATGAACATGCCCATAAAAAAAGAACTGAGTTTCCTAGTCATATAGACCATATGTAGTTCAGCTCTGATTATGAAACTGGTACAAACCACAGCGCCTCTTACATAAATGCTGTTTAGTTAATAGTGAGAATCGCGTTGGGTTCCAGAACTGTATAAAATCATTTGGGCACAAAATTCACTTGGTTTACCAGAAATGAAATCTTGCTTCAAGGAAGACACTGATCCTGGATTTTAACTCCATTTCTGAAGGGAAATTCAGACCACTGTTCTCATCCATGAAACACACTCTGTTTTCACGCAAGAAGGAATCTCTACTTTCCAGTGTCTCCAATACATCAAGCACCATGAGCATGCCCAGAAAAAAAGAACTGTGTTTCCCACTCATACGGACCATATATAGTTTAGCTCTACTGTTGAAACTGATACAAACTACGCCTCCACTTACATAAATGCTCTTTAGTTAATAGTGAGAATCGCCTTGGGTTCCAGAACTGTGTAAAAACATTTGAGGCCAAAATTCACTTGGTTTACCAGAAATGAACACTTGCTTGTAGGAAGACACAGATCCTGGGCTTTAACTCCATTTCAGAAGGGAAATTCAGACCATTGTTCTCATCCATGAACACACTCTGTTTTCAGGCAAGAAGCAAGCTCTTCTTTCCAGCATCTCCAATACAGCAAGAACAATGAGCATGCCCAGAAAAAAAGAACTGTGTTTCCCACTCATACGGACCTTATATAGTTCAGCTCTACTCTTGAAACTGGTACAAACCACAGCTCCTCTTACGTAAATGCTCTTTAGGTAATAGTGAGAATAGCGTTGGGTTCCAAAACTGTGTAAAATCATTTGAGCCCAAAATTCACTTGGTTTACCAGAAAATAACTCTTGCTTGTAGGAAGACACAGATCCTGGGCTTTAACTCCGTTTCTGAAGGGAAATTCAGACCACTGTTCTCATCCACGAAACACACTCTGTTTTCAAGCAAGAAGGAATCTCTTCTTTCCAGTGTCTCCAATACAGCAAGCACCATGAGCATGCCCAGAAAAAAAGAACTTTGTGTCCCACTCATATGCACAATATATTGTTCAGCTCTACTCTTGAAACTGATACAAACCACACCTCCGCTTACATAAATGCTCTTTAGTTAATAGTGAGAATTGCCTTGGGTTCCAGAACTGTGTAAAATCATTTGAGGCCAAAATTCACTTGGTTTACCAGAAATGAACTCTTGCTTGTAGGAAGACACAGATCCTGGGGTTTAACTCCATTTCAGAAGGGAAATTCAGACCATTGTTCTCATCCATGAAACACACTCTGTATTCAGGCAAGAAGCAAGCTCTTCTTTCCAGCGTTTGCAATACAGCATGAACCATGAACATGCCCATAAAAAAAGAACTGAGTTTCCTACAAATATAGACCATATGTAGTTCAGCTCTGCTTATGAAACTGGTACAAACCACAGCTCCTCTTACATAAATGCTGTTTAGTTAACAGTGAGTATCGCGTTGGGTTCCAGAACTGTGTCAAATCATTTGGGCCCAAAATTCACTTGGTTTACCAGAAATGAAATCTTGCTTCAAGGAAGACACTGATCCTGGATTTTAACTCCGATTCTGAAGGGAAATTCAGACCACTTTTCTCATCCATGAAACACACTCTGTTTTCACGCAAGAAGGAATCTCTACTTTCCAGTGTCTCCAATACGTCAAGCACCATGAGTATGCCCAGAAAAAAAGAACTGTGTTTCCCACTCATACGGACCATATATAGTTCAGCTCTACTATGGAAACTGATAGAAACCACACCTCCGCTTACATAAATGCTCTTTAGTTCATAGTGAGAATCGCCTTGGGTTCCAGAACTGTGTAAAATCATTTGAGCCCAAAATTCACTTGGTTTACCAGAAATGAACTCTTGCTTGTAGGAAGACACAGTTCCTGGGGATTAACTCCATTTCGGATGGGAAGTTCAGACCAGTGTTCTCATCCACGAAACACACTCTGTATTCACGCAAGAAGGAATCTCTTCTTTCCAGTGTCTCCAATATAGCAAGCACCATGAGCATGCCCAGAAAAGAAGAACTGTGTTTCCCACTCATACGGACCATACATAGTTCAGCTCTGCTCTTGAAACTGATACAAACCACAGCTCCGCTTAAATAAATGCTATTTAGTTAATAGTGAGTATCGCATTGGATTCCAGAACTGTGTCAAATCATTAGAGCCCAAAATTCACTTGGTTTACCAGATATGAACTCTTGCTTGTAGGAAGACACTGATCCTGGAGTTTAACTCAGTTTCGGAAGGGAAATTTAGACCAGTGTTCTCATCCATGAAACACACTCTGTTTTCAAGGAAGAAGGAATCTCTTCTTTCCAGTATCTCCAATACAGCAAGCACCATGAGCATGCCCAGAAAAAAAGAACTGTGTTTCCCACTCATACGGACCATATACAATTCGGGTCTGCTTATTAAACATATACACACCACAGCTCCGCTTACATAAATGCTCTTTAGTTAATAGTGAGAATCGCCTTGGGTTCCAGAACTGTGAAAAATCATTTGAGGCCATAATTCACTTGGTTTACCAGAAATTAACTCTTGCATGTAGGAAGACACAGATCCTGGGGTTTAACTCCATTTCGGAAGGGAAATTCAGACCAGTGTTCTCATCCATGAAACACACTCTGTTTTCACGCAAGAAGGAATCTCTTCTTTCCAGTGTCTCCAATACAGCAAGCACAATGAGCAAGCCCAGAAACAAAGAACTGTGGTTCCCACGCATACGGACCATATATAGTTCAGCTCTACTCTTGAAACTGATACAAACCACACCTCCGCTTACATAAATGCTCTTTAGTTAATAGTGAGAATCGCCTTGGGTTCCAGAACTGTGTAAAATCATTTGAGGCCATAATTCACTTGGTTTACCAGATATTAACTCTTGCATGTAGGAAGACACAGATCCTGGGGTTTAACTCCATTTCGGAAGGGAAATTCAGACCATTGTTCTCATCCATGAAACACACTCTGTTTTCAGGCAAGAAGCAAGCTCTTCTTTCCAGCGTCTCCAATACAGCAAGAACCATGAACATGCCCATAAAAAGAGAACGGAGTTTCCTACTCATATAGACCATATGTAGTTCAGCTCTGCTTATGAAACTGGGACAAACGACAACTCCTCTTACATAAATGCTGTTTAGTTAGTAGTGAGAATCGCGTTGGGTTCCAGAACTGTGTAAAATCATTTGAGCCCAAAATTCACTTGGTTTACCAGAAATGAACTCTTGCTTGTAGGAAGACACAGATCCTGGGCATTAACTCCGTTTCTGAAGGGAAATTCAGACCACCGTTCTATCCACGAAACACACTCTGTTTTCAAGCAAGAAGGAATCTCTTCTTTCCAGTGTCTCCAATACAGCAAGCACCATGAGCATTCCCAGAAAAAAAGAACTGTGTTTCCCCCTAATATGGACAATATATAGTTCAGCTCTACTCTTGAAACTGATACAAACCACACCTCTGCTTACATAAATGCTCTTTAGTTAATAGTGAGAATCGCCTTGGGTTCCAGAACTGTGTAAAATCATTTGAGGCCAAAATTCACTTGGTTTACCAGAAATGAACTCTTGCTTGTAGGAAGACACAGATCCTGGGGTTTAACTCCATTTCAGAAGGGAAATTCAGACCATTGTTCTCATCCATGAAACACACTCTGTTTTCAGCCAAGATGCAAGCTCTTCTTTCCAGCGTTTCCAATACAGCATGAAACATGAACATGCCCATAGAAAAAGAACTGAGTCCTAGTCATATAGACCATATGTAGTTCAGCTCTGCTTATGAAACTGGTACAAACCACAGCGCCTCTTACATAAATGCTGTTTAGTTAATAGTGAGAATCGCGTTGGGTTCCAGAACTGTATAAAATCATTTGGGCACAAAATTCACTTGGTTTATCAGAAATGAAATCTTGCTTCAAGGAAGACACTGATCCTGGATTTTAACTCCATTTCTGAAGGGAAATTCAGACCACTGTTCTCATCCATGAAACACACTCTGTTTTCACGCAAGAAGGAATCTCTACTTTCCAGTGTCTCCAATACATCAAGCACCATGAGGATGCCCAGAAAAAAAGAACTGTGCTTCCCACTCATACGGACCATATATAGTTCAGCTCTACTCTTGAAACTGATACAAACTACGCCTCCACTTACATAAATGCTCTTTAGTTAATAGTGAGAATCGCCTTGGGTTCCAGAACTGTGTAAAAACATTTGAGGCCAAAATTCACTTGGTTTACCAGAAGTGAACACTTGCTTGTAGGAAGACACAGTTCCTGGGCTTTAACTCCATTTCAGAAGGGAAATTCAGACCATTGTTCTCATCCATGAACACACTCTGTTTTCAGGCAAGAAACAAGCTCTTCTTTCCAGCGTCTCCAATACAGCAAGAACCATGAACATGGCCATAAAAAAAGAACTGAGTTTCCTACTCATATAGACCATATGTAGTTCAGCTCTGCTTATGAAACTGATACAAACCACAGCTCCTCTTACATAAATGCTGTTTAGTTAGTAGTGAGAATCGCGTTGGGTTCCAGAACTGTGTAAAATCATTTGAGCCCAAAATTCACTTGGTTTACCAGAAATGAACTCTTGCTTGTAGGAAGACACAGTTCCTGGGGATTAACTCCATTTTGGATTGGAAATTCAGACCAGTGTTCTCATCCACGAAACACACTCTGTATTCACGCAAGAAGGAATCTCTTCTTTCCAGTGTCTCCAATATAGCAAGCACCATGAGCATGCCCAGAAAAAAAGAACTGTGTTTCCCACTCATACGGACCATATATAGTTCAGCTCTGCTCTTGAAACTGATACAAACCACAGCTCTGCTTAAATAAATGCTATTTAGTTAATAGTGAGTATCGCATTGGATTCCAGAACTGTGTCAAATCGTTAGAGCCCAAAATTCACTTGGTTTACCAGAAATGAACTCTTGCTTGTAGGAAGACACTGATCCTGGAGTTTAACTCAATTTCGGAAGGGAAATTCAGACCAGTGTTCTCATCCATGAAACACACTCTGTTTTCAAGGAAGAAGGAATCTCTTCTTTCCAGTATCTCCAATACAGCAAGCACCATGAGCATGCCCAGAAAAAAGAACTGTGTTTCCCACTCATACGGACCATATACAATTCGGGTCTGCTTATGAAACATATACACACCACAGCTCCGCTTACATAAATGCTCTTTAGTTAATAGTGAGAATCGCCTTGGGTTCCAGAACTGTGTAAAAACATTTGAGGCCAAAATTCTCTTGGTTTACCAGAAATGAACACTTGCTTGTAGGAAGACACAGATCCTGGGGTTTAACTCCATTTCGGAAGGGAAATTCAGACCATTGTTCTCATCCATGAACACACTCTGTTTTCAGGCAAGAAGCAAGCTCTTCTTTCCAGCGTCTCCAATACAGCAAAAACCATGAACATGGCCATAAAAAAAGAACTGGGTTTCCTACTCATATAGACCATATGTAGTTCAGCTCTGCTTATGAAACTGATACAAACCACAGCTCCTCTTACATAAATGCTGTTTAGTTAGTAGTGAGAATCACGTTGGGTTCCAGAACTGTGTAAAATCATTTGCGCCCAAAATTCACTTGGTTTACCAGAAATGAACTCTTGCTTGTAGGAAGACACAGTTCCTGGGGATTAACTCCATTTCGGATGGGAAATTCAGACCAGTGTTCCCATCCACGAAACACACTCTGTATTCACGCAAGAAGGAATCTCTTCTTTCCAGTGTCTCCAATATAGCAAGCACCATGAGCATGCCCCGAAAAAAAGAACTGTGTTTCCCACTCATACGGACCATACATAGTTCAGCTCTGCTCTTGAAACTGATACACACCACAGCTCCGCTTACATAAATGCTCTTTAGTTAATAGTGAGAATCGCGTTGGGTTCCAGAACTCTGTAAAATCATTTGAGCCCAAAATTCACTTGGTTTACCAGAAATGTACTCTTTCTTGTAGGAAGACACAGATCCTGGGGATTAACTCCATTTCAGAAGGGAAATTCAGACCAGTGTTCTCATCCATGAAACACACTCTGTTTTCACGCAAGAAGGAATCTCTTCTTTCCAGTGTCTCCAATACAGCAAGCACAATGAGCAAGCCCAGAAAAAAAGAACTGTGTTTCCCACTCATACGGACCATATATAGTTCAGCTCTGCTCTTGAAACTGATACAAACCACAGCTCTGCTTAAATAAATGCTATTTAGTTAATAGTGAGTATCGCATTGGATTCCAGAACTGTGTCAAATCGTTAGAGCCCAAAATTCACTTGGTTTACCAGAAATGAACTCTTGCTTGTAGGAAGACACTGATCCTGGAGTTTAACTCAATTTCGGAAGGGAAATTCAGACCAGTATTCTCATCCATGAAACACAATCTGTTTTCAAGGAAGAAGGAATCTCTTCTTTCCAGTATCTCCAATACAGCAAGCACCATGAGCATGCCCAGAAAAAAAGAACTGTGTTTCCCACTCATACGGACCATATACAATTCGGGTCGTCTTATGAAACATATACACACCACAGCTCCGCTTACATAAATGCTCTTTAGTTAATAGTGAGAATCGCGTTGGGTTCCAGAACTCTGTAAAATCATTTGAGCCCAAAATTCACTTGGTTTACCAGAAATGAACTCTTTCTTGTAGGAAGACACAGATCCTGGGGATTAACTCCATTTCAGAAGGGAAATTCAGACCAGTGTTCTCATCCATGAAACACACTCTGTTTTCACGCAAGAAGGAATCTCTTCTTTCCAGTGTCTCCAAAACAGCAAGCACAATGAGCAAGCCCAGAAACAAAGAACTGTGGTTCCCACGCATACGGACCATATATAGTTCAGCTCTACTCTTGAAACTGATACAAACCACACCTCCGCTTACATAAATGCTCTTTAGTTAATAGTTATAATCGCCTTGGGTTCCAGAACTGTGTAAAATCATTTGAGGCCATAATTCACTTGGTTTACCAGAAATTAACTCTTGCATGTAGGAAGACACAGATCCTGGGGTTTAACTCCATTTTGGAAGGGAAATTCAGACCATTGTTCTCATCCAGGAAACACACTCTGTTTTCAGGCAAGAAGCAAGCTCTTCTTTCCAGGGTTTCCAATACAGCATGAACCATGAACATGCCCATAAAAAAAGAACTGAGTTTCCCACTCATACGGACCATATATAGTTCAGCTCTGCTTATGAAACTGGTACAAACCACAGCGCCTCTTACATAAATGCTGTTTAGTTAATAGTGAGAATCGCGTTGGGTTCCAGAACTGTATAAAATCATTTGGGCACAAAATTCACTTGGTTTACCAGAAATGAAATCTTGCTTCAAGGAAGACACTGATCCTGGATTTTAACTCCATTTCTGAAGGGAAATTCAGACCACTGTTCTCATCCCTGAAACACACTCTGTTTTCACGCAAGAAGGAATCTCTTCTTTCCAGTGTCTCCAATACATCAAGCACCATGAGCATGCCCAGAAAAAAAGAACTGTGTTTCCCACTCATACGGAACATATATAGTTCAGCTCTACTCTTGAAACTGATACAAACTACACCTCCACTTACATAAATGCTCTTTAGTTAATAGTGAGAATCGCCTTGGGTTCCAGAACTGTGTAAAAACATTTGAGGCCAAAATTCACTTGGTTTACCAGAAATGAACACTTGCTTGTAGGAAGACACAGATCCCGGAATTTAACTCCATTTCAGAAGGCAAATTCAGACCATTGTTCTCATCCATGAACACACTCTGTTTTCAGGCAAGAAGCAAGCTCTCCTTTCCAGCGTCTCCAATACAGCAAGAACCATGAACATGGCCATAAAAAAAGAACTGAGTTTCCTCCTCATATATACCATATGTAGTTCAGCTCTGCTTATGAAACTGATACAAACCACAGCTCCTCTTACATAAATGCTGTTTAGTTAGTAGTGAGAATCGCGTTGGGTTCCAGAACTGTGTAAAATCATTTGAGCCCAAAATTCACTTGGTTTACCAGAAATGAACACTTGCTTGTAGGAAGACACAGTTCCTGGGGATTAACTCCATTTCGGATGGGAAATTCAGACCAGTGTTCTCATCCACGAAACACACTCTGTATTCACGCAAGAAGGAATCTCTTCTTTCCAGTGTCTCCAATATAGCAAGCACCATGAGCATGCCCAGAAAAAAAGAACTGTGTTTCCCACTCATACGGACCATATATAGTTCAGCTCTGCTCTTGAAACTGATACAAACCACAGCTCTGCTTAAATAAATGCTATTTAGTTAATAGTGAGAATCGCCTTGGGTTCCAGAACTGTGTAAAATCATTTGAGGCCAAAATTCACTTGGTTTACTAGAAATGAACTCTTGCTTGTAGGAAGACACAGATCCTGTGGTTTAACTCCATTTCAGAAGGGAAATTCAGACCATTGTTCTCATCCATGAAACACTCTGTTTTCAGGCAAGAAGCAAGCTCTTCTTTCCAGCGTTTCCAATACAGCATGAACCATGAACATGCCCATAAAAAAAGAAATGAATTTCCTAGTCATATAGACCATATGTAGTTCAGCTCTGCTTATGAAACTGGTACAAACCACAGCGCCTCTTTCATAAATGCTGTTTAGTTAATAGTGAGAATCGCGTTGGGTTCCAGAACTGTGTAAAATCATTTGGGCACAAAATTCACTTGGTTTACCAGAAATGAAATCTTGCTTCAAGGAAGACACTGATCCTGGATTTTAACTCCATTTCTGAAGGAAAATTCAGAACACTGTTCTCATCCATGAAACACACTCTGTTTTCACGCAAGAAGGAATCTCTACTTTCCAGTGTCTCCAATACATCAAGCACCATGAGCATGCCCAGAAAAAAAGAACTGTGTTTCCCACTCATACGGACCATATATAGTTCAGCTCTACTCTTGAAACTGATACAAACTACACCTCCACTTACATAAATGCTCTTTAGTTAATAGTGAGAATCGCCTTGGGTTCCAGAACTGTGTAAAAACATTTGAGGCCAAAATTCACTTGGTTTACCAGAAATGAACACTTGCTTGTAGGAAGACACAGATCCTGGGCTTTAACTCCATTTCAGAAGGGAAATTCAGACCATTGTTCTCATCCATGAACACACTCTGTTTTCAGGCAAGAAGCAAGCTCTTCTTTCTAGCGTCTCCAATACAGCAAGAACCATGAACATGGCCATAAAAAAAGAACTGAGTTTCCTACTCATATAGACCATATGTAGTTCAGCTCTGCTTATGAAACTGGTACAAACCACAGCTCCTCTTAAATAAATGCTGTTTAGTTAATAGTGAGAATCATGTTGGGTTCCAGAACTGTGTAAAATCATTTGAGCCCAAAATTCACTTGGTTTACCAGAAATGAACTCTTTCTTGTAGGAAGACACAGATCCTGGGGATTAACTCCATTTCGGAAGGGAAATTCAGACCAGTGTTCTCATCCATGAAACACACTCTGTTTTCACCAAGAAGGAATCTCTTCTTTCCAGTGTCTCCAATACAGCAAGCACAATGAGCAAGCCCAGAAACAAAGAACTGTGTTTCCTCCTCATACGGAATATATATAGTTCAGCTCTGCTTATGAAACTGACACAAACCACAGCTCTGCTTACATAAATGCTCTTTAGTTAATAGTGAGAATCGTCTTGGGTTCCAGAACTGTGTAAAATCATTTGAGCCCAAAATTCACTTGGTTTACCAGAAATGAACTCCTGTTTGTAGGAAGACACAGAACCTGGGGTTTAACTCCATTTCGGAAGGGAAATTCAGACCATTGTTCTCATCCATGAACACACTCTGTTTTCAGGCAAGAAGCAAGCTCTTCTTTCCAGCGTCTCCAATACAGCAAAAACCATGAACATGGCCATAAAAAAAGAACTGGGTTTCCTACTCATATAGACCATATGTAGTTCAGCTCTGCTTATGAAACTGATACAAACCACAGCTCCTCTTACATAAATGCTGTTTAGTTAGTAGTGAGAATCACGTTGGGTTCCAGAACTGTGTAAAATCATTTGCGCCCAAAATTCACTTGGTTTACCAGAAATGAACTCTTGCTTGTAGGAAGACACAGTTCCTGGGGATTAACTCCATTTCGGATGGGAAATTCAGACCAGTGTTCCCATCCACGAAACACACTCTGTATTCACGCAAGAAGGAATCTCTTCTTTCCAGTGTCTCCAATATAGCAAGCACCATGAGCATGCCCCGAAAAAAAGAACTGTGTTTCCCACTCATACGGACCATACATAGTTCAGCTCTGCTCTTGAAACTGATACACACCACAGCTCCGCTTACATAAATGCTCTTTAGTTAATAGTGAGAATCGCGTTGGGTTCCAGAACTCTGTAAAATCATTTGAGCCCAAAATTCACTTGGTTTACCAGAAATGTACTCTTTCTTGTAGGAAGACACAGATCCTGGGGATTAACTCCATTTCAGAAGGGAAATTCAGACCAGTGTTCTCATCCATGAAACACACTCTGTTTTCACGCAAGAAGGAATCTCTTCTTTCCAGTGTCTCCAATACAGCAAGCACAATGAGCAAGCCCAGAAAAAAAGAACTGTGTTTCCCACTCATACGGACCATATATAGTTCAGCTCTGCTCTTGAAACTGATACAAACCACAGCTCTGCTTAAATAAATGCTATTTAGTTAATAGTGAGTATCGCATTGGATTCCAGAACTGTGTCAAATCGTTAGAGCCCAAAATTCACTTGGTTTACCAGAAATGAACTCTTGCTTGTAGGAAGACACTGATCCTGGAGTTTAACTCAATTTCGGAAGGGAAATTCAGACCAGTATTCTCATCCATGAAACACAATCTGTTTTCAAGGAAGAAGGAATCTCTTCTTTCCAGTATCTCCAATACAGCAAGCACCATGAGCATGCCCAGAAAAAAAGAACTGTGTTTCCCACTCATACGGACCATATACAATTCGGGTCGTCTTATGAAACATATACACACCACAGCTCCGCTTACATAAATGCTCTTTAGTTAATAGTGAGAATCGCGTTGGGTTCCAGAACTCTGTAAAATCATTTGAGCCCAAAATTCACTTGGTTTACCAGAAATGAACTCTTTCTTGTAGGAAGACACAGATCCTGGGGATTAACTCCATTTCAGAAGGGAAATTCAGACCAGTGTTCTCATCCATGAAACACACTCTGTTTTCACGCAAGAAGGAATCTCTTCTTTCCAGTGTCTCCAAAACAGCAAGCACAATGAGCAAGCCCAGAAACAAAGAACTGTGGTTCCCACGCATACGGACCATATATAGTTCAGCTCTACTCTTGAAACTGATACAAACCACACCTCCGCTTACATAAATGCTCTTTAGTTAATAGTTATAATCGCCTTGGGTTCCAGAACTGTGTAAAATCATTTGAGGCCATAATTCACTTGGTTTACCAGAAATTAACTCTTGCATGTAGGAAGACACAGATCCTGGGGTTTAACTCCATTTCGGAAGGGAAATTCAGACCATTGTTCTCATCCAGGAAACACACTCTGTTTTCAGGCAAGAAGCAAGCTCTTCTTTCCAGGGTTTCCAATACAGCATGAACCATGAACATGCCCATAAAAAAAGAACTGAGTTTCCCACTCATACGGACCATATATAGTTCAGCTCTGCTTATGAAACTGGTACAAACCACAGCGCCTCTTACATAAATGCTGTTTAGTTAATAGTGAGAATCGCGTTGGGTTCCAGAACTGTATAAAATCATTTGGGCACAAAATTCACTTGGTTTACCAGAAATGAAATCTTGCTTCAAGGAAGACACTGATCCTGGATTTTAACTCCATTTCTGAAGGGAAATTCAGACCACTGTTCTCATCCCTGAAACACACTCTGTTTTCACGCAAGAAGGAATCTCTTCTTTCCAGTGTCTCCAATACATCAAGCACCATGAGCATGCCCAGAAAAAAAGAACTGTGTTTCCCACTCATACGGAACATATATAGTTCAGCTCTACTCTTGAAACTGATACAAACTACACCTCCACTTACATAAATGCTCTTTAGTTAATAGTGAGAATCGCCTTGGGTTCCAGAACTGTGTAAAAACATTTGAGGCCAAAATTCACTTGGTTTACCAGAAATGAACACTTGCTTGTAGGAAGACACAGATCCCGGAATTTAACTCCATTTCAGAAGGCAAATTCAGACCATTGTTCTCATCCATGAACACACTCTGTTTTCAGGCAAGAAGCAAGCTCTCCTTTCCAGCGTCTCCAATACAGCAAGAACCATGAACATGGCCATAAAAAAAGAACTGAGTTTCCTCCTCATATATACCATATGTAGTTCAGCTCTGCTTATGAAACTGATACAAACCACAGCTCCTCTTACATAAATGCTGTTTAGTTAGTAGTGAGAATCGCGTTGGGTTCCAGAACTGTGTAAAATCATTTGAGCCCAAAATTCACTTGGTTTACCAGAAATGAACACTTGCTTGTAGGAAGACACAGTTCCTGGGGATTAACTCCATTTCGGATGGGAAATTCAGACCAGTGTTCTCATCCACGAAACACACTCTGTATTCACGCAAGAAGGAATCTCTTCTTTCCAGTGTCTCCAATATAGCAAGCACCATGAGCATGCCCAGAAAAAAAGAACTGTGTTTCCCACTCATACGGACCATATATAGTTCAGCTCTGCTCTTGAAACTGATACAAACCACAGCTCTGCTTAAATAAATGCTATTTAGTTAATAGTGAGAATCGCCTTGGGTTCCAGAACTGTGTAAAATCATTTGAGGCCAAAATTCACTTGGTTTACTAGAAATGAACTCTTGCTTGTAGGAAGACACAGATCCTGTGGTTTAACTCCATTTCAGAAGGGAAATTCAGACCATTGTTCTCATCCATGAAACACTCTGTTTTCAGGCAAGAAGCAAGCTCTTCTTTCCAGCGTTTCCAATACAGCATGAACCATGAACATGCCCATAAAAAAAGAAATGAATTTCCTAGTCATATAGACCATATGTAGTTCAGCTCTGCTTATGAAACTGGTACAAACCACAGCGCCTCTTTCATAAATGCTGTTTAGTTAATAGTGAGAATCGCGTTGGGTTCCAGAACTGTGTAAAATCATTTGGGCACAAAATTCACTTGGTTTACCAGAAATGAAATCTTGCTTCAAGGAAGACACTGATCCTGGATTTTAACTCCATTTCTGAAGGAAAATTCAGAACACTGTTCTCATCCATGAAACACACTCTGTTTTCACGCAAGAAGGAATCTCTACTTTCCAGTGTCTCCAATACATCAAGCACCATGAGCATGCCCAGAAAAAAAGAACTGTGTTTCCCACTCATACGGACCATATATAGTTCAGCTCTACTCTTGAAACTGATACAAACTACACCTCCACTTACATAAATGCTCTTTAGTTAATAGTGAGAATCGCCTTGGGTTCCAGAACTGTGTAAAAACATTTGAGGCCAAAATTCACTTGGTTTACCAGAAATGAACACTTGCTTGTAGGAAGACACAGATCCTGGGCTTTAACTCCATTTCAGAAGGGAAATTCAGACCATTGTTCTCATCCATGAACACACTCTGTTTTCAGGCAAGAAGCAAGCTCTTCTTTCTAGCGTCTCCAATACAGCAAGAACCATGAACATGGCCATAAAAAAAGAACTGAGTTTCCTACTCATATAGACCATATGTAGTTCAGCTCTGCTTATGAAACTGGTACAAACCACAGCTCCTCTTAAATAAATGCTGTTTAGTTAATAGTGAGAATCATGTTGGGTTCCAGAACTGTGTAAAATCATTTGAGCCCAAAATTCACTTGGTTTACCAGAAATGAACTCTTTCTTGTAGGAAGACACAGATCCTGGGGATTAACTCCATTTCGGAAGGGAAATTCAGACCAGTGTTCTCATCCATGAAACACACTCTGTTTTCACCAAGAAGGAATCTCTTCTTTCCAGTGTCTCCAATACAGCAAGCACAATGAGCAAGCCCAGAAACAAAGAACTGTGTTTCCTCCTCATACGGAATATATATAGTTCAGCTCTGCTTATGAAACTGACACAAACCACAGCTCTGCTTACATAAATGCTCTTTAGTTAATAGTGAGAATCGTCTTGGGTTCCAGAACTGTGTAAAATCATTTGAGCCCAAAATTCACTTGGTTTACCAGAAATGAACTCCTGTTTGTAGGAAGACACAGAACCTGGGGTTTAACTCCATTTCAGAAGGGAAATTCAGACCATTGTTCTCATCCATGAAACACACTCCGTTTTCACGCAAGAAGCAAGCTCTCCTTTCCAGCATCTCCAATACAGCAAGAACAATGAGCATGCCCAGAAAAAAAGAACTGTGTTTCTCACTCATACGGACCTTATATAGTTCAGCTCTACTCTTGAAACTGGTACAAACCACAGCTCCTCTTACATAAATGCTCTTTAGTTAATAGTGAGAATAGCGTTGGGTTCCAAAACTGTGTAAAATCATTTGAGCCCAAAATTCACTTGGTTTACCAGAAATAAACTCTTGCTTGTAGGAAGACACTGATCCTGGGGTTTAACTCCGTTTTTTTAAGGAAATTCAGACCACTGTTCTCATCTATGAAACACACTCTATTTTCACGCAAGAGGAATCTCTTCTTTCCAGCGTCTCCAATACAGCAAGCACCATGATCATGCCCAGAAAAAAAGAACTGTGTTTCCCACTCATATGGACCATGTATAGTTCAGCTCTGCTCTTGAAACTGATACAAACCACAGCTCCGCTTACATAAATGCTCTTTAGTTAATAGTGAGAATAGCGTTGGGTTCCAAAACTGTGTAAAATCATTTGAGCCCAAAATTCACTTGGTTTACCAGAAATAAACTCTTGCTTGTAGGAAGACACTGATCCTGGGGTTTAATTCCGTTTTTGAAAGGAAATTCAGACCACTGTTCTCATCCATGAAACACACTCTGTTTTCACGCAAGAAGCAAGCTCTTCTTTCCAGCGTTTCCAATACAGCATGAACCATGAACATGCCCATAAAAAAAGAACTGAGTTTCCTAGTCATATAGACCATATGTAGTTCAGCTCTGCTTATGAAACTGGTACAAACCACAGCGCCTCTTTCATAAATGCTGTTTAGTTAATAGTGAGAATCGCGTTGGGTTCCAGAACTGTGTAAAATCATTTGGGCACAAAATTCACTTGGTTTACCAGAAATGAAATCTTGCTTCAAGGAAGACACTGATCCTGGATTTTAACTCCATTTCTGAAGGAAAATTCAGAACACTGTTCTCATCCATGAAACACACTCTGTTTTCACGCAAGAAGGAATCTCTACTTTCCAGTGTCTCCAATACATCAAGAACAATGAGCATGCCCAGAAAAAAAGAACTGTGTTTCCCACTCATACGGACCTTATATAGTTCAGCTCTACTCTTGAAACTGGTACAAACCACAGCTCCTCTTACATAAATGCTCTTTAGTTAATAGTGAGAATCGCGTTGGGTTCCAGAACTGTGTAAAATCATTTGACGAAAAAATTCACTTGGCTTACCAGAAATGAACTCTTGCTTGTAGGAAGACACAGATCCTGGGGTTTAACTCCATTTCAGAAGGGAAATTCAGACCATTGTTCTCATCCATTAAACACACTCTGTTTTCAGGCAAGAAGCAAGCTCTTCTTTCCAGCGTTTCCAATACAGCATGAACCATGAACATGCCCATAAAAAAAGAACTGAGTTTCCTACTCATATAGACCATATGTAGTTCAGCTCTGCTTATGAAACTGGGACAAACGACAACTCCTCTTACATAAATGCTGTTTAGTTAGTAGTGAGAATCGCGTTGGGTTCCAGAACTGTGTAAAATCATTTGAGCCCAAAATTCACTTGGTTTACCAGAAATGAACTCTTGCTTGTAGGAAGACACAGATCCTGGGCTTTAACTCCGTTTCTGAAGGGAAATTCAGACCACTGTTCTCATCCACGAAACACACTCTGTTTTCAAGCAAGAAGGAATCTCTTCTTTCCAGTGTCTCCAATGCAGCAAGCACCATGAGCATGCCCAGAAAAAAAGAACTGTGTTTCCCACTCATATGGACAATATATAGTTCAGCTCTACTCTTGAAACTGATACAAACCACAGCTCCGCTTACATAAATGCTCTTTATTTAATAGTGAGAATCGCCTTAGGTTCCAGAACTGTGTAAAATCATTTGAGGCCAAAATTCACTTGGTTTACCAGAAATGAACTCTTGCTTGTAGGAAGACACAGATCCTGGGCTTTAACTCGGTTTCTGAAGGGAAATTCAGACCACTGTTCTCATCCACGAAACACACTCTGTTTTCAAGCAAGAAGCAAGCTCTTCTTTCCAGCGTCTCCAATACAGCAAGAACCATGAACATGCCCATAAAAAAAGAACTGAGTTTCCTAATCATATAGACCATATGTAGTTCAGCTCTGCTTATGAAACTGGGACAAACGACATCTCCTCTTACATAAATGCTGTTTAGTTAGTAGTGAGAATCGCGTTGGGTTCCAGAACTGTGTAAAATCATTTGAGCCCAAAATTCACTTGGTTTACCAGAAATGAACTCTTGCATGTAGGAAGACACAGTTCCTGGGGATTAACTCCGTTTCTGAAGGGAAATTCAGACCAGTGTTCTCATCCACGAAACACACTCTGTATTCACGCAAGAAGGAATCCCTTCTTTCCAGTGTCTCCAATATAGCAAGCACCATGAGCATGCCCAGAAAAAAAGAACTGTGTTTCCCACTCATACGGACCATATATAGTTCAGCTCTGCTCTTGAAACTGATACAAACCACAGCTCCACTTACATAAATGCTCTTTAGTTAATAGTGAGAATCGTGTTGGGTTCCAGAACTGTGTAAAATCATTTGAGCCCAAAATTCACTTGGTTTACCAGAAATGAACTCCTGTTTGTAGGAAGACACAGAACCTGGGGTTTAACTCCATTTCAGAAGGGAAATTCAGACCATTGTTCTCATCCATGAAACACACTCCGTTTTCACGCAAGAAGCAAGCTCTTCTTTCCAGCATCTCCAATACAGCAAGAACAATGAGCATGCCCAGAAAAAAAGAACTGTGTTTCCCACTCATACGGACCATATATAGTTCAGCTCTACTCTTGAAACTGGTACAAACCACAGCTCCTCTTACATAAATGCTCCTTAGTTAATAGTGAGTATCGCGTTGGGTTCCAGAACTGTGTAAAATCATTTGGGCCCAAAATTCACTTGGTTTACCAGAAATGAAATCTTGCTTCAAGGAAGACACTGATCCTGGATTTTAACTCCGTTTCTGAAGGGAAATTCAGACCACTGTTCTCATCCATGAAACACACTCTGTTTTCACGCAAGAAGGAATCTCTACTTTCCAGTGTCTCCAATACATCAATCACCATGAGCATGCCCAGAAAAAAAGAACTGTGTTTCCCACTCATACGGACCATATATAGTTCAGCTCTACTCTTGAAACTGATACAAACCACACGTCCGCTTACATAAATGCTCTTTAGTTAATAGTGAGAATCGCCTTGAGTTCCAGAACTGTGTAAAATCATTTGAGGCCATAATTCACTTGGTTTACCAGAAATTATCTCTTGCTTGTAGGAAGACACATTTCCTGGGGTTTAACTCCATTTCGGAAGGGAAATTCAGACCAGTGTTCTCATCCATGAAACACACTCTGTTTTCCGGCAAAACTAAGCTCTTCTTTCCAGCGTCTGCAATACAGCAAGAACCATGAACATGCCCATAAAAAAAGAACTGAGTTTCCTACTCATATAGACCATATGTAGTTCAGCTCTGCTTATGAAACTGGGACAAACGACAACTCCTCTTACATAAATGCTGTTTAGTTAGTAGTGAGAATCGCGTTGGGTTCCAGAACTGTGTAAAATCATTTGAGCCCAAAATTCACTTGGTTTACCAGAAATGAACTCTTGCTTGTAGGAATACACAGATCCTGGGGATTAACTCCATTTCAGAAGGGAAATTCAGACCAGTGTTCTCATCCATGAAACACACTCTGTTTTCACGCAAGAAGGAATCTCTTCTTTCCAGTGTCTCCAATACAGCAAGCACAATGAGCAAGCCCAGAAACAAAGAACTGTGGTTCCCACGCATACGGACCATATATAGTTCAGCTCTACTCTTGAAACTGATACAAACCACACCTCCGCTTACATAAATGCTCTTTAGTTAATAGTGAGAATCGCCTTGGATTCCAGAACTGTGTAAAATCATTTGAGGCCATAATTCACTTGGTTTACCAGAAATTAACTCTTGCTTGTAGGAAGACACTGATCCTGGAGTTTAACTCCATTTCGGAAGGGAAATTCAGACCATTGTTCTCATCCATGAAACACACTCTGTTTTCAGGCAAGAAGCAAGCTCTTCTTTCCAGCGTCTCCAATACAGCAAGAACCATGAACATGCCCATAAAAAGAGAACGGAGTTTCCTACTCATATAGACCATATGTAGTTCAGCTCTGCTTATGAAACTGGTACAAACCACAGCGCCTCTTTCATAAATGCTGTTTAGTTAATAGTGAGAATCGCGTTGGGTTCCAGAACTGTGTAAAATCATTTGGGCACAAAATTCACTTGGTTTACAGAAATGAAATCTTGCTTCAAGGAAGACATTGATCCTGGATTTTAACTCCATTTCTGAAGGAAAATTCAGAACACTGTTCTCATCCATGAAACACACTCTGTTTTCACGCAAGAAGGAATCTCTACTTTCCAGTGTCTCCAATACATCAAGCACCATGAGCATGCCCAGAAAAAAAGAACTGTGTTTCCCACTCATACGGACCATATATAGTTCAGCTCTACTCTTGAAACTGATACAAAATACACCTCCACTTACATAAATGCTCTTTAGTTAATAGTGAGAATCGCCTTGGGTTCCAGAACTGTGTAAAAACATTTGAGGCCAAAATTCACTTGGTTTACCAGAAATGAACACTTGCTTGTAGGAAGACACAGATCCTGGGCTTTAACTCCATTTCAGAAGTGAAATTCAGACCATTGTTCTCATCCATGAACACACTCTGTTTTCAGGCAAGAAGCAAGCTCTTCTTTCCAGCGTCTCCAATACAGCAAGAACCATGAACATGCCCATAAAAAAAGAACTGAGTTTCCTAGTCATATAGACCATATGTAATTCAGCTCTGCTTATGAAACTGGTACAAACCACAGCGCCTCTTTCATAAATGCTGTTTAGTTAATAGTGAGAATCGCGTTGGGTTCCAGAACTGTGTAAAATCATTTGGGCACAAAATTCACTTGGTTTACCAGAAATGAAATCTTGCTTCAAGGAAGACACTGATCCTGGATTTAAACTCCATTTCTGAAGGAAAATTCAGAACACTGTTCTCATCCATGAAACACACTCTGTTTTCACGCAAGAAGGAATCTTTACTTTCCAGTGTCTCAAATACATCAAGAACAATGAGCATGCCCAGAAAAAAAGAACTGTGTTTCCCACTCATACGGACCTTATATAGTTCAGCTCTACTCTTGAAACTGGTACAAACCACAGCTCCTCTTACATAAATGCTCTTTAGTTAATAGTGAGAATCGCCTTGGGTTCCAGAACTGTGTAAAATCATTTGAGGCCATAATTCACTTGGTTTACCAGAAATGAACTCTTGCTTGTAGGAAGACACAGATCCTGGGGTTTAACTCCATTTCAGAAGGGAAATTCAGACCATTGTTCTCATCCATTAAACACACTCTGTTTTCAGGCAAGAAGCAAGCTCTTCTTTCCAGCGTTTCCAATACAGCATGAACCATGAACATGCCCATAAAAAAAGAACTGAGTTTCCTACTCATACAGACCATATGTAGTTCAGCTCTGTTTATGAAACTGTGACTAACGACAACTCCTCTTACACAAATGCTGTTTAGTTAGTAGTGAGAATCGCGTTGGGTTCCAGAACTGTGTAAAATCATTTGAGGCCAAAATTCACTTGGTTTACCAGAAATGAACTCTTGCTTGTAGGAAGACACAGATCCTGGGCTTTAACTCCGTTTCTGAAGGGAAATTCAGACCACTGTTCTCATCCACGAAACACACTCTGTTTTCAAGCAAGAAGGAATCTCTTCTTTCCAGTGTCTCCAATACAGCAAGCACCATGAGCATGCCCAGAAAAAAAGAACTGTGTTTCCCACTCATATGGACAATATATAGTTCAGCTCTACTCTTGAAACTGATACAAACCACAGCTCCGCTTACATAAATGCTCTTTATTTAATAGTGAGAATCGCCTTAGCTTCCAGAATTGTGTAAAATCATTTGAGGCCAAAATTCACTTGGTTTACCAGAAATGAACTCTTGCTTGTAGGAAGACACAGATCCTGGGCTTTAACTCCGTTTCTGAAGGGAAATTCAGACCACTGTTCTCATCCACGAAACAGACTCTGTTTTCAAGCAAGAAGCAAGCTCTTCTTTCCAGCGTCTCCAATACAGCAAGAACCATGAACATGCTGATAAAAAAAGAACTGAGTTTCCTACTCATATAGACCATATGTAGTTCAGCTCTGCTTATGAAACTGGGACAAACGACAACTCCTCTTACATAAATGCTGTTTAGTTAGTAGTGAGAATCGCGTTGGGTTCCAGAACTGTGTAAAATCATTTGAGCCCAAAATTCACTTGGTTTACCAGAAATGAACTCTTGCTTGTAGGAAGACACAGTTCCTGGGGATTAACTCCGTTTCTGAAGGGAAATTCAGACCAGTTTTCTCATCCACGAAACACACTCTGTATTCACACAAGAAGGAATCCCTTCTTTCCAGTGTCTCCAATATAGAAAGCACCATGAGCATGCCCAGAAAAAAAGAACTGTGTTTCCCACTCATACGGACCATATATAGTTCAGCTCTGCTCTTGAAACTGATACAAACCACAGCTCCGCTTAAATAAATGCTATTTAGTTAATAGTGAGTATCGCATTGGATTGCAGAACTGTGTCAAATCATTAGAGCCCAAAATTCACTTGGTTTACCAGAAATGAACTCTTGCTTGTAGGAAGACACTGATCCTGGAGTTTAACTCAATTTCGGAAGGGAAATTCAGACCAGTGTTCTCATCCATGAAACACTGTGTTTTCAAGCAATAAGGAATCTCTTCTTCTCAGTATCTCCAATATCGCAAGCACCATTAGCATGCCCAGAAAAAAAGAACTGTGTTTCCCATTCATACGGACCATATACAATTCGGGACTGCTTATGAAACATATACAAACCACAGCTCCGCTTACATAAATGCTCTTTAGTTAATAGTGAGAATCGCCTTGGGTTCCAGAACTCTGTAAAATCATTTGAGCCCAAAATTCACTTGGTTTACCAGAAATGAACTCTTTCTTGTATGAAGACACAAATCCTGGGGATTAACTCCATTTCGGAAGGGAAATTCAGACCAGTGTTCTCATCCATGAAACACACTCTGTTTTCACGCAAGAAGGAATCTCTTCTTTCCAGTGTCTCCAATACAGCAAGCACAATGAGCAAGCCCAGAAACAAAGAACTGTGTTTCCTCCTCATACGGAATATATATAGTTCAGCTCTGCTTATGAAACTGATACAAACCACAGCTCCGCTTACATAAATGCTCTTTAGTTAATAGTGAGAATCGTGTTGGGTTCCAGAACTGTGTAAAATCATTTGAGCCCAAAATTCACTTCTGTTTACAGAAATGAACTCCTGTTTGTAGGAAGACACAGAACCTGGGGTTTAACTCCATTTCAGAAGGGAAATTCAGACCATTGTTCTCATCCATGAAACACACTCCGTTTTCACGCAAGAAGCAAGCTCTTCTTTCCAGCATCTCCAATACAGCAAGAACAATGAGCATGCCCAGAAAAAAAGAACTGTGTTTCCCACTCATACGGACCTTATATAGTTCAGCTCTACTCTTGAAACTGGTACAAACCACAGCTCCTCTTACATAAATGCTCTTTAGTTAATAGTGAGTATCGCGTTGGGTTCCAGAACTGTGTAAAATCATTTGGGCCCAAAATTCACTTGGTTTACCAGAAATGAAATCTTGCTTCAAGGAAGACACTGATCCTGGATTTTAACTCCGTTTCTGAAGGGAAATTCAGACCACTGTTCTCATCCATGAAACACACTCTGTTTTCACGCAAGAAGGAATCTCTACTTTCCAGTGTCTCCAATACATCAAACACCATGAGCATGCCCAGAAAAAAAGAACTGTGTTTCCCACTCATGCGGACCATATATAGTTAAGCTCTACTCTTGAAACTGATACAAACCACACCTCCGCTTACATAAATGCTCTTTAGTTAATAGTGAGAATCGCCTTGGGTTCCAGAACTGTGTAAAATCATTTGAGGCCATAATTCACTTGGTTTACCAGAAATTATCTCTTGCTTGTAGGAAGACACAGATCCTGGGGTTTAACTCCATTTCGGAAGGGAAATTCAGACCAGTGTTCCATCCATGAAACACACTCTGTTTTCCGGCAAAAACCAAGCTCTTCTTTCCAGCGTCTCCAATACAGCAAGAACCATGAACATGCCCATAAAAAAAGAACTGAGTTTCCTACTCATATAGACCATATGTAGTTCAGCTCTGCTTATGAAACTGGGACAAACGACAACTCCTCTTACATAAATGCTGTTTAGTTAGTAGTGAGAATCACGTTGGGTTCCAGAACTGTGTAAAATCATTTGAGCCCAAAATTCACTTGGTTTACCAGAAATGAACTCTTGCTTGTAGGAAGACACAGATCCTGGGGATTAACTCCATTTCAGAAGGGAAATACAGACCAGTGTTCTCATCCATGAAACACACTCTGTTTTCACGCAAGAAGGAATCTCTTCTTTCCAGTGTCTCCAATACAGCAAGCACAATGAGCAAGCCCAGAAACAAAGAACTGTGGTTCCCACGCATACGGACCATATATAGTTCAGCTCTACTCTTGAAACTGATACAAACCACACCTCCGCTTACATAAATGCTCTTTAGTTAATAGTGAGAATCGCCTTGGGTTCCAGAACTGTGTAAAATCATTTGAGGCCATAATTCACTTGGTTTACCAGAAATAATCTCTTGCTTGTATGAAGACACAGATCCTGGGGTTTAACTCCATTTCGGAAGGGAAATTCAGACCATTGTTCTCATCCATGAAACACACTCTATTTTCAGGCAAGAAGCAAGCTCTTCTTTCCAGCGTCTCCAATAAAGCAAGAACCATGAACATGCCCATAAAAAGAGAACGGAGTTTCCTACTCATATAGACCATATGTAGTTCAGCTCTGCTTATGAAACTGGGACAAACGACAACTCCTCTTACATAAATGCTGTTTAGTTAGTAGTGAGAATCGCGTTGGGTTCCAGAACTGTGTAAAATCATTTGAGCCCAAAATTCACTTGGTTTACCAGAAATGAACTCTTGCTTGTAGGAAGACACAGATCCTGGGCATTAACTCTGTTTCTGAAGGGAAATTCAGACCACCGTTCTCATCCACGAAACACACTCTGTTTTCAAGCAAGAAGGAATCTCTTCTTTCCAGTGTCTCCAATACAGCAAGCACCATGAGCATGCCCAGAAAAAAAGAACTGTGTTTCCCACTCATATGGACAATATATAGTTCAGCTCTACTCTTGAAACTGATACAAACCACACCTCCGCTTACATAAATGCTCTTGAGTTAATAGTGAGATTCGCCTTGGGTTCCAGAACTGTGTAAAATCATTTGAGGCCAAAATTCACTTTGTTTACCAGAAATGAACTCTTGCTTGTAGGAAGACACAGATCCTGGGATTTAACTCCATTTCAGAAGGGAAATTCAGACCATTGTTCTCATCCATGAAACACACTCTGTTTTCAGGCAAGAAGCAAGCTCTTCTTTCCAGCGTTTCCAATACAGCATGAACCATGAACATGCCCATAAAAAAAGAACTGAGTTTCCTAGTCATATAGACCATATGTAGTTCAGCTCTGCTTATGAAACTGGGACAAACGACAACTCCTCTTACATAAATGCTGTTTAGTTAGTAGTGAGAATCGCGTTGGGTTCCAGAACTCTCTAAAATCATTTGAGCCCAAAATTCACTTGGTTTACCAGAAATGAACTCTTGCTTGTAGGAAGACACAGATCCTGGGCTTTAACTCCGTTTCTGAAGGGAAATTCAGACCACTGTTCTCATCCACGAAACACACTTTGTTTTCACGCAAGAAGGAATCTCTTCTTTCCAGTGTCTCCAATGCAGCAAGCACCATGAGCATGCCCAGAAAAAAAGAACTGTGTTTCCCACTCATATGGACAATATATAGTTCAGCTCTACTCTTGAAACTGATACAAACCACAGCTCCGCTTACATAAATGCTCTTTATTTAATAGTGAGAATCGCCTTAGGTTCCAGAACTGTGTAAAATTATTTGAGGCCAAAATTCACTTGGTTTACCAGAAATGAACTCTTGCTTGTAGGAAGACACAGATCCTGGGCTTTAACTCCGTTTCTGAAGGGAAATTCAGACCACTGTTCTCATCCACGAAACACACTCTGTTTTCAAGCAAGAAGGAATCTCTTCTTTCCAGTGTCTCCAATACAGCAAGAACCATGAGCATGCCCAGAAAAAAAGAACTGTGTTTCCCACTCATATGGACAATATATAGTTCAGCTCTACTCTTGAAACTGATACAAACCACACCTCTGCTTACATAAATGCTCTTTAGTTAATAATGAGAATCGCCTTGGGTTCCAGAACTGTGTAAAATCATTTGAGGCCAAAATTCTCTTGGTTTACCAGAAATGAACTCTTGCTTGTAGGAAGACACAGATCCTGGGGTTTATCTCCATTTCAGAAGGGAAATTCAGACCATTGTTCTCATCCACGAAACACACTCTGTTTTCAAGCAAGAAGCAAGCTCTTCTTTCCAGCGTCTCCAATACAGCAAGCACCATGAGCATGCCCAGAAAAAAAGAACTGTGTTTCCCACTCATACGGACCATATACAATTCGGGTCTGCTTATGAAACATATACACACCACAGCTCCGCTTACATAAATGCTCTTTAGTTAATAGTGAGAATCGCACTGGGTTCCAGAACTCTGTAAAATCATTTGAGCCCAAAATTCACTTGGTTTACCAGAAATGAACTCTTTCTTGTAGGAAGACACAGATCCTGGGGATTAACTCCATTTCAGAAGGGAAATTCAGACCAGTGTTCTCATCCATGAAACACACTCTGTTTTCACGCAAGAAGGAATCTCAATCTCTTCTTTCCAGTGTCTCCAATACAGCAAGCACAATGAGCAAGCCCAGAAACAAAGAACTGTGGTTCCCACACATACGGACCATATATAGTTCAGCTCTACTCTTGAAACAGATACAAACCACACCTCCGCTTACATAAATGCTCTTTAGTTAATAGTGAGAATCGCCTTGGGTTCCAGAACTGTGTAAAATCATTTGAGGCCATAATTCACTTGGTTTACCAGAAATTAACTCTTGCTTGTAGGAAGACACAGATCCTGGGGTTTAACTCCATTTCGGAAGGGAAATTCAGACCATTGTTCTCATCCATGAAACACACTCTGTTTTCAGGCAAGAAGCAAGCTCTTCTTTCAAGCGTCTCCAATACAGCAAGAACCATGAACATGCCCATAAAAAGAGAACGGAGTTTCCTACTCATATAAACCATATGTAGTTCAGCTCTGCTTATGAAACTGGGACAAACGACAACTCCTCTTACATAAATGCTGTTTAGTTAGTAGTGAGAATCGCGTTGGGTTCCAGAACTGTGTAAAATCATTTGAGCCAAAAATTCACTTGGTTTACCAGAAATGAACTCTTGCTTGTAGGAAGACACAGATCCTGGGCATTAACTCCGTTTCTGAAGGGAAATTCAGACCACCGTTCTCATCCACGAAACACACTCTGTTTTCAAGCAAGAAGGAATCTCTTCTTTCCAGTGTCTCCAATACAGCAAGCACCATGAGCATGCCCAGAAAAAAAGAACTGTGTTTCCCACTCATATGGACAATATATAGTTCAGCTCTACTCTTGAAACTGATACAAACCACACCTCTGCTTACATAAATGCTCTTTAGTTAATAATGAGAATCGCCTTGGGTTCCAGAACTGTGTAAAATCATTTGAGGCCAAAATTCTCTTCGTTTACCAGAAATGAACTCTTGCTTGTAGGAAGACACAGATCCTGGGGTTTATCTCCATTTCAGAAGGGAAATTCAGACCATTGTTCTCATCCATGAAACACACTCTCTTTTCAGGCAAGAAGCAAGCTCTTCTTTCCAGCGTTTCCAATACAGCATGAACCATGAACATGCCCATAAAAAAAGAACTGAATTTCCTAGTCATATAGACCATATGTAGTTCAGCTCTGCTTATGAAACTGGTACAAACCACAGCGCCTCTTACATAAATGCTGTTTAGTTAATAGTGAGAATCGCGTTGGGTTCCAGAACTGTGTAAAAGCATTTGGGCACAAAATTCACTTGGTTTACCAGAAATGAAATCTTGCTTCAAGGAAGACACTGATCCTGGATTTGAACTTCATTTCTGAAGGGAAATTCAGACCACTGTTCTCATCCATGAAACACACTCTGTTTTCACGCAAGAAGGAATCTCTACTTTCCAGTGTCTCCAATACATCAAGCACCAAGAGCATGCCCAGAAAAAAAGAACTGTGTTTCCCACTCATACGGACCATATATAGTTCAGCTCTACTCTTGAAACTGATACAAACTACACCTGCACTTACATAAATGCTCTTTAGTTAATAGTGAGAATCGCCTTGGTTTCCGGAACTGTGTAAAAACATTTGAGGCCAAAATTCACTTGGTTTACCAGAAATGAACACTTGCTTGTAGGAAGACACAGATCCTGGGCTTTAACTCCATTTCAGAAGGGAAATTCAGACCATTGTGCTCATCCATGAACACACTCTGTTTTCAGGCAAGAAGCAAGCTCTTCTTTCCAGCGTCTCCAATACAGCAAGAATCATGAACATGCCCATAAAAAAAGAACTGAGTTTCCTACTCATATAGACCATATGTAGTTCAGCTCTGCTTATGAAACTGGTACAAACCACAGCTCCTCTTAAATAAATGCTGTTTAGTTAATAGTGAGAATCACGTTGGGTTCCAGAACTGTGTAAAATCATTTGAGCCCAAAATTCACTTGGTTTACCAGAAATGAACTCTTGCTTGTAGGAAGACACTGATCCTGGAGTTTAACTCCATTTCGGAAGGGAAATTCAGACCAGTGTTCTCATCCATGAAACACACTCTGTTTTCACGCAATAAGGAATCTCTTCTTTCCAGTGTCTCCAATACAGCAAGCACCATGAGCATGCCCAGAAAAAAAGAACTGGGTTTCCTCCTCATACGGAATATATATAGTTCAGCTCTGCTTATGAAACTGATACAAACCACAGCTTCGCTTACATAAATGCTCTTTAGTTAATAGTGAGAATCGTGTTGGGTTCCAGAAATGTGTAAAATCATTTGAGCCCAAAATTCACTTGGTTTACCAGAAATGAACTCTTTCTTATAGGAAGACAGAGATCCTGGGGTTTGACTCCATTTCGGAAGGGAAATTCAAACCAGTGTTCTCATCCATGAAACACACTCTGTTTTCAGTCAAGAAAGAATCTCTTCTTTCCAGTGTCTCCAATATCGCAAGCACCATGAGCATGCCCAGAAAAAAAGAACTGTGTTTCCCACTCATACGGACCTTATATAGTTCAGCTCTGCTCTTGAAACTGGTACAAACCACAGCTCCGCTTACATAAATGCTCTTTAGTTAATAGTGAGAATCGCGTTGGGTTCCACAACTGTGTAAAATCATTTGAGCCCACATTGACTTGGTTTACCAGAAATGAACTCTTGCTTGTAGGAAGACACAGATCCTGGGCTTTAACTCCGTTTCTGAAGGGAAATTCAGACCATTGTTCTCATCCACGAAACACACTCTGTTTTCAAGCAAGAAGGAATCTCTTCTTTCCAGTGTCTCCAATACAGCAAGCACCATGAGCATGCCCAGAAAAAAAGAACTGTGTTTCCCACTCATATGGACAATATATAGTTCAGCTCTACTCTTGAAACTGATACAAACCACACCTCTGCTTACATAAATGCTCTTTAGTTAATAATGAGAATCGCCTTGGGTTCCAGAACTGTGTAAAATCATTTGAGACCAAAATTCTCTTGGTTTACCAGAAATGAACTCTTGCTTGTAGGAAGACACAGATCCTGGGATTTAACTTCATTTCAGAAAGGAAATTCAGACCATTGTTCTCATCCATGAAACACACTCTCTTTTCAGGCAAGAAGCAAGCTCTTCTTTCCAGCGTTTCCAATACAGCATGAACCATGAACATGCCCATAAAAAAAGAACTGAATTTCCTAGTCATATAGACCATATGTAGTTCGCTCTGCTTATGAAACTAGTACAAACCACAGCGCCTCTTACATAAATGCTGTTTAGTTAATAGTGAGAATCGCGTTGGGTTCCAGAACTGTGTAAAATCATTTGGGCACAAAATTCACTTGGTTTACCAGAAATGAAATCTTGCTTCAAGGAAGACACTGATCCTGGATTTTAACTCCATTTCTGAAGGGAAATTCAGACCACTGTTCTCATCCATGAAACACACTCTGTTTTCACGCAAGAAGGAATCTCTACTTTCCAGTGTCTCCAATACATCAAGCACCAAGAGCATGCCCAGAAAAAAAGAACTGTGTTTCCCACTCATACGGACCATATATAGTTCAGCTCTACTCTTGAAACTGATACAAACTACACCTCCACTTACATAAATGCTCTTTAGTTAATAGTGAGAATCGCCTTGGTTTCCGGAACTGTGTAAAAACATTTGAGGCCAAAATTCACTTGGTTTACCAGAAATGAACACTTGCTTGTAGGAAGACACAGATCCTGGGCTTTAACTCCATTTCAGAAGGGAAATTCAGACCATTGTTCTCATCCATGAACACACTCTGTTTTCAGGCAAGAAGCAAGCTCTTCTTTCCAGCGTCTCCAATACAGCAAGAACCATGAACATGCCCATAAAAAAAGAACTGAGTTTCCTACTCATATAGACCATATGTAGTTCAGCTCTGCTTATGAAACTGGTACAAACCACAGCTCCTCTTAAATAAATGCTGTTTAGTTAATAGTGAGAATCACGTTGGGTTCCAGAACTGTGTAAAATCATTTGAGCCCAAAATTCACTTGGTTTACCAGAAATGAACTCTTGCTTGTAGGAAGACACTGATCCTGGAGTTTAACTCCATTTCGGAAGGGAAATTCAGACCAGTGTTCTCATCCATGAAACACACTCTGTTTTCACGCAATAAGGAATCTCTTCTTTCCAGTGTCTCCAATACAGCAAGCACCATGAGCATGCCCAGAAAAAAAGAACTGGGTTTCCTCCTCATACGGAATATATATAGTTCAGCTCTGCTTATGAAACTGATACAAACCACAGCTTCGCTTACATAAATGCTCTTTAGTTAATAGTGAGAATCGTGTTGGGTTCCAGAACTGTGTAAAATCATTTGAGCCCAAAATTCACTTGGTTTACCAGAAATGAACTCTTTCTTATAGGAAGACAGAGATCCTGGGGTTTGACTCCATTTCGGAAGGGAAATTCAAACCAGTGTTCTCATCCATGAAACACACTCTGTTTTCAGTCAAGAAAGAATCTCTTCTTTCCAGTGTCTCCAATATCGCAAGCACCATGAGCATGCCCAGAAAAAAAGAACTGTGTTTCCCACTCATACGGACCTTATATAGTTCAGCTCTGCTCTTGAAACTGGTACAAACCACAGCTCCGCTTACATAAACGCTCTTTAGTTAATAGTGAGAATCGCGTTGGGTTCCACAACTGTGTAAAATCATTTGAGCCCATATTGACTTGGTTTACCAGAAATGAACTCTTGCTTGTAGGAAGACACAGATCCTGGGCTTTAACTCCGTTTCTGAAGGGAAATTCAGACCATTGTTCTCATCCACGAAACACACTCTGTTTTCAAGCAAGAAGGAATCTCTTCTTTCCAGTGTCTCCAATACAGCAAGCACCATGAGCATGCCCAGAAAAAAAGAACTGTGTTTCCCACTCATATGGACAATATATAGTTCAGCTCTACTCTTGAAACTGATACAAACCACACCTCTGCTTACATAAATGCTCTTTAGTTAATAATGAGAATCGCGTTGGGTTCCAGAACTGTGTAAAATCATTTGAGGCCAAAATTCTCTTGGTTTACCAGAAATGAACTCTTGCTTGTAGGAAGACACAGATCCTGGGGTTTAACTCCATTTCAGAAGGGAAATTCAGACCATTGTTCTCATCCATGAAACACACTCTCTTTTCAGGCAAGAAGCAAGCTCTTCTTTCCAGCGTTTCCAATACAGCATGAACCATGAACATGCCCATAAAAAAAGAACTGAATTTCCTAGTCATATAGACCATATGTAGTTCAGCTCTGCTTATGAAACTGGTACAAACCACAGCGCCTCTTACATAAATGCTGTTTAGTTAATAGTGAGAATCGCGTTGGGTTCCAGAACTGTGTAAAATCATTTGGGCACAAAATTCACTTGGTTTACCAGAAATGAAATCTTGCTTCAAGGAAGACACTGATCCTGGATTTTAACTCCATTTCTGAAGGGAAATTCAGACCACTGTTCTCATCCATGAAACACACTCTGTTTTCACGCAAGAAGGAATCTCTACTTTCCAGTGTAACCAATACATCAAGCACCAAGAGCATGCCCAGAAAAAAAGAACTGTGTTTCCCACTCATACGGACCATATATAGTTCAGCTCTACTCTTGAAACTGATACAAACTACACCTGCACTTACATAAATGCTCTTTAGTTAATAGTGAGAATCGCCTTGGTTTCCGGAACTGTGTAAAAACATTTGAGGCCAAAATTCACTTGGTTTACCAGAAATGAACACTTGCTTGTAGGAAGACACAGATCCTGGGCTTTAACTCCATTTCAGAAGGGAAATTCAGACCATTGTGCTCATCCATGAACACACTCTGTTTTCAGGCAAGAAGCAAGCTCTTCTTTCCAGCGTCTCCAATACAGCAAGAACCATGAACATGCCCATAAAAAAAGAACTGAGTTTCCTACTCATATAGACCATATGTAGTTCAGCTCTGCTTATGAAACTGGTACAAACCACAGCTCCTCTTAAATAAATGCTGTTTAGTTAATAGTGAGAATCACGTTGGGTTCCAGAACTGTGTAAAATCATTTGAGCCCAAAATTCACTTGGTTTACCAGAAATGAACTCTTGCTTGTAGGAAGACACTGATCCTGGAGTTTAACTCCATTTCGGAAGGGAAATTCAGACCAGTGTTCTCATCCATGAAACACACTCTGTTTTCACGCAATAAGGAATCTCTTCTTTCCAGTGTCTCCAATACAGCAAGCACCATGAGCATGCCCAGAAAAAAAGAACTGGGTTTCCTCCTCATACGGAATATATATAGTTCAGCTCTGCTTATGAAACTGATACAAACCACAGCTTCGCTTACATAAATGCTCTTTAGTTAATAGTGAGAATCGTGTTGGGTTCCAGAAATGTGTAAAATCATTTGAGCCCAAAATTCACTTGGTTTACCAGAAATGAACTCATTCTTATAGGAAGACAGAGATCCTGGGGTTTGACTCCATTTCGGAAGGGAAATTCAAACCAGTGTTCTCATCCATGAAACACACTCTGTTTTCAGTCAAGAAAGAATCTCTTCTTTCCAGTGTCTCCAATATCGCAAGCACCATGAGCATGCCCAGAAAAAAAGAACTGTGTTTCCCACTCATACGGACCTTATATAGTTCAGCTCTGCTCTTGAAACTGGTACAAACCACAGCTCCGATTACATAAATGCTCTTTAGTTAATAGTGAGAATCGCGTTGGGTTCCACAACTGTGTAAAATCATTTGAGCCCATATTGACTTGGTTTACCAGAAATGAACTCTTGCTTGTAGGAAGACACAGATCCTGGGCTTTAACTCCGTTTCTGAAGGGAAATTCAGACCATTGTTCTCATCCACGAAACACACTCTGTTTTCAAGCAAGAAGGAATCTCTTCTTTCCAGTGTCTCCAATACAGCAAGCACCATGAGCATGCCCAGAAAAAAAGAACTGTGTTTCCCACTCATATGGACAATATATAGTTCAGCTCTACTCTTGAAACTGATACAAACCACACCTCTGCTTACATAAATGCTCTTTAGTTAATAATGAGAATCGCCTTGGGTTCCAGAACTGTGTAAAATCATTTGAGACCAAAATTCTCTTGGTTTACCAGAAATGAACTCTTGCTTGTAGGAAGACACAGATCCTGGGATTTAACTCCATTTCAGAAAGGAAATTCAGACCATTGTTCTCATCCATGAAACACACTCTCTTTTCAGGCAAGAAGCAAGCTCTTCTTTCCAGCGTTTCCAATACAGCATGAACCATGAACATGCCCATAAAAAAAGAACTGAATTTCCTAGTCATATAGACCATATGTAGTTCGCTCTGCTTATGAAACTGGTACAAACCACAGCGCCTCTTACATAAATGCTGTTTAGTTAATAGTGAGAATCGCGTTGGGTTCCAGAACTGTGTAAAATCATTTGGGCACAAAATTCACTTGGTTTACCAGAAATGAAATCTTGCTTCAAGGAAGACACTGATCCTGGATTTTAACTCCATTTCTGAAGGGAAATTCAGACCACTGTTCTCATCCATGAAACACACTCTGTTTTCACGCAAGAAGGAATCTCTACTTTCCAGTGTCTCCAATACATCAAGCACCAAGAGCATGCCCAGAAAAAAAGAACTGTGTTTCCCACTCATACGGACCATATATAGTTCAGCTCTACTCTTGAAACTGATACAAACTACACCTCCACTTACATAAATGCTCTTTAGTTAATAGTGAGAATCGCCTTGGTTTCCGGAACTGTGTAAAAACATTTGAGGCCAAAATTCACTTGGTTTACCAGAAATGAACACTTGCTTGTAGGAAGACACAGATCCTGGGCTTTAACTCCATTTCAGAAGGGAAATTCAGACCATTGTTCTCATCCATGAACACACTCTGTTTTCAGGCAAGAAGCAAGCTCTTCTTTCCAGCGTCTCCAATACAGCAAGAACCATGAACATGCCCATAAAAAAAGAACTGAGTTTCCTACTCATATAGACCATATGTAGTTCAGCTCTGCTTATGAAACTGGTACAAACCACAGCTCCTCTTAAATAAATGCTGTTTAGTTAATAGTGAGAATCACGTTGGGTTCCAGAACTGTGTAAAATCATTTGAGCCCAAAATTCACTTGGTTTACCAGAAATGAACTCTTGCTTGTAGGAAGACACTGATCCTGGAGTTTAACTCCATTTCGGAAGGGAAATTCAGACCAGTGTTCTCATCCATGAAACACACTCTGTTTTCACGCAATAAGGAATCTCTTCTTTCCAGTGTCTCCAATACAGCAAGCACCATGAGCATGCCCAGAAAAAAAGAACTGGGTTTCCTCCTCATACGGAATATATATAGTTCAGCTCTGCTTATGAAACTGATACAAACCACAGCTTCGCTTACATAAATGCTCTTTAGTTAATAGTGAGAATCGTGTTGGGTTCCAGAACTGTGTAAAATCATTTGAGCCCAAAATTCACTTGGTTTACCAGAAATGAACTCTTTCTTATAGGAAGACAGAGATCCTGGGGTTTGACTCCATTTCGGAAGGGAAATTCAAACCAGTGTTCTCATCCATGAAACACACTCTGTTTTCAGTCAAGAAAGAATCTCTTCTTTCCAGTGTCTCCAATATCGCAAGCACCATGAGCATGCCCAGAAAAAAAGAACTGTGTTTCCCACTCATACGGACCTTATATAGTTCAGCTCTGCTCTTGAAACTGGTACAAACCACAGCTCCGCTTACATAAACGCTCTTTAGTTAATAGTGAGAATCGCGTTGGGTTCCACAACTGTGTAAAATCATTTGAGCCCATATTGACTTGGTTTACCAGAAATGAACTCTTGCTTGTAGGAAGACACAGATCCTGGGCTTTAACTCCGTTTCTGAAGGGAAATTCAGACCATTGTTCTCATCCACGAAACACACTCTGTTTTCAAGCAAGAAGGAATCTCTTCTTTCCAGTGTCTCCAATACAGCAAGCACCATGAGCATGCCCAGAAAAAAAGAACTGTGTTTCCCACTCATATGGACAATATATAGTTCAGCTCTACTCTTGAAACTGATACAAACCACACCTCTGCTTACATAAATGCTCTTTAGTTAATAATGAGAATCGCGTTGGGTTCCAGAACTGTGTAAAATCATTTGAGGCCAAAATTCTCTTGGTTTACCAGAAATGAACTCTTGCTTGTAGGAAGACACAGATCCTGGGGTTTAACTCCATTTCAGAAGGGAAATTCAGACCATTGTTCTCATCCATGAAACACACTCTCTTTTCAGGCAAGAAGCAAGCTCTTCTTTCCAGCGTTTCCAATACAGCATGAACCATGAACATGCCCATAAAAAAAGAACTGAATTTCCTAGTCATGTAGACCATATGTAGTTCAGCTCTGCTTATGAAACTGGTACAAACCACAGCGCCTCTTTCATAAATGCTGTTTAGTTAATAGTGAGAATCGCGTTGGGTTCCAGAACTGTGTAAAATCATTTGGGCACAAAATTCACTTGGTTTACCAGAAATGAAATCTTGCTTCAAGGAAGACACTGATCCTGGATTTTAACTCCATTTCTGAAGGGAAATTCAGACCACTGTTCTCATCCATGAAACACACTCTGTTTTCACGCAAGAAGGAATCTCTACTTTCCAGTGTCTCCAATACATCAAGCACCAAGAGTATGCCCAGAAAAAAAGAACTGTGTTTCCCACTCATACGGACCATATATAGTTCAGCTCTACTCTTGAAACTGATACAAACTACACCTCCACTTACATAAATGCTCTTTAGTTAATAGTGAGAATCGCCTTGGTTTCCGGAACTGTGTAAAAACATTTGAGGCCAAAATTCACTTGGTTTACCAGAAATGAACACTTGCTTGTAGGAAGACACAGATCCTGGGCTTTAACTCCATTTCAGAAGGGAAATTCAGACCATTGTTCTCATCCATGAACACACTCTGTTTTCAGGCAAGAAGCAAGCTCTTCTTTCCAGCGTCTCCAATACAGCAAGAACCATGAACATGCCCATAAAAAAAGAACTGAGTTTCCTACTCATATAGACCATATGTAGTTCAGCTCTGCTTATGAAACTGGTACAAACCACAGCTCCTCTTAAATAAATGCTGTTTAGTTAATAGTGAGAATCACGTTGGGTTCCAGAACTGTGTAAAATCATTTGAGCCCAAAATTCACTTGGTTTACCAGAAATGAACTCTTGCTTGTAGGAAGACACAGATCCTGGAGTTTAACTCCATTTCGGAAGGGAAATTCAGACCAGTGTTCTCATCCATGAAACACACTCTGTTTTCACGCAATAAGGAATCTCTTCTTTCCAGTGTCTCCAATACAGCAAGCACCATGAGCATGCCCAGAAAAAAAGAACTGGGTTTCCTCCTCATACGGAATATATATAGTTCAGCTCTGTTTATGAAACTGATACAAACCACAGCTTCGCTTACATAAATGCTCTTTAGTTAATAGTGAGAATCGTGTTGGGTTCCAGAACTGTGTAAAATCATTTGAGCCCAAAATTCACTTGGTTTACCAGAAATGAACTCTTTCTTATAGGAAGACAGAGATCCTGGGGTTTGACTCCATTTCGGAAGGGAAATTCAAACCAGTGTTCTCATCCATGAAACACACTCTGTTTTCACGCAAGAAAGAATCTCTTCTTTCCAGTGTCTCCAATATCCCAAGCACCATGAGCATGCCCAGAAAAAAAGAACTGTGTTTCCCACTCATACGGACCTTATATAGTTCAGCTCTGCTCTTGAAACTGGTACAAACCACAGTTCCGCTTACATAAATGCTCTTTAGTTAATAGTGAGAATCGCGTTGGGTTCCACAACTGTGTAAAATCATTTGAGCCCATATTGACTTGGTTTACCAGAAATGAACTCTTGCTTGTAGGAAGACACAGATCCTGGGCTTTAACTCCGTTTCTGAAGGGAAATTCAGACCATTGTTCTCATCCACGAAACACACTCTGTTTTCAAGCAAGCAGGAATCTCTTCTTTCCAGTGTCTCCAATACAGCAAGCACCATGAGCATGCCCAGAAAAAAAGAACTGTGTTTCCCACTCATATGGACAATATATAGTTCAGCTCTACTCTTGAAACTGATACAAACCACACCTCTGCTTACATAAATGCTCTTTAGTTAATAATGAGAATCGCCTTGGGTTCCAGAACTGTGTAAAATCATTTGAGGCCAAAATTCTCTTGGTTTACCAGAAATGAACTCTTGCTTGTAGGAAGACACAGATCCTGGGGTTTAACTCCATTTCAGAAGGGAAATACAGACCATTGTTCTCATCCATGAAACACACTCTGTTTTCAGGCAAGAAGCAAGCTCTTCTTTCCAGCGTTTCCAATACAGCATGAACCATGAACATGCCAATAAAAAAAGAACTGAGTTTCCTACTCATATAGACCATATGTAGTTCAGCTCTGCTTATGAAACTGGTACAAACCACAGCTCCTCTTACATTAATGCTGTTTAGTTAATAGTGATAATCACGTTGGGTTCCAGAACTGTGTAAAATCATTTGGGCCCAAAATTCACTTGGTTTACCAGAAATGAAATCTTGCTTCAAGGAAGACACCGATCCTGGATTTTAACTCCGTTTCTGAAGGGAAATTCAGACCACTGTTCTCATCCATGAAACACACTCTGTTTTCACGCAAGAAGGAATCTCTACTTTCCAGTGTCTCCAATACATCAAGCACCATGAGCATGCCCCGAAAAAAAGAACTGTGTTTCCCACTCATACGGACAATATATAGTTCAGCTCTACTCTTGAAACTGATACAAACCACACCTCCGCATACATAAATGCTCTTTAGTAAATAGTGAGAATCGCCTTGGGTTACAGAACTGTGTAAAATCATTTGAGGCCAAAATTCTCTTGGTTTACCAGAAATGAACTCTTGCTTGTAGGAAGACACAGATCCTGGGGTTTGACTCCATTTCGGAAGGGAAATTCAAACCAGTGTTCTCATCCATGAAACACACTCTGTTTTCACGCAAGAAGGAATCTCTTCTTTCCAGTGTCTCCAATATCTCAAGCACCATGAGCATGCCCAGAAAAAAAGAACTGTGTTTCCCACTCATACGGACAATATATAGTTCAGCTCTACTCTTGAAACTGGTACAAACCACAGCTCCGCTTACATAAATGCTCTTTAGTTAATAGTGAGAATCGCGTTGGGTTCCAGAACTGTGTAAAATCAATTGAGCCCAAAATTAACTTGGTTTACCAGAAATGAACGCTTGCTTGTAGGAAGACACAGATCCTGGGCTTTAACTCCGTTTCTGAAGGGAAATTCAGACCACTGTTCTCATCCACGAAACACACTCTGTTTTCAAGCAAGAAGGAATCTCTTCTTTCCAGTGTCTGCAATACAGCAAGTACCATGAGCATGCCCATAAAAAAAGAACTGTGTTTCCCACTCATACGGACAATAAATAGTTCAGCTCTACTCTTGAAACTGATACAAACCACACCTCCGCTTACATAAATGCTCTTTAGTTAATAGTGAGAATCGCCTTGGGTTCCAGAACTGTGTAAAATCATTTGAGGCCAAAATTCACTTGGTTTACCAGAAATGAACTCTTGCTTGTAGGAAGACACAGATCCTGGGGTTTAACTCCATTTCAGAAGGAAATTCAGACAATTGTTCTCATCCATGAAACACACTCTGTTTTCAGGCAAGAAGCAAGCTCTTCTTTCCAGCCTCTCCAATACAGCAAGAACCAAGAACATGGCCATAAAAAAAAATAACTGAGTTTCCTACTCATATAGACCATATGTAGTTCAGCTCTGCTTATGAAACTGGTACAAACCACAGCTCTTCTGAAATAAATGCTGTTTAGTTAATAGTGAGAATCGCGTTGGGTTCCAGAACTGTGTAAAATCATTTGAGCCCAAAATTCACTTTGTTTACCAGAAATGAACTCTTGCTTGTAGGAAGACACAGACCCTGGGCTTTCACTCCGTTTCTGAAGGGAAATTCAGACCACTGCTCTCATCCATGAAACACACTCTATTTTCACGCAAGAAGGAATCTCTTCTTTCCAGTGTCTCCAATAAAGCAAGCACCATGAGCATGCCCAGAAAAAAAGAACTGTGTTTCCCACTCATACGGACCATATATAGTTCAGCTCTGCTCTTGAAACTGATACAAACCACAGCTCCGCTTAAATAAATGATAATTAGTTAATAGTGAGAATCACATTGGATTCCAGAACTGTGTAAAATCATTAGAGCCCAAAATTCACATGGTTTAGCAGAAATGAAGTCTTGCTGGTAGGAAGACACTGATCCTGGAGTTTAACTCCATTTCGGAAGGGAAATTCAGACCAATGTTCTTATCCACGAAACACACTCTGTTTTCAGGCAAGAAGCAAGCTCTTCTTTCCAGCGTCTCCAATACAGCAAGAACCATGAACATGGCCATAAAAAAAAATAACTGAGTTTCCTACTCATATAGACCATATGTAGTTCAGCTCTGCTTATGAAACTGGTACAATCCACAGCTCTTCTCAAATAAATGCTGTTTAGTTAATAGTGAGAATCGCGTTGGGTTCCAGAACTGTGTAAAATCATTTGAGCCCAAAATTCACTTTGTTTACCAGAAATGAACTCTTGCTTGTAGGAAGACACAGACCCTGGGCTTTCACTCCGTTTCTGAAGGGAAATTCAGACCACTGCTCTCATCCATGAAACACACTCTATTTTCACGCAAGAAGGAATCTCTTCTTTCCAGTGTCTCCAATACAGCAAGCACCATGAGCATGCCCAGAAAAAAAGAACTGTGTTTCCCACTCATACGGACCATATATAGTTCAGCTCTACTCTTGAAACTGATACAAACTACACCTCCACTTACATAAATGCTCTTTAGTTAATAGTGAGAATCGCCTTGGTTTCCGGAACTGTGTAAAAACATTTGAGGCCAAAATTCACTTGGTTTACCAGAAATGAACACTTGCTTGTAGGAAGACACAGATCCTGGGCTTTAACTCCATTTCAGAAGGGAAATTCAGACCATTGTTCTCATCCATGAACACACTCTGTTTTCAGGCAAGAAGCAAGCTCTTCTTTCCAGCGTCTCCAATACAGCAAGAACCATGAACATGCCCATAAAAAAAGAACTGAGTTTCCTACTCATATAGACCATATGTAGTTCAGCTCTGCTTATGAAACTGGTACAAACCACAGCTCCTCTTAAATAAATGCTGTTTAGTTAATAGTGAGAATCACGTTGGGTTCCAGAACTGTGTAAAATCATTTGAGCCCAAAATTCACTTGGTTTACCAGAAATGAACTCTTGCTTGTAGGAAGACACTGATCCTGGAGTTTAACTCCATTTCGGAAGGGAAATTCAGACCAGTGTTCTCATCCATGAAACACACTCTGTTTTCACGCAATAAGGAATCTCTTCTTTCCAGTGTCTCCAATACAGCAAGCACCATGAGCATGCCCAGAAAAAAAGAACTGGGTTTCCTCCTCATACGGAATATATATAGTTCAGCTCTGCTTATGAAACTGATACAAACCACAGCTTCGCTTACATAAATGCTCTTTAGTTAATAGTGAGAATCGTGTTGGGTTCCAGAACTGTGTAAAATCATTTGAGCCCAAAATTCACTTGGTTTACCAGAAATGAACTCTTTCTTATAGGAAGACAGAGATCCTGGGGTTTGACTCCATTTCGGAAGGGAAATTCAAACCAGTGTTCTCATCCATGAAACACACTCTGTTTTCAGTCAAGAAAGAATCTCTTCTTTCCAGTGTCTCCAATATCGCAAGCACCATGAGCATGCCCAGAAAAAAAGAACTGTGTTTCCCACTCATACGGACCTTATATAGTTCAGCTCTGCTCTTGAAACTGGTACAAACCACAGCTCCGCTTACATAAACGCTCTTTAGTTAATAGTGAGAATCGCGTTGGGTTCCACAACTGTGTAAAATCATTTGAGCCCATATTGACTTGGTTTACCAGAAATGAACTCTTGCTTGTAGGAAGACACAGATCCTGGGCTTTAACTCCGTTTCTGAAGGGAAATTCAGACCATTGTTCTCATCCACGAAACACACTCTGTTTTCAAGCAAGAAGGAATCTCTTCTTTCCAGTGTCTCCAATACAGCAAGCACCATGAGCATGCCCAGAAAAAAAGAACTGTGTTTCCCACTCATATGGACAATATATAGTTCAGCTCTACTCTTGAAACTGATACAAACCACACCTCTGCTTACATAAATGCTCTTTAGTTAATAATGAGAATCGCGTTGGGTTCCAGAACTGTGTAAAATCATTTGAGGCCAAAATTCTCTTGGTTTACCAGAAATGAACTCTTGCTTGTAGGAAGACACAGATCCTGGGGTTTAACTCCATTTCAGAAGGGAAATTCAGACCATTGTTCTCATCCATGAAACACACTCTCTTTTCAGGCAAGAAGCAAGCTCTTCTTTCCAGCGTTTCCAATACAGCATGAACCATGAACATGCCCATAAAAAAAGAACTGAATTTCCTAGTCATGTAGACCATATGTAGTTCAGCTCTGCTTATGAAACTGGTACAAACCACAGCGCCTCTTTCATAAATGCTGTTTAGTTAATAGTGAGAATCGCGTTGGGTTCCAGAACTGTGTAAAATCATTTGGGCACAAAATTCACTTGGTTTACCAGAAATGAAATCTTGCTTCAAGGAAGACACTGATCCTGGATTTTAACTCCATTTCTGAAGGGAAATTCAGACCACTGTTCTCATCCATGAAACACACTCTGTTTTCACGCAAGAAGGAATCTCTACTTTCCAGTGTCTCCAATACATCAAGCACCAAGAGTATGCCCAGAAAAAAAGAACTGTGTTTCCCACTCATACGGACCATATATAGTTCAGCTCTACTCTTGAAACTGATACAAACTACACCTCCACTTACATAAATGCTCTTTAGTTAATAGTGAGAATCGCCTTGGTTTCCGGAACTGTGTAAAAACATTTGAGGCCAAAATTCACTTGGTTTACCAGAAATGAACACTTGCTTGTAGGAAGACACAGATCCTGGGCTTTAACTCCATTTCAGAAGGGAAATTCAGACCATTGTTCTCATCCATGAACACACTCTGTTTTCAGGCAAGAAGCAAGCTCTTCTTTCCAGCGTCTCCAATACAGCAAGAACCATGAACATGCCCATAAAAAAAGAACTGAGTTTCCTACTCATATAGACCATATGTAGTTCAGCTCTGCTTATGAAACTGGTACAAACCACAGCTCCTCTTAAATAAATGCTGTTTAGTTAATAGTGAGAATCACGTTGGGTTCCAGAACTGTGTAAAATCATTTGAGCCCAAAATTCACTTGGTTTATCAGAAATGAACTCTTGCTTGTAGGAAGACACAGATCCTGGAGTTTAACTCCATTTCGGAAGGGAAATTCAGACCAGTGTTCTCATCCATGAAACACACTCTGTTTTCACGCAATAAGGAATCTCTTCTTTCCAGTGTCTCCAATACAGCAAGCACCATGAGCATGCCCAGAAAAAAAGAACTGGGTTTCCTCCTCATACGGAATATATATAGTTCAGCTCTGTTTATGAAACTGATACAAACCACAGCTTCGCTTACATAAATGCTCTTTAGTTAATAGTGAGAATCGTGTTGGGTTCCAGAACTGTGTAAAATCATTTGAGCCCAAAATTCACTTGGTTTACCAGAAATGAACTCTTTCTTATAGGAAGACAGAGATCCTGGGGTTTGACTCCATTTCGGAAGGGAAATTCAAACCAGTGTTCTCATCCATGAAACACACTCTGTTTTCACGCAAGAAAGAATCTCTTCTTTCCAGTGTCTCCAATATCCCAAGCACCATGAGCATGCCCAGAAAAAAAGAACTGTGTTTCCCACTCATACGGACCTTATATAGTTCAGCTCTGCTCTTGAAACTGGTACAAACCACAGTTCCGCTTACATAAATGCTCTTTAGTTAATAGTGAGAATCGCGTTGGGTTCCACAACTGTGTAAAATCATTTGAGCCCATATTGACTTGGTTTACCAGAAATGAACTCTTGCTTGTAGGAAGACACAGATCCTGGGCTTTAACTCCGTTTCTGAAGGGAAATTCAGACCATTGTTCTCATCCACGAAACACACTCTGTTTTCAAGCAAGCAGGAATCTCTTCTTTCCAGTGTCTCCAATACAGCAAGCACCATGAGCATGCCCAGAAAAAAAGAACTGTGTTTCCCACTCATATGGACAATATATAGTTCAGCTCTACTCTTGAAACTGATACAAACCACACCTCTGCTTACATAAATGCTCTTTAGTTAATAATGAGAATCGCCTTGGGTTCCAGAACTGTGTAAAATCATTTGAGGCCAAAATTCTCTTGGTTTACCAGAAATGAACTCTTGCTTGTAGGAAGACACAGATCCTGGGGTTTAACTCCATTTCAGAAGGGAAATACAGACCATTGTTCTCATCCATGAAACACACTCTGTTTTCAGGCAAGAAGCAAGCTCTTCTTTCCAGCGTTTCCAATACAGCATGAACCATGAACATGCCAATAAAAAAAGAACTGAGTTTCCTACTCATATAGACCATATGTAGTTCAGCTCTGCTTATGAAACTGGTACAAACCACAGCTCCTCTTACATTAATGCTGTTTAGTTAATAGTGATAATCACGTTGGGTTCCAGAACTGTGTAAAATCATTTGGGCCCAAAATTCACTTGGTTTACCAGAAATGAAATCTTGCTTCAAGGAAGACACCGATCCTGGATTTTAACTCCGTTTCTGAAGGGAAATTCAGACCACTGTTCTCATCCATGAAACACACTCTGTTTTCACGCAAGAAGGAATCTCTACTTTCCAGTGTCTCCAATACATCAAGCACCATGAGCATGCCCCGAAAAAAAGAACTGTGTTTCCCACTCATACGGACAATATATAGTTCAGCTCTACTCTTGAAACTGATACAAACCACACCTCCGCATACATAAATGCTCTTTAGTAAATAGTGAGAATCGCCTTGGGTTACAGAACTGTGTAAAATCATTTGAGGCCAAAATTCTCTTGGTTTACCAGAAATGAACTCTTGCTTGTAGGAAGACACAGATCCTGGGGTTTGACTCCATTTCGGAAGGGAAATTCAAACCAGTGTTCTCATCCATGAAACACACTCTGTTTTCACGCAAGAAGGAATCTCTTCTTTCCAGTGTCTCCAATATCTCAAGCACCATGAGCATGCCCAGAAAAAAAGAACTGTGTTTCCCACTCATACGGACAATATATAGTTCAGCTCTACTCTTGAAACTGGTACAAACCACAGCTCCGCTTACATAAATGCTCTTTAGTTAATAGTGAGAATCGCGTTGGGTTCCAGAACTGTGTAAAATCAATTGAGCCCAAAATTAACTTGGTTTACCAGAAATGAACGCTTGCTTGTAGGAAGACACAGATCCTGGGCTTTAACTCCGTTTCTGAAGGGAAATTCAGACCACTGTTCTCATCCACGAAACACACTCTGTTTTCAAGCAAGAAGGAATCTCTTCTTTCCAGTGTCTGCAATACAGCAAGTACCATGAGCATGCCCATAAAAAAAGAACTGTGTTTCCCACTCATACGGACAATAAATAGTTCAGCTCTACTCTTGAAACTGATACAAACCACACCTCCGCTTACATAAATGCTCTTTAGTTAATAGTGAGAATCGCCTTGGGTTCCAGAACTGTGTAAAATCATTTGAGGCCAAAATTCACTTGGTTTACCAGAAATGAACTCTTGCTTGTAGGAAGACACAGATCCTGGGGTTTAACTCCATTTCAGAAGGAAATTCAGACAATTGTTCTCATCCATGAAACACACTCTGTTTTCAGGCAAGAAGCAAGCTCTTCTTTCCAGCCTCTCCAATACAGCAAGAACCAAGAACATGGCCATAAAAAAAAATAACTGAGTTTCCTACTCATATAGACCATATGTAGTTCAGCTCTGCTTATGAAACTGGTACAAACCACAGCTCTTCTGAAATAAATGCTGTTTAGTTAATAGTGAGAATCGCGTTGGGTTCCAGAACTGTGTAAAATCATTTGAGCCCAAAATTCACTTTGTTTACCAGAAATGAACTCTTGCTTGTAGGAAGACACAGACCCTGGGCTTTCACTCCGTTTCTGAAGGGAAATTCAGACCACTGCTCTCATCCATGAAACACACTCTATTTTCACGCAAGAAGGAATCTCTTCTTTCCAGTGTCTCCAATAAAGCAAGCACCATGAGCATGCCCAGAAAAAAAGAACTGTGTTTCCCACTCATACGGACCATATATAGTTCAGCTCTGCTCTTGAAACTGATACAAACCACAGCTCCGCTTAAATAAATGATAATTAGTTAATAGTGAGAATCACATTGGATTCCAGAACTGTGTAAAATCATTAGAGCCCAAAATTCACATGGTTTAGCAGAAATGAAGTCTTGCTGGTAGGAAGACACTGATCCTGGAGTTTAACTCCATTTCGGAAGGGAAATTCAGACCAATGTTCTTATCCACGAAACACACTCTGTTTTCAGGCAAGAAGCAAGCTCTTCTTTCCAGCGTCTCCAATACAGCAAGAACCATGAACATGGCCATAAAAAAAAATAACTGAGTTTCCTACTCATATAGACCATATGTAGTTCAGCTCTGCTTATGAAACTGGTACAATCCACAGCTCTTCTCAAATAAATGCTGTTTAGTTAATAGTGAGAATCGCGTTGGGTTCCAGAACTGTGTAAAATCATTTGAGCCCAAAATTCACTTTGTTTACCAGAAATGAACTCTTGCTTGTAGGAAGACACAGACCCTGGGCTTTCACTCCGTTTCTGAAGGGAAATTCAGACCACTGCTCTCATCCATGAAACACACTCTATTTTCACGCAAGAAGGAATCTCTTCTTTCCAGTGTCTCCAATACAGCAAGCACCATGAGCATGCCCAGAAAAAAAACAACTGTGATTCCTACTCATACGGAATATACATAGTTCAGCTCTGCTTATGAAACTGATACAAACCACAGCTCTGCTTACATAAATGCTCTTTAGTTAATAGTGAGAATCGTGTTGGGTTCCAGAACTGTGTAAAATCATTTGAGCCCAAAATTCACTTGGTTTACCAGAAATGAACTCTTGCTTGTAGGAATACACAGATCCTGGGGTTTAACTCCGTTTCTGAAGGGAAATTCAGACCACTGTTCTCATCCACGAAACACACTCTGTTTTCACGCAAGAAGGACTCTCTTCTTTCCAGTGTCTCCAAAATAGCAAGCACCATGAGCATGCCCAGAAAAAAAGAACTGTGTTTCCCACTCATATGGACAATATATAGTTCAGCTCTACTCTTGAAACTGATACAAACCACACCTCCGCTTACATAAATGCTCTTGAGTTAATAGTGAGAATCGCCTTGGGTTCCAGAACTGTGTAAAATCATTTGAGGCCAAAATTCACTTGGTTTACCAGAAATGAACTCTTGCTTGTAGGAAGACACAGATCCTGGGGTGTAACTCCATTTCAGAAGGGAAATTCAGACCATTGTTCTCATCCATGAAACACACTCTGTTTTCAGGCAAGAAGCAAGCTCTTCTTTCCAGCGTTTCCAATACAGCATGAACCATGAACATGCCCATAAAAAAAGAACTGAGTTTCCTAGTCATATAGACCATATGTAGTTCAGCTCTGCTTATGAAACTGGTACAAACCACAGCGCCTCTTACATAAATGCTGTTTAGTTAATAGTGAGAATCGGGTTGGGTTCCAGAACTGTGTAAAATCATTTGGGCACAAAATTCACTTGGTTTACCAGAAATGAAATCTTGCTTCAAGGAAGACACTGACCCTGGATTTTAACTCCATTTCTGAAGGGAAATTCAGACCACTGTTCTCATCCATGAAACACACTCTGTTTTCACGCAAGAAGGAATCTCTACTTTCCAGTGTCTCCAATACATCAAGCACCAAGAGCATGCCCAGAAAAAAAGAACTGTGTTTCCCACTCATACGGACCATATATAGTTCAGCTCTACTCTTGAACCTGATACAAACTACACCTCCACTTACATAAATGCTCTTTAGTTAATAGTGAGAATCGCCTTGGGTTCCAGAACTGTGTAAAAACATTTGAGGCCAAAATTCACTTGGTGTACCAGAAATTAACTCTTGCTTGTAGGAAGACACAGATCCTGGGGTTTAACTCCATTTCGGAAGGGAAATTCAGACCAGTGTTCTCATCCATGAAACACACTCTGTTTTCACGCACGAAGGAATCTCTTCTTTCCAGTGTCTCCAATACAGCAAGCACCATGAGCATGCCCAGAAAAAAAGAACTGGGTTTCCTCCTCATACGGAATATATATAGTTCAGCTCTGCTTATGAAACTGATACAAACCACAGCTTCGCTTACATAAATGCTCTTTAGTTAATAGTGAGAATCGTGTTGGGTTCCAGAACTGTGTAAAATCATTTGAGCCCAAAATTCACTTTGTTTACCAGAAATGAACTCTTTCTTATAGGAAGACAGAGATCCTGGGGTTTGACTCCATTTCGGAAGGGAAATTCAAACCAGTGTTCTCATCCATGAAACACACTCTGTTTTCACGCAAGAAAGAATCTCTTCTTTCCAGTGTCTCCAATATCCCAAGCACCATGAGCATGCCCAGAAAAAAAGAACTGTGTTTCCCACTCATACGGACCTTATATAGTTCAGCTCTGCTCTTGAAATTGGTACAAACCACAGCTCCGCTTACATAAATGCTCTTTAGTTAATAGTGAGAATCGCTTTGGGTTCCAGAACTGTGTAAAATCATTTGAGCCCATATTGACTTGGTTTACCAGAAATGAACTCTTGCTTGTAGGAAGACACAGATCCTGGGCTTTAACTCCGTTTCTGAAGGGAAATTCAGACCATTGTTCTCATCCACGAAACACACTCTGTTTTCAAGCAAGAAGGAATCTCTTCTTTCCAGTGTCTCCAATACAGCAAGCACCATGAGCATGCCCAGAAAAAAAGAACTGTGTTTCCCACTCATATGGACAATATATAGTTCAGCTCTACTCTTGAAACTGATACAAACCACACCTCTGCTTACATAAATGCTCTTTAGTTAATAATGAGAATCGCCTTGGGTTCCAGAACTGTGTAAAATCATTTGAGGCCAAAATTCTCTTGGTTTACCAGAAATGAACTCTTGCTTGTAGGAAGACACAGATCCTGGGGTTTAACTCCATTTCAGAAGGGAAATTCAGACCATTGTTCTCATCCATGAAACACACTCTGTTTTCAGGCAAGAAGCAAGCTCTTCTTTCCAGCGTTTCCAATACAGCATGAACCATGAACATGCCAATAAAAAAAGAACTGAGTTTCCTACTCATATAGACCATATGTTGTTCAGCTCTGCTTATGAAACTGGTACAAACCACAGCTCCTCTTACATAAATGCTGTTTAGTTAATAGTGAGAATCGCGTTGGGTTCCAGAACTGTGTAAAATCCTTTGAGCCCAAAATTCACTTGGTTTACCAGAAATGAACTCTTGCTTGTAGGAAGACACAGATCCTGGGCTTTAACTCCGTTTCTGATCGGAAATTCAGACCACTGTTCTCATCCATGAAACACACTCTATTTTCACGTAAGAATGAAGCTCTTCTTTCCAGTGTCTCCAATACAGCAAGCACCTTGAGCATGCCCAGAAACAAAGAACTGGGTTTCCTCCTCGTTCGGAATATATATAGTTCAGCTCTGCTTATGAAACTGATACAAACCACAGCTTCGCTTAAATAAATGCTCTTTAGTTAATAGTGAGAATCGTGTTGGGATCCAGAACTGTGTAAAATCATTTGAGGCCAAAATTCTCTTGTTTTACCAGAAATGAACTCTTGCTTGTAGGAAGACACAGATCCTGGGGTTTGACTCCATTTCAGAAGGGAAATTCAAACCAGTGTTCTCATCCATGAAACACACTCTGTTTTCACGCAAGAAGGAATCTCTTCTTTCCAGTGTCTCCAATATCTCAAGCACCATGAGCATGCCCAGAAAAAAAGAACTGTGTTTCCCACTCATACGGACCTTATATAGTTCAGCTCTGCTCTTGAAACTGGTACAAACCACAGCTCCGCTTACATAAATGCTCTTTAGTTAATAGTGAGAATCGCGTTGGGTTCCAGAACTGTGTAAAATCAATTGAGCCCAAAATTAACTTGGTTTACCAGAAATGAACGCTTGCTTGTAGGAAGACACAGATCCTGCGCTTTAACTCCGTTTCTGAAGGGAAATTCAGACCACTGTTCTCATCCAGAAACACACTCTGTTTTCAAGCAAGAAGGAATCTCTTCTTTACAGTGTCTCCAATACAGCAAGTACCATGAGCATGCCCATAAAAAAAGAACTGTGTTTCCCACTCATATGGACAATATATAGTTCAGCTCTACTCTTGAAACTGATACAAACCACACCTCCGCTTACAAAAATGCTCTTTAGGTAATAGTGAGAATCGCCTTAGGTTCCAGAACTGTGTAAAATCATTTGAGGCCAAAATTCACTTGGTTTACCAGAAATGAACTCTTGCTTGTAGGAAGACACAGATCCTGGGGTTTAACTCCATTTCAGAAGGGAAATTCAGACCATTGTTCTCATCCATGAAACATACTCTGTTTTTAGGCAAGAAGCAAGCTCTTCTTTCCAGCGTTTCCAATACAGCATGAACCATGAACATGCCCATAAAAAAAGAACTGAGTTTCCTACTCATATAGACCATATATAGTTCAGCTCTGCTCTTGAAACTGGTACAAACCACAGCTCCACTTACATAAATGCTCTTTAGTTAATAGTGAGAATCGCGTTGGGTTCCAGAACTGTGTAAAATCATTTGAGCCCATATTGACTTGGTTTACCAGAAATGAACTCTTGCTTGTAGGAAGACACAGATCCTGGGCTTTAACTCCGTTTCTGAAGGGAAATTCAGACCATTGTTCTCATCCACGAAACACACTCTGTTTTCAAGCAAGAAGGAATCTCTTCTTTCCAGTGTCTCCAATACAGCAAGCACCATGAGCATGCCCAGAAAAAAAGAACTGTGTTTCCCACTCATATGGACAATATATAGTTCAGCTCTACTCTTGAAACTGATACAAACCACACCTCTGCTTACATAAATGCTCTTTAGTTAATAATGAGAATCGCCTTGGGTTCCAGAACTGTGTAAAATCATTTGAGGCCAAAATTCTCTTGGTTTACCAGAAATGAACTCTTGCTTGTAGGAAGACACAGATCCTGGGGTTTAACTCCATTTCAGAAGGGAAATTCAGACCATTGTTCTCATCCATGAAACACACTCTGTTTTCAGGCAAGAAGCAAGCTCTTCTTTCCAGCGGTTCCAATACAGCATGAACCATGAACATGCCAATAAAAAAAGAACTGAGTTTCCTACTCATATAGACCATATGTAGTTCAGCTCTGCTTATGAAACTGGTACAAACCACAGCTCCTCTTACATTAATGCTGTTTAGTTAATAGTGAGAATCGCGTTGGGTTCCAGAACTGTGTAAAATCATTTGGCCCCAAAATTCACTTGGTTTACCAGAAATGAAATCTTGCTTCAAGGAAGACACCGATCCTGGATTTTAACTCCGTTTCTGAAGGGAAATTCAGACCACTGTTCTCATCCATGAAACACACTCTGTTTTCACGCAAGAAGGAATCTCTACTTTCCAGTGTCTCCAATACATCAAGCACCATGAGCATGCCCCGAAAAAAAGAACTGTGTTTCCCACTCATACGGACCATATATAGTTCAGCTCTACTCTTGAAACTGATACAAACCACACCTCCGCTTACATAAATGCTCTTTAGTTAATAGTGAGAATCGCCTTGGGTTCCAGAACTGTGTAAAATCATTTGAGGCCAAAATTCACTTGGTGTACCAGAAATTAACTCTTGCTTGTAGGAAGACACAGATCCTGGGGTTTAACTCCATTTCGGAAGGGAAATTCAGACCATTTTTCTCATCCATGAAACACACTCTGTTTCAGGCAAGAAGCAAGCTCTTTTTTCCAGCGTCTCCAATACAGCAAGAACCATGAGCATGCCCAGAAAAAAAGAACGGAGTTTCCTACTCATATAGACCATATGTTGTTCAGTCTGCTTATGAAACTGGTACAAACCACAGCTCCTCTTACATATGCTGTTTAGTTAATAGTGAGAATCGCGTTGGGTTCCAGAACTGTGTAAAATACTTTGAGCCCAAAATTCACTTGGTTTACCAGAAATGAACTCTTGCTTGTAGGACGACACAGATCCTGGGCTTTAACTCCGTTTCTGAACGGAAATTCAGACCACTGTTCTCATCCATGAAACACACTCTATTTTCACGTAAGAAGGAAGCTCTTCTTTCCAGTGTCTCCAATATCGCAAGCACCATGAGCATGCCCAGAAAAAAAGAACTGTGTTTCCCACTCATATGGACATTATATAGTTCAGCTCTACTCTTGAAACTGGTACAAACCACAGCTCCGCTTACATAAATGCTCTTTAGTTAATAGTGAGAATCGCGTTGGGTTCCAGAACTGTGTAAAATCATTTGAGCCCAAAATTGACTTGGTTTACCAGAAATGAACTCTTGCTTGTAGGAAGACACAGTTCCTGGGCTTTAACTCCGTTTCTGAAGGGAAATTCAGACCACTGTTCTCATCCACGAAACACACTCTGTTTTCAGGCAAGAAGGAATCTCTTCTTTCCAGTGTCTCCAATATCGCAAGAACCATGAGCATGCCCAGAAAAAAAGAACTGTGTTTCCCACTCATACGGACCTTATATAGTTCAGCTCTACTCTTGAAACTGATACAAACCAGAGCTCCGCTTACATAAATGCTCTTTAGTTAATAGTGAGAATCGCGTTGGGTTCCAGAACTGTGTAAAATCATTTGAGCCCAAAATTAACTTGGTTTACCAGAAATGAATCTTGCTTGTAGGAAGACATAGATCCTGGGCTTTAACTCCGTTTCTGAAGTGAAATTCAGACCACTGTTCTCATCCACGAAACACACTCTGTTTTCAAGCATGAAGGAATCTCTTCTTTCCAGTGTCTCCAATACAGCAAGCACCATGAGCATGCCCATAAAAAAAGAACTGTGTTTCCCACTCATATGGACAATATATAGTTCAGCTCTACTCTTGAAACTGATACAAACCAGAGCTCCGCTTACATAAATGCTCTTTAGTTAATAGTGAGAATCGCGTTGGGTTCCAGAACTGTGTAAAATCATTTGAGGCCAAAATTCACTTGGTTTACCAGAAATGAACGCTTGCTTGTAAGAAGACAAAGATCCTGGGGTTTAACTCCATTTCAGAAGGGAAATTCAGACCATTGTTCTCATCCATGAAACACACTCTGTTTTCAGGCAAGAAGCAAGCTCTTCTTTCCAGCGTCTCCAATACAGCATGAACCACGAACATGCCCATAAAAAAAGAACTGAGTTTCCTACTCATATAGACCATATGTAGTTCAGCTCTGCTTATGAAACTGGTACAAACCACAGTTCCCCTTACATAAATGCTGTTTAGTTAGTAGTGAGAATCGCGGTGGGTTCTAGAACTGTGTAAAATCATTTGAGCCCACAATTCACTTGGTTTACCAGAAATGAACTCTTGCTTGTAGGAAGAAACAGATCCTGGGCTTTAACTCCGTTTCTCAAGGGACATTCAGACCACTCTTCTCTTCCACGAAACACACTCTGTTTTCACGCAAGAAGGAATCTCTTCTTTCCAGTGTCTCCAATACAGCTAGCACCATGAGCATGCCCAGAAAAAAAGATTTGTGTTTCCCACTCATACGGACAATATATAGTTCAGCTCTACTCTTGAAACTGATACAATTCACACCTCCGCTTACATAAATGATCTTTAGTTAATAGTGAGAATCGCCTTGGGTTCCAGAACGGTGTAAAATCATTTGAGGCCAAAATTCACTTGGTTTACCATAAATGAACTCTTGCTTGTATGAAGACACAGATCCTGGGGTTTAAATCCATTTCAGAAGGGAAACTCAGACCATTGTTCTCATCCATGAAACACACTCTGTTTTCAGGCAAGAAGCAAGCTCTTCTTTCCAGCGTCTCCAATATAGCAAGAACCGTGAACATGCCCATAAAAAAAGAACTGAGTTTCCTACTCATGTAGACCATATGTAGTTCAGCTCTGCTTATGAAACTGGTACAAACCACAGCTCCTCTTAAATAAATGCTGTTTAGTTAATAGTGAGAATCCCGTTGGGTTCCAGAACTGTGTAAAATCATTTGAGCCCAAAATTCACTTGGTTTAGCAGAAATGAACTCTTGCTTGTAGGAAGACACAGATCCTGGGCTTTCACTCCGTTTCTGAAGGGAAATTCACACTACTGTTCTCATCCACGAAACACACTCTATTTTCACGCAAGAAGGAATCTATTCTTTCCAGTGTCTCCAATACAGCAAGCACCATGAACTTGCCCATAAAAAAAGAACTGAGTTTCCTACTCATACAGAACATATGTAGTTCAGCTGTGCGTATGAAACTGGTACAAACCACAGCTCCTCTTACATAAATGCTGTTTAGTTAGTAATGAGAATCGCGTTGGGTTCCTGAACTGTGTAAAATCATTTGGGCCCAAAATTCACTTGGTTTACCAGAAATGAACTCTTGCTTCTAGGAAGACACTGATCCTGGATTTTAACTCCGTTTCTGAAGGGAATTTCAGACCACTGTTCTCATCCATGAAACACACTCTGTTTTCACGCAAGAAGGAATCTCTACGTTCCAGTGTCTCCAATACAGCAAGCACCATGAGCATTCCCAGAAAAAAAGAACTGTGTTTCCCACTCATACGGGCCATATATAGTTCAGCTCTAATCTTGAAACTGATAGAAACCACACCTCCGCTTACATAAATGCTCTTTAGTTAATAGTGAGAATCGCCTTGGGTTCCAGAACTGTGTAAAATCATTTGAGGCCAAAATTCACTTGGTTTAACAGAAATTAACTCTTGCTTGTAGGAAGACACAGAACCTGGGGTTTAACTCCATTTCAGAAGGAAATTCAGACAATTGTTCTCATCCATGAAACACACTCTGTTTTCAGGCAAGAAGCAAGCTCTTCTTTCCAGCGTCTCCAATACAGCAAGAACCATGAACATGGCCATAAAAAAAATAATTGAGTTTCCTACTCATATAGACCATATGTAGTTCAGCTCTGCTTATGAAACTGGTACAAACCACAGCTCTTCTCAAATAAATGCTATTTAGTTAATAGTGAGAATCGCGTTGGGTTCCAGAACTTTGTAAAATCATTTGAGCCCAAAATTCACTTTGTTTACCAGAAATGAACTCTTGCTTGTAGGAAGACACAGATCCTGGGCTTTCACTCCGTTTCTGAAGGGAAATTCAGACCACTGCTCTCATCCATGAAACAAACTCTATTTTCACGCAAGAAGGAATCTCTTCTTTCCAGTGTCTCCAATACAGCAAGCACCATGAGCATGCCCAGAAAAAAAGAACTGTGTTTCCCACTCATACGGACCATATATAGTTCAGTTCTGCTCTTGAAACTGATACAAACCACAGCTCCGCTTAAATAAATGATAATTAGTTAATAGTGAGAATCACATTGGATTCCAGAACTGTGTAAAATCATTAGAGCCCAAAATTCACTTGGTTTAGCAGAAATGAAGTTTGCTTGTAGGAAGACACTGATCCTGGAGTTTAACTCCATTTCGGAAGGGAAATTCAGACCAATGTTCTCATCCATGAAACACACTCTGTTTTCAAGCAAGAAGGAAGCTCTTCTTTCCAGTGTCTCCAATACAGCAAGCACCATGAGCATGCCCAGAAAAAAAACAACTGTGTTTCCTACTCATACGGAATATATATAGTTCAGCTCTGCTTATGAAACTGATACAAACCACAGCTCGGCTTACATAAATGCTCTTTAGTTAATAGTGAGAATCGTGTTGGGTTCCAGAACTGTGCAAAATCATTTGAGCCCAAAATTCACTTGGTTTCCCAGAAATGAACTCTTGCTTGTAGGAATACACAGATCACGGGGTTTAACTCCGTTTCTGAAGGGAAATTCAGATCACTGTTCTCATCCACGAAACACACTCTGTTTTCACGCAAGAAGGAATCTCTTCTTTCCAGTGTCTCCAATACAGCAAGCACCATGAGCATGCCAAGAAAAATAGAACTGTGTTTCCTACTCATACTGAATATATATAGTTCAGCTCTGCTTATGAAACTGATACAAACCACAGCTCTGCTTACATAAATGCTCTTAAGTTAATAGTGAGAATCGTGTTGGGTTTAGAACTGTGTAAAATCATTTGAGCTCAAAATTCACTTTGTTTACCAGAAATGAACTCTTGTTTTTAGGAAGACACAGAACCTGGGGTTTAACTCCATTTCGGAAGGGAAATTCAGACCATTGTTCTCATCCATGAAACACACTCTGTTTTCATGCAAGAAGCAAGCTCTTCTTTCCAGCGTCTCCAATACAGCAAAACCATGAGAATGCCCAGAAAAAAAGAACTGAGTTTCCTACTCATACAGACCATATGTAGTTCAGCTGTGCGTATGAAACTGGTACAAACCACAGCTCCTCTAACATAAATGCTCTTTAGTTAATAGTGAGAATCGTGTTGGATTCCAGAACTGTGTAAAATCATTTGAGCCCAAAATTCACTTGGTTTACCAGAAATGAACTCTTGCTTGTAGGAAGACACAGATCCTGGGGTTTAACTCCATTTCGGAAGGGAAATTCAGACCATTGTTCTCATCCATGAAACACACTCTGTTTTCAGTGAAGAAGCAAGCTCTTCTTTCCAGCGTCTCCAATACAGCAAGCACCATGAGCTTGACCATAAAAAAAGAACTGAGTTTCCGACTCATATAGACCATATGTATTCCAGCTCTGATTATGAAACTGATACAAACCACACCACCGCTTACATAAATGCTCTTTAGTTAATAGTGAGAATCGCCCTGGCTTCCAGAACTGTGTAAAATCATTTGAGCCCAAAATTCACTTGGTTTACCAGAAATGAACTCTTGATTGTAGGAAGACACTGATCCTGGAGTTTAACTCCATTTTGGAAGGGAAATTCAGACCAGTGTTCTCATCCATGAAACACACTCTGTTTTCAAGCAAGAAGGAAACTCTTCTTTCCAGTGTCTCCAATACAGGAAAAACCATGAGCATGCCCAGAAAAAAAAGAACTGTGTTTCCTACTCATACGGAATATATATAGTTCAGCTCTGCTCTTGAAACTGATATAAACCACAGCTCCGCTTAAATAAATGCTCTTTAGTTAATAGTGAGAATCGCGTTGGTTTCCAGAACTGTGTAAAATCATTAGAGCCCAAAATTCACTTAGTTTACCAGAAATGAACTCTTGTTTGTAGGAAGACACAGAACCTGGGGTTTAACTCCATTTCGGAAGGGAAATTCAGACCATTGTTCTCATCCATGAAATACACTCTGTTTTCATGCAAGAAGCAAGCTCTTCTTTCCAGCGTCTCCAATACAGCAAGAACCTTGAGAATGCCAAGAAAAAAAGAACTGAGTTTCCTACTCATACAGACCATATGTAGTTCAGCTGTGCGTATGAAACTGGTACAAAACACAGCTCCTCTTACATAAATGCTGTTTAGTTAGTAGTGAGAATCGCGTTGGGTTCCTGAACTGTGTAAAATCATTTGGGCCCAAAATTCACTTGGTTTACCAGAAATGAACTCTTGCTTCTAGGAAGACACTGATCCTGGATTTTAACTCCGTTTCTGAAGGGAATTTCAGACCACTGTTCTCATCCATGAAACACACTCTGTTTTCACGCAAGAAGGAATCTCTACTTTCCAGTGTCTCCAATACAGCAAGCACCATGAGCATTCCCAGAAAAAAAGAACTGTGTTTCCCACTCATACGGACCATATATAATTCAGCTCTAATCTTGAAACTGATAGAAACCACACCTCCGCTTACATAAATGCTCTTTAGTTAATAGTGAGAATCGCCTTGGGTTCCAGAACTGTGTAAAATCATTTGAGGCCAAAATTCACTTGGTTTACCAGAAATGAATCTTGCTTGTAGGAAGACACAGATCCTGGGGTTTAACTCCATTTCAGAAGGAAATTCAGACAATTGTTCTCATCCATGAAACACACTCTGTTTTCAGGCAAGAAGCAAGCTCTTCTTTCGAGCGTCTCCAATACAGCAAGAACCATGAACATGGCCATAAAAAAATAACTGAGTTTCCTACTCATATAGACCATATGTAGTTTAGCTCTGCTTATGAAACTGGTACAAACCACAGCTCTTCTCAAATAAATGCTGTTTAGTTAATAGTGAGAATCGCGTTGGGTTTCAGAACTGTGTAAAATCATTTGAGCCCAAAATTCACTTGTTTTACCAGAAATGAACTCTTGCTTGTAGGAAGACACAGATCCTGGGCTTTCACTCCGTTTCTGAAGGGAAATTCAGACCACTGCTCTCATCCATGAAACACACTCTATTTTCACGCAAGAAGAAATCTCTTCTTTCCAGTGTATCCAATACAGCAAGCACCATGAGCATGCCCAGAAAAAAAGAACTGTGTTTCCCACTCATACGGACCATATATAGTTCAGCTCTGCTCTTGAAACTGATACAAACCACAGCTCCGCTTAAATAAATGATAATTAGTTAATAGTGAGAATCACATTGGATTCCAGAACTGTGTAAAATGATTAGAGCCCAAAATTCACTTGGTTTAGCAGAAATGAAGTCTTGCTTGTAGGAAGACACAGATCCTGGGGTTTAACTCCATTTCAGAAGGAAATTCAGACCATTGTTCTCATCCATGAAACACATTCTGTTTTCAGGCAAGAAGCAAGCTCTTCTTTCGAGCGTCTCCAATACAGCAAGAACCATGAACATGGCCATAAAAAAAATAACTGAGTTTCCTACTCATATAGACCATATGTAGTTCAGCTCTGCTTATGAAAGTGGTACAAACCACAGCTCATCTCAAATAAATGCTGTTTAGTTAATAGTGAGAATCGCGTTGTGTTCCAGAACTGTGTAAAATCATTTGAGCCCAAAATTCACTTTGTTTACCAGAAATGAACTCTTGCTTGTAGGAAGACACAGATCCTGGGCTTTCACTCCATTTCTGAAGGGAAATTCAGACCACTGTTCTCATCCATGAAACACACTCTGTTTTCAAGCAAGAAGGAAACTCTTCTTTCCAGTGTCTCCAATACAGGAAAAACCATGAGCATGCCCAGAAAAAAAAGAACTGTGTTTCCTGCTCATACGGAATATATATAGTTCAGCTCTGCTCTTGAAACTGATACAAACCACAGCTCCGCTTAAATAAATGCTCTTTAGTTAATAGTGAGAATCGCGTTGGGTTCCAGAACTGTGTAAAATCATTAGAGCCCAAAATTCACTTGGTTTACCAGAAATGAACTCTTGTTTGTAGGAAGACACAGAACCTGGGGTTAAACTCCATTTCGCAAGGGAAATTCAGACCAGTGTTCTCATCTATGAAACACACTCTGTTTTCACGCAAGAAGGAATCTTTTCTTTCCATTGTCTCCAATACAGCAAGCACCATGAGCATGCCCCAAAAAAAGAACTGTGTTTCCCACTTATATGGACCATATATAGTTCAGCTCTGCTCTTGAAACTGATACAAACCACAGCTCCGCTTAAATAAATGCTATTTAGTTAATATTGAGAATCACGTTGGGTTCCAGAACTTTGTAATATCATTAGAGCCCAAATTCACTTGGTTTAGCAGAAATGAACTCTTGCTTGTAGGAAGACACTGATCCTGGAGTTTAACTCCATTTCGGAAGGGAAATTCAGACCAGTGTTCTCATCCATGAAACACACTCTGTTTTCAAGCAAGAAGGAAGCTCTTCTTTCCAGTGTCTCCAATACAGGAAAAACCATGAGCATGCCCAGAAAAAAAAGAACTGTGTTTCCTACTCATACGGAATATATATAGTTCAGCTCTGCTTTTGAAACTGATACAAACCACAGCTCTTCTTACATAAATGCTCTTTAGTTAATAGTGAGAATCGCATTGGGTTCCAGAACTGTGTAAAATCATTTGAGCCCAAATTCACTTGGTTTACCAGAAATGAACTCTTGCTTGTGGGAAGACACAGATCCTGGGCTTTATCTCCGTTTCTGAAGGGAAATTCAACCACTGTTCTCGTCCATGAAACACACTCTATTTTCACGCAAGAAGGAATCTCTTCTTTCCAGTGTCTCCAATACAGCAAGCACCATTAGCATGCCCAGAAAAAAAGAACTGTGTTTCCAACTCATACGGACCATATATAGTTCAGCTCTACTCTTGAAACTGGTACAAACCACAGCTCCTCTTAAATAAATGCTCTGTAGTTAATAGTGAGAATAGCGTTGGGTTCCAAAACTGTGTAAAATCATTTGAGCCCAAAATTCACTTGGTTTACCAGAAATGAACTCTTGCTTGTAGGAAGACACAGATCCTGGGGTTTAACTCCATTTCGGAAGGGAAATTCAGACCATTGTTCTCATCCATGAAACACACTCTGTTTTCATGCAAGAAGCAAGCTCTTCTTTCCAGCGTCTCCAATACAGCAAGAACCATGAGAATGCCAAGAAAAAAAGAACTGAGTTTCCTACTCATACAGACCATATGTAGTTCAGCTGTGCGTATGAAACTGGTACAAACCACAGCTCCTCTTACATAAATGCTCTTTAGTTAATAGTGAGAATCGCGTTGGGTTCCAAAACTGTGTAAAATCATTTGAGGCCAAAATTCACTTGGTTTACCAGAAATGAACTCTTGCTTGTAGGAAGACACAGATCTTGGGGTTTAACTCCATTTCGGAAGGGAAATTCAGACCATAGTACTCATCCATGAAACACACTCTGTTTTCAGTGAAGAAGCAAGCTCTTCTTTCCAGCTTCTCCAATACAGCAAGCACCATGAGCTTGCCCATAAAAAAAGAACTGAGTTTCCTACTCATATAGACCATATGTAGTCCAGCTCTGATTATGAAACTGATACAAACCACACCACCGCTTACATAAATGCTCTTAGTTAATAGTGAGAATCGCCCTGGGTTCCAGAACTGTGTAAAATCATTTGAGCCCAAAATTCACTTGGTTTACCAGAAATGACCTCTTGATTGTAGGAAGACACTGATCCTGGAGTTTAACTCCATTTCGGAAGGGAAATTCAGACCAGTGTTCTCATCCATGAAACACACTCTGTTTTCAAGCAAGAAGGAAACTCTTCTTTCCAGTGTCTCCAATACAGGAAAAACCATAAGCATGCCCAGAAAAAAAAGAACTGTGTTTCCTACTCATACGGAATATATATAGTTCAGCTCTGCTTATGAAACTGATACAAACCACAGCTCCGCTTAAATAAATGCTCTTTAGTTAATAGTGAGAATCGCGTTGGGTTCCAGAACTGTGTAAAATCATTTGAGGCCAAAATTCACTTGGTTTACCAGAAATGAACTCTTGCTTGTAGGAAGACACAGATCTTGGCGTTTAACTCCATTTCGGAAGAGAAATTCAGACCATTGTTCTCATCCATGAAACATACTCTGTTTTCAGTCAAGAAACAAGCTCTTCTTTCCAGTATCTCCAATACAGCAAGCACCATGAGCATGCCCATAAAAAAAGAACTGAGTTTCCTACTCATACAGACCATATGTAGTTCAACTCTGCTTATGAAACTGATATAAACCACAGCTCCGCTTACATAAATGCTCTTAAGTTAATAGTGAGAATCGTGTTGGGTTTAGAACTGTGTAAAATCATTTGAGCTCAAAATTCTCTTTGTTTACCAGAAATGAACTCTTGTTTTTAGGAAGACACAGAACCTGGGGTTTAACTCCATTTTGGAAGGGAAATTCAGACAATTGTTCTCATCCATGAAAAACACTCTGTTTTCATGCAAGAAGCAAGCTCTTCTTTCCAGCGTCTCCAATACAGCAAAACCATGAGAATGCCCAGAAAAAAAGAACTGAGTTTCCTACTCATACAGACCATATGTAGTTCAGCTGTGCGTATGAAACTGGTACAAACCACAGCTCCTCTTACATAAATGCTCTTTAGTTAATAGTGAGAATCGTGTTGGGTTCCAAAACTGTGTAAAATCATTTGAGGCCAAAATTCACTTGGTTTACCAGAAATGAACTCTTGCTTGTAGGAAGACACAGATCCTGGGGCTTAACTCCATTTCGGAGGGGAAATTCAGACCATTGTTCTCATCCATGAAACACACTCTGTTTTCAGTGATGAAGCAAGCTCTTCTTTCCAGCGTCTCCAATACAGCAAGCACCATGAGCTTGCCCATAAAAAAAGAACTGAGTTTCCTACTCATACAGACCATATGTAGTTCAGCTGTGCGTATGAAACTGGTACAAACCACAGCTCCTCTTACATAAATGCTCTTTAGTTAATAGTGAGAATCGCCCTGGGTTCCAGAACTGTGTAAAATCATTTGAGCCCAAAATTCACTTGGTTTACCAGAAATGAACTCTTGCTTGTAGGAAGACACTGATCCTGGAGTTTAACTCCATTTCGGAAGGGAAATTCAGACCAGTGTTCTCATCCATGAAACACACTCTGTTTTCAAGCAAGAAGGAAACTCTTCTTTCCAGTGTCTCCAATACAGGAAAAACCATGAGCATGCCCAGGAAAAAAAAGAACTGTGTTTCCTACTCATACGGAATATATATAGTTCAGCTCTGCTCTTGAAACTGATACAAACCACAGCTCCGCTTAAATAAATGCTCTTTAGTTAATAGTGAGAATCGTGTTGGATTCCAGAACTGTGTAAAATCATTTGAGCCCAAAATTCACTTGGTTTACCAGAAATGAACTCTTGCTTGTAGGAAGACACAGATCCTGGGGTTTAGCTCCATTTCGCAAGGGAAATTCAGACCATTGTTCTCATCCATGAAAAACACTCTGTTTTCAGTGAAGAAGCAAGCTCTTCTTTCCAGCGTCTCCAATACAGCAAGCACCATGAGCTTGCCCATAAAAAAAGAACTGAGTTTCCTACTCATATAGACCATATGTAGTTCAGCTCTGATTATGAAACTGATACAAACCACACCACCGCTTACATAAATGCTCTTTAGTTAATAGTGAGAATCGCCCTGGGTCGCAGAACTGTGTAAAATCATTTGAGCCCAAAATTCACTTGGTTTACCAGAAATGAACTCTTGCTTGTAGGAAGACACTGATCCTGGCGTTTAACTCCATTTCGGAAGGGAAATTCAGACCAGTGTTCTCATCCATGAAACACACTCTGTTTTCATGCAAGAAGCAAGCTCTTCTTTCCAGCGTCTCCAATACAGCAAGAACCATGAGAATGCCAAGAAAAAAAGAACTGAGTTTCCTACTCATACAGACCATATGTAGTTCAGCTGTGCATATGAAACTGGTACAAACCACAGCTCCTCTTACATAAATGCTCTTTAGTTAATAGTGAGAATCGCGTTGGGTTCCAAAACTGTGTAAAATCATTTGAACCCAAAATTCACTTGGTTTGCCAGAAATGAACTCTTGCTTGTAGGAAGACACAGATCCTGGGCTTTTTCTCCGTTTCTGAAGGGAAATTCAGACCACTATTCTCGTCCATGAAACACACTCTGTTTTCACGCAAGAAGGAATCTCTTCTTTCCAGTGTCTCCAAATTCAGTAAGCACCATGAGCATGCCCAGAAGAAAAGAACTGTGTTTCCCACTCATACGGACAATATATAGTTCAGCTCTGCTCTTGAAATTGATACAAACCACAGCTCCGCTTAAATAAATGCTATTTAGTTAATATTGAGAATCACGTTGGGTTCCAGAACTTTGTAATATCATTAGAGCCCAAATTCACTTGGTTTAGCAGAAATGAACTCTTGCTTGTAGGAAGACACTGATCCTGGAGTTTAACTCCATTTCGGAAGGGAAATTCAGACCAGTGTTCTCATCCATGAAACACACTCTGTTTTCAAGCAAGAAGGAAGCTCTTCTTTCCAGTGTCTCCAATACAGGAAAAACCATGAGCATGCCCAGAAAAAAAAGAACTGTGTTTCCTACTCATACGGAATATATATAGTTCAGCTCTGCTTTTGAAACTGATACAAACCACAGCTCTGCTTACATAAATGCTCTTTAGTTAATAGTGAGAATCGCGTTGGGTTCCAGAACTGTGTAAAATCATTTGAGCCCAAAATTCACTTGGTTTACCAGAAATGAACTCTTGCTTGTAGGAAGACACAGATCATGGGCTTTATCTCCGTTTCTGAAGGGAAATTCAACCACTGTTCTCGTCCATGAAACACACTCTATTTTCACGCAAGAAGGAATCTCTTCTTTCCAGTGTCTCCAATACAGCAAGCACCATTAGCATGCCCAGAAAAAAAGAACTGTGTTTCCAACTCATACGGACCATATATAGTTCAGCTCTACTCTTGAAACTGGTACAAACCACAGCTCCTCTTAAATAAATTCTCTGTAGTTAATAGTGAGAATAGCGTTGGGTTCCAAAACTGTGTAAAATCATTTGAGCCCAAAATTCACTTGGTTTACCAGAAATGAACTCTTGCTTGTAGGAAGACACAGATCCTGGGGTTTAACTACATTTCGGAAGGGAAATTCAGACCATTGTTCTCATCCATGAAACACACTCTGTTTTCATGCAAGAAGCAAGCTCTTCTTTCCAGCGTCTCCAATACAGCAAGAACCATGAGAATGCCAAGAAAAAAAGAACTGAGTTTCCTACTCATACAGACCATATGTAGTTCAGCTGTGCGTATGAAACTGGTACAAACCACAGCTCCTCTTACATAAATGCTCTTTAGTTAATAGTGAGAATCGCGTTGGGTTCCAAAACTGTGTAAAATCATTTGAACCCAAAATTCACTTGGTTTGCCAGAAATGAACTCTTGCTTGTAGGAAGACACAGATCCTGGGCTTTTTCTCCGTTTCTGAAGGGAATTTCAGACCACTGTTCTTGTCCATGAAACACACTCTGTTTTCACGCAAGAAGGAATCTCTTCTTTCCAGTGTCTCCAATACAGTAAGCACCATGAGCATGCCCAGAAGAAAAGAACTGTGTTTCCCACTCATACGGACAATATATAGTTCAGCTCTGCTCATGAAATTGATACAAACCACAGCTCCGCTTAAATAAATGCTCTTTAGTTAATAGTGAGAATCGCGTTGGGTTCCAGAACTGTGTAAAACCATTTGAGGCCAAAATTCACTTGGTTGACCAGAAATGAACTCTTGCTTGTAGGAAGACACAGATCTTGGGGGTTAACTCCATTTCGGAAGAGAAATTCAGAACATTGTACTCATCCATGAAACATACTCTGTTTTCAGTCAAGAAACAAGCTCTTCTTTCCAGTATCTCCAATACAGCAATCACCATGAGCATGCCCATAAAAAAAGAACTGAGTTTCCTACTCATATAGACCATATGTAGTTCAGATCTGCTTATGAAACTGGTACAAACCATAGCTCCTCTTACATAAATGCTCTTTAGTTAATATTGAGAATCGCCCTGGGTTCCAGAACTGTGTAAAATCATTTGAGCCCAAAATTCACTTGGTTTACCAGAAATGAACTCTTTCTTATAGGAAGACACAGATCCTGGGGTTTAAGTACATTTCGCAAGGGAAATTCAGACCAGTGTTCTCATCCATGAAACACACTCTGTTTTCACGCAAGAAGGAATCTCTTCTTTCCAGTGTCTCCAATATAGCAAGTACCATGAGCATGCCCAGAAAAAAAGAACTGTGTTTCCCACTTATATGGACCATATATAGATCAGCTCTGCTCTTGAAACTGATGCAAACCACAGCTCCGCTTAAATAAATGCTATTTAGTTAATATTGAGAATCGCGTTGGGTTCCAGAACTTTGTAATATCATTAGAGCCCAAATTCACTTGGTTTAGCAGAAATGAACTCTTGCTTGTAGGAAGACACTGATCCTGGAGTTTAACTCCATTTCGGAAGGGAAATTCAGACCAGTGTTCTCATCCATGAAACACACTCTGTTTTCAAGCAAGAAGGAAGCTCTTCTTTCCAGTGTCTCCAATACAGGAAAACCCTGAGCATGCCCAGAAAAAAAAAGAACTGGTTTTCCTACTCATACGGAATATATATAGTTCAGCTCTGCTTTTGAAACTGATACAAACCACAGCTCTGCTTACATAAATGCTCTTTAGTTAATAGTGAGAATCGCGTTGGGTTCCAAAACTGTGTAAAATCATTTGAGCCCAAAATTCACTTGGTTTGCCAGAAATGAACTCTTGCTTGTCGGAAGACACAGATCCTGGGCTTTATCTCCGTTTCTGAAGGGAAATTCAGACCATTGTTCTCGTCCATGAAACTCACTCTATTTTCACGCAAGAAGGAATCTCTTCTTTCCAGTGTCTCCAATACAGCAAGCACCATGAGCATGCCCAGAAAAAAAGAACTGTGTTTCCCACTCATACGGACAATATATAGTTCAGCTCTGATTATGAAACTGATACAAAACACACCTCTGCTTACATAAATGCTCTTTAGTTAATAGTGAGAATCGCCCTGGGTTCCAGAACTGTGTAAAATCATTTGAGCCCAAAATTCACTTGGTTTACCAGAAATGAACTCTTGCTTGTAGGAAGACACTGATCCTGGAGTTTAACTCCATTTCGGAAGGGAAATTCAGACCAGTGTTCTCATCCATGAAACACACTCTGTTTTCAAGCAAGAAGGAAGCTCTTCTTCCCAGTGTCCCCAATACAGGAAAAACCATGAGCATGCCCAGAAAAAAAAGAACTGTGTTTCCTACTCATACGGAATATATATAGTTCAGCTCTGCTCTTGAAACTGATATAAACCACAGCTCCGCTTAAATAAATGCTCTTTAGTTAATAGTGAGAATCGCGTTGGTTTCCAGAACTGTGTAAAATCATTAGAGCCCAAAATTCACTTGGTTTACCAGAAATGAACTCTTGTTTGTAGGAAGACACAGAACCTGGGGTTTAACTCCATTTCGGAAGGGAAATTCAGACCATTGTTCTCATCCATGAAATACACTCTGTTTTCATGCAAGAAGCAAGCTCTTCTTTCCAGCGTCTCCAATACAGCAAGAACCTTGAGAATGCCAAGAAAAAAAGAACTGAGTTTCCTACTCATACAGACCATATGTAGTTCAGCTGTGCGTATGAAACTGGTACAAAACACAGCTCCTCTTACATAAATGCTGTTTAGTTAGTAGTGAGAATCGCGTTGGGTTCCTGAACTGTGTAAAATCATTTGGGCCCAAAATTCACTTGGTTTACCAGAAATGAACTCTTGCTTCTAGGAAGACACTGATCCTGGATTTTAACTCCGTTTCTGAAGGGAATTTCAGACCACTGTTCTCATCCATGAAACACACTCTGTTTTCACGCAAGAAGGAATCTCTACTTTCCAGTGTCTCCAATACAGCAAGCACCATGAGCATTCCCAGAAAAAAAGAACTGTGTTTCCCACTCATACGGACCATATATAATTCAGCTCTAATCTTGAAACTGATAGAAACCACACCTCCGCTTACATAAATGCTCTTTAGTTAATAGTGAGAATCGCCTTGGGTTCCAGAACTGTGTAAAATCATTTGAGGCCAAAATTCACTTGGTTTACCAGAAATGAATCTTGCTTGTAGGAAGACACAGATCCTGGGGTTTAACTCCATTTCAGAAGGAAATTCAGACAATTGTTCTCATCCATGAAACACACTCTGTTTTCAGGCAAGAAGCAAGCTCTTCTTTCGAGCGTCTCCAATACAGCAAGAACCATGAACATGGCCATAAAAAAATAACTGAGTTTCCTACTCATATAGACCATATGTAGTTTAGCTCTGCTTATGAAACTGGTACAAACCACAGCTCTTCTCAAATAAATGCTGTTTAGTTAATAGTGAGAATCGCGTTGGGTTTCAGAACTGTGTAAAATCATTTGAGCCCAAAATTCACTTGTTTTACCAGAAATGAACTCTTGCTTGTAGGAAGACACAGATCCTGGGCTTTCACTCCGTTTCTGAAGGGAAATTCAGACCACTGCTCTCATCCATGAAACACACTCTATTTTCACGCAAGAAGAAATCTCTTCTTTCCAGTGTATCCAATACAGCAAGCACCATGAGCATGCCCAGAAAAAAAGAACTGTGTTTCCCACTCATACGGACCATATATAGTTCAGCTCTGCTCTTGAAACTGATACAAACCACAGCTCCGCTTAAATAAATGATAATTAGTTAATAGTGAGAATCACATTGGATTCCAGAACTGTGTAAAATGATTAGAGCCCAAAATTCACTTGGTTTAGCAGAAATGAAGTCTTGCTTGTAGGAAGACACAGATCCTGGGGTTTAACTCCATTTCAGAAGGAAATTCAGACCATTGTTCTCATCCATGAAACACATTCTGTTTTCAGGCAAGAAGCAAGCTCTTCTTTCGAGCGTCTCCAATACAGCAAGAACCATGAACATGGCCATAAAAAAAATAACTGAGTTTCCTACTCATATAGACCATATGTAGTTCAGCTCTGCTTATGAAAGTGGTACAAACCACAGCTCATCTCAAATAAATGCTGTTTAGTTAATAGTGAGAATCGCGTTGGGTTCCAGAACTGTGTAAAATCATTTGAGCCCAAAATTCACTTTGTTTACCAGAAATGAACTCTTGCTTGTAGGAAGACACAGATCCTGGGCTTTCACTCCGTTTCTGAAGGGAAATTCAGACCACTGTTCTCATCCATGAAACACACTCTGTTTTCAAGCAAGAAGGAAACTCTTCTTTCCAGTGTCTCCAATACAGGAAAAACCATGAGCATGCCCAGAAAAAAAAGAACTGTGTTTCCTGCTCATACGGAATATATATAGTTCAGCTCTGCTCTTGAAACTGATACAAACCACAGCTCCGCTTAAATAAATGCTCTTTAGTTAATAGTGAGAATCGCGTTGGGTTCCAGAACTGTGTAAAATCATTAGAGCCCAAAATTCACTTGGTTTACCAGAAATGAACTCTTGTTTGTAGGAAGACACAGAACCTGGGGTTAAACTCCATTTCGCAAGGGAAATTCAGACCAGTGTTCTCATCTATGAAACACACTCTGTTTTCACGCAAGAAGGAATCTTTTCTTTCCATTGTCTCCAATACAGCAAGCACCATGAGCCTGCCCAAAAAAAAGAACTGTGTTTCCCACTTATATGGACCATATATAGTTCAGCTCTGCTCTTGAAACTGATACAAACCACAGCTCCGCTTAAATAAATGCTCTTTAGTTAATAGTGAGAATCACGTTGGGTTCCAGAACTTTGTAATATCATTAGAGCCCAAATTCACTTGGTTTAGCAGAAATGAACTCTTGCTTGTAGGAAGACACTGATCCTGGAGTTTAACTCCATTTCGGAAGGGAAATTCAGACCAGTGTTCTCATCCATGAAACACACTCTGTTTTCAAGCAAGAAGGAAGCTCTTCTTTCCAGTGTCTCCAATACAGGAAAAACCATGAGCATGCCCAGAAAAAAAAGAACTGTGTTTCCTACTCATACGGAATATATATAGTTCAGCTCTGCTTTTGAAACTGATACAAACCACAGCTCTGCTTACATAAATGCTCTTTAGTTAATAGTGAGAATCGCATTGGGTTCCAGAACTGTGTAAAATCATTTGAGCCCAAATTCACTTGGTTTACCAGAAATGAACTCTTGCTTGTGGGAAGACACAGATCCTGGGCTTTATCTCCGTTTCTGAAGGGAAATTCAACCACTGTTCTCGTCCATGAAACACACTCTATTTTCACGCAAGAAGGAATCTCTTCTTTCCAGTGTCTCCAATACAGCAAGCACCATTAGCATGCCCAGAAAAAAAGAACTGTGTTTCCAACTCATACGGACCATATATAGTTCAGCTCTACTCTTGAAACTGGTACAAACCACAGCTCCTCTTAAATAAATGCTCTGTAGTTAATAGTGAGAATAGCGTTGGGTTCCAAAACTGTGTAAAATCATTTGAGCCCAAAATTCACTTGGTTTACCAGAAATGAACTCTTGCTTGTAGGAAGACACAGATCCTGGGGTTTAACTCCATTTCGGAAGGGAAATTCAGACCATTGTTCTCATCCATGAAACACACTCTGTTTTCATGCAAGAAGCAAGCTCTTCTTTCCAGCGTCTCCAATACAGCAAGAACCATGAGAATGCCAAGAAAAAAAGAACTGAGTTTCCTACTCATACAGACCATATGTAGTTCAGCTGTGCGTATGAAACTGGTACAAACCACAGCTCCTCTTACATAAATGCTCTTTAGTTAATAGTGAGAATCGCGTTGGGTTCCAAAACTGTGTAAAATCATTTGAGGCCAAAATTCACTTGGTTTACCAGAAATGAACTCTTGCTTGTAGGAAGACACAGATCTTGGGGTTTAACTCCATTTCGGAAGGGAAATTCAGACCATAGTACTCATCCATGAAACACACTCTGTTTTCAGTGAAGAAGCAAGCTCTTCTTTCCAGCTTCTCCAATACAGCAAGCACCATGAGCTTGCCCATAAAAAAAGAACTGAGTTTCCTACTCATATAGACCATATGTAGTCCAGCTCTGATTATGAAACTGATACAAACCACACCACCGCTTACATAAATGCTCTTAGTTAATAGTGAGAATCGCCCTGGGTTCCAGAACTGTGTAAAATCATTTGAGCCCAAAATTCACTTGGTTTACCAGAAATGACCTCTTGATTGTAGGAAGACACTGATCCTGGAGTTTAACTCCATTTCGGAAGGGAAATTCAGACCAGTGTTCTCATCCATGAAACACACTCTGTTTTCAAGCAAGAAGGAAACTCTTCTTTCCAGTGTCTCCAATACAGGAAAAACCATAAGCATGCCCAGAAAAAAAAGAACTGTGTTTCCTACTCATACGGAATATATATAGTTCAGCTCTGCTTATGAAACTGATACAAACCACAGCTCCGCTTAAATAAATGCTCTTTAGTTAATAGTGAGAATCGCGTTGGGTTCCAGAACTGTGTAAAATCATTTGAGGCCAAAATTCACTTGGTTTACCAGAAATGAACTCTTGCTTGTAGGAAGACACAGATCTTGGCGTTTAACTCCATTTCGGAAGAGAAATTCAGACCATTGTTCTCATCCATGAAACATACTCTGTTTTCAGTCAAGAAACAAGCTCTTCTTTCCAGTATCTCCAATACAGCAAGCACCATGAGCATGCCCATAAAAAAAGAACTGAGTTTCCTACTCATACAGACCATATGTAGTTCAACTCTGCTTATGAAACTGATATAAACCACAGCTCCGCTTACATAAATGCTCTTTAGTTAATAGTGAGAATCGTGTTGGGTTCCAAAACTGTGTAAAATCATTTGAGGCCAAAATTCACTTGGTTTACCAGAAATGAACTCTTGCTTGTAGGAAGACACAGATCCTGGGGCTTAACTCCATTTCGGAGGGGAAATTCAGACCATTGTTCTCATCCATGAAACACACTCTGTTTTCAGTGATGAAGCAAGCTCTTCTTTCCAGCGTCTCCAATACAGCAAGCACCATGAGCTTGCCCATAAAAAAAGAACTGAGTTTCCTACTCATACAGACCATATGTAGTTCAGCTGTGCGTATGAAACTGGTACAAACCACAGCTCCTCTTACATAAATGCTCTTTAGTTAATAGTGAGAATCGCCCTGGGTTCCAGAACTGTGTAAAATCATTTGAGCCCAAAATTCACTTGGTTTACCAGAAATGAACTCTTGCTTGTAGGAAGACACTGATCCTGGAGTTTAACTCCATTTCGGAAGGGAAATTCAGACCAGTGTTCTCATCCATGAAACACACTCTGTTTTCAAGCAAGAAGGAAACTCTTCTTTCCAGTGTCTCCAATACAGGAAAAACCATGAGCATGCCCAGAAAAAAAAGAACTGTGTTTCCTACTCATACGGAATATATATAGTTCAGCTCTGCTCTTGAAACTGATACAAACCACAGCTCCGCTTAAATAAATGCTCTTTAGTTAATAGTGAGAATCGTGTTGGATTCCAGAACTGTGTAAAATCATTTGAGCCCAAAATTCACTTGGTTTACCAGAAATGAACTCTTGCTTGTAGGAAGACACAGATCCTGGGGTTTAGCTCCATTTCGGAAGGGAAATTCAGACCATTGTTCTCATCCATGAAAAACACTCTGTTTTCAGTGAAGAAGCAAGCTCTTCTTTCCAGCGTCTCCAATACAGCAAGCACCATGAGCTTGCCCATAAAAAAAGAACTGAGTTTCCTACTCATATAGACCATATGTAGTTCAGCTCTGATTATGAAACTGATACAAACCACACCACCGCTTACATAAATGCTCTTTAGTTAATAGTGAGAATCGCCCTGGGTCGCAGAACTGTGTAAAATCATTTGAGCCCAAAATTCACTTGGTTTACCAGAAATGAACTCTTGCTTGTAGGAAGACACTGATCCTGGCGTTTAACTCCATTTCGGAAGGGAAATTCAGACCAGTGTTCTCATCCATGAAACACACTCTGTTTTCAAGCAAGAAGGAAACTCTTCTTTCCAGTGGCTCCAATACAGGAAAAACCATGAGCATGCCCAGAAAACAAGAACTGTGTTTCCTACTCATACGGAATATATATAGTTCAGCTCTGCTCTTGAAGCTGATACAAACCACAGCTCCGGTTAAATAAATGCTCTTTAGTTAATAGTGAGAATCGCGTTGGGTTCCAGAACTGTGTAAAATCATTAGAGCCCAAAATTCACTTGGTTTACCAAAAATGAACTCTTGTTTGTAGGAAGACACAGAACCTGGGGTTTAACTCCATTTCGGAAGGGAAATTCAGACCATTGTTCTCATCCATGAAACACACTCTGTTTTCATGCAAGAAGCAAGCTCTTCTTTCCAGCGTCTCCAATACAGCAAGAACCATGAGAATGCCAAGAAAAAAAGAACTGAGTTTCCTACTCATACAGACCATATGTAGTTCAGCTGTGCATATGAAACTGGTACAAACCACAGCTCCTCTTACATAAATGCTCTTTAGTTAATAGTGAGAATCGCGTTGGGTTCCAAAACTGTGTAAAATCATTTGAACCCAAAATTCACTTGGTTTGCCAGAAATGAACTCTTGCTTGTAGGAAGACACAGATCCTGGGCTTTTTCTCCGTTTCTGAAGGGAAATTCAGACCACTATTCTCGTCCATGAAACACACTCTGTTTTCACGCAAGAAGGAATCTCTTCTTTCCAGTGTCTCCAAATTCAGTAAGCACCATGAGCATGCCCAGAAGAAAAGAACTGTGTTTCCCACTCATACGGACAATATATAGTTCAGCTCTGCTCTTGAAATTGATACAAACCACAGCTCCGCTTAAATAAATGCTATTTAGTTAATATTGAGAATCACGTTGGGTTCCAGAACTTTGTAATATCATTAGAGCCCAAATTCACTTGGTTTAGCAGAAATGAACTCTTGCTTGTAGGAAGACACTGATCCTGGAGTTTAACTCCATTTCGGAAGGGAAATTCAGACCAGTGTTCTCATCCATGAAACACACTCTGTTTTCAAGCAAGAAGGAAGCTCTTCTTTCCAGTGTCTCCAATACAGGAAAAACCATGAGCATGCCCAGAAAAAAAAGAACTGTGTTTCCTACTCATACGGAATATATATAGTTCAGCTCTGCTTTTGAAACTGATACAAACCACAGCTCTGCTTACATAAATGCTCTTTAGTTAATAGTGAGAATCGCGTTGGGTTCCAGAACTGTGTAAAATCATTTGAGCCCAAAATTCACTTGGTTTACCAGAAATGAACTCTTGCTTGTAGGAAGACACAGATCATGGGCTTTATCTCCGTTTCTGAAGGGAAATTCAACCACTGTTCTCGTCCATGAAACACACTCTATTTTCACGCAAGAAGGAATCTCTTCTTTCCAGTGTCTCCAATACAGCAAGCACCATTAGCATGCCCAGAAAAAAAGAACTGTGTTTCCAACTCATACGGACCATATATAGTTCAGCTCTACTCTTGAAACTGGTACAAACCACAGCTCCTCTTAAATAAATTCTCTGTAGTTAATAGTGAGAATAGCGTTGGGTTCCAAAACTGTGTAAAATCATTTGAGCCCAAAATTCACTTGGTTTACCAGAAATGAACTCTTGCTTGTAGGAAGACACAGATCCTGGGGTTTAACTACATTTCGGAAGGGAAATTCAGACCATTGTTCTCATCCATGAAACACACTCTGTTTTCATGCAAGAAGCAAGCTCTTCTTTCCAGCGTCTCCAATACAGCAAGAACCATGAGAATGCCAAGAAAAAAAGAACTGAGTTTCCTACTCATACAGACCATATGTAGTTCAGCTGTGCGTATGAAACTGGTACAAACCACAGCTCCTCTTACATAAATGCTCTTTAGTTAATAGTGAGAATCGCGTTGGGTTCCAAAACTGTGTAAAATCATTTGAACCCAAAATTCACTTGGTTTGCCAGAAATGAACTCTTGCTTGTAGGAAGACACAGATCCTGGGCTTTTTCTCCGTTTCTGAAGGGAATTTCAGACCACTGTTCTTGTCCATGAAACACACTCTGTTTTCACGCAAGAAGGAATCTCTTCTTTCCAGTGTCTCCAATACAGTAAGCACCATGAGCATGCCCAGAAGAAAAGAACTGTGTTTCCCACTCATACGGACAATATATAGTTCAGCTCTGCTCATGAAATTGATACAAACCACAGCTCCGCTTAAATAAATGCTCTTTAGTTAATAGTGAGAATCGCGTTGGGTTCCAGAACTGTGTAAAACCATTTGAGGCCAAAATTCACTTGGTTGACCAGAAATGAACTCTTGCTTGTAGGAAGACACAGATCTTGGGGGTTAACTCCATTTCGGAAGAGAAATTCAGAACATTGTACTCATCCATGAAACATACTCTGTTTTCAGTCAAGAAACAAGCTCTTCTTTCCAGTATCTCCAATACAGCAATCACCATGAGCATGCCCATAAAAAAAGAACTGAGTTTCCTACTCATATAGACCATATGTAGTTCAGATCTGCTTATGAAACTGGTACAAACCACAGCTCCTCTTACATAAATGCTCTTTAGTTAATATTGAGAATCGCGTTGGGTTCCAGAACTGTGTAAAATCATTTGAGCCCAAAATTCACTTGGTTTACCAGAAATTAACTCTTTCTTATAGGAAGACACAGATCCTGGGGTTTAAGTACATTTCGCAAGGGAAATTCAGACCAGTGTTCTCATCCATGAAACACACTCTGTTTTCACGCAAGAAGGAATCTCTTCTTTCCAGTGTCTCCAATACAGCAAGTACCATGAGCATGCCCAGAAAAAAAGAACTGTGTTTCCCACTTATATGGACCATATATAGATCAGCTCTGCTCTTGAAACTGATGCAAACCACAGCTCCGCTTAAATAAATGCTATTTAGTTAATATTGAGAATCGCGTTGGGTTCCAGAACTTTGTAATATCATTAGAGCCCAAATTCACTTGGTTTAGCAGAAATGAACTCTTGCTTGTAGGAAGACACTGATCCTGGAGTTTAACTCCATTTCGGAAGGGAAATTCAGACCAGTGTTCTCATCCATGAAACACACTCTGTTTTCAAGCAAGAAGGAAGCTCTTCTTTCCAGTGTCTCCAATACAGGAAAACCCTGAGCATGCCCAGAAAAAAAAAGAACTGGTTTTCCTACTCATACGGAATATATATAGTTCAGCTCTGCTTTTGAAACTGATACAAACCACAGCTCTGCTTACATAAATGCTCTTTAGTTAATAGTGAGAATCGCGTTGGGTTCCAAAACTGTGTAAAATCATTTGAGCCCAAAATTCACTTGGTTTGCCAGAAATGAACTCTTGCTTGTCGGAAGACACAGATCCTGGGCTTTATCTCCGTTTCTGAAGGGAAATTCAGACCATTGTTCTCGTCCATGAAACTCACTCTATTTTCACGCAAGAAGGAATCTCTTCTTTCCAGTGTCTCCAATACAGCAAGCACCATGAGCATGCCCAGAAAAAAAGAACTGTGTTTCCCACTCATACGGACAATATATAGTTCAGCTCTGATTATGAAACTGATACAAAACACACCTCTGCTTACATAAATGCTCTTTAGTTAATAGTGAGAATCGCCCTGGGTTCCAGAACTGTGTAAAATCATTTGAGCCCAAAATTCACTTGGTTTACCAGAAATGAACTCTTGCTTGTAGAAAGACACTGATCCTGGAGTTTAACTCCATTTCGGAAGGGAAATTCAGACCAGTGTTCTCATCCATGAAACACACTCTGTTTTCAAGCAAGAAGGAAGCTCTTCTTCCCAGTGTCCCCAATACAGGAAAAACCATGAGCATGCCCAGAAAAAAAAGAACTGTGTTTCCTACTCATACGGAATATATATAGTTCAGCTCTGCTTATGAAACTGATACAAACCTCAGCTCCGCTTAAATAAATGCTCTTTAGTTAATAGTGAGAATCGCGTTGGGTTCCAGAACTGTGTAAAATCATTAGAGCCCAAAATTCACTTGGTTTACCAGAAATGAACTCCTGTTTGTAGGAAGACACAGAACCTGGTGTTTAACTCCATTTCGGAAGGGAAATTCAGACCATTGTTCTCATCCATGAAACACACACTGTTTTCATGCAAGAAGCAAGCTCTTCTTTCCAGCGTCTCCAATACAGCAAGCACCATGAGCTTGCCCATAAAAAAAGAACTGAGTTTCCTACTCATACAGATCATATGTAGTTCAGCTGTGCGTATGAAACTGTTACAAACCACAGCTTCTCTTACATAAATGCTCTTTAGTTAATAGTGAGAATCGCCCTGGGTTCCAGAACTGTGTAAAATCATTTGAGCCCAAAATTCACTTGGTTTACCAGAAATGAACTCTTGCTTGTAGGAAGACACTGATCCTGGAGTTTAACTCCATTTCGGAAGGGAAATTCAGACCAGTGTTCTCATCCATGAAACACACTCTGTTTTCAAGCAAGAAGGAAACTCTTCTTTCCAGTGTCTCCAATACAGGAAAAACCATGAGCATGCCCAGAAAAAAAAGAACTGTGTTTCCTACTCAAACGGAACATATATAGTTCAGCTCTGCTCTTGAAACTGATACAAACCACAGCTCCGCTTAAATAAATGCTCTTTAGTTAATAGTGAGAATCGTGTTGGATTCCAGAACTGTGTAAAATCATTTGAGCCCAAAATTCACTTGGTTTACCAGAAATGAACTCTTGCTTGTAGGAAGACACAGATCCTGGGGTTTAGCTCCATTTCGGAAGGGAAATTCAGACCATTGTTCTCATCCATGAAAAACACTCTGTTTTCAGTGAAGAAGCAAGCTCTTCTTTCCAGCGTCTCCAATACAGCAAGCACCATGAGCTTGCCCATAAAAAAAGAACTGAGTTTCCTACTCATATAGACCATATGTAGTTCAGCTCTGATTATGAAACTGATACAAACCACACCACCGCTTACATAAATGCTCTTTAGTTAATAGTGAGAATCGCCCTGGGTCGCAGAACTGTGTAAAATCATTTGAGCCCAAAATTCACTTGGTTTCCCAGAAATGAACTCTTGCTTGTAGGAAGACACTGATCCTGGAATTTAACTCCATTTCGGAAGGGAAATTCAGACCAGTGTTCTCATCCATGAAACACACTCTGTTTTCAAGCAAGAAGGAAACTCTTCTTTCCAGTGGCTCCAATACAGGAAAAACCATGAGCATGCCCAGAAAACAAGAACTGTGTTTCCTACTCATACGGAATATATATAGTTCAGCTCTACTCTTGAAACTGGTACAAACCACAGCTCCTCTTAAATAAATGCTCTGTAGTTAATAGTGAGAATAGCGTTGGGTTCCAAAACTGTGTAAAATCATTTGAGCCCAAAATTCACTTGGTTTACCAGAAATGAACTCTTGCTTGTAGGAAGACACAGATCCTGGGGTTTAACTCCATTTCAGAAGGGAAATTCAGACCATTGTTCTCATCCATGAAACACACTCTGTTTTCATGCAAGAAGCAAGCTCTTCTTTCCAGCATCTCCAATACAGCAAGAACCATGAGAATGCCAAGAAAAAAAGAACTGAGTTTCCTACTCATACAGACCATATGTAGTGCAGCTGTGCGTATGAAACTGGTACAAACCACAGCTCCTCTTACATAAATGCTCTTTAGTTAATAGTGAGAATCGCGTTGGGTTCCAAAACTGTGTAAAATCATTTGAACCCAAAATTCACTTGGTTTGCCAGAAATGAACTCTTGCTTGTAGGAAGACACAGATCCTGGGCTTTTTCTCCGTTTCTGAAGGGAAATTCAGACCACTGTTCTTGTCCATGAAACACACTCTGTTTTCACGCAAGAAGGAATCTCTTCTTTCCAGTGTCTCCAATACAGTAAGCACCATGAGCATGCCCAGAAGAAAAGAACTGTGTTTCCCACTCATACGGACAATATATAGTTCAGCTCTGATTATGAAACTGATACAAACCACACCTCTGCTTACATAAATGCTCTTTAGTTAATAGTGAGAATCGCCCTGGGTTCCAGAACTGTGTAAAATCATTTGAGCCCAAAATTCACTTGGTTTACCAGAAATGAACTCTTGCTTGTAGGAAGACACTGATCCTGGAGTTTAACTCCATTTCGGAAGGGAAATTCAGACCAGTGTTCTCATCCATGAAACACACTCTGTTTTCAAGCAAGAAGGAAGCTCTTCTTCCCAGTGTCCCCAATACAGGAAAAACCATGAGCATGGCCAGAAAAAAAAGAACTGTGTTTCCTACTCATACAGAATATATATAGTTCAGCTCTGCTTATGAAACTGATACAAACCACAGCTCCGCTTAAATAAATGCTCTTTAGTTAATAGTGAGAATCGCGTTGGGTTCCAGAACTGTGTAAAATCATTAGAGCCCAAAATTCACTTGGTTTACCAGAAATGAACTCCTGTTTGTAGGAAGACACAGAACCTGGTGTTTAACTCCATTTCGGAAGGGAAATTCAGACCATTGTTCTCATCCATGAAACACACACTGTTTTCATGTAAGAAGCAAGCTCTTCTTTCCAGCGTCTCCAATACAGTAAGAACCATGAGAATGCCCAGAAAAAAAAACTGAGTTTCCTACTCATACAGACCATATGTAGTTCAGCTGTGCATATGAAACTGGTACAAACCACAGCTCCTCTTACATAAATGCTCTTTAGTTAATAGTGAGAATCGCGTTGGGTTCCAGAACTGTGTAAAATCATTTGAGCCCAAAATTCACTTGGTTTACCAGAAATGAACTCTTGCTTGTAGGAAGACACAGATCCTGGGCTTTATCTCCGCTTCTGAAGGGAAATTCAACCACTGTTCTCGTCCATGAAACACACTCTATTTTCACACAAGAAGGAATCTCTTCTTTCCAGTGTCTCCAATACAGCAAGCACCATTAGCATGCCCAGAAAAAAAGAACTGTGTTTCCAACTCATACGGACAATATATAGTTCAGCTCTGCTCTTGAAACTGATACAAACCACAGCTCCGCTTAAATAAATGCTCTTTAGTTAATAGTGAGAATCGCGTTGGGTTCCAGAACTGTGTAAAATCATTTGAGCCCAAAATTCACTTGGTTTACCAGAAATGAACTCTTGCTTGTAGAAAGACACAGATCCTGGGGTTTAACTCCGTTTTTGAAGGGAAATTCAGACCACTGTTCTCATCCATGAAACACACTCTATTTTCACGCAAGAAGGAATCTCTTCTTTCCAGCGTCTCCCATACAGCAAGCACCATGATCATGCCCAGAAAAAAAGAACTGTGTTTCCCACTCATATGGACCATATATAGTTGAGCTCTGCTCTTGAAACTGATAGAAACCACAGCTCCGCTTAAATAAATGCTCTTTAGTTAATAGTGAGAATCGCGTTGGGTTCCAGAACTGTGTAAAATCATTAGATCCCAAAATTCACTTGGTTTACCAGAAATGAGCTCTTTTCTGTAGGAAGACACTGATCCTGGAGTTTAACTACATTTCGGAAGGGAAATTCAGACCAGTGTTCTCATCCATGAAACACACTCTCTTTTCAAGCAAGAAGGAAGCTCTTCTTTCCAGTGTCTCCAATACAGCAAGCACCATGAGCATGCCCACAAAAAAAGAACTGTGTTTCCCACTCATACGGACCATATGCAGTTCAGGACTGCTAATGAAACTTATACAAACCACAGCTCCAATTACATAAATGCTCTTTAGTTAATAATGAGAATCTTGTTGGGTTCCAGAACTGTGTAAAATCATTTGAGCCCAAAATTCACTTGGTTTACCAGAAATGAACTCTTGCTTGTAGGAAGACACAGATTTGGGGTTTAACTCCGTTTCTGAAGGGAAATTCAGACCAGTGTTCTCATCCATGAAACACACTCTGTTTTCACGCAAGAAGGAATCTCTTCTTTCCAGTGTCTCCAATACAGCAAGCACCATGAGCATGCCCATAAAAAAATAACTGTGTTTCCCACACATAAGGACCATATATAGTTCAGCTCTGCTCTTGAAACTGATACAAACCACAGCTCCGCTTACATAAATGCTCTTTAGTTAATAGTGAGAATCGTCTTGGGTTCCAGAACTGTGTAAAATCATTTGAGCACAAAATTCACTTGGTTTACCAGAAATGAACTCTTGCTTTTAGGAAGACACAGATCCTGGGGTTTAACTCCATTTGGAAGGGCAATTCAGACCATTGTTCTCATCCATGAAACACACGCTGTTTTCAGGCAAGAAGCAAGCTTTTCTTTCCAGCGTCTCCAATACAGCAAGAACCATGAACATGGCCATAAAAAAAGAACTGAATTTCCTACTCATATAGACCATATGTAGTTCAGCTCTGCTTATGAAACTGGTACAAACCACAGCTCTTCTCAAATAAATGCTGTTTAGTTAATAGTGAGAATCGCGTTGGGTTCCAGAACTGTGTAAAATCATCTGAGCCCAAAATTCACATTGTTTACCAGAAATGAACTCTTGTTTGTAGGAAGACACAGATCCTGGGCTTTCACTCCGTTTCTGAAGGGAAATTCAGACCACTGCTCTCATCCATGAAACACACTCTATTTTCACGCAAGAAGGAATCTCTTCTTTCCAGTGTCTCCAATACAGCAAGCACCATGAGCATGCCCAGAAAAAAAGAACTGTATTTCCCACTCATACGGACCACATATAGTTCAGCTCTGCTCTTGAAACTGATACAAACCACAGCTCCGCTTAAATAAATGATATTTAGTTAATAGTGAGAATCACATTGGATTCCAGAACTGTGTAAAATCATTAGAGTCCAAAATTTACTTGGTTTACCAGAAATGAACTCTTGCTTGTAGGAAGACACAGATCCTGGGTTTTAACTCCATTTCGGAAGGGAAATTGAGACCAGTGTTCTCATCCATGAAACACACTCTGTTTTCAGTCAAGAAGCAAGCTCATCTTTCCAGCGTCTCCAATACAGCAAGCACCATGAGCATGTCCATAAAAGAAGAACTGAGTTTCCTACTCATATAGACCATATGTAGTTCAGCTCTGCTCTTGAAACTGATACAAACCACAGCTCCGCTTAAACAAATGCTCTTTAGTTAATAGTGAGAATCGCGTTGGGTTCCAGAACTGTGTAAAATCATTAGAGCCCAAAAATCATTTGGTTTACGAGAAATGAACTCTAGTTTGTAGGAAGACACAGAACCTGGGGTTTAACTCCATTTCGGAAGGGAAATTCAGACCATTGTTCTCATCCATGAAACACACTCTGTTTTCATGCAAGAAGCAAGCTCTTCTTTCCAGCGTCTCCAATACAGCAAGAACCATGAGAATGGCCAGAAAAAAAGAACTGAGTTTCCTACTCATACAGACCATATGTAGTTCAGCTGTGCGTATGAAACTGGTACAAACCACAGCTCCTCTTACATAAATGCTCTTTAGTTAATAGTGAGAATCGCGTTGGGTTCCAAAACTGTGTAAAATCATTTGAGCCCAAAATTCACTTGGTTTGCCAGAAATGAACTCTTGCTTGTAGGAAGACACAGATCCTGGGCTTCATCTACGTTTATGAAGGGAAATTCAGACCACTGTTCTCGTCCATGAAACGCACTCTGTTTTCACGCAAGAATTAATCTCTTCTTTCCAGTGTCTCCAATACAGCAAGCACCATGAGCATGCCCAGAAAAAAAGAACTGTGTTTCCCACTAATACAGACAATATATAGTTCAGCTCTGCTCTTGAAATTGATACAAACCACAGCTCCGCTTAAATAAATGCTCTTTAGTTAATAGTGAGAATCGCGTTTTGTTCCAGAACTGTGTAAAATCATTTGAGCCCAAAATTCACTTGGTTTACCAGAAATGAACTCTTGCTTGTAGGAAGACACAGATCTTGGGGTTTAACTCCATTTCGGAAGAGAAATTCAGACCACTGTTCTCATCCATGAAACATACTCTGTTTTCAGTCAAGAAACAAGCTCTTCTTTCCAGCGTCTCCAATACAGCAAGCACCATGAGCATGTCCATAAAAGAAGAACTGAGTTTCCTACTCATATAGACCATATGTAGTTCAGCTCTGATTATGAAACTGAAAAAAACCACACCTTCGCTTACATAAATGCTCTTTAGTTAATAGTGAGAATCGCGTTGGGTTCCAAAACTGTGTAAAATCATTTGAGCCCAAAATTCACTTGGTTTGCCAGAAATGAACTCTTGCTTGTAGGAAGACACAGATCCTGGGCTTTATCTACGTTTATGAAGGGAAATTCAGACCACTGTTCTCGTCCATGAAACGCACTCTGTTTTCACGCAAGAATTAATCTCTTCTTTCCAGTGTCTCCAATACAGCAAGCACCATGAGCATGCCCAGAAAAAAAGAACTGTGTTTCCCACTAATACAGACAATATATCGTTCAGCTCTGCTCTTGAAATTGATACAAACCACAGCTCCGCTTAAATAAATGCTCTTTAGTTAATAGTGAGAATCGTGTTGGATTCCAGAACTGTGTAAAATCATTTGAGCCCAAAATTCACTTGGTTTACCAGAAATGAACTCTTGCTTGTAGGAAGACACAGATCCTGGGGTTTAGCTCCATTTCGGAAGGGAAATTCAGACCATTGTTCTCATCCATGAAAAACACTCTGTTTTCAGTGAAGAAGCAAGCTCTTCTTTCCAGCGTCTCCAATACAGCAAGCAACATGAGCTTGCCCATAAAAAAAGAACTGAGTTTCCTACTCATATAGACCATATGTAGTTCAGCTCTGATTATGAAACTGATACAAACCACACCACCGCTTACATAAATGCTCTTTAGTTAATAGTGAGAATCGCCCTGGGTCGCAGAACTGTGTAAAATCATTTGAGCCCAAAATTCACTTGGTTTCCCAGAAATGAACTCTTGCTTGTAGGAAGACACTGATCCTGGAGTTTAACTCCATTTCGGAAGGGAAATTCAGACCAGTGTTCTCATCCATGAAACACACTCTGTTTTCAAGCAAGAAGGAAACTCTTCTTTCCAGTGGCTCCAATACAGGAAAAACCATGAGCATGCCCAGAAAACAAGAACTGTGTTTCCTACTCATACGGAATATATATAGTTCAGCTCTACTCTTGAAACTGGTACAAACCACAGCTCCTCTTAAATAAATGCTCTGTAGTTAATAGTGAGAATAGCGTTGGGTTCCAAAACTGTGTAAAATCATTTGAGCCCAAAATTCACTTGGTTTACCAGAAATGAACTCTTGCTTGTAGGAAGACACAGATCCTGGGGTTTAACTCCATTTCAGAAGGGAAATTCAGACCATTGTTCTCATCCATGAAACACACTCTGTTTTCATGCAAGAAGCAAGCTCTTCTTTCCAGCATCTCCAATACAGCAAGAACCATGAGAATGCCAAGAAAAAAAGAACTGAGTTTCCTACTCATACAGACCATATGTAGTGCAGCTGTGCGTATGAAACTGGTACAAACCACAGCTCCTCTTACATAAATGCTCTTTAGTTAATAGTGAGAATCGCGTTGGGTTCCAAAACTGTGTAAAATCATTTGAACCCAAAATTCACTTGGTTTGCCAGAAATGAACTCTTGCTTGTAGGAAGACACAGATCCTGGGCTTTTTCTCCGTTTCTGAAGGGAAATTCAGACCACTGTTCTTGTCCATGAAACACACTCTGTTTTCACGCAAGAAGGAATCTCTTCTTTCCAGTGTCTCCAATACAGTAAGCACCATAAGCATGCCCAGAAGAAAAGAACTGTGTTTCCCACTCATACGGACAATATATAGTTCAGCTCTGCTCTTGAAATTGATACAAACCACAGCTCCGCTTAAATAAATGCTCTTTAGTTAATAGTGAGAATCGCGTTGGGTTCCAGAACTGTGTAATATCATTAGAGCCCAAATTCACTTGGTTTAGCAGAAATGAACTCTTGCTTGTAGGAAGACACTGATCCTGGAGTTTAACTCCATTTCGGAAGGGAAATTCAGACCAGTGTTCTCATCCATGAAACACACTCTGTTTTCAAGCAAGAAGGAAGCT